>JAZAQC010000005.1:8931500-10340000 GCA_036289425.1 Rhopalosiphum nymphaeae
TTAAATTAAAGAGGACATCACAGACAAGATTTATGGCATAAATTTAGTCCATTAAAGTTAATTAATAATTAAACTTGTAAATTGTAATCTATATATACATATTGTGCGGTACGGCGGACAGTCGGTTTTCAGCTACCTACAATCTGACCTTTTGTTCATCAAATTAGATTGTGCTTGATATCGGTGTGTAGATGTGAATTGTTCCGAGAAGTTTATTGCACATTTCGCACTTACCCCAACAACAATATGTATACCAAATATTCCTAATAATATCTTATAATATCTAATACAAATTTATACTATTGGCCAAGAAAGG
This sequence comes from Rhopalosiphum nymphaeae, assembly GCA_036289425.1. Lineage (NCBI taxonomy): Eukaryota > Metazoa > Arthropoda > Insecta > Hemiptera > Aphididae > Rhopalosiphum > Rhopalosiphum nymphaeae. The sequence goes on from JAZAQC010000005.1 coordinate 8,931,817, forward strand.
TATTGTGCGCTTCGCCATCGTAAAAATATATACCTACTAATATGAGTTTAAATTTAATACTTTTAAAATAATTTTATTGTAAATAAGTAGAAATATTTAAATATATAGATAATGAATTACTAAAACGGAGAATTTAAAAATACCTAACTAATATATCTTATGTATAAAAATTTGGTGTACGACGGCCGATGGGTATGATGCTCTCGATGCATTCCGAAACTACTCAACATATTTTAATAGGTATATTATGATAGTTTTTATCCAGATTAATGAAATAATGACCTCAATATTTTACTTCTTTATTAGTTTAGGGTTGTGCGATTATTTAATCGACTATTTTTAACGAGTGATACATAATCGATTAATCGATTGAAAAAATGCAACGCTGGGCGGGGCATTTACGTAAAGTTGATGTCGGAAATATCATGTATAAACCAAAAATAGTTTTTATTCTCACGCTTAATGTTAGCATTGTGCGATTAAATCTAAGACGGATACATTTTGTATGGGCAACGAAGTGCACGGGTACAGCTAGTGTTATAATATATTTAATAACGCTTACCTGTAAAATACCCTATTAATACATTTTAGGCACACGTAAAAATTATTCATCTAAAATCTAAGTATCAATTGAATCCATGACAATGTGTACAAATTGATTTTAGTAGATATATACCAAGTGCACAAGTAAAAATATTAAGGTATAACATTGAAATTGACCTATTAAACATGTATAAATCATCTATACATCTATAAAGTGGTAGAAATTTAAAATGATTCATAAATTGTAGAGATAGTAAAGATTTTATTCAAGTAAAAATTCATCTATCCTTATTTGACATTATGATTAAGTGTCTCTATTAAAAACAAAATATTAGTGAGATTTCTATCTAACAAATAGCATGTACAACAATTGGACTTTACTTAAATAAAAAAAAGTTAATTTTTTTAGAATATATTATTAATTTCATATTTTAAGGCAAGTGAAAAAGTATTAATACACACACATCATCAGACAATACTTATAGAAGGACTTAAAAGGGCAAAAATCAAAATTTTAAACTAAAAAAATAAATAAATAAATTTAAATATTTATAATTTTTGGAAAAATACAGTTATAAGAATATAGTATATACAGCCATTTGTATATTTATTTTTATGGTAAAAGTGAATAAGAAAAATGATGGAATTACCTATATTAAACTGAAATAATAAAACTGTCAACCACATCAGTTTTTGCAAGATAATATATGTATATTAATGTAGGTAAACTATAATGTAAAATGAATAAACATAGAATTTAAACTTGTTATTTATTATATTATATAATTAAAATGTTTTTATAATATATAGTAAAAAAACACTATATTTCATTAAAACCACTAAGAAGGTGCCACCAAGTAAAGATTGACATTTATATGACCTTCTTATTGCTTTTGACAAGTTCAATCATTGTTGGTCTGATGAGATTATGTTTTCACAAAGATTTGCATTCCACCACGGAGACGTAGAACCAAATGTAATGTTGATTCTTTCTGAATATTATAGTCAGATAACGTACGTCCGTCTTCCAATTGTTTTCCGGCAAAAATCAATCGCTGTTGGTCTGGTGGGATTCCTTCCTTGTCTTGGATTTTAGCTTTCACATTTTCAATAGAATCTGATGATTCTACTTCTAACGTGATGGTTTTGCCAGTCAATGTTTTCACAAAGATTTGCATTCCACCACGGAGACGTAGAACCAAATGTAATGTTGATTCTTTCTGAATATTATAGTCAGATAACGTACGTCCGTCTTCCAATTGTTTTCCGGCAAAAATCAATCGCTGTTGGTCTGGTGGGATTCCTTCCTTGTCTTGGATTTTAGCTTTCACATTTTCAATAGAATCTGATGATTCTACTTCTAGCGTGATGGTTTTGCCAGTCAATGTTTTCACAAAGATTTGCATTCCACCACGGAGACGTAGAACCAAATGTAATGTTGATTCTTTCTGAATATTATAGTCAGATAACGTACGTCCGTCTTCCAATTGTTTTCCGGCAAAAATCAATCGCTGTTGGTCTGGTGGGATTCCTTCCTTGTCTTGGATTTTAGCTTTCACATTTTCAATAGAATCTGATGATTCTACTTCTAACGTGATGGTTTTGCCAGTCAATGTTTTCACAAAGATTTGCATTCCACCACGGAGACGTAGAACCAAATGTAATGTTGATTCTTTCTGAATATTATAGTCAGATAACGTACGTCCGTCTTCCAATTGTTTTCCGGCAAAAATCAATCGCTGTTGGTCTGGTGGGATTCCTTCCTTGTCTTGGATTTTAGCTTTCACATTTTCAATAGAATCTGATGATTCTACTTCTAGCGTGATGGTTTTGCCAGTCAATGTTTTCACAAAGATTTGCATTCCACCACGGAGACGTAGAACCAAATGTAATGTTGATTCTTTCTGAATATTATAGTCAGATAACGTACGTCCGTCTTCCAATTGTTTTCCGGCAAAAATCAATCGCTGTTGGTCTGGTGGGATTCCTTCCTTGTCTTGGATTTTAGCTTTCACATTTTCAATAGAATCTGATGATTCTACTTCTAACGTGATGGTTTTGCCAGTCAATGTTTTCACAAAGATTTGCATTCCACCACGGAGACGTAGAACCAAATGTAATGTTGATTCTTTCTGAATATTATAGTCAGATAACGTACGTCCGTCTTCCAATTGTTTTCCGGCAAAAATCAATCGCTGTTGGTCTGGTGGGATTCCTTCCTTGTCTTGGATTTTAGCTTTCACATTTTCAATAGAATCTGATGATTCTACTTCTAACGTGATGGTTTTGCCAGTCAATGTTTTCACAAAGATTTGCATTCCACCACGGAGACGTAGAACCAAATGTAATGTTGATTCTTTCTGAATATTATAGTCAGATAACGTACGTCCGTCTTCCAATTGTTTTCCGGCAAAAATCAATCGCTGTTGGTCTGGTGGGATTCCTTCCTTGTCTTGGATTTTAGCTTTCACATTTTCAATAGAATCTGATGATTCTACTTCTAACGTGATGGTTTTGCCAGTCAATGTTTTCACAAAGATTTGCATTTTGATACTGAAAATGAAAACATTACATAGTTAATACTGGTATCCAAATAATATGATTATAATTATAATAACTATATAATGTTTAAGTTTAATAATATAATTTTTATGATTAGATATCAACATTTTAATTGATATACAAATGAAAACCTATTAACTATTTTCATCGTATAATTTAATAAAATTGTCCTTTGAAGTAACATTGTAACATAGTAGATGAATATTGAAAGTATTTTAATTTAAAATACTAGTAATGAAATATATAAATTACTGATAAAATATTAACTATAAAGAATTAGTTAGCAATATTTTAATTGGATAATGTGAGCCAATTATGTAAATGAATATTTATTAAAAGTAGAAGTATGTAAATTACTATTAAAAAATATGGACAAGAAATTAAACTTATATTAAAACTGATAAAATACTGCATAAATATCTTATAGTATTTAAATTTTGAAAAAAAAATAAAGAAAACATTTGAACTTTTTTAAAATTAGCACTCTTAACCTTGTACATTAAAGGTACCATTAATATAATGTTTTTATATTTATAACTAGAGTACGGGTTTTGTATAGTAAAATTTATTAAAATATTTTTCTACTTGATAATATACTCAAGGCTAATACTCCACTTTTTTTTAAAAAAATGTTTGCTTTAATATGCATAAACATGTAAAAAAAATTTCACCATCAGTTTCATACTTTTATGATTCTTAAAGATTACTGTCAAAAATGCTATAAATATGTAATAACACAAAAAAAGGATCTATTTATTATATTTAATAACATTGTAGGTACAAACTACAAATAGCAAACACGACTATATAGTCAAAACCTGTATAATTAATAGTAACATAAAATTACTTATTTATAAATAGTTTTTTCTTTTTCTTTAAGATAGTTGATTAAAAAAATAACCAACCTTGAAATAAGCCTTGAATAAATACTAACAAGAATGCTAATAGTATTACTGATGTTATTGTATGGTATTTTTATAAGACTGATCAGAGAGTATATAAACTAAATGAGACCAAATGAAACAAGTTTAAATAAGTATAATATAGTCACACCTAACCTAAATGTATGCAACCTACATCCATAATAATAACAAGTTAAATGTTTTTATATCATAGTACCTATGTATATTTGTAAATAAAATAAATAAATAAATTATTCATATAATAGTATATCATATTTCTTTTTTTATTATCTTTAAAAGTGTTGTATAATATAAATTTAAAATAAATATATTTCTCAAAAATGTATAAATCTCAGCTAAAGCATTGATTGGAAGTTGACAAAAATGAGGAAAAAACACTGAAACATCAATATAACCAACTCTTTCTGAATTTCTATGAAGGTAAAGAACACTAAAAGCAATTGTGTTGAACAAAATATTAATTTTCAATTTAAATTATACAATTAAATATATTTTGATTTTTGGAATTACCATAACATAAAATACTGAAATTGATAACTTATTAATGAAAATTGCTTACATTCAAATACCCATAAATATAGTATTTACTTAGGAACCAACTATAAAGTACAAATATCATTTTTAAAATATGATAAATAAACTATAGTTCAAATGTAAAAATTCTATATGTCTGTGACAGTTTTTCACTTTTTATACATTAGCAGAATTGTTTAATTTACGATTAATACACCCAATAATATAAAAATCATAAAATGCATAACATATTAACAAATATGGGTAAATCTATATATATATTTAGTAGACAATGATTGTCAATCGAAATATCACAGCCATTCAGGGACAAAGGAAACCTAAACAACCTTGATTGGATTACTACGCAACTTATGGTTGTAATATAACAATGGCGGTCCCTAGCGTACGCAACTGATGCCGATGATGCCTTATGTTTCGCACGTGATAAAATAAACATTTTTCTGAAAGAATCGTTGTTAAAAATACAAAGTACAACATTGCTTAACAAAATCGTTGGATTTCATACAAAAACCACACGAGAATAAAAATGGCCAGAAAAAAATGAATGAATTATTAACATATTAAAATAAAATTACCTTGAATGTGTTGAATTAAACTTGGAAATTTGGATTCGATAACGTTTGTTATTTGATCGCAGTTGGTAAATAACTATGGAAACTCTGGAGATCAGAAATAATGACAAGATGTGACAACAGATTTGACGACTATTTGCTCAGCAGCAATAGGAAATAGTGAACGGCGATAAGTGTACTACAGACAATAGCACGGTAAAGTATTCCGTGGAACTGATGTATGATGACTAATTTAATATTGTCTTATTGACTATTGACGATTGAATGTTGAGTGGGAAAGTGTGAAGAGTGGGACTTGGACTGTGGCGACCATGGAAGGATAGATTATGACAAAATAAACATGATTACAGCAATTTGAATTTCGTTTAGTCGCGCGCAAAAGAGTGGAAGTGGAAGATTTTAGACTTCTGTGTCTTTAAATCAAATTTGATCGGCTTAAATATATTTTAAATAATATTAACAACTAAACTTGGATCATATTATTATTAATATACTAATATAGTAGTAAATACTAAATAATCTAAGATCCAATCGCGGAATTCGATGATTTCGTTACATTTTGTTCTGTCGTTCTGTGTACCAAGTTTCCTTATCAAAATGTATGTTCGTTACTATCAGCGGAGAGTAATATCAGCTGCATATTATTTATCTGGTGTTGTTTATGTTCAGAAAACAAAAAATTACTTTTAACTATACTACACAAGACAAACGAGAGCAAACAGTGTTACGTCTACCTCTTCCTACAACAACAACAGATTAAGTGAGTCGCGAAATCAATGTCATCAAAAACTCTATTCTATTTTTAAAAATATGACTGCATCTGCAACTTCTGTAGTTCTCTACTGTTTCTGAACATCACTACGTCAGATGCGTTTCGTTAGTCACGCAATTCTTAACGGCAGTACTGTTCGTGTTCATTGGTGTTTTGAATGTCTGTCCGGCTAACGGTCAGCGTATTTTACAGAAATGGTACGGCGTTGTTACGCTTCAACCGTACCAATGATATCAGGCTACTGGTGCGCACTAAGGTGGCACCGCGGAGTGTTCATACCAAAGCGCTGAATCCAATCGTCAATCACAATAGTTCGCCGAGTTCTGGTTGGCAAAACCGATGGAACCTTGCCAGAAGAGCGTTTGTCGATAACCTGCTGAGTCGGGTAACTAACTCACTATCAGCAGACCTTCGAAGGCGTACAGCTAGGCACCTCATGTATGGTAACTCAAGACCGTTTTTTGCACTTGTTGGAATTAGTTTAGCTTCTGGTAATGGTTTGATAACAAATGAAAATCAGTTAGAAGGTGTTTGTTGGGAAATCCGAGTAAGTGCTTTGTTTTTATTGAGTATAAACTGTTTAAAATATATACTTGTTAGTCGTTATGTTTTTTGACTTTTTATAGGAAGCAGTTGGTCGCATGCAAAAGAACCTAACAGTTGCGGAGCGCTTAAATTTAAATTCATCTTTGGGCTTGAAGCAGTTTGAATTAGGATCTGTTATTGCTAAAGGAAATAATGCTGTTATATACGAAGCAAGAAAAATTGAAGAGGATACAGGTATTTAGTTCTAACATTTAATTATCAACTATGTATAATTAATACTTGTTATTAATAAGTCAAATCATTTTTCAATTTATCACTGTTAAGTCACTAATTTTTTTCAAAAGATTTATGTAAAACTATCAAGATTAATTCACAATTGAGAAAATTAGTGAATACATTTATTTTAACATTTATCATATATTTTACAAAATATTCAAATGTGAACTCATTTTATTACTATATAATACCTACAATAAAAAAAAATTATGATCTAGAAATAATTATTATTTAAAATAGTTTTGTCTTTTAATTATATAAGTTAGATATAACTGAATTATTTTAAATATTATTTAATTGACATTAATGAAATAAAATATTTGAAACATTTTTATTTTATATTTTGCTAGGAAAATTTAAGCAATAATAATTGAAAATATAAATACTATATTATATTAAATTATAAAATTAACTTGAATAAATAAATGCGTAAATCTCTATTTTATAATCAACTTGCAAATAAATTATTTTTCTAAAATATTGTTTTTATTTTATAGATCCTAGTAATGTATTTCTGAAACAAGAGTCATCAAATAAAAAGTATCCTTTGGCTGTGAAAATGATGTTTAATTATGATGCTGAAAGTAATGCCATGTCAATATTACGTGCCATGAGCAGAGAAACAGTTCCATCTCGTTCTGTACAACATAATTTTTCTAAAACAGATCAGCAATGGCTTATTGGGTTAAGTCTATTTTAGATTTTATATATTTATTGGTTAAAAAAGTCAATAATTGCAACAGAAAAAGTATAATTTTGTTATGAAAATAATCAGTTTCATACTTATTTACTAAGTGCATAATAACAAATTTTAATTTTCCTTTTATAGTTATGATCATAATTTGATTAAATTATCACCACATCCAAATATTGTTATGATGCATTTGTGCTTTGCGGACTATATACCAGAGTTGATTGATTCACATACATTATACCCTCAAGCTCTACCAACTAGAATAAATCCAGAAGGTTATGGTCGAAACATGAGTCTATTTCTGGTGATGAAAAAGTAAAATATTTATACTTAATTACTTATCAAGTTTTGAACTCGTTTTTATTATGGATTAGATATGACATGAGTTTGAAACAATATTTATCTAAAACTTCTTCACTGAAAATTAGAGATAAAATACTTCTGCTTGCTCAATTATTGGAAGCTATTTCTCATTTGTCAAATCAAAATGTGGCACATAGGTATAAATATATTTAAAATATTGTCTATGTTTATATATATTTATGTTTCATATAAATTTAATTTTAGGGATTTGAAAACTGATAATATCTTATTAGATGTCTCTGAAAGTAATGATGTATGTCCAGCATTAGTCGTTACAGATTTTGGGTGTTGTCTTGCTGATAAAGATAATGGACTTAATCTACCATATAAAACCGCTGACACTGATCGTGGAGGAAATATAGCATTGATGGCACCAGAAGTATAAAATTAATACAATCAGTACTAATAATAATTTACCTTGTTTATATTTATTTAATTTTTAGGTTGTCACTGCTCGACCAGGAACATTTGGACATATCGATTATTCAAAAGCAGATGTATGGGCAGTTGGTGCAATGGCATATGAGATATTTACTGGTAGTAATCCATTTTATAGTTATGAAAGAGGTAAACCTCCATTATTGCGCAATTCTACATACAAGGAAGAAGATCTTCCTGCACTTAGTAGTGACATACCATTAATTATACAAACATTAATCTACTCATTGCTGCAAAGATCAACATCTAAGGTAATACTGAAAAGATCTTTTAAATTTATTTTACTTAATTATTCTATGATTTATTCAAATATTGTTATAACTTATAAGTTTTGATTGATGTATAAATTATACTTTCTAGAGATTAGATGCTTCATTTGCTGCTACAGTTTGTCAGATATATCTTTGGGCACCATCGTCATGGATTACAAAATATGTGATGCCAACTAGTAACGAAGTATATGATATTTAAATATATTAGTTAGGTTGAACTGTTTAAAAAAAAAAAATATTAGTTATTATGTTTCTTAAAATCACAATTAATTGGATCATTCAAGAAACAATTTAACTCTGTTATTAAGATTCTACTTTAGAATTCTGTTTAAAAATGTCTATCGCATATCTTTCTCACTTTTCTACACCTCATCTTATAATTATAATCATAATTAAAAAATACTTTTCTATTGAACTATATTCCTTTGCAATAATAATACTGACTTTGATTTCTTCTCTGATTCATTTAATATGATAACTAAACATCAACAAAACAGGCCTAAATTGTCTTCTCATCTCTTGTCTTTGTACATTAAACTTAAATATATTATACTCCATTCATGGTTAGAAGCAACCAGTTTTTGTCGGTGGGCTCAGGTCACACACATAACTGTTTTCCCTACTTAATCGACTACCAGTAATATAAACAGAACTATACTAAATTCATTTGTATAAGATTTTCCTAGGTCATTTCTAAACGTGAATGTAATAACCTACAATGTACATTAATAACACATAAAGAATAACTTAAAGTTATAACAATTATCTAAGCTTTATAATCTTAATAGTTGTCAACCAACATAAATAATATAAGGTTCTTTTTAAAATCAAAATATGTATTATTGTTTTTAGTAAAAAAAAAAAAATAATTATAATAGTTTAAAATATCCTTAAAAAATCTGAATTATTTATTAGGTGTTGCAATGGATGTTGTGTTTAACAACAAAAGTGTTATGTGAAGGAGGAACAATGATGTCAACTTTAAATACTAAACAACGCACGTGCACAGAATATCAATTAATCACTACATTTTTGCATAGAGTAAAATTATATGAAATAAAAAATGTGTTGTACTGGATGCAATCTATACAACAAGAATAATATTTTCAAGTTATTTTAGTTATTATACTAATAAATGGGTTTTGGTATTAGTCGTGTGTATACAATCTTTGATAAAAAATATTTTATCAAAATATATTCTATCCCGTATTAAAATGTCCAAATAAAAAAAAAAAAAATTGAAATATTTATTTATTTTATTGTAAAAAACTATTTGTATGTGATATTTATTACAGATGGATTTTAATTATTAATTATATCATTTGATTTGATTGTTGAGTTTGTAGTATTTTAAGTGATTCATTAAAAAAAATATTTATTTTATTATTATATACAAATATTGTTGTTAATATTGTGAACAAACACCTTTCATAAAAATTGTTTTGGAATAATAATTTATTTCAAACACTTAAGTGAAATTTTATAAGATTATATAGTTAAAATTTAATTTATCCCATAATTTTATGTACGAGTAGTTCAATAAATCGTGACTCATTTATGATAGTATATATTTTCTCATATATTAAATTTTAGCACAATTTATTTACTCTCTGACTCATGCATATATGGTAAATTCTTATTCAACAGTCAATCTTTTTGATTTTTTTTTTCTAACTTATTATTACATAGTAAGTGAATTTAATAAAATAAAAGGCCACTCATTTGGGAGGGGGAGTGGAATAATATTGATTATTCATATTTAGTAAACAGAATTTTTTAACTTCAAAAAGAAATATTGTTATGCCATTCATATGATAAATAAAGTATATGATTATGCTAAATTTAAATTTCATGATAAATTATTGCATACAAAAAACCATAGAGCGGCCAATGGATCAGCTCTATTTCTAAGGATATTTAAATAATTCATCATGTTATTATTAAGTACTTGTTATTTAATTTTATATTGATTATTAAGTACCTAGGTTGATCTATTTTTTTTTAAATAACACAACATATTTTATACATATAATAGTATATTATATGTCTATAGTAGGTATATAGATTATATACATATTTATTATTATTATTAAATGTGGTTTGATTCATTAAAATACTAGAGAGATAAAGATATGGGCTATATATTATAGGCTGATGGGAGATGGGAACATGTTGAAAGGAGTAATGACACTACTGACAGACATATTGACAAAAAAAAGAGACTAAGGGGAAGACCGCAAAGAAAATGAAAGGAAAGTGTCAGAGAACTATACTAGAAGAAATTAGAAGCTTACTAGGAACAGACGTATGATAGAGGCAGGGCCCTAAACCCTCCCTCACTTCTAGGTACGGTCTTGACTCTTGGATATAGCCAATAGAGACAATAGAGGATATAACAATGGAAAGAAATAAATTTAGTGGTCACAAGTCTGAATGGCACATAAAGGCCTTAAAAGTAAAATTGCTTCGATTATCAATTATTGTATTATATTAGGTTGGTATCTATAATGTATGGCAAATAATAATAAGAATAATTTAAATTTTCAACATCAACTGTAAAATAAAATAACTAATAATTCAACGATTTGGTCATGAAGTTTTAATGCGAATTTGGATCCGGACTTAACATCGTGGAATGTTTAATTAGTATGTAAACCGAGTATTGACTACCTATAGCGCAAATAATATTTATTATGATGCCTATAGAGGTATTTTATATACTACATATTATAAATGTAACTGTTGTTAGTTGTTAGTTAAGATGACTAGATATGTATTTTATTATCTATTTCTTCTGTATTCCATTATTAATTTTTGATATAATTATAATAATACATGCACAATACTTTAATTAGGTATAGATAGGTAGGTACCTATATAATAATTATTATTAACTACGACTTTTATATTAATTTTATTACAATATTCATCGTTTAATGGCTTCATTCCTAAGCTTATGCTTTCCTTAATTCTTTTACATTGGATCGTTTCACGTACCTACGTGTATGTTGTATTGGCAGATCAGCTAGTGTTCCCACAAATATCTTAAGTAGATAGCGAATAGGAAGCCTTATAATATAAAATAAATTATTGAAATAAAAATTATTAATATCAGGACCAGTTTTTCAATTTTAGTTTCAATTTCTATATAGTTCGATAATTAAAGTATTAAACATTAGATAATTTAGTCGGTTAGTGCTAGTTAAATAGTTTACTTTTTACCAATTAAATACGTCATAGTTAATAGAAGATTAAACTAAAATCAATATATTTTTAAAAGCGGTCATACAAACGATAAATAACAAATTTTATCTGTTAATAGTGTTAATATCTTGTTAATACCTATACTTTAGACTTTACTAAGCTTAGATTATATTACACAATCAAATTTTTATATTATATAATCTAACTAATCTAAGGTGATTACACTTATTACAGTGGATTAAAATATAATATATTTTCTCAAAACAAAAAATTTGCAAATTATTTTGTAGTTAAAAATGTATATCATTTTAAATACTCATACCTAAAATTTGAAATTTTAATAAGTACAAGGTTCTTTGTAATTTTTATTACTATAATTAAAAAAGGTGATCATCAAGTTGACGAATTTTCTTATGGAGAACCATATAGGTAATATATTATACTGAATTTTCAAACTTTTTGATTGAACAAAAAATCGAAAATGTTTATAAAAGCTCAAAAACAGTTATATTTAATACATTATGAGGATGCTTTATCCGCATGTGTTGTCTCTGTCTTACTAACGTACATCATAACAAATTTTCGTTCAGCAGAATACATTTTGTGATGTTGGCTTTAATATTAGAGTAAATTTACCTATCATCAAATTTAAAGGTAAGAATATTATCTAGAGTTTAGACAATGACATATGATTTTATTCATATTATTATTTTAAAGTGAGTTATGAACATTTTAAAGTTACAATATTTTACATAGCTGTAACTCATTTTAAAATAATAATATCATTAAAAGCATATGTCATTTTCTAGATAATATTCTTGTCTTTAAATTTTATAATAGGTAAATTTACTTCAATATTAAAGCCAACATCATAAAATGTATTCTGCTGAACGAAATTGTGTAATGATATACGTTAGTAAGACAGAGACAACACATGTGGGTATGGCGTCCTCTTATTCTTTATTCCATTTATCTATAGGGAATTTTAACATAAACATTTAGTTAAAAATTCAAGTATCTACGATTATTTGTTTCTGAATTATATAACTAAAATAAATAAGAAAATCGTTATTTACATATGAATAGGTAGGTATATGATGTCGTTAAATTTCAGTTATGTCGTCAACTTGACAAACAATTTTTTTTAAAAATATATACCTAACCCAATGACGCTCTCATTCCTTGGTGGCCAAAACGATACCTCCGTTATACTCGTGGTTCAAAAAGTAAAGTACAGACGAACAATAAAAACATATAGATTATAGCAGATCATTTAAATAATAAACATAATAAACCTTAAGTTCTTTAAAATTTTAGAGATTATTGCAATTGATCTGCGAATTCACCAATGATATCCATCGTGTTGAATTCGACATATTCTAAAATCTTAAAAATATGAAGCAGTCTTCTATGTATAATGTATAATTGTGTCAAGTAGTTGTCTTATGAGTTAAAACACTTAAAACAGTATAGGTAACTAGAGGGTAAACTAAAAAGCTTGAAAGTTTTGATATAGGTAATTCAAAAAATAACAATCGTAGATTTCTAAAGAAATCTATATAGTATAAAATATTTAGACTATTTTCAAGCTAATTATATCACTAATAATCTCTCACCGCCAATTTATATAATATAATATTTTGTAAGTTAAAAATTCCCATATGCCCTAACTCCTAAGCCAGAAGTAAATTGATATTATTACTCATCTTCTTTTAAAATTTATGTGTAGATAATAATAATATATTTTACAATTTTTTATTCTAGTATATTTATGTGTAAAATGTATATTTGTATGACAGAATGTGATTTTATGACTGCGTTAGGTTAAGTTAGTATATATGGCCATTATTTACTTACATGTATGAAAAATCAGTTAATTATATTATAAATTAAAATAAAATGCCACTATGGTTTTTCACGTTCACTGTTATAGTGGTATAGAAAATTTAGTGACAATATTATTATACAATATATATATTATCGCAAGGCGTTGAAATTAATGCGTTACGTCATGTTCAGAAAATAAATAATAATAATAATAAAAAAAAACCAACATCTGTCACGGCTATAAGTCTATCTTCCCACAAGAGGGTCGTGAGACAGACCTCTCCGCGAGCCTACTGCCTATACATACATATATATATATATATATATATAATTATATTATATACGAAAGATGTTTGGAGGGAGCGGGGTATAAAATATCCTTTTGCTATAACATACTTTTTATGTCAACATTTATGTGTGGTATAAAATGAAGTGTTGTGCACTGTAGTAGTCATATAAAGACGTAACCAACCACATTGTACAATTGATCATATTTTGAATTTCTATTAATATATAAATATTTTACACACAATAAAATGATAATATCATAATATTGATAATTCTTATTTTATATAACATATGTATGTTATAGATTCTAAGTGAAGTGAAGAATATATTATTACATCAATTTTGCAATAATATGTGTTTCTTATTTATTTATTTTTATGTCTGAAAATACTTTTTCAACTAGATCAACTTCGAGGGAGATTTTTGGTAGAAAATTTGATAAATTTGATTTAGTTAATAAATTTGGAAGGTCCAAATTAAATATTTACATTACTTATTATAATAATTAAGGGGAAACAGATAAAAAACATTTATTAGAAATTTAAAATTAGAATTAATTGACCAATTATAAAATTTAAAGGTATTTAGGTATAGGATTATTATTTAGTCTCTAGGGCATCTCAGAGGTTTTTATTGATATTTTAATCTTTAAGTTAAAGTTTATTTGCTATGATTTTTTTAAAATATACAAAAAAAATAAATTCCTAATAAATAGTTCTTAAATATTCATAACTTGCATAGTAATTAAAGTATCAATAAAAGTCTTCGAAATTTGTTTGTTGAATATTTGTAGAACGGAGACAATAACACACATGCTTGTGGCGTCCTCTTAATAATTGTATATGGTCAGAGGCGTATTTAGGCACAGACCCTATAGGACCGGGCCTAGAGCGGCGACATTTGAAGGGCAGCAAATTTTAACGACTTTTTTTTATAAAATTACAAAAAGTATTTTTCATTTGATGAAATCAAATTTTAATAATTTTTTGAGTAGAAAAATTATTTTTATACAAATTATATGTTATATAAATTAGAATTATAAATTAAACAGTAAAAATTCGCTGTTTAATATTATAGATAATATAACAAGTTTTATATTCATATATGTTTTATAAAAAATTTTAGGAAGGATGAGTGAAGGCGGCGAATTGGAAAATGTCTATAGGCGGAAAAACCTTAAATACGCTACTGTGTATAGCTAAGTCCATGTTTTGGATTACGATTACCCGACGTTAAGTTATTGTTTTCGATTATTTATCGTAAAATAATTTTACAGTTTATATAAAATATTAAATAATTAGGTATGTACCTATTGCTAAAAATTAAAATAGAAATAACTATATTTTATTTGTATTTTGTACACTACACTATATTTTCCACAGACTGTTATGATGTAATAAGCTCAATATTATATAAATAATAAATATATACCTATATACTTAAAACAAATTTTCATTAAAATTATAAACTAATTAACTAACTAATGAAAAATGTAGGTATGTATTATATTATACTTTATAAAATAATTTAATTAATGTGTAAAAAAATTTTCAAATGCGTAACTTGATACTTTATCGTATGTTTTAAACGCTTGAAATTATTATGCCGTATATAATGAATTATCTCAATCGTAGTTCATATTTTTCAGGCACGTTATCATCGAATGAATTCGGTACACGTATACTATATAACCTATTCTTATTCACTTTTTTCTATATCCATATTTAGGGGGTATACTTTATATACAGGATGGATGATTCACTAAACTCATCCCAATTTTTCCTTCAATATTGAATAAAAATATAAAAATATTGATTTTTGGAAATGTTTTTGAAAAATTTGAATACCTAACTGATATGATATTAGCCGATAATGTAATAAGGATCAATAAATAATAAGTATAATAACTTATTTTACTTTGCATTTTTCCATATTTTCCCGGTTGGGAATTATTGAGAATTTTTCAACATATATTATTATAAATTAATTTGAAGATCAGTGAATCAGTGAATCCTTTTAACGCAAGACACTTATTATTTAAAAAACTATATTAACGATTTTGTAAATAGTTTTTTAAATGAATTTTAAGTTTTTTTAAAAATTGATTTTTTTTAACAAGATTTATAGTCTAAAACAATAAAAACCATTAGCGCGACTATAATTATTAAAAAAGAAACTTTATTTTATTTATTTTTTTTTATTTATCTAATGTCAATCTTTTTTAAAAATGTTGTTTCATTATAACTTACAATTATTCAAAAGAGATATTTTAAAAAATATTATTGTTTTCCAAAGCTATATAAGTTTTTTTTTTAAATTAAGATTATATAAATTAATAAGAAAATTTAAATTGAATACACAATTTTTTAAACTTTTTATTAAAATGTTAAAATTAAATTAATTTTTTAACTCATTAATACTCAGACTTATTATGGTGTTTTCTGATATAATAACTCATGAGTCTTACGTTAAATGGATCACTCTATTATATTACATATTATTATAGTATATTGTACTTGATAATTTGATATACTGTATCTTCAGCGGTGAATTTATAATATAATAATTAAATAATGGTCACAGGGATCACAATTCACAATCCGACCGTATAAAGCATTCTGCTGTAGGGCCGGGATATAAATTTGCCCCGGTGTCTAATTAGAACCAAATGCCAGCGTGGTGGCTGTGGAGTATCGTCTGTTGTGCTCTATACAAGTGATGTAGGTACGACCGATGATGGCGGTGGACTATGCGCACAGTATCACAATGTATATGGTGATATATACCTATATAATATAATATGTACGTTGTATACTTATATCTTATATACACAAATATATGGCGGAATAAGAATATTAAAAACGCCGCTACTGCAGTTGAGTTGTGACGGGGCGCACATAAATTTCGGTTCGTTTTCAGCTCATTAAATACGTTTAACGATTGCGCTGGCTGCACAAACGGGATAGACATTGTTTTTAATGATCTTTCAATATTATCTTCCCTTTGCATTTGGTCCGTCACCGCTTTAATTAACTCACTACAGTAAATAATAATAAGTTATAATATATGGTCAATGTTGCACACGTATTTATTATATGTATACATATCTACACCTAGTCATAAATCTTAATTGATTTTATATGTCTATGTATGTTATACATATAGCGTAATGTATATGTATATAAAAACGTTTTCGTGAAGACTTTTTTTTGTCCTGTATATGGATAATTAGGAACACTATCGTTAATATCCGATTTCAAAATAATAATAGTGTAATATACGCGTTTAAAAAAAATCACTTCCTAACTACAGCTTTTCTATTTAAGCACGTTATTTAGCAGGAGGTATAACATATTATTATGTATATAGACTGATTCACTGATTTATCATTTAATAATTAATATTTAAGTATACCTTCTTAATGAATTTTTACTCAAATATTTATTATTAGATTTTGTATACCATTGGCCTATGGCGATACCAATTTTTGATTTTTAATTGAGAATTTGAGAATTACCTTTTATTTCTGTAATTTGTTAAGTAAATGTTTTTTTGTTGAAAATATTGATATATCTAAATTAAAATTCGAATTAATGTAATAGTTTTTGAGCTATTTAACTTTCTATAATAAAAATTATATTATTCATAGTTTTAATTTTGTAAAATCTTTTTTAAATATTATTTTACTTAATAGATATCTGGTATATATGCATTCTGTTAACATTTAGAAACTATTTGTTTGAATTACAATTTAGATATTATTAAGGTACATCAAAATTTAAAAAATAATTATCTGCTTCATAATTTATAATAAAAAAGTTTAGTTCCGAGTTCTGATTAAAAAAAGAAATATGTATCTCTATAGGATACCCATATTAAATAGCGTCAAAAATCTTATTTAAATCTTATTTTTTATTTAAAAATGTGGTTATTTAAGTACACTTAAAACTTCCATAGATAAGAATTTGAATACATTTTTTATTAAAATAAAAACTTCAAGTGAGCATGATTGAAGAACTAATCTTAATATTCTCCATATTTGAACGTTAGTTTAGCAAAATCAGAGAATAGTTTCAATGTATATCGGCATCCCACGTGAAAATCGTTTTGTATCTTTGTTGACAAACAAAAATTGTATTATTATAGACTTTATGACAAACGAGTCCTGCATTTGTTGAAACTATACGGTAATTCTTACAGTAAAATCATAAAATGATTTTAAAATATAAATTATACCACTTCACTACGTCATTATTTGATGTCTTATTAGTATATTAAACATTTATACCATTTTATAGAATCCAATTTCGAATGCTGCAATCTTACATGTTTATTTTTATACGTGATTTGAATAAAATTATTTTCCTCTCTTTTGCCAATCGACGCATTATTGTTTTTCAACCATAATTTTTATTCATTGGCAGAAGTTTTATTTTGTGAGAAATGGCAGGATGGTGTTGATAAATTTAGCGCTTTCTAGAATCATAAAAGGCCCACAGGAAGTCAACATCATCGGTCACGTCCGGTTTAATATTTTGTCCCCTCCTTTTTTGGATTTTTGTCTACGCGTTATACGTACACACGCGAAATGCAATCGATTGATCTGCCCCCAGGAATGGTGAGACGCGAATGTATTTTTAAACACTATTACTAATCTGAAGGCATGTGAACGGCCTCCTCCCACCCAACCACAATCGTAGACGAGGTTTTGCAGTAATCGAGAAAAAATTGTCCACACACGTATAGAAAAAATAAACTTAATAAAAAATATATTTATACACTGGTGACTTTTTGTACATAAAAATAATAATAAAAATAAAAATCGATAAAAAATATCTTAACGTTTAAAAAGTATAAAAACTAAACATAAATTTAAATTAAAATACATAACATATACTAAATAGGTACATATATATATATATATATATATGTAATGCAAAACTGCAAAAGGAAATACTTAGTTACATATCAATACTTTTTGATGTATAAACATCCCCACCCCATGTGCTAATTTAAATGTTAAAATTGTTATTCTTGATTGACGTTGTTCCATTCGCCTTCCATTCTCCACACACTAAATGCATAACTGAGTTGTTCGTGAGCAACGTAAGTGCAAGATCCAGTACCAGAAGATCCTTGTTCTAGTAAAACAAATATAATAATAATATTAATAAATGAGATAAAATAAAAATTTGAACACTTAAAATGCATTAAGAACATATTACATTTCAATTTGATACGCATTTAGCTGAAATTTATTTTTATTTGATCGTTTCTTTTAGGCTAGTGTTACAAACAATGCTTGATATACAAGTGAGAGTATGCTGGGAGACGATAAGTTCTTATTATTTTTGTATTTATTTTAAAAATCACGTAGATGTCGTATCTTATTGATTATTTTATTATTAATAATTATTGTGATTTATTATAAAATATATTAACCAATCAATTGACCGATAAATGTGGTTCTATAAATTATAATATATACATATATTATCAGTTAGCACTATTATAATATTGATTGTTGTTTTTGAATTTTATTTTAAAAGGTTAAGTCATGAAGTTCATTTATACGTATAACATATGACGTGTAGGTATCCGTATTATCGAATAATCTTGGTTATTTTAAGTCATATATTCTCGAAAGTATTATAATATAAATGTTCACTTTAAAATAAATTTTGTTTTTACACATATTAATATTTTTTGTATATAATAAAAGGACGTTTATTTTGGGGGTAGAGTTGGAAGGGCGGATTAAACGAGTTAACAAAATATAAAAAATGATGGGGACGTTTTCCCTAATTTTGTTTAGGTTTTTCCAATTCAAGTACCTATAGTCTAAAAATGTTAATTTATTATAATTTCAAAAATTAAACAGCTATATAGATACATACATTTTAATAATCATAATTGATACAGTTACTAATTAATTATTATCATTTAATTTTTCTTTTAACATAACTAACTATCTAGGTGACTAGCCATTTACTATCAATACTACAATTTCTTTCATTCTTCCTTGTTGGTTGTAATGTGCTTGATTAAGGTCTCTATTTTATTCTGGTTTCAGATCCATTTTATTTATTTTTGCTATATCTAACTACCGTTGCTTTGGTAGACTACGCGGCTTTTTTTATTTTTATGGTTCATAAGTACTGTCGCAAAGACCCTTAACTATATAATTTTTGGTACTCCAAATACGGTGTGCCCTGCAGTTTAACATTATGTACCCTTTTATTTCACCTCTTATCATTTGAATTAAAATACATATTATTATATATAATAATAATAATAATCTTACCTAATCGCTATAATTAAATAATAACATAATATACTTTAATTTAACTTTTTATTTTTATGTACCTATATATTCTAATAGATTTAAGCAATCACCATAATGGTTCAAATTATTAAAATATGAATAAAAAATAAGTATATTTTTAATCTTATTGCAATTTACAGTTTTGACTCGTAATTTTCTTGGTATTTTTCTAATAAATATTATTTTCATAGTTCATAATATATAAGTACCTATCGAAACTTCCTTTAATCTGAACGCATAAACTGTTTACTTTATCTTAGTTGGTTACACTTACTATAAACAAACAAAATAACTTAAACGCATTAGTATGTTTATCAGTGAAAATAAATTTCGGATTATTGCCAGAGATTTCAAGTTTATTTATGCATTGCATTACTTTTAAATCATAAATATTTTTTGTGTAGCTATTAGTTATTACTCGTATTACTTATAAGGATAAAATATTATTTCTCGAAGGAAACGATGTACAGTAAAACATATTATAAATATTATTTTTATATTTTATAATTAATATTTATTTGTATTTGTTATACTGTATTTTTATACCCTTAGATACAACTGCATATTTATTGAATTCTATAATCGAGTTAATTTATTGTATTTTATAAGTATAAACAGGTAATGTATTTTGTAAAAATATTACAATATGCATATAATTTAAAGAAATACAAAATAAATTTATAAGTTTGCATAAAATTACACGGAAAAAAAAATCTATAAAAAATAATAACATATAAACAAAATTGATAATATAAGATACGGTTAAATGGTGAAAAAATATCAGAATTAGTGTTCGACATTATTACACTAATCGATTAATCACTTAAACAGCTTATTTGATAAGTAATTGGTGGTAACGTAGGGATATATAAAAAGTTGGGTAAAAATAAAGTTTACAAAAATGTTTTTAATTTTATAACATTCTACACATTATACATTCAAAACCCAATTAAATAATTGCCTAAAATTAATAGTCCATTTTTATTATTAATATTTATATATTTTACGTATTATTTATGTTGTTATACATATCTTTATGGCACACCAATATCCTATATAATAATATATACAATACTGAATTATGTAGGTATGCCTTTTTAATCATAAATACATAATAATATATTGAAATATTTAATATTTGTATAGTATTTACTCTTATCGATATGTAGGCAACCAATAGTCATAGCGAGTTCAATCAATAATAATAATTTAAAAAAAGGTGGGCAAGTTGGTATCGCTCAGCTGTATAGTAAAGGTGGAAAGTAGGTCACTATAATAGATGTATTAAATTTGAATGCAATGCCAGGTATTATTGTATACGAAAAACGATTCTGAACGGAGATGATTTGTCAATCTAGGATATATCATATTATAACCTATATTTAAATTGTAATTTATTTTTCTCTATTACTGTTAAAAGTTTCAAGTTTCTACGACTTATACTTTTTGAATAATAACAAGTGTTTTAAATCATTTTGAGAGATATCGTTATTTTACGCGATTTCCTAAAAAATTAAATTTTATACGCTCATAACATTTTTTCTATATTGAAACTGGAGTTTTTTTTACAGTTATTTAAAGAAAAAGTTACGGAGAACCTTGTATTAGGTTTTTTAACCTTAAGTATAAATCACAAAAATGTTATGAATTTTCAACTTCAAAATTAGTTGCAAATTTTCGTAATTTTGACATATTTCGTAAACATTTGAATTTTAAATGCTTATAAACAAAAATTGTGACTAACGATTTTTGATTTTTTTTACTACGATAATTACAACTTACAATAATCCTTCTATTAAATTTTAAAGATTTTTTGGAATGCCAAATTAATTTTATCGGTATTTCAGAAAAAAAACTTAGAAAAATTGAAAATTTCAATTGTTTATAAATAGCTTAAAAATTCAAAATAATTTGAAAATTTAATGGTAAATAGATTAATATAAACATTTGGTGAAAATTTCAAGTATTTACAATGATTCGTTTTTGAGTTACAGCAAAATAAAAAATCGATTTTGTCAAAAACTGATTATGCGTAAAAGTTCCCGCTTTTTCGTTATTTTTTTATGGTTTTTCCATAATGCTTTTGAAAACTACTGGAATTTTTTTACTTTTAATCCCTCAAAGAACCAACTAGATAAATTTTCCTTTTCAAAGAGGAGCTAAAGTCAAAAACCAAAGTATTATTTCTAAATTTCTAATCCAAAATGTGATAGGCACAAAAATAAAAAACATACATCATTGTAAAATAAATACATTCTTCACTCCGTTTGGAATCTAAAAATTATTAATATATTTTACAATAATATGATATTATTGTAATTACTGATTTATTTAAACGGATTAATCGTATTGTAGTATTGTACTAGAAGTGCTAGTTGTTCAGCAATTGTATATTTTTCTTTAAATGTAGATTATACAAATATTACTTTAACAAAAGTGGAAGTTATTTAATTTTTATATTGTTGTATGTTATATAATCGACATTACATATATAAATCGAAAAACACGAAGATATTATTTTAGTTTACCTACTCCAGAATAGTATACTCCCTGTAAAACCCTAAATCGTGTCAAACGTGACTATTTTCTTGTTTCACAATAATAGACCGCATGCTGTAATTTTTTTTCCTTATTTATTATTATTTTGTAAATCGGCTGTGACAGTGAAGGGACGACACCTAAACAGATAATCCTATTCAATAACCACTATACACATGCGATGTATGCATGCATATTGACTTGAATATGCCCTCGCGGATTAGACTCTTAACGTAATTATCGAAGGGTCTGAGTAAGAAAATACCCAAACATATATTATTATTGTGAAATTATTGAAAACTAAAATGACAAATTACATCCGTAACATAATAAAAATAATAATGATACTAATTTTTCCATTTGGTACCAACGTGTAGTGATGTATATATTTATATATTATGTTAAATTATATTATATTATATATAATTATATATGGCTATGTATAATATATTATTATATTACATTATATTCACAATAAATAGTGCCTGTATAAAACGAATAATAATATGTAACTATTCTACCTATAACCTATATAGCTTTATATACCTTTATTAGCTTTATTATTATTTAGGCACGAAATTAATAATTTAATATTCACTAAATAATAATTGTTTTATGTGTACGAGTATACGAAATTATAGTATTATATCATTTTATACCAGAAACGATATGAACAACTCACTTCTGTAAAAATATTTAAAAAATTGGAATATGCTTTGAACAGCCAGTATACTAATTATTAATAAATTAATCTGTTCTTACTTATATTATAGCCTATAGGCACCCAAAAAACAATAATTGCCCTACTTCGGGCTACTTGTAAGTTGTCATTAATATTCGAGATAATATTATTATGTGGTTTATATTTTTTAGTAAATATTATTATTTATTGCTGTAAAATTACATACGTAATATTTGTTTTATAAGAATAATACACATATTAGCAAAATTTAACAAATGTATTTAATTTACTACGAATATATTTTATCTTTCATAACTGCAATTACACCACAGCAGTTAAGAACCTCAAACTCCTTAAAATGTCTAAGGTGATATGCTCTAAAATGTAACCTATCATTAGGTAGTAAATATATACCATGTATAGTAATATTCAAAGTGCTAAAACACTTACCGATGGAGTGTTGAGAATCTGAATCAACATGTCCCACCACGGGCACTTCTTCCGTGTTGGCTTTGTGTAGTACCTGGTATAGGAAGTCAATGTACCGCGTGGCCAACTTCAACGTTTGGATTTTCGATAGCTTGTCAGAAGGAAGAGTGGGTATGATCTTCCGGAGAGACGCGAACGCTTCGTTTAGACTCTGTGTTCGTTGTCGTTCCCGTACATTGGCCATTACCCGTTGGCTTTGCATCTCTTCAGGCGTCTGAGGAGATCGTCTCCTCGATTTCAATGGCGTTTGAATTTCTTTCGATCTGGACGATCGTTTCTTTCCTACAATAAGAAATATTTCTGGTCTTATACCTATTACTTAACATTGCACTCGTTAAGTTTACATGCGTGTAACAACACTACGATGAAAATATTGAGTAGGTATATATTATATTATTCCTATATAAATTAAAATAATATGTTATCGACGTGTTTTTCACTACTTGTAGAGCAGAATGTGTACAATTTATCGGTTATAGTTAATTATGATATTATAATTCATATAGTAAATCATCGTTTCGAGATAATGTTCTCATTATAATATATATTGCAACAATTTCGAACTTAACTATTTAAGGTGATAGTCGTTATAATCGTATTACTTACAGAGTTATATAGCTGATAGGATTTATTATTTATGAATATTCGTATGGAAAGTTCTATAACTAAGAAAAACTATTTTTGATACTAATTTTTTATACGTTAAAAATAATAAATATTACTTTATCAAAAAAAAATTTACAAATCAAAGCTTAATAAGTATCTGTGTGTAATTATTATGAACTTGGTAATAATACGTATTATTTTCCAGTAATTTAGTTTTTAACTATCATTTTTTTATACATGATTGTTTTGAGTAGATAATTATTTTTGGCGCCTTAATCACATTATTATACATAATAAACGTTTTTGTTGATATTCAAATCAACGACTCACACACCTGCAGCAATACACTGTATATTTTCATGCATGTGCAGCATTGTGTTGATGCCAAATTAAATTATACAAATATAGTTATACAGTTATATTATCAAGCTCATTATAATAATTACAAGTATGTATTATGTTTTGATTTATACAATTTTTTGTTTTTAATGGATTAATATTCCTTAATATACATAATATTCTATATATTAATGTATTATGTATTTAATATATTTGTAAATGAAATCGGAAGTACTTAATAAAATACAACAAATAGTTTGTGCTGTATGTTATGATTTGGAAATTTTACTTTGTTCTGATTATTTCAATATATAAAATATAAATATTATAATTATGTTATTGATAATAACCTTTATGATTAATTTGATTTTAATAATATTAATATTATATTTCATTAATTGCATGGGTAGTTGTAGGCTCTTATATTATGGTAGACTTAAATGAAAATAAGGGATGATGGAAGTACGGGACCTAGACACAGTTTATTCATTACAAAATTCATAAACTTACAAAAGATACAAAACAATAATGTATTGTGTAAGAACAATGTATATCTATGTTAGACATTTGTAGATATAATATAATAGGTAGTTATAAAAAAATTATTATTTTCTTAACATATTTTATATTACTTTTAAATGTTTAAAACTATAACAAAATAACATTATATATATTTAAGCAGTTATCTACTTGGAAAAATAATAAAAAGGGGTAATATAATTTTTTAGTATATATTTTGTGGACATTTGTATTATTGGGTTGGCCACTTTGAGAATTTTTACAATATAACTGATTGGAAATAGTTAGTTTTAACGTCAATAGCAAAATTCAAAATAACGTACTTATATAATACATCATGTACACAATAAAGACACTATAGAGATACTCATGATACTCATATATTGCTGTTAATATTATTTATTGCATTGTATATGCAAAAGTATTCAAACCTTTTTTGGGTTCCACCGTGTCATGTTCGAGGCCGGGTGAACTGCTGCTACCACCGCCGCCACCGACTCCGATATCGCTACAGCCGTCTCCAACACCGCCGCAGCTGAGGTCTCCGCTGATTCCGACTCCACCACTGCCGCCACCGCCAACCCCGCAAACATCATCGTCATACTCAGACTTGACTACCACAGATCCGTAGTCGCCATACGGGTATACAATAGGCGCATTGGTGAACTGCTGCAAATCTTGTGGCGTGTGCCAGCTGTACGGTGACATGAGGTAATCGCCGTTGGGCTTGTACGCCGAGTCCGAGTCCATCATCATTTCGATGACCCGAGTCTATATGCACCTTTATTGCACCGCAAAAATCGACTCTCGTGTGCAATCTATATAGGTAGATACAACTGCGATTGGAATTCGACGAAGATCAAAGTTACAGTTATTATTATAGGTGTATTATAACGCGCGGGACATAGACATCGGCGATGATGATGTGTGTAGCGTCCGGAGGATAACGTACGGATATGATATGTATGATGTTATGTAAACTCTCGAAGGGACTGCAGCAGTCAACGACGACGACGACGACGACGACGACGACTATATTATAACTATGGGATCTCGACCGAGAGAGAGATATGGCGGGCGGGTCCTTGAACGTGCTCTAAATTAAGAACTGTATGGGACGGGGTGGGGGAGCGTCCCGCAGGGTAAGACTTCGACTGTACGCATATTATATATATATGTATAGATAATACCCCCCACTCCGTGAAAAAATATATATTATTTACCGTCGTGTGTGTGTGTGTGTGGGTACGTATATTGTAATTCCGACCGATGTATATACACTGCATCACGCAGCAACACGCCGACGTGTATATACATCTGCGCGCGCGGGAGGAGCCTCTTTCGGACCACGGCCGTGATTGATGGCCGACGATCGAGACACCCGGCTTCTCGTATCTTGTCTGAACGCCGCAGCTACCCTTAGGGACACGCATGCACGTGTGTGTGTATGTATGTGTTATATATATATATATATATATATATATATATATATATATATCGTGTGTGCGTATGAGTTTGCGCGCACACCCCCGCCGTGCCGCCATTCTAATGACGACGTTATACATTATATATTATATATTATATAGCCGAGACAACTTCCTTTTCGTTGTCGTGCGACGCCGCTGCCGCTACCGCACCGGTTTACACTGTATTTATACCAATTGGTTCCTAAATCGGACCCGCGTTCATTTGTTGCAGACCGTTCTTCGCGTATGTATAGTGCCTGTATGCATATACCTATGTATAGATGCTGAATTACCG
Organism: Rhopalosiphum nymphaeae; assembly: GCA_036289425.1. NCBI lineage: Eukaryota > Metazoa > Arthropoda > Insecta > Hemiptera > Aphididae > Rhopalosiphum > Rhopalosiphum nymphaeae. The sequence goes on from JAZAQC010000005.1 coordinate 8,958,890, forward strand.
CTGGCTTCACCCGAGACGATGTCAACAAATATATATTTTAGGATATTATACATTTATATATGTGTAGCCATTGCACAAACACTTAAAAATTAAAAATTTATAGTTAAAAACAATGGTTAACAAAAGAGCGAAATAATTCACTCAGAAAAATATTTATTTGTAGAAGTGACTGTGAAGAAAAATTAATGAAATTTCGCCGATATCCTATTACAACGGTGAATCTTCAATCCTGAATCCTTATATAGATAATTATTGTTTTGTAGTTATAAATTATATGATTGTATAATGTATATACATATATATTATGTATAATATATATAATATATATATGTATAAGGATATCAAACGTTATTATATTTTAAATCTTGTGTCTTTTTTTCATACTACAAAAAACCCGCTTTTGACAGTAGGAATAATATACCATAGGTGCTGTAACTACTAACTTTATACTTGGACGATTAGTGATTACAACTGTGATCAGAATACAATAATTATACATTTTGTTGATTCTTATATATTCTCATACTTTCTTTCTATGAATGGAAAATAGCAAAAGTTATATAGAAAGCTATTTAGTTATTTGTATAATATGTACCACTTATAGTTTGTAGGCTCGACTGGATGGGGGGGAGGGGGCTCTAAGGACGCCTTCATGAATATGTCTATAAAAATAATAAATGAGCTTATTCACTATGTAAGTATATAAACTCTAATTCTTTGATAGTTATTGTTGTTAGTTTTTAAGATTTTTTATTTTAAATAGAAGGTACCTATTCTATTTTTTTTTTTTATCAATTATTGTTTTTGATATGAGCGTCTCTATACATTCTTTGTCTTGGTTCCCAAAAGCCTTACTTCAGTTTTGTAGTATACAATGTAATTATTCATTGGTTAACTAATATAGATTGAAAAGACTGAAAGCAATCGGGGTGCCACAATGCCCACAACCCACTTTACATATATTATAATTTCAAAATTAACACGACTCACGTATTATATATGTATTGACTCAACTAAACTTAATACTTAATACACGATATTAAATATTATTGTAGATATTTTGAAGATTACAAATTATATATTTATGTAATTATAGTAATACATTTATCTCTTGATACCTACCTGTAGATTATAATATTTAAGATATAATGCAACAACAATTTTTTTAGTTAGAGACCTTTAAGATAATAAACATTTTTATAATATTATTATAATGTTTAACTCTATACACTTTGTCTAAAATTTAGCACTTACACATAATAGGTACAATATATAGTAACGATATTATTATGTAAAAAATCCATAATATTGTCTATTTGCTAAAAAAAAAAAATTCAATCGAACTTAACTGTATACCAGATATATGCATGTCCAAGTACAAGAAGTAGCTGAATAGATATTAGATGTATTATTAAAACAAAATACTATTATTTAGTGAGTAGATTCCTACGTGTATATATATATAAAAAATAATTGTTCTACCCTTTTTTGGTTTCTCATCAAAACATTATATAGTATTAAGTTGATTCATTTAAAAATGTGTACAATATTATGACGTATCAAGAAATCAAGGAAATAACTTAAGTTTTGTAAAAAAACATTTATATTTATTTGTATTTATTATATTATATTATGTATCAATAAATTTTAATCATCACAAACGCATCATGAATAAAAAAAAATTAAAAATATAATACATTTAATGGATAAAACGATTTTATTTTATTTTGCATATGACTAAATAATTAGATAATAGATATTAGATAATATTATAATATATTTAGTTTATATAATACCTGCACTATATGGTTATTAGTAGTTAATATACTATATAAAAGCGTATCAATACCTATATACGAATAATCGTGCTATAAATAAGAATTTAGTTAATTAAAAATAAATAAATAAAAATGAAAATTAATTTTATTTATTTATTCTTTTCATTTCTATAAATAAAATTTAGTTTTTGTATATTATTTATTATTATTATGCATTTATTTTGTTTTTACAACTACGTAATATACCATATTTTAATATTGGTAATAAGTGTAATGTATAACCATTAAGTATCTATTAATACATTTTAGTTTTTAATTTATAGTAAATGAATCTATAAGAACTTGTATTTATCTTCTTAAAATAAAAACTTTAATTTATTATACAGTATTTATTTATTTAAAAAGATTTAAGCTCAAAAAAATAGTACAAGCAAGTATTGAAGTTTTCATAAATATTTAAAATTAATAAAAACAATATAGTAAATTATATATTAATAATATATTCATTGTTCGAACACGGATACGTTTCCCGCTATCGGTTTAACCGGTGCCCCTAAGATAACGTGACTGTAGGACGAAAGTTCACAAAGTTGTCAACGCTGCCGCTTCGTCGCAGCCGACATAATTGACCGATTGCTCGTCGTTTTGTTCTGTTCCGGCGTTCGGACTTTGATGAGCCTTCTCCGTATATCCTCCGTCATTGCGGTTGCACAGTGGGTACGCCATTTTTACGCGACTTTCACGATAGTATACCATGTGATTGCTGTTTTTTTAGTTCCACACCCCGTTCGAACGACACGTTATGTCGCCGACAACAAATTGAACAAACCGCATGGTATCTAGTGCCCCCGATCCGTCGTCGTCTTTACGTGAATAATAGTGTGTTGTGAGGAAAAATAGCGTTATCTGGTTATTTCACTCATCTGGCACGTCATCTCAAGTCGCTGCATATCACATTGACAGCGTAGAGGACTGTGATAACAGTCCAGTCGCATTCTCCCGCAACCGTCTACCGTAGTGTCACAATCGCAGTCGTCGTGGTTATTGGTAACGTTTGTTTCGTCTTTTATATTGTAAGCTCCATTTTACGGGCGGAACATTTTTTTCTAGGTAAACTATTATTATATATTTTGTATATTTCGGGCGACCATTATTTAATTATTATTATTTATTGTATATGTCGATCTGTTTATTATTTATTATAACTTTGTACGCATGGCACTTTAAATTGATTATATTATTGTTATACCAACTGGTGAATAACCCTTATATTCCAACACTTAGCAAGTCGCGGCCCACAATCGCCGTCCTCGTAGTATCGAGCGATCGTAGCGCAACAATCATACTAAATGTTAATATATATTATAATGTATATGTTATTATTTTTAATTCATAGTAATATGAAAAATATTTATCTATACAATTAAGGTTCTATATTATTTAAAAGATACATTTAAAAAACTGTTACTTATGGCATAAAAAATTGGTATTATTGTTATAAAAAAATATTTAATACATGATTAAAATACATATTATTATATTGACAAAACGTCCGATCGTTTTATCAATGGTGAATAAATATATTTCATTCTTACCTACAACAGTCTACAGGTACAAATCAGGTGGGCCAATGGGAATAATTTTGTCAGCCATCTTTACCTTTATACCTATACCTGTACTTCAAAGTAAGTATTATAACTATTTCTGTTGAATATAATTTGTCCAATGATACACATTTTCGAACCCCTTGTAAGATATGGTTAAAATGATTTTCAAATTACAAAGGGAACCCCCGTGGAGAGGGTCAAACGTAAAACATGTTATGATTTTCTATTATATTCGGCATATTATTTGTATTATATACTAACGCATAAATGCATCTTTCTCGATCTCTTTCTCACTACTTCTCTCTTTCTCGTTTCCTTTCAAATTCTAAGAAACGTTGTTTGGGTCGAAAATAACCCTAAAACTGACCTTCAAGCCAACTGGAAAAAGAATGAAAGAATGTTTGATGTTATTTATAAATAAAAAAAATAATATAAATTTATAATATGAAACATAAATTATTATGTAATTGTTAAATGTATATAATACATTAATATCTATCATAAGCAACAATGCAATAAGTTTTAATTTAAACACTTTTAATTTAAAACTTATTTTATCTGTTTTTGTAACTTAACATGAAGACAGTATTTATTCATTTATTTGACATACCTACAGCAACATTAGCCGCTGCAGGTTTCTCTTCCTCGAACGACTCATATGATCCAGATCCTGATTGTGACTCATATAATTCATCAAGGTTTTCTTTTTTGGCAGGAGGGAGTTTTTCGTCAATTTTGTTATTATTCGTAGTTTTTTGTTTTTTATTTTGTTTAACATTTTCGTCAGATAATTCGTTAGTATCGTAATATTCAACAGTTTCATCTGATAGCTCAAAGAGGAGTTCACCATTTTTCTTATCCACTTTGTTTGCTGTTTGTTGATTTTTAAGTTTTGGTTGTAGTTTGTTACTGTTTAGATTACTATTTTGTTGTTTATTAGGATTAGCACCTGTTATTCTAGTCGATGGAATTGTGTTAGTAATGCCATTTTTATTAGGTATTATATTTCGAGCTGAAGATTTAGTTATTCTGTTCACTGTTTTTGGTGTCATTGACGGTGATGGTACAATTTGTGGTGTTGGTAAAATTAGTGGTGCCTGTGTTGATGGTTTATTAACTTGTGGCGATGCTTCATTAATGATAGGGGCATCTTTAGAATTTAATTTTATGGCATCATTTTTATTTTGCTGTTGCAATAAGAGATTTAAAAGATCATTACATTCTTTAAACGTACTTGGAATTTTCTTTTTAATTTCATTTAACGCTGTTTCTAATGGATTTCGAAGAGCTATAAAAACGTTACTTAAGTCTGACAAATTATTAAAGATTTTTGCTTTTAGATCCTTAAGATTCTCTTCTTTAATAAACGGATTTGTATTGATAATTTTGCGAACAATATCTTTCCAAATCTAAATAAATAAATAAAATATAAATAATGATGTATAACATAAATGTTGTAAAGACTTAAATTTATTTGAAATATTCCATTTTTTTTTTAAATATATAACTTAATATATTTATCAAATGCTATAGTTATAAATCTATATATCATAGTTTATCTACTTAAATATTTTTCCCAAAGTACGAGTAGGTACCTTATTTTTCTTATTTTCATCTGGAGTATTTGATACTGAAGTACTTGATGTTGGTACCTATAAAAAAATATTGCAATATTTTAATATTTTGAATATTATAACAACAATTAAACTCAAAAATCAGAACAAATTCCACTAGATGCTATTTTAAATTCTAAGCGCAGTGATGAATGTATTGGATAATTAGGTTTACAATGAAACATGTTTTTTATTTTTGTCATTTAAACTTCAATTTTGAATAGGGTTTACAGATTTTTAGTAGTAAAGTTGATCTAGTTTATATAATGGAAGGCAAAGCATTTTTAATAAATAATCAGAAGAAACAATATAAAAATAAACTGGAAAATTAAAACATTTATAAAAAAACAACAGCTTTTGGTTTTTTTTTTTTTTTGAAATTCAAAAAAGAATAACTGTTCATACACGATATTTTAAATAAATATTTTTGTATATATATGTTTTTCTTAGACAATATTACTCATAATTAATCATTACTGTGATTCAAATATATCTAAAATATTTACAGTAACAAATTTTATTTTACAAATATTTGAAGTTAAAATTTGGGAAAAATTAAATATTTAAACAAAAACAACGACTGCTCTTCTAAAAATTTTAATTATTTTATTTTAATTCAGTAAAATATTAACCATAGGTAATTGAAAAGTTGAAGCTTTTCGACATTAATTTTCACCTATTATTTCAAATATTTAGATTTATTATCTAAATATAAATCTCTTACATTATCCTATATAACTATATAATATTTCTACAGTGTGACATTTTCATGTATATTAATTATATTAATAGTTATAATAATAATAACAACAATTGTTAAGATAGTAATAATTAGGGCTTTTTTCCATTATTCGGGTTGTTTGATAGGCAATTAATTATTTGTTTTAACAATTAAAATATTGAATTTAATTGAGAACAATAAAATATTAATTTTAAAAATACAAACTAATTATCACACAAAATCAAAATTAAACAATAAATAAGTTAATAAATAAACGGTTAAAATTTTAAATATTTATAGTATGAGACGTTTTGAATTAAGCTGCTATTATATAAGAGACTATAATTTACAGTATTTTTATGTTTATACCGTACAAATTTTGATTATCAGTGAGTTGAATTGAAGACCTATTTAATGTGTTCCGAGAGTAGAATTTTTAAGGGTATATATAGCTTTAAATATAAATTTCTTAATACATTTTAATGAAAAATCGGATCCCCTTATTAACATATCATCCTAGAAAATCCTTATTTTGAAAGGTCACATGTGTTTTCTTGGATTTTTAGATGCCAGAGTCGTGTCTTTCTTTATAAAATCTCAAAAATCATTTGGTGTATCCCAATAGGATTTTTGATAGAAATTAATTTATTCTACCTATATTTTTATTATTTTAAAAAGTTTAATATTATAGAAGATATCAGTAAACGTCATTAAAAAACTTACGTTCGCAAAATAGATTTTAAATTCTATACTCACAACTCTCTATTTTAAGATTCAACTTTGTACGGAATACGATGGATGCACTCTATGTATTTGCTGTAAGTAATATAAGTACACAGAATTCAAATCGTAATTAAATTTACCAAATTTTGGATAACATTGTTATTGTCCAATGAACTGTCTATATATTCGTCGCTCAAATCGCGACCAATACCATCAAAAACGTAAATAACTGGTGGTGCACACTTGCAAATTCCCTTTTCACAATAACCGAAGTCGAATCCACTATGCTTGAAGTAACAACGAGCTTTGCATATTGATCTAAAGCAACTGCTACAGACTAAATTACAAAACATAATTTTAATTCAAATAAATTTTAATATTTGTTATTTAGACTTAAATTATTGAAAAATCAGTGTTTTCGGTTCTTCTATTGGTACAGATCTCTCCAAGTGCGCCTTATATGTGGCTACAAAACCTGAACCGTTATAATTTAATAGATTCCAAATTGCTGTATAATGGATGTGTTAAAATTGACTGAATATTAAATTATTTTATACGTATACCTATTTGAAAAAACTATTCTAAGCGAAGAAGGTTGGTAGATAAATAATCGTGCCTAAGAATATTTTATGACGTATTAGGTATATTTAAATTATTATACCTAAATTTGATGTTTTGGTTCTTTTTATTTGGTAGGTGGTGATGGAATGAAATCATTTTTGTCAAAATCATCGTATATCTAATGTACTTAAGAATGGTGAAAATAGATTTTGAAATAATTTATAACACGTCTAGTAAATATTTTAATATTTTATGAAAGTTTTAAATCCCTATGATTATTTGCCTTTCTAAATTATAATAAAGAAATAAATCAATTTTGTCTAAAATTGGTGTTGCGTAAATATTTCCGTTTATCCTCTTTTTTAATTTTTTTTTAATTTTAAGGGATATACTTAGCCTTTCAAAGTATTAACTAACTCAATTTGCTACTAGCAACTAGCCTAAAAGTTACAGGTTTCAGCAAATTGTCTGCTTGAAAATGTGATAACAGACATAAAAAAAACATTATAGACTATAAGTAGATAGGTACGTTCTAAGCGAAATTATTATGAAATATTTGTAGATTATTAATTATAATAAATAATAATATAACTATGTATACTTGCTTTATTTTATGGTATGAAGTTTTGTTTAACCTAACTTGAAATATGCTTCTAAATTTCATACATAATAATATGCATTACCTATATTTATATTTTTTTGATAATATGTTCTATTTTTACTGTATAATTTTTACTTATAACTGTATATTGTAAAATTATATTTAAGAAATTTTGATCATATGCTTTTTAAATTAATAATTTAATTGACAATTATAATATAACTATACCTTGTTAATTTCAATAGATAATAGGTAAGTACATATATTTTCATGATACGAATAATACAAAAAATAATAGTAGTACTATAGTAATAGTAAGTATGCATAATAAACTATACATTTAAAATTATACCTAACAGCGAATCAAATTGTCTTAAATTTAATTGATTTAAGTATTTTCATTTCTAAGAATAAAATATTGAAGTTTAATAATTTCATCTATAATTAAAAAAGCTTACATGTCACGTTGATAATCAGTATACAGCATATCGTTTTTAACAAAAATGATTGCATTGCTTTATTCGTATTATTATAATATTTAAACTAACTTAAAAATAGCCAACCAGTTTATTACTAAAAACTGTTTTGAACATTAGAGCAGTTAGGTATATGAATACTTTTAAATATTATTTTAAATTTTTTTTAAAATAATAAGTACTTGGTATAGGTAATTAAACTAAGTCTGTCATTTGCACATTTGTCGTTTAAAATAATTATCTTAACACAATTGTAAACTATAGTGAAATGTTTTATTTTTATTTGTATAGCATTGCGTGCATTTCGTTTCCGTTTAATAATAGGAACATTTAAATATTTGCTAATTTATTGTCCCGGTAAGTAGATAGTAACTGACGAAAAACTATTAACAAAATAAATATTGAAATCCCTGTGCATTACTGAATTATATAACGTTACCTACATTTTTCCACGGAATCTCCTTTTTCGCAAAAAAAAATTCATAAAAGATTTCACATAATAATAAAATTTGTATATTAGCTTAGTATAAAATGTAATAGAGGTTGCTATATTTATGGTGACAGATATTAATATATTATTCCATTATTTATACTTGGAAATTCGATTATTTCATTTAACTCTGACTTTTTGGCCTAGATCTTATCATACTTGTACATGAGTTTTACGATCATTATTTTCACATCAGCTTGTTAGTTATGGAACTCTGAGAGCAAAGTAGAGATCCGGATAGTGATACCATATGTTACAACAACTGTCAACTACAACTAAAAAAAACTACAATAATAACTTTTTTAGAATAATAATTGTGTTTTAATGTTTAATACAAATTGTAAGTACCTATATGCCAGTAATAATTAGCAAATCGGTTCGATTTACATTTCCACTAAAAAAAAAAAATATTTAACCTGGGTTTTATATTTATTCTTATTTGATAACTTTATAACTTTATTAAAAATGAACACAAGAACATGATAGATACGAGCTACAGTATAAATAATAATAAAATGATGGTCATAAAGATTATAGATATTATAGACAAAGATTAGTTTTTACTTATAGTCATATCGTATTCATTTCAATTTAATTATAATTATAATTGAATGTGGTACTTTTGTAACAAGATAATAATATTCATGAACAAAAAACATCCGCTGATGAACTATAGCTCTGTTATACTGAATACTAGATGTAACATGGTGTACTGCGTGGTATAGAGTGGTATGTACTGCGTACCTAGTCATTGAATAGGTCACTTACAGTTACGGACATTACGGTTTCATCACAGATAAAATAAATAGACAATTTATTTAATCTATATGGTTTCATTATGCAGATGTATTGAATTTGAATTCAATGATAGAATATAATTGATACCTAAAAGAAAAGCCATTCTGAGCAAAAATATTCAGTCTGCCTATATTTTTAAGGATATTAGAAATGTATATTTATATTACTGGATAGATTGAACTAATTTTTGCTAAAAGCAACCCTGAATTATAATAATTTTTGTAAATTTTAGTATTTTGTTCAATTAAAAAAATATTATTCGTATAGAGGCTAGATTTACAAGTTTACAGCACTATGCATTTAAGCTATTTACACTACGAAAATGTTGAATCCACCTTTACTGTAATACATTACTAAGCTAGATTTATGTAGATAACTAGTAATAATATACAATAACAATTAATAATAATATATAATAACTAGTAATTCTTTTAATAATATAAATTATTATTTTTCATTTAAATATCCAATTTTGTAAAAATTTGAACTTAAAATGTCTATAATCTATATAATACACACAATAGTCAATAATTATATATATATATTTTTATAGTTGTATTCTGTAGGTTGCAGTAACCTGGTTGTAGTAAGAAAATACTAACTTATGAGGAATCAGGGATGCGTAAGATATTATATACATTATATACTTGACTAGTTGTTGAATAGTGATGTGATAAGCACTTATCGTTGGGGTATCGTGATAATAAATACTATTATAATACTAGATACTCCAAGTATCGGATACTTATATTTAAAGTATATATAGATATTTAATATATTAAGAATAAAATAAGTCACAACATTTATGTTGTATATACATTTTAAATGTCAATATACAAAGTACATATTATAGTCTACAGTCAATACTTAATAGCTAGGTAACTATTAATATATAATAATAATTATTATATCTATACATTTTTGTATGATCAGTATAAACTACAGTCAATAACTTAATAATAATAACAGTACCTAATACTATAGCCCTATAGGTAGGTATTGAGTTATTTGAATAAAAATTTTTGTAGTTAACTAGTAATTGGTGGGTATGTTATTATTATTATTATTATTATTATTTATATTTAATTATAATAATTATAGATAGTTAGAAAATTAAAAATTATTAATTAAATGTTTTTGTTATTATTAATTATTAATTACCATTAGTCTGACATTATGTTTCATAATATAAATTGCTTAACCTAAAAATTGAAACTAAACATTCATATTTTATTAAACAAATTGGATTTTTTAAGAACATTAAAAGATTTTGTGTTGACTTTGGCTCCGAATTGAGGATTTCATATAGATGTGTGAAACATAGTATGTCTTCGCGGTAACTGGAAATTGCGGCATTCGGTGAGGATATGCTTGACGGTAATTTGAATACCACAGGTGGGACATTTGGAAGGCTCTTCTTTAGTCATTAATTGTTAATGGGTCATTAATGTATGTCCTATTTTGAGACGATTTGGTATGGTTTCTTGTTTTCTGTAACTATCTAAGGGAGGAGGCCATGGCAGTATTGACTGTTTTATTTCGTTGAGTTTAATTTATTTATTTTAGATACCTATACCTATATATATAAACGTCAATACATATTATATAGATATCTATAATACTATACAGTAAATTTCCGCTCGACGTGTGAGAGAGTGTGTGTCAAAGACTCGTAAAACACAACGACTGACAAATGTTTTCCTTTAATAATAATAGTATATAATACTGATTGTGTAAGCCAGTACAAAATAAAACAGTGGCGATTAGCGTTTATGCAAAATATAATAAATTAATGTGGAGATTAGCGCTCCTAAAAGTATATTAAACGTAATTCCACTAAGACGGTACCATGACGACGAGAGTCTCCGGGCTACTAACATGTAAAAACGTATACACTAATAAATCAGTAATAATTAATAATTATTAATTAAACACAAAATATAAGCAACCAGACGATGGCCGTGTTATTTTGCGCGCCGTGGTGAAACGGGCGTCTTTGCATAATATTGTGTTATGTAACTCACGTCTCACATGATAATAATAATTAAACAAAATTAAGATATTATAAATAAATGATGTGCGAGTGTGTGTGTGTGGTCGGCCATTCCTCCGATCCTCCGTGATTGATAATATATTATATTATATTAGATTTATGCTATGGCGGCAACACATATAAATATAGCTAAAAAAGAGTTAAGAATTTTGTAAATAATAATATAAACACTTATTGAAAATTGCAAGTATCAAGTATTATTTCATGTGGCGTACATTCCTGTGCCTATAGTGAAATTTCAGATTCAATCAAAAGTGTAAAAAAATGCTTAATTTACTATTATGTATAATGTAAAATAAATATGTATTTATAAATTAAAATTCCTCTATTTATATTATTTATGCAGTATAGCGTAACTACCCTCGTCAGTACCTCGAGGCAAAAAATATCTTTCGCCCTAGCTAATATAAATTCGATTCTTCGACCTTTGTCATTAAAACTTTGCCGTGATCAAATTTATGTTTTTTAAGATTAACCTAATCACACTTATATCACACTAAATATTTTGTTTCAAATTAAATAAAAATAATTTTATAATTACACAAAACCAATATTATTTTATTTGTTATTTTGCGTCCTGAGACAACTGCCTCTGTTGCTGCTATCGTAACTACGCCACTGTATTTATGTCATACTTAAAACTTCACGGCCACCTAAAAAATGTTCCAATTGTATATTCAGGATGCCTGCCATGTTGGTGGTAAATTGGCTTATAGTGAAAATAATTCCTATATACGCTACTGGGTTATTTGTTTTCGAGTTACACAAAGAAAACGATTTTGGATTTACGTAAAAGTTTTCGTTTTTCAATATAATTTATTTTTGTTTTTCTCGATTATGAGGAAAAAATGACTTCTCGAAGTACTAACTAAATCCAATTTCCATCAGAAACCATCCCCATTTTTGAAAATTAAAGCATTTTTTATCGTCCCGAATGGACAAAAATAAATTTATTGTAAAATCGATATCTTCATTATTTCGATTAGAATCTGAAACAATTTACCAATTTTCATGATTTAGACGAATTTGGTCAAAATTTGAACTTCAAACACTTAAAAAAAAATCGTCGATACGTATCTTTTATATTTTTAAATTACTTTAAGAGCAACTTTGTAGAATATTTTATTACATTTTTAAGCTTTTTGTCTGAGCCTGGCGAATCTTAACATTTTATTACTATTTATAGAAATCGACTACATTTGGCATTCTTAATTTTGGATTGTGATTTGTAAACAGTATTGATTAGTCAGTGGCGTATACAAGGGGGACGTGGAGGTCAGACCTCCCCATTGGTTTTTTTTTATTTTTTGTTTTTTCATTACATTTTGGATTGTGCACTATAAAGTTATATTTTGTTATATTATGATCTATCGAGCTATTGAATTTTGACAATTTTGTTAATACTGAATACCATACTAATTTTATTTTCGTTCATTTGTATCATACAATTTTTCAATTTCCCCTCCCACTTAGCTATGTAGTTTTCTTTTTTGATCCCTTTCAGAAGTAATGTCTACGCCATGTAGCTAGTTAGAAGATAGTTAGTTTTCAATTTACGACTTCCACATTAGTTGTTACCGTACGTGAATTCTTCTTTGTTTTATTATGAATAAAATTGTAACCCCTACCGAAAATCTACTTGTTTCGTGTGAATATTGCAATAATCTAATGAACAATGATTATATATCCATATTATTGATATTGATGTCCTCAATGGCATGATAGAAAAATCTATTTACGTCTTGTGCGTTACTACCACGAATTAAGATAGGTATTATTCAATTATTGGTATATCTTAATTCATGATGACTATACCTGCGTTTTAATCTGGTGATTCGAAGATCGAAGATTTTAAAGATGTTTTAGTGTTCTATAGATCCCAAATTTTTAGCAGTTTGAATTTTAAGGTTTGCAGTACTGATGTATTATCATATCACAACATCACCACACTCTTATTATCGTTTCGGCGCGCCATGCGCATCGGCTCACGGATCGTCCTGCCTAAGTACCAATTTCTGTAAAGCTGTGAATTACAATTCGTGAATTGCGATGTTGAATTATTACAACTTTCATGCGATAGATTCGATTTACAAGAATCTATTACATTTCAAAATCAAAATAATATATAACGGTATAGGTACGATTAAAGATAGTCTCTTAATAAAAACGAGATTGATGTGAACTATAGTAAAGTTGGACATTTTGGACGAACATTTTTGGCTAATAACGGCAGTAGAATAGATTCTGAAATGGAAACATCAGACCAAGAAGATACCCCATCAAAATCAAATCGGTATTTTTGTTAACACAACGTTTTGATCTAATACCTATAAGTTGTGGTTTTATATATGAGTAGGTACTATATAATTGTATAGTACTTGATGTCTGTATGTATTGATAACATACTTTACCCAGTTAGTTAAATACAAATTATTAGTAATCAATTTTTGTATTCCATTTACAGGAATGTTAGCACTACTTATTTGACTTGTTTATACAAGTAGTAAGTAGATATGCAAAATATTATAGTTTATAAATGCTAATGATATCATTAAAATATGTAATCTTAAAACATGAGAGAAGTTCTGCAGAATGCTTAACAGTCAACACTAATTCAATATGTTATGTTTGTGTTTGAAAGATAATATAAATAGTGCCAACATTGTTTTGTTAACAAAAAAACTATTTTTTGGACGGGTTTATTTTATAAACTAAAAATAATATATCTCTATACATTTTATTCTAAAAAATGTACTTATAAGTTATGAGCATGAAAAATTTCAAGATTGTACCTAATCATTTTATTTATACTTTATAATGATTTTTAGATACACAGATGAGGATAATGAAATTGCTTTAACGTCTAAAGGTTTCAAGTACAGAGGAATAAATGAACCTTACTCAAATTTGATGCAACTGTATGTATACAGTTTACTGTATTATTTATTAGTAAAAACATTTTATACATTATTATAAGATTTAATATTAAATCACATTATTTGTTAATATAATTTATTTTAGAGACAAATCTACAATGGATGTATCATTGGTTGTGAATAACCAAAAACTAAATGCCCACAAAACTGTTTTAGCTTCAAATAGTGACTATTTTGATAGAATGTTTGACAGTAATTTTAAAGAACGGTTTCAAGATAAAATAGAAATAAATATAATTGATGTTAGCTTTGACATTTTGAGTACACTTGTTCAATTTTTTTATACATCGGAAATATATATTACAGAAAATAATGTTCAGGTAATAGTTATTTTATATATTTTCAGTCCAATTTAGTATTTTTATTATTTCTTTCCCCCATAACATTTCACCATATTAATATAATAATATATATTTTGGACCATAAGAGAAGTAAATTGTACCTCCACCTAACTGTGTTCGATAATTGACAATGGACGGTAACATAGTATATATAAATATATACTGCACTGAATGTCTGCATAAAGAAAATAATGCCTTGGGATAATCACTGACATCTATCTGCATGTGCGAAATGGTTTACTTATCTTATGGGTCAGAGTATAATTAAACATGCTCAGTTTTATTTTATTTCAGGATCTATTGATTAGTTCTAGTATATTTTTACTAGATGAAGTCCAAAATGCTTGTGTTAACTACATAAAAAAAATAATTGACACAGAAAATTGCATAGATATGAAAGATTTTGCTAATACGCTAGGATTAAATGATCTCTATTCTATATGCATGACTTATATAATAAATAATTTCAGGTAATTTTTATATTTAAATCTATTTCTAAACTAAATTTTAATTTTAAAAATAAATTTGTACATTTTAAATAAATGCATATTAAAAATATGCTTATTAAATAAAAATAAAAGGTTAAAATACTAATCCGCAAGATATGAGATAAGCTTGACATGGTGGACCACCGTAACTATAGTCTGTGATGACCTGTCAATTGACTATGCGTTGTTAAATACTTAAAACTTTCCTTGTGAAATATTTTATCTCTGTATGATAATTGTAAATTAACCTAACTTATTATCAAACAAAAGTAGTTCTAAAGATAATAAAATTATTTAATATTAAACTATTTCTAAATTAAGAAAAATTAATATATTCTACAAACCAAATGCATTAAATATGTACAAAAAAAATACATATTTTAGAGTTACATTTTTTTAAATTTCTTACCACTTGAAAATTTTTTTATTTTGCATTGCTTTTTGTATTATTAAAAAAAATATGCATTTTAATAAATCCTGAGCCCCAATTATAACCATATTGAGTAAATTAGGGTATATTTATACTTATTTTATTCTGTCTTAAAAAATATTATATAATTAGTAATTACTAATAGCTGTTTATATAATATACAAAAAAAAACAATTATTAGTTTGTGCAACCAAATTGAATTGAAAAATAAATTAACTAATATCATTAATTATTTTTAGACTTGTAGCTAATACTAAAGAGTTTATGGAGACTAATTTTAATGAAATACTGGTGTTACTCAAGAATGAAGATTTATTTGCTAAAGAAGAAATGGTATAATTTTTTATTTGTTTATTAAATAGGTTATTGATTAGTTGTGAATCTATTTTATTTTAAAGATTTATGATGTTGTTATGAATTGGATAAAATATGATCCTGCAACCAGATCTAAATATTCATCAGAATTATTATGGTATGTTCGATTGCCATTAGTTTTAAATACTTACCAAGGAGTCATTAAGGTTCATGAGTTTCAAGGTGCTAAACTTAATGAAATTAGTTCTTTTCGAATGGAGCATCGAAGACCATTTAGAAAAGTTAGTGTTTAATTAATTAATTTACAGTTTATATTCTAACTATGCTAATAGTATTTTTTTTAAAATAGACAAATTAAAAACAAATATTTTAGATTTTGCTATACATTAATTTAATCTTATTATTATAGGGGATATTAGTGCTAAGTCATTATCCATTTGAATCAACTCCAGAGTGGTATGATGCTGCCTTTGATCAATGGCAGAGTTGCATATGTGAAAATTGTCTTTGTAAAACCTTTCAATATCGCTTATTACCTCCTAGGACTTTGTGTACAGTAGTTTTACTTGATAAAGATCGTTTATTTGCTGCTGGAGGTTCTAAATATGGTAGTGGAATGAAATTAGCAAATATGTTTGATTTGAAAACAAACAAATGGATATCTTTAATTGATATGCATTTTGATCGTCTTAAGCCATATATAATACAGCTTGAATCATATGTTTATGTGGTAAAAATCTTATTTTTATACACTTAATAATTTCTAATTGACAGTATATTATGGATATATTGATTTATAAAAAAATTTTAATTAAAAAAAAACTAATAATCATGAAATACTCTGCATGTATAATTTTTTTATTAGATTGGCGGTTGTACTTCTGAAAAACAAAATGCCAGTGTTATAGAATATTATGATTTAAATAAAAAAGTGTGGTATATCGTTTATTGTGAAATCAACCAAATTGAGACATTTAAAAATGATACTTATGTTGCCTGCGTTAAAGGATTAATTTACATAGTAGGTTGTTTATTTTAATCTTTTAAATATACAGTAGTTCTTAAATCAAACATTACACATTATTTCATATGTATTATGGTAAAATATTCATACAATGTGATTACAACGGGTTAGTATTAAAATATATAAGTGATGTTTATAATGTTAAAAGGATGCAACACATATAAATTAGTAATAAAAACAATAAAACAAAATCCCTCAGACTTCTATAACAGTCATTACTAATACTTGAGAAAGAGTATAATTTTTTTTTTATCTTACAGTTTTGATACATATGTCATTTAGTGTAAATCTCTACAAATTTAACTTATTTTGATTACATTTTTGGAATTAAAGTTATATACCAATAAATAAATATATACCAATAATTGTTTTAAAAGCTTTTGTTAAACCATGTATAATATTATCTTTATAATATTGTTACAATATTTTTTTTTTTACCGTTTTTATTTTGTTATTATTAATATGAAAAATAAATCCATTTATTAGATAATCTCTGTTATATAGTAAATGTTGAGGTTACATGTCATTGAATAATATTTATGTATATAATAATAAAAAAACACAATATTTACTTATAATATATTTAAACTTTTACAAATCTGTTAAATTTGAATTAAATTAAATTATAAGCTATTTGCATCTGTTTTACACTGGAGAATCATAATTTATGAAGTAAAGATAGCAGTTTTAATTTTAAATTATAATAAAAGTATGTATAGCTAAAATAATAGTTTTTCAATTTACCATTTTAATAACTTTGTTGTGATTTATAGTACATTTAATGATTCCAAAAATTATATTTTTAAAAGGGTATTTTGCTTTTAAATTTAGATTGGAAAGACTGAAGCTGGATATTATGATCCTCGTAATAATAAGTGGAAATATATTGATCCAATACCTGAGTTTAATAAGGGTTCTGCAGTTTGCACATTAAATGGAAATATTTATATTATTGGTGGTCAATGTTTGGAAAATTATTATAAAAGTGTATGGGCATACTGTACTTTAACTGAAGAATGGGTATCCTTGGCCGAACTAAATTTTGCTAGATCGTTTTCTGGTAAAATTTAAAAACTGTACCTAATTAAAAATATTTGACATCATTATTTTTATTTTGTATTTATACTTAATAGGCGCTGTAGCAATGAATGGTAATATTTATTTATTTGGTGGAAAAATGATAAATACGTCCAGTTCAAACATATTTGAAATATATAATCATCATGATAACAAATGGGTAACTTCAAATGCTTTTATGAAAAAGGATCGATGTCACATTGATGCAATTGTTATTGACAAAAATTCGTTACTGTTTAGACAAGTATTTGAAGAATCAACTAATACTATTATTCATTAAAAAGTGACTGTGAGTTTATTCAAAACTATTTAATATTATTTAGTGAGAAGTGTATAGGATATATATAGAAAAAAAAATTATTCCTTTATATTAAAATGTTGTTTATTTATAAATGAATTATTTTAAGTTTATAATTTTAATTATTCTTTTGTTGAATGTATAACATTTTTATTTAAATTTTTACTATGTAAACTTTAAACTGTTATAAGATTTTTTTTTATTTTAAATATAGTAGAAAGTAATTGTTATATTATTCTAAAAGAGCATATATAAAATAGTCACAATGCTTCTTAATATAAATGTTTTATGAATCACTTATAGCAACAATTGAATAATTATTATGTACATTAAAAACATTCATGGTATATATATGTCATCTACATTGGTTGTAGAATAATATTCAGTAATTTAAATCTAAAAGTGAGGTATAAGTAAAATACATGAATTACAATAATTGCTTTATGCTTGCTATAGAAACAGGACATGTCAAATTATTTTAAATAATAATTAAAAAAAAAAAATTACAAAATGAATTATTTTTAAAATGACTGATGAAATAGTTTGTAAAATCTAATTTTATTATATTTTAATTAATATATATATATAATTTATATTTTACTTAAGATATTTTAAATTCATGTTCCAATAGCACAAGACTTATTATTCATTATATTTTTTTTTTTATTGTTTGTACAAATTTTAAATTAAATCTTCATTAGTTTTTCGTGTGTACCTTACTAAGTCTTTAAAAATAAATGATTCAAATTTGAACATTTTATATAGAAGTAGCTACATTAAGTTGCTGTCATATTATAACTCAAGCCCAAACATTCAATATTAATGTTTTTGTTTCATTGCTCATTTTCCTTAACATAGACATATTAGTGTGCTATTTATAATTTATTAGACTATTGTAGAATTTGTTGTTACAGCTTACAATAATTGTAAATTATTTTTATTAATTATTGATAAATGTTAATATATATAATTATTTTTAAATAATGTTTTCATGGGCATTACAGTTAATTCTTTTTATGTAAAAGCATATAACAATAATTTTTTACTTTATTCTATTAATAATTTATTTTTTGTAAATAAGTGTACAAGCTATACATTTATTGTATATTTCAAGTATATCATTATATATTTTATAGTTTAGCTATTGTCATCCTAAATTGTACCTGTTCAAAATCATCTCATAAGTATTATATACATTTTTAATTTCAAATTTTTGATAATTTAAATTCATTTGTTTTGTATATTTTTTTATTGTGTTTGTGATATAATATATTTCTATTGTTTCTTAACTGAATTAGTTTTAATTTTCATACAATAGATAGTACCTTTGTATTTTTTATATTTCTTGGTTGTATACTTGTATAAGCATATACTTGTGTCTCTTTTTAGTATTTTTAATTGTTATTATTGTATTTGTTTTATAACTAAATTATACATTTAATGTTTAATTCCATCATTGCTTGAGTCAGTGTTGGTATAAAAAATAAGTAAATGAGTGGGTCAACTTCTTCAGCCTTGATGAAAATGTGTAATCATATATACTTTCATCATGTTAATAAGGAACTTCAGTGGATGACTTGTGCACGGAGCATGACTTCACTATACTATGGTGCTACTGTCGCTACTGAAATTCCTTCTTAACACGGATGGAGTTTAGTAACTAATTGTCACCTAAGCATAAAACAATGATTAATTATTATAAATAAAACTGAAATGTTTATGTGTAAACAAAACATTTTTACTACCCTACCTAATATGAGCCACCCCTGACTTGAGTAAGATACATTGATAATAAAGTTCTGCCTATGTTTTGAATATCTGTACATTTTATATTATGGTTAGGGAACGGATTTAAATGTAAAATGCATATTTTTCTGAATGTCTGAAAACATTGTTTTCCAAGCACAAAGTTTATTTCATACATCATGGAACCAAAAAAATGTAACTTTTATTTTGCATTTTTTTGTATTTTTAAGAAATTTTTTCTGTTTAGAGTATATTTTAAAGTTTTTAGTACATTTTTGATGTTTTTAAGTAGTTTTTATATAGTAATGGAAAAATTCGATAAAAATTTAGTTAAAATTCATTTTAAAATAATAAAATATTATTTATCATATTATAATAATACAAAGTAAAAGTATTACCAATATATCCATCTAAATTCTTAATTGTGTGTTCAATTTTTGGAAAAAATTTTCAGAGTAAAAAGAAGATAGAACTAGAAGCTGATAAAAATTATACGAATAATAATAATAATGATTAATATTTAAAAATAAAAATGTAAATAATTAAACAAATTTTGTCTGTTAAAAAAATTTAAGAGCATTTTTTTAGTGCATTTAAAAAAAATGTCTGTTATAAGTGCATTAAATCATATTTTTTAAGACATTTTTCTTGTTTTTTAGGACATTTAAATCCGTTCCCTAATTATGATAATATGATGTATTATTTTTATACATAAAACTACTTAATTTGTTTGCTTGTAATATTGTGAATAGTTGTGTTAAAATGAAACAGGTTTTTCGATTTTTGGTATCAACAAAAAAGCAATAATTCATTGATTTGTATAAAAATAGAAATAAGTTAATATGTTTATAAAAACCGTAAAAGCCTGAATTTCAAAACGTATTTAAAAATAAGCTAACTACTTGTTGTGTGAGACTGATATCAATTTACCATCCTTAAAAATAATAAAAACAAACTAAGTTGTTAAAATGTAAATAATATGATAATCAAGGTTTTTTTTTTATTGTAATTCAACAATTGTTTTGTATTTAAATATTAATATGTGGTTTTTCCAACAAATGTAAATCTCTGTTAATTTAAAAATCTAAATTTGAAATAAAAATCTATTTCAATCTATTAACAAAATAGTTAAAAATTTTGTTGATTTCAATGTGTATTAATATTTACTTTAATATTTTTTGGTGTTCCTTAAATATAAAGTATTGCATTATGGCAATGATACATTTTAATGATTTTTTCATCATCTATTATTATAATATTTGTTTTTTAGGTATATTTTGTATCTAATGACTATACACACAATTATGTAATGTATGAAATTAATATCAGTATACGTATACCATCCCTTAAAATAATAAAAATAAAATTAAGCTGTAGAAATTTAAAAACAATATGGTAATCAAGATTTTTTTGTCGCAATCTAACAATTGTTTGTATCTATATGAATATTAATACATGATTTCTCCAACGGATCTGATTGTCAATTCACATACCTAAATGAGAAACAAAAATAAATTTCAATTAATCGCTTACTATAGGTAATAGTAAATTAAGATTTTATAGATAAAAATTTATGTATTTACTTGAACATTTTTTGGTGTTCCTAAAATATAAAGCGTGGCATTAGCAATATCCTCAGTTTCTAGGTATGTTATTTCAGGGTGTGATTTCAATTGTTGTTCCGACGACTCTTTAATTGTCACTCCAGGACTTAAACTCTAAAGTAAATCATTTAGGAAGATGTTACTATGTATATGTTAGTAATTAGAAAAGGCACATAGGTATTTTATTCACTATTAAATGGTAAATTTAAAATTCCACGTGTAATGTCATATGCCCATATAATAATATAATTAGCATATTAAAATTACTTTAAAAAAGTAAAAATAATATTAACTTAGTTTGCATACCGTTATTTTAATTTTACTCCCTTCATTAACTAACATTCTTCTAATACTATCAGTTGTTAATGTTACACAGTGTTTGCTGGCATTATGAATGAGTGCTTTTATTGGTTCAGCCCTATAATGTCCTGCCACGCTAAATCATAAATAAATTTTGGTTTTTATAAAAAATTAAAAATATAATTATTACATTTTCTACTATAATATAACTACTATATCTAACATATACTTAGTACCCTAAAATTTTTAATCAGCCTCATTTCCCCATATAAGTTAATTAATATACTTATATTAGTGTAATAGTGTGTTAAATATGAATATTAATTATATAAACTTAAACTATTTACCTATTTATATTGATAATATGTCCATCGTCAATACCCTTCAATTTCATCTCATTTATCACTTCTTTCGTGAAAATACATCCAGCCAAGTAATTTGTCTCCATAATCATTTTCCCATGCTCCATCGATTCATCTGCAATTGTTTGTTCAATATTCATCTAGTATTAAATTTATTTTAGCCTTAAAGTGCTCATTAACAGTTTAGTAAGTAGCCTTTATAACTATTGAATATTAATTGAGATTAGTATTATACAACCAGTGATTATATTATATATTATATTTATACATTACATCTACCTACTTAAATATTTTATATTGTAGTCAATTGGTTCTATAAATATTATATTATATATTTTATATCCTAATATTAGTACTTATTATTACCTATTTATTATATGATCAAAAGGAATGCAGTTGGGAAACTTAACACTAAACGGGACATAATGTATTTTCATAGGTGAATCTAGAGAGATGGTGTCAGTGTGTCTTTACTCAGAATCGTTTTTCGTACGCATTGTATATTGATTTATTATATTGAATTCCAATTTAACATAGTGACCTACCTACTCACCTTTCTCTCTCTATATATATATATATTTATATACAATACACATAACCTAATAAGTAGGTACACTATAGTAGGTATATGTTCTAATGACTTACCTTTAAGGTGTAATCGAAACATTTGATTCAGTAATTTTTAATTGATAATAATTATGCATTTTTATTCCGTAGATTAAAAGTGCTGTTCTAAATATTTGTGAAGGTAGATAGGTACGTACGTAGGTAGATATTTTTATTCCATTGACTCTCCAAACACAATTTATTTTGTCAATAATTATTCTATAGTTAAGTAGATATCTCTTACCCAGTTACTCAAAGAAAAAGATTAGCTCTTACCTAACTTCCAAAAATACATAAAATTGGATTTATGCATAAGGTATAGCATATCATAATACCATTGATTAGAGAATAGTCTATTCTATAATCAATGATAATACCAACAAGTTTCTTTTAAATACGGTTTAATTACGTTTATTTATTATTACTTATTTATTAATAAGTAGGTATGTCACCTTATATTATCTATACAGCTATGTGGTATGCACCTATATAGACTATCTAATTACCTACTGAATTATGTGTGTAGGTACCTATTAATAAATGTTTTATAGTAGGCTGCTTAATGTATAATGCTATGTAAACAAATTTTATTAAATAAAAGCTTTATTGTTTAGTGAACATTATCGGTAAATGGTAATTTAATATGCTTTTGAATATTACCAACTAATTCAGTTTCGTCATAAACTCCAGCATTGTTAACCAGCACGTCTATACTTCCACAAGTAGTTATGGTCCACTGAACGCATTCGGTTATGTGTTTCTCATTTCTGATATCAAATTTTTTGTAATAGAACTTCCCACGAAAACTTTCAACTTCTTCGCTTAATTTCTACGAAAAATGTCATCTAATAAAGTACAATGTTAGGGTATCTACATATTACAATATTATATAGGTACACCTAAGTATTATTTAATTTATTTACTTAACAATATTATACAGGCAATACATTCATAGAAAGGTTAGATCAGAAGGCTTTGCTACATAAAACATTTATTGCCCTTAAATATTTTATGTAGGACTTACCCTCTATACTTTTTTTTTTAAATGTTTATACTTGACGAATTGATTTTATGGAATAGATAAAAAATTGGAGCGATTTTTATTAAGTGGCTAATTCGCAACGATCATTTTAAATATGATTTTATTTAATATATTTTTGAATATAATAGTTTTATTTGTGTTAAAACCATGACCATCTCATCCCTGTAATTAGAACTTAGTTTTGATCTATTAAAAGTAATCAATGGAAATTTTTCGTTTTTTCGTTAGAAATGTTCATTATATTTAATTATTATTATCACTATTCACTAATCAGTATATGATGTACCTACTTAGGTATATGAAAACTATCGATTATTTATTCATATTCAATTATTGAATTCCACGTGTATTCAATAATTATTATTATTTAATCCACGAATTTACCAATCAAATGATTTGAAAGTTTGAAATATCGAATGATATTCGATAATCAATATTCGATTATCCACAAACTACAAATTTAATAGTTAGTATTTTATAATCGATAGAGTTCATCAGTCATTTAGTAATCACATTTTTATCAGCCTACACCAGCATATTTTATTTTTTATTTTTTCCGTCTTTACTAATATAAGTATAACACACCAATCAAAATGTACATTCAGCAATTTAAATTTTGTGTTATTAGGTTAAATAACAGAGTAAATTGACTTAGTAGTTAGTTAAAAGTAATGCCATTATCTGTATTTTCTTATTGGTTTTGTATAAGATTTTAATTATTAAGTGAGTTATGAGCATTTTTAAATATAAGTTTTACATAAGTACATAGGTACTAGTTATAAAATAAAAATATAAATGAAACCATTAATAGAACAAAGATAAAGTTATTATTATTTTTAAGATTAATTATATAGGCCGGTTTATCCTAATATTAAAGCCAACAACACTAAATTGGAACCACTGAACTCAAATATTCGCTATAGTTATGTTGTTTGTTTTAAGTCGGAGGCAACATATACAGGGATGATGTCCTTTATAGGACTTACATACCTTCAATAGATCTTCTCGTCTGGCAATACCGACGACGATCATGCCACTTTTCAACAGAGCTATTGCAATGGCTTTTCCTATGCCACTACTTGCGCCGGTCACGATGGCCACTCTATCGTTCCATCTTTCCATGTCAGCGAAAACGTGTATAGCCCAAACACGTTTGAAACACTAAACCAGTAACTCTATTTTATCTAGGTGGCTAGTTATATGTATATTATGTACCTTACCTGGCTTTACAGAATTCGACACGTCGATATCGGATATTATAGGTATATATAGGTAAGCACCAACTAGGCAGGTTACAAACTATACTTAATAATTAATAACTATTAATTATAATTAATTATATATGCACACAACGGTTCATAAAAATCACGATTAAATTACATAAATATTTTTACTGACGAATTATATATACAGTTCAAACAGTGCGTGTATTGGCTATTGATAATGGTAACACTAATCTCGACGATTCGATGATTTTATTTACGCAAATACTGTAATAAAGTATTAGATTAAGGATTATTATTTTAAGTCATCGTACGCTCGTACTCCGTATACTATACAAGTAGGTCGGCAGGAATGCAATAAGCACATGCCGTATAACTACTACCATACAGTTTTACAGTTTATGATAATGAATCAGCTTTAGTTGTGGTAGGAGACATTCCGCATACCTACTAACCAACTGGTTACTTTTCGTCTATATGGATGTTATTAGTTATGTACCTATTTACACATTATACACAAAAATATACACGCCTATTGCCTGGATATTAATAATTATGATTAATAACAATTTTTTAAAGTAGCCGTTCGAGGAGTAATATATTTGTACAAATATAATGTTATTCTAATTTATAATACTTTTATTCAAAAACTTATACTTAATACAAATTATTCAGTTTTTTTAATTTCTTATTAAAGCGTGTAATAGGTATATAATATCTTAATTCAAAAAGAAAAATGTGTACCTACTTATCAACAAACATAATCCATCCTTCGAAAATTGTAGATTTTGTATTTTAAGTAGGTGTTATAAAGTGATGGTAATAGTTTTTTTTATATAGGTTTTTAGAAACTATTAAGTAAATTTATTAATTAGAAATTAGAAAACTTAACAGTTTATAGCAAGCTGATCTAACTCGGTAAATTCGGACCTATGGATTCAGGCTTGGTCGCCCATTGATGACCCGGGAAGTCTATAGTACTACCTATTAGAAAAAAACTAATATCGATAAGCCATATTGAAATTAAAATTAAAACTAAAAAATATCATTTAAATTTCAAGCGTTGTTTCTAAACGTTATTGTTACTCGTAAATCACTAAACAATCACACTTTATTCGACACTTAGACAATAGTCAATAATGCACTAATTGGACTAGTGGCGCAATTATACATTTGTTAATGGAGTTGAATACATAATTCGAAAGATAATATGCTGTATGTGGTATGTTATATAAAATGTTCTTCATTCTCAGTAATATTTTTTCGTTATCATAATGTAAAATTAACATAGAATTGTAAATATTTGATAATATGTCTATATCTATATTTTTTCTAGATTAAATAAATATGCTTTGCTAATATGTTATTTTATACAGCTCATGTGTGAAGAGAAGGACCTGGGGATACACCTAGTTATCATGCCACTAATATGTGCATATTAGCTAGTATCATATACAATAATTCACATATAGCTAATTCCGTTCTTATCCTATAATTCACCCCAAGAAAGGTGACTCCTCTTTAATTTTAAATTAACATCTTATTTCTAAATAACGATCTGTATGTACTAATTCATCTTTAATAAAAAATCAATACTAAATTCATTTGTTTCTAATGTACAGATTGATGTTATTTATACAGACTTTTCAAAAGTTTTTGATTGATTTAATCTTGAAATATTGTTCTGAAAATTACTTAATTTTGGATTTTTGATTTTGCTCTTTTGGTTTCACCCCTTTCTACCGGGCCGTTTTTAAATAGTTAATTATCTCAATTATTATTCTCCCATATTGAGTGTTTTGTCTAGTGTTCACTAAGAGATCATTTATTGACTTACCTTTTTAATATTTTTATATATGGTTTACCTAATGTTATTAAAAAATCTGAAATATTTGTAATTTCCGATGATACTTAACTCTTAAAAATAATAAAAATTAATGGAGATGTTATAGATTTACAAACAGATTTTAGTAACTTACAGAATTGGCGTAAAAGAAATCTTTTCTTGAGTATTGAAAAGTATAAGATTCTGTGTTTTAATTTAATCAAGAATTCAAATTTTTTAGTTATTCTATTTTAAATTCTGACCTTGAACTTGTTTCTAATTTTAATGATCTCGGAGTTATAATTGATTTTAAACTACATTTTTTTTACCATACTGAATTTATTAAGAATAAAGCAATGCGTATTCTTGGTTTTTATCAAATGCATATGCAAAGATTTTTGTGATCTTTTTGCTCTAAAAATTCTTTATTATTTTCTTGTTTGTTTGAACCTTGAATACATTTATACGTTAAAACAAAATGAAATAATTTAATCCGTTCAAAATAACTTTTTGAGATTTATGTCTTTTAAATGTAACATACAAAAGCCAATGCATGTGATAATTATTCATATGATAATATTTTAAATTAGTTAAATATTTTTCTCTTTAAAGATAAACTCTTATACAGTTGCTTTCCAATTTTTTACATAAATTAATTTCTGACTTGACTGATTGCCCAGAACTACTTTGTTTAATAAATTTTAAAAATTTAAAAATTAATTCTTTTAATTCTAGAAATCCTGAGCTATTTTATCCTAACTATTCTAACAAAGATTGTGTGTTAAACTGTCCCACTAATCTGTTAATGATTGTAGGTAATAGTTATACTTTTGATTTCAACTAATTAAAGTTAACTAGTTAAGCTTTTATTTAAATATTTTCTTACATTTATTAAATCAATTTTATTGTATTTATTTAGTTTAATATCAATTATGCACTATAATTATATTGTTCAATAGTTTACATTGTGTACGCTGTACCGCCTGTACCTAAATTACTTTATTATCCAGATCTTATAACTGTTATAACGTAAACCATATTGTAAAAGCACAACGTCGGACGTCCGTTAAATAATAATAAATAATAATGAAAAAAAAAACACTATAATTTCCAATTGTACCTATAGGTTCACTCTATAACCTACCTATATTTTACAAGTACGTAATTTTGGTGTCATATCTTTATATCAAAATAAAAAGTTCTACTCTTAATGAAAAATAAAAATGTAAGTACACAATATTATAATTATTATTCTTTATTTTTAATAACATATATAAATAAATGATTTATTTTTTATTCAAGTAACAAAAATAGTAATTTTTATTTAGCCTCTATTTTTATTGTTTTTAGTAACCATAGTCTATAATAATTAAAGTCACATTTAAAAGTAACTTATACGTAACATTAGAGAATTCAATTATTTTTATTTTTTAAGTCTGTATTATAAAGCCATTCTCTCAAATGTTTCGTCCGATTGAATGCTATTTGTTTTGGTGTTAGCGTTTGATAAATGTTGGTAAACTTGTATTCATCAGAAACTATAAAAAAATAAAACTTTTATAAATTAAATAGTATGACAATTATTTATTTTATTTTTTTGTAGAGAAAAAATAATTTGCAATCCAATATTTGAATAGTTATAATAGAAATGCTCGATCACTAGGTCACTTACAGTAATAATGTTAGATTATTATTTGGTGCCCAATGACCCATTAGACAAAATATAGGTGAGTTAGAAAGCTAATTTGATGTGGAAAATAATAGCCTATAGGATAAATTTTATGAATTAACTAGTCACTTATTATTTAAAATTATTATAGATATATCATACATTCATACATTATGTAAAATGAGTCTAAATTGTGTTTACATTTAACATTATTTTAAAAACACTGCGATAAGAGATAATTTGTTATTATTTATAACTATCGTAAAAATTTGAAATCACATATAAATTAGATTAAGATTAGAGTAGATACAATCTTTGTAAAATCTATTTATCTTTATTTCTAAACATAGGTTGTAATTATAAGTGTAAATGCGATCTGTTGGTACTTGGTAGATTTAACGGTGCAAATAATATATGTTTCAAAGAATTCAATTTTTAATTACATTTTAATAAATATGTTTTGTATTTACGACTTACCATAAAACCTACATACATACTTATTACTTATGTACGAATGTACGACCGATCGGTGATTAGTAATTACATGTGTGGAAATGTTTACAAATCTATAATAATCTATAATATATTACTTATTATATGCTGTTTTATTTTGGATTGTGTGTAAAAGTTTACGCTGTATATTTTATATTTAATTATAATTAATAATATTTAATATACATGATATAACTTACTATTAGTATTATTGGGAATATGATTAATATTATCGTGCTTAAAATTGTTGAACGTCTCGATTAAACGACATATATTTTGTTCTGCAGCTTTCACTTTTAATTCTTGCTGAATTAATATTAAATTAATTTAATTTAAGTATGACAAAAAAGTTGATTAAATTCATTACCTGACTTAAAATATGTAATGGGTTGTAATTAAGTTCTTGAGAATATGATGTTAAGTAGTTAGAATATAGATTTTCGGACATCTTTGCTTGACCCAAATAATTGGCGTACTTTGTGTTAACATCTTGCATAGACACTATTTTTTTGATAATAATAATAATTATTAGATAGTTTTACATTTTTTAGGTATAGTTAACAAGGTATAATCTAAAAAAGTAAAAACATTACTAAGTACAAACCATATGGATTATTAAATATTGACTGCGTACTTGACGATTCAGCAGGATAAATGTATTCTTTTAGACTTGGTTTTTGACATGGATTAGTTATATTCTCAGTTTGACATGAAACTGAACATTTATCAGGACATGAATTTATGTTATGTTCTATAAAATAAAATTTAAAATACTGATCGTACTTATTAAATTTATAAAGGCAATTTTTTATTTATTTATCCTGACTCCTGAGAATTGCTTACAAATATATATTATATTTTATCACTAAACATGTTCATCCCCATTTCTCCAATTTTATTCAAATAAGAACTAGCTTTTTTATTGTAAATATTATTAGGCAAATGGATTTTGATTTATTAAAATGGGATCTCGCTAAGAATAAATGACAATAATCCTTAAAAATGGATGTATAAAAATATAAAATATAAATAATATTGGAATTAATGTTTATTACATGGTAGACAATTCTATGTTGAAAATATGGTCTTTATATAAATTTAAAAATTCCAAAAATCAGAATTTGAATAAATTCACGATTGAAGGTAAAAATGGGGGTAAGCATTATTTAGTTAATCAAAATTTATAAACTATTATTGTATAAAATAAAGAAATTAATATTTTTTAAATGCTAATAATAATAATAGTTTTTTATATTCTTTTATTTTATTAAATTCAAATTATACAAATCATTTCTAAGTATAGGCATGAGCGTGAAGAGTGAAGCCACTAAAGATAAAATATTCCTTTACTCAATAATATTTTTCGATCCCAAGAACATGGAAATATTTTTCTTTATATTATGTTATTTAAAACGTGTATTTGTGAGCTTAATTTTTAATAAGTGTACTGTATACTTTAATAAATCAATTTTTATTTTATAGTTTACCTCTTTCATTTTTTGATGATATTTCATTAACCAATTTTAGAACATCATTTAATTCATTCGAACAGTGTTGAATTTTTTTTCTTATGTCGCTATAATTAATTCTATGCGTGTCTGTATTTTGACACCTACAATTAAATAATAAATATAAAGCTCACCGAATTAAAACTAAGAATGGGTTCTTTAACACTCGAACCATAAGAAATTTGAAAATTTTAGTTTGAAAAAAATGGTGATTTGAGATCCTACTCATTCAAACATCTCAAATAATTTAAAATTATCTAGCGTTTGAAATGTTTAAGTATAATAGTAGATTAATTTGTTATTTTTTGTCAAGTACTTTTATAGTTAAACACTTAAACTTAAAAATCAAAGTTTATTTTAATACTATAATATATTACAATTTGTTAAGGTTAATTTTTTTAATAATTCAAAATTTGTGTAAGGTTCAAATTTGATAAGACACTAAGTTAAAGTTCATGAAAATTCAAGTTTGAACCATCCCTAATAATATAAGATAAAATATTTTGTTTAGTGTTAATTACTTTAAATTCAATTCTGGACAGTCATAGCATAACTTTGAATGTGTTGTATGATTTGTAGTTTTATTATTTATATCATGTTTAGAACTTTCGTTAATACGTTTTTTAACTAAATCAATTTCCTCTCGCAAAGCTATATCCAATTGCTCAGAAATGCTATTTAATTTATCTTCTGATATAATTTTGAGTTTTTCATGGAATTCTACGTGAAATTGCTGTATTTCAACTTCCATTTCACGTTTAATATTTTCTGTGCATTGTTCAAAATTACGTTTTGCTTTTGCCAACTCGTCGTTTTTATTCGATCCTAATGTTTGGTTCCAACCATCGGTTATTATTTCGGTATTTTTAGTAAAATCTTTTTTCAATTCATTAGATATTGTATCAAGGTCTGACTGTATTTTATGTTTGAATAAATCTGTATAGTCCTCTACATCTTTTTTAAATTTTTTTAAATTGTCTGTGTACATTTGTTCAGTATTTGAAATATTTTCCATATATTTTTTGTCACACTCTTCAATTAAGGACTTTCCAGTTTTTTCTTGTCTAGATAAAAATATTAAAATTAGTAATATCATTAGGTTCTATCATTAATTTAAGAAAATCATCTCAAAAATTTGTTATTATAAATATTCAGAGAAAAATTCGTCTCTAAAGTTATTCCATTCTGAATTACAATATATATATCCATATAAAACAATTTTAACCTTAAGATGTTGAAGCCTTTACTTAAATAAAAAAAAAAAACAATTTGGGATTTTGTCAAAAACTATGGTGTTGCATAATTATTCCCATTTGGTGTTTTTCCCGTATAAAACATGTCGGTTTTCATGATTATTGTGACAATTTATTAGAAATGTCATACTTTTAATTTTTTTTAAACTTAGTATCTAAAATATTAGAGAACAAGTAATACTGAAAATACACTTTAAAGAAGGTACATTTTTTTAAAAACAAATGTTTAGATACTTACATATTTTTTAGTATGTTTTTTAATTGTAATTCGTTTTTAGAAAAAAGCTCATTGTGTCGTGTTTCAATGTGTTTTTCAAAATTATCATTTTTTTTTTTTATAACGTCATCAATGTTTTTCATCAATTCTTCCCTAAAGCACAATTAATGTAATTACTCATTACAATTTAACATAAATAGATAATATTATATAATAATAATATATACATACATGTATGTATTATTTAACTTATATAAAAAAAAAAAATGAATCTTATCGTAAAATATTAATAATTAATAGTTATTTATTACCTTAATATATCTTTGTTTGTTCTAATTGTATCTTCTAATTTATTTTTTAATAAATCACAATGCTTTTCAACTTTAATTTTAATATATGCATCATCTAATAATGTTGGTTTCTCATGTTCCAAATTATTTTCAGATTCAATCTTAGACTTTATACAATTAGACTTAACATCAAAAATGGCTTCATCACTTATTATTGGTTTTCTCTTTGATAATTTTGTTTCGTTCGAAAATTGATCAAGTGGAAATCGTTGGGTTATCTCTGTCATTTTACTTTTAGTTGCAGACAGACTATTAGAAGCTATTGATGATTGTATTATTTTAGAATCTTTTGCTGTAGAATTTCCACTATCACTAACCAAATCATCTTTTTTAATATTATACGATTTTGCAGTTCCTATAGATTTAAATTCATTGAAATTATCAATCGCAGATTTCACATCATCATCGACAGTATCGATATTTCCATGGCGTTTATTGAATTGAACTGATGTTATAATATTATCTTTTTCTTTTTGATCTATTTTGAATAATAAAAATATAATTAAAAAAATTCACGTAATACCTATATTAATTATTTTAGGATAAAAAAAACTATGTAAATAATGTTTAATAATAAATATATTTATTTTATCTAAAAACTACACTGGCAGCTATGACTATTTTAGACTATAGTAGTACCTCTATTCTTTGCTTAAATACGCTTAATTACACTAATGTTATTACATTATTATAACATTATTTATTAAATTTTACTAAAGTATTTTTATAAAAGTATTATAAATACAAATTTTAGTAAAGCAATATATTACCTGTCCTTTCATAGTCGCTGTTCAAATTATTTGTTTGAATTTCAGATGAAGTACTTTCTGATCGATCAGAAGATTCCGTCAAAGTTATATCAATTTTTCTTATATTTTCTTTTCCTGTAGTATAGTCCAAATTCGTAGCTGGGACTTCATAAATTGTTTTTTTAATATTTTCAACTAATTCAGACTTTTTGGACAGTTCGTCTTTGCTTGGTAATATATTGTATTTGGAAAGTATACTTCGACTAGCTAGAAAAATTAATAACGTCCAAAACCTTGTAATTAAGAATCTATATGTATATTATATTTTATAAATAAAGGTTTTTGATAGACATTTTACTAAGATTTTTAAAAAACCCTATTAAGTTTATTAAGTTTATAATTACATTTTTTTTAGACAGTATCTACAAAAATTTAATAGATTAGTGGAAAATTTTTCATTTTCATTAATGTATTCACAAACATAATAATAATATTTATCTTTAAAAAACAGTCATATTTATTAATTAATAGTTTCATACATCCGCTGTATGTATCATAACATTTTTGGTAATTATACATTTTATTACAATTTATAATTATAATTATTTTCTTGTTTTTGTAGTTTTTCATGAAGTTTAGAGTAGTTTAGTTTAACCAACATCCTAATTAATGATAATTGATTGATAATCGAATTTTAAATGTTTTACATTTTTGAAATTTTTGAAATTTAAAATTATTGTTGTTCATTAATTAACGTTTTTATACTGAGTGAAATGATAATTAATGAGAATAAAATATATTTTGTTGTTATTAGTTGTCAAAAAGATTAGAATAATAATAATGGTAACGTATTAATAATAAACTAGTAACAATATGTTGAAAATAAAATATAAATATTTAAAGCTATAATGTATTTTATTATAGTAAAAGATTGGGCAACTAATTACTAATTACTTTTTTTAATTATGTACATTTTATCTAAAATCTTACCTGTATTTTTTAGATCATAAGTATTAGTTGTTGAAAATTGGGGTAAATTGTGTAAAGTAGATGATGTATTTGTGAAAGGTGTGTTTAACCTAGTATATTAATCAGGTAATATTATTATCCATTTAAAAAATTATTAAAACATAATTATTTTTTAACTTACTTTATTGGTCCTAAAAACTTCATATTGTCTTCGGATTCATCAAGATCTAATGACTCTTCTATGGGAGTTTTAAAGCGTACAGTTCGTTTTTCAGCAACCGTTTTTTTTTCATAGTTACTCTTAGAAATAACAAAAGATAAATTTAATTAATCATAAATTAAAAAATTAAAAAAAATTCAAACCTTTATTAATACGAGTAATTATGTGAATATATAGTAATAAAGAACCCAAAAATAGTGAATATTAATTTTGTAAAATTTTAAAATAATTAATCAAAAGTCACTATTATATACTGGTACTAACCAAATTTATTTTTAGTTACAATTTAATAACAAGAGTCAATTTTGTTTAAAATTGGCACACAGTTAACTTCAGTTTCTAGTAATTTATTTTATTTCAAACTTAAAAATTAAAATCTGAACATAAATATAAATTTTATCATAATAATAACTATAATAATTAAAATGAATTTAAGATTCATTTTTTTAATTATAATATTTTATAAATCTATAATAATATATAAAAAATAATAACTATAATAAATTAGTTATGTGAAAAAATAATACGAATATGTGATTCAAGACCGAAAAGTAGAAGTTCCCTGTTTACACCCATATATTATATGGATTATAAGAGATAGAGAGAGAGAGCTACTATATTGGGTCTACATAAGTTCTTTATACATGTGAGAGAACTGAAATTTCTCAAAAGGAATTTTAAGACTTACATTTTTCGTATGATTGTACATAGTAGTGTCGAGTAAATTTTCTTCGTCTAGAATTACGTTTAATGATATGTCTTGTCCTATAAAATATTATAATATTTAAATTGTAACTGTAATACTAATTAATAATAGGTAATACCTACATTTACATAAGTATAAATAATAATGACAGAATGAATATCAGATATTTTATTTTGATTTACCTGTTGAACAATCTTCTGAACGTGTTTTTTCGACTATCTGTCTGTAATATTCATCTAAAGGATGTTCCCATTGAGATATTTTACTTTGTTTATTATAGTAAAAATACTTATTTTCTTTTTTGATATAACTATGAAATAATTACATAATAAACCTAAATAAATCTTAATAATAATATCAATAATTATTAATTTTATTTTGAATATGCTAATGACAATATACATAAATATATATATATTTTTTAAAAAAAATACCAAGGAAACCAATCGTCAGGCAATGGTTCAAGTAAACATTGTTTAGCAATACTCAAAAGATGTATCTCTTTTACTATGTCTATTCCTAATCGTGATGCTTGTTCTTCAATCTCTATAAAAATTAAAAAATTAATTAGTATACATCTTTTTCGAATAAAACATCAAATATATTAGTATACGTCAGAAGCCACATAGTAAAATTGACCCTTTAATGAAATTAAAACTATTCATTTTTTATTCTTAAAATATAATGATTAGAGGAATAGGGGAATACTAATGACTCAATAAATTTAAATGGATAAAAATATAAGATTTGAGATAGATACTTATTTTATATAACTGAGTTACTTTACTCCAAACGTAACTTTTAAAATTTTAACCTATCCTGTAGCTTTGAATCTTCAATAATAAAGATATAAATAATACATAATGTCTATAATGTTTTATACCGTTAATAACAAAAGGGATCTTAAAAATTACAGCTGATATAAGACAAAATGTCAACAATTTTACAACATTCAATAAATAAATAAATACATATAAATTGTAAATTATGATTTACAAATTAGAAAAATAATCTAATGGCTAGAACGAGAATTTTGAAAAAGGAATTACAAAATGTTAAATTTGAAATGTTTTATAATATTTATAGCCTATATTTTTTAGCATACTTTACAAAGTATAAACAATTTTATTAATAACTCAACTTTATAAGAAAAACAGTAATTTCACTTTTCGGTAATTAGTAAATTATTACAAGATATACTTTATGTACCAAACATCTTTATTTTATATGGTGTATAAATGTATAATTATCATACTCATTACCGATTTGTGTTGGTTGACTGTTTTCATCAAATACTTCTTTGCATAAATATACTACAGTATTCAGACTCGACATAATTATTTTTAATCATTTATTAACATAAAACTACATATTTTAAAGAATATTTTATACGCTGATGCTTATAATAATAATAAATAACAAATACAAATAATAATAAAAAAAAAAAAAACTATATAATATTTTTAAATTTTGTTCATATAATAATAAATTATGTAATGTGTTATAGTAATTTGGTCATTTTAAATAGGTAAACTAAAAATTACACAACACACAATAATGTTGTGACTGACTAATAATTTGTGTTGTGGTTGTGTAGCAAAAAAATGCTATGGTTACTGTTTCTGTTACTATAGTAATCATTTGTACATATAAAGAATATTGCACCTTTATTTTGTATTGCTTATTTATAAAATAAACCTATTTTAAAAAATATTAAATAATTTAAAAATAATAATGAAGTATTTAAATTTTTACAAAAATATTTACACAATTTTAATGCCTAAAATAACTATTTTTCTTAAACGTTTTTAGATACTTGTAATTTATTGTAATTCAAAAACGAATAACCGTAGATATAAGAAATTCTCATCAAATGTTGAAATTATCATTTTCTATATATGTTGAATTATCAATAGATATTTAAAATTTTCAATGTTTTAGTTTTTTATCTATGAATGTCGATAAAATTTTTTCTGCTCGATAAAAAAGCTTTAAAAATCAATATTATTTCCACATCATACATACAAATATACAATGTTGTATCATTGAATTCAAGTTTAAGATTTAACACATCCATTAGAATAAACTATTTGACACCTACTGCAGCAAAGTGACACCTTTTTATTCAACTTATATAATTTTATTTTTTATACTCGTAAACTTAGTTATATTGCGTATTATAACATTCACCAATATAACACCTATGGTGTACATAATATGCTTACTATTTTCTATTTTATTAATGAAATCTAAGTTAGTCATTTTCTGCTTGTGTGGTTATTTAATCTAGTTGTTTTGCTAACAGTCAAACTTAAAATAATGTAACTTAAGTCTAAAAACTCTTTAAAATAATAATACTATTTTATATATTAATAATGATTTACAATTTTTTTATTTACTTATATATTTTTAACATTAAATTATAGGGGAGTCAATGGAGGGGCAAAATAAAATGTTGGGGTAGTACACTTATTCACTCTGGCCCCCGTGTGGCGCCACTTCTGATTACTATCAATTATTAAATCGGTTTAGATTCACACCCGATGTTTTGGTTTGAGGCAATGTCTAATTATACGTAGATATTTAGCACAATTTTGGTATTATTGAATTAGTGTATTGACAAAAAAATTTTTTTTACATTGTTAATTTTTGTAATTTTTTGTATAGGGTTATAACATTTGGTATTTTATGCTAATTTTACAATTTGAGTTAATAGATATCAACGCATTAATAGTTACTAGTTAGTTCATGTTTATATGTTTGTTTGTAACAAATTATCATTATGATGATACATGATTGGTTTACTAATAAATCTATGTATTTTTTTTTTTTGTAATTTTATGAAAGAAATTTTACTGTGAAACGTATATTTTATTTTAGATATTGGCTGAATTCATAATTCTATAAATTGGGCATATTCCCACTATCATGGCTTTTAAAATATATTAGTTGTGTTATATATAATCAAAACATTTTCATTTCTTTACAGTTATCTATTTGAATATTTGATGCAGTTATGTTCCGTAATCTTATTTATTTATAAGATAATCGTAAATTTATTGTATGAAAACATATTGAATTGTAATAATGTGTCACGTGCGTTGGAATGGGATGAATTTTATATAAAATAAAATAAATTGTCATGTTAATTAATACATTTTTTAATCCTGGTGTGTATGCATTAATCATTCGTAAATAATTTTAATATTTTATTAATAGTTTTTAGTTACAGAAAATTTGACTATTAAAAACTAAGAATTTCTTTAAAAAGCTTCAAGGTTTAGGTGTAACTGTCTTTTCATTAAGGCTTTTTCAAGACGTCCATATACATAAGCAACACAACGTATAACAGCATTTTCTTGATGGTTAAATGAGCCATATTAAAATACGCGTATATTGTGTATTGACTATAATAATTGACTGCCAGTCGGAACTACGGGATATATTTCAGTGAACAGTTTTCTTTGAAAATAAGTTAATGCTTTTATTCAATTATTTTGATTATTCTTAAATTCCGATAAATATAATTTTTTGTCTTCGAATTTTTCGTCCTCAAATATCGCTTCTTCTATAATTCTTAACTATGATCCATGATGGTACTAAATAATAATATTTTAATAATAATAAAACAAAAATACAATGATAATTTTTACATCATTGTAGTCGGCGTTTTATTATACTGTTATAAATTAATAAGTAATAACCATGGATAAATGTTTACTATAACAATTATTATTAAATAAACAGACTTGATTTTGTTCTATTTTCATTCAGAGTTTTTGTAAAGGTTGTATTTATTATTCTTATATTATATACACAGCAGTTATACTCAACAACATATGGGAATCATCAACAAAACTTCGCGCTTTTACTGGTACGTTAAAATGTATTTAAAATATACAATCATGTGCCTGTATGCAGATATTTTTGTATATTGCGTTATAATAAGTATACGTTTTCAGTATTATCAGTGGCGATGGCTATCGGTATAATAATCCGACAAATGGAATGGTCGTTTGTGACCCCGCAGCCAGAATCACAGATTTTCCCATCACCGATTTCCGGTGGTGGCCTTTGGTGCTCGCTTTCGCCCATCTCATTCGTAGTTGGTGCCGTGATTGGTGCATTACTGTCAGGGCCCGTCTGGAGGCGTTTTGATATCCGACTTGGCATGGCATTTTTTGATGCTGTTTTTATCGGCGGTCTATGTATTGTTACTTTTCCAGTCACACCGATGGAGTTGATGATTGGCGGTAGATTATTACTCGGCATCGGTTCAGGCGCAATGTCCGCTATCGTACCGGCATACGTTGGCGAAATTTCGCACCCAAAGTTCCGAGGTATCTTTTAACAATTACGCACATTCGTTTTTCCTTAGTACTTAAAAAATTGTAACCATAAAATAAAATATATAGTATATAAACATTTTTGCTTTTCGTTTGCGGAAAACATCGATCGATCGATTTCTATCACTTACAAATAATATTATTTTTTTTTATAGGCAAAATAGGTATACTGTTCCATGCAATCATAGTAATGGGCACGGTGATGTCCGACGTATTTGGCCCATTCAAATAATATAATAATCACCAACCTTTCAGCATACCGTTTAACGTGTATTGCTGCTTGTTCGTTATATTACACGCAATTGGACTATGTTTTGTTCCTAAACCTCCATACTCAACGTCAAATAATGTTTTCGAATCAAACCATAGCAACGACGACTGTCAAAGCACTATAAACTTGTTGGATGAACCCTATAGAACGGACGTATTGCACCCAATGGTATATAATATTTATATATGACAATATAAACAGAAGAAAGAGAGACAATTTTATGTGATTTTATGTAAGGGAGATTTATAATGCAAAATACAACCACGTATGGTTGTGTGTTTTTTTTAAATAGTTTAATTCCGATTGCCGCAACACATATCGACGAAGTTCGTGGGATATATTGGATGCATTCAGTTACCGTGTGGATCGCAAAGCACTGTTGATTGGTGTCGGATGTATGTTTTTCCATCAAATATGTGGAATAAATGTAATAATATCATATATGTTTCCTGTTATGAAAATAGCTGACATTGATGTCGACCCTAAAATGGTATCCATCACATTAGGATTCGTTCAAGTTAGTTACCAATTTGTATTTACGTCAGAATTTGATTCTTACATTTCAGCTGACGCCTAAAACATAGGTATAATATACTTATACATTAAATTGAATAATGTATTTTAGGTCATTATGATGCATGTCGCAATAATTATCATAGACAGCAAAGGTCGTCGTATGTTATTAATATTTTCGGCAGTGATTATGTGTTTATGTTTAATTGGATTGGCATTCTGCATCATTATTAAAATACAACTAAATGCTACTACATCCAATGATATATCGATGATTCTCATTATGTTTTTCATTATGGCGTATTCTTTAGGATTTGGACCTGTCCCTTGGGTTATATTGGGAGAAATATTTTCGACCAAAGTATGTATAAATGATCTCAATATAATATTATATTATTTATATAATGAAAACTTTTACACACGTAAAATTGATAATATCTCATAACATAATATACATATTATCTTCTTAAAATATATAAATTAATATTTTCAATAATATTTAAAAGAACGAATTATACACAATTATAATTTATAGTAAATATATGAATGTTATGATTATTTTTTAGGTAAAGTCGTACGGAATAAGCTTTGCAACAGCTATAAACTGGCTACTAGTCTTAGCAAATGCTCACTTTCCATACGAAATGAACAAGTTTTTCGAAATCGAATATGTATTTTTGTTTCACTTTGTGTTATGCCTTTCTGGTGTATTATTTGTATGGTGGTTTGTACCAGAAACAAAAAAATTCAGCTTAATAGATGTCCAAAGGCAATTAGACACTGATTATGAACATATATATTACATACCAGTATAATAATATATGCCAACTCCATGTGGCGATGCTTCATCTGTATGTACTGATGCTTCACCTCTATATAACGATAAATCACAAGAAAAATGACAAAAGTCGTACTAAACCACCAAACAATAGAAAAATGGAGTAATATTCCCGATTTAAAACTATCAAATTTATACGATATCTATTGTAATATTGTATACCTCCTTACTACTCTTGCCATTGATCATAGAATAGAATCTAATTAATGCTCATTCTAACCTATTGTCCTAGTCCCCAGTTTATTTACTACTTACATTTTTTTACAGTATTCTATTAGCATATCAACTTAATTATATTACCTATTTGCTCCACAATCTATTTCGACTTCTATGTATTTCATCATAAAACTATTTGATTTAGCGCCCCAGTTGATAAAGTGTATATATTATAATATTTGAAAGGGTGTTCACTGATCGGGTTTAAACCACTCCTTTTGCCCAATTGTTTGTATTTCTACTAACATACCAATTATTAATTATTATTGTCTGTGGAATACCAACAAGATGGAAAAATAAATAACCACCAAGCTAGTGTGGGTATGTTACTTTTTAAAAGGAACTTGGATTACATTATATCCCTAAGTTACTCATTAAATTAGTAAAAAAGTAATTGATCATTTTTCCTATACAAATAATATATTAATGTAATAAAATAACATAACTTTTATCAATAAAAACTAATGCTTTATTTTAATTACGATACATTGTTTAATTATATTATTAATTAAAATCAATAAAATATTTTCTAAATGTATGTCATTAATTCTTTACTTTTTTTTTGTACAAATACTACCCTGTGCAACATTAAAAAAACTTTTAACTAATACATAGTTAGATAAAATTTCTATTTTCTATTTAAAAAAATAACTTTTATTTGAAAGTATAGAAATTAGTATTGATAATTAATTAATGTTTATATTACAACACATAATACAATTCAAAGGTATATTAGGTAGAATTTTTAACCAAATAATTGCTACGTGCTCTGATATCCCAAATACACCCATAATGCATAATAAGAGTATTGCGATGTAGGCATAAATATTAGGATAACAATCAATGATACACTACAGAATAATCGATTGGCCGACACACTATATTATGATGAATTATACTCACTAATTATACTATATAATTTTTTATTGTTTTAATTATTTGTATAAATCATGAACATTGTTCAAGTCAACTATTAATACTATAACTTAACACCTTATAAGCTTCTGTTTACTAAATGAAAATGAAACATTATTGCATTCAAGTATTCAAAAATATAAATCGTACCATTTTGTAACCTAAAATTATAATTTAAAATGTTAGAAAAAAATATTTTATTTTATGTCATAAACGTTTTACTTATCTTTTGCAAATGATAACCTTTCTTCTAATTTTCTTTACATAGTTTTCATCTTTTGTGGTCGATTGCAGTTTGTTTTTTGGGTTTTTAGCTCTTTGTCCTTTGATTAGAATCAAAATGTTTGGCTTTGGTCTATTAACAGCATTATTAAGAGCTGCATGCCATCCTTCAAGGTGGTTTATGGTTCTTGCTGCATCTGTATTAAAATGATTCCACATATTTCTATTAAATAGACAAATATCTGGATCCAAGTATGTTTCGGTAAAATAATTTAATAATTTTAGCACTTCTAAAATAATAATATAGTAAAAAATTTAAGTTTTGCTAAGTTCTAACAAATTACGTAAAAAATTATATTTACTTTCTGACTGCGGTGCTTCACTATGAATTTCTGTCCAAAAATTATCAATTTGTTCAATCGGAACTAAGGCCAATGAACAAAGACAACAAACAACTTTTTTAATATTATCGTCATATGTATAATCGTAAGTTAATCCCAGACTTTGAATTTTACGCCAAATAGATTTCCCAAAGTAAAATAAACATCTTTTTTAGGGGTAATCAGAACCAAAGCACTGCCAAATGGAGACGATCATTCCAATTTCAAAATCTATTTGGAAACAAGCAGGATTGAACTCTAATCCATTTCTTAATGCCGCTTCTTTTATTATTTTAAACATTTTTGAATATGTCGATGTACTTTTATTGGGCAAAATGCGTAAGCCTAAAAAAATATATTTTAACATATAGTTCTTAGTATTTTACTAAATTACAAAATTATATTATAATTACTAGAGGAGGTATCATCTAGAGGTATACTCCTACAACATAACAGTGTATAGTATAAATTTGTGTTAATAATTTTAGTGCTGACTTAAATGTGCCATCCATAAAAACTGTATTACCAGAACAAAGACGTCATAAAAATCCTTCAGTACCAAATATTACGGTTTTATTATCTGTACCATCACACCCTATAGGTAATAATATTATTATTAGTAATAGTATATATCATTAAATTGTTTAAATAATTTAGTATAAATACCTAAAAGAAAATCTTTTCCATCATTTGTTGATCGTCAGTTACCTTCAATACTAGTATCTAATTCAGACAGCTTTTTAGGTAACGCTGGCATTAACTTCATCCGTTTTCTGTATGCCGAACTTCTTACACTTGTATAAATTGTTATAGAATCCTTTATTTCAGCTTCCGTAGAACCCTCTATTCCTGAAGCCATAATTGATCTTCGAATTTCATTAATGTCTGTGGTATAGTTTTTGTGGGATTTATTACCACTTCGTCCTTCAAATAAATTATTTTTAAGTTATAAAACACGTATTCAAAACTAATTTTAAAAAATGGTATAAAATTCGTAAATAAAATTTTATAAATTAAAACAAACTCACTTTAAGCTTATTTCGAAAACCACGTTCATCCAATTTGATTCCATGCGTTGGAAGTTAATGCGTTTTTGAAATTATAACATTATTTGAAGTTTCTCTGTGTATTGCTCGACCTCCACAATTTATTATCAATACATTTATAATAAAGATTAGAACCCCTTGTTTATTTAAACCTTAATTATTTTTGTGATTTTTTCGTATTGTGAGATTGTTGACCTTTATTATTCGTTTTTCATTATGTTTTATTTATTCATATTACATAATCATTGGATTCTGTCATCCGACCTACTTATTATGGTATGATTTGAGTGTACCTTATTATTATACAGTAAGTTAAATTATTATATAACTTTGTACATTTTTAATTTTATAAAATTACATAAATCGAATTTTTTAGGAACAAAGAAGACATAATAGAAACAAATAACTATTTTATTATTTACGTAGGTAATAAGACAGTATTTGTTAAGTTCTTTTTTTAATTTGATATATTTTACCTGTATTAAATATTATAGCCAGTTTAAAAAACTTTCAATTATTAATAACTTATAATCAATAAGGCTGTGGATTTAATCAACTCATATGACTTTTTATGAAGTATCTATATATTTCTTCATCGAGGCAATGTTTAGTCAATATTCATTTAACTATGACTTTCACGGATTGATATTATTAATTAATCTTTATGCATCGTAATCAACTATTGAAATTAGGATTGAAGAAAAATGTCTTCCTTTGGTGTATGCTTAACCAAACATTAAATCTGAATGAGTGTCAGCTATCCTTATTATAAAACTAACAAAAACTGCTAAATATACCAATAATAAATTAATATGTAAATTTAAAATTTTTAAGCATATTATTATTAATGTTGATATTCTTTAAAATAATATTTTTCATATTTTAAACAACGAGTTTAATTATATCATTATATTATTTAAACTTTTAATTAACCGATTATTTTGCCAATTTG
Organism: Rhopalosiphum nymphaeae; assembly: GCA_036289425.1. Classification (NCBI taxonomy): domain Eukaryota; kingdom Metazoa; phylum Arthropoda; class Insecta; order Hemiptera; family Aphididae; genus Rhopalosiphum; species Rhopalosiphum nymphaeae. Next base: position 9,003,760 of record JAZAQC010000005.1, read on the forward strand.
TGCCAATCGTGACAATAAAATGTTTGTTTTCTGTTGTTTTGTAATTGTATTTTGTAGGTAATAGCTGTATAGATATAAATATCATAACAATTGGTTAATTTTTCAATCAAACGACATATGCTCTACTCAGGTAACGCAATTTTTCTATTTTGTCTAATACCATAAAATATGTATATAGTATATAAACAGCTTTATGGTATTAAAAAAAAATCATTAATTTGAAAGATAAACAATTTGATTTGGAAAAAAAAACAGGTGAGTAACACTTTCTTGTACAGTAGGTATGAGGAGTGGATTATTATGATGAATGTATTCAATTTGAATTCAATAATATATCTTTGTATAGTGTATACGGAAAACGATTTTGAACAGAGAAGCTCTATCAGCCTATAACACTATTTAATAAGTAGGTATATTTTATGTTCTTTGGTATTACTAGTAGGTAAATTTATTTTTTTTTTACTTTAATAATACAGTTGCCATATGTATAAAATATAATAACATAGTAAAAATACACCCCCCCCCCCTACGAATAATATTGAATTTTAACAAAATTAATATTGTTATTCATACTTTAAATATTCCAGTATGATATTTTTATGAGAAACTTCGAATTAAATTGTCAATAGCCTTATTAGGTATAAAATTGCATATTTATAAATTTTCAATTTTAATAAAATTTACAAATTTTTCTGATTTTAACAAATGCTTACAAAAATAAATTTTCCATATTTATTTCAAATATTTTACATAGTTATGAAAATAACTTATGTGAAATCTTATATTAAATTTTCAAGCTTTTAAAGAAAGCAAAAAAAAATGTTAACGATATTTATAGATATAAAATTTAAAAAAAGTAATTAAAATTTAAAATATTTATAAATAGAAGAATCTAAATATATTGAAAAAACTTTTCACGTCTAGAAAATGATTGTTTAAATATTTGGTTAAAATTTCATGTATCAACGGTTATTAATTTTTTAATTAATCAAAAATTGTTTGAGGAGGAATACTTTTCAGCAGAAATTTTGTTTAATATAAGTTGAAAAACGTATACAGAACCTTGTATTATATTTTAAAATTTTAGATATATAAAAAAATTTATATGTACTTACCTATTTGTAACTTCAAAATAATTTTAAAATATTTGAATTGGTCAAAATTCAAAATTTAAACATTTATAAAAAAAATATTATAATTATAAATTTTTGATATTTATTTATTTGTAAATAAACAACTTATGAGATACTGAATTTTCAAAAATCTTATAATAGCTTATGAATATTTTAAATATTTTAAATTCCTATACCTAATAGATTTGGTTAAAATTTCAAGTAGGTATCTATTATGGTTATGGTTATTCGTATAGGAATTATAAAAAAAAAAAAAAAAAATCAAAAACTGGATTTGTTTAAAAATCCTTATTTTTTCTATTATTTTCAAAATATTGGGAATTTGGACTTGTTTAAATTATAAAACATATACAATCGTTTATCAGAAACTTCCCTCAAAATTGAATATTAAAGCTTTTTGCCAACTAATTATCCTATGTACAGACAAAAAAGACACATCATTGTAAAATCAAGGCATCGTTTCGCTCAAAATCTCAAATAAAATGTGATAATAACATGTTCGGATAATTTTTGGTTGTTATGTTATTCTAAAATTATAAATCAAAATGTATTAGATATGTATTAGGTATTTAAATACATTTCTTCCCAGCGATATATATATATATTAGCGCAAACGATATATGATTTTGGGTCATTCGCCCAAATGAAAACCGTTCATACCTACAGATAATTGTACCAAATAATATAGAAATATTAAAATGTATACGACGGGACTCTAGTACCCCACGAATGCACGTGACGTCGTTGACACAGTGTATGATAGTAAATAGTAATATATATTATATCTATCTACATGACGTATAATATATTATTATTATTGAGCCACGCCGCCGTCAACGTGACCAGCCGCGACACGCCACTGTGCAACGTGACTAGCTCGAATCCGAATAAATGAAATATTATACTTATTGTAACGAGTGACAATAACCATAATATTATTATGTACCCAGGCATATAAAACGTATTCTATTGAAAAAATGATATACGATACAGTTAGTCGGTCGCCGCGCGCGTAGCTCATTCATCGCCGTCGGACGTGGTTTATATGATTATAACATTAGTTAAGTATGTTACATTATTTATATTTGTGCGAACGGTTCGTGTTTTTTGCGATAATATTTTTATAAAATCTGCTAAAATACGTTGTTACGTTTTTCTTGACGTGCCTGCCACAAGTGCTACACGTTTTAAGAAATACAATTTGTGATGAAAAAACGTTCGTTTGCGTTATCAAGACAGTATCGACCACGACGATAACGTTAAGATTAGGTTTAATCGGTGTAAATGTGCTTTGGGGAAAAAAAAAACTATGCAATTTCGGAATCGACGTATACGTAAGTTAAGTAGGTTATTGGTAGGCAGTTAGTGAATAGGCACCTACATCAGACGTGTTTCGTAGGGTAGGTATCAAACTTATAATTTACTTTTTTAATTTGCTATTTACCTAATAAAGAGCTATGCTATACGATTGTCGATAGGGTATTTTTGCATTCTCGGTATTTAAAAATTCATTCCATGTTTGGCATTCGATAAAATTATATCACGTTTGGGTATCAAAACAAAAAAAAGAAGAAGTTTGGTTAAAACTATTTTTTTTTATTCTAAATATTATATAAGTAAAATTAATGCTTACACGTTCAATATAAATTTTAAAAAACTCATAAAATTATTTTTAATCGGTTCTTATAAATGAAAGCACCAATAAAAAAAATGTACTTTTCGAGTTTTCATTCAATTATTATATTTGTTATGTTTAAATATATTTGTATCAATAATATTATTCAAATTTACTAGAGAGTACTTTTTGTACAAGTCTAACATTCAACAAAGTTCGTATTATCAACCATGGATTTTAAGGTGCAAAATAAACACACCGTTCACTGGTTTCGTAAAGGGTTGAGACTACATGATAACCCTAGTTTACGAGAGGGCCTGATTAATGCTAAAACATTTCGATGCATTTTCATACTTGATCCGTGGTTCGCTGGTGCGTCAAACGTAGGCGTCAATAAATGGAGGTTAGTATCAAAATGTATGATTATTGTAGTCAAACATAAGTATATATGTGAAATGATCTTTTGATATTTGTGTTTTAGATTTCTCTTGCAGTGTCTGGTAGATTTGGATAACAGCCTGAAAAAACTAAATTCTAGACTTTTTGTTATCAAAGGACAGCCAGCCGAAGCATTACCTAAGCTGTTTAGAGTAAGTTTTCATTTTATAAATTTCTGACTATAAATGAACTGAAATATTGTCTTTAACTATGTCAATATTGGGGCATTATTTAATTTAATAATAAACGATTTTTGATGTGCATATATAAATGTAAGATATTATATTATCATTATTATTTTATGTACATATAACATATTAACATATGTCCTTAATCAGTGGCGTAGTCAGGATTTTTTTTAGGGAGGGGGAGGGGTTTGTAATAAAATGTAAATTGTGAAAGATATCACACTCCCTGAAATGTACTCATAAATTGTTAAAATAAATTATAATATATGTTTAACTCCTAAATATTTATTTAAAATAATTGTTTTCCTTTTTTTTTACAAATAATAACAATAGTATTTAATAACATATTATATTTTATAACAGTTTAATGCGGCAACTCTTTCTGGCCATATTTTCATAGTTTATCTTAAACCGTGGTAGTGTATGAATACGGCATAACAGAATACATTTTACCACAACCAAATGATTGTATTCCTATATTATTATAAATATTATATTTTTGATATAAATACGGCCGAGAGGGGGGTTACACCCAAAACCCCCCCTGGCTACGCCACTGTCCTTAACAACAATGATTTAATGGTATATAAACTACATTACATAACAGATAATAATAATTTATGTACTATGTAGAATAAAAAGTATAGTATAGTTGTTTTTAGCTATGGGGAACTACAAATTTCACGTTTGAAGAAGATCCTGAACCGTTTGGTCGAGTGAGAGATCAAAATATAAAAGTCATGTGTAGTGAAATGGGAATTTCTGTCATAACTCGTTGTTCACACACTCTGTACCAATTAGACAAGTAAATATTGAACACTTTGAAATAATCCAATTTATTTTATTAATTACCGGGTAACCTATATTAAATAAAAAGGTTATTATATTTTGCAAGTGATGTTACGTATATTTTAAAAACAATTAAGTATGAAATTCATTTACATGGGCATATTTCTTAAATTCATTTTAATTTATTGAATATTTTAAAAAGTTTTAAATTTTTAAGACTTGAAATTCATTATAGGTATGTAATCGAAAATTGTCTAACTTCAACTAATTGGTTATTGTTCCAGAATAATAAATGTGAATGGTGGAAAAGCTCCATTGACATATCATCTATTTCAAAAATTATTAGAGTGTATTGATCCACCGGAAAGAGCCGTACCTAGCATTGATAAAGAATTTCTTGGTAATGCTTTTACACCAACTAAATATGACCACGATGAAATATTTGGTGTCCCTACACTCGAAGAACTTGGTAAATATAACTATGTTACTTATAAGTATCTTAAATAATTATATTGTATATATACATTTTATATCATAATATGTTAATATATTATATTATTATGTACCAAAGATCTATAAATAAGATTAGAATATTGCAATAGAAATTGCAAAAAAGTTATTACCAAATTTTAACCCCGATTCATTACAAACTTTTATTGATTTCGAGTTATTATATATATATGAAAAGTATGTTATTTTAAAAACTTAGAGATAATACTACAGTAGATACCTAGATACCTACAAGATGTTATACTATAATAAGTATAATATATTTATGTATATTTTATCAATGATTATATTAAAGTTTACAAATAGTAAAATTATATAATAGTTTAAAAACAGCGACATAATTAACAATGTAACAACTGATTCGTGGTTACTGATAATCTTTAAAAAATATATATCAATGTTCTTAAATGTTTACATGAAAACGATTCAATTTTATGTACATGTTTTTCATGTTGATAGGTATTTATATATTTATTTTAAAATATTAATTTACAGGATTTAAAGAGATAAATAACCCAGCACGACAAGTATGGATAGGAGGCGAGACGGAAGCTTTGATAAGGTTACAATGTCATTTAGAACGGAAAGCATTCATTGCATCTTATGGAAAACCAAAAATGACACCACAATCTTTAATAGCTAGCCCCACTGGTCTCGCACCGTATTTGAAATTCGGATGCTTATCTACTAGATTGTTTTTTTCAGAATTAAATGAACTTTATAAGAAGGTATTTTTATATATTATCTAGTTTAAATTAGTTGCCCGTATAATACAAACATAAATAACATATTACGTAGGTAGGACAACATAGTAAAGTGAGGCGATTGTAAATTATTAATTATTAAATAGTATTTAGTAGGTATGATTAAACCTATCAAACCTCACAAAAATTAGAAGCAATTAAATATTATTGTACCTATTTTAAAATATTTAACGTATGTATATATATATTATTAGTTTATTTTTTGCTGAAATACTTTTGTTATACATAAGTATTTGTATATGTACCTACTTATATATGTAAATTACTTAAGTATATTGGGTTTTTTTTTATTTGAAACTTATAATCAACGGATGTATTAAAATTAAATGTAAATGTTCTCATATTATTCGATTGAACAATAAAATAACAATTAATTCTGCGAGAACATGTTTATATCTACATATACAATGACGGATATCATACAAAACATACTTATTTAAAAATTATTTCGGATAAGTCCCTCTTTTAATGGCAGTAAATTAGGTATCTGAAATTAAATAAAAAATTTGTAATTCAGATCCCCAAAAATATTATAATAAAGTATAAAGTAGTAAGTATGGGTTTATAAATTAACCATATAAAAATTAATAGAGAATGTCGCCTACTTATCATTTTTACTCAAAGTACAATTAATAATAAAACTATATTAAAAAAATATACTAATAAAGTTAAGATTATAGATACATTTTTGGAATACTATAGTGAACCAATTCCGCAATGTCTTCTGGGTAATGTTAACTTTTGTATCATTGACTAGTGTGAGATAATATGATACCTAACTACTATATTTTGTATAAAATATGTCGTTTAAAATTGCTCCGGATTTATAACTATCCCAATTCACACCGTCATATTTAATACCTAGTTTATAATCTAGTATATATATATTATACATGTATAGATTCGAAAATCACAACCCCCGCTTTCGCTGCACGGACAACTATTGTGGCGAGATTTTTTTTACTGTGCATCCACCAACAATCCAAATTTTGATCGAATGGTCGGAAATCCGATTTGTGTGCAAATACCATGGGATAAAAATCCTCGAGCTCTATCCAAATGGGCGAACGTAAATAATATTCACGCGTATTTCTATATAAGCTAGCATGTGGTTTGTAATGATTGACGTACAGTATAATTGAGTAATTGAATTAATTTTAGGGACAAACTGGTTACCCGTGGATCGATGCGATTATGATACAACTAAGGCAAGAAGGATGGATCCACTGCATAGCGAGACACGCAGTCGCATGCTTTCTCACTCGGGGTGACCTATGGTTATCTTGGGAAGAAGGAATGAAGGTATATAAGGGAAATGAACCCCTCTGTTCATTTAATAAATGATACAATATTATATGAACTTCAATATTATTCTAGTTTTATCACGTTTTATGTACGTTATAAATAATACGAAAAAGACTGAAAATCCTTAGGTATTCGATGAACTATTGTTGGACGCCGATTGGTCAGTAAACGCTGGTTATTGGATGTGGTATTCGTGTTCGTCTTTTTACCAAGAGTTCATTCACTGCTATTGTCCAGTTAGGTTCGGTCGAAAAGTAGATCCGAACGGTGATTATATAAGGTAAAATACATATATGTATTTATAAGTACCTAACATATATAAAATTTATAACTGATAGTAAAAGCTATATTTTGATCAAAAAATTGTTGGAAATATCTATAATATACGAGTAGTTAGTTCTTACTTATTAATTATTACAATAATATAGTAACATAATATAGGTACTTACAAGATATCTATCTTCATCAGCCAAAGCATATTTATGAGCAAATAAACCTATATCATTTTCATGACAATGAGCTTGTTAATTAAGCATTCAGTCTTAAAATATAGAAAAAATAAAGCATATTGTGTTTTAGTATAAGCTATATGCAGCATATTTCAAGCATATCATACTATGTGCTGATAAACAAATTTCAAGTAAAAGCCATAAATAATATTATAGCATACAACTAAAGAACTATAGAAGCAATGTTCAAATCAAAATACACAAATACACTTAAGAATTAATAAAATAAATTTTTAATCATTTAATCATTACATTCCTTTTTTTTAATCATTAAATTAATTTTATTCCTAACTTTGTACTTACAGGTTGACATGGGTAATAGTACATAGAAATTAGAATACATAAATGTATGAAAGTTTTAATTATTTCAGAAAAAAGATTAACTTTCTTACCACAAGCCCATTGTTAGGTTGGTCTTGATCTGAATGAAATTTTGATCAACTGTTTTTTGAACGACTTGATCAATTTCTTTAACTTTTTGTTTGAAAATATGAAAGAAAGGTATCTTACTGTTTTTTATGACTATTAGGTATCGGTTATTTATAACAATTACAATTTAAAGACAATAATTATAATAATTGTTTTAACTTTTATTGCTCTTATTAAATAATTGATAATAGACATTAGTTAGTGTTGCTCAAGGTTAGTAAAAATGTTCAAAAAGGCTCTGGGAGGAGGATATATCCTTACACCCCCCCATAATTACGCCACTAGTAACGATCGACTGATGAATGATATAAATGTATTCTGTAGTTATTAATATTATTAGAAATGTTATTGATAAAAAAATGTATTATAATATCTACACTCTATAGACTATAATCCTATATAGGGTCATAGTGTGAATTCAACGATTTATTTTTTAAAGCACATTTATTTTTATAGAAGATACATTCCAGCATTGAATAATATGCCTAATCAATATATCCATGAACCATGGTTAGCACCTGAGTCCATTCAATTTACTGCGAATTGTATAATTGGCATTGATTACCCATTACCAATTGTGAATCATGTCAATGCTTCTAAAATCAATCTCGAGCGAATGAAACTGGCGTATCAACAGCTGTCTAACTGTCAACCACAATTAGAAAATGGTAAATTAATTCTAATCTCCTCGTTAAGAAGATAAATGAAATATTGCATACATACAGAATATAAAAAAGTAGTTATAATATTTTATTAAAAATATCAAATTATTTAGGTAATTAATAACATGAATGTATTAATTGTACAATACTTGTATACACATATTTATTTTAAGAATTATATAGATATTGTAATGGTAAGATAGACAATATACTTATTTTTTTTAATTATAAAGTGTCAAAAGTTATTAAAAACTAGGTACAAAAACCCGTTAATGCAATTTCTGTGCGTTGAAACAATCATGTTAAAACTAGCTGATAGGAATCTATTATATAACATTTCTAAGATTTTTGTTAATTTGAATTTTCTCAATGTAAGTACATTGTTTTTAACATAATATATAATCATTTAGGTATGGTACATAATATAGATAATAGGTAGGTAGGTACTTCTGAGGTATTAGTTTACTCTAAATTTAAAAGCCCTGTTCAATTCATTCAATAATAATTTTTTAACACATCAATTTGTTTAAGCAAACCTATTACATAGTTTTCTTTATATACATTAAATATGATAAAAATTATATGTATATAAAAACTTAAATTGATATTTAATACCATCTTATGTGATATTAATTCTTTTTATCAGTACCATTATAATACTATAGAACATGCTAGGTTTATTTTAAATTGTAATATTTTTTTTTTTTAATGACTGAATCCTTATAATATTATACTGTTAATAGTGTTAATATATATTACTATAATATACAGTTATATAATATACTACATAATGTATAAATGAATAATATTGTAATTTATAATACCTATGTAATTTATTTTGACGTTTGTTCATCTACATTCTACACCTATATAAATCATTAAATTTTATTCCGAAACAAACATCGGGTATAATATATTTAATAGAACATTTTATAAGTGTGTCTAAATAGTAAAATAAATTATAAAATTACTATCTTTTTAAAAATCTTACATTATTGAATATTGAATAATAATATTATAATTATTTGTATTTATAAACTATAATAAGTAGTGTAATATAAAAAGTAAACATGATTATTACCCTATATTTTTAACTATAAATACATCTATACATTAATCTATTAAGAGATAAAAAGGAAAAAAGGAACATGTTAAAGGATCTTATAAATAGTATAATAATACTTTTTAATTATTATCATTATCATTTTTATTCTGATCATAAATTTATAAATATACAATATTATTTAGTATTATAAGACGTTTTAATTGCCGGGTGTATTACTATTATATTATGATATAAAAAAGAAACTTTACAAAATTGTTAATTGTACAATTTTTATCCTATAAATTATTATTATTTTCTAAAAAAATTAAAAATTAAATTTTTTAATTAAAATTTGTGTAACGAACCTTAACTTTCAGTTTTCATTAATAGTTAAATAAAAACAGATTGAAAAGAAAATCCTCATATACAAAGAGAAATTGTAAGTAAATAATAATTATACTTTTAAATTTTTAATCTTTTTAACAATTTTTTTTAAAATAAAACTTATAATTTATTATTTAATAATATTATTCAATGCAATGTTCGCAATATAAATTATTAAAAAATTATAGCTTTATCTTGATTCTTGAACATAATATTATATGAAATAGTTTATATTTTTGTACATGAATTATATTCCAAGTCCCAATTACCTTACTAATTACTAATAGAATAATTAATCCAAGTAATTATCTCATTAAATTTGTCTTAAAATCAATATTGATGTAAAAAGATAATTTAATTGAATGATTGTTTTATTTATATAACTATGTAGTATGTACCCAAGTTTGCATGGCAAATTCGTATTTTTTTAATCGAAATATGAAATAAATGAAATGATTTGTGACTGTTTTTCTAATATATTCCTAGTGGTTTGACACTAGTCGCTGCACGAATGGTCTTGTATGAGCTATGCTAACATTGCTAACTACCTATCTAACCTATTGTACTAAAATATCGAGTACGCCACTAATAATAATTTAATACAGAGGTTCCTAAACTTATACTTAAATAATAAATATTATTCAATTTTTGTGTTACTATTGTTTCCTTTATTAATAAATATCTTATCATAAAACTTAATATTAAATATTTCTTGATGCTTCGCAAGAAGTTACTGGTTAAAAAAAAGTTTCTGGGTTAAAAAAGTTTGGGAACCGCTGTATAAACTATTGGATATATTTTTATTTTACCTGGTACCTTAAATTTCGAATTTTCTTTTTTTTTTTGAAATCATATGTATTTTTTAACGTTGAAAACGATTGTGTAAACTAAAATTGGCACAGGTTATTAGTTTAAAAATTATAGCCTATTGAAATTTAAGTTTTAGTTAAATAGTCTATATTAGTGAAAATGACTTGTTGGATCGTAACGCAATTATGTATTGCAACATTTGCAACTATTTATAAGGCATAAGTAAACACTTAAACTCATATAAGTCGTATATAAATGTGGTAATGTTCATAATTCATTACCTGCCTCAAAATATATGAAAATATAAAAATAAAAAATAAAAATATTTTTTTTGCGTTGTATGTACAATAAATTTTTAACCCAGAAACATTAAATAAAATATATTGTTTATTGTTATTTTTTTTTTTAATTTTCTATTGTTTTAGATAATAATATTAATCTTTAATCTCATACTCTTAATATAGGTAAAATATTTTTCCAAGAATTTTATTTAATAAAAATTGATATTACAATTATTTTGAATGAATAATAAATTATAATTATTTACGACTTTATAAGAATTAAAAATGTTGACGAGTCCAATGGTGAACATTATATTTACCTATAGTCAGCGCACACCGTAAATCAATGTATAGGTACTAATCATCTTAATCATATCAATCTAACACATTCATTCACAATACCTTCTTCAAATCTAAATAATTTCTAATTTGTTATCCTTCAGTATAATAATGCTCATATGAAATTGTTTCCAAAAGTAACTTCGCTTGATTCTCCATCGACGACACACTTTAATCATATAAGTCTGTATACAAAAACTAAATAAAACGTACCTACATCTGTTAGCTAAAAATTAATTTTGTATTTTTATTATCATTATTTTTATTTAATTTACAAGTTATAACATAATAATTAAAGTAAAATGAACTTTTTAATTTTTTAATAAATACCTATATATATTTAAATTTATTATATTATAATATTATATAATGTAATACATCTGTTATACTATATGAGTATAATATGAACAATGATATTTAAAATATATATTATTATATACAGAGTAATTCTTTTAACATTAAACATTCATTATTTCATAAAGTATTCATTTTTTTTTCAAAATATTTTTTCCATACTTTTCTTAAACTGTATAACATTTTTATTTTTTCACCCTTCTATTTAATTGTGAAACAACAATCAAATTTTAATTTTTAAAAATCAACCTATATTAAAATGTACTAAATTAATAGGGTTATTTTTTTATGAATTTAAACGTTCATATCATTATTTTTCGTTAATTTGTTAAAGATATATAGCTTTTTAAAGTTGGACGGTTTTTTTGTTTTTATAATACCTCATGTTTCTGAAGACAGTACTACAGTAGTTACATAGGTAATAAATAATAATAATAAGTACTACATATTATATATTATTTTCATATGTAATAAATTCGTTATCGGCTATTGTTCGATGCAATAATGAACTTTGTACCTGTAGTTACTATATCCAACCTGTAATAAAATATTGTCAAATCTAATTTAGATATAATAACTAGGAGTATACTAGTAATTTTGATAAAAAAATTAGAAATGTAATCTTTGTAAACAATAATTAATTATGTTATAATTAACGCCTCACAGCCGGAATAAACTGTGGAACGAACATTTAAAAACATCAAACCACCTAATTTCGAGTAGCAATAATACACTCTATCGGTTAAATAAAAAATAATAATTTTAAAAATAGGTTTCCTTAGGTTTCTTTGAAAATCAAAAGTTGATAGGGTTTCACTATTAGATATAAGGGTAACAAAAATAAAAATATTATATAGTTTTAGAAAAGCATAAAACTAAAAATTAAAAAAAAAATTTAATTAATTAACACTTCAAAACAATAAGCATTCAATGATAAAATAATTACCCTGTATAGATATATTTAATCACTTAGTAATGTTTTTAAAAGTTTATTTTAATGTCTACTCATTGCAAAGTGGTTGTCAATTGTCCTTCTGTAAAAATTGGAATGCACATAATTATTACTTGTTTTGTTAAAAATGGTCTAACTAGTAAAATCTAAAAAAATTTGAAATTATGAAATATATTTATTGAAGTATAAATACATTAAAAATGTTTAATGTTTTAATATTCATTCTGATTTATAAATATTTATTGATTTACTTACCAACACATCGAACTTTGTAATAAATTAGAAGTATTTAAAAAATTCTTCAAGGTGAGCTTTCGCCCCTCAGTGTCATGAAGGTCACTTGAAACTTTGACACTTCAATTCTTTTTATGTTCATTGGATGTACCCAATAGCACCTTTTTTCACGAAAATTTTACATGTTTATATAACACGTATGCTACTACTATGGCTTTGACGTAATTTAACAAGTCAGTAATATAATATAATTTTAATTTAAAAATTTATAGTTATATAAATACAGATGTTTAATTTATAGTATAAAAATTATAGAAATTCTTACAACCACGTTTTCAGCACAACTACGCAACTACTTATTTCTAGATTCATGCCAATGTTTAAACACAATTTGAGTATTGTTAACTATAGCGCCAAGAAAAATCGCATACGTGTGTAAGCAAAGTGGTGGTCACGATTTTAAATTAACGTGGATGAAAATGGCGACCATGCGCTGCTAAATCGCTCCATGTGCTTTACGAGCTTTAATATATAGTTATTAAAGACAACTGGTGTTAACTGATGCAGACATATTTACAAATAACTCATATCTACACTAACCCTCTAGGTTTTTCCGAAAAAGTAAGCAGTTCGATCACGAGTTACAAGTTTGTGACAGAAAATACTGAACATGTACATATATCAGCCCCGCATACTAGTCATAATGTGGTAGTACAATCATCACCATTACGGCTGAAGAAATAGTCATCAAATTTATCGTCACGTTGTCTCGTTATTATTTTTTATCTCCTGAGTTTCCATAGTTATTTACTAACTGCGAGTTAGCCGAGCCAATAACAAACCAAATCGAACCAAATTTCCAACGTTTCATTCAGCATATTCTAAGATAATTACATTTTAATATCAATGTATTAATAATTTGTCAATTTTTTTTTCTGTCGATATTTATTCTCGATTCCCTAATAAATAATTTTGGAAATTTAGTCCTCGAAAAAATAACCCTATATATAAAATAATATAACACACATATTCATGAGATTTCAATATATGATTTCTTTTTATAAAGAACTGTATTGTATAAAAATAATATAGCCACATAGGTGGTATAATTTAAAACACAAATAATATATCTTTTGTTACAATAAATATCTACCTCCTATAAGCATGTTCGTATTTAAAAACAATAAATTTTTTAAGTTATAATAAATTTGTATTACAATGTTATAATAATATGTAAAAAAAAGTTATGTATAATATTAATAGTTCATAATCATTTTCTTAAATTAAAGTATATTTTTTTCATTGTTTTCAAGGTTGTCTCTATATAGCTTTTTGCTTGTGTTATTTCGATTGATAATCGTTGTCTATTGAGTATATTTAGTTTATATAATATTATGTAATGCGTTAACCCTGGTTTGTTAATTTGTTATGCATTTTAGTGTTTTCATATTCACATTAGATGTAATAATCATAAAAACAGTTAAAAAAACAGTTAATGTATAATAATTAATAAGTGACAAATTGACTCAGACATTTTGATTTTTACATTGGAATTGTGATTCGAGATTTGTGTTTCGTATTTTAAAAATACCACTTATGTAGTCATTTAAAGTAGGTAGTTAAACTTATAGTATATTTAGTCTATTACGGATATTTTTATAAATGAACTTCATAGCTACTTGGTTCCTAGGTCAATACCATATTTATGGGTATTTTAATCTAAATAATTATCATTAATAAGGTATTAATAAAAATAACAATTTAATGTTATGGTATACTTTGAAACAAAAAAATAAAAAATAAAAATATGATGTTTAAATTTTTCATTGTATAATTTAAATTAAAAATTAATATTGTGTGTGCCAAAGTATTCTTTAATCAGGGGCTGCTCCAGTGACTTGGTTAATGGGGGGGGGGGGGATTAGTTTTAATTTTTCTTATTATTCTTAGTATTTTCCGCACGAGAAACGTGTGCTACGCAATTAATATTTTAAACATAGTAAAATAATATCATAGTATAATTTTTATTAATTTATGAGTATAAGTTCTTCATAATATACATAATATAGATAGCAGGTACCTACATACCGTCATATCTACATACTTGTACATGTCTATGATAATCGATAGTATAATATATTTTTTGCTAATAATTTTTTTTTTAACAATATATAGGTACAATTTTTTAGAAATACAGGCCTGCAAGCCGAGGCCCCTAGGGTTCCCCTGGAGCTGCCTCTGTCTTTAATGGAGGTGTTATCTGTTGGAAGAATAAAACTGTATGTATCTAATACAATATTTTGTTGAACATATTTGTCTTTTATGTCCTTTACCAGTGGCGTCGAACTTCTAAAAATTTACTCAGGCCAAATAAAAATACAACGCCCCCCACCCCAGCGGTCAAAAGCCTACTCCATCTCCCTGCGTACCCCCCACCATGAGCATTACTCCTTATCCGTAATCTCTCAAAATGTTTGCTCAACACAGTATTTTAAATTATACATTACCATATATCATGATATGTATATTATTCCTCCGTATTTGTTGTATACCTATTTAAATATATACAGATACGATTACTATCAAATACTTTTAGATTCCATAAACATCATATTTTATTTTATCGATATTTTAATATATCTAATTAGTTACTAAATTTATAAATAAATAAATATTAGTAGTAACCAAGTATAGTTTATTATGTTAATTAAAATATTGCAAAGACGTCCAGCCCCCCTCTAATTGTTTGCCCCCTTTTGATAATGTGGTCAGACCGTGGCCTGACTTAAAACATAGGATTCGGCGCCACTGTCCTTTACCTCTATAGAAATTCAAAAAGTCAAACATATTGACTTATCAGTTTCAGTGTCTTTTGTTCTTCTTTTTTTGCCAATTTTTAATTACTCTGTAACTTGCATTATGTGATTTAACGTTCCAGCTGAGATTCATACATTTTTTCATGATATCAATACATCATATGTAAACAACTGCATTATTATATTCTAAATATTAAAACAAACAATGTAATTAGATATTAATAGTTATATTATTAAAAATATATCATTATTAAACAAATAGCCATTAACAAACGTAATAAGTATAATTATTAATATCGTATTTACATTAAAATGATCTTTAATCATAATAATAATTATAAAATTGTTTTTAATAAACTATAATACATTAGAGATGATAAGACATTTGAAAAAGCAACATAAAACGCCCTTTCACACAACTCGTCGCGAACAGTTTTCCGACGTGCACTCGTACATGTATTGTTCATAGTCAACACAGGCTTACGGTATCCAAAAGGCCATACTTGGCCCATATGCTGTTCAAATCGTTTCTACATCATTGTTACTGATTTTGACTTAAAAAAAAGTGTACATTTATTTTCAAGTATATGATTTATATTTTCCTTTATACATTCCTGAAGCTCTGAATATCTTTCATCTTTAATTCATCGCAGAGCGAATTTAGAGTTATTATTCACGAGAGGTAAGAAATTATATCATAAGATCATTTATTTATATTGAAAAATTAATTTTTTTTCTTAATTTTTGTATAGTTGGCAAGGTTTACCTTTTAAAGGGACAATTGTATTTCTCTTAAATAAATATTATAGGAATTAACTACGAATTTCACAATATAATAGTACTTCTTCCTATAGAAAAAGGTAATATATGTATTAGTTATATTATATATCAGGTTAACACCTACCCCGTTATCCTTAATATTATTCTTATTAAAATGTATACAACAAAATAATTTTTATAATAAAGATAATAAAATATGAAGTACGATATTTAGACTTATTGTTTATTTGATACTATAATACTTAAGTATTAAAATATAAAAGATTTAATTTAGTTATTAATATGGATATAGGTACAAAAAATAAATAAAACTAGCGGGTCTCGATTATGGATTTTCTAGGCACGTCCATTGAGGACGAAAAACGTGGTACAAAAACGTGTTCACACATTCCAATAATAAAATCGCAGAAAATTAAATAAGTAAATTACGAACAAAACTGTGAAATACTCAAATTTTTAAATTGTTGTAGTTCACAAACTAATTACTTGCCCCAATATTTTACAACATTGAAAAATGAAGATTTTTTTACAAAAAAAGGGTCTCTAGTAAAGTACAAATGTTCTGTAATTTTATGTACCTATTAGTTATAAAGGTTTTGACTATCTAGTTATATTTGCTATCTATAGTTTACAACTATCTACAGCGTTGTAAACTTGTAAATATAGTTATAGTAATTATATGATTAGTACCTGTATTATATGCTGTTTAAAAATGTTAATTTTTCCGCTTGAAGTTAATTAAAATACAAAAAAATTCAAATGTTTTTATCATTTTAATTTAAATTTGAATACTTACAAAAAAATTAATTATATAAGAAAAAGCTCATAGGTATCTTATGCAGTTATGCATTATACTTATACAATCGGAGTTTTATTACAAAATTAAATTCTTATCCACATTTTTGAATAATTATTACTAATTTAAATTACTTCCACTTTCACATATTCATTCTCATAATTTTCCAACATACTCGTATTTTCTAATTACAAAATTGTTAACTATTTTTTTGGGGGGTTTATAATATTTATACTTAAAAAAATTTAGGTTTGTTATAATTTTTACCACTTCTAGTTAATAGTTAATCAGAAAAATGTATATTTCAGTACAGTATTATAAATTAAAATACATTTAACATACTTCTACTATGTTACAATTTTACTCCAAAGTACAATTTTATTTTATTGTTTAATACAGATAGCTGATAGATAATGATTTTTCATTCATATATCAATTAATACGTTGATACCCAACCATAAAAATCATTTTAGTAAACTTGATCATAACCATATTATAATTATTAAACATGTAATCATATTATATAGATACAAATATTAAATCTGTAATATTTTCGTTTTCAGTCTCAAGATGCAAATTTTTGTAATAACATTAAATGGCAAAACCATCATTTTAGAAGTAGAATCGTCAGATTCTATTGAAAATGTGAAAATTAAAATTCAAGAAAAAGAAGGAATCCCAATAGACCACCAGCAACTTATTTTTGCCGGAAAACGATTAGTGAGAGATCGTACTCATAAACGTACATTATCTGACTATAATATTCAAAAAGATTCAACACTACATTTGGTATTTCGTCTTGAAGGTGGAATGCAAATCATTGTGAAAACATCAGAATTTCATCTAACCAACAGCAATTGAACTTGTCAAAAAACAATACGAAGGTTATATTAATAAAGTCGATCCTTTCTTGGCTCTATACTTTCAAAGGAGTTTCGAAGGATACAGTGTTTTTTACTATAGATTATACTAGCATTCTCAATTTATACCAACAGTGATATATTAATGTATTATCTATTATTGTTGTCATACTAATACTTATGGAATCAACATCTTATAATTCTAGTTTAATATAGTTAACCTCATATTTTTTCTTTTACTTATTCACTTTTTGCATACAAATATTATATTCAATATTGTACAAAATGTAATAAATTTAAAATTTAAAGTTCATTTGCTATATTTGCATCGCCGTTACAATACATATACTATATTCAATATTCATATAACTGCATTTTTCTAAAAATGAAAAAATTAATTTATTTTCCTAATTTAAAATATGATATCAAGTCATTTTTAAGTCCTTAAACTAATATGTGTGTGTGTGTGTGTGTGTTTTATGCTATTTCACTTGCTTTACAATTCGAATGAAATAATTAATCTTTCTAATTTATCATATTAAATAGTTTTCATAGTAAAATCCAATAATTATACATGCTATATTATATGGATATTAGATATTAGTGGTTAAATAAAAATTACTGATATTTTATTTTTAACGGAGACACTTAAACATAGTTACACAATAGGATAGATGAATTCTTAGATGAATAAGATAATTATTATCTCTACATTTTATGATTTGTAAATGGTGTATATAAATCTTTAATGGGTTAATTTCTATATTACAATATTTTTACTTGTGCATTTGGTATGTATATGTTTCTACATACATAAATTAATTTGTACACTTTTTCATGTATACAATTATAGTATTCCAATTTTAAATGAATATTTTTTACGTGTTTTTCCTATTATTAAGATAATATTTTATGGGACAAATAAACATTATTGAATATAATATAACATTTAAGATGCATAATAAGAGGCGTCATAAAAAGGACCTATACCTAAAATGATGAAGAAATACCTTTTAAAGAGGGCTCTAATTTTCTTATTTTGTATGTTATGAGCAATTCAACATTTTTTAAACAAAACCAAACCTACCCCACATTTTTTTATACTTTATTTGATTGATTTGATTTGATAAAGAATTTCTTGGTTATGATTTTATGATAGTTAAATATGACCACAATGAGGGCATGAGGCTGGTATGTAGTATACGATCTACCGCAATCAAATAAATAAAAGATTAAAATTAATAAAATATAGTAATTATTGGTTATACATTCTAGGAAATGTTTATAAATTGTGTCTAAATTTTTATCAAGAATATAAAATATTATGTTGTTTTATGTTGATAAGTGTAAAAACTCCTTAAAGTACACATTATGCTAAATAATGAACGTTGGTTTATATAGATCAAAATATATATTATTAATTTATGTTTTGTTGAAATAAATAAGTGAATTGTTTTTTTTTTATATTTAAAACGTATAATCAGTCGACGTATTAGGGTCAAATGTAAATTTTCTCATATTATTCGATTGAACAATTTAGCATTCATTTCTGCTAGAACGTGTGTATATATATTATATTCACATAATGACGATTATTGTACAAAATATACCTATTTAAAAATTTTGGTTCATTAAAGTGGCACCGGTCATTAGTTAAGCTTCCGCTGCGAATTAAGTCTAGTTCGCCTATGATTTTAACTTTAATATACTGATAATTTTACCTGTTTGAATTGTTTGATACATTTCATGTAAAGATCAACTAACGAATGATACAAATTTATTGTGTCGTTATTACTATCTATACTATTAGCAACGTTATTGGTAAACAATTGACTATATAGTTCTCGTAATGTGAATTCAACAATTTAATTTTTAAAGCAAATTTATTTTTACAGAAGATACATAGATGTATCTAAGTTTGCATAGCAAATTCATATCTTTTTATTTTTTATCAAAATATGAAATAAATGAAGTTATTGCGAGTGTCTTTTTAATATATTCCTAGTTGGTTGACGTTAATCACTACACGAATGATCTCTTATGAGCTATGCTACTTATCTAACCCATTGTACTAACATTTCGAGTGCACCACTAACAACTAACAATAGTATAATAGATACTTATTTAGATTATAAATACTTAAGCTGTTAAAGGAAAAACTATTAGAATACAATAGTAACACTATTTAATTTAAGTTAACTATTATATAATTTTAGAAATAAAACTAAGTATTACAATTACAAATTATAGTAGTTATTTTTACTAAGGAATGTAGTTACAATAAACAATTTTTTTATAGTAAAAAGTTAAATAAAAATGAATTCAATTAATTAATACCCATCGTTGTTATATTATTCTATATACAATATACATAAAATCATTGTAGTAAAATAAATTGTAATCAAATCAAATTTGAAAATTAAAAAGTAAAATAATACATAAACAAGTATGAAAAATTAAAAAAATCAGTGTCATCTGATTTCTTAATAATTCATTTTTGTTGAAAGTGTTGCTTTGAATTGTTGCATTCCAAAACAAAGAGGATGAAATATATATATATATATTAGGGAGTTGACATTGTTTTTGGTTTTTCTTTTTTTAACCTCATTAATATCAGTATAACAACCAAGCCCGCTGAAAAATTAAATAAAAATTATTTTTATACATTTTATATGATATTGTCCACAATTAGAATAAAGTATATTGTCTGTTTACTTACAAAAATTAAACATTGCCAATGTCATAAATGGCAACTCGCAACTGATTCTATCTAATACAGGTATAATTAAATTTCCGAAAACAACTCCAATTCTACCAAACATAATAACCATGTTTACCGCCATACCTCTAAAAAAATTTATATTGATAATTATTAAATATATAATAATATAGTTAATAATGTAAATAATATAATAGCTTGTGTAAACTTTATCATTATAATATAATTATATACATTTTATAAAAGCAATACCAATCAGCCTCTACTCCTTTAGTGATCTATTGTTTTTTTTTTAAGCATTAGTATAATGAAGTTTTCTTCTGTTTAACTAGATCAAATATTTGGACGTCATATTATTATTGTTGACAGTTTACCAAACACGCATATTAGGACGTATACTCGTATATTATCATATTTATTATATTTATAGAGAGCTAGGAACTTTGTACTATTTAACTAACTTCAAATACGGATGCATTTATTCCCTAAAAAATTGCGATATAATAAAGCTTTAAAAATATACATTATTTTAATTTTAAATCGTTGTTTTATTTTTCTATTATATTAATTAATTTGGAAAAAATGTTTTTTAATTTTCTTTTAATAAATAATTTTAATATAGACTTAACAATAATAATACACTTATATTTATTTACATTAATATTGTACTTATGAGTTATTGTGATTGATTATTGACAATATATTTAGTGGGTTTTTTATTTTTTACAAAAATAGTTTTTATGTAATTAATTTTTTTTTTTTAATTTTTCTATTAGAAAAAAAATCAAATCATTATTATTCTCATAAATGATTTTATAAACAGTTTTTATTATTCAATTTTTTTTTTTTTACATACAATTTGAGTTATTTTTGAGATATATGGTCATATACATTAATACAATTAATTTAATTTGGTTACTAGAGTAACGCAGATGAAGTAATATATTATGAAGGAAGTATAGTCTGCAATGTCTAATACTACACCTACATCGTCTCGTGATAAACAAAATTTCCTTTATTATATTTGATAACATTTAAATGTTGAACGTATTAATTTTTTCGTTTATAATGTTTAAGCTTAATAATCTCATAGGGTGTACAAAGAAATGATTACATTATTCGCAAAAATAATTATTGTAATCATAAAACCGATTATAGTGAACGTAAGTACACTGAACTTAAATACCTACTTGATTGTTTAGTTAATTTTTATTTTACAATGTATGAATTAAATTATTTAATTTAACGCTTACCTTAGTGTGGTAGGGACAGCCGAAGCCATAATACTAATTACTAGAGTCGTATTGATGTTCATTATGGCTACGTAAATAGCTGATAAGGTTAAAGTGACAATTCCATTTGTCCACGGAAATATTGAAATACCAATTCCACCAAACACTGAAAAAATTACTGAAAATCAAATTGATATATTAGTTGAGCCATACATTTATATTTCAATTATTTCATTCATACTTGCCACATGCATTATTAAATAGGAACATTTACATGTTATTATAAAGTGATAAATTATAATTATTATTAGTGTTAAAAATAACTCCTTGAACATCTATAATTTAGTGATTATAATAATTTATAGGTACCGAATTCTTATATAAAATTTATTTATAATGATCTAGTTCAATATTTAGATTACATTTAATCCTGTATAATAATAATACATATTATAAATACTTACTATATAAGTAATTTTTATCTATATATTTTGTAATGTATATGGCGACCCAAAACATACTGAAAACTGCTGATCCAACAATCATAGATTTGATGTAGATTTCTGGATCAACTAAAGCGAGTGTCTAAAATATTCAATATTTTTTTTGTATTTAATAATAAAAAATAAAATAAATTACATGTATAGCTGTAGTAGTTACTTACTCCTCTACAATCTGCAGTGTAAGTAACATTAGTTGAAGTCCTGGATTCACATACTGAAAACGAGTGATCGCCTTTAGCTGCAATAATTGTTGCGTACATATTCGGCAGTCTTAATCGAAAGGTGTTCAATCTGTGTATTGTATTTAATCGAGACGTTGGTAAGCGATATTTATAAATATAAAAAAACTAATCTAACAACCAAAACTTTAAATTGTATTACAACCCCAAGATCTCGAGTCTAATTAAAGTTCTGAAGTATATATTATAATTGTACCCACAGAAAAATAATTATTGGGAATGAGAAGAGCTTTTGAAAATGAAAAATCACTTCTGTCTTACTATAAAAGTAATTATATAGATTGTTTGACAAAATAGTATTGATGTTTAATAATTAATTTTATTCTAATTTTTAATAACTTAACATTTCAAACTTACGTTAACATTGTCATGAATAACAACAAGAATGTCAATGATGATGGGGTTAAATATGGTTGTAAAAAAAAAGGTTTTATTTGGATCCACCCTTTTCTTATAAACTTTGTAACAGTTATCGATGGCATAGATTTTAAAGATTGTTCTTCTGGTAATTCTGATCTTAAAACGCTAATCTAAATAATATTTTATTTATTTATTTCAGTAATTTGATAAAATTTAAATTAATTTATTAATATTTTTATATTAACAGGTATACTTAACACTTACGGGATACGATTCCGGTGGATTGCCTGTATTTTGTGAATATATTTTACGAAATACATTTAGAGCTTCTTTATGACGACCGACGGCCATTAGGAACTTTGGACTTTCATCCATAGTATAAACTAAAAATGCTGCTAGAAATACCATGACTGAACAAGTCATCAGGAATACTCTCCAATTATCAATAATTAGATATCCATTAAAATATTGAAAATTGATATCCATTGGAATCAAGAAATAAGCCACAACTGTACAAACAATAATTACTTATTATACAAATATTGTTACAATAAAATATAATCTATTAAAAAAAAACACGCACGAGGCTGCAAAACAAAAGCAAAGGACGAAAATCCTCCTGCGTACAATACGATTTTATCTCGATGTTCTTTATCATAGAACTCAGACAAAAAAGTAAATGCGAGAGAATACGGACCACATGTTCTGAAAAAATAATGTGATGCATTTAATCAATAGTTAAGTCAGGATTTTGCTTGAGAGAGGCTGATGATTTGTGTACGGGAAGCTTAATTAGGATTCATCATTAATTTATTAGAGTTATCCTCTCAGCTTCTCTATTTACTTCACTACATTTGATATTATGATTTAAAGTAGGGATGGACAAGTGACAACTGGCGTGGCGGCTCACGTACCCTTTTTTACTTGACCCACAATGCGAGAAAAAAGTCACTCAACAAACAATGCAGGACGCGATTCTTGAAATTTTCAATATGTAACATTTTTAGAAGTTTGAGTTGCCCATCCCTTCTGGTATAATGTGTAGTGTGTTAAATTCATATACCTCATCTGTTCAAAAGAGTGAATATGAACGAATATGTACTCACGCGACTCCACAGAAAAATTTGAGAACGACCAACACCCAAAATCTTTGAACGAACCCCGATAGAAACTCCATAATTCCACTCAACAGTATGCCATAGAATAATAATTTTTGTCTTCCTAGCGTATCGATGAGAAAACCCCAAACAAAAGCACTCGAAACCATACCTGTAAAAAAAAAAATCACTACGATATCAACAATACGAAAACAGATCAGTACTATAACTACAAATCATCACAATAATATTTCACATAAATACTGTATATTAAGTAATATTACGGAGCTAATATTTGAGAACTGACCTACGTAAACAGCTCCGAACAGCGAGCCTTCTTCCAGAGGTGACAAATCGAAGTAACATCTTACCGCTGGCAATATAAACGATGGTGAAGTGGTACAGAATAACGAAGTCAGCGTTAAAGGTATATACAAAACGAGCATTCTTTTATTATAAATACCATAACCTAAAATGCATGTATTGATACAAAACATTAATTATAGTAATTACATAGGTGGCTAGATACTTTAAAATTAAACAATATGTAACGGATGTTACCGTTTCCACCCCAGCTTTTTTCCGCTAAAAACTAAAAAAGGTACGATTCCCATTTCTGTCAAAGAATGTATTCATTAAAAAAAAGCTTGATATTAATGAATTTAAGTTTTAGTTAATGTACCCGTGTAGTAACATCACATGGAATAGTCCTTTCCAATTTATAAATTATCGTTCCCAAATAATTTTTGTCAGAACTCGGAAACGTCTTTTACAAAAAATACATTTCGGTGAAAAAGAGCCATACTCTATTAAATAATTCTGATTTAGGCGTTTTAAGTAATTAATTTAGTGTGGTTATTTTTAAAACTATTTTCATTTAAGCCTAGCATTTATTTAAATTCTCGTTATTGAAATTTTTCAATTTTTCAATATAAATATTGAAGAGAATACCTTTAAGTTAACATACTATAAAATTACAAATAGCTTATTGTTTTTCAATAATTTTCCTTATTTTGTTATGGATCGTTAAATTAATTTATTAAAAAATATTCATTTGACTATTATCCTTATACATATTTTATAATGTATAATAACTTTTATAACATTTCTTATCTTGGTTCACATTAACACTTTGCCCTTCACTAATATTCTTGTTTAAATGTTGAGCAATTATAATTAATTAACCATTTGTTCGTTTTTAAATGTATATACTAACATACGAAATTCCGAGAAATTAATTATATTAGATTATTAATAAGTAATATCATTAACTATTGTACCATTCAAAAATTTAAAAATTCAATGATATTATCTTCTATAAAGGATCGATAGTAATGGTTGAATAAATTTTATAAATTCAAATTAAAAATGTTACTAAAAATTAAAAACATTAATAAACTTAACATTTTTAGTAATCTTCATTAATATATGATTTAATATAGATCTTACCTGTATGGCTAATGGCTGTTTCGAAATCCGCTGGAGTAGGCTCAATTTTATCGATATCATCTTTTGTTCCTACAACCATTAAAACAGCTTAAATATCAATTTAAATAATACTATCATATGCTTATATTGCTAATTGATCATGAAACTGAACGGTTTTTACTTGGTTTTGCTAAGACGAGTATGGTTCTGGAAGAGTCTACATGATGCGTTATATATTATAATATGTAAAAATTTAACTAATTTGCAAACATAATATCTAATTAATATTAGACACATGTCATAGCAAATCAATTATATTGTAAGAATCTTAGCTTAGTTTTTTGTTTTTGTTGTTCATATAATTAGGTGATTACAGGGTCACATACATAATCATGAAACATTGTTCGGTAATGGTTTGGTAACCTGTCATCGCTATATTATGTCTTGTTATATACTTGAAATCCAGTTAAGTAAATATTAACTTTTTATTCCTTATTAAATTGTATAATTAAACAATTTGATAAAGTTATAATTTGATGCATATACCTATTACCTTAATCCCAAACAGTTAATTCTTAAATACATAAAATATCATATATTCGTAGATAATGCATTATTACAGTAAAATTTTAGAATTTTAGATTTTTAGCATTGTTCTACCAATTATTATTATTATTAGCAGATATTTCAAAATTAGAAATTGACGGTACGTTTATTTAAATACGCGTGATTAACAAGTCATACATAGTATGTATATTTGAAACGCCTTTATTTTGTGTAAATATATTTAAACAATACAAATTGACATGGTTTATGAATAAACATGATAATGAATTATAATTAGCTAAGGTTGATAGGTACATATATTTTCCAAAAATCATTTTAATCAATATTTTGAAAGCTACAATTTTTAAGTAAGTTAGTATTGTATTTGTGTGTATAGCTGTATTTTACCTATACATTTTAATGCGCACTATACAGTGTTTACTATAAAAATATTGAATAGAATAATATGAATTTTATTTATTAGCCACAACTACATGTAGAATTATGTAGAATTCGTTCCCATCACGTTATATTTTACCAATACACAAACTACGTCCCAACGTAAAAATATTATGTTTACCACAACACATTTGTTAATCTTCCTATATAAATGTTTAATTTATTTATTTGTTAATTTTTTTTTCTTTTATTGCTTTCCTATTATATTACTGTATTTGTATCTTAATATAAATATTTTATCTATCAGTTCTTCGTGTTAATGTATTGAACTCTCTCTCTTTAGCACAAGCCTAGCTTTTAAAGAGAGAATCAAAAACATAATACAATTTTTATATATAATACATTGTATATTGTTGTTATTATTATTTTTGATATTAATAAATATTATTATTATTATTTTCCTTCTCGTTTTATCGGATATAGGACTTTTAACAGCAACTTATTACTAAAATTGATACAATATTGTTAGCAAAATAATCCTCAACATCATCTGGTTTCAAAAATGGTAAACTTGCATTTTTTCTTAGAAATAATGGCTATTTAATTAATAAAGATGTTTTATAATCTTTTTTAAAGTTGCCATATTTAAATGTAATTGGGATATAACTAGTGTATACTCATATGTTTATAAAAATATAATTTGCTGTACGGACGCAATTTGTGTTCCCATTTAATACATTTTATATTTCGAGACGCAATTCGTGTATCGTGTACAGCTAACAAAAAATACCAGTGTCATTATCATTAGTTTAATAGTATAAGTATAAGAGTGAGTAATTAAACATCATAATAATATATAGATCGAATCGGTAAACAATATTTTACTTTATTGCTTGCACATCTATTATTGATTATCAACAATTTTAATTTTGTTAAAATTGTACACGAATTTTATGAATATTGATAAAATATTATAAGAAGTTTATTTTTCCTATAATAACTTAATACCAATATTATGTACAATACTTTGTTAGTAATATAAAATCTTCGAATATTAAGTATATTTATTATATTATCAACATTTGAATATTATACGAATAAAATATGGTGCAGTGGATATCGTTTATAAGAAAAATGAATAACTGAAATACCATTTAAAATTTAAAAGTAAAATTAGAAAAATTTTCTTAACCCTTTATTAAAAATTAAGCTGGTACCTTAACGTAGTTTTGGTGAGATTGAATTTGTTTATTGTCTTGTATGCTTAATACATACCAAGTTCTATAGAAAATCAATATGAATATGACCAAAAAATTTCAAATGTCTTTTTTCTTTCATGTTCTTTGTATATATAAAATATTCCATTTTTCGTATTACATATATTCTTAAATCCGTGACAATATTATATACTAAATACCTAATAAATAAATTTATTCCACCAATAATAATTATATTATAATTGTCTATAAATAATAAAACTATCAAAATTATTTGAATAATTTAACACAAATCTTTTAACCTTACTTATCAATTATTGATAGTACTCCGGTATATTGTTATAAAGTTATAAATTATGTGTGATCTTTTTTTTTAAAAATACGATAAACCAACTGAAATTATTAATACTAATGTACATTTATAAGATAAACTATTTTTAGAAGTAAATGTTGATCCACTCGTATTCTTTACTAAATATCGTTTCGTGCGGGTGCAATGACCAATGACTTAAGACTGAATAAAAATTTAAGTATTTTAAAATTTTAACACACCCAATACAGTAATCTATTTAATGACTAGGTTTATTCAAATAGTCAAAACTTTCTATACAACAAAGAATTCTTAGTTTTAAATTAAATTGTATTTTTTCTTAAATTATACAAGTAGAGAACATACATTACAATAATAAACAAGATGGAATTAGTAGAAAATAATTTGTCTATACTTGACTTATGAAATATTCAATTTATACAGAAAAACAATGTCTCAAAAGAGAGTATATAATACATTTTTATTATACCTTAATTCAAAAACATAATATTATAATATAATTTAAAAAAATCGTTTCTTACCTTTTTCACATATTTTCTTGTCATCTTCGCGGAATTCATTATTGTCTTTAATATCATTTTCCAATTGCAAAATCATGATTTGGGTAGTGCCTGGCCTCCCAATACACACATATTATAAACAAATATTTTATTTCCGAGGAATTACAATAAATATTTCAAATACCGACCGTTTTCACTGTTAAGCAAACTAACAATGGTATAAACAAGACATGTACGTAATTTCTGTACATTAATGAAAACATGACAATATTGTATTAATATACATTTATAATACGGGAATATACTATATATTATTATTATTTGTAGAGAGTGCAGATATCAATTTTATAGTATCATAATATTTTAATTTTTAATTAACAACTTTACAGCGTATGCCATTCGGTCGGTACTATTATATAAGACAAAAATAAATTACCTACTTGTTTTCGTAAGACATATTTTACACGACCTAAATCACTATAGGTATAGAGTAGTCATAATAATCACGTGGAAATGCATGAAGTTTATAACGAAAAGTCGTTGATCCATTCATCTGTAGTCACGACTATAATATTACAAAAGTGTATCATCATCGTTGCTCTTTACAATCTGTTGATATTATAGTAACATAACGAGCCAACCGTTTAACCGAACAATAAATAATTATAAAATCATAATCACTCGAATACTATTACGTGTCATGTGACAATATATAAATAACAAACGATAGACGATACCTATATATTATCAATTAGACCGTCCAATGACTCAACTTCCAGTTATCGGATATATATTATGTAATTATAATTAATATTAGATATATAAAAACGGCTTTAAAAAAAATTTGATACGAAACACTTTTATTCAAAACTGTTATATTATAGTATTATTGTTTATTTGCATAAATTCAGATCAGTTTTAAACATATATAAGCACAACACCTCAAGCAGCGTCTTCCTTTAAACTGAAAAAATTGCAAACATATAAAGTATATTAAATAACTATCGAGTGATTAGTTATAATGACACCGCCATCCCCCGCCAACATATAACGTATAATTTACAAAATACTTTACTACGTCGTATAATTAAAATTATCGTTCTAATTATTAAGTATAATTTGCACTCTTTATTCATTGATACGACTTTAACTTTAATTTAAAAAATAAATACATTTCAATAAAACTGCCTTTAGTGAAACGTATATTATACACAAACTAAAAATAATATGAATAAATCAATTAATCCAACTCTTTCAAAGTAGTTTTAAATATATAAATTGTTTATTGAAATAGAACCATGAATGTTTTTTCTAAGTTTGAATTTTTTTTCTTCTAATATTTTCTAATTATCTATTGAGTATTTATATCATTACATTATATACGGTGATAGCTAATATATCATAATATAAAGTAAGATTTAACAAATTTTAGCTTGAATCAATTAAAATGTTAAGTTCAAGCAGAAACACTATTTTTTCATTATAATTAATCTCTTATTACAAAATTGGTTAGAATTTAATATTGCTGCGTACAAATAGGGTTCAAGGTCCCATCATTAATTTGTTATCAGTTAAAACTTAAGAAGATGTCAGCCGCATTATTTTTTCCTCTCCCTGGCTCATGCACAACATAAACAAAACACATTTGTTCAAATTTTTTTTTTTGTTTTTGAATAATTTTAAAGTAAAATTACTAATTAAAAGTAATAAATAATAATACATTTTCAGGATATTTTTTTATATCAATATATCTAAATTTATTTTCAAAATATGGATGATATCAGAAATAACGAAATACTCAATGGTGATGAAGCAGAATTATTTTACAAACAAACAGTGTAACAATAAATATAGTAAATAACTATATGAATTTATATTTTTGTAATTTCATTCGGCACTTTTTATTTATTATTTCTATATTAAAAATTTTAAAAATATATATAAATGAATAATAAAAAAAAATTATTAGCATAGACAAATTATTTATAAGTAGCTATCTATAATGACAAATAATAATTGGTTTTCATAAAATATAATTCGAAATTGATAAGATATTTAGAATTTTGTGCTCTTATAAAATTATAACTATGTATAAATATAAATGTTTATAAATTGTCAAGTGAGATTCCAATTTAGTAGCCATTAGGTCCTGAAACTGATTGTACTACGACACGCTTTGCGTATGGATATTAGTACAGTAAGAAAATTAAAGCGTGTAAACAACTTTTACTGTAACTTAGAAAAATTCATTAATAATATTATATTTTAGTGCAAATGTACAAATAACCTATGATATTAATAAATACAAAATTGAAATATCTATTCTTTATTTGTGTTGATGCATCTTAAAACGTGTAAAAACTTAGATCTGTGGTAAAATAGTTATTATTTCCACTCAGGATAATTTTTTGAATGCAATGATTTAACATTGAATTTAAATGTAACATATAACTTATAGTGATTTATTAAACAAACACTCTAAATAGTCTTTACCGAACGAAAAATATATTGGCCTCTTAGCCCCCCCCCCTCCTCAAAAAAGAGGGTTATCTAAATTATTCAAGAACATTTTTCAGATAGTAAGTGTACTTACTGAATATTATTATTTACATATTATGTATTAAAATAATATTAAATTTATCGCATTTGAATAGTTTCTTTAAAAATAAGAATGATAATTCTGCAATTTGGTTTAAATTATACTATGTAGCACCAATGACGGTGCAATTATTTTTCATCTCAAGGAAGATGATTTTTATTCAAATTATTTTTTAAAAATATAATATATAAATTGCGGGGAGGCATATCTCTCTTATCCCATCCACTTCTATTTGACCATCTCTGCGACAATACTACATAATTATTGCTATCCAAAATGAATTTAGATGAACACCTTAAAAATATATAATTTTAATTTTAATTCTTATGTAGCAGAAATTAATATCAACCTTGATCATTTTTTAGTTTGTTAATTATTTTATATAACATTATTTATCATTCCCATAATATTCTTATTTCTTTTTCTACATAATATTATAATAACGCTACTATTCCATATTAATACGAGTGATATGAGTCTTTGTTTCTTATTTTCTTAATAAATCATATTATAATAAATATTTCTGATTATTCAATTATAGTTGAATTAAAATAATATGTACGATAAACATTATATTAAATGAAATAAATTAAAATGATCTAAAAGATTAAAAATAAATTATTTGTTTTAGTTAAATTCGAAATATATAATTTCTTGTTAAATTATATAATTGTGTCACACACATTTTACTTTTCTAGTGAAAAAATGACGACCAACTCAAAATGTAGTATTTCATATTGCCTAAAGTAACCTCTAAAATTATTATATAATTATAGGTTCAAATAATTTTAGCTTATAATTACGAGTTCGTTGTAGGTTCATATTTTCCTATTTATCGCTAAGGTTAGGTTAGGTTACAATTTATGCTATATAGTAAAACGTCCTTAAGATACCCAATGCCGGCTAATTATTTTAAGGGGCAAAATTAAAGCAATTTTTATCAGAGTAATACAATTTTATGAAACCAACAATAAAAATTACAATACGTGTAAAAAGTTGCAAACTCATTGCACCTGGATATTTTTACAATTTCTTTTTTTTTAATAATTTTTTTTATTGATAATACAATTCTATAATAGGTATCAATTATCAGTTATATTAAACTCCAAAAATCTTAATTGAATTTTAAGTAATAGAAAAAAATGTGTGTAAAGGTGACTTTAGTTTTAGTAAAATTATTACCTGTCCAATAAATGTACGAGCATAATAATGTAATTTAAATGTTTAAAACGTAAATAGTAAAATTTTTTTTTAGTATACGGTCATCACACCAATTTCTGTAAAAAAAAAAAATAACTTTAGGTAGTTTAGCTGAGTATAATAAAAATTTATTGTATTATATATTAAATTAAATATTACTTTAATAAGTTAAAACTATCATATTTAAATGTATCGAACGATTCGCTTAATGACTTTAATTGAAAATTAAAATAATAATTATTTATTAAGTAGCTGTGGACAGAACGAATTATTGAATAATTATAATTATATCTATAACTATTAATAATCATTATATTGATAATAGTTATTGTTGTTAATAATTTTAAAGATAGGAATTCAGAGTTTCCTTTGTATTATATATTTTAATGTTTTGCATTTCTAATATTATTGCAAAATATTATGTGTAATAGGTCCAGTTACCTGCAATAATAAGTTACAACATGATAGTTTAGTGAAAACTAAAAAAAAAAAAAATCTATGGTTCTGACTTTATAAACGTTTTTTAATAAAAGTACTAAGTGATCTTTGCTTTTATATACTTAATATAATATTATACAAGCTGATTATCCAAGCACGTACACTCTCCATTTTATTTTTAAATAATTAATTAATTCAAACTCTGATATTTTGAATTTTTAAGTTAATCTACTTAAGTATCATGTTTTCAAATACTCAAATTTTTATATAATTTAAGGTACTTCCTGGCCCATGTGGCGATGTCTACATATTTTTCCAAATAAGATACAAGAATCACATTTTTCTTTTTTGTTTGATTTGTGCAGTCGTGCAGATAATTTTTTTTTCAAGGGTTAGGTAGGATGAAATTATTAAATTTTGAATGATTAATTTTTAGTTATTTAACTTTGTATAATAATGATAATAGTCTTTAAAAATGGTTTTACAAAAATATATACCTATGTTTTATTTTTAGTTTAGTAATTATTATACAAATTATAAAATTTTAGGAAATAAGTATAAATTATACAATAATTTTCATATCATGATCATAGCCTCCATATACTTTTAGCTTAACAATTCATTATATTACTAGTTAAAATTTCAATTTAGATTCATTAAAATATTTAAAAAAGTTATCTGTTTAACAATTTACACGAAAAAGGGTGATTTTCGTTTGGATAAAAGAAGTTGGTTTCACCTCAGGATACTCTTTAAATTGTATAAAAATATGAAGATATAAATCTTAAGAATACTTAAAAATTCTAAAATTTAGTATTAGAATAAATTAATTTAATCAAATACACTTTTTGTAAAAATAAATATTTGCAGTTGATGCATCTATATATTTTATAATAACAAAAAAAAAAAAATCCAGAAATGTCACCTTAATCACTTAGCGGCTTGTTGTATCGTATGATTTGAATTAGTGATGGACAGTGGTGACACGAATTTATTTACTAAATAATTTCAGTTGCACTACCGCCACCACCCCAGAACCGAATTTAAAGGGGGGGCGAACCAAGGAATTTGCTCCGGAAGTGTTGGTCAAGGGACGCCAAATCATCAAATAACAGTGGCATAATAGAGGGGGCTGAATTATAAGAGAGCGCTAATTTTATACTTTTATCGGGTAAAAAATATGCTAGATCCAGCTTGCACCACCCAAATATTTTATTTTTTCAGTATCATGGATAAATAGTACATTTCAGAAATTAATATGAAATATGAATATATAATTAAAAATGTATGTCATTCAAAAAAGTGAAAAATTTAAAAATTATTACGATAAAAATATTAAAATATATTATATATTTAATGCTATTTTCTTTGACTGGACATTATGTAAGAAAAATATTTTAAAAGATGTTTATACATTTTTTAATTATGAGTATTATTTATGATAATAGAATCACCCATTATATTACTTTCCACTGTTTGATTATTTGGACGACACCGGTTGATGAACTATTATTGGATCAAGTAAAATAACATTGTAAAGCTAACAAAAAAAAAAAAAAACAACTTTAACTTATACTAACGTTATTCAAAAATAACTTGTGAGATCACTGGGATGTGTAGAAATTTTTTGAAACATATACCATAATTTACGTTCCAGTAATATTCTAAGGGTTAAACAGTACCTACCTATTATTAATGACTAATATAAGCCTAATAATTTGAAGATTTGTCTTCGATGTCATTATTGTTACCGTGATATAGTCTTCAAAACAATATAAAAATAAATAAATAAATAAATACACAAATTAATATTTTAAATTTTATTTAATCATTCGTGCACGATTATCATTGATTGTAGTATATATATTTTTTTTTATATAAAAAGTAGTAAACAATATAATATAATAGGCATTTTTAATGATTAAAACAATTTTTTTAGATTATTTGAACCAGATCCTCCTCTGGCCTCTAGGTAATAATTCTAAATATTTTTCGAATTAAATTAAATTTAAAAAATGTTGATTGCAACCCAATCGAATAAAAATGCATGTCAAAGTTCACCGTCTTATCAAACATTAATGCGTGGACGCGCACATTTACTGTAATACTATATGGACGGTTGTCCAATATTGCGACTGTGATTTATAGATACGTTTAGTGGCCTATCCACGGCGCCGTGTAATCATAGTGAACCATTTAATGTATTCTGTAGTTTTACGATTGAAACGTACCTACGTATCGGAAGAAAAACAAATTTTGTCAAATAGTATTCGATTTTGTATTATCCGGTGGACGGTCAACGATTACAACCATCGTGGTAACTGACTATTATTGGTGACAATACGTAAAAATTAAGCCGATCTCGTACAATGACAACAAAAGCGTGCGTCACTGTGTACGACGACTGTTCGCCGCGTCGCAGAAACGATTACCCAATAAGGCATAAGCACAGTACGTAAATAGTGTTATCTACGACTTGGGTTTCCGACGGTGATTTACGACTGATATCTGATATCCGATTCCACTTGAAAACGGTTTTTGGTTTTTACAAAATATAATAATATATGCCATCATACTAAAAATACCATGTTATTATAACTCAACAGAAATAATAATAATAATAAAAATATAAACAAATTTAATTCTCTCTGAACTGACAATAACGCCGTCCGAATGGTTTCATAGGGGCCACAGACCATGATGAATATTTGTACGTTTTTGTTTCCTCTTTATGGCCATCTCTCGATATTCCATATCAAACAGTAGTAAGTTGTTAAAATAATAAAATAAATAATAATAGTAACAATAATAATAATTAATAATAATAAAATCCAATCGGAACAGATTAGATTAGACCGTTACCGTTGTTATTCGAGGACGTATTTTTGGTAGTAGTCGACTCCTAAAACATTCATCATTGCCGTTTCCCCGTCACGGTCATATTCGTTTGTCGTTACAAATCGTTGCTCGATAATGTGAGGTAAGTAGCAAGTAGGTGTCTTATGATTATTTTTTTTATATTTCATGTATTAATTTACATTATTGAAATTCTGTGCAATAATACAGTCGTTCGACTTGTACATATTGTGAATAATTTAACGTTTTGCTTTTTAATTTTGTTGTAGACAACTTGTGTGCAATGTCGCTTTTCATTGTTGTCACGTGAGATTGTAACTGTAAATATTATAGGCATAATAATATAGTGGTACCGCTGCATACAAAACAAAACCATGAGTTCCCAATACTCGACACCTGTAAGTAATTTTTTTATTAATTATTACCTGAAAAAAATATTAATCAATATCTGTTTCTCCCCAGATTGGTTTGATCTTTGTTTTTAACCTGATTATTGGGCCGGGTTCACTGACGTTGCCAGGTGTTGTTCAAGAATCAGGATGGATTCTGAGTAGTTTATTTATTGCTATTTTGGCTTTTTTAAGGTAATACAATGGTTTTTAATTGTTATGTTTAAAACTAATTAAATAATATGTATTTATTTTTCAGTTACATTACATTCTCATTCATTATAGAAGCAATCACTATTACAAATTCTATAACACAACTTCGTAAATTACAAATGATGAAAAGTGTTACCAGGATATTGAAATCAGTAAGTAAAATATTCTGAGCTGTAATTTATATTTTTACTTAGATTACCACCAAGATTGCATACAATTGAAAATTCTTTTATGAATTATGCTATGAAAATTGATTACTTTTTAATGTTTTATTATTTTTTCAGCATAAAGACATGATGCCACAAGTTGCATCAGTTAACTATGACAGAATTTCAAATGCTAGCACAGATAGTTATAACAGTGAAAATGAATCGCCCATTTTCGACAATTCAGTATTACCTTCATCCAGTATGCAACATACTTAATACAATTATATTTATTAATTTATAATTATTCACTACACAGTAGGTATACTATTAAATAATTGACATTTCATCTATAAAATTGGATTCTATTATAATAAGCATATAAATGTTATGATAGTATTACTATAGTTTATTTATTTATTATTTATTATCATTATTCAAAAAATCTGGCGAATAAAAAATCAATATTAATTTAATTAAAGTTATAAAAAATAATGAATATTTTTTATTTACCTTATTTAAGTAAAAAAATGATTAAAATAATTTAATTTCTATCATATTTAAACTTTATTAATTATTTTCATTGTAATATAAATTAAAAAAAAATTTTTTTTTATTTTCAGTTATTGTAGACACAATATTGTTTATGTGCTATTTATTTTTTTCTTTTCACCCAAAAAGAACATAGTAATTTGAAGGAAAACAACATAGAGCCCAGCTTATACAAAAGAAGAATCAACCCTTATTTTATTAGCTTTAATATAAAAAATATTAAAGTGAATTGATCTATTATAAAACTTACCGAATATTATTTGTGTTTGTATATTGGATTTTTTAAGATCT
The DNA here is from genome assembly GCA_036289425.1 of Rhopalosiphum nymphaeae. Lineage (NCBI taxonomy): Eukaryota > Metazoa > Arthropoda > Insecta > Hemiptera > Aphididae > Rhopalosiphum > Rhopalosiphum nymphaeae. The sequence continues at coordinate 9,041,008 of JAZAQC010000005.1, forward strand.
TTACATTTTTATTTCATATAAGAATTACAAATTTGTATTATTTTATATACTCATAACCTGTATACACATTTAAATATCTTAAAAAAGATAATAATAAACAAACCCAGATAATGTACTTAACTTAAGCTGTATAATAGGTAATTCACTTTAGTATTAAAACTAACACTAGTTTGAGTCTTCTGAATTAGTTGCTATGTTTCGTGCAGTGGCATATTGAAAGTTTTTCTGCCTATAGACACTTTCCAATTAGCCGCCTTCCCCTCATCCTTCCTAAAATTATTTATAAAACATTTGAATATACAACTTGTTATATTACCTTTAATATTATATAGCAAATTTTAATTGTTTAATTTGTAATTCTAAATTATATAATATATAATTTATATAAAAATAATTTTTCTACTCAAAAAATTAATAAAATTTGATTTCATGAAATGAAAAATACTTTTTGTAATTTTGTAAAAAAACATCGTAAAAATTTGCCGCCCTTCAAATTTCGCTGCTCTAGACCCGGGCTATAGGGCCTGTGCCTAAATATACCTCTGGTTGCATGTGGGTTAAAGACAAAAAACAAATATTGAGTTGACTCCTCTTAATGTTTTGATTAGTTATTGTTAAATATTATATTATAAGTTAGTTATTTCAATTATTTTTTATCTATTACTGGAATTATTCATTTTAATAATACACTACAGTATTTATTAATTTTATTTTATTCTATTTTAGGTTCATTAATGGACTTTCCTCCTGAATCTGTTGAATTACTTTCACTTGATAATAGAATAGAAATGGTAAAGTATTATATATTCAAATATTGTCTTTGTATATCACTTTAAAGTTTTTAATAATTAATTGTTTTAGGGTGAAATGGTAACAGTACTATTGCCTCCATTTGCTAAAGTGATATTTTTCTTTTCCATCAGTGGCTATTTATTTGGTGATTTAGCAATTTACTATAAGGCAATTGGACAATCACTTGTAGACTTTACATGGTAAATTGTCCATTTATTAATTAAAATAATTGTTTAATATTATATTGAATTTATTAAATTATTTAGTGATCACAAATTAAATAATAATTCTGCTAATAAGTCAGTTTTGTGTTGGGAAAATTCTTCTTATACTAAACATGAAATTTATTTAAGCTATTTGGTATGTATGCAATTATATAATAATAATTTTACATAAATAATAGGTATTAATACTAAAATAATTTTTATAAATAGATGCTGTATATCTTTATAATAGGACCATTTACATTTTTTAATGCTCAAAAGACTAAATACTTACAAGTTGTAAGTTTCTTCATGCGTATCATTGGTAAGTTTTATTTTACACATACAGTATATATTTTTACCTTTGGGTTTTAGTGTAATTCTTTAAAATTGATCTATTTTGTATCTATCCATTCTTTTTTTTTGTTTAGCTATTATTACAATGATCGTTCTAGCAACAATGCGACTGATGTCTCCAACCCAAAAACATGGATCTCCACCAGCAGCAAACTTTATTGCTATGCCACAATTAATAGGTGCTTCAATTTATGCGTTTATGTGTCATCATTCAATCCCATCTGTAATTTCACCTATCAAAAATAAAAACAAAATATTACTAAAAGTGGCAGCTAACTTCTTGTTAGTATACACATTGCTTATGTGTTTGTGTATGACTGGTGTTTTTGCTTTCCCAAAAGTAAATGAATTGTATACCATCAATTTCACACCATCACAAGATACTGGATTATTTTATAGATTGATTGATTCAATATTAGTTCTTTTTCCTGTACTTACAATCAGTATTAGTTTTCCAGTGATTGCAATTACATTAAGAAATAATATCCAAGTAAGCACAAGATTTATTTATTTTAATTTATATTAATATGATTAATGTTTAATCCATAAAGTCAACAATTATGTTGTATAATATTAATTATAAAAAATGTTTGTAACATTAATATTACCAATTGATTATTTATAATAATTATAAAAATGGAAAACCATGAACTTTATATTAAGGTCATATAATTTTAAAGTTAATCTATTAAAAAATAATTTTTGTTCACTAATAATCATATATACTTAACTAAATAATGTATTTATTTTTGTCGTAGGTGATGTTTCTTCCAAGTGATGCACATTGGATCTGGAAGCGAATAGTTATACCACTATTCTCTTTAATTACACCTGTGCTACTAGCAGCTTTTGTGTCACGTCTTGAAGTTTTGGTAAGTGCTTAATTATTTTTGTGCAAGATATTTTATTAATGTACAGTAATACATATTTTCACACGTGAAATCAGAATAGTTAAATTTGAGTTAAATAAAACATTTATTTAATAAACATTAAATTATGAGTTTTTAATTTAGAATACTGGTCCATATTTGTATGAGAATTTTTTAGTTATCTCAGTGAAGGGGCGCTGAACCAAAAAAGGTTAAAAACCACTGATCTATATTAACAAACAATATAGCTTTAGGGTATATAAATATGTATTTTAATTTTAGCTTTAAGTATAATCATATTCATAATATAGTGAAGTATAATAATTAATATTTACACAGATTTAATACTAATATATATTTTGTTTTAATTTAAATTAATTATAATATGTGAATTGTGAATTATTTTGATAATAAGAGAATTCTAAATGGTTCATTTTATCAAAACCAGGGAAGTTTATCCCCTCCACTAAATAAAGTGGACTAAATATTTACATTTGTAGTAACTCATAATCATCAAAACAAAACATAAATACAAGTTATTTCATGTATATAGTTATAAACGTTATAGTGTATAACAGATAAAATTGTTTTCTAAATAGTTATATTATTATTTATTATTTTTATTAAAAACGATTGGTTTAGTGTACATGATTATTTGAATTTTCTATAACAAAATAATGGGACTGTGTAGCCTTTAAAATTATAATTTTTAATTTTGCAGGTTTCGATCGTCGCTGTGTATGCTGGTACTGGTATTCAGTATGCAACCCCTGCATTATTGGTCATAGCTGCACGTGCTGAAATTCCACAACAAGTGGCTGCAATTAAGAATGATTATTGTTCACCATTTAAGTCTAAATATTGGCCATTGAGCATTCTAATATGGACAGTGATATGTGTGATAATTTTGACCATTTCCTTGATAAGCAAAGAATTCCAATGAAAGATGGACATACGTTCATTTAAACTTGTTTCTCTTTATTATGTTTGTCTATCATTCTAACTTTTATCAAATATATTTTATTAAAGAATTATTTAAGAGATATGAAGACTATGATTATTTACATCACGTTAAGTGTATACATAATATTTAACATAGTATAGACGTTGTTATTAAAAATATATATTTTTTCTCGATTACATTTTATATATATATAAAAAAATATTTAGATAAAAAAAAATGATATATACAGTTATATATGTTCTTACTATTTAACATGTAAGTTTATAACTTATATTATTGAAATATTTATTTTATAAATTCTTGTAATTTTGTATTTGCCATGGTTGCTTGTTTATTTTGTCTCAGTGATTAATTATTGTAATGATTTTATCAAACATACATATAATTATTGTACCAGAAAAAAATACATTTTGTTGAATTTAAAATTATTGTTATTAATTGTTAGTATTTATATTTATTCTATATTTCATTCACAAACCATGACAGCAATATTAATTCATTGAGCAGCACTCAAGTAATATACTAATATCCCTTTGTATGTCTGTCTTATAGACGTGTAGTCAAATAATTGGTGGATTGGTTGAACCTCGAAGAGTCTCTCTCCAATATCATCTCACATGGGTGTTAATTTTATATGGATGTTTAAAGTACTATCAGCATGATTACATTCATTGAAAAAAGCTAAAATCCCACACTACCTGCACAAGTTCTAACTACTAAAACATAGTTGAGCATATGCTGTTTCAGTGCCCTATATGTGTGAATTGAACACATGTCACACACTACCTATCAATTTGCTGGCTAATAATTCACTAATTCCTAATTTTCTAATCTCGATTTGGCAAAAGCCTTTCTGTCCAGTAAAAAAATTATTAAATAAACCTATTAGGTAATTCAGTAATGAAAAAATGCATATAATTTAGTATATATTTTGTATGTTATTAAGTACTTACAGCCTAACTAGCAATAATATATTATTAAAAAAAAAAAAAATTGTCAAAAATTTTGAGTCTTCAAAATTTTGATTAAACAATGAATACATACATAATAATCAGTTTTAAGAATGTGCATATTTTAGAATATATTCATTTAAAAATTTGTACATAAATTACCTATACATTATTTTAAAAGATTCATTATCTTTAATTTAAAAAACAAATTTACCCAAACAGAAATAAAAATATTTCATGTACATTGTAGTATATATTAAAATATCTCAAAATAATCTGTGTGAATATTGTATTTTATTGTATTTAATTGTAGTCAATCAATGATGTTTATTTGTTTATTAACTTGAAAAAAAATACATGTTCATTTTTTTATAATGTATTAATAATGCTAAATGTATTACTAATAAAATAGGTTATTAGAATTTCAACTACAAACGCAAGTAAGTAGGTTATTAATGTACCAACACTATACCAATAAAATTAAAACTTTTAATTTGTAGATACAGTAGAACTTTTTTAATTAATATATTTAATATTATTACTTATTACATTATTATATCTAAATAAAAAAATTTACATATTTTATAATATTTACGATTATATTTTTTCAAAAATGTATCAATTTATCACATTATATGTAGGTACATAATGTATTAATAATTAACTGTGACAAAAATTATAAAATCGGTATAGGTTTGTTTGGATACATCAATTCAAGCTTATTGGCTAATTGCGTTTGGATAATAGAGAAGAGTTCATGTAACAGAGGTTCGGATAATCGATGTTTTACTGTATATTTATTAGGTATTTTGATTATATATTCATATTAATTGATTGGTACTACCTATCCTTTACATTTTTTGGTTTTTCTTCAAATTCGCAAAATTTAAGTTTGTTTATTGGTTTTTGGATTGTAGTTGACTTAATCTAAAATATTGAGTTCGAAATGTTGCTGTTGATTTTGTATTGTTTGAATTAAAAGGACGTCGTACCCAAAAATGTTGTCTATGTCTAACGAAAATAGGTACATAGATAATGTTTTTATCTTTAAGTTTGATAATAGACAAATTCACTCTAATATTTAATCTATAACACAAAATCGGAACTGCTGAACTTTGTTTTGGTTTAGTATAGATGTCAGTAAGATGGAGACATGTACGCGTGGGTATAATATATTAGTCTTGACTTGTTATTCGTCTCGGTTTGACCGATACAATTCCGATTTTAAGGCCATGTTCTAGTGTCCGGCTGGTTATTTATTTAGTCTGTAGTCTGTGTCGGTTATAGAAGCCGAGAGAAAATATTATGTACACTAAATCATTACATAATAATTATGAATTAAAAATTTTATAAAGAGAATCATAGTATTTATTCGTATTAATTATTAAATATTTAAATAAAAAAAGGATATATTTATTTCTATACGAGCGCTACATAAAAAAAATGTCATTTGTCATTCAATATTATGTCCCGATCTGGCATTTCAAAATCTGAAAACTCTACTTTAGTCAACCCATATAGATCGGTTTAAAGCTGCACCTTCTAAATGGTTAGTTCATTAGTTGTCCGTGTAATCTTATCAGTGTAAAATTGTTTCCATGTTTTTTGATCAAATATATTCATGCATCATTATTTAAATAAACGTTCACAATGTAATTCATAGGTTTTTTTATCTAAAATAAAATTAAATGTTAAATTATTGTATTATGTATAATATCAAATTATTATTGAATTGATTTTTTTAACAAAACTTTCATTTACTGTGGCTACAGCATTAGCGAATTACTAATTTATCAACTTAAATTCTTTGAACAATTGTATTTACTTTGTTACTGTGAGAATAGTCGTGTGCTAGTCAAATGTGTTGTGCTTTGCAGTTTGCATCATATTTTTTTGTTCAAATTGAAAAAGGTGGTATCCTTTTTATTTCTATTTGATATTTAATAATGGAAACAATAATTCCTATTTCAAAATCAATTCGAAATATTTTTTGTTTAAATGCCAAATAATTTCTGAAGGCAGCTGCTTCAATATTATCAAATATCCTTTTATTTGATAAAAGAAAATATACCTAAATATAAATACAATTACATTTACTAATAAATTAATTTATTGATTCTATATAATAAATATATAAAATACTAAATTAACATATATAACAATATTCATATTAAAATAGCATAATTTTGTATGTTTTTATAATTTATAGTATCATTTTGGTTCAGTTCTATATTTTATGAACTCGATGCATGTGGTTATTACAATACTAAAATATTACAGTGATTTGTTTTTCAGAATTAATTTTAAATCATTTTATAACGACTAAACACTTTTTAATAACTTCCAACAGTTTTAACTAGGTACGCAGTATAGTAAACAGTAAATATTAAGGTGTAGTGAGTCGGTCTCGGTAGAGATGACTCAGTACGATTTAACGACGAAGGTCCAATTTGTCGTAGGTCTGCTTCGGTAATGAATTTGAAGTAAATAAATAACACATCTTTTTATACAAAATATATGTGCGTAATCTCCGCGAGCGTGTTATGGTGAACAGGGAAATACTCAAAAAGTTTCTATATAGTGTTTACCATGTAACGTTATTACGAAATTTACAAAATAATAAAATATTACTAAAGTGTAATAAAAATACATTGTCCTAATCAGCTCAAGATAATGTAAAAGGAAAAACCGGGTTACAACATTAGGTATTCCGCGTATTTTGATCACTTGAAATCAAACTTCAAACAAGTATGTTCAGTTTTGACGAGCAAAGTAGTAACATTTTGTGGAATACCCTTATGTACCATAAACCATTCCACTCAATATATAAAAACTTAAAATCCTCATAACTCATAAGTTATACTTGTTCAAAATTTAAAAAAATAATTATGATAAAAAATATTTTAAAAACCGTTGATATTTTTTGAAGTAATGAGTGTTTACGTTCAATTATATAATTACTCGATAATATTCAAAGCATGACTAAAATGATAAAAGTAAACTACATGTATCGAACATTTTTGTGATAAGAAATGGTATACATATATAACCTATACGATTTATTTTAGTACGAATTAAATAATTTTGATAAATTTTTATGTCAGCAACTATTATAATGACATTATAGTATTATAGCTAATACCTCTATAATTTTTTATCTTGAAGGTTAAAAATAATATTTGTATTCATATTAAAATGTGATTAATGTTATATCTAAAATCCAGAATTTCAATACAAAGTGTATTATTTTGAGTATTTACTATTTATAGGTCATTGCCATGTTTGAAAATTCGAGGGGGGTCGATAAAAAAAGTTTAAATACTAGTACCAATGTTCCTATCTAACATTTCTCTTATCTAAATGGCGCCATTGCATGTAATGGAAATAAATGTCTCTAAAACAGTTATCTAGACTATATCAAAAATAATAATAATATAATCACAGTATCTAATATAATATTATCATTACATTTTCCATTAATGTGTCAGAACTATGTTTCCTCTTCCCCCATTTGATGTAATAGCCGATAATTATTATATGTATTATATTTTGTTAGGCGACGTGTCATGAATATGTTACTGCTGGCTACCATGATCATATGCCAACATGGTAATTTTAATAGAATAGAGTAATAGGTAATATCCATTGAACGCAATTTAAAAAATGTAATAACTAATAAACTTGCTATTTTACAAATACACATTTATTTTTCTTTATTACAGTCTAGGTAGTATAATGTTATTGTCTGATTGACCGAAAACATAGGTACATAATAATGTATTAATATGCAATGTGTTCTCCTTACACTATAATTAAAAACAATACATGACATAATATCTGTACTCACAGAAAGTAATCGGATGTACATAATAAAATAATAAACTTATATAATAATATGTGTTGTGTATTATATCGTATTAAAAACGATTAATTTCTACATGATACAAAATACACATACGGCATACATGATACAAGTATACGACTCGAGCTAAATCGAGCAAAACATCACGACCTGCCCTTATACAAAATATATTGTTATTAGTATTATTACTATTGTTATTATACAATTGTGTAGTTGCATGATACATAAAATATTAGATATATGTATACACCGTCGCATAATATACTTCACTTTAATCGTCAATTTTTTAAATGGCGGACGATGTTAGTTTTTTTTTTAAATATTATTGTTTTATTGTAAATATTTGAACAGCTGACAAATAGTTTATAATAATAATAATAGGTAAATAATATATACGAATATAAACTTAACAAGCACATTGAGCTTTGAAAACATATTATTGTTAATAATGTTTTCAAAAGTGTTTAACATTAAACTTAGCTCTCTTTAAAAATTAATATCGATTACATAAGTAATTAAATAATAATAATAAATAACTACAAAAAAGAACAAAAAAAAAGATAATTATATGTATAAAGGTAATATTTTTGATATTTTTCACACCCATGCGCGAGCGCAATTTAAAAAATTTATATTAAAATAAAAATATAATGATGGTGGTTTAATAATTACATTTTGGAGGCATGATAGACGTTGACGATTCGATTTGTGCTATACAGACACAAATGGATCAGTTTTATTTCAACTACGCGCGATCGTACCGTGAACGGACATATGGGATTCCAAGTCACTGGCCCTTAACACTTGACGACAGTGTTTGCACACTTCTACGGTCATCTCGTGTCTACTGTTCCGGTTGTAGATGTACAGTAATTCCTTAAAAAGTATAAAAAAGAAACTGATTAAATTAATATTTGTAGTATATACTATTATATATTCGGAGACAAAAAAATTGGGCTCCTTTGCTACAGTCTGAGTCCGGTGCATTTCCGGATGCAATTGATAGGGGCTAACTAGGTACTATAATGCGAAATCGGCCGGGTAATGTACTTATATCATGTATCGGTCACAAGGGTTAAGAAGTAACTCAACTTTTGTAATGTGAAATTAAAATGGCAAAGCGAAAAATCTATTGATAAAAAAAATGCATACTAATCATAAAATAATATATAAAGGAGTCTAAGAAAGAAGACATAAAAATCTAGATAAATGCGTGGTGATAGGACATTTGAGTCTTGTGATTAATATTATATGTAAGTACGTACCCGCTGTTTTTGGATGTCGGGTAATAGTAACACAAGTTCCTGGAAGACGGACTCGAAGCTGTGTGGGGCAAGTGCTTCGACGCAGTACGAATAAAAATCAAATGCGGTAATGACGTGTTTGCGAAACAATGTGGACATTTCTTTGAACTTCTCAAACGTGTCGAAACGTTCGTCGCGAGCAGGTATGAGCGCGGCCATCAAGTTGTTGATGAGTACTTTGTTTCGGACGGATGAGTCGGTCGGATGCAAGTACTCGAATGATTTACCACCGCCGCCGCTGTCAGTCAACGACAGACCCGGCGGCGCTTTGATCCTTTGGTGGTTTTGAGCTGCGGGAGATGGGCCACGGTTACCGGACAGCCCGGGGGGTGCTCTGACCTGTTGCTGCTGTTGGTGGTACGCGTTCTCGAATCCTGGCGGTATTTTCGGTGTCGATGTTTTGATGTGATTGTTATGCAACTGTTGCTGATTTTCTTGCTGTTGATGCCCGACCGATGAAGTTGGTTGTTGTTGTTCTCCTCGGTTTTCGTTCTTTTTCCTCTTTTTTTTGTCCTTTGGGTTGTTGGTATCTGAAACGGATTCTTCTTCAGGTTGCGCCGACGTTCGGCCGACTGTAGCAGGCTCTTTCTTTTTAGACTGCTCTCTCTTCGGCTGTTCGGACTTTATTACTTCATTTTTGCTAGCGACCATCTTATTATTCGTTGAAGTTGTCGAGGTTGAGGTCTTACACGACACGTCGCCTGCCGCACCACCGTTACACATCTGTACCGCGTCAACGATTTTGGTATTGGGTTTGTTGACATTTTCCTTATTACTACCATTGCTGTCCACAGTCGGAGGATTTTTTTTCCCGTTTTGAATGATACCATTTCCGTTGACATTATTTTCTACCGGCGCGGTTTTCTTCGAGTTATCTGTTTTCTTTTTGCTTCCACCTAGCTTGGCAAGGTTGCTCTTGGATGGTTCATATTTTTTGTTCAAATTCGGAAAGTCTGACGGGCCTGGAACCTTTGGCGCCTCAGCAATTTTCTTCTTAATGGCTGGCGGTTCTTTTTTCACCTTTTTCTTGTCGCTTTCGTTGCCCGTCTTGGCTTTAGACACCCAACTTCCACTACCTGAACTGGTGGTCGCCGCCATATCTTTATTGGCGGTCAATCTGGGGTGTTGCAAGTTATGCTGTTGCTGTGGCTGATGGTTGTGGTTGCCGTCTAATGACGGAAAATCCGTGGCTTGATTGGGCAACCTTGGGCCCGAAGGCACCTTAGTGTCTTTGTTTCGGTCCGGTTTAGGAGGTTCCGCTGGTTTCTTCAACACTGCGGCCATTCGGATGCTATTCATTGCTGGTTTCTGGGCCTTTGGTGCCACTGGCGGTTGCGGATCCTGTCCCAGGGCTGGAAACGAATGCAAGTCTTGTGTGTTGACCGATTGGTTTTGTTTCCTGGTGCGGGCACATGGCAGCACCGTCGTGTGCTGACCATTCAGTGATGGGAAGTCTGCGGTGTTGCGTACGTTTATGGCGCGATCCGATGACGTCGCAGGCAACATGTGACCGTCAGAATAGTTATTGTTGTTGTTGTAACTATACATAAATAATTGTAATATTATTATTAAACAAGTATTGTGACATCATTATATTTATTAGAAAAATTCGATCTATTTAATTGAGTACGCTAATATTTCTCGACAGTTTTTTAATTTAATTTAATACTTTGAAAATTATAGTGTAGACTGTAGATGGTTAAATTGAATACTGTGTACATAATATAATATAATACTCACAGATTATCAGATGCAGATTGACGGGGCGGTTGTCTTGGAGGTTGGTATTGGTTAGGTCTACCAGCTTCAACTGCTGGATTGTGTCGTGGTCTCAAGCTAAACTCAAGTTTTAAAGTACGTGCTTCTTTGTATCCTTGTTTTCCTAGATCCCTGCTGTGTGTTTGCGCTTTATGAGCTATTATGCAATGACAAAAAGAAACATGAATAATATCTAATAAATTTCAATCGACAAAACGATTAGTTTTATATTGCTAATATACCTTGTAAGTCAATCGACGTACGAAAAACTGACGTAAATTGTTCATCGACACAATTTCCCTCTTCGCAAAGGTAGTGGTTGTCGTAATAATGCTTTCTTAACCACTCATATGACCTGAAAAAAAAAATAAAAACATTTTGGTTAAAGAATACGTAAAAATCTATTACTTATTAGTAGGGAACGGATTTAAATGCTCTAAAAAACAAGAAAAATGCCTTAAAAATGCACTAAAAACTTTAAAAATGGGTTTATATTCAATAAAAACAAAATTTTGAATTTAAAACTTATAAAAAACACATTATTATGAAAAATCTAATAAAAAATATTTAAATACAATACAACCTTAATTAATTATATAATTGTATTGCATTGTATAATCAGGTGCTGCTTAATATTGTCAAACAGAAAGCTTCAACGGTTATCGGCCAGTATTGTTTTGTATCTCGAGAAACTTCGTTCCACGTCATAGGTGCAAACTTCATATGAGCCATATCATCACATCAGCAGTTAGTTCTTCAGATATATTACTATTTCGAGATTACTTACCCTTTGGCCACAACAAGCTCATAGATTGATCAAATAATTTAGCTATAGTACTATTATTTGATTTTTCTAAGACTTCGCAATTAAATAAAAAAGTTTTACCGGGACATCCAATTTCTAAAGTGCCGATTATGACATTAGCGACACATCGGCCATCTACGTCTGTAGTTTCATCTATACTCACCCACAATTTTTTATTCTCCACGTCAGTTCTAATATAATTTATTGTATTATTGTAAGTATTGCCTACATAGTTTTTTCGAATTGTGGATTCGTCTGGAATGTATTGGCCGGTATACTTTGAAAGAAAATTGCGGAAATTTTCATTTTTCAGTTTAGAAAGAGGAATGTTAGCAGATACCATTGCAATACAAAGATCTGTAGTAAATGCATTATTTTTTTGAATATCTAGTGCACGTTAATGTTTTTCTCTACCCACATGTTGTGTCACAGTAAATTTTTTTTCGGCTGCCACTCTGACCTCACAAATCTTACAAAAAAGAACGCTTCCATCAGTAGAAAAAATTGATTCCCCATATTGTTGAACGTATGACCGCAAACGACAAACATCTGAAGGTTTGGTCTTAGGCATTTTCAAAAACTTCGTGGAATAAACAAAACTAAACTAAATACATCTACGAAAATCATTCGAAAACATTAACGACGAGGCTATACGTGATACTAAACGATGAAGTAATGACTTAATTCAACAGTGCAATACAAAATTATAATTTAGATAAATAGTTTATCGTACATTATCTTTACCTTAATGTGGGTAATAATCTGTTGTAACTTGTATGTATAAATTTTCTGTCTACACGTGTCAACAATAATTTCGTAATTTCGTAACATAATACATATTATTTAGGTATTTTAATTTTTTTTAGAATGAATGTGGAAAAAATGACTTAAAAACCAAAAAATGTCAAAAAATGCTCTAAAAATACATTAAAGTCTTAAAAATGCAAAAAAATGCAAAATAAAAGTTACATTTTTTAATTCTTAGATGTATGAAATGAACTTTTTGCTTGGAAACTAATGTTTTCGGACATTCAGAAAAAAATGCAATTTGCATTCAAATCCGTTCCCTACTTATTAGATTAGGTCTATTTATTTGTATAAAAAAAATTAATACACACATGTAGTAGTCTTGAATACCATCAGCATCGCAAAAATGACAATAGAAATGCTCCTTCCTTAGATGTTTATAAAGTTCGTCCTTGTCTAGGTAACGAACATTACAAAATTGACATTTAGGATGGCCACGGTGAGATGTATTATCGGGGTCTCCACATTCTTCATGTCTAGTTAACTCATCGTAATTATACCAACGTCTTTGGCTTGGAAATATCTATAATGGTTAGAGCAAATACACAGTTACAAGTTGATTTGTTATTATATTATAAAAAAGAGGGAAGTAGGTATTTGCTCTGCTGTTTATAGTTGGAGTTGAGTGTACTTCTTTAAATTATTATGTTAAATTTGAATTCAATGATTAATAATTGCATATGAAAAACGGTATTAAATAGGGACAGTCGGTCAGCAATCAGTATAATATGTTAAGTTTATTTTACCATATATTTATATAACTACTAAAGTAATTAGTAATTTGTTTTACTACCAACTAATAAAATACAGTTAACAAAAATTTGAAAATTTGAAATATTTATCATACGCTTAAATTGAATTCAAATTTTTTATAATTTTCATAGTATAATAAGATTATGATAAATTAATAAATAATAATTTATTTAACAGTATAATATTTCAAGTTTCTACTAGCTATATTTATTGATTTCAAAATAAAATATTATAATTGCTATTTTAGGTGTGATCATCTAATTTCGATAAAATTTAAACTTTAATATTCATAAAAATATTTGTAGAAATGCATTCAATGGTTTTCCATAATTCTTGTAAAAAAAACTAATATAATTAGCTTTTTGGAAGATTGTATTAAATTTTATGAATTTTATATAAAATATTAGTTTTATATTTTATAATTGGTTTATGAACAATAATTAAGGAATCTTGAATTATTTGTATTTTCAAGCTTATTTTTTACCAAAAATAAAAATTGTATTATAATATATTATAAATTAAAGTTTTTTTTAAATAATATCTATAAATAGCACAGAAAGTGTGAAAATGTTAAGAAAATTATGTCTAGTAAACTTCTAATACAAGTATTCTATATAAATTTAAAGTTTCTACAGTTATTAATTTTTGATTATAATTAAAACTAAAACCAATTTTGGCCCCTACATAATTTTAACTGCTCAAAAGGCAATGAGAGATAGAATAAAAACACAAATTATTGTTAAATCAATACATTTATAGAACTGTTGATAATCTAATATAGATGGATTAAATTCATCAATATAAAGAAATAAGTAATTAAATTGATTTTAAATTTAAATCACCTTTAAATTGTTCACACAGAGACGACAAGCATAAAGACGATGGTTTCGTTCCATGTGTGTAGATAATTGTTCAAATGATGTGAACTCTGGATGGTCGTTACATTTTTTACAGTAGCAACGCAATAATTGGTCAAATGAATTTTCCACAGAAAGATCACCAAATGCAATACCATACTTTTTGTTGTATCGGGGATATGAACGATCATCCAAATTTTTAAACAAATCCAATTCATCTTTTGTAAAAATAACCTGTAAAAAAATAAAAATAATTTAAAAATTAAATGTTACGGATTCACGTATTTTAACAAATTTATTTTGACACAAAAATATACTCTTTATTGTTTAATTTTGATTAAGTAAATTAATGCTAGGGAGATTCTGTACTGGTAATGCTCTGACTGCTGTGTCCTTGCGTACGAGCTGGTTGTCCAGTCAAAAGGCACATTGTTTCAGACCAGTAATTTGGAAAAGGGAGTCACAATCACATCAGTTTACAATACATTTCTTATTTTACAGCTATATACAGTATATACTTATAAAATACATAAATGTATTAATACTTAGGTAAAATTTAAATCAACTTTGTAAATAATCATAGTAATTTTTAGAGATGGGTTCAAAGTTTTTAATATTTTTTTTATTTTTATATAAATTATATATGTTTATTATTTATGTCTACTACATAAATAGATTTCAAGCTGGATTAAAAATGTAAACAATTATAGAATTTAGTAGATAGAACAAGGTAGGTATGTGTAAATAATATTGATGGATTTATTTTATATATTGTATATTTTTATTATTCAATAATTTAAATTTGATGACAGTAATATCATATAGCACAATTCAATAACAAAACCTAATTTTAATCAGTGATTACTGATTTAATGACATTTTGATGCACTATATACTTGGTTTAAATTTCATATATTATATATGTTAAACAATTGCTTTTTATCACTACACCAACTGCATTATTAGAATTGATTTCAGATTATTACTTCAAGTTAAATGCAATAAAAATAATCGTTATTAATTGTTTCAAACTGAAACAATACAGTTCTTTGAAGATGTATATTAGTACGATAATGATATAATATGAGTAATACACATTGGCATTACATCAAACAAAAATTACAGTGAGAATAAGTTTATTCTGTTTGTCAAAATTAAAATTAAATAGTACCTAATCGTACTGATGAAGAATTATTATAGTACAAACAATGAAATATAAATTATAGATTGTATATTTATGTTTTAATACTATTAACACTGTTAATCTAAATAATCATAAAAGTTGAAATTTATATGGAGGTCTTACAAAATTGGTGGAGATGGATTGGTGAGTGACAAGTATGCATCTACCTAAAATAATGATAAAAGTTTTTGAAAAGATATTATACCCATATGTTTTGTTTCTTTATTTTAGACATACAACAGGAAAAATATATGTTTAGCAGAACCCATTTATATTTTTAAGATATCGAACTTTCAATTAAAAATAAGGTATATTAATATAGATTATTCATAAAAATTCTTTTCTAAATTACACAGTATTATAATTTATTAACATCAGTATTTTAGTATAAACATTTACAGTTCAGACTAAGAGAAATAGGACAAGCAATAAATTTGTTCATAGGCTACATAGATGATTAAAAAAAATTATATAGTAACTAGAGTGAGTTACAAGAAAAAAAATGCTTTTTTAATTCATGGTATAGTTAGATACTAAATAAAAAATAATCAAACATTGTATGTCTTAACACGAGTATTCAAATTATTTTTCTAAAATATTTTACAGTAAAACGTATTGCTATTTAATTTTATTAAACCAGTAAATTATCTATTATTATTAGGTAGATAGCATTGAGACTTAACATGTTCATTTTTATTTTGTGTATATTTTCCTATCAACGTTAAAAATTTCAGCAGATATCTACTATTAATCTTAGTAGCATTAAAAAAGATGTATATATATTATTATTATAACTGATAAGGCTCATCTAATTCTGAACTCATAATGGTAAATAGTAAGTATCTAAACATTATAATAATTATTAGACCAGTTGAACAATACCATAGATATCATTTTATTAGATGTTAAGAATAATATATTGCATTAAAAACCTTGGTTAGTATTCGCCTACAAATCGGACACTCCTTTTGATCGCAAAGCACTCGCATGGTAGTTGAACACTCGTAGCATACAGGATGATCGCACGTACCAATAGAATAAATAGATTGCATTTTAAAACATATAACACAACTAGGGCCTGATGGTTTGGACGACGCTTGACGCGACCTGTAAGATGATGGTCTTCGGTCCATTTCTACTAATCAAGAACAAACGAATATAGTATTATTAATATAAGTGAGTTGACCTCAACATAAAAATTTGTTGTTTGGAACATTACGATGAGCACTGTCAACTTACCGTGTTTTGGCACTGATCGCGGAAAAAAAATTTATATATCAACAAAATATATGTTGCGCATGTACGAACACA
Source organism: Rhopalosiphum nymphaeae (assembly GCA_036289425.1). Taxonomy (NCBI): domain Eukaryota; kingdom Metazoa; phylum Arthropoda; class Insecta; order Hemiptera; family Aphididae; genus Rhopalosiphum; species Rhopalosiphum nymphaeae. The sequence goes on from JAZAQC010000005.1 coordinate 9,057,783, forward strand.
AAAACGTGTACTAATTATATATACATGTTAATGTGTGTATTTAGTGAAAGTAAAATGTCGAGAATAATTTTATCGTTTGATGGCAACTTTCCGATGATTTCGAACTTGAGTAAAATTAAGATTTAAAAAATAATTTGAAAATTAAAATCCAAATTTATGTTTTGAAAATTAGAAAAAAATATATGCAAAGAAAAATATAATAATAATAATAATAATAATAATAATAATAATCACAAGATCACATGTGGCGGTGGAGGACGGTGCCCCGTCGGTCGGTTGCGATTCGTTCGACGACCGTTGTTACCATTAAAACCGCAAAAGTGGTAACATGATAAAAAAAAAAGAAAACATCAACAACAACAACAACAACGACATATCATCAGACCACGATCCACTACCGTGCTTTTCATAAAGATAACGATCGAATGTGAACCTAACCAGATGACGGTTTATCTACGGCATGGAGGGGATGATTAGGAGATAACGTGACGACGATCGTGTCTGATAGCAAACACGAGGTCGGGCGTAGTACAAGACGTATTACAACTACCCGCGAGTCTGTTGTTGTTAGATTTGTGGTTTCGATAGTTTTCAAATTTTTCACGTCGACCAACGCCCACGATACGGTCAAGACTTAAAATAGATTTTCATATAGACGCGAACACTACAGCGTATTAATTTTTTGCTATTCAATCCAGTGTTGTTGAGAACGTAAGCACGCGTGTTTCCTATCGTTGAATGTCATTTGTGGACGTCTGTATGAATGGAAGAAGCGTCGTCCAAATTATCGTCCGGCAGCGCCGACGGCGCCGAGTCCGCCGATTGGCGGTTACCGTTATGCTTCACAAAAAAGCGTCATACGGAGGAGATCAAGTCCGTGGATGCTGTGGTAAATTCATGGCGTCTCAAAGAACGGGTGAGTGTGTGATTCATTGTTTAGATGAATGTTTTGAATTTTCACTAATTTTTTTTTATTTTATATTGTTTTTATTTCGTGGATTTAGATGAAGACTGTGAGTGTTGCTCTTGTTATGTGCCTAAATGTAGGTGTAGACCCACCAGACGTTTTAAAAGTGCAGCCTTGTGCCCGTCTAGAGTGTTGGATAGGTATAGATTTAAGAACAACTATAATTATAAATACAATAATGTTGATTTAATGCCATAGTTTAATAAAATGTTTTGGTCTTATGAACGTGTTTAAATTGAATTAGATCCAATGATGATGATTCCTCAGAAAGCATTGGAAATAATTGGAGTGAATTTGCAAAAACAGTACGAAAGGTGGCAGCCAAGAGCACGGTACAAACAATCGTTAGACCCAACTATAGAGGAAGTAAAAAAATTGTGCGTTTCCTTGAGACGAAATGCAAAAGAAGAAAGAGTCCTTTTCCACTATAATGGACATGGCGTTCCAAAACCTACAGTAAATGGTGAAATTTGGGTGTTTAACAGGGTTAGTTGATTTTAATTGTTATTTGTTATTTTTTTTATACATTTCAATAATTAAAATATGTATTAATTTGTTAGACATATACCCAATACATTCCATTGTCCATATATGATCTTCAAAGTTGGATGGGATCACCATCAATTTATGTCTATGATTGTTCAAATGCAGGAATGATAATAAAATTATTTAGCCAATTTGCTGAACAGCATGAAAAAGAAGATTTGGTATATATTATTGTTTTGTTATTATAGATTTTTTTTTTATTTACTGATCATTAGTTTAGAATTAAACTTTGAAATTAAGATAATGTGATAAATACTTATTTAATATTGATTTCTATAAGAAAAAAATAAATTGGCAATTAAATTTGTTTAACATATTTAATTATTGGAAATAAAACAAGAAAAATATAGTAAGAAGATACTTAACTAATACTTTTAATTTTTTTTTAATTAGTCGTGTTCTATTATGTATAACTTTTGTAATACATTTAGACTGGTATAAAATTGCAAATTTAACATGTCACTCATTTACAATTGATATAATTGATATAATATATTTATTACTGAAAATAAAGCCTATTTATGCTGATTCCATTAATTTCTAAAAAATAATAATTCTAATTATTGATACAAATGTTTTATTCAATTAGTGGAATATATCAATAATAAATTGATTTATTCCTATAAAATGTTACAAAAATTATCTAATGTTTATTATATATTGATTTATTAAGTAATATTAAACCATTTATGTTTAAATGTTCTTTAGTATCATTTAAACATTTATATATTTAAATGTACGATATATTTTAGAAGTATTTTCATATTATTTTATTTTTGACTGTGTAAAAAATAACTTCTATTTTTACGTTTAAAATGAATAATAAAACAATATTTTTTTTCTTTCAATAATAACTATTTTGTTTTTACTTTAAGCTATATTTTATACAACCATGTTTCATAAACATGTTTTTTTTCATTCATATTATAATATGGTAATGAATACTCAATACACATCTTGCCTATTTAATATTTGTTACTTTAATTTTCAGCATAATGCTACCCAAAGCCCATTGTTTGCAAACAGTGAAGGATCTTCCTTTAAAAACTGCATTCAACTAGGCGCTTGTCAAATAGATCAAACACTTCCAATGCATCCAGACTTACCTGCTGATTTGTTTACTTCTTGCTTGACTACACCAATTAAAATGGCTGCTCGGTGGTAAATTATTATATCTATATAAATGTATAAATTAAAGTTAAAATTATTATTGATTTTAAAATAAAACATAACTATTCATAAGGTATTTAGGTTGTGGAAATCAATATATTTTTTATAATTTATAATCAATTGTGATTAATCTAATTATGTACATATATTCAACAAAAGCAGTTTTATAATTTTTATCATTTTACATTCAAATTATAATTATATCAGTGCATGACCTGTAATTTAAAATTGCTGTTTAAATATTATGACTTATGATGGCTCAATATTACTGCTTTATGTCTCAATATTCATTAGGAAATTATCATGTTAATATTCAAAATTAAAGAAACACTTTTTTACGTCATTTGAGTTTAAAGTTCAAATGTCTAATAAAGATATTATCAGATAAACAAACATGTTAGACATTAAATGTGTTGCTAAAATAATAATCAATTGACTATAAATAATTGTAAAATTGTGTTACTGCAATTTGAAATTTATTTCCCCAGTAATGCAAAAATGTATTTTTAATACATAGTATAACAATATTTCATTAGTAAATGATTGAATGTTTTTATATTATTTACTTAAAATTGAATCATTTGTTTATCCTTTAAATTAGGATAGACATTTTTAACTTTCTGAAAAAAAATAGTACTTGGAAAAAACATTAAAGAGTTAAACTTTATAAAGAATAAAAGTACTACTATTAAAAATAAATTTATTTAGGTTATAGATTAAGAAATAGAATACAATTACATAAGTATTTTAATATTTCTTATTCAAGTTCAATTGAAGTATTTATTCTTTTATTGTCTTTAATTTAAATTTTATTGATGTCAAATTTTACAATTTTGTTTCTGTGTCTCGCATATTTTACATATATTACATATTTTAGATAAGAATTTATTAACAGAACACATACTTTCCAATTAAATTTCCTGTTTGGTATGAAAACATATTTAAATTGATAACATTTAATGATTATTTATAGAGATAATATATTATTTTAATCTACAAATAATGTTTAGTGTTTTTGATAAAAGTTAATTTTTGTATGTAATCCATCTCTGATAAGTTAATGTTTTGTCCAAATTCCTAGATAGTTATATGCTCACCTATCTATGTTCTATAAAAATATATTTATCTAAATAAACTTAATTATATGTTGATTTATTAATTATCATAATTTTTAGAAATATTATATATTATTTACAAGAAAACTGTTCCTATTAACAATTTACATAAAGAATGTTATGTAATAAATAAGGTTTAATTGATTTATTTCCAGGTTTGTAATGCAAAATATGTCAAAGCATTGTTCAAAATTAATTCTTGATCTTGTTGATAAGTGAGTTTTGTATTAAAAATGATTGTTATAATTAAATTAAATTTATTTATTCATTAAATATTTTGTTCCTATTAGAATTCCTGGTACATTAAATGATCGACGAACAATGTTAGGAGAATTAAACTGGGTATTCACTGCTATAACCGATACAATAGCTTGGAATATATTACCTAGAGGTATGATTAGAATTATTAACTAGATTTATATATTATAATATACAATATATGAAAAAACTTTAAAAATTGTATTTTTATTATAAAGATACTTTTCAAACACTATTTCGGCAAGACTTGTTAGTTGCAAGTCTGCTAAGAAACTTTTTACTAGCCGAACGTATTATGAGAACATATGATTGTGAACCAGTATCTTCACCTAAATTACCAGCTATGCACAATCATCCCATGTGGCAGGTTTGTAGAAGATAAAAATATTTTTAATGAATGATTTGGTACTTGACATATTTCTTTTAATTAATTTGTACAAATGTTTTTATTTGTGTATAAATATTTTGTTTACAGTCATGGGATCATATTTTAGACTTATGTTTATCTCAATTACAACGTGTTCAAGAACATGGTGATGGTTTTTTTGTACGCACAACATTTTTTGAAGAGCAATTGACTGCATTTGAAATTTGGCTTGACCATACATCTTGTTTACCAACACAACAACGTAGTGCACCTGAACAGCTTCCCATTGTACTCCAAGTAATTAAAACAACAATACACATAATTATTTAATGTTCTATAATATTTTATTGTATGTGTTGTTCAGGTTTTATTAAGTCAAGCGCATAGACTCCGAGCTTTAGACTTGTTGGGCAGATTTTTAGATTTGGGGCCATGGGCAGTAAATTTGACTTTATCAGTAGGCATATTTCCATATATATTGAAATTACTGCAGAGTTTTGCCGTTGAACTTCGACCAATGTTAGCATTTATTTGGGCTAAAATAATGGCTGTTGATCATGTAAGTATTCAAAATAAATGATAAAAATTATGTAAATAAAAAAAAATGATTGATTATATCTATTAACAGACTTGTCAAACTGACATTGTTAGGGAGAATGGTTTTAAATATTTTTTTCAACTGGTTGAAGATATACGTTTGCCTGTAAGTATGAAAATTGCATTAACACTTTTATTACTATTTTAATTTATTTAAAAGATTACTTGATCAATTGTTAACTTTCATTAAGAAGACATCACACTCGCATGTGTTGTCTCTGTTTTATACACGTATGGTATAGTAAATTTTTGTTCACCAGTTTCAATTGTGTGCTTTTAGTTTTAATATCAGAGTGAATATTAATAATAATATTTAATATTTTTCATACTCATAACTCACTTAAAAATTAAAATATCGTAAAAAATCAATGAAAGAACACAGATAATATTCATACCTAAAAGTTTGATAATAGGTTAATTCACTCTGATATTAAAACTAAAAGTACACAATTGAAACTGGTGAACAAAAATTTACTATGTCGTACGTGTGTAAGACAGAGACAACACATACAAGTGTAACGTTCTCTTAAATTGTATTTTTATTTTATACTATGTAACAATTCTTATGTTTTTAATACATAATTATTGTTATTGTCATTTTTACAGTAATTATCATTTATAATTAGAAATTTGAAAATATTTATTTAATCTCTAACTAATTTATTTCTTCTCATATGACTATATCATATTATATTAAAAAAAATGGTTACTTGTTTGTTATTGGCCTGCTAATAAACCATTTAAAATTTATCACTCCATTAGACAATTTTATGTTAACATCCTTTAATCTAAAAATTTGATATTCGTGATCAATATTTCACTATAGATTGATATAATTTTACGTAGAGATAAATACATCTTAAAATATTAAAATATTGTATTATAATTTATAATCATGTTAGTATGTTGTTGGTTTGTTGCTATATATGTCTAGAGACTTCATTCACCATAATGTTTAATAATAGCATTCAATTTTATAACAAATAAATGTTAAAATAATTAAAATGTGAGAACAACTGTCTTATTTTATTGTATTTATTTATGTGTTATTGTAAAATAAATTTATTTTTAGCTATATTACTATTTAATAGTAAACACTACACATTATTATTTATTTTTACTTGAAATTTTTGTCATAGTTTATAAATAAATCCCTGAGTATAGTAGATAGTGGCGGTTTATCCCAAAGATGGGCCTGTGTGCCAAACTAAAAAAGGCCCCTTACTACATCTATTTATTCTAAATAATGTAGGTATCTATACATAAATTCCAATTTAAAGTAGGGACTTTGTATTCTTAAATTATAAAATCTTATGCAAATCTACAGGTACTTTTAATTATATACTTACAATATCTATATATTTTATAACAATGATATACTGATATAAGATTGAGAAAATGAGAACCATTTGAAATTAAAAACAATTGTTTTAATTTTTTGTACATAACTGTATTTATTTAATTTTTTTTTTTTTGTGAATTGTTAAGCAATAATGCCCTCCCCCCCCCCCCAAGCAGAGTAGCATTTGCACATATGTATAAAACATCACTGATAGTAGACCTAATCTGGTAGCAGAATAATATAACAAACAAGTATTTTTAAATGCATTCATAATTTTTAATTCTTAAGCTGAGTTAACTACTCTATGTTATGTTTGGGTATATTTATATGTAGGTTAAGATAAGTAGGCAAGACCTATAAGTTACTTATAAGATGAATATTAACATTATACAACTTAGTATAGCAGAAATCTGTCTTTAAATAGTTCATATTTTTAGTATTTACTAACCAAATATTATTAAAGAACCATTATTTTATTGCCCTTATATATTTATACTTTTTTTGTTTATTAAAAATTGGTATTTATTTGTATGGTTATTAGGAAGAACAAAGGATGTTGGGAACTGTTGTACTGTCCCGATTAATGCAAAACTATAAAAATGGCCAACAACTTGGGCTTAAAAACAATTTAGTGTGCATATGTCTTGAACAATTAGCCAATGCTAGTGCTCCATATAAACAATGGTTGACCTTATGTCTTGCACAGCTATGGTCCGATTATGATAAAGCACGTTGGGTTGGTGTACGTGATATAGCTCATGAGAAGCTTTACATTTTACTAGAAGATAAAGTACCTGAAGTAAGTTGATTATTTATGAAAATAATATTGTTTTTTAATTTTCTAAAAAATGTATAACAATTGTTTGTAATGATGACAATTTAGAATGATACTGAATAGATTGCTTTTTTTGCACTGATTTTATTTGTATATACAGATATACAGATTGTAAAATATACTATTATATATTATAACGATTTAATTTAAGTAAAAAAGAGAGAGAGAGTTGAGAAACAAATTTTATGGTTATATTAAAAGGACATGGTATCCTGCATGTCTTATATTTAATAATAATGTATAATATCAAATGTATGTTTAGCAGTTTCAATTTTTTGTTGTTAGCATAAATATTAGAATGAAGTAATTTGTTTTTAAACTTAAAGTTGAAAACATAATCTGTATTATTGATTTTTTACAATATTTTAATTTTTTAAGTGACTTATAAATAAATTATACATTAATATTTTAAAATGTACTGATAAAACACAATATCAATAAATAACTCAAAATAATAGTTAAATTTATATTTTAGGTTCGAGCTGCAGCAGTGTTTGCTCTTGGTACTTATGTAAGCTGCGATAAGGATCGTACTAACTATGCTATAAAAGTTGATCTAAATATTGCTTTGACTTTATTAAATACTGTTGCTAAAGATATGAGTCCTATGGTCAGGGAGGTAATAGTCAAAAACAATTGCATTTTGTTATTTAGTTGGCTATGAATCATTAATAACAATAAATGTCATTTTTACATCTAGGAAGTTATAATTGCTCTTCAATGGACTGTTATTACATTTGAAAGATACTTTTTAGAAATAGCGATGCAGGAACAAACCGAAAAATCATATGGATCTCTTTATAAAAGTATGTTCAACAAAAATAATAAATCAATTTGTAGATGCCAAAAAAATAAATCAATCATTGTAATAAATATTATTTTTAGGTCCAAACGGTAGTTCAAAACCAGCTAGTCTGTCTAGAAAGGGATCGAAAGAAAAGCTGTCGATGCAGCCCACTAGTGTTATAGTTACTGTAGTATCACCTCAAATATCACCTGGACCTAGCATTTCAGATGAAATGCCAGAGGAAACAAAATCTGATCATTTGAGGCGAACAAATTCGTCCTCATCTATAGTTACCTTGGGTATGTGTATATATTTTATATTAACTAGACATAATTTCAAAAGTACTTGACTATTTCTTAGATGCTTATCAAACAACATCAACCTATAACAATAATCACTCTAAATTATGGAAGGGTTTGACAGCTTTAGAGCATGATATATTTCCTGAAGTTGGAGCCACTGCACAAAAATTAACTAAATATATTAGGCAGAAGGTAAGTACTTAATGTGTGTATATAATATTCTCATTTAAAAATAACTGTCAACATTCATTACTTATTTTGATTAGCTTAAAAATAAAACGGATAGTCGTGCATCACATTCATTACCCGCATCTCCATCTTCCAAAAGTTATCTCAGGTATTGAAATGATTAATTTTATAATTAGTTTTATTTATTTACATACTGTATTTTAAAATGGTCTTTATGATATATTTTAGTCAAGGAGATTCTCCTCCATTGTCTGTACATGATCTTCGTAGTCGACAGAGAGCACCTATTACTCCATTCAGATCCAATTCTAGGACGAAAAAAATTGTGCCCAACACTGTATGTAACTACTATTATGTACACAAATTGTTTTAGAAGAATAACTATTAATACATCCATCGTGCAATTAGATTGTAGAAGAAACTACTATGCTTTCATCATCATCTTCACCCCCAAATATAGAAAGTGATTGTGAAAAAGACTCAACAAATATGACTAAGAGTTTATTAAGATCTCAATTTTTCGAATGGGTATCTAAAAATTTTGCTCATCCATTAAGTGGTATGAACGATGGAGGTGACTTTGAGAGTGCAATATACTATGAACGTGACTGGAGGTGACTGATATTAAAAAAAATATTTTTTGATATAATAATAAATAAGTATTAGTACTTATTATTTTAATGATTAAAAATTATTTAATAGGTATACTCGAAACATGATGCTTCGTAAAGAAGCACTAGAAGAACAAAATAAAGTAAATAATTTAAATTGTAAGATAGAACATCAAATATTCTCATCTAAATGTAAACAATCACCAAATTCATTAGTGTTTTATCCATATGATCCACATGTCATTGTAGCTACGAAAGATTATTTAACGTAAGTAATACATTTTTAAAACTATTAAAATAAAAAATAGTAACAATTCCTATTTTCTAATTTAACTATTTTTAAAATATAGAGTATGGGATTATCATAGTAGCTATAAATTGTGCCAATGGAAACCAGATGTCAGAAGTCATAATCTCGATTTGTCATATAGATTACCTCCGCATTTATCTGCTGTAGAACTGATAAACAGCCACGATGTTGCTTTAGTGTTGGCGGGATATAATGACGGAAATATTCAAGTATGGTCTCAATGCATTGACGGACCTCCTAAATTGGTTACCGGTTGGCATGCATTACCTATTTGCAAGAGTCCAAGTTTTGAGAGTTCTTCAAGTAAGTAAATTTATTAATCATCTTAACAAATATTGACAAACCATATAATATTATACATTGTGTTAATTATTTTTTTTAACAATTATCAGTGGCTATGCAATGGGATCAAAGGTCATGTCATTTAATTTGTGCAGGGGATTCAAGAGTTATTAAAATTTGGGATATTGAGACTGAAACTAAACTGACTGCTTTATCAACTGGAGTCAATGCTTCTGTGACGACTATGTCTATGCAATCTAAAGGTAATTAAGAATTTAACTGTCACTAATTATAAAGATCAATCAACATCTAAACATAATATATTTCGATTAGAAATGATCATAACTCATAAGTAGGGCTCAGAAGTTGATGTATTTTAGATTTTTTTGGAACTTTTTAGACGATGCTCTCCCGGCCACAAATGTGTTTCATTAGCATGTGAATCTGAAAAACTAATTTTTATTTTGCATTTTTTGGTGTTTATTACTTTTTAAGTCATTTTCCCACATTTTTAGTCATTTTTACTGATTTTACATTAGTTTACTTTATATCGTTTCTTGTCGACCATTATGCCGATAACTTAAAACTTTGAAATTACCAAGGACTAAGATTAGTACTTATCCGATTTTATCTTACCAATAACAATCGTCGTTGTCATATTGTAGTGAATAATATTGTAGCTAAATTTTATTTTTATTTTTGTAATATTTTTGAAGATTTTTTTGTCATATTTTGAGTAATTTGTAAGCTTTGATAAATATATATAGAATTTTATAGTAAAATAGTGTAATTAAAAAAAATATATTTTTATTAATTTAAAATAAATATTTGTAATTTTTTTTAGGTTTTTTTTATGTCGTATTTGCATTTTTTTAATGTTTTTAAGGTCATCAACTTCCGAGCCCTACTCATAAGTATACTTTCATTTTATAGCAAAATCATTAGATTTAAAAAGTTAATAATTCAGAATTAAAAAAAAAAAACAATTAATAAATTTCTTAATTTGATTCCCTGGTGTCTGTTTGCTTAAAATATACTATACAATTATAATACAAACTGAATAAAGATAAAGAAATGTGTATAACCATGTATATTATTTAGAAGTTTGTTTATATAATACAACTCATAACCCTTTTTAGTTTATAAAATCAAAATTATTTAATAATTGATCAATTAATATTTATTTTTAGTAATTTAATAGTGTAAATATTGAAATATTTTGTATCACAATTTAGAATAGTACTTCTCCATGCTAAAGTTATGTTATATTTTTTTATAGAAAATAATATATTTGCTGCTGGTTGTAAAGACGGTTCAATTAAAGTGTTTGATAAAAGACTTCCACCAGACGAAGCAAAAATAGCTTCTTTCATAGGACATCATAGTAAAATACTTACCTTAAGATTACAAGATGCTACAGTAGTATCTGCTAGGTAAATAGTTTTTTAATTTAGTCAAAAACAAGTATTAACTGATTAATTAATGTAATAGTGCTTATGGAGACATAAAAACATTCGAGTTTGGTCATAATGCACCACAGCAAGAATTTCATGTCAACAACATGCAATCTGCGGCTATTCACTCGATGTGTAATATAATAGCATGGTTAGTATAAACTATAAAATGTGTTTTAAAAATAACAATATATATTTTAAGTTATTTTATTTTATTTTTAGCAGTAGTATAAATCAGATGTTGTTATTCTACAATACAGAGGGTCAGTTGTTGAACTCTTTGAAGTTGACAGACTGGTTTATGAGTACACGTTATTCACCATTAATGACTACCAAGTTTCACCCCCAAAAAGTGCTACTTTCTACTGGGGCTATGGACGGAACAATAGCATTATACTCAATTGATCCCAAAAGATAATGAACGTATAAACCTTTTTGTTTTTTTTTCATGTTAATTCATTTTTGTTATTCTTTTTCTAACACTTTAAATATTCATGACACTTTCTTTTATTGTGCTCAAAAATTGCTATTCGACTGAACATTGGTTTTTTATGTACTTAGTATTTTTCTGTACATAAAAAATTAATTTATTATTATTATTTTTAAATTAATACTATAAATATTATTGTTGTTACTCTGTTAATTGAATGTCTTGTATGTTCTGCCATAAATCGTTTATATGTTCAAACACATAATTTAGTTCTTTGTGTCGATGTAACAAAAAAAATTCTTGTAAATGAGCTGGGACGACTGGTTTGTTATATTTTCTGACATCTTTTACAAATCTATTCTTGTCGTCTTCTGTACCTTCTGGGCGAAACCTAATGAACATTTGTGAGAGTTGATGATCTGAACATGTTCCAATATACTGTTTGAAATCCACTCGCCCAGATCGAATTAATGCAGAATCCAATCTAAAATAACCCATTTGGCCAATATTTATATTAGAAATGTATCATTATTTATTACAGACTATATTATTATTGTTATTCACCTGTCAACATAGTTGGTAGTCATAAATAGTATTCTGCCTTCGGATGATACGACACCATCCAAAGCATTTAGCAATCCGCTCAACGTCACTTTAGTACTGCCTTCTGCCACAAGTTAACAATAATGTATAAAAATTTGAGTATAGACATTAAAAATATAATATTTTTAAGGTATGTGCATAATATACCTATGACTGTTTTCCCATCTCTGTTGGCAAACATTGCGTCGATATCTTCCAGGAGCACAAATGATTTGGATGGTACTTCTCCCATTAATTGAACTAGTTGATCGTCAGACATTTTTGAGTCATTCAGGCTTAACACACACAAGTTGTACTTGATCTCGCCAGCCAATGCCATGATCATAGATGTCTTGCCACAACCTGGTGGCCCATAAAGCAGGTAACCCCTACGATATGGTATTCCTATAACACCGAGACAACATCTTATTTTCTAGTTTAAAATCTTATTTCATGATCTACTACACATTATTGTAGTGATTCAAAAATGTTACTACTTAGTGTAGATTATGTTTACTTGGGGGTTAGGTACTTACAGTATAACCGTGTTATATTAGTGAACTAATAAAGTTTAATTATTTACATACCCCTGTCCAAGTACCAAGATTGGTCGTCCACAAAGTCATGGATGTCCTTTAATATGTTTTCAATCACGCCCTCATCTAGTATAACGGACGACATTGATCGCGGAATACGGGGCTCTCCAAAGTTGTGCCACGTGTCGTACGAAGGTACCATTAGAGTGGTGCCCAACTCCATAAAAGACATGGCGTGCAACTTGGCTGGAGGAAAATAAATTAAATATTACATGAAATACATTACACCTTACAATATACAAGACGAATATTTAAGGTGTATATTAATTATCAGTGGTACAGCGGATACTAACCCTCTTCCAGGATTTCGTTCAGCACTTGTCTGTTTCGACCCCAAGTGGATAAATAAAGCGTTTCGTACGGTCTAGAACCATAGTCACTAGATAACATCGAGCTGCGATCACGTTTTACGCGTATTGTATGACCTTTGTACCTGCAAAGAGTCATAATAATAATAGTTAATCGTTACAAAGCATTAATATAATAGCTGAACAGCTAACGCTGCAGCTGGACGAATCAGACTATATCCTGGACAAAAAAATGAGAATAAGCTACATCTGAAGTATAAGGTTTTCGGTATTAATTGTTTGAGCGAGTAGAGCATACACAAATAGGTACTGCATACTTCATAGTTAGGTTACAAATTTACAATACAATAGACCAGTGTTTCTCAACCTTTGTATTATGGCGACAGTATTAAAATTTTTCATACGTTGTATACATTTTGTTTCATTTAAATATTATAGTTTAGTACTTCTTCAACACGTTAGGACTTACCCCGCGACACACCGTCTGAGAAACACTACAATAGATGCTGAAAAAACTTATGAAAGCCTACCTGTATTATTCGCTTGTTTTAACAGTTTAAATCGAAATTATCCCTTTATCCCTTGTCTCACTATGTAAAATCACCTTAGGTAAGTAATCCCAATTTTTTTCCAGAGCATAAGCTTACCCGACAAGATCAATGGTAGTGATTTAATAAAAATTGTGACTTATAGCAGAAAATATTAAGATCCGAAAATTTATAGAGTTAGAGCATGGTTCTAATAAGTTTTACAGTAACACTAATATATAATACACAATTGTATTAATCTTACTCAAAAACATACTATTTATGTGTCGGTGTAAAATGCAAACTTTTGACGGACGTACGCACTGTGAAATAGTTAAATTGTAATACTGCAGTTCTGGCGCGTAGCCAAAATGGGGAGAGGGTGTTAGAGAGTTTCCCTCTCTAAGTTGTATTTAAAGATTAAATTAAAACCTTTTAAAAATTCTGGCTACGCGTCTGCTGCAGCTTCGATAAGTTATGCCATATCGTCTTTGAACTGGGTTTACTTGAACATGTGTTCGCCGGAACTTGGCTCGTAGTCGAATTTCGACGTCATGTGTCCGGACTCCGTGTTCCGACAAACAGTGGTGACACTGAAGTGTAGTAAGTGTTGATTGTACTTGGAAATCCATTGCAGTAGCCAATGGTAACACTTGTCAGAGTTGGAAACTTCAAGCTCGGTGACGTAGTTGCGCCACAAGTACCGTTTAACCAATCCTATCGTCTCATCGATGACTATTGAAGCCACACTCAGGCTAACTAGTCCTACGACCTTGGACACGTACTTACTGGATATAGCGGCCTCTGCAGCGTGTTTTAACATCTGCATTTTTTTACTGTGGATTTAACACAAAGCTTACATTAAATAAAGTTAAATATACTAACTTGATAAAAATATGCGTACTATTATACTTAATTATGTATCATATTATGTATAGTTATATGATTTTAATATACTACAATAGGTACCCAATAAAATGTATTGAAGTCTCCTGAAGGAACAAACAATGCATTGGAAATTAAAAAGTATTAAGGCACCTGTATGGTTCATATTGCACATTCAAGCAATATCATTTATTAACTTTGCATAAAATACATCAAAAATCAACTAATAGCATAAGTAAGTAATTAGGTAGCTTATTCTTTATAACTTTATACCAATAAATATTCAATAGTTTAAAATATTTAACAATTAATTTACACAAAAATTGGTTAACTATGTAATATTATTCATTAATTAATTATTTAATTAAGTAGTAGTATACAATATAGGTAGGCAATTTATATAAAACAAATTTTAATTATATCTTTTAATATGCATTTACCTAGCAATTATAACTATCTTTCAGATAACTACAGTACTGCGAAATGCGTTTTACTGGCAGCCAACGTAACAAGACGTTTTAAGTAGTTTGACTTTGACAGTTGAAACGTTCTAAGTTATTTTAACAATTAAAGTATGGGTAAAGAGTATGGGAAGAATACATTTTTCGTCATGGTTAGACATAGTGTTTAATGTGTAGTTAAGAGTTAACCTTGTCTTCTGCCACTACATGAGATTTTGAAATTTGAAATTGAATTTCTAATACGAAAATTGTGCAATACTTATTTTTTTAAATTTCATATATTTTCCTACAAATTTGCAGCTCTATAATATAATATAATGTTTATTATTTTTTTAATAAAATAAATAGACGCTGATAAAATTGGTAGGTATTACTTACGACATTGTTGTTTATGGTGATTTATGTTATCCAGAAACGATTATGTGCGACGATCATTCAACTGCTCCAACTCAATAAAAATAAATTATCATCGATATCATCGAATAAAACTACAAAATAACTGTCTTCACTCCTCATTCAATAGTCGTTTCAGGTTTCGTAAATATGAATGTTTAAAGTAAATAAAATTATTATTACAAAGTAAATTCTAAAAATTCTAAAAACTGTGGAATATTGAAAAACAAAAACGAAAATATGCAATTATGCAAGGTAATAAATTTATTCTGAAATTAATAATACAAGTATTGGGGTTAACGTTTAAATAGGTATATTTTTTTAACTTATAATACAAAATGTTATCAAAACCGGTCCGATATGGCAATGATAACGGCTCGAGAGTTACGTTAACGTACTACCATAAAGCTATTTTTTTTATAGTGGTTTGTGATTACCACAGTTTTGCGTAACATGATAACCACAAATGTAATTTGTGTGGCCTATTAGTCAGGGGCATATCTGTTTTGATATTTTTTCAATTTATTGAAGTAGAACGACTTACAATAAGAGCCTTGTATTATATTATCAAGCTTTTTACCTCAAAATAAAATGATAAAATTCTAAAAAAATGTATAAATGAGACAACTACGAAATGGATCAACCAGAAATCTTTTAAACGACGTGAACACGCAACTGGCGATTTCGATATATAGACGATTGTACCTGAGTGAGAATTATTTAAACATTTAGTATTTTTCAAAGATTTTCATGATAATTCAAATATGTTTTGTTTTTAATTTTATTAAGCTGTTACATGATATTTCGTAAATAAGTATAAAAATTGTGTTTACTTGTTTTAAAAATCGTAATTATAAAATGCTTAGACGTTATGCATCAACAATTTCAATCATATCTTCTCTCTGAAAGAAATTCCAAATATATTATTGACTAGGATTACCGTGAACTATATTAATTTGGATGAGTTAAAGTGGGTATGAAAAGATCCAACCTAATCTAATCATGTGGAAAGATCTGAACAATTACCAGGATCGAAATTATAATAAGTAATAAAGTAATAACTATTATTTTCATTGACAGATTGTTTGTTTTATTTTTGGTGTAACAAGCAAATCTTCTTTTGCGTTTCCATTTTCATTATAAATTACACACATTTTATAATCTTATATTAATTAGTAATTATTAGTGTTTCTATGCTAAATATTGCTGTCTTTTACATTTTTTATGTTAGTATACATAAATAAATATTGCCTTTTTTATTGTACCTATATTATAATGTATTTAGAGAATAAAATATAAATTATATAATATATCGTGCATCAAGCAAAACTACGCAATATGAGTTGAAAATTGATGAAATACAAACTTAAAATCAAGAAAAATATTTGTTGGCAGTAAATGACAATAATTACTGTACTATCAACATATTATATACGAGTATAATGATATAAGCTATATAAACTCATGTACAATCATAACATCTTTGAATTTAATTTTCCGACAACTATATGGATTTATTATCGACCGTCTAGCTATTTATTTTTTAATGCAGCGGTTCTCAAACTTTTTTTTTATGTACCACTTAGGTATATTATCAATCAATCGCGTACCATTATAATGACTAAAAATAGAACGATCCCAAATCCAAATTGTACAGCTAAATACATTTTTTTTTAAATAATAAGGAAGTAAAATACTACAACTACAGTATAATTATTTTTTATTTATTAAGTTTTTAAAATAAGATATGAATTAAATAATTGAACGGTTTTGTTATCCAAAAACGGTCCTCAGCTCCGCGTACTACCATGTAGTCTTTCGAGTACTACTAGTGGTACGTGTTCCAGTTTTGAAAACCGCTGGTTTAATGTGATAAATGTGAGCAACTGAATGAATTTTTCTAAATATAAATTAAATTAAAAAATTAATCATATTATAATCAAACGCGTTAGGCCAGACATAGGTAAATATTGTTTTGATAGTAGAGCGTCACTATAGAAACGTAATGTTTATTTATTTATGTTTTTATTTAAATAAATAATTATTTATTTATTTTTTATATGATTTTAACAATAATTTCATAGTATATTTAACACAAATTAATTTAGAAGGTATTAATATTTGTCGTATATATTTGATATGTTTTCAAGAATTTTGAACGTTAACTCTGGGTTCGTCGTTGGCCGATCAAATCTCACGTAAATAGTGTAATACGTTTCCTTTTATAATTTATTTAAATCTTGTTTTTTTTTTTTTATAGTTCTATTAGTTTCAATAAAGTTTGTGGAGGTTTATATCCAGCCGTTCGTCTCATGAGGTAATATTAAATATCGTGTTATATGTATTAATAATGTAGACCTGCGGGGGGGGGGGTTCATAGTTGTTATTATAAAATTGAAAAAATAGGTTGTTCTCGTGGACTAAAATTTATCGGACTAGTATCGCAAAGACTAGAAAGGATAGGTCTTCTTTAATTATACAGTTGGTATTATTCCTAGCGTCCACAGTTGGAAATACTGAAGTATATCATAATTGCACTTGGTGGTAAATGTTTAATTTCTTTAAATTGAAAATAAATAATACACTTTTATATAATTATGTATAAATTTATAAAATTTGTGTCAATTTATTATAAGTAGATTTTCACATTTATATAGTAATGGTAATATGTAATAAAATACAAGTATACAACTATCAATTATTTTGATTACCTTCTTTTTTTACAATCATAACTATCTGATATCGTAGATAATCAAATACTTACTAAAAGAAACTTACTTCTCATTTGTTGGATTACTTGAATTTTAGATTTACTGATAACGTTTCAATACCGATTCGTTATATTTTAATCCTTGAGTCGTGAGGTAAATATCTATATAGTCATGGATACCATTTTAAAAGCTAAGGTTTGGTTTCACTAATTTATATAGCTTAAAATAATAAAATAAATAAAGACATAAATTGCTATAAAGTTCTGTGTACTCATCTTGTATTTTTCAAAAATATATTTAAAAAATAGTTATTTGAAATTATAAATACCATATTTTGTATTTTCTTATATTCACTTTTCTTAATTGTATAGCTGTAAGGCTAAAAACAAGAATATGTATATCAATCATGAAATGAATCGACGTATCGTTAAAAATAAAGCCAAGTTTCCAGTACAAAGAAAAGTTGAAATTACACTAAAAGCAATTTATAAGTCAAAAGTTGAGTTTGGTCCATGGTACGTCCAACCATTACAGAAAAACTGCTTGGTCGTAGCCGCAGGATATTTTTTCTGGCCAGGAATACCCCAGTCTGTATGTACAGTAGCTGCAAGTATTGCAAAATTATTTTAGAAAGGGTAAGAAGTCGTTTGTTCGAAAATTATGTGTACGAATAAATGTGTTCGAATTTTATGTGTTAGAAAGTTCAAATGTTCGTAAATTAACATTCGTACATAATACTATTCGAACACAAGTCCATTTGAACACTTGACTAGTTCTCTTTAGAAAGTATCAATTGACAAAAAATTGTTTGTGTATTTTTTTTAAATAATTATAATAATTAATTAATAACATAGGTTAAATTCTATAATCAAATTTTTCTATTAGGTTTAATAAATAAAATAGCTATTAAAAATGTAAAAATAAAAATTGTTACAAATATATAATACTGGTAAATTGCTATGGAATTAGATAGTTAAACTTTAAATTTCAAACCACAGTATTCTTCTATTTAAAATTTACTAGTATATTATAATATTATATTATAGTACTTATATTATTAATGCTACAAATGTACAAACCAATTTTTTTAAATTATTCAACCAATTGGAAAATCAAAGAATAAGATTACAGCTAACATATTACTCGGTGTATCCAAATCTATTGGTTTCGGAACGTCTGTATTGGTACCCGGTTTGTTACAAAGGGTATATCCAAGTTGGTTCCCGAGTTCCCGGTTTAAAGCATTTTCAGTTTTTCTTCTCATTTTATATTTTATACAAACTTAAGACTGTCTATACAATATAATGTAGGTTAAAAATTATGATTTTTTGCCAGTTTTATTTTTATAATTTTTTTGTCATGGTAGATAGTAAGCAATAATAATAATAATAATAATAATAATAATAATAATAATAATAATAATAATAATAAATAATATAATAATAATCATGTTTTATTTAATTACAAATATAAAATAAATCGTAATAAACATAAATCATAATATCTTTTTAATTCATCCATTAACCATCTACTCTTCATCTGTTCCAGCTTATCTACACATCGTGACCACCTATTATCTATTTTGAATACCTCCAACATTCCTTTCGAATTTATAAGTATACTTTCAAACCAACAAAAAAACATCATAATAAATATATTATCTTTTTTTTACCATTCAGGCTAATTTTATATTGTACTGTTTCTATTGTATTTTTAACTGTATTTGTTTTTTCTAATTTGTTATTATATTTTTAATTGTAATTTTTGAAACTAATTGTATTCACAAAGTTTAAATAAAAAAAAAAAAAAAATTCATCCATTAATTTTTGTTTATAAGTATTGTTTTATTATTGAGGTATACATTTATAATAACATTTTTTTTATAAACTCTAATCTATTTATTCCATTATTTTTATATTTGTCCATTTCTGTTTTTATATATATTTGAATATTTTCTTATTTTTAGATTTAAGATTTCGTAGTTTTTCTGTACTTTGCTATTTCGCATATTATGTTGGATTTCTTTTAATACATCCATAAATTGAAATATATTTGATGTGTGGAATAGAAAGAACTGTTGAACTTGCTGTTATTATTATAAATATTATTAGATTATACTTCGCCTTTTTCGAAAGTTTTTATTCGGAACAAATTTCGATGTGTGCTACCTACCTACAAATATCGGGAATCAATTCGGATATATGTTGCTTGGAATGTCGGGAACCATTTCGGACGCAGTCTTATAGTGATTATTATTTTTTTAGAAATTATAATCGTATATTAAATAGACTTTCATTACAAATTGTATGATTATAATATTAAAAATGACACTTATATTTTATAACCTAAATATATTTTAAATCATTTTTAGATATAAATTGAACTACCTAAAATAATAATAAAAATATTCTAATTTACAACTTGTTCTGAATTCTTGTAATGTATAATAATATTTTATAAATACTAGTGTACTAAAATATAAATACTTTTGTCTATTTTTGGTCTGAGTAGCTGATTGCTGAGTACTATTTTTAAAGAATATTCAAGTATTATTCATTAGTCTTAATAAATTAAAATTTATGAGTATTGACTGCCTGTTAAAAGTATTACCTTTTAAAATTTAAATAAACATTTTTTTCAATTGTTACAAAATCATATTATATTTTTTGATGAGTTGTCAAGGTGGATATCGCCTAAAAGTTAGCAGATTTAGGACATAACTACAGCATGTGTATAGGCGTCTTTCAGGCGATTATCCGTTGTTAAATATATTAAAAATGTTATGATAAAATTTTTCCCAACTCCTATTATAATTATATAAATAATAAAATATGTAGTTTTGCAAAATATAAGTGTGCATGAAAACAAAAACCAAAAGTTTATTTTCTCATTCTCGCGCTGAACATCAAATTACGGTTTATTAAATATTATGATTATATGGTTTTATAAATTGTTTGCATAACGCGGCGTGCACGCCTATAATAAATGATTCATTAAACACCTCTGCAGTTCTATGCCACGTGGCAATTTCATTGTTTTGTCTCGCCGATATTATTACAACCTCGTTGATTCTGCACCTATAGTATTATTTTTATTGCTATTATTATTATTGTGACCTATCCTCCTACTTACTACTTTAATTTTATCGACCAGTGGCGTATTAGACGGGAAACTGTTACACACATCGAGTGGGCAGTCAAGTAAATTTATATATACATACATACATACATACATATATATATATATATATATATATATATATAATATTGAATTTACTTTTACTATCATAATATACATATGTATATTGTATATCTTAACTTTTAAGTGATATTATTATAATATACATGTATGCGAATGCGTGCGATTTCCATATTATTAACGGTTCTTAAATGTGTGTGTGTATAGTTCTCGGAATTTAAATTTTTAAATGATGTATAATTATAATGATAATATTGTTGTCTTGCAGATATTGTTATAGGTACCTATACAATTTATGTAAAATATCATATTATAATATACAAATTATACAAATTATGCCTACATGTGTAAACAATCTCAGGTCTCAGCTACTCTGTATTTTAATATGATATCGTGTAGGCTGATTTCATTATATTTAAGATCTTATTATAATACGGGTAGGCTTTCTGGAGATTTTATCGTAATTATTAAAAAAATAAATAATAATTTCACTGTATTATCTAAGTATAATTATTATTGCATCTCATAAGTACCTAGGTAATAATATACCTAAAATAATTATAAATTATAATACACATATATATATATTTATATATATAAAGATTACATGGGTCATCTGGCGCTTCATTATAATTACATAATATTTTATTATAAAAGATATTATGATATTCGTATAATAATTTAGAAAATTATATTAGTTGCCCCCCCCCCTTACCAATGATAACTTCTTAATGTTATGTATTTTTTATTTTTTTATTTATTATAACTACTAAATTAACAATTATAGTTACTCTTTTAAACGATATAGATTAAAACCGATTCGTTTAATTTCTTATAAATTCGGTTGTTTAATCTTTTGTGATATATTTTGTCTATTGAAGTGTATTTTATACTTAGAATATTAATACAATACGATCACCTAAGGCCATTGGCGTAATTAGGAATTTGCCTTGAGTGGAAAATTTTTTTTAGTAGAAAGCTGTAAACTTTATATCAATTCTAAAAAAACCTTAAACTCTATTAAAAACATTATTATTTATAAATTTATATTATTATAGTTGGATTATTATTAAATTATAAAATATAAATATTGCAAAATATTAGTAAAATAAAATTTTGGAGAGTTTGTCTCTCTCGTCAACCTCTTAATTATAACTCTGGTTAAGGCTTGTAAGTTCATTCACTAAAAGAATATGCAAGCATATAAATGCTATTCGTATAAACTATAAATACATGCAGAATATGGTATTATTCGAATACATTTTTATTTAAATAATTATTTATATGTACAATTTTATTTTATTATTATTATAATTATTCAAATAAAAATGTATAAGAATTTTTTATTTAAATTTAAAAAACAATCATGTTCAAATATTTTTTGAATAATTTCTATCCGGATAATTTGTTTGAAAATTATCCGAATAATGTTTTATTTGAATAATTATTAAAATAAAAATTTGTACAACTTAATATTTATACACAATGAGTAATTCAAACATTTGTTTGAAATAAAATATTATTTACAACAAAATTCTGTTTATTTTTTAAGTAAAAAATGTCTAGATAAATAAATGGACTATATATTTTATCTATAAGACATTGAAATATAAGTACGGTAATGTGTACTGAATAATCATTAGTATAAAATCAAATGTATCTTCATTTAAATTTAAAACTGTGCTATATCACATTGAATATATAAACATTCTTAAACATATAAAAAAAAATTTTAATATGACAAAAACAAAGAAAATCTAATTTCCTATATTTAATCTTGCACGATATATTAATTGATTCTATAAGGTTATCCATGATATTAAAGTCCTTGATTTGAAAAAATTATCATGTAATTACACGTGAACTTACAACCTCTAGCTGGTCCATATAATTTGGCGTTTAATAAATTATATGCAACACACAATCGGTAGAATATTATATATATAGTATAAATATATATAATACAATTTAAATATATATATATATAGAGAGGATTTATAGGATTTGTATGTTTTTCCATGATACAAAAATGGGTCATAATATGTTCAAGAATTAAAATATATATTATATTTATTTATTAAATTTATTTTAATTTTAACGGGATTACAAGGGGTTGGACGTCAAACTTTGCAATGATTATCAGATAAGGCAGCGGGTAGTAAGAAATTCTGAAAAATCATTATTGTTATCAAAGTCCGTCGAGTCTCAACGTCGGGAGTTTCTCGAGTGTGTCCCGAAATTACCTTTTTTTAATGTTCCAAGTGCGTTCGAAATAAGGTAACACCCGAGTGCGTCCCCCCAAAAAAAGTTATTTTTTTGACATAGCCTTAGTGCGTCTCAAAAAGAAGATCATACTTAAGGTTATAAAGTATAATAGTTGTAGATTTCATCCATAATATTCATCGCCAAATCTGTATCTTGAAAGGTTTATTTGATTATTTTTATTTATTTATTTATTTAAATTATTTACGAGCATTTAGCCCAATCACAACATATATTTTTAAGATTAAACATTCAGAAAAATAAAAAAATAAAAATATGCATGTATAATAATAGAAAAACATTTTTATGGTAATATAAAAATAAGTAAAATAAAAATATACGTATACATATATTATGTTTTATTCAGTGTACATATGTTTAGTAATAATATAGTTGGAAGAGTAATAATAATAATAATAATAATAATAATAATAATAATAATAATAATAATAATAATGATAACAATAATAATATAAGTTTTAGATTCTAATTTATAATCATGATGTAAAAATTGAGAAAGAAGTGTCGGAGTTTGCAAGGGACATATAACGCACAAGAGGTTTATTTGAACCACAGAGCGTGGAGGATGGAGGAATATGAAATGAATATATTTGATGTTTCTTACGAGGAGGGAATTTCAATGATATAGATGAAAGTAGGGTAGGGAAGTCAATATCATCAGATATAAGTTTTGATAAAAATTTTAGATTAGCATGGTGTTTCCTATCAGCTAGTGAGGCAAGACTGAGGGATTTGAGAATGGGTGTGTAATCGTGAGGAGGGCAATTAATCTTTAGTCTGTAACTGACGAAGTTTAAGAATTTACGCTGAAAATATTCTATTAGAGAAGAGTGTGTTGCTACTGTGGGATTCCAAATAATAGAACCGTATTCAAGAGTTTGTCTAACAAAAGTACGATAAAGAACTTTCAGAGGAAAAGTAAATCCAAATTCAAACGAAATACGTTTAATAAGCCCGAGGGTCTTGAAAGCTCTAGAACAGATAGTCTCGATGTGTAAACCTGGATTCATGGTTGGTGTAAATACAAAGCCCAAGTTGGTTAGGTTAGGTTTATTTCATCTTAAATAAATACCTATAGCTATGGACCAAGAACGCACTCGGATTATTCAATATAATTTGTCGTTAAAACGGCAGACGCACTCGGGCTATAAAATAGGTAAAAATTAAAAACGTGACGCACTCGGGATATCTTCTTAACGTCAACAATGATACCGACGAAATAATTTAATACATATTTTATATAATATAGGTATAGGTATACATTTTTAATAAAAATTTTGTTTTATAAATAAAAGAATATTTACAATCTATAATCATAAGTTGTATTATGTAGTTTATATAGTTATTTTGTATTATAATGTACAATAAGTAAATTTGATAACTTTAATAGCAAAACAACCTGAAATTATATGAGGGGGAACCCCTTAATACGGGAAGTTTTAACTTTGGGGAATATTATATATTATATTTATTTAATGATTTTGGTGCGAATTACAACTATTTTTACTATATTTTTGGCTACCTGCAATGGTATATTGGTATATATTCCAAACTTTAAACTTTCATACTTTTTACACCGGAAGTAGGTATAAAACTATAAAATATCTAAATTCTAGGCTATCCATACCAAGTCATAATGTGTGTCACATTTATTTTCAGCGTAATACATAAAAAAAAAGATATGGGTAATAAGTAAACTAACAAATAATATTATTAAACTAAAAATAAAATACATACCCAATACATCTTAAATTAATATTATAAATCATAAATGTGTAATATATTTTTTATCGTATAATAAAATGTATATATCATGTTGATAGTAAAGATGCATAGATTCATAACGATATATATATATTCAATTCGTGATAAGTTTATCTGTTGATTTTTTTTTTGTTTTCGTCCATTACGATTTCTCACGAGTCTTCTTTTTATATCTTGAACGTGTGCACACATGTGGCGTTGACTTATCCAATATATATAATACGTAGGTATTCCGCTTTTTGGTTATTATATTTATAATTCGAAATATTACTGCTATAGAACAGTTGTCTCATACTCTCTTATTTCTGTGTACATAATATATGATATTATTATTGTCGTAAGAAAAACACGTACAAAAATATCACGTATGTACCATAGTAAAATAATATTGTTAACTCATCAGTATGACCGACACGAGGATCGGGCGTCGTTCAAATGTAAACACATCCATCGGACGTCTCCGATGTCTTCAATTACCTCATTATTATACCTCGTATACATTCCTCGGCAAATATACTATGCATAAAATATAATATATTCAGCGTGTGTATAATATATATATATATATATATATATATATTTTATTTTCATTTTTATCGAGACGCTATATGAATTAGCTTCCTCAGCAGTCCTTCGAAAATAATGCAAAATAATGCCATGTGCAAACATTTTCGTCGTGCTTGGCGAAAAATCATCAAAGCCAGGGATATTATTTTATTTATACAGTTCAATCTCCAATTGATTAATTATTATCATGTCATAAATATTTCTGATGTTAAAAAGATTATTAGTTTACAAACATAATTCGTTCTTTCATACTCAAAATTAATTATCTATACGTGTAATAATATTTTAAATATAGGTTTTTATATATAAAAATAACGAGAAGAGGAAGAAATAAACGCCTCCAGTTGTTGTTTAGCCATGGTTTTCCCTTAAATAAAAATTACTGAAGATTTCACACATTTAATACATTTTTTTATGAGGGTTTTGCAGTACCAGAAAAACATCATTAAGCATGCGGTATGAACTTGAACTTCAACCCCCTCCCCAACAGCCCACAAATCTCAAACACTATTGCCATCTATGTAGATCTTACAGCCATATAGATATAATATCATTCGATACGGTTGTCTAAATATTATATATAACTGTGATATGAACAATACATTTTTTTTACATACATTGATCTTAAGCTTTGACTACTATGGCCATTAGCTGAAAATTATTTTGTTATGGTACGTTAGGTTTGTGTAACATGTGTTTTTGTATGTATGTAAGACATTGCTTCGCCACTACGAACGAGGTGGTTAATCATCTAGAAGCTATAGCAACGCCGGACCGTGCTTGATCGCAGCACCAATCGTTTACCATACACTAGGTTATCATAATATTATAATCGTCCAAATACTACGAGTCTACGACACACACATTTTTTAAGTTATTATTTTGTTAACAAAATTGTGCATGTAAAATAATTCATCTAATAAGCATATTGTTTATTATTAACAATATAAATTACTTAAATGTTTTTGATAAATATTAGCTTTACGCGCGGGTTTTAGGTTTTGATGATACATGCGATTTTTAATGACAATTACGTTTTTTCGTTAATTAATATAATATGGCATAAGGCATAACATTTATTATTGATCGGAAATTGTTTGTAAACTATACTTGTTGGTATCTCTAATTGCAGAATGAGTATTGATTTCTGAGAAAAACCACAATAACTATAAGGACTGCTAAAGTAACGGTATTTATATTATAGTATACACGATATTTCCTGTTTATATTTTTACTAATAAATTCCGATAATAACATGACTAAAATCTTAAAAAATAAACTGAATATTTACGTATAATATACCTTTCAACTTAAATAAGTTTTCAGAAACTATTTTCTTTTTTCTTTTACATACTTTTATATTATTATAGTTAAATTTTAATATTACTTAAGCATCACACTCTACAGAAAGTTTTTAAAGTATAGTGCTTTACTATTAGTGGATATTATTATTGCAAAAGAACTGCAATAATCGTCACAAAAAATTTTAAAGGCTAATAATATATAAAACTTCGAACTACATATTATACTTGAAGAAAAAGTTCGTGTGATACCACGTTTATTATAAATCGACGAACTATGTAGGTTATACTGATATTGCGGAAATTATCGCCTTTACCTGGTTGTGATTATTTACTAGATATAAATCATATTTTCCGTTGGTCAATCTTATAATTGTTGAAAATTGGACGGTGCATATCGTTGGCAGTAGATAAAATCGGTCGATTTTCCCCGAAGGCCGACTGCCGATGGAAAATATCGCGCGGTTACCCGATTGACCGCTCGTATAAGTAGCTTCTATACCACGGTCGTCGTATACTCACGACCTCAAGGTATCCATACTTTCCACGTTCTCATAGTCAGTCATCAGCCTTAGCTGTGGACCAGTGAGTCCTAAAAAAATGCACTCATCACTCATTATTACCGGCACTTTTCTAAGTTCATTACGCCATTTAATTCTTAATTATAACGTTTTTACGTCGTCCATTTTCACTAGTGCGCGCAATGAACAGTGGATTATTTGTGTATTTGTAGTATTGATAAGTGGATCGCGAAGTTGATACACCATACCTACATTTGGCAATACATTTCAAACGATGCGTCGATGTTGCCGTAAGCAAGTAAGCAACTGTTATTTACAATAACTAGCATAACATACCAATAGCATACAGTAATAATTTGAGATGCCGTAAGAAAATAATATATATAGTTCAGATTTCAAATGATGCGGTTTCGTTGCTTAAAGCTTGTTGTTGCTATTCGTATACTCGTGATGCAGGTTTTCATATTATGTACCGATCAGATGATGTTTATTTTGATTTAAGGAACCCCGGATAACAGCCGACATACAGTGGTCAGATACTATAAGTTCATCATGTTTTATTTATTTATTTAATTTGTAGGTAATACGCGTAATATATTACAAAAATAAACCTATAAGTGTAGATAGGTATATTGAATAATATTATATGGAATACAATACGCTACGTGAACAGCTTTTAAGTTTAAAACTTTTTGATAGTAATGTATGATGTATTTATTTAAAACAATATTAATAGCTAAAAATATATAGAATATATGTAAATAATTAGTTTAATGTTTGAAAATTGTATTAAAAGTATGCAGTAATTGTTCAGTTAAAATAATGTAGGTATTATTAAATTATCTAAAATTATGACGTTGAATACTAATAATTTAAATACTAATTCCTACATCGTTCGTAAGAGAATTCATCATGCCGGAGGATAAATTTAAATTTCTATTGGCAATGTAGATACCTACTTAATAATTAATATTCGGTACCTACCATAGAAGTTTATATTGTTAGTATTAACACATACGCAAATATTATACATCATATGGCCATGAAAATAAACGAAGTGTTGTAATATTATTATGTTATTGAAAAAATTGAGTTTATTAAGTATCATTAGTCCTATATACATTTATTTAAAATAAGTACTTTAATATTTTGTTATGTTGAATTGTTTAAGTGATTTATATAAATTAAAAATGTAATGTATTCATATTCAATTATAAATTACCGATTTCTGTATTTGAAAACAGAAACTGTCTTATTAGATACTTTAGATACTAAGTATATGCTTTAGCTGAAGATAATTCTACCACTCCTACGAGGATGTGTTATTAACCACACCTTACAGCAAGCTTAAATAAAATAAAATATAATTCAATATTTTACATTTAGTGTTACAAATGGATACTAAGAATTTTTTTTTAAAAATATAGATATATCAATAAAATATATTGACAGTTAAAAGTTAAGTGTACTATAATATATATTTTTACTTAAGCTTTATTTATGTATCACTATTTTTACTATTATTTATTTTCCTACAAAAATAAAACTTTTATTAGGATTATTATTATTATTACTATTATTGAAATTGTCATTTAATAACTTATGACTAAATGTAATAATACTAGAACATAATATCTATACAAAATTAAAATCCTCAACTAAATGATCATTCATTAATGCCCATCAATTGAATATGATTTAAGATATAGAGTTTTTAGAAAAACGCAAGAATTTCAAAGAATGCATCGGGGATCTTAAAAAACAATTTAATACGGTTTTTATGGAAATTCGTTTATAGAAATGCGAGTATTTACTCAGACGAGATATAATTCTATATGTACGCAGTATAATATAGACAGTTTATTGTTTATTTAAAACTGTGTTCAAAATTCGCAGTGTCGTGCAACGTACATGTATTATAATTTAAAATAAATATAATAATAACACGTCACATCTTAATGTAGATATAGCTACAATGCTAATTAATAATGAAATTATAGAGTATAATAATAGATATTCAAGATATACACAATATATGAAATATTTAGCTTTTTTAATATAGCTGTAAAAAGAGGAGGAGGGGTTAATTAGTGAAGTAAGAAGTTAGTTTGACAGAAAATATGTAAAGAATTGTTATCGAGCCATAGTTATTGAAAGGAATTTTAGTAATATAGAAGTCAGAAGCAAAAGAGGCATAAAATGTTTTTGACATGGTAAAAGGAGTGTTGAGAGGAGATGCCATAGTTGGATGGTTTTAGCTTAGTACTATGGTTGTGCTTTTTGAGATGCTTGCTGGCGGTTGAAAATTAACTTAAACATTGAACATCCCTTGAAGTTGGCTGTATGATCAGAATCAGAGTGCATGATCCTTACTACGGATAGTATATTTAGGCTTTCAATTATAAGGCCGTTATTAAACCGCGATAATAAAGCCGCTTGTGCTGGCAGAGACGCGGTCTGTTAACTATCAGATAGTGGTAGGTACTCGACCTAACTCGTATACTCACAAACAAATACACGAAAATGCACAAATACAAATCTATGCATGAACAATATTATTTACAATATAATATATATATATATGCGCGTAACACGCAATCGGCGATAAAATGGCGGTCGCCCTAGTGTTGCACGACAATGAAGATAGTATTATTATTAATAGTAATAATGCCTACGTGTATTATAATAGTGGTAGTCGCGCTGGTAATATGACATCCGTGAATACAATAATATAATATGTGTGTGTATGTGTGCCGCCAATGGTCCCCGAACCCTCTCGCCACCGCCGCCGCCACGAGGGGTGTCGCTAAGTACTCTAATTCGGTTATATACCAGCTCGCGCGGTCCGCAAACAATGTGCCGGGGGGTTACCAGGGTTACCCGCAGGGGAGATTTCGTATAATATACACGTGTGTGTGCCCATTTGTATGTATATTGTATAGGTACGTATCATAGGCGCGTGTATGTGTGTGTACACGCAGACGTATAATATAATAATATATATATTATGTACGTCGCGCCTGCTGTGCAAAACGTGCGAAACGAGCGGCGGAAGGGTCATTACGCATGAATAAGTCAACACAACGCTGCAGCGGGTCTGTCGCGGCTATAAGCGGATCATCGCGAGGCGGATGATATAAACCGGCTGCAAAAAAAAAAAAAAATACGAAAACGAAAAACGAAAATGAGGGATCCCCCCTCCCCTAGAGACGAGGTCTAATGACGATTAACCAAAAAATAAAATGGCTGCTAAGCTTTATAACGCGTAAATCATCGTATTATATATAATAATATACGAGTGTATATTATTATTATGTTGTATTGGCTTCGGTGATTATTGTTTGCGGGCCAGACACCGATTTTGGCTATTGTGTGTGTGAATTTTTTTTATTTCATTTCGTTTCATCGCTAACACTATAACCTACGCATTATTAGCCGAACGGATTTAATAGTCCGTTGCAAATGTTTTAAGATTTATACTCATTTTTTATCGTATTGCAGCGCGCTTTGTTATAATAAATTCTATATACCATACATATGTAGGTATAAGTACTCTGGTACCAGTGGTACCTATGCGTATATTTTAAGCCACTTTACGTTTTGCGGTGTTGTGGTTTTTGGATTGACGTCTCAATAAAGAATTTATCCCTGTATACAAACGTTGAAATAAACGTTACCATTTTACGTGCTTTATGTATACAAATAGGTACTCGATGTGCAATATACATCTATAATATTGCAAGGCAAAGCTGCCCAAAGATCTAAAAATATAATAGAATATTATTACTTATGCCAATAATTATTATTTAATTTAAAAATATTTAAACTATACAAATTAATATTTTATTATTATTTATAATGATACTTATTAATTATATTAGCTTATACAGTAAGAATACTAGTATAATTAGTCACTACTTCTGATGGGGTTATGAGTGTGAAATATTTTACGTGAAATTTTCACTTTGAAATATTATAAGCCTAAAACTTTCATCCTTCTTATATTTTTTTATAATTTTTGAGTTTTTTGGTATGTTTCATAAAGTAAACACTAAATTTCACACTGATTTCATACCCTATTTACTATATCAACATAATCATGTGATAAACTAATAAGTGATAATAAATAATAATTATAAATTATAATACAAATTATACTATATTATAAATTTATAAATTTTATATTTCTATTTTATTTGAATTCAAATAGGCAATAGCAAAACTATATAAATGTTAAATAATATAGGTAAGGATAAATATAATAGTGCATTTGGTTATAAGTTATAATTATTATAACTTAAAAGTTATAAATATTTAATATATTTAATTTTTTATATTTTTTAATCTATCTTATGTTTTTTTATTTTTCATAAAAATGAAATATTTCATGAAGTTTTAGAAACCTGCTATTTCATATATTTTGTTCTTTTAATATTGTTAATATTGTCAATATTCACAGCCATTCGACTGTGAGTGATATTTTGTGTCTCTCACGAACCGTACAATTTGTCCGGCTTTAGAAAATATCCATTCAACAGGTGATGAAATACAACTGAAACTTACTCATACTGCTTATAGTCTATAGATCTGTGCTCAGTTCTATTGCAGGCATTGCATTTTTAAAAACTAGGTTGTTTGATTTTATTATGACATGCGAATAAAAATGATGACAATTTTGTATTTGTTCAATTTTCAAAACAAACGGTATTAACTATTAGGTATATTATTTGGTAAGATTCGAATATTTAAATAGTATTTGGAATTTTCAGATCCAAAATCAAATAGTTTGTCTACAAGAACACACTATGTAGGACTAGATAATCGATATGACAATTTCTTTCGCATATAATATAATATCGTATGCACTGACGCACTTTAATGTGCACTTATTCTATGTATACAGGTATTACAACAAATAATAATATTATGTTTACGCGTTAAACGACAGTTTAGTCAATGAGTGTTAAGTATGTAATAGTAATAAGTAATATAAACAAAACTTATATATAATATACGTGGTTATCTCTGTCTGCAGAAGACGCCGTATATATTTAAACGACGATGCTATATTAGTTTTACGAATATAAATATATATACACAGTACACACATATTATATATATTGACTGGTATAATATAATACTCCGTTTGATGTTTAACGTAGAGTTTTGCTGCTTGAAGAAATCATTTTTTTCTCCTTGATCCCGCGTTGCTATGTTTATTTATATCTCAGAGCATTATAAATCACTGTGGGAAGTTTTACTCGTTCGTCGTGTTCTTTGTCAATTATTTCGGATTTGCTTGTTAATGTAATAATGTGTTCATATATATCTTTGTAGGCGTAAGTTATTACTTATACACATAATGATGATATTATATAGATATTAGGTACTATACAAATATATATATATATATAATAATAATATTATTATATTATATTTTTATTTAGTGGTTATTCTATAACGTATGATTATTTTGTCTTCCGTCAACACGAAATGTGAAATCGACAACACTTAATAATTATCATCGCTATTATTATGTATTATACTGTCATAGGATATTCGAATTAATAATATAATACCTTCAGAGCTTCTTTAATACTCAGAATAATATTTCAATTTGATTTTGATTCAAGAATAAAAATTATAGATACGTGATTCGAATCAAACAATTTAGAATAAATTTATCATAATATTTACTTTCCTTGGCTCAAGAACAGTTAAACGCTGCATTGTTCTGTTAAATATTAAATGTACAAAGTATACACTGATATATGGTATAAAGTTCAACCAAGCTATATAATTATTCGATGTAAGAACAATCGATTGAAAAATATAATTAGGTGGGCATTTTATTTATATCGTGCATTATATTTTATTATTTATGGTTTATGTTTGATCGTTAGACATAAACGATAGATTAACAGGCTAATTATATATCTATTAAGTATCTACAGTTATTGTTATTTTATGAATTAGAATACAAAAATTAAAACTCATTATATGTTCCTAATATAAGAAAATATTATGTTAATGATTTGTGTATAATTGTACCTATACTTCTTATCCGTGACAAATCTTAAAAAGTATTAGTTTAAAAATATTCTTAATTAGATGCAATTCAGAATAACGTTCTGCTACATTATGTGGATATAACACGAAGCCTTAACGCCGGAATTGGTTTCAGTAAAAAAAAAAAAAATTGTTCTAATAATGTTTAACGTTTTACTAATTATTTTATCCTATTGAGTAGGTATATAGTTTATTACGACGTCGTCAGCTAGACGAACGGGTTTAACATTAAAACTTATATATATATATATATAATATAGATATATTAAAATTTAAAATACATAAGTAGTATTATACATACCTAACTCTATTAAGCGCCTAATAGCCTCAAACACAATTCTACGGACAACATCAATTAAATATTATACAATTTCGTACCTACATATATATAAAATGATATGTATATATAGGAGGGTACCTGCCTACCTAAATGTTAATATATTATTGTGTCTGATGCCCACAATCAACACATTGCTTGGAGTGTTGCATTAATGCCGCCTTGCACGATTACACCGATTTCGGTTAGACAATTTTTGGAGATTTCACCGCAGTTGACGTTAATGCTAATTGATAGCCGCAACTCCATAATGAAATACGATACGCCGCTACTTAACATATTATAAGTCCATATACTCTTGTAGTCTAGTCCTACAGGGGTAATAAAATACGTCTGACCGAAAAATCTTTTTGGATTCAACTAACCGTATGACTCGGTGAAGTCTATCGGACGAATTTCGAGTTTTCTGACAAAATACACGTAACTAAGTTTGAACCGTAGGTAGAGTAATTTTAATTATGAAATCACGTCTGAAAGCCGACATTAATATATTTATGAATAACCTATTCAAGTATAATACAGTGTACTAACTGGTGGCGAGTGCTTGTATATAATATTTATTATTGGGCATCTGCAAGCTAGTAACGTCAAATGTGAATCGATCGTCGATTTTATTTAAATATCTTTAAACACAAAAAAAGATTAGTTACTCAACATACAATTTGTCAGGAAATTCAATATTTTTTGCTTGTTATAAAATGTATGTTTTACATATACGTATAAATTTTAGGATATGATTATTATTTATTAATTTGATTTAAATTGTTAGGGTTTATACTTTATTACTTTGATAATTTATTCTATTATATAACGGTATCTTATCACTATTATTTATTCTATATTATAATTAAGTTTTAATATCGTATAGTATATGATATATATTATATATAAATATATAATATTATGGTTAATATGTATATTTTATATTTAAAACTGTCTGAAAGATTTCTAATATATAGATTTTATAGTTTTGTTCCATTATAAGATTTTTATAAAATATTGTATATTCAATGTATAATAACTGTTATTTATTGATGACAAATTTTTTCGTTTATATTTTACTTACATAACATATACTCTACTGCAAACAGCTAAAGATTTTAATTAAAATATCGAAAAACATATAATCTTTCGGAAGTATCAAAAAATAAAGTGGTTAAAATAAAATACATAATAAACTATTATTGTTAATTGAAAAATAAACATTATTATTTATTAATGTGGTAGTTTTTTTTTTTTACGCTAAGAATGTAACAATTTGATCGTTATTTAGACGAGTTAATGATTCAATGAGGCTGAACAAACAAACCCATAAAAATCCTTTTTCCACTAATTTACATAACACGTTTTTTTTTTTAAATATAACGTCAATTTGTAGAGAAAACCGATTATTTTGATTATTATTGAGGTTTAAATTTTATGATCTTTTTCACGTCTAATTTTTGGGGTGGGCATACTGGACGGACGAGGTTCAGATGCGGACGGTCGCGCATTAAAGTCTCCGGCGTGAAATAAAGCAACGAACAACTATATGTTATATTATTTACATATATGCGTTGCACTATAGAAGTAAATTTATAAATTTTCTATACCAAACCTTACTTAAACGTTTAATAATTAATCGGTTTTAAAAGTTTTTATGGTCTGCATATGGTGTGCCAAATTTAATTTTTATGAATATACCTATACATGTTACAATATATTTAGACTTACACAAGGTATAAATTCAATAATATATTTTTTTATTTATTTGTCATTATTATATTACCATTTACTTTTATATTCAGTAGAGTGATTATATATATATTATTGGCACGGGACAATAAAAAAAGCGTTATAAGTACAAAATAAAACAAGGAAAAAAACCGTCGTAGTTAAAACCGCAGGACTCGTTTCTACGCGGCAAAAGGGTTGTAAGAGGAGCAATAAAAATAAGAAAATATCGCACAACATTCTACCTATATATTATTACTATCGTATAGGTATAATATGTGTATATAGTGGCTCGCGTTAAAACCACAACAAGTCGGCAAACAAAAATATAAAATGGTAATGATCAATTGAGCTGTCAATAATATGCTCACAATAGTAATAATATAATTTACGACAACAAATATATATAATTTAATATGCTCAATGCCAACGCTTGTACTTATTCGTATATCCGCACTGTTTTAACAATAATAATATAATATATGGCGTAGGTATATTCAAGGGACCTACTCGGAAACAAAAAAAAAAAACCATTGAACCGCATGTACGATCCGCGGCGTGTCTCAGCGTGATTTTATTATGTGGTTATTTATGCTATTATATATTTATAATATTAGCGGGCGATCGACAGCCAGCCCGCGAAATCTCCACGGGTGCCTAAGTATTGTTTTCCCATATTTCTTCGACAATTATTTTATTGTCCCTTTTGTTTTTCGATCAACAAGTCGGTACACATTCGATTAAAATTATTAAATATCTCACGCTCTGTTGGCTGCGCACGTATATAATAATATTAAAATTTGATAATAATAATAATAAACATAACATTATAATACACATGACAATACAGATACAACGGAATTAAAAAAGAAAAACGGTTATAGATTTCATCAATCCATTTTCACACACACATACATACATTAAACCGATCTATTGCGCAATAATTGTATTGTATGTACAGATTTTGCCCAAATTACATAAGGAATTACTGCACCGATTGTCATTTATGAATTTATGATTATACTTATTCAATATAATACTCGACAAAGTGCACTTCTTGTATATTTGAATAATAGGAGTATATAAATATATAAAACTATGGAATTATTAAGTGACGATTGCATATAATATCTTTGTAATACCTTTAAATAATATTGAGGTTTAATAAATAGATTATTGCTTCCTCACTATGTAAAATAAAATGTTATCATATGCTATATTTTTAAATATTTTTTTACGCCTTGTTATAAATAGTATATATAAATATTATACCTCAATATTTCCATAAATTATATCAAATAATAATAATAATTACATATAAGTAAAATTTTAAGATGACTTAACTTTTAGTTATAAGTTGTTAGTTAACAATATTATATAATGTGTCTGATAGAGTTTAAATTTCGTATACAAGCTTATCAGTGTAAAAAAATATGAAATTATAAAAAAATATAATATATAATTATTATAATAATATTGTATATTTTGACAAATATTATGAAGCTCAAAGCTACTTTTTCAGTTTTTTTTTTGTTAGTTAATAAGACATCCATTATTATTATTATTGAGGTATGTTTATTCGACTTCTAGCCAGCAAGTGTTCATTACTTCATCATATCAATCATGTCAACATAAATGTAAATCCTTAAACATGCTTATTATAAAATTTATTTATATATTGTATGTATTAAAAAAAAAAATTATTCAATAACAATATAAATAGTTCGTATTATTAAGTCTATATAATGTACATACTTTTAAATATAATTCCAATGTTACTTAATTAATTAATTATTTTACTACTTGAAGTATGTTTTCTGCAACTTGGTTTTATTAAATTCTTGGCGATAATATCTTAGATTTCACAACACAATATTATGTTTAAAAACTGAATTAATAGTAATATAACTTTGATATTATAAAATTTATATTCAAACAATTTATGAAGGTACTGCATAGTAACTAGTTCAATAATTTTATAGATTGTTAACTTACTGACGAGTTTAATATTATATAGTCTTTAGAAAAATAGTGGTTTTTACTAGTTTTCTTAAGAATCTAAAGAATGTCATAAACACGGACTATTTAAAATAAGTTTAATTAAAATATAAAATATGAATATGTATTTTTACTTTCATAATAATAAAATATGATTATTTCATTAAATATTCAGTTATTTGTCGAGATGTAAACATGATTGTTTAAATAAGATTAAAAATCGTTTGTCACCATTTTGTGCTTTATAGTAAGTTTATGTTTAAAAATATAAAAGATTTACCTTCTTTATAAATTCCTAAAATATCGTAAAAGAAATTCTTGTAAGCGTAATTTAAATTCAACTTTTACATAAATCATCAAGTGAAATTCACCTATATAAATTTGTTAATTCATGTAATGTTTTCAGCGATTAGTATGAATACGGAATTACAGAAGTAATCAGTGTTATTTGTTAGTATGATTAAATTTTCGGGGTTTATCTTTTAGTTTTTATATTACAATAAGTATATAATAGGTATAGTACCACTAACCAATTATATTTATAAAATAATTTTAGTTTTTACACGGCGAGTAGTTCATTTTAAAAATAGGTGTCATTGGTCAGTTATGACTTAGGGGTTACTTCTTTTTATTATTTTTCAGTTTTTCTATGCAAGTATATAATATTTAATGCGAAGATTTTTACTTTGTGTGTAAATTACTGCTCAGTTACCACTATGAATGTACATTAATACATTATACACATTGAATTTTGTAATTATAGAGATCTGTTTTAGTATTAATTTTTCTTTAGAAAATAACATTGAATTCCTTAGACGACGTTTCTATGTAATTTATTCTTAAAAATCTGATAATATTTTTTGTAATAAAATATTGCTGACTTTAATTTTTATATAAATATAATTTTATGTAAATCTTGATGACTTTTTAATGAAATACCTGCGTAATATCTGTCTGAACTCAATGTTATGATTCGTTATCATAATGAGATTTTAACATTGTTTTACCAAAATTTTTGTTGGAAATAGTTATATTTCTACAGTTATAACTTATAAAATAGTATAGGATATCTAAGGATATGATCATATAGGGAATAGTAAGAGAGAAAGAGATAGAAATATATTTAAAGAAATATTTGGACTGTAGGAATGTCTATAGCTGGAGGTATTTTTTAGTAAATTATGGTCGAGCATGTATGATTGATGTGTTGACAAAGTTCGCATGTATCATAGTTGTCCGATGAAGAGCGTGTAAATAACGAGATAGATATCCATAATTATTTTTATATATTCATATATAAATTGTGATACAAATATAATAATCGTTTTAAATATAAAATAAAAAAAAATAATTATTATTACAAGAAAAAAGATAACACTTTCCATTCTCTAAGAATGTATTTAATATATTAGAGATACAATGCAATATTATGCAAAGTGTTTGTACGCATCATGCATATACATCATAACCAGATAAGACTCATAAGTTTATGTATATGAAATTGGTTAAATATGTATTATGACCCAAATATTCAGTTAAATTTACACTAAAAAAGTAGATTTTTTTAATTTAAATACAAAAATTAATATCTATTATTTATATATAGTATATAATAATATCATTATTCAATATACAATAAGTAAATGTGAAGTGGAATAATAGAGCATAGTAACTTAATATATAGAGAAGAGCGTTCTTTAAGGTTGTAGCATTTTTATAATCAAATTCAAAAATAAATATTTCAGATTTTAAATATCTACAAAAAACAGGTATATTATACAAATCATCATTATGAGTAAATTAGATCAATTCATGAAAATCTAATCACCATTATCTGATGTGATGTATATCGATATTGATGATGAATATAAAATATTATTAAAAATTATAATTTTTGAAATAAAAGTAATCTATACATATCCTACATGGCTATTTACACTTTTTTTTTACCAATTGACTGATGATAAAGTGATGAATGGGATTTCTTGAAATATAAAAAATGTACGTGTTTAGAATGTTTAGACACATGCCCTTTTTTTATAAATATATACATATGTATATATATATATATATGTATCGATATATTATATTTCCAAAAATATGATATCCCTAAAAAAAACCACGTATAATGTGCATTATGCACTATAAATTTCAAAAAATATTCGAACATGCGAAAAAAAGTAGAAATCTCTAAATAAACAAAATAATATAGTTTTACAAGAGTATCTATGTAATACTTAATAATATATATATATATATATATATATATATATATGCCTCCTGCTTCATCATAAAATAACGTGGTCCAATAAGACGTTTAATTTGATGCAATATTGCATATATGTACCTACTTACGAATCTTGTGATCACCATACTATATTATAATACATAACTTGCTGTCGATTGCAGACATTCATCAGCGTAAATATCCATTGCAGCACGCGTATATAATGTATATAAAGATACGAGGGAACCATAGATTATAATAATTTTGTATATAAAATAAACCGACGTTCATAATATTTAGTATTATTATATTATCCGTGGTTGATTTCCGTATGATATAGGCGCATTTTATATTTTACTCGATTTTTTGAGCACCGGTGCTAAAGGGTTTACGCTTGGTGTTACAATATACGTATAATATTATACGGCACTCACAAAAATGTGTACACACATACAGGGAATACTGCAGCAGAACGAACCGATATAATATGCGTACATGTGTAATATATAATATTATTATTATTATTATTGTATACAGCTGCAGTGTGCGTTTCTAACGAGATTTGGTGAAGGTGCGGTTGAAAATTTTACGGGGCCCGTTTCACGTGTCATTTTATTTACACTTGACCGATGCCGCTCGCATGTTTTCGTCCCCACGATGATAATAATAATAGTAATAGTAATAATACGAATAATAATAATAATGGTAATAAAAACGTTATAAGAGGAGGCCGTGCAAATTTTCGAAAAAAAGAACCTATATAATATAATATACATATATATTATACAACAATGCAGTGGTATCGGCGGCATGTATGTACGTTCGAGCTGGTATTTGGCGATCGATAATCTCGGAGATGACATGTGTTGTAAAAATGGAATTTCTCGCAGCCTTTTGTTGTTTGCGGATCGTATGTACGCGCCT
This sequence comes from Rhopalosiphum nymphaeae, assembly GCA_036289425.1. Classification (NCBI taxonomy): domain Eukaryota; kingdom Metazoa; phylum Arthropoda; class Insecta; order Hemiptera; family Aphididae; genus Rhopalosiphum; species Rhopalosiphum nymphaeae. The sequence goes on from JAZAQC010000005.1 coordinate 9,098,710, forward strand.
GTACATACATATAATACAACTGTATATACGCTATTCGTATGTGTGTGTGAGATACGCCAAACCGATTGAAATCCGCACGCACACAGAAGAAATGCCGCGCGCGCGGACAATGCGCTTAAACGGATAACCGCAATGATCATTGGATTCGATGTATCGAATAATACCGCCCACAAAATATATAATTTAATAATAAAAGGAAAAATTTAGTGGCGGTGACGACGATCATTATGTCTTATACCAGATAGATCTTTTTTTACAGCCGCGGACATGCAGGGATTTGAAACGATGACCGAAGCACATCGTTGGCGTATAGAGGTATAACGTATAAACCTTTATAGCCATGTACAAGTAAGAATTAGCAAAGTATCAGGTATTATTATTTTGTACAAGAGATTAGTATAATATACGCATAAATATCAAAATATGTCCAACCACTGTTTAAAACGGTCTACAAACGTATGAAGAAGCATTATTTTTAAAATTTTAAAATAAGACTTCAACATTTTCAGCAAGAGCAAATTTTATTGCATTTAGCAGGCCATGAGGTGATCCGTGAAAAAAACCTAGTTTTTTGTTACTTTGTTAATTTGATCATACGAGTATTATACTAAAGAATTACAATAAAACATCACGAACAAGATCAATTTAATACATTCAAAAATAGTTTCATTCAGTTTATTAATTATAATATTAGAAATAAAGATTTTAAACAAATTACTCATCTTCTCATAAACTATTAATATAATTTAATCATTGAGATGAATGATATAATATGTGATATGCCTTATTAACTACATCAACTAATATAGATAAATATCATACTTTAAAAGATTTTGTTTTGGAATTCAAAAGTTTTAATGTATAAAAAAATAATAAAAAGGTATAAAGAAGTTACATTTTATGATATAATATATAATAGGCATCCTGTATTAAGGGTCCTCTCCTTATATATGCCTAAGACATTCATTTCACCTACGCAAAACAATACAATTTTTTATTTTAAAATATGTTAATAGTTCTAAAAATAATATGTTGGATTTTGACCACATCACATTTAAAAAAATCACCCTGCAGTATATTTATAAAATCTGAAATATTATGAAAACATGAATTCAACTGATTTTAAGATACATTGCTTATCTACAAAATAACATATTATTAAAATATAAACTTATATATAAAATACTTCCAGTTTCATATTATATTTATCTTCACTCTTTATAGTGTTTCAGTAATTTAGGCTTCAGTGTTTTGGATTAAGAGTATATTTTATAAAGAAAGTGTCTAACTATAATAAAAATAATTATTAATTGTTTCGAAGGATAGGTACATCGATGCATATATATAATTAAAAATTCTGGAAAAAACTTGCCCTTTTTACTTTGAATTTTTTTTTCTATTATCATTTTAATATGCAATTGAACACTATATTATATTAAAATACTATCCAAATGTCTATTATTAATTTTAATATTTCAAGTTAATCTATGTAACTATGTAAATATTCGATATTTCTATTAATTTAATTGAGTTAAACATTTTTATTAATTGAATTAGTATTAACGTATACACCATACATATAATATATTTATGTTTTAAATAGTAAAATCTAATATTTTCTATGAAAATAAATTTATAAATGTAAAAAAAACTAAAAAACTTTATTTTTGACATAAATTATTGAAATAAAAATGAAAATTTGATGCTCTTTGCGATCACAAATCCATAAATCTTCTATAATGTGTACTTCTCACTATTTACCTAATATTCAAAATATTTAGCAGTGGTGTTTTAGTGTATAGCAAGTATAAAACTACTCACACTGTCGCCATAGAGTTATAAAATAGGTAGCTGATTAAACTATTGAAGTCAACAATAGTAAAATAGTTATATATTTTGTTTTTTGATTAGTCAATAAGCGATTTAGTGAAACGATAATTTCGACGTTTGATCGCGGTAAAAAGGTAAACAAAAACGAAAAACGAATTGTTGGTCTTTGAAGCACTATGTACATACAATGTGCAGTAGCCACTGTTATTATATATAATATATAATATTGTATTATACATGATTATATCTTGGAACGAACTCTATCTATATACTTAAAACACATTATTATTAAGTATTATACATATATCGCAGTGGTATTGAAAAACATCAGAAAAACCGATCGCGTGCGGCGGCGCTCGTTTTCTATTTGATATCGGAGCAGAGCAGACAACCCCTGCGCGGGCGGTATCACCTATGTTGTAGGTAGGCACAGTAAACAGGCGGTCGCAGTGGTGGTAAAAAGTGGCGTGCAGCGGCGGTCGAAAAAATAAACACTAGACCCTAGTATCGAGTAAGATGATGGTCATACCGCACGTAGGTATAATATACGATATTATATCGTTATATAATATGTCAATCGAAGTGGAAATTTCGGTTGAACTGCAGCGGGAATACAATAATATTATAGGTGGCGTGTAATGTGGGGTTGACGTGATTAGTGTTTCGATACTATAATCGTGATGGTGTGTCTGTCAGAGTGCTGCTCTGCGCCGCCGCGGGTATTAAACACACACACACACACATATATAATATAATAATATGAGCTATAATATACGACGAGATTATGACCTAAACTAAATATACGGTATCCAACGCGTACACATTATACACGCGGAGAAGATTTCGACGGAATTGAGTTATTTAACGTGTGGTAATGTGGTATACTCGGGTTTGGTGGTGAGGGGGCGCGGAACTCGACTGCCGGACCGGGTAACCGGTGATTAGAGACCGGTACTCGAGAGCCCTGTAATTATACCCGCAACCTAACCCAGTGTCCGACCTATATATATAAATATAACGCTCTCTCGCGCGCGCGAGCTACACACACATACGCAATGTAATTATTTTTATACCTTGTAAATTGGAGTGTCAGCCGTTTGTGTGGAACGCGCAAACCGCGCCGCGTTTGTGTATACCATCGTACATAATATTATAATCGTATGCACAAATCATCCGTTTAAGCACACACAATCAGTTATGTGTGCTGCCCGTCTCTCTCTCACTCTTTCCCTCGTATTATTTTAAATACGTCTAAATGTTTCCAACAAATTCCACCGCCGCATCGCGGAAAAAAATAAAATATAATATACGTTTCGGTAGATTTCTCTATCCCTCTTTCCAAAAAAAAAACCAGTTATATCCGCGCACATCGCCGGTAGAGTCGACACCGTGCTCTCGTTTTCTTGCACGTGCAGACGTGCAACAGCGCACATGACCTGGGACGGATTTTTATATTATATACCTATATATATATTATTAAATTATACTAACACTCATTTTCGGGTTGATCGTTTTTCGTCGCAGTAAATAAACGCACCAAGTGTATAATAACTACTGTTCAGGTGCCGGCAGGACAATAATACGTATTTTACGACTTACAAGGTTGTCTGATCTGCAAAAGTTTGATGAAAGAATGCGTTTTACAACGCAGACATCACGCCCTGTAATAATATGAATTTTTATATTTTATATTAGATTCTTGACTTTATTGATAGGTATTTATGATTACTGTACGACTTTTATTATTTGTAATGTTACTCAGGATTTCGTTTTGGACAATTCAAGAGTATTATCTTAGTCAACAAATATAACGCTTTCTAGTATTCTGTGTATGTGATAACTCTGAAGATTGCAAAATATAATATAATATAGCTCGTGTTTGAAATATATGAAGTTTTAGTAACGTTGTATTAAAGTATAGGATTATTCGATTACAAGTGAAGCATCTACGATGGAGGGTAGCATACACGATTAATTAATATGGTTAAAACTTTTTGTATTTGGTAGAACTTACTATTTTAAATTCTTAAAACACTACAACTAAGTTTTTTTAGAATTTATTCTATTGTTTAGTTTATTATGTTTAAGACTAAATTAAATTGCATTCAAAATTTGTACTTCGCAAACAAAACTGCACTCTACGCATGAATTTTATAAAATAAATGTTTTTCTTAGTAAATAAATTATAATAATCTGAGGTGTTAGTAAACATTTACTAAACCTATATCATCATGTTATTTTCTGTTGACGACATTACTTTAAATATACATATTATACAGAGTGGTTCACTATGCATATTCTATATGTTTATCCTTATTTTTTTTAATAATGAATTTTTTATAATTTTAATTTTTGGAATTGTTGAGTAATGACTTACACTTAAAGTCCATAATTCTAAATACATACATTTTTATGCTATTTAAAGTGTCCAGTACATGGTGATACAATCTAATTTTTTTCAAACGAGAGCTACATATTTTATTTTATCTATTCTTTTATGTTTATTTTGTCATACAATATATGATTATTGTTTTTAAATGTTGATTTATATAAATTGAAATTTAAAACAATAGTTTTTGAATTATTAAAATATATGTAGTACTAAGGGTAATATACTAGTATATTGTAATAGATTTTAGATACACAAGACTATGATAATTCGAAAATTACAATTTTTTATCATAATAGATTAACCTTTTATAAATTTTCCCTGAGCAGAAAAGGTACTAAATTATAATATACATAATATATGTATTATATTATTACATATGTATTATTATGTAAAACCAGTATTACCCATCTCAACTATTTATTTATTCTTATTATAATATATTGCATATATCAATGATTTAATTACTCAGAAATTACATGTTCAAATTTTAATTTAGATGTATAATAGCTTTAAAACAACCTTTTGTTTAACAAATTTAAGTAACTAAGCGCGTGGTTCTCACTTGAAACAAGAAGTTAGTATAACTCTATAAATGGTATGAAAAATCTAACTATCAGAAAACATAGTATTAATGTGTTTAGGTATGCATGAAAAATTCGAAAATTTAAATAACTGCATTGTTAAATTATAAAAGACCTCTTGGTTTAAATTAGTATAAAATGTGTATGTTAACATGGTTGGTGAATCACCTTGCAGTATATAATAAACAGTAAATATTAATTATGAGATATTCCACCACGGTATTACGGTGCATACTTTATTATTATTGGATTTTGCTTTTAGCAACAGTTTTTGTTTAAGCATCTAAGCGAGACTACAAAGACCTATTATTTGTTATATTATTTCAAAAATTTAAATTACAAAATCTCTGTTAGATTAGATAAACAATTTGTTAGAGTTATAATTAGCGTTTAAACACTAGCAGAAGCCTTAAACAATTCAAACGTTTAGTGTATACACGAGTATATTATTGTCTATACTGACTTTACTATATAATATAGATGTAAAATATTTAAAACAAACACATCATGTAGACAAGTTTTTAAACAACCACGATGTATTTAAAAAATTATAATAATAAATAATTATGCACGTAGGTGATAGCTTTGCTGTATAGTAAGAATAACTTGCCATTGAGAAGTTATTAAAATTGATGTGAATAATTTCAATTTAATGATAAATCATTGCACACAAAAAAACGATTTTAAGCAGAAACCCATATTAATTATGATAATAATAATAATAATCATATAGATATATATTTTTAAGATAAATAAAATATAGTAAAATCATAATAACCAGTATTGTAAGTGAAAAGAAACATATCGTTAAAGTTGTAAGGTAAATAGAGGAGTACATGAAGTAAAAAAAAATGTATATCAATTATATTTTAATTATATATATATATATGTTTTTAACTTGGAATAAGAATTAAAAAAAAAAAATCAAAGGTAATTATTCGACAGCACATTGGTAGGGGACTAAACGGACTGTTGGTAAAATAATTATTTTTTTACTAAGTTTTAGTATATTATTAATTATAAAATATTAATATTAAAAACCGTGATAATATATTTTTAATGATAACAGTTTTTAAAAATTACTTAATAAGAATAACTTATAGTATCTTATATTATATACGTATGTTCAATAAATTTGAGCAAATCTAAAAAGTTATTATCAAGAATTAAAAAATATTAAACATCAAATATCTATAAATAGCAATAAAAAAAGATGATAATAAATATTAATATTTTTCATAACATCCAGTATAATTTATTATTATGTTTATACGAATATTGGGTGAAACTGTTTAGTCTACAATTATTCATTTTTAAATTACAATAAACAAAATTGATTTTGTCAAAAACAGGTTTTGAATAAAATTTCCAGCTTTTCACCTTATTATTATTATTTTTATATATTTCCCGATTATTTGTAAAAATAAATACTGGGAAATTTAGCGTAACTAACCAAATATGTAGATTAAATGTTTACAATAACTATCCTTGAAGTTGAATATGAATTCAGTTTTTTTTACTACCTAACTATAATAAAAGTGTACACATACACACACATCATTGTAAAACCAATACATTCATCGTTTCGTTCAGAATCTAAAATCATTTATATATTTTATTTTTCTGAGTTTAAGAATTTAAAAGAGAAGGACAAAGGATCATGTGTGACTATCGATATGACAAGTTCATTATTAGTCGGCAACAACGGACAACAATAACATATATAACAGACAATGTACTCTAAACCTTTCTTTATTTTGGAAACTCGGGAGGTAAAATATAATTCAACGATGAATAAGATAAGATGTTTTGATCGCATTAGCTGTGAGTTAAAGTGTTTATTTATAAATATTTTGTCCTAGGCCAGTGCTTATGCGTCAGGTAGCTGGAAAAAGTGTCAATATGTTCACGGTTAAATAATTCAATTAGTTCCAGTCATGCACTCGTGCACTATATATTGAGGTACGTACTATATATGCCTACCGAATTTCAATTTAGATTTTAATAATTATCAGATTAATCGTTTAAAAAGTTTTAAACATCGCTAACGTACCTATATGTTTTTTTAGTCATTACGATGTTTATGTAGATACCTACTTATTTATAAATGTATGATATTATATTATGTTCTAATTCTTAAATAAAAATTATAAATATTATGATAAATTTATTTAATGTGATATAAAAATAAGGTAACAAACATTTTACTTAATATTTAAAATTTATTCGGTTTTTGATGAATATATTTTTATTTTTTAATAATTGTTTAGGATTCGTTTAAAATAGTACAATTTATTAATATACTGCTATTAATATATATAGAGTACTTTTAATCTGTGAATTTGATTTTGATTTTAATAAACAATTTAGTTGTTTACTTCCAAAAATAATAATTACCGTGATCTTTCAAGGTACAATTTTAAGTCTAAGAATGGAGATTTCCGCAAAAAAATATTTCTTTTATGATAATGTTATTATTATAAAATAAAAATTAGAAATTTGTATTGTTAGATCATAATTTATTTTAATCTAGAAAAAATCTAGAAAATATTATAAAACATTTTATATGTATTTAATTACAATTTATTTCACACATAAATTAGTTGTTAGTATCAAAAACATTAAATAATTATTATGATATTATTCTTTTGATACTATTTTCAATCATAATATCGTATTTCGGAAAAAAATTAATAATACAAATTAATACGTACTCATCATAAGATATAATCTTGAATGCTAAGTGAATGCCCTAAAAAAACCATACGATCATTTCACTAATGGATTTTTTTTACAGTTTATCATCAATTGATAAAAATGTTTTATCGTGGTGTCGTATTATTATTATCATACATTAAAAAGTTAAAAAAATCAATCTGCAAATAATGTATTTAATGTAGGTTACGTTTGAACATTTATTTCTTTAAATATTTTATCGTTCAAGGTTGTGCTATATGAATATCTGATGTTCTTTCTTTGAAATAGTGTAGGTACCAAATTTCTACCCCAGCTGTATACTATGCTGAACATGAGTATAATAGCACAAAAAAAAGATTCAATTCATCAAGCTGGTTTTTGGATAAATATGTTTCAATTCAAGATATTATATTAGATGCTGAATATTCTCGGAAAATGTTTTATTAAGATTTATTAGGATCGATAAATGCTACGCCACATGTCTGATGTATAATATTTAACCCTGAATGTAAATTCTGTAGTTAATGTAGTATATTATCTTCTGTGATTTTAATACTTTTTATATTTTATTATATTTATATTATGAATGGAGTTTACACAAAGGTTGTTCGAAGCAAATAGACGTTTATTTAGTTATTTATTTTTTTCAAAACATAATACTATAATACTATTGTGTTTTTACTACGTATTTACTATATATGTAGGACAATATCAATATGACTACTAATGACAAAATAAAAATAAAATATTACTTTTTAAATTATAATTTTTTCTTGCAAAATCCATGAGTAATATAATATAAAGTTATTCGTTATATTATCTTACTTCGAGTCAATTACCTACACGATAACGTTAAGTGTATATTACAAACCAGATGGTGAACAATTTCTAAAAATTGTTATGTATTTGAATATGGGACCCTTCAACACACGAATTTTGCCCTTATAGTTTATACTTAGTCAATGTTATAATAATATATGATGTATGGTTTTTGGGAGGATTTCTGTCTCATTAATTTATTTCAGACATCACACTCATATACACCTAATAGGAATTATAATATATTGGCGCCTATGTATTTCGTATATATCTATCTCATTAAAAGGAAATGTTAAGTAGATGTGGGTGTTTCTGGCTTCTGCACATTTTCGTCAAAGCATATTTCAATATTATGTTGTCACCGCGTTTCGTTTAAATTTATTGCGATGTAAGAACAAATATATTTCATGTATACAAAATAACTAATGACTAAAAACATGCGTATGTTGATATTCACACTTTAGTGTTATAGTCGTAATTAAACTTTTTTTTAATTATAATACGTATATATTGTATCTATAGATTATTTTTGTACAGTAAGCATAATTATTGGTTGTTCTTAATTTTGATATTTTATATATTTTTTATATATATATATATTACGGGTAAAGTACGAAAATTGGTAGTATACACATTATTTAGTGTGCTGTAGATAAAGTATATATGAAGTAGAAAAAACCTCCAAGTTCATAGCATTGATTATCGATAATGTTATAATAAACACAATCGCAAAAAGTACATTTTGTGGATCACCTTTACTTCTGTCTATTTCTAATAGTTTGACTCTTGAATTTCACTGTATCGTCAATATTGCATGATGAGAATTTGTTAATTTTATCATATTTTGATACTTAATTACAAAGATATTACCTACAATTGATATTTTATCGTATTTTATTTTATAAAAACACTTTATTCACTCAAATGTATATAATGTACAAATTAAACGTTTTATAAATAATATTATTATAACTTTATCTAATAGGTATAATATTCGAATGACTTTAATATTATAAATAATATTATCATTGAAGATCTATGATTTTTGTCCGTGGAAGCCACAACAAAACACCAAGTGAGCAACTACAGCAGATAAATAATAACTGGAAAGTGATGCATTCATATATAATATAATATTTACACAGTAAATACACATTTTATAAACTTAACCACAAATATAGAAATATTCGAAATAGCCGACTTAAGTTAATTATTATTGCCAACAATATATTTGCTATTGGTTATTTTAGTGCGGTGAATGTTTATGTTTCTTATTAGTATTGATAAAAACTTTTGGAATAGATTAAATATTAATATTCTCAATTTCTAATGTTTAAATACTTGAATAATATCGTATCAGTTTAATTTGTAAACATTCGTCTATTAGATAGAAAATAGCTGTTATTTTATTAGAGACGTTATTTTATAAGTATGAACCATGGACCATGGGCCACGGCAGTCGGCTATCTTGTATATAAATATATTTGTGAGCTTAACTTAATGGCTATATTATATTGGCTAATATGATACGGCATTAAAAAAAAAAATTGAATGCATAAAGATCCATCTGTGTAATCATGTTTTTATTTGTATTTAATATTAAATGTTATATCATAGTATATAAAAGCATTTCCTACGTTTAATAATAGAAAAACTCATCAAGCATTTGATTGATAAGCTCGGATGTATCAATATATCATAATATATTAATATGAATGTATAATATAATTATTACCATTGAAAGTTAGTGATGGTATATACATATTTTCTGCTTTTCGCGTAGAATAGATAGGTTAGTTTATCTCGAGTGAGTCTTATCGTCTTCCTTATTTTGATCAATACTGTATATCAAGTAATCGTGTTCGTAATAAAGGATTAGACTTTGGACAAGTAAAACATAGGTACCCAGGCACATACGAATACTACATGCGTATGATTGCATGATTAATATATTATCAAACATTTGCAGGAGATATTGAAGAAAGATGTGCTCGAGTACTCAACCAATGTGGCACCCCTCGCCTTTTTACTTATTTTTTTTTAACAACACCATACACAATAATATGTCGGTTTACCTACCTATATATATATATATATATATATATATTATATTGGTTTTTTCCATTATACGGTCTCCCCAACCAATTAATATTATTAACGTCGATATACTGGTTTTCTCGTCAAGAATTCGTTTTACGTGTACATAATATTTTTACGTATTATTATATATATATTACGTTTGTTATTATTATTTTTTTTTTTGAAAACAGATAGGTCGTAAAAAGTGATAAATTATTACAAGTTATTTACGCCCAACGCGCTGCCGCCACCACTGAGTATATATTATATTTGTGTTCGGTCATATAATAGGTAAATGGCCGGCTTCTTGCTCCTGTCACGTATTTATACACACACACGTGTATATATACATATAATTTCTGTATAGTGTGTGTGTGTTTTATATATATGTACACAATATTATGTGTGTACATACGCGCGTTGTATACATCCATCGGGCGACCAGGAATCTCGGATTCCATTTCACGTCCACAGAAGTCGAGATAACGACGTGTAGGTTTTTTTACGGAAGACTATTCGGGGCTAATTTAATACGATATATAATACTATCATACAAAATATATACGTGTATACCTGGTTTTTTTACCTGTATATTCGTCGTCGGAGTTGACTGTGGAAGATAATGTAATGACAATAATATTATAATCGTATATATTATTATAATAATCCCGACCGCCGTCGTTTCGTATACGCGTAATGCCGCGTGTAAATGTGTGAAACCGTCCGACGAAATAGCGCAACAAACACGGTCGTAAAGTCGTGCGTTTAACGATCCCTGATCAAACTCCATATATTTCTCTTTAATTTAATCCGCCCAAAACCAGTCCTTCGCTGTTAATGTTACTTCTTTGTATATTATTATTATAATACTGTTATTATTATGAAGATGTCACGGGTCGACGAGGACTGTGCCTCTGCTACGGCAAAACGAAGGACAGTATTGAGTGTGCGCGCGAGAGAGAAAGAGAGACAGAAAAAGCATACCTAATAACTTGTGCGTTGATTACACCGAACAAACCGGATTCCTAGACGTATCGGACGGCGGTGAATATTATATACAAATATAACGCGGAGTATACATTATGATATTATATTATGTATATACACTTAAAATAGCGGATATGTATATATACATATAATCAAAAGGATTTAAAATCGACCGTAAAATTAATTATTTGTCACCCCGTTTAATTGGTTAACCAAACACGAAATTTAATACCTACGTCGTATAAATACAGACTGGCTCTCCATCGCGAGGCACCTTCGTTTTATATGTATAAATATATTTACGCACTAATTGCGTGTGCGTGTGTGGTTCTGTGTGTGTACATCTTACACATGATATAACGAGACATTCATATAGTCTGTTACTCTGTTGTTCATTTATGTCGTCGGTATCAGTGGTCAAAATAAGTAGATTAAAGTAACTGTTTAAGTGATAGGTATTATCATATATTTTGTTGTTCGGTTAGGTATAACATATAACTTCTTCGCAACTCAATCGTTAAAACCGTAAATAAATCCAATAATTAATAAATGTATGACAGTAACTTTTTATCCAAAATATATTTAAACATTTAAACAATAATCAAGTAGCATAATTCAAAATAAAACATATAACATTATGTACTTGTCTTAGATGTTTCGGAAATCGAACTACTGGATATATAACTATTATAAAATTTCTACAGTGTATAAGGACATGGGGTGTATCTGCAAGATATTTAAAATTTCGTGACAATTTATATAGACTTACAGCATCCGGGAACACACGTGGATTGCTGAATATCGGTTACTGGTGTAACTACATGATTACACGAGATATAGGAAATGCGAATTATACGGGCTATTTGTGTAAGTGCATGTGCGTGTGTGCTGCGTGCGAATAGGAAACAATAGGTTTCTCGATCATAATATTATAATATTATGATATTATAAAGGGTTCACTGCGATGCATCTAATAGTTTAATACACAATATCATAGGGGCCTAAACAAATAATTACCAAATTGTTATCGTCGTGTGTATATAATATATTATATATATTACATAATAATTTGTATGTATACGTATACATATACTGCTGTGTTCATAGATACACATATACACACTCGCGAGTACTCACACTACACCTCCGGGGTCTCGACCGAGAATTCTTTCCCGCCGCCGCCGCCACGTGTATAATATATATATATATCTAAATATAAGTAACGATTGGGAGTGACCGTCGCGGCGGCTATATAATGTAATACGCGTGTATTATACGAGTGAGATGTTAAAAATTAAAAACAAAAAAAACCTACATCGTGTGGCTCCGGAGGGGGGTTGGGTGGCGTGGGCGTGAAAAAAACACGAAAAACTGAACGATGAAGCTGTGTCGGCCATAGTGCGCGTATACTTATAATATATAATAATCCGAAGTTTTTGTTCCTCGTCGTATATGATATATATATATATATACATGAATCTGCGGCGTATATGTAGGTATACATATATATAATACAGAAATAATGTACATCCGAACGGATAAGAAGAAAAAACCGTGAGAACGCTATTGACCCTCGAGGGACAACTGTCCGTGTGTCTTATGGTGTATTAAAATGGAGGAGAAAAAAATATATCACGGCGTATGATCACGTCACGCTCATTATGCCACGCGAGTTATGGTCGTCGAAAAACGATATAGTATATATATTACGTTGTCGTCATTATTATCATTAATATTATTGTTATTGTAAACCGGAGAAACGCGAGACTTCCTCCGACCTATAGGTATATTATATTAATAAAGAAATCGAGGAAAGGACGCGCGACCCGAAAACAGCCGGAAAAATTTGAAACGCATATTATAACGGCTGTGCTTATTGAGACATCATAGTGATCATATTATTATTACAGTATTATAATATTATATACAGATGTCTCCGCCACAGTTCTATATATTACAATAATGGTCCAGTCGAGCAACACAAACGGTGTCATCTGTTATGTTATCCCATCGCTGACGTTTTTCTGCAATCGCGTTATATTTTTATAATCAAATTATGCCGTTGACACGAAAAATCCTCTCTATGTGCCATGTGCTCAATTTTTCTGATTACATTAAAATGTAAAAAAATAATTATTTACAGGAACAAATTTTAAAATGTTGAACCTATATATCAGATCTTATTGAAAAAAACTTGGAGTCAACATTTAATATTTGTATTATTTAAATTGTCAATGATGATAATGTCTTATCATATTGGAAGTTTTATAGTTGTATTTTTTTCAAACTTATATATAGAAGAATTTTGAATTAAAGTTGGTATCAAATATTATACATTTTTAATCAAATAAGAAGGTACATATTTCATAAATGATTTATGGTAAGGAATATAGACATTTTATTTATTATTTTCCATTATTTCTATACGATTGATATAATATACACGGTAGCATAATACTATATTGAAAATATTATCGAATTTTAGCTTATTTTTTCTAAATTCAGAGTCATCAAAAACTTAAATTTGTAAACTTTGACACATAAAAGAAATTTGTTCGTGTTAACAAGTTATTAATTACTATATTACAGAGTATTCAAGCATCTCGGAAATTTACAAGGTGATTAACACACTTTTTTTTTCTTGAATACTGCGGATTTTAAAAATCTAATTTTGAAACTATTTGTTCAAATATTGATTTGATATGACATAATTTGCAAAAAAAAATATTTACTAAATAATTTACAATAAAAAGGGGTTCTCATTTGAAAAACAGAAATTTGTATCACCACATGAATTGAAAAATATATGATCTTTTTGTACATTTAAAAATTATAAAAATCAGAATTTATATAAATGTATTATTAAATAAAAGAACGAGGTTGAACATGTTAAATTAACTATTCTGTATATAATTTCTGTTAATAGTAAATAAATATGCTACATAATACTTATAATAATATAAATATGTATACAGTGACAAAACGCATCCAATAAACCGGAAGAAATCTATTAAATAGATTCGAAAACTAGTGATCACATCCGTTGTGTATAGATTGTAAACAAAATGATCTATATATGGCATGTCCATATACTTTTATGTGCGTTTTGTTTATATATTTATTATTATGTTATACATTTAAAACGCACGCGTGCGAACGGATTCGATAATATAAATAAAAAAAAAAGTGTCTGGGATTTGATGATAAAAAAAAATACCGTCTAAATCGAAATCGTTTATACGTTGAGCATAAATATTATTATATTGCTTGTAACGCTAATTGAGATGAAGTGTAATCTAGAAATATATATTTAAAAAAAAACTCGTATCGTATTATAATATACCGATTAATATATTGTGGTTTCCAATGGTTTTCTTCATAATAAACACAAACAAGTATATAAAAAAAACACTTTGAATTCGTAAGCAATAATGAAATTTGTATTTTTTAAAGAAATATATTATTGTATATATAGTATGTATATAGTTAGTTATTTTCACTGACTGAACCCGTTCAACTACAATATTTTTATTGGGTAAAATAATAGAATTTAGTAAAAAAAAATGATCATAAAGATAATATTTGTAAAAAATCTAAAAGGATATTATATTACAATTTATAATTATATAATATTATATAATAATGTAATAATAATGTTTAATATAATAATGTTTTATAATGTATAAATAAATTATATTCCTAAAAATGTGCTTGTTACCTGCAGTAATATAAAATATTGGGATATTTACAATCAAATAATTATAAAATAAACATTTAAAAATATTCAATAAATTATAGGACTGATAATTATTTTAATGCTATTATAGAATAATAAATGTAATAATAATATTTTTTATTATTATTATCTTATTGATTATAGGTAATCAGAAAAAATGAAAAATTATTATCATATAGGTATAAGATCACCCTACATTTAAAGTTGTTTTTATGATACAAAACTAGCAAATTTGAATGTTTTTTTATAAAAATAAAAATGTTTAGTATTACACATAAGTATAACTAATAAATAAAATTAGTTTAAACCATGTAAAACATTCAATTCTGAAAACGTGTAAATAGCAAGGCGACTATAGGTTAAGTTATTACTCATTTTAAATATTACTCATGAGGTACTTATGGACCATTGTAATTATTGCTGGAGAAAATATTATTCTCATATCCTAGGTAAATATATTTTGATTTATGACTAAATAAGCTTATTCTGTTATTGGGCAATTGTAAAATTCGTAGTTTATATTAATACTAAAATATATAATAATATAAGGTAATAATTCAGTATTAATTTATAATACAAAATTGTGTACCAAAACTGAATTGAATATTTTATAATAAAAAAGTTTTTATTTAAAAATGAATTTTTGTTAAATTTCAAATTACTAATGCATTCCACATTTCCACGTGTTATATTTTATAATTATCAAGTCCAAAGATTATGTGAAATTTATGTATTATATTCTTTGTATACAGTGTCATTATGGCTATATTGTTCTTAAAAAGTTGTTTGTTTGTTTTTATAAATACTAATGTGTTGTATAGCTACATAATTATAATAAAGGTAGGTACCAAATAAATACTTATTCTTTTAGAAATAATGTACAAAAAAGTTTTAAATCTAATATTTAGGTTGGATCGACTAAATGTGAGTAAAGAGAAAACAAGCGAGTATATTCTCAGAAAAGACTTTTATTACCGTAATATTTTACATCACTAAAGCGTGTGCGCAGTACTTACAGAATATCCTTGAAAATCGTCATAATAGTCTCTGGCGTGTTTTACGCGGACCAGCCAAATTCCACGCCGAACACGTGACGCGCGTTTAATTAGCCGACGACGATATTTTTGTTTTTTTTTTTTTTACACAATATTCGGTTGTGCCCCATGTGCATAATAATTATATTATAACGTGTGACGTATGGTAATATAAAGACTGAGCGCGTGTAAAACTATACCTACCGAAATGAAGTCATTTTACGCATCATAAAACCGTTGGCTGCGATCACCACCGTATAGTAAGTTGTTCAGGTCATTTGATTTTTTGGTTTCGGTTTCAAAACATAATACGTACGCCGCTGAATGATTATTAAAATATATACTATACGTATATATTTTATACACTATACAATATACGTGTTGTTTATTTTTTGTTTTTGTCATCATTACAATTATACACCGTGCCGCGTTTCTTAGTTATTCCCTCCGACTGCAGTACTACTAATAATAATACAGTATTCGCCCCCTTTATGGCCATTAACCGCGGTGCGCAACAGTGATTACGATTCACGGGGCTGATTAAAGAAAACTGCCGACAGTTGAAGTCGCCGCGGCTGTGGCAGTGTGTATAAGGCGAGGAACCTGCACACAGACGAACACTATTTATAATTCGATTGCTTTATATAATATACGACGTTAAATATATACGTCAAACTAATTATGGTGAGGTCTAAACAACATTTTGAAATCGAATTGTCCGTATCGGATCATATTATAGGAACAACATATAATAATCTTGTCTACACACTGCATGTAATAATTATTAAATTATAGCAACATAATAATATTATGTAGCTAGGCACATTTTATAGACATTGCTCATTATGCTTCTATTGCCCGGTGTACCGGCTAAAGATACCGTGATCTGACATTAGCTGATTTATTGAAACGGGTGAAAAAAATTGTATTGGTACATAAAATCCACCGTGTAAAGTTACGAATCAATAATACGTGCAAACAAATTGAAACATTTTATATCGAGCTTAATTTAAAACTCAAACCGCCGAAACTACCGCACACAATAAGATACTATCTTCGTAGTTCTTGGGCATTGTCCAAAAGTTCTGACAATTAGTGTAATAATTTATGATGTTTTTATTGGTGTCCCGTCGTAGTACAGTCGATTATTTCATCACATCACAACCGGGCACGACAAGACGTAATAATAGCTTCTTTATCTTTATATATAATAAACACATTATCATCACTGCAGAACATTATGTTCGAAGCAAACTAAATTATTTTAATGTCATCATATTATACATACGGTCAGCGACTGCTAAGATTAAGATGACTGTGTAGCATGTATATACCAGCGTGGCAGTGTTTAATATCTCAAGCGCACAACACGGCAATTTTATATTCTACAATAGAGCTCAATTCAACTCAACTAGGTTGTTATAATATAGTTTTAATACTAAAAAGAAATGATGACCGAATATTAAATTGAAAAATGAAAACATTTAATGTATTGGGTTTTCAGTTTATGTTTAGTTATGATTAGCGTACTTAATGAGCATATACAAAATACTATATTTGAAAATTTTCGTATCAAGCGATCATTTATATTATTTTTTACGGTCAAATTCACGATAGGTAGTTAGATTAATCGGCTTTCAATCGTAATTGGTTGTGCACTCGAGTATAGATTATATAGGTACTTACTATTCTTATAAATTATAATTACTTGCATTTATTGCATTTTATTTTTCCCAATATCTAATACATTTTTTAGCTTTTTATCCCCTCTTTAAGTGGTGAGAAGATTGACCTAAATTTGTTAAATCGTTTGAATTTATTATTTTCCAACGAATATTACGTCAGTGTATTATGTACAGCGGTCAAG
This sequence comes from Rhopalosiphum nymphaeae, assembly GCA_036289425.1. Taxonomy (NCBI): domain Eukaryota; kingdom Metazoa; phylum Arthropoda; class Insecta; order Hemiptera; family Aphididae; genus Rhopalosiphum; species Rhopalosiphum nymphaeae. The sequence continues at coordinate 9,116,732 of JAZAQC010000005.1, forward strand.
CATATTATGCGTCGACGAATTAACGACCATTTTATCAATTTTTTTTATTGTCTTTTTCCCTATCACCACATTGCAATCGAAATTAAAGTGTTTCGGGTCGGTGTGGCTTGACATAGAATGAAGGGATGTGAACAGATCGACAAAGGGGCGAGGCAAGGACGCGCTTATGGCGTATTTTGTACTTACCCAACAAACGGGATTCGTACAGATACATTATTGAGGGTGAAAACGGAAGTCACCGAAGCAAACAGAAACATATTATTACATATATGTATCCACGTCATTGGGTAGTGATGATGTTGGTGCGTTGATAATATATACTATACATATGTATACAACTATACAAAATGATTCCCCAAGCACTTTTAGTGCTTACTTTTTTTTTCAATAACGCAGTTATAACAAATCTGATTTTTAGAATTTTAAAATATATTTAAAGACCATATTTTAAAATTCTTGATTTTTTTTGTACTACTCAAGGAGTATGTCTAGAAGTACAAATAGTTTTTTTTTTATATTACAACTCTCATTTTAAACGATAAATTATTTATTAGATATATTTTTTTCTGAAAATTAACGAATCAAAATTAAAATACGAACGAATAATTTTTGAGTTATTTAATTTATATTTACTAATGCACTATAAGGATAATAGGTTTTCGATGATAGTTTTAGAAGCTATTGACATTATTGTAATTATGAAATTATAGTAATTTATTTTAATCTATCAATATTTATAATTTATAAAAAAGTCGAATTATAATAAATAAATAAATAATAATATTTTACTATACTATATAGAGTATACTCATACAATAAATACAAAATCTGAAATTACATTTATTTTTACTTTTTAAGATTATTATTTTTAGTACACAAACATTTTAAAAATTGGAAAACTAATCGTAAGAATTTTGAATTAGGTAGGTGATTCTTTATTAGTATAATATATAATAAATAAATTATATTTAAAAATTCCAAAAATTAGATTTAAAATAAATTCATTTATAAATGGAAAATTGTTGATGGAGGGGGGGGGGTGTGAACAATAAGTACACGAGTATAGTTAATGAATCAATTTTCATACTATGGAATGCCGTGTAGATAATATAAAAGTTAATTACTTTTCGAGGTAGTCTAGGGTTACTGATAAGTTTTGCAAAATATATCATTATAACGCAATAATAAATACAGTATACGTTACTATTGCTGGATTTAAACTGTTTTTGTTATCTCACTTTTTTTTTACTCCCTTGATGTACTATAAATAATATATAACAGACTAAGCACGTAACAATTATTTTTAGAGAAGCGGGAGATATACACTCAAATCAATAAAAAATTATAGATAAAAAATAAAAATTAGATATTATAGTAAGAATTTTGAGCAATAGGATTGATTTTCATCATCTCTGTATTTATTACACACATACAAACACAAGAATTTGTAACATTTTAATTACCTACTTACTTTAATTAATACTAAAACACTTTTTAATTTTTACAATTTTAAATAGTTTTTATTTTACGTAATGGAATTAATATTTTCCATTGTCTTTTAAAGTTTAAATAGCTAGAAATAGTAACACATATTTAATAATTTCTTTAGCTGTTTTTTAATATTATCCGTATCCCATATTGTAATTTAAAAACTATCCAAAATCGACGTTGTCGAATGTCATATCATTATATTACCATATAAGTACTTTTTAAGGTGGTACTATAGTAAGTCAAAAAATAAATATATAATTTTTAGACTTGTGCTGTGAAAAAATTATGAGACTTTGGATGGTTTGATATTAATTCTATAAAAATAATTGAGGTCAAATCATACTGATGAAAAATACTATAAACGTGAACTAACTATAATACGTACGTATACGATACTATGATAATATTCTTAATGTTTATGCTGCAAGGTTATTCAATGGTTGATATTTTTACTAACAGACAAACGGATTTAGTTGTTTATTGTGCTTAACATACATCAGCGTAATTAATACCATATGATCTAAACAAAATTAAAATAATATTATGTCTTATTCAGCTTATTTTGAACTGATTTTGTAATTGTTGGCGCCTTGGGCACGAGTCTATTATTATATCGTCTAAGCCAAACGATGTGACCATAAAATTACCGTTTGGAATAAAATAATAATAATTTATTAAGTGAACACCGCACCCACTTATGTTTTCTTCGACTTATAAACGTACGAAATACTATATAACAAATTTTTATTCAGTAGAGCCGAATTTGCGTCGTTAGATTTAATGTTGAAGTTTGTTGACCACTAATCACACTTAGAGATAAGAACATTATTTGTGTTTTAACGTGGATTTTTTTACAGTATTTTATTTTTTAAGTAACTTATAAAAAGTTGTTATATTTTAAATTGTAATGTTGTATACCTACATACTTATAACTCACTTAAAACTCAAAATATCATAAAAAATTAATGAATGAACACAGATAATGTTTTTACCTTTATGTATGATAATAGGTAAATTATTTACTTTAATATTTAAACTAACAATATGAATATTATTGAACTTAAATTTGAGATGGTTACATTTGTAAGATGAAGATAAAATGTGCGAGTATAGTATCCTCATAAATAATTATAGTTACAAAAATGCATAGCTATCATTATGTCAAAAAGATTTCCATTAAATTAGCCATAATTTCAGTTCTATTATTTTCTTACACTTAAAGTTTATGATATAAATATTACATATAATATAACACTATTGTAATATGATATTTAATATTTCTTACGTGCAATTACAAATCAGAATAAAATAATGAATATTTTCTTTTTTTATAAATTTATTTTGAAAATATAATAAGACTAATTTATAATCTGGTACTTTATTTAACGCATTTGCAATTTCGCATATTAGTATATGAATACATATTAAAATATAACTAAATAATACAATTCAATGCAAATTGTGTCTACACTCTACATGTATGCATGTATTAGATTCATTATTCGACCATATCTTCTGTAATCCTGTGTTTGGACCGTACATTTTATAATCTTCACACCATTTATATGAATTTGTGATTCCATTTTCAATAATTAAAATAAAATACAGGGAATTCAATGGATAAAATAATCCAACAGCGAAAGTAATAAAAATAGCTTATACGTAAAAAAAATATTAATTGGTAGTTAAAGTGTACATAGTGTAGGTGTCAGGAGAACTTGGGATTTTTCAAACGGACATCAGAAGTACTGTTAATACCATTTTTACTCACACTATGAGTGCGGAATATCAAACTAATGCAAACATTATTTTATTTTGTATTTATTCAGGGGTGTCATTTCAGTTCTTTAATATAAATAAAGATTGTACAGGCTTTAAACAACTATAATATAGTTTAGTTACTATTAATTAAATATAGTATGCACTATACATAGCTAATGACCAACGATAACGACGCTAAATAAATAAAATAAAAAATGCTTACATAATTTAATTAAAACTTACTTGAATTTGACAAAAGTTATAGTAAAGTTGTATCTTGCTTATTTTTTAATATTCAATAAAATCTGAAGAAAATCCGTTTTATGGATATGATTTGCTTACTCAAATCATAACAAAATGTTTAACGAGAGCATAATATTATTGTTTATTTTAGTATATAATTCAATATATAATATATTTTTATATATCTATTTAATAACTGTAATTTTACTTACATATTGATATTACAGATTGAATTAAAATGTTATTCGTATTAATAAAGCTAAATAATGTTATTTATAAATATATTAACTAAAAGGTACATTGACATACAACAATAAACGTTATTCATTAAATAGGTACTATAATTACATAAAAATTACAAAATTCTAAATAGGTTTTAAATTTGAAGAAGTCTATAACAGCGAGACACCAACGTTGTGACACCGGACACCATTGCATCTGTTGCGACAAACCGGTGTGATCGTGAATAATTTTTTATCTTCCTAATTTTAAAACGTATTTAAATTACATAGTCGAAGAACTATTAAAAATTGCTGAAGGTGAAAATAAATTATTTTTAAGTAAAAAGTGTTTTTAATCGGCCACAGTTACAGACAAATATTCAAAACTTTAAATCATTACACATTTCAAAAATGTAAGATTACCATATTTTTCATTTACCTGTAATAATGAGAACACAGAAAACCATAAAAATCCGGTATTAGGGGAATTTTAATAATTTTATAATTATAAAGTATAAATTAAAATTATACTTACTCATCTTTCCCAACAGCCCCAATATTGGGATAGGAAAAGTTTAACGATTATATAAGATACCAATTTTTATTTTTCTTATTACAGTATTATTATATTGCCTACAGGCTTATGCTTATTTGATATTAGATTAATCGAAATTATTTATTAAATAATGTAATTGTTATAGGATACATCTATATAATATAATAATATAAAATAATATTAAAATTGATTAATGACTTACAATAAAATTCCAGACTTTACTTCAAGTCATCTGTCAAAAATGTATTCAAGTTAACCAGAAAGTTTCTCAAAAAAGATTTTATAGACCATACTTATTACGATTTTTCTAATGAGTTGAGAAAATGTATAATCAAAATACTTGGATGACCGCCTTATGATGACAGATGTGCACAGTACATGCACATTGCACACTAATGATCATTTACTACTGATTACACAATCATGTGGTTCATATTTCCTATACATAAGCAATCTAATAGGAAAAAGAGGGTCGCCAGTCACCTGTTTGAAGGTCACGTGTTTAAAAATCATAATACAAAATGCACACGTTCGAAAAATGATCTGTTTTTTTACTTTTTTATGAGATCTCTGGAAATAATTATGTACAATTGACCGGACATCGTACACGACAGTATATTTTGAGAATTCTTATTTGGGGGACCGTAGAAAAGTACCCTATACTTGGATTCTACCTTATCATGTTTTTTATTTTTTATAAAAGTAACATAAATAATATTTAAGCATTCAAAAATATATTTACTAAATAGTCAACTATTTACAATATAGTAACATTGCAATTTTTTCGAATAGTTAGTGGTAGTTCGGCGGTAGTGTGGTCGGGGATTGGGCCAAAAAAAAAAAAAAAACACGTAAACGAGAGCTCAGAAGAAAAATGCGGTTTTCCACATCGGCATAATATTCATCCCTGATTGTGTGTGTGCGTGTAAGATTTACAAACACGTTCGGCGTGTGCAAAAAACCGGTGGTGACGTGGAGTGCGGTTGTCGTGGATTACGTGGTATACCTATAATATATAATATTCCGAATATATTATACGCCGCGGTCTTAACGCTCGCACGCACGTATAATATATTATTGTGATTGGTATTTTTTTATGGCAGCCGGTGCTGCCACTGCCGCCGCCAGTTCTTCACTAATGAACCCATTAAAAAATAAAATAACAAAAAAAATTTCTCCGTCGATGAAAACATCTTTGCGTGTGCGGGTTTTTTACACGGCCGCGGCGGCGACTTACTCGTATTATCATTATCGTAGTTATTATATTATTATAGGTATATATATACATGTCCAGCGTGCGCGGAGAGAACCGCGTGTCAGCGCGAAACATGATTAATTGACTCCGCGGTGTGTGCGTGTGTGTTGTACGGTTATATTTTCTTTTCGTAAATTAACGAGCATCGCTGCGGCCGCACGCCACTCTTCTGTTGTACATATATAGGTAATTTTACACTATATGTAATATTATTGTATGTGCTGCACTTATCAATTATATCCCCCGAGCGTTTGACACGTATAAATATATTATTTTATACTTACGGCGCGCGTACGTCGGAAGGTACCGACGGTCGATATATTACATACATTATGTATAAGTACAATATATATGTACATAAATACAGCTAGTAACGCATAAGTATTTAGTATATTATTATAACATTATACAAACACACACATTAAATTATACGCTGCACATATTGGTCGGCACTCCGAACTAGCAAAACGCATTCCGCACGCACTCCTCGGCTAAAATAATAATGATATAATAATATATATATTTACCATATTATATATATTATAATATGTGTGTATGCGTGCCGCGGGTCAGTTGTTTTATAGGTGCGTCCTCGTCGTTGTCTATACATACAGTCATACAGAGAAACAGAATAAATACATAGGTACCAGTTATAATATTATGTGCATACTCCCTGTGTTCTGTAGTTTAGGCGCTGTGTTTGGAAATTTACCAATATACATACATAGTGTTTTATGTATTCTCTTCAATTTACTAGTTGACGTGAGTTTTATTAGGCACTGGTTTTGGACTGTGTCACCACGATTACGGTACACACAATATGTTATACCTATCTACGTAATTATTTGAGTTCGCGAATTCGCAAATCGAGTTCCAGATAAACTACAAATGTGTAATGTACGTATACACTACACAGTCGTGTTATTTTATAGTATAGGTCACCAAATGGCGGTCGGCAGACAACAGACTAAAAATTTATTATAATTTTTTTTTGTCGGCCAATCAAATAAATTTTTCCATTTATTTAAATTTAATATTTTAATTTTTCTTAATAATTGTGTATATTCAATTTTGATGGTTCCGGAAAACTTTTTAAATGTTCAAAGTGGCCGTCAAAAATATTATTTAGTAATCCCATGTTTAAATGATCCATCGAAATTAGTATTTACCAATGTCACAGTTATATAATAAACAAACAAATTATATAAGTGGTTAGTACCTACTTGCATGCACGTAGTGTATTATACTGTACATACTATATATAATATATATACTTTCATAGCTTCGATCTCCACATTCACTAGTTACTCATTAGGTTAAATGCTATATACCATTCTACTTATAAACATTTGCTACGTGGTGAATTTAAATGGTCCTTTTTTAAGAAGTTTGATGTTAGCAATGTTATGAGTACCTATACTTGCACGTTGCTTGTTAACTGTTATATATTAAAAACATAAAGAATAAGTAATTTGTACATTAAACGTTTTTTCCGTTGTTTATCAATGATATTATTTCTCAAAAATAAATATTAGTTAATTGGAACAATCACTAAACAAAATAATTGACAGTCATTAGTTAAAAAAAACCTATAATTTGATTAATTTGTAAATATAATAATCCTTGTAGAGTTGTATGCAGCTCGTTTAACGTTATTAAATAATATAAAACTGTAAAGCTTTTCATACCTCTTGAAAATTTTAATTCTCACAAAAATAATTTTTCATGAGCTTTTAAATTGTATAAAAACACATTGATTTAAGAAATTTATAATTTTATTTTATTTACTGTTATTATTTACACTTTATTCGATCCCCAAAATGCGAATATGCCATTATTATTTGTTGAATTCATTAATGTGTTCCATAAATTATTTTATTTTATTATTTATACATTTTTTAACTGATAAACGATAACTTGTACACCACTGTGTCTTTTTTAAGTATACACAAACGATTCCTAAGTCTGTAAATTTCAAAACGGAAATTTGCTTGAATGAGATTACTATGAAATTTATAAATTATTTAGGAACTTTTATATTCGAATTAATAAAGCATGTTGCTAAAATAAATTGTTCTGTAATGTATTTAAAATATTAAATAAAATAAAATTTTAAATTTAAACTTTAAAAAAGTATTTACATTTAATTTTATTTCAAGTATGAATTGTATATAACTTAAATTTAATATATTTAATATGTAATATTTAATTCTATATACGTCACAAAATAATTAAGAATCTAATAAAATACGTAAATATAACATGAATATACACAAAATATTTAAAAATAGATGCAAAGTAAAAATATTGTTATGGTGAATAGATTGTTTTAAATAATGATTTTTAAATACGACTTGTTAAAGTGATAAGTCATTGTAAACAATCGCAAGTAAAATATTAAGTAAATAACTATTAGGTATTGTCAACATTTTTGTGTTTAAACTTCAAATATATAATTATTCAAATGTAGATATAAACTCAATCCTGCCTTAGCGGGTAATAAAAAGGTTAATTGCAAATTTGGCTCCGATGATTGTTATCAATAAAATAAAGCTATAAAATGACGTAGAGTAAACATGACTCGATTTCACCTGCAAACAATAAATAATGTGTCTCAATAATTCGTGTAAAATTTCTGGAAATTACGCTTAATAAATTCAAAAACATTGAGTTGTAAATTAATCAATAGGCATCTACGCTGAAAATACACAAGGTTATATTACTATTCATCATATGTATTATTTAAAAATAAATATTTTTTAATACTTCACTTAACTACTATGTCGAAAGGAAAATATTTTTTTTTTATAAATTATTATTTATAAGGTATCAATTTAACTGAATTTTCATAAATTACTACGCCAAAAACAAAAAAAAAAATCTTCCACTCGTAAAAACTTATATTATTCATATTGATTACTTTATTATATAATCAATTATTAATGAAAGACTGCCGACCGGAGGTTAAATATTTTTTTGTTTTCAAAAAATAATGATGTTAAATTTTATAGCCATCAATAGTTTATAACAGTTTTGGGGTTGTTATATGAAATGTAATTATAACGTACATAACTATCGCTAACTATTTATCGGCCTAATTGGTTCGTCACATGCACTGCACAATACTATATGGTATAATATAGAGACATATAGTATTAAGAATTATAATGCTATTAGATACTTTTATATTATGTATTTATATACTGTTTTGCGTAATATTATTCGTATTTAATTTTAGTTTAAAATTTAAATAACCCCATACTAAAGCTATTATTTAGTACAATATTGGTTAATAGACATTGAAAATAATCGAGCGTAACCAGTCAAATTTAAATGTTTTGAGCACGATCGGTAAATGAAAAGATAGTATTAATTACAATCAGCAAACATTTTGGAAGATGATGTTTAATAATTCTCAAATTAAGAATTAATAATTTTTGTCTCAATTTAAATATGTTTCGTTAATATGTATAGGTTAATAATCTCAAGCTTTACAGTTTACACATTAAATTGTTATTACGTGTTAAGTAGGGGATTCGGTATTTACGATCAATCTTTTTTTTTAAAGTGGGGGGGGGGGGGGGGGGGTGATACCTTCACCGGTCATAGTTATGCTGGGTAGAAATGAAAAACGTTTTTTTCTTTTAAAAGGCCAGTGGACCGTGTGTCTGTAGGAATATAGGCATATTATATAGTGCGACGAGATGAGTCAGCTTGTCGAGAGATTGCGCTTATACGGACAAAAGAATACGTGTATAATATTATTATAATATAATACATTATACAATGTAAGACCCGGCTCGGTCGTTCACGCAATGATTATTATTGTTTCGAAACGTCAAAAGAGTACCTAAGGTTTTTACAAAAAAAAAACTACTTGTCAACTCGTCAAAAATGAAAACAAAATAAAAATGAATCCGGTACGACAAACGTGGAGGTAGGGCGCGTGGTGTACGGAATGCTTGTCGCAACCGTAAAGTCTACTGTATTCTCGGGGGATAATTGTTAATATTATTTTTATTATAAAAATATGTCGACCCGACTCGACGGTCCGTCTGCACGCGGTAATTGCATGCTGACGTCGACGACAAACCGTGAAATCGACTGACCCACGAAAATATGATGATATTGTAATACTCGTGCGCACCTCTCGCCAACGCTTCACGGTTTCCGAAGACATCTTAATGTTATATTGTGTACCAGAGGCGCATACGTATTATAAGCAAGGGTGAAGATCTGGAGTGTAAGCTTATGGGGCCTTAGCCCTTTCAAACAATTTTCAATTCCCCGTCTAATTTTTTTTCACATTTCCACGGTTGACGATTAGTATTATTTTATGGTTTGTGATATATAGGACTGATTTATTATTATTATATAGCTAGGAAATACTAGAATACTGCATATTTTGTATATATTAAATAATATTTGAGCTGAAAGCATATAGCCAAGTGATACATTAAATAATGTTAATGCGATTTTAGATCATAATATTTAAAAGTATTTTAGGGTATAAGCTTAAGTTTCTAGATCGAGTTATATCAGTCAATTATGTGTTTTAAAATTATTTTAAAATTAGTTTCTAATTTTCTTATTTGATCTATATTTGTAATTGTAATTTTTTTTATCTTTGGCTTGACTGGAGGATTTCTTATACTAAACAAACAAAAACTTGTTACTATTAAAAATAATATATTCGATAACAATTTAAAACTTTTTTTGATCTTTATGAATGTTTTAGAAATCCCTATAGAAATCTAATCTTTAAAAAATGTCAATTTGAAGACAATTTAACAAAAATAATTTAGCCCATTAATTGATAATAGTTATAGTGATATCCATATTGTGACCAAGTTTACTATTTTTTTACTCCATAACCTCACTTTGATCATAATTTTATGAGCAACCATGTTCTTGTGTTGTTATTACTTAAAGTTTCAAATTTCAAAAGTTTAGAAATCCAGAAAGTAGATAGTTGCGAGGATGAGAAAAACCGGATTAATTGAGTCATATAAAGATACACATTAGCATATTAGGTTGATTGAACTTGGCCTGACGCTATGCTACGCACTCATAAAATATATTTGACTATCTTTATCATTGTTATAATTTATCATATATATGTTCTCATGTTCTTCATGTATACCTGCGCAATAATAACTACAATTACAATAAATTTACGATAAGGGAATACAAATATTTAAAACTTTTACAGCCTATTATGCGTCAATTTATTTAAAATTATACAGTAAGTCCGGCGATCGTGAATAATTTTATGATTAATAAAATTTGAAAATATGAGTGAACACATCACTCTGTATACTTACATTGTCGGCCGGAATAAGAAAAAGAGAGTTACAGGGTACGCATAAATCGTACGTGTCTCCATAATAATAATAATAATAATAATAATAACATAATATAATGTACAACAATATACCTAATAACGATTCGTCGATGATCGGCATACGCAATACAATAACGTTATAATAATATAATCTTGACGGTGGAGGCAGCGGGGGTGGTATAATAGTCGCAGGAGCGTTTTCCGATTCCACGTAATTCCGTGTAAATGTCCACCTTTTGCCGGTAGATCGGTTATTATTATGTATATATTCGTACTCATACCCATTGTGTAATCTACGTACGAGCATTTTCGGGATATATGTATATATGCTCACATATTATATCGGTTACGACAACGTATATTATAATAAATAATATAATACGCACCTAAGTCGCGGCGACGGCGGTCATTGTGCGGCCATCACGTCGTCGTCCCTGTTGGATACATATATATACTCTGTATCGCGTTCGCATCATGCGTGTTGTGTATTATGTATTATGCATTTTTGAGTTTTACGGTTTTCATTTTTTTCGCTGCTAACAATCGTCTCGCCCTCTACTCTTGCCGACGCACCTGCTTCACATATACATATATATCTCATATGTACGGCGTCATATTGTGCGTTCGATAGCACCTGTATAGTATCATATATTATTATATACGTGTGTAGGTCGACTCGCAGTATACCCCGCGCACTATAGGAGACTCGGGTGCCGCGACGAATATAATATAATACGAGTTTATAATATTATATACCTATGCGAGAAATGCCGTCGCCGATTTCGTACGGAATGTTTTTTTTTAACGCCTTTAAATCCCGTCCCGAATGGATTTACCGCGTTTTCGTTGCGCAAACACACTGCCGCACGCGCCCTAGTACGTTTAACGCATTATAGGTATATAATATAATATTTTGTATGATCATTATTATTTACGTTTATTATTTTGTATGTACGCACGTATTTTCGTCAATAATATGATAATATTATAATGTATGACGACTGACCCACGTGTTTGCAGTGTTAAGGAGCGCAAAACAATTCGTCGCGGATGGGAAAAAAGCATGACCAATCCGCAGTCATTTCGGGGCTTTGCGCGAAGATATTACTATTATATAATGTATACTATGCTTAGTCTTTGAATTTTGGAAAACATTTAGAAGGACGATACGAAAGCGTAAAAAAATATGTGTACCTAAAGATTTAAATGGCTTATGGTTTATTTATTAGGATATCGTTATAAGAGGTATGCTAAAATATTTTTAAAAATAGGTACCCATTCTTCCTATATGTATGTCACCCTCGTATAAATTTCAACACTTTTTTTATTTAACGAGATTTTTACAGAAATGTTTGTATTTTAATTTAATTATTAATTATTATAGAGTTGAACCAATATCATTTTTCCGAAATCTAATATTCCGATTTTAATTTTTGATATAAAACTAAAATAGTCAATTTGATATTTTATTTTGTGGCCATCCGCAATCCATGAACTAAATATTATGATGTCTCAGACATAAATCGATATAAAATATAAATCATGTGACTTATCAAAATCATTACTCAACGTACATATTTTGTTATATATTATGTACGTAATCTCTAGCAACCCCATGAATGATTTTTAAAATTTTTTTTTCGAAAATTTTGAGTATTTAATTTATATGTACTTTTATGGCCATTTTTCGAATTCGTACACATTTAGTTTTCATCTCAAAAACTAAAAACTGAACGTGTGCCGGGTTTCCTTAGTACTCTTTCTCCTTGGAGTATAGTTAGGGTGCTTTTTTCGGCCCCATAATTTTATAGGTAGTTTGTATAAATTTGAATGCCCACTTCCGAAATTTGTACGACTTTCCGTCAAAATAAAAATGGTGATTTTAAAATTCAGGCATTTACGCATTTGTTATACATAGTTTATACTAAAATAAGTTGTATAAAATTCACTTCCTTGTCGTTCAGATATTTAATTTTTATTCTTATATCAAGAAGATTCAGTATAATATATCGTGATATTGATCAAATACTGAATAGTCTGAAGCACAGAAACATCGAATCAATAATAATTTCATGACTGCAGTTTCCGGAAAATCGCTTTAAAATTTGTTAGATGTATTATACTAACTAATCAGTAATCTATTATATACACTTTTTGGGGACTCAACTTTCCATAAAAATAATGGGATGCAAGTATTCTTTTAATTATAAGTTAGTTATGTCATTTAATTTTTTTTTAATTTAATATACATATTATATATATATATATATATATATTTATAATAAAACGTTTTAATATAATATAATATAAGATAATATCTATTGTGGCCGTTTGTAATAAGGTAGATAACCTAATGTGAAATTTGAGCCGAGGACCTTTTAAAACCAAATTATATAGACATTTGAAGCATATTAATCAAAGAACAAAAATAATATAAAGAATAGATGTTTTGTTGCTGTTAAAATAGGTAGGTAGATACTATTGTATTGCAATGTACGGTTCAATAATTTTCGAATACCTCCTGGACATGAAAAGAACAATATCCGATAAAAAAATACAATACATTTTCGGAATCTTTGGACTGGAAAATATAATCTGATAAAGTTAATTCTTAGTGAACTTCCGGTAAATATTAGTTTTTGAAAATGCTTTATACCCAGCTTAGGATCAGTACTTAATCAGTAATCATTAAGCACATAGATATAATACACTGATTAGAAAATTAATACTATGAATTATATTATTATTGATTTCTTGGTTGAAAATTTGTGTAATAAATGATGTACCTAGCTATTATGAGTGTATAAATCATAGTTTTAGTTTCTGTTTCAGATTTTTTTTTTTGATCTTTATTATGGTCTCTTATCTATTTATTAAAAATATATTTTAACCAATATAGTACTCGTGATATGGCTCAGTATTGTTGTGCAAACGTTTCCCTCTCCTCCCATGTGGCGATATCACAAGAAAAAAATGACTCCCAGTGTACCACTGTTTAACATGTCCAATAGGTAATATTTACAGGTATGTCTATTCTGATATCTAATTCGGGTATTTATCATATGTATAATGTATATATTAGAAAATGTTAATACAATTTTTGGTATCACAAAACAGTTGATAGTGTAGCAATATAGATTTAATTATTTTTAAGAACAAAAAAATATATATAATTGCAGTTCTATGATTTTATTTTCGTATTAGGTCAAGGTGATTTTAATTTATAAATAAATGACTCACAATTAAAAAAAGATCAGTGATTCAGTATATTTAATATAATATTTTACTCAACATCTTGACGATAGAACAAATAAAAATAAAATATTATGTACACGAAATATTTTTTTATGACTAAAATAAATTAATCTCTTATTATTATTATATAGTATATACATGGCCGCTGTGCATATTAAACTAAGTGTTTTAAACACAATTTGAAAAGAGTTGAATGATGATTATTTTTAATTCTCATTTCTTGAGTATACGAATTAATTTCTATATATTTTTTTAACTGCGGCGTGGTTTATTTTGAAACTCGTTAAAAAACCGTTAAGCTTAAAGACTAAATATTATTATATACTTTAAAACATATTATGTTTCTCGTAACTAAAAAAGGTTTAGAAGGTTTATTTCTTTAATACGATATAATAATATACTTGCTATATGGGAAGACATGTCTATAAACTTTGACTTCTCGACGTAAAACATGCCCGTATAGAAAATATACAATTATATTATAATATTTGTGGAAAAAAATAAGCGTACTATATTGCAAGCCGTCAACGATAAAACGAGGATTAGATTTAAAGCATAATATTATATAAAGACGTGTCAGTAGGTATTTAAATGGTTTATTTGTTGACGCCGGTTATTTTTGTGAATACACGTTAAAACCAATAAAAAACATTTTTGTTGTATTCTAAAATAGTATCCATCTGTCGGTGCGACTGCGGTGCGTGTGATACCTTTATAATTTATTTATCAGTAGTCAGTTCTCTTTGTCAGGCAATTTTATTGTGCACGTTGTAAGAAAATTTTCGCGTTTATTGACGGGTTGTATAAACGATTGCGCTTCCTACACAAAACGAAATTCAGATGTCAATGGAAAAAAATAAAAAAAAAAGGTAATGGAATAAAAAGCGTATTTTTTTCTCGTCGTCCAGACGATATCAGCTGTGTACGAAATGTCATCTAGTATATAATTTACAGCATAAATATACTTGATTCGTCAGCGGTTTAATATTTGTATTTTGCGTGTATCTGAAGGGCAAGTACACGTATGAGGAATAGCTACGTAAATGATATATTGATAACAGTATACAACTGCTGTCTGCCACAGCAGACGCAGATTGAATAGATGTTAAAAATGAGTATAATCTTAGAACGTACTAAAAAATTGTTGCGCACTAAAATGTTTATAAACATAAATCTACGCATCAATGAAACAATGAAAACGATTATGTTGAAAATGTATAATGTATTTTTGTTGGGCCAAAAATCGTTTTGGCGTAAAAACCACTTTACTAAAATTAACTATTGATTTATTAAAATAATTTATTAAACATTATATTATAATGATTCCCTATTATTGAACACAAGTACTTAATATTTACATAATACATAAATTAATGAATAACATAATATTATTATGTTTTCAGCGCTCGACAAACAACTATAGATACTTGAAATTTACCATAAATATTCTAGTGTTAAATGAATCTCAAATATATATTTATGCTATATACATATAGGTATTTCGATTTCATTATCTATATAATGTGATCCAATAAGGTGTCCATATTCATTATTTGAAAAGTTTTAAGTTTATTGAGAATATTTTGAAAAATTTTATTATTTCGTATATTTCGATACATAATCAAATTTCGAAAAAGTAGTTAATTGGTTTTAAATATTTAAGGTTTTGAATATATTGATGAGCAAAGTATAGTGGATTGGCATTTTTCGGGGTATTTAAAGTTTATATGTAACATTAACTTACCATTTAAAATTTGATTTTTATAAGTATCATAATACTTTGAAAAATATTCTACTTTGGAATATGAGATTATAAATATATTATGTTGTCGTTTAAAAAAGTTAAAACCTTAAAAAATAATAGCAATAAAACATTGAAGAATATTTTTTCTTTTAAACATATTGTAGTTTTGTAATGATATTAAATTATCAAAAAAGTTAAAAGTTAACGAAATGATGAGCGTAAACTTAACTTTAATAGATCTGTGCCTTGTACAAGATATGCTATTATACAACACACATCACTCACGTCCATACAGTTAACTGTTAACTAATAACGTGTAAGAAATAAAATTCTATTCGTCATTTTGAATTTCGAGTGCGGACGGCGACGTTACAGCGGAATTATTGTTGTTATTGTCTGTTTGTTAAAGATCGTGCAATAGGTACACACGACTACTGCAGCGTTGGTAGTTATATATGTATAAAATATTCTATACAAAACGTTAATTTTCATTTTCTATTGTAAGGCGTCGATGCGTGATTAAATTCGAACACTCGCACGTCCATTTATAAAATAATATATAGGTAGTTCCCGCAGCAGCAGCAACCAGCGCGGTTTGTGTCAGAGTGCAAGTCTCTATTATGCCGCGTGGAGCATTGATGTGGCGAGAAAACCAATACAAGAGGGTGGTGAATCCCTTTGACTGACGATGACGTGGCAACAACTATTTTAACAATTATTAACGATACGGAAAAAAAAGCGAAACGGATTTCGAATGATAGGTAGGTACAGAGAGAGAACGAGTGGTAAATAACAATTTATTATACATATTATCGATCATCGCCATATTACACGCGATCAAATAAAATATACATTTTATTTTTATTAAAAGTATAGATTAAACATATACGAAAAGTAATAATACAAAAATAATATAATAACAATTAATATAATACATGCATTAATTATGTGTGTAGTATACAGTTATCAATTTCAGTACTGAAATATTTAAGTACGTGACTGTGACATGTGTACCCGCCACAGTTAATTTAAAATTATATTTATATTATCGTAAATTATTAAATTAATATAACCATAAAAATTTAATATAATTATTTTAATAAATATTAATAGTATTGAAAATGCATACTTAAAAAATTAAACTCTTGATTTTTAATTTAGCCTAGTCGTCAATAAATAATAATATTTTTGTAAGATGTTTAGTCCGCCAAATTAATACAGATATTACAAACGCTAAACTACGAAGAAAACTTGTAATCATAGAACTACATAGAAGTTCTAATAATGTTTCAATTATTTTATCATAGTACATTTTTTTCAAATACTCAATAGCTACTTCGATATCTCCAGATGACTTATCCATATTGTAGTGTTTATTTGTTATTTATTCAAGGTCTTAACATTAGGGCACGTCGTTGAGACCGAACACAAAATTCTAAATAAATACTTATACATAATTTCACTTATGATTGACGACGTGTATCGGAATCAAATATGAGAAACAATAACAGAGAAATAGACCTCGAAAGAAAATTTGTTATTACACATTATAATATGACAATGATGGAGGTATACATATACACGAAGACGCGGCATGTACAAACTTTACATAATGTACTACACATTATATGACATCGCAATCATTTCAACAAGATTACATCCGTAATAATATATTTGTGATGTGTATCATTTTTGAGAGGAAAAAAATCGTTGTATCATCAGCCCGCAGTAACTCGGATAAAATAAAACGAGCGTAAAAAGATTAAGACGATGGTGGTTCACGAGGTGACGGGCGGCGACGGTGGCATCGACGGTAATAAGCAAGAACCGATTTGTGTACAAAACGACACGAAACCGCACAATTATCAAAAACGGACGTCATCGAGACTGGGTGCCGTGTATTATACACGGCTACACCGGCAGTAAATTAATGGGAATTAAAGGATCGGGTGTATGTCACATTTCTCCGTTTCGTTTACTTTTTTTATATACATTATTATATTCACCGCAGCGCGCGGGGTTTCTCGTCCGAATATAAATCGTATAATATTATTAAAACGTATATATTATATTATAATATATATTAGCCGCTGCCAACGCGTATTAACATGTCCACGAAAATGTATATACCTATATATAATTCGAAATAACCAGTTTTGGAACCATATAATATAGCGCCTTCCGGAGAGGTATATATATAATATGTACAGTATCTATAGGTATATACATAAAGTCTCTCCGTTTCTACATCGTCGTTGTCGACATTCGTCCCGCAGCTCCTCGGGTGCTCGCGAGCAGAGAGCCGAGAGATACCGAAAAGAGATTATAATATTATTATTCGTATTGTATGTGTTCGCTGGAGGAGAAGGAGGAGGCGTTTGGTCGGTTGTCGGCTGGTTTTTATTATTTTCTTTCTCCCCCCTACCCCGCCAACCAACTACAATCGCGTCCCAGTACCGCTGTCCGCGTTTTAAATTTAATGGTTCTATCTGTCGATTTATCTGGTGTGCTCCTTGTACGCGCCACGCTGCAGCCACACGGCGTGCGTGTATATTATCTCTTGTCCTGCTGTTTTCCGAGTCCTTCTACATAAACGTCCACGAATAAATTTCTCGGACAAGGGCGAGGCCGCCGCCGCCGACGTCTGGAGGCAATAAGTTCTCTATAATATAAAACAGCACACTATGTCGTCCGTCGTCGTACGTCGTGTCGTATTATATATTATACAATATATATATATGTATTATATAAACACCGACAAGGGCCGAAGTAGTGTTGTAGCATGCGACAAAGACAATCCGCTCTTTATTATTATGTTATAATATACCTATATATAATATACACCTGACCCTACCTACCTACAATGTATATTTATTATTCGTTCGCGTCGTGGAGGCTTTTGTATTACAATACGTCGTCTCTGTAATGCGGGCGGCATTTGAGTCTACCGCGCGTTTCGAGTTTACTTCGTATATAGGGCGCCTCCTCTTTCACCCTATAGCCCGCGTGGTACTAAAAAACACGAAAATCTCGTATTTTCATCGTTTTACTGTACTATATCGTTAATATTGTGATATATGTCGAGTACGACTCCCGAGACAGCGGCAACGTCAATAGTCTCCGCGCACAGAAGCGACCGCTGTGACGGCGCGTTTATCGAGGGTGTCGGCCCACGCAGACCATGACTCCGATAGTTATGGTTTTATATTATTAAATTATTTTACTGCCGCAGCGGTCGACCAATAAACTATGTATAATATAACTATAATATATTTTATATATATTATTATTATGCCCATATGGATATCTGACAGATTTGGAACAACTTCTCCCTTGTCGTACAGAACTATGTGACATCCCACATATTGTTTTCATCTTCATTAATTATTGTTAGACGTTAGTATTTAACAATAAAAATAAAATTATTACCTGTATAATACTTATATGATATCATTCTACTAATACAACACGTTATTAATTCATCTTGAGTGATGTGATATTTTAATTAAATTTCAAAGTTTCAAATATTGTCAAATAACATGACTGTTATCGAAGACGACGAGTGTTTTGTGAGTTGTGGTACTCTCTTAAAAAAAAATAGAATACCTCCATGTACAGCATCATCTCAGTCTCTGCAGTAGCACTGGTGGTCGTAGCTGATATTATATAATATGGGCTATGACCATACTATATCTGTTTGGTGGGTGTATTATAAGGTTGAGAAGATTTTTTTTTTTAACACGTAGGATTCTTGCAACACGCTTGTGATCCGCAAAACATACTTACGATACGTTGTACATTGTCATCGTCTTCATCGACGACCTAATAATAATATAATCATTTTAAATTGCAAATTCTCTCTGAAACTTCATCACTGTTGCCGCTACAATTCTAACGCCCTCATGAAGACAACGTTCATGTACGTATTATGTATAGGAATGACTCGACACTTCATGATCGGGCGCGGCTTTTTCCGTGTACCGACCGTGTTTTGTATTGCCTATACGAGGTATAAGTGTATATAATATGGTATATACCCACATGTAACATGTACAATATTATACATGCTTTGTATAACGTATAAATTATATACTGGTGACTGTACGCGTATATACGACAACATTTGGAAACATTTTAGATTATTGATATAGTCTCTGCTCACCTCCAACGAAACGGCGTTTGACGGTCTCATTAGAATATATTTTTAGTTTCTAAACAATTGGCATGATATAATGTGCATTTTACGCATATGCATTCGATATTCCTTAGTATTAGTATACGTACTGCGACATACTGCATGGTCACTAAATCGATCGTGTCAACTCGTGAATTAAGTAATAAGTACCTACGGTGTACACAGTACACACCTACCGACATCGTAACTTATTATAGGTGTCTTACAAGATATGCATGTATTTACAATTTACAGACATCATGAATATCTCATACCCAATAGATATATGTAGTATTATAGTTAGGTAACAGACTCATTTAAATCACATATACATATCATTGCAAATGATATAAAGTATAGACAGCAAGCATTTAAATACCAATTGTACTTTTGAAAAAAATTCATAAAACAGATTATTGTTATATAATCTTGTTTACAATAATTAGCAATCAACCTTTATATTTTAGTAATATTCACGAATTTCATCGATATAATACTGGAAAGTTTTTATTTATCCCTTTAATATCGTGTACTTATGAGTATTATGGAATATGGTACGGTTCAACGAGAATTTTTTAAGTAATACTTAAGTAAACCTGTTATAGTCTAAAAGGTCGCTGCTGAATTTAATATCTTTACGTGTCTTACGTAAAAGGAGACACCTGCACTTATATAGTAAAAGGCCTTCATTATTAAAATATTTAATTTGAAAATCTTTGTTTCTATGAATTAGTAGACAATAGACACCTACGTGGATAAAATTAAAAATATTTATATGGATTATGTTATTGTATTATTTTTTATAGTAGGTAGGTATAAGTATAATCTTATTAATAATCAGATGTATTATACTTAATTGGAATTTGAAGGTTAAGTGTTCACTCTAATTTATCTGTCAAAAATGTATGTGACACCACTAATACTTTATATTTTTCAATACAAACTATTAAAATTGTATTGAAAACATATTTTAAACTGGTGAGTTATGAGATTTGAACTCTATATACATATGTAATAAAAATTTCCAAATCATCTATCCTTTAAATCGGTTCTTTTTGTATCACGATAATGTGATCTCAACCTTTCAAACTATGTATCATTATACTACACGTGTAAGGTATAAATTCCAACACATGTTATTTTAAAGAGAAAATGTACGAATTACAAATCATTTTACTAACACATATCAATTTATTATACAATAATATGCTCATTTTATATTATACGAATCAAACAGAAACACGAAAAACACATATTGTATTTTATTTAACTATAATATTGTAGTTGCTATTGAAATATTTCGTCAACAAACATAATATGTCATTATATACAACAACGGATACATGATATAAACGATAATATATCACAATAATATTATATACATGTGATTTGAATGAAAAATCCTCTACTGTGGGAGCGTACAGAATCAAAAATCGATAAGGATCGTCCAACTCGTAATGGTGATGGCGCGTCCGATATAATAATATTTTACGCATTATATAATATTATTATAACAATACTTACATACCTACCGATCTTCATATTATTATTATTTTTTACAGGTAGACACACATATATTATCCACTGCGCATAGTGTGTCACAACAATATATATATATTTAGATTATCAAAACAATTTATTATCGTTCGAAATGTGTGTATACAAAAGACGATCTCATTACGACCGTGTCAGTACGTACGCATCGAGCACTCCACACGAACGAGACTTAGTAATGTGTCACATCTAATTAATAATGCATTTTCCCTGAAGAATCGTCTCCCTCACTACTCCCACTGCAGTCGCTGACTGCGCGACAATTTAGGCGTTATATTAATACTATTATATTGAAATAATTAGTCGATATTTAATAGTTTAATTTTTATTCGTCGCGGGTTGGTACAAAACGTCATATAGTGAAATACATAATATGTGTGTCCAAATAATAAATACAGCGAGTTACTTATCCGCGGCGACGGAGAAGAATGAGAAGGAGAAAAAACAAAACACACAGAAAATATTATATTAATCCCCTTTGTGCCGGAGAACATCATCATCATCGTCGTCGTCGTCGTCGTGCCTATTGTTATAACAGGATCAAGTGTACAGCGAGGAGCGCCTTCTGTGTGCGACGACAACGACAACGACGACGACGATGTTATAATATACGAAATCCTTTTGTTTGTATTCCTGCGGTATCTCCTATATAAACGCGTATATACCTATAGGTACCTCCGTTTGTCTTTGTCGCTCCCGCCGGCGTATCCCGTTCTTCCTTGTCTATCGTTCACTCGCCTTCCAGCGTCTCAACGCCGTCTGCTTCTACACAGATATATATATTATATATTCTTATTCCGATACCGGTTTGGTCTCGTGCAGTCGTTTCTTTTCGGTCGTACTCTCTGCGCCCCGCAGCATCGCGCGTGTGCGTGTATACAGTGCCGGATTGTATACATCGTACTTGCTACCACCACTACCACCACTACTAGTCCAGATAATATAATACGCGTAGGTATATGTTTTTTTTCCTTTCCTTATGTATATACCGCGACCGCAACGTCTCTCTTTTGCTCCACCACCATCGCCGCGGTCCGGCAAGTCCCCCCGCCCCCACCTACGGGTCGACGGCACAGCCATTGGCCGATCGCCGAGACCGCCTCATTATATAGAACGGACGTCTTTATTCCGGTGCACGATCTCGCGCGCGCCCGAGAGAGACCGGCTTCTCTCCGATTGTGTATATATAGGTTTATTTATTTATTATTATTATTTTTTTTGCCTTTATTCTACAACACGCCGCTGCAACACGAGGTTGCGTCGTCATACACTCACACACACACACAGACGCCGCACGCGTATTATATACGCACACGCAACACACGTACATATATACAGCACCATAGACGCTGTCCCCGTCTCTTCTACACTCGGCAAAGAATAAAAAAAGGGGGGAGGGGGAAATACCGGCACATACCAAAAGTTTTTTTTCATCTCTTCGCCTCCCCCTCACACCACCACCCGTCATCTCTACCCCCGCGCCGTTGTCGACAAACCCACGCACACGCGCTCCCCCGCCGCCGCCGCAACTGACTACACATAGCTATACAGCTCCCGTCGCGTTTATAATATACCTACAGACGGGAGAAAAATACGCCGTGTTACGGCGGCGGTGGTGTCAGAGAGTGTCGGATGACTAGGCCGGTTTCGACCTATACTGTTTCGTATCGTTTCATTCTCTTTTATTATTATTATTTTTTTTTTTCGGGATGTTTAAAGAAGGTGGTTCCCGAGTGTCACGGAAAGGTAGCTGCTGCACAGTCATTATCGCTAATAACGAGCTGGTCCCGACCGATTATGACAATACACACATGCACTCACACACACACACACACACACACACACACACACACACACACACACACACACACACACACACACACACACACTATTATTCTTATAGCTACAGATAAACGCTAGGTCGATGATGTTGCTCGACAGACATCCTGCGGGTTGCACTTATTAAATATCAACATACACCTTTATAATAGTACTTACCTATACGTACGATACGATACTTATATATAAGGTCATTCAAAATGTTAAGCTTTGGATAAATGTGTTGTGCATTTTACATTTAACAAGAAAAAAAATGTGGCTAAATTTTGCTTTAAAAAATGAGAAATTATATAATTACATAACCGATTTTATTACGGATAATTTATAAGAACCTGGTCAGCATTTTCTATACTCTCATATTTGAAGTACAATAATGCAATGATAGTATCGTCCAACTTTTCGTCGCATAAAATATATAAAGACATATTTAAATATTTAATACAAATTCATATTTTTATGCACACGTGTGTCACTACACTGTGGTGTGTAATATATACATATATATATATGCACATTATATTTAGTCTGCTACTATTGTAGAATTTGATCATTCGTCGCCAGCAGATAAAAAAATAGAAATAAGAAAAAATTATTACCACCGAAAGAATATTAATAAGTGTACAATAAAAAAAAAAATTCCGTTTGACACCCTCCTCTACTGTTCATTTTGAGTTCCGTTTTTGCGGGTACGCTGCGCCGTACGATCACTTATAGACCGCATAGACGAAGGCGGTCATCATAATATTATATAACATGAAGTCTGCGAGTTTTATCATAATTGCAACATGTGTACACTAAAATACCAATCGCCATATTATAAATTTAAACTAAATAATATCGATTTTATTTCATGTTCATATTGACATTTAAGTAAGAAAAAAATTGAACTTTCTTTGGACTTTGTAATATTAGTATATAGTGTTTATCTTCACAAAACGCATCCGACAGTGATACATAGATAAGATTTGATGGTTGTATTATACGTTATTATAATATGTATAAAAATAAAATAAGCTCTTGACAAGAGTTGTTTTGATTCATAAAACATTCCGACGCAAAAAAAAATTGGATTCATTTCAACATCAAAGTGTTTTATTTTTTGAATAAGTCGCTATAAATATTGTATTAATAAAAAATGTTTCAAAGTAGACTAATTTAAATTTAATCTTTTTGCTTATATTAATTAAAAATTTGTATTTGACATAATTAAATAACTAATGGATTATTTTTGAAAAGTTGACTTTTATTCTACTATTAATAAAGTAAGTAACTAAAATTAAAGATCATATTGCAGAAACTAAATAATAATAAGAATAACTTAAACATTTAAATATGTATTGTACATGTATACAAAATAAATATTAATAGATACTTTGAATTAAAAACATGAAAATATTTAACATTTTCAAATAATTAGGTTGTTACTATAAATAAAATACATTATAATTTATAATTCATAATCACAGAATACAATTTACCATAACGCCGATTGTCAATTTTTTTAATAAATAAACTGTTTCTTTGTTTTTAAAGTCAAGCTCAATTAAATTTAGTTAAGCTAAGTTCAGCATTATGTTTTATTAATTTTACTTAACAGAATGTTGTTATAAATAATTTATTTAGAATTTGACATTTAAATTGGATTATAAATATAAATAAAAGTACTAAATAGTTATGGAATTTTAGATAATTACTATGAACACAAATAATATAAGTATTGACGTATTTAGCTTAAGGGATGTATATAATTAAAATAGGAATTATATATTTCAAATCAAAATATATTCAAACTTGTTTTAAATTTTCTTTACTTTCTAAAATAAGTATACATTATTTAGATAAAAAAATGCATGTATAAATAAAAAAAAATATAAATAATGTAACAATACTATTTTTGATATATTAATTATTTAGATACACATAATAAAAATCAATATTTTGAATTATGTACCAATAATTTATCATATAGATGTAAACATTTATCTGTATTATGATAGTCATAGTATTACGGAATTGTAATGTAAGATATTTACTAGTTATGTGTTTAAAGTTGTAACCAAAATAAAGAATAATATTAATATGATTTAAAATATTTTTCGACACTTTCACTTAACGTTTATTGTTAAAAATAAAATCATGACTATGTGTTGTTCGACCGTTCGGGTTGATATTATATTATTGTTTAGAAAATAATATAAATATCTGTTGCAGATGTTTTGCCGAACACAAGAGTTATAATTCGAGATGATTCATTGCGCTTGCACTGAGTTATAAAGAGATGAAGTCTCCCGCGGTGAAGTTAAAAACACGATTGCTGGAGAATTCTTCGAATAGGTGCTGAAATTGGCGCAAAAGGTTTTGCCGAAATCGATAAAGAGATAAAGTACTCGAGGCAACGCGTATACAGGGTGATAAAAAATAAAATAAAAATGTAAGTATAAACTAAAATATCGAATTTATTTTTAAATTGGTAATCTATACGTAAAATAAATTTTATAACTTTTATTTGAACCAAATATTTATTGGTATTATAATACGTAATATCGTAACTAAAAAAGTTTCTTTAGTAAAATTTTCTTAGACATTAAAATTCGTTAATGTCGATATATCATATAATGTTACATTCACACGAAGGCGTACGCAGACTTTGACTTCGGGGCGTTCCTTGAGTGATTTAGAGCTAAGGGTCTTTAAAACGATTTATGGAAGGGTGTCTTTAGAACCAAAAACTTTGTATAGAATAGTGACGGGTCACCGTCTACACAATAAATAGACGTTGTTATTTATTCCAGCAGTATACCTAACCAGACCTACATCACAATGTTTATTACATAATAATAACAATACGTGTATGATGTATGAATATACCACGTAACTCGCTGCAATATATTGTGTTTTAATGATTTCGATTTTATTTTTATTGGACGTCTATAATGTTTGTTCAAAGTTATATCAGCAAAATCAAATGAA
Source organism: Rhopalosiphum nymphaeae (assembly GCA_036289425.1). Classification (NCBI taxonomy): domain Eukaryota; kingdom Metazoa; phylum Arthropoda; class Insecta; order Hemiptera; family Aphididae; genus Rhopalosiphum; species Rhopalosiphum nymphaeae. The sequence goes on from JAZAQC010000005.1 coordinate 9,143,139, forward strand.
TCGGAGTAGGATAGTTATATATTGTGTGTGAGTATAGTGTATATTTAATATGCATATAAGGTGTTTCACCTAGCTTACTCGCCACTTTTTCTTCTTCAAGTTAATGCAGTTATTTAAAATCTGGTTTTTCAATATTCTTTAAGACCAAATTTTATTATGCTTAAGATTTTTTGTAATACTTAGGGAATGTTCTATAGAGATACAAACTACTATTTTTCAAAGATTAACCCTTCTCTTTTTATTCAGTAAATTGTTTAGAGCATAATTTTTCCAAACATTTTTACAAATTAAAATTAAAATTCAAACATGTAGTTATGAAGTTGTTTAACTTTGTGTACCTACTACGGATAATAGTAAATTCATGATAAACGATAATAGATTTGGATATTTGAGTGGGCCTAAAAAAATAAAATATTTGAAAATCTTAGTAATTACTTATTCATATTTATGATCAATATTTATAATTTATAATAACGGTCCAACAAGCAAAGTAGGTCTGATGTACAACTATTTTATAGTTTCATAAAACCATTTTAATGACTTTTGTTTTAGCGGAATTATTCTTTGAAAAATAGAAGTTTGCATTGACAAAGAACATTTCTTAAATATAGTATAAAAATTTCAAGAATTTGAAAATATGCACTGTTAGTATATTTAACAATTTCAAAAAGAAGAATTTTAATAAATTTATTATTGAATATAAAAATAATAAAAATATGGGGGTGAGCTCGTTTGGTGAATCACTCTGTATATGGTGTATGTATAGTGTGTGTGTGTGTATATATATATATATAATGTAGCGGTGTCGACATCGGCGCCCCCCTGGAGGGCGAATCCCATTTATCACCGGTCCGTTTTCGACCAACATTTATTGTTACACATGCGGTCCTCGTGTGGCCTCGGGTGGAAGGGCGACGGAGGTTTTGGGTCGAGGGGTTCCGAGGAAGGATTCCTCAGTGCCCACGAACAGAACGCACCGTGTCAAAATTCCCTCTTCAACACTTCCAAGAGCGGTCGTTAAAGATGTTATCTGTCTAATGCGATTTGACATAAACAGGCTACCGAGGTGTATATATATATATTATACGTTTATGTGTATGCGTATTGAACATATAAAGACCAGTCTGACGTTTTAGTCAAATAAACAGAGTGCGTTCAAATCGAAATGCCGATTATTCTGTAACCGTCTGTACTCGTATTATAACCCTTATACTGTATATTAATATACAATGCTCGTTTTTTATTATTTATATTCTACTGTAGACATATAAATATAGCAAGTACAATAATTTTTGTCACCATTATTTTATTGTTGATTTGTATCTCGTTATTTCAATTATCATAATATTTTTTTTTTCTTATTAAAATCTTTTTGACGAATAATAAGTTAAAAAATACATATTTATTAGCTATCAACATAACACACATAGAAATCTAAACACTATTTGACAAAAAAATTAAATCATATTTAATTTATAGTATGTTATGATGGTACATAATAGCAGTTCTAGAGTATACTTAAGCATTTATACACGCATGCGCAATTATATATAGACGAATATACTGATTTCCGTACATGTAAACAATAACGCTTTTTTATTGTGTAATATTTTGCTTAAATAAATAATTTATTTTACGGTTAGCCACATTTCCTCGTTCAGTATTTTATCTGATTGGACTACAAATTTAATTTGAAATAATAATTAAATGACAACGGTCTCATCTGAACATTTGAAAAGAAGTTACTATCAGCGAAACCCGTACTGCATTCCGGTTGTGTGCTTACAATGTATATTATACAGTTGCATCACTATATTATATTGCTGTCCCTGGATTGGTCAATTCTTTACACTTGTTTTTCGTCTACGATTTGCGGCTATAGAAAATCAATCACCGCCCAATAGTTGCATTAAAGTAACCCTTTTCGTTTACGCACCATGTTAAGCTAATGGATACATTATATTATAATATATACGTTTGATAAGTCAAACGAGCAGTAAATTATATTACAAATGTCAACATTAAAGAGATAATGTTATGTCACTAGCCATAAATAAATACGTTTTATTATAACGTTTTACCTGAAATTCGAGTATCGACCGAAATACCATAAAACAAGCAAGTTATTTTATTATTATTTTTTTTAAAAACAACATAGTTACTAGATGTTTTTTGTTTAAGCTGTTTAAATTCATTCATTTGGGTAGTTAAAAAATAATCTTTTTGTTTGAAAATACATCTCATAAAAATTAATTTTGTGCTGTATATCTATTTGTGATGTATAACTAATGTGGTGTGAAAATCGTATAATTTTTACCACATTGTCACGGTGTTCCGAATAAAATTAATTAAATTTATTGTTAATCTGCATATGTGTTTACTTTCACGCTTTTATTGCAAAGACTTACAATATTTCTTCGTTCATTCGTTTGCATTCCAGAAATCAAAAACGATTTTTATTGATGTACATCCTCAAGAAATATAATACGTTTTATTCAAATAATATCTGCGACTTGAGTACCATATTCGAGCTAATATAACATGTCCAACACGACGTTATATTATACTATGTTTTTAAAATAATTTTTTTTTTTTTTTTGTTAATTCCTGACTGTAAAATTTTATAATATTACATCTTGGGTAAAAACGATTCATATTATTTTGTTTTGCAGAGCGATCACACTAAATACTTATATTTTTATAATAATATTTAATTCATATGTATAAAGTATACATGAATTATGAATGTATATTATATATATATATATATGTATTATACGTAGGTAGGTATATATTAACATAAGTGTAATGCGTTCAAATCAAATATTTATTTTAAATAGTGTCTGGATGAATGTTTGTTTTAGAGTGATACCTATTATTAGTTCACAACATACTCTCGTCAGTCGTCACACAATATGTATTTAAATCGTAACCTTGTTTTGAATTTGTAGTTTGTACTCAGGTAAGATTAATAAGTAACGTATTAATTTTTGAATATTGTATTTACTATTAAAGTGTCTCGAGTAAACACGTAGGTACCTCAATAAATATTATATTCGTTAAGCTGGTAATGTTTAACATAGATTACTGGGTGATCTATGTCATAACTTTTACGTTCAGTACACAACGTGTAATCAAACTCATATATTAAGTATAATATAATGTATCTAGTTTAAGTAGTATGCGCATGTTAATGCCCAAGTGTAATATTACATTGTTGTTATAATTTATATGTAAGTAGTTTAAAGCTGAAACGTTGTATAAATAAATTATCTGTCAGACGTTTTTATTTTCACACGAAAAAATTGTGAGGTAAAGAAAATATACGATATGTCATCGTTTTTTCACTAACATCTTATCTTAATTTAATCTATCTGTTAAACACGTTATCGACGATTTTCAAGTGAAATTATGTTCACTTGAAATTAAAACTACTTATGGAAGCAGTTACTCATTTTCCAGAAAGTTTCCTATTACTTTACGACGTGTATTGGTTGATAGGTACCTACCGAAACGGTGTGTATAATACGTATTATAATATATTCGTAAAGACTATGAATTAAATACTAAAATGTATAACACGACAGTTGGCTTATATTTTTGATAAATGTAGATAGTTATAGCCAATGTACATATAAATAATAAATGCTTTCTCAAAGGCTCAATTCATCGGTCAATGTAGGCCTCATTAAGCGTATGACAGATTTATTATGATTATTATTATTACATTATTAAATACACTTTCCATTAAAACTGTTGCGAAACGTTATTTTAAAACTCATTTTTAATTAATTACAATCTCGAAACGTTATTCGTTTTGTTCTTTATGTACACTGTACACACAATCGCTTTGTAAACGGTCATTATTTAACGAGTGGTTCCGATGTCTGCAACGTAAATCTCATCGTTGCAGCGTAGCAATCGTGGGATTTAGTCGCATTCATATAATATATACATATATTTATATTTATCTGTACGTAATATATTTATTCACGAGCTTTTTAATTGACTAATACGACGCACGATTTGAACCCGCGACGTGTGTTTCTCAAGACACTGTAAGACTGTACCTGTATATTATTATTGTTAATACCTATATTTACAACGATGTAGATGAGGGGGATGAAAATATAACTCATGTATATTTTAATACAGCGTTGTTTGTTTATTATGCAGAGTTATCAATTTAAATTGTCACACTAATACACGAAATACCTATAAATAAGTTCATTTTTGTGTTAAAAATAATAATATTAATGTCTTGTTATAGTTTAAAGTACCTATTATTATAAATATATTACCACAATACTATATTGTTATTATACATTATTTTCAGATATAAAATGTTTTAATTGAAATAATATCAAAATCAAAATATTTTTCGCGGTATTTCAATGCGAAATATTAAAAATATAAATATTTATATTTTGTAATTAATAACTAAAGTTTTTTATAGGACTGCGATGCTTACAACTTTTAAGTATTGGCGTACTATATTTTGTCTATTTCGCTCACATTAATTATAGATGTTGAAATACCAAAAAATAAAAACTATTTAGATATTTGCAATTTGATAATAATTAGGTATAGAGACATAAAAATGTTAAGAAAAATATTGTTCTTATTTTGATTATGAAATAAATGTATAAAGATGTCATTAAAAAAATTACTAAGAAACTATTATTAAATTGTTTTCATGACATTGTGCTTTGTAAATATATCACAAAATATAAACATATTTTTTTTTGTTTAAAAACACAAAAACTTAATTAGAAAATGGGAGTGTGACCATTTAATTGGATCAACTAGAGTATTATTTATATTTATTTGTTAAAATATTATTTTCTTACAGTTCCATTTTTATCATAATATATTTTTTATAGTTACAACATTAAACAGAGTAGAGTTTGACCACATAGTACACGAAAGCCAGTCTAGCTCGGTGCAATAATATTCTTATGATCCTATACCCGATGAAAGATGTTTATTGCGGGCAGTAGTTTGCGAGATGATGAAACTGTATAAACAACAAAAAGAAACGACATTGCGCACCAGCCGTTTTAAACCGTAGTTATGATTACTTTTTGTTTAAAAAATACGTTGTTTTGGGATGTACAATACAATATAATAGTAATAACAGACTATTCATTGTGAATAATTGCAATTTATTGGCTACTCGCAAACATTAAGATTGCAATAATGTGAAAAACATAATAATAATAATGTTTTTATCAAGCACACTATTTTGTTTAATTTTCGTGGAACTCATAATATGAAAGTGGTGATACTAAAAAGCGCAAATTACACGATTTTTAGATAACATTTTTTTCGTTTTTGTACCTAAACAATTGGATTAAAGTGCATACCCTAAGTTTATTATTTTGTGTAGGTAATCAAAATATTTAAAACTCATTGTAGAATAATTGTTCACTAATTTTCGGTTTAAAGTTTAATAACCATAATAAACCATTTTCAAACAAAAATTCCAGTAGAATTATGTTTATACTTTATTTTATAGACTATACATTGAGTATATAAATAATAATACATTTTAAGAGTATATAATACTTAAGTATAGGACATGAGATATATGTATTCTAAAAAAAAGTCTTCTACAATAGATTACTTACTTAAAAACTGTGAGCTCAAAATACAAACTTAATTTTAATATATTTAATTTAATTATTTTTAAAATGCAATCAATAAAAACTTAGACATTATTTCTATTTTAATATACAACTTATTTACACTTAGAAGTTATTAAAAAAGTAATTTGTGTTATTTATTTGTACTTACGAATTTCATTTGGATCGTTTTGCACTTATGGACACAGAACCTAATAGAGTAGGACATCAATGAATTTAACACACATCACAGCTAATATTCCATCCGTTATTATACTTACGTCTTATAGTTTACAGATTATCGTTTTAAGGTCCTACATTTTAAATTTATATATTTTATTCTTACTCGTTAAGTTTTTTATAATAGTGTTTTTATAGTAAATTAAAAAAAAAAAAAATATAATACATAATACCACTTTTGTTTATAACATATATTAAATTTAACTTATTAATAACTAATGGCCTTTGTTGTCGATGCTTTTTTTAGATCAATAAAAAAAAATATTTAATTTACCATAAGTCACATACATCATTACGTACCATATTTTATTAATGGTTAATCGATTTTTAAAACAACAAATAGGATTTTAATTTATATTTATATGACTTTTAGAATATTTTTACTTTTGAGTCTATATCCCCCATATTTTTTTCGTCCCTAGATTCGTACCTATACCTACTTATCCATAAGTCACTATCACCGTAACATATAAAATATAATGTTATTAAATCGTTTCGTTTTTAATTGACGACGAAAATAGCTGCAGCACAACTCATATATACATAAGCATATAACACTATATATTATATAGATATAATATCTCTAGTTACACGGTATCTGGTTATTAGGTTATAGGTATACCGTATTATCGACTCACAGTTCGGGTGTACATAATAATTTAATACGCGGTGGTAGACCTCGCCCATTTGTATATATTATGATACAGTATTATAGTGTACGGATAAGGCCTTCGGGCATTTCGCTTAGACTTTTCTGGTCCACTCGTATATATGTATATATCTATAAAGGTATACTATACAGATAGATATATCTTAATTTATATGTATATAATGCGTATACAATATTATAACGATACACATTATTAACCCGTTAGGTTCGTTCACACAGCGCGTGTGTAATATGTCTCAATCCAATCCGGGCGGTATATGCGAGCAGGCCTGTTAATAATAATTATTAATAACCGATTGAAACAACGACCGCGTCGACCAGGTGTGCGTATACGCCGTATAATAATAATATCATTATTATATAATATAATATGCGTGTAGCTATAGGTCATAATGTATGATATACACATCACTCATATATATTTATACAGTGTGACCCAAAAGTCTCGTAACACTATTCGTATTTCTGTACGACTGTGACACGTGAATATATATTATTTATTTCAAATGTGATTTTTTTGATAGTAATCTATTACAATTTCAATTTAATGACATACTTTTCATATAGATTACTGCTGAAAACCTTTTATTGATTTGATATATTGATTAACTACGGAGATCATTAAGATGGTACGCCACGGGACTTTTGGGACTCACTGTATATGTATATAATTATATAGGCACAAACTGTCGACCGATATCTTATGATTTCGTATGATGCTGCCCGGATGTCTCTCATCTTCAATTCTCTGGAATATACAGCGTCATGCTTATGTAGTACATTGGGTAAAATAATATATTGTACCTGTCGCGGACAGCGGTATACGATATACACTTTGTATACCTACATATTAATATATTATCGTGTATACAGAGTGATCTATAATTTAAATGTTCATAATAATTTTCCAAATTTATTATTTTTTTGTGTTTTTATGTAGGTCGAACCTTTCAATGTAAGAATTAAGCATTCGATCAGTATTCTAGTAGTCTACTACTTTTGCGTGTGGGGTACCTATATTCCTTATAATAGTCTATATATTCGAGTTGAATATTTCTATTCAAATCACTTAAACAAAAAAATGATTATTAATGAAAAAAAATGATTCATTCTTATTCGATAACTAATCATAATATTTTTAGAAAAGAATAAAAAAAAGAGTACCTACAAATTGGATTAATTTTGTGTAAATAATTGTATCATAAAAGTAAATTTTAAATTGTATAAAAAAACCCACGAAAACTTAGAAAATTATTATCGTAAAGCCAGTTAAGCGGTTCACTCTGTAACCTGCACAGGAGATATTTACGCGTATGGCGGGTAGACACCCGAAATCCATCACTTGCAAGCGCGTTAATAACAGTTCGAGAAGGTAAACTAATAATAATTATAAAAAAACCCTAATCACATATTGTAACGCCACTATAAATGTCCACGGCTTGTACCCTCATGTATGTGTGTTTTTTAAGTACACGCGAGCACCTGTATGTGAGTCGATGAATGATGTATACGGGAATGACGTGTGCGTAATTATGGCCGTCACAAACACTCGGCGTCGTGGATAATAATATGATATGATAAACCGTGTATACGTCATAATAATACGTACGATAATTTACATTATATACTGTATGTATTCGATATAATTATAACATGTTACATGTATCTACATGATAATATACACAAAAACGGTAAGTGACGAGATATATAATTCCGCCACGTCGAAAATGTACATTTTCCCCTGTTCCTAATATTATAATGAGTATACGATAGCATAATATTATAACTATGTCCTCTATGCATGTTATTAAAACAAACATTATACGTAGCTGTGGATTTTTAGCAAAATAAATTAATTCTTTTGGGCGTAAGATATACAGCTTTTTCAATACATGTAAACTTCATATCATGTTTGGTTAAATAATATAGCGGTATTTTAAAGCATAAATAATTATGAAACTTATTTTTATTTTTATTTTATTGATCTTATCGCTTTAACAACAAAAGTTATTACCAATATTTTCGATTCTTTCTAGTATATAAAAATCAGAGCTCTAGTTATTATTAGCGTTAAAGTTTATATTTTCTTTTTTCTTTTTTAATTGAATATTTTATTTCTTAAATATATTACTACATTTGTTTATATAATTCTGATTTTTTTTATCATGAAACTTATTTTGGTTTTTATTTTTTATATTTTTGTTGTTTAAGTAATTTTTTTACCATTTTATTTTATGACAAATGTGTTAATTTTCATGTTGTCGAGCATACATGTCAAATACTGGATTCAATTTTGTAATTAAAAGAGCAATACAACTTTAAGCACATGTAATTTCGACAATACGCGTAGCTATTACGTTTCAAAAATAATACATCTCATCATTGAAAAATAATATAATAATGATAATAATAAATAATACTATTATTCATATGAGTCATCACTACATCATAGCCTTTCAGCAAATCAGAATAATGATTTTAACTTAAAATAATAATATACAGTACCGAGCCGGGATACTGTAGTCTACGCGTGTAAAATTTAAATTTACGATGACATGGGGCTGAATACAGAATTTTACAGAAACAATTCAAATACTGAACTTCTGCGTAGTGTACGCATCATCATACATTTTGTTTAAGTTTACGTGATAACTGAACAGGTCACTGTATACTGTGACTTTTTTTTACATATGACTAATTATTACTAAAAATGTAACTGAATCAGTGTGTACCTATTTTATTAATTTGTTAAGTGAAATTAAACCACAACAGCTGGCGTATAGACTCAAATAGTGATTATCATATTTTAAAATACGTGTTTCACCGGTACGACTTTTAAAATGTATAAGTTTATGATTAATGATTTATCATTATTGATTCTAAGTACCTATACTTTAATCGTATCGTTGTATAATATATTATTTAAAAAAATCATTGCATGCACAACATATTTTATAACTGGGCAAAAAAATAAAATACATATACATTACCTACGTATAATATGTATAACACTGATATCGGAAATGATAATTTATTAGTACCTGCTAGCATAATTGCATTGGAAATGGCTGGAAATCAGATTTCATTTCGAATTACGATTTTTTACGCTGTCCCGTGCGTGGGACTGGCATCAGTTTACAATGTATACCTATAAGTAGGTTATAAGTAGGTATATGACGATTCATAATAGCTCGTAGACACTTATACATATATATATATATAATATATTATACGTTGCAATAATTGTAAGTAAAATGTTTTTTAGTGTGTATGATAAATGATATTAATTATATTAGTCATGTTACGAATTGCTCGATTATGGACATCTGTGATTTGGAGCTTTTTGTTTTAAAAATGAAAAAATGAAATCAAAATCCACACTATAGTTATAGATTTGAGTTATGTGAAATTTATTTAAACTTTTTGATTTCTTTTTCATGTTTAGTCTGACCACAACAAATCGGTATCCGTAATATAATTTAAGATAATATTTGTACATCCTAGACTACGACAATATCACTTATAAAATTCAATCGAAAAAAAAATGCAATAACTGCAACGAAAAGACGAAAAAAAATCTGAGATCGCACAACGATGATAAATATTATTCGAAAATTGGCGGCGGCTGGCTCTAGACGCTCCAGTAGCATTGGCAGTTATAGTAATAACGTTGTCATTATATTATTATTCGTCAGACGTGTTTTTTCCTTCTCTCTATGTATGTGTGTAAGGTAAAAAAAAAACCATCTCGTATTATTGTAGTTATTATTTTTATTTTATTGTTATTGTACGCATTACCGGCGATGGCGGCGACGATCATCGCGAGAGATGTTCTCAGATAGACGATGCCGCGCTAGTGAATATCATGTCGGGCCGGCTCTTTGTCAGTCGGTCGACCACGCACACACATACATACCATTACTACAGTTATACACACTCACTATACACTTGTGAAATCTCCAGAAAATATATTTCGATGAAAAGATTGTATACTATAACATTGTATCTAACTATATATCATATTATTGATGTATAATAGTAAGTAGCCACTATATACGCGGCGGCGCGATAGCGTTGGATTGTGAGAATATCGTACAACAGTAATATAATAATAAATAATAATAATATTATATTATGCGGAAATATGAAATACGTATTATGGACTAAAAATTATTGTACGTTATATTTAATATTTCTTTTTCATTTATATAATCTTTATATACACGATATTCCTCGCAATAATGACGTGTCTTGCCCGTGTGCGATAATATATAGCCGTAAATAGTATTAATTTATAGGTACACACAACAATAATAATAATAATAATATAATGTTATTAATGTGTTGCCGTGTATTCGTGTGCGCGACCGTACCGTATCGAAAACCGCTAATAATTCGTACGAGTATTTTCTCAGTCATCTCCGGAACGTTTTAAATAGTATTTCATAATAATATAACACCAACAGAGTATTATATTATACTAAACCGTATAATATACAAATACCGACGATACCGATCGAATGGCTTGCGAAAACCGATGACAAGATGTATAAATCATGTCCAATATATTATTATATTATTATTGGATACGCCGGCGGCCGTCGTATTATGATGTGCGCGTGTGAGCAATCGCTATCACGCACTGATGTGTACAGAGCGATCCTTATTTTGAAGTAAATTACACAATATTCTGAAATTTTGAGATTTTTTTACCAAAATGTAGAAATAATTATTAAGTATTCTACAAATTTTTTCTATAATTATAGTCAGTATTTGTATACTCAAAAGGGTTAAAAAGATAAAAAAATGTTTACCTATTTTACTCGGAATATTTGCCCCGTGGTCCACAAGACAATAATCGCCCTGTAGGTTGTAGTTGTTCGCATAACGAGCAGCAGTGAAATATGCCCAAGTGTTAGGTTTGGATGTTTTTTCTGTCATCGTATGATCGTAAATATAGGTAGTATTTTTGTTATTGTGTTGAATACTTATATTTTAGACGACTCTTGTAGTCGAGTCGTGTTATTATTATATTACTAACAGTACATATTTTATGTATGTTATAATTTATACGTCTTTCGCAGTTGTAACTTGTATTATAACTCGTAGATTAGTCGCAGTTATCCCATGTTATAATCATACATAATAAAATATTATTTATATTATGGTTCACGAAGATATTCGAAATTGTCACGAATCCTTTTCCCCCATGAACACAATTGATATTACTTTGTCCATCATTCAGACATATGTCATCTCGTCATTAGCTGTGTATAGATATTATACTGTCGATCATCTCTGAAAAAAAAATAATAATACTATGAAAATTTCATATTCTGTTGTCTAAAAACTATGATATTATAATTTATATTATATTTATTACTGTACGTATATCGCCATAGTTTTAGAGACAATTACAAGAACAAAAGGTTTAATTATTTAGCTTAAAATTTTTTCATGAAACAAAATAAAACTTATAAATATGTAAGTATATATATACTACAGGGAACTAAATACATCGATCACTCATTTTTTTTACTTGTTTGATATCTTAATATGAGTTAATTAATTAAAAATAAACTTTGTACTTTAACAGCATAAATTAGTGGATTTTAAGTATCTCAAATTTTAGGTCTAATATCTAAAACGTTATTTTCACTATATTTTTATATTGATGCTTTTGCAATGTAAATTATTGCGTTTAAAAATTATTTTGCTAGCAATTTTTGTTATTTTTTAGAGTAATTGTTGACAGGTTTTGGGACATTTCAATCCAGGTTTTAATGATTAGTGTGACTTAAGACGGCCTAATTCATTCATTTAGTGAATATTCGTAAATCGTTATGCTTACGAGTAATGCGATAACGGTTTATGAGGTATTTAATAAGCACAAGTATATGACGATTATATTTTAAATATATGCTAATGTAGTAAAATTAATTTTTATTTTAATGTATCGACTATCGAGTATCTAAAATACTTAAATTGTAAGTATCGAATATCCAGTATTACGATTTTCCATGTAGAGACAAGTATTTATAATATCTAGTATTACGATACTGCATATTATATTTTATTTTTTCAGTATATTGCCCATCCCTGAGTATTATAGGTACAGTATATATGCTTATGTGCGTTCAAATTCCTTTTTTATATTAATATAATATATTATTAATCTCTCTTGTATGAATTCTGACTACCATTGCTGGTTTTTTTTTCGCATTGATGTAACATACTATTATTATAGGGCTTAACAGCACGTGATGTATTTTGAAATGTCTGCATGAGAAGAAAACGATAATTTTGATCGATTACCACAAAATGTGTTATTATAGCGTCTATAATAGACAGCGGATGTGGCAAATTCAATATAAGCAACGGATTTGTAGAAGGTGGTAAAAATTTTCATTAAACACGTATATATAATATATATAATAATAATAATATAAAATATAAGAGTGCGTATTTTTTTAAATTATTTTAAGTTAATATGAGAAATATTATATTGTCATGAAGTATTATATTGTATTTTATGATTTGGTTAACGCTTTATCATTCATTATAATATGTATAAATATATTATATATTATTTGATATCAAACGTTGAATATACACATTGTCACGTTGATAGTTTATTTTTATGTATAATATTATGTACATAAAGTTTGTAAAACATTTTTACATGTCATTTAACAACAAATACCTATGTCCACTATACTTAGTGTACATATCATACAATTTATCTTTATTTACTAAAATATTCTCCTAATTATTATATTCTGCATGTTTAGCACACATTTATAATTATCAACTAAAATATTGTATTGTTATGTATAACTATTGCCCCATTTGTTTTAAATTTATTAAATTCTATCGATATAATATATTATTTTGTCTAAAACTGTTTATTTAAGCTGTTGTCTAAACGTTATCTAAAATTATTTAACATTTTTACTGCAATTATGTTGATAGTAAATTATTATGCCTCGAAAAAATCCAATTTCAAAAATGGTTTGTATAATATTATGTGTATAGCTTCAGTCTTGTTGCAGGGTTGACAGACCCTCGTTAATGATCTCGCAAGCAGACCATGACTGACAACGAACCCGATACATTACATTATATGCGTTTTTGTTTTACCCGCGTGTATTATTTCCTTGTAAAGCTTTTTTTTTAATATTTAGTAAGTATGTGACTAGGATAAATAAAATCACAAAACAAATCAGTAATAAATTATAATACTATTTATATTTCTGCATACAATTTACAAATTAGATTATATAAATACGTCATTAAAGGTACAATATATATAAGTATATTATTACTGATTATTTAAATTGTATTATTTAAGTTAGTTGTATTTGTTATTATTCTTTTAGATCAAATAGGTTATCAGCATCCACTTAGTGTTACACTATTGTAATAAGACTATAACGTTGTAAGCAAACGAAAGGAATTTTCTTTGAATCAATAGACCAATAACTGAGGCAGTGGAGGTTGGACCATGAGCAGTTTAGAGGCGGAGCAACTTGGTGTTTTATAGTACACGGTTGTAGACGATATGTGTTTATGTTCGTTACCAACATAGATATTATACACACATATATATTTATAAATATATATACATATGATAGTGACACAAGTAAAATGTCTTAGTCGTCTTTTCTCAACATTCTTTCGGTACACTGTGAAACGTGCATATAGTGTGTTCTAAGTACATAAATATATACCTGTATTACTATAATACCATAATACCTAAAGGGTGTTTGTAAACAATTATACTAAATATTATACATGAAGGGGATATATTGTATGGGTGATTATAACCACGTTATATATTTATATGTGAGTAAGTATCTACCCTATAAAGTGGGACCAGCTTGGTGGGTTTGATTTTTTGGTATTGTAATTCGTTTAAAATATTTAATAATATTATTATTTTCACTTACGTACCGGTAATAACTAATATATTATATTTTTAAAAACATAGAACTAGCGCGAGTGGTTGCTTAAACAACTATGATTTTTTTGTTTTTTTTTTTTATAAATAACAATATAGATACTTTACTCACCTCATTCCTTGAAAAAGGCCGTACTTAATTCATATTTGATGTAAATTACAATTTAAAATTTTAACTGCAGCGCATATATTATACATCATTGTAGTTTTATTATTGCATAAAGCAATTTATTCAATGACCATAATTTTTTCGATCATTGGACCAGTAAACAAAATATTATATTATACAAGTATTATACTGCATCATGACATTAGAGACGACATTTTGAGTATTAATATATTTTTTTCCCTTGAGGATAGCCGTTTGGCTTTGGCAGCCAAAAATTTTGTTCAACCTGACCTCACACACACACACACACACACACACACACACACATTCTTTTTAATGGGATCATGGGGTTGGCAAAGCATTAATATATACTTAAGTATACGTCTTATATGCGTGCGTGTGTACATATAGAGCCGTTAAGGTATAACGCGAGCTAGATGATGATATTATACAAGTTTCCGTATAAAGTCATCGGTCGAAGAACTCGCCACCGCCGATCAAAGTTGAGTAGTATATAAGTATATATTTATATATAAATTTGCAAGTATATATAATATAATATTCCCCGCCGCGTGGATAGATTGACATGTGTAGATTAGACCGCGTGACCGGAATAAAGTCGCCTGCCGCATCGGCGACGTCGATTCGGACCGAAAAAAACTGACTCGCGCAAGATGACGAAGAAGAAATGGATTGGAAAAAAACCTACACTATTATTCTCAGATCGGCATTCCTCCGCAATACCACGGGCCTCCGGCATTGCGACAGTACGGTAGATATAATATATACGGGGTGTATATATAATATCACCACATTTGTCGTACCTACCCGCTATTATGTATTTTGTTTTTAAAAATATTGTACAATGCAACGGATACACGTGGATATAGTGGACAATGAACATCGAAATAAATTCATAGGATTTACAACCCATAGAATTATCATTTTTTGTCACCCTTGAACTTTGGTTGTTTAACTTCTTAAGATCAAAGATTATTATTTTCTGAATGATACATTTATTGCTTGAGCTTAGGAGAAGGTTAGACAACAGGATTTCTAAAACATATTTTTAAGTTATTTTTTATTTATCTAGAGGTATTATTATATTTTTTAATCATTAATTGTCTCAGTTTTTAACGATTAAATGATATAGATGAACATATTTGAAACAGTGCGATATCATACTAATTATAATAATAAGATAATAATATTATTTCTCCTATGTTTTGCCATGGGTAATAATTAGTAGAAAGGATTATGGCACTATAAAATATGTTCATCAAACAATCATTTAAAACATTTACATGAAAAAAAAACTTGATATCTCAAAATAACCTGTACAGTTGGGTAATTGTGGAAAGGACAAGCGATGAACAGGTATCATTCCCCGCTAGATACACCAACAGTGAATATATTTAAATATTCTATAATAGATAATTAAGGTATTCTACGTACATTTATAAGATAAAAATATTTCAAGGGAATCAAAATATTGCATTAAGTACCCCGTACCAATATTTGTTTTACGTTACTTTTGTTGTATGGTATGTTGACTTATTGCCAATGTTATTTGAATTACCTATATTACAAAAGTAACCCAATAATATTATCTCATGAATTATGATTACAAGATTATCATCATACTTATTTTTTTCAATAAGTTATAAAACCTTTTTTTAACTCTTGTGTACTCGATGTTGGGTACCCGTGATTTATTTCTAAGCCAAAAAATGAGTTCTAAGATGTTTTGCTTAACAAAAAATTAGATTATGGTTTCGATTTTGACGAATAAATTGTTTAGCTCTCCTCCAAGTTTTTTACCCAATTACCCTACTGTAGTTGTATATAATTATATTAGGTATAGCTATCGTTGAATTCCACTCTTGTTTCGATGTACCTCCCTTGGAAGCGGTCTAGGTCGTATTTCAATTATCCAACGTCAAGCGTCCGCCACTATTATTGTTCGTATTAACCAGCCGAGTTTAAAGTAATATATATTCTATATATAAAGGCATACCAACGCAGATACCCGAGCCGCGGTCGCGTTAACGGTTTTGACGCGTATATTATATTATATAGTCTGTCGCCGTAGCGATCTGTGTGCACGTATCGTCGTAGTCGCATATTCCGGTCGTGTCTCGCACGGCGGCGGTAATGAACACGGACTCTAAATCACGAGGTGTATACGCACAACGCACATGACACACAGACGACACTATCGCGCCAGTGGAAAACCCGCGTGTTTTATGTTAAACCGATTACGTTTTCATCCACTCGACGCAAATCCCGTATTCCACACACCACGCCTGGCATATACGTTATTGTATAATGAATGTACGCGTGCGAGTGACAATATACTCGAGGCGGGATTGTAGAAGCAGTGATTTGCCGTCTTAAACGCGCTGTGTAGACATTTTATAGATTTGTTCTATTTCCAACTCGCTGACCGATTTTACATTATAATGAATAAACGTGGTAAAAATTTTAAAAACAGATTTAAATTTGTCGGGAAATTTTCTCGAGATCGTCTTTTCCACATTTTCGTATTTTTAGCCTCAAATCAATCAAAATAAATAAATAAATAAATAAAAACTGAATATCACCAGTTTTAAAGTTTGAATTGTTTTTAATTAACTTTGGTATGACATAAATAAATAGAGAGAGAAAGAGGCAGACAATTATCGATCTCAATCCCCGACATACATGCCCAATATTATGTAATATGTATTGTGTGTTCTTCTTTCTCCTCGTGATATTATTATACACAATACCCGCTATAAAATTGGTAGACACTATAGATTGTAGACATCGTACTCCGGAGCAAGAAGACTCGTTTATTGAGAGAAAAAAAAATACTGAACATTTTTTATAATATTATACACAAGGTTCGCATTTAGTAAGTATATACGAATTTCTAAGCTAAACGGATCTCTATTTTAATGGACATACAATATGTGACTGTTATTTAGCCGTCGCCGTTGGTATACTGCAGAGATTCCAGATTACCCTGAAGTTATTTTTTTTTTATATAATTATTTAAATATTTCAACCAATTCGCCTACATATTATTATTGTGTAAACGTGTTTTCATTAATGGACTTGTGGCAAGCCGATTGCTCTATTTAGACGATAAAAAACAGGTTTTCAAAAATTATTGTTTATTGTATTTATATTTTATAGTAATATATATATATAATTGTGTTTGAAACTGACTGTTGAGTGTTGACTACTGCATGGTTGGTTTATTATACATGTGTTCGGCCCAACCTTTATAATATTAATAATCGTAATTCATAATATAATATATGTTTTGCTCACAGCTTATTATATAGTCGGTATTCTCGCAAACGGATCCGGTGGCGTTGCGTGTGTCAGCGTATATTCATAAATATAATATCTTACATATTATTTAATATTTTAATATGTAACATACTAACATGTAAATAGAAATTATTATAAAATAGTCTAATTTAAATGTTCCACTTAATTTTAATATTTAAGAACCATTAAAAAAATATATAGTTCCATATTATATGTAGGTACAATAAAATAGTGATATACATATAATTTATCAACATAAGCAGCTGTCTGAATTATAGTATATTATTATCATTGTACATGGTTGGCTAGGAATTTTAGAATAGTGTATAAGCCCGCGTGCATTAAATATGAGTTTATTCGTTTATATAATTGTTTATTATTTATACAATAGCAGTAATAAATCCCACAATTGTGCACAAATAATACATACTTTGTCGGTCGTATATTATTGTGTCACACGTAAATCTGAAATATCAACAAAACATAAATGATATTGGTAATACATACCTATTATAATGGAAAGAATTTACGAGCGATTCTTAAAAAGTTTGCAATAGGTTTATGATCTTCGGTGACAACAGTATAAACAGGTGAAACGTGTTTACGAATAAGCAGAATGCTATCAAGGATGAGTAAAGTGTAACTACTCCTTGCGAAGTCTCTAGTCGGAGAAAAAGGAGTTTTCAGCTATGGAATTGCGGTTTTAGATAATTATTTAAGACAACTTGAAAATCATTCTTACGTGAGTATGATGTTACTAACACACCAAATGGTATCGACGACATATCAAATGTATTATCATAATTTTGTAAACGGTAACTATTGCATTTGCATATACAATAAGCATATTTGTATAGTTATAGTATGTTTAACATATTCTTTACCGTATTAAAAGTTATGAGTATATAAACATAAATGGTATGCTATTGTACTATTATTATTGAATGTATAATGTAAATAACATTATAATTATTAATTAAAATTATATATTAATATAGTTTATAATATATATTATAATATAAATATTTTTTGTCTATATTATTTATCGTTTAGAAACATTGATTGAAAATTCTTTTTGTCAACCCTGAGCGAAGAAAATGAAGAAAATAATTATATGGATACGATGTGTTTAAATCTATGTGCATTAAATCAAAGAAATGTCTAAATCGACATCATCGTTCAAATTGGCCAAAAGTAAATAAATTATGATGCCATGTTAATAACTCGGCGGCTTATGCATACATTGATGTATAATTAAATTACATTTTAAATATGTAGGCATTATGTATAATGTTTATATAATATAATTTCAGTAGATTTTTATCCACCATCACCTATTTTAAACATCCACTGAATAATGTTCAAATCTGACGGTATAGTAAATTAAACTCGTCCAATTAGTCCTATATCCAGTTTAAGTGATTTATAAAATTCAAACGAATTTTTTATACACATAATAAATTGTTTTTTATAATCACCTTTTGGTTGTCGTTTTGATAGTTTTTTTTTTCAAAACCTTACCCTCCAATTAAAACTTATCGACAGTATTATTTTATATACAGATGTATATATATATATATATATATATATATATATATTATAAATGTATACGGTAAACTGTTGAGTGTGGAGACTTAACGTCTTGGTCAGGTGCAACATATAAAGACGGTTGTTATTTTTTTTATTCTGTTTTGTTTAGTTAAAAACATCGTTATCTTGGCCGTTCATCGCTGTGGGTGACAGATAGTTTCTGTGTATGTATAGGTACCTACACTCGGTTGCTTTATGTCATGGCTAACGTTGAAATATTTATGTACGGGCGGTATAAGACATGGTTTCTGAATCTACATGTGGACGCGTGTAAATTACGAATACTTTCGATTTATTTCTTGTTCGGTATGTACTGTGATGGCACATTGGAAATGTATATTATATGTAATTGTCGTCGTCATTGATATTAAACGATTATTAACATTGATTTTGGAACTAATATATACCTACTATTCGAAATAATATGCACATATACCTATGGGTAAAATTTAAATTACGATTTCATAAAATATATTATTTATTTATTTATAAACAGATAATCTTATAATTTAATAAGATAATGCTATTTTCATCTAGATGTGTGAATTAAATCAAAATAATTAAGTACACGCAATATATAGCTATTATAGCTAATCGTATTGTCATTCTTTTGTATCTTTATAAATGTATAATATAATAGTATAATACCTATAATATATGATAATAAGTAGGTATACAACATTTAAATATCTAACCACTATACAAAGAAATAAAGCTCACTATTTACCTATTTATCTATGTATACAAGTACATACATTTATTATTCAAGTATACGGACTAAGACTTACTGACTTACTGTACATAGCACTATTGTCAATTAATTAGATATATAAATATCTTTTTAAAAATAAATAGATTTAGTATTATGTAAAGGATATAATTGATAAATTGTTGTAAACGTTAAAGTCTCCAACTAGTGTGTTATTGTTTATGAAATTTCAGATATTACAAACCATTTATTATACTTGTATTACTATTATATTACATATTATATTTGGATTTATGTTAATAATTTTGTTATAATAAATACACCCTGTTCATCAAAAAAAAATATTATTTTTATAATATTAAAACAGCTGATAAATTATAATTTTATAAAGTATCTTATGTCCTTTTTTCTTTATATACCTAATCTATATAGGTCAATAAATATATATATATAAATAATTAATTTTTTTTTGACATTTTTTATTTTTAATTTTAGTTAATAATAAATTTTATAATGGGAAAAAAATGGTAAGTAAAGTGTGGTGGTGTGACAATGCCTTATTGCATTACAGACTTAAAATTGATATAATATCAATGTCCAACATTACAGGTCTTAACATCTTATTATATTGTGTTTTCATTGTTGTCGCACATGCATAATATATTATTTAATCAGTATGGTAAGAGTGAATCCTATAGTAAATTTGTATTACCCGCTATAGTCTAAATATTTTAATTTTCATTAATTTTTGGCCCCTGGTAATCATGTATGACTAGTATATACTTTTAGTACCTAATATGTATACTAATTCTTATATATTTTATCATTATGAGATCTACTTTGAAGAAAATCCATGTCCAGTCTATCGGTTAAAGGTTAGGTATATGTATTTTTTTTTATCTTAACTAAATACGAGCTAAAGTATTTTTCATAACGTTTACAGACTAAACATGTATCACTACAGCTGAATCCCATTCTAATGGATTCTTTATTAATGTGCACAAATAAGGTTTAAATATATTATAGCCTTTTACTTGCACAAAACGTGTCTCACATGCAATATCGGTTGAGGCTTTTAAACCCCAAATGGTTCATTTCTAGGGGATATTATATTTTATACATTATACACGCAATAATTATATTATATATTCAGGGTGTTTACGAGCACACTTGGTAAACACGTGGCATCGACTTCATTTCCATCTACATATAATGTACATTTGAAACGCGACAAACGTAACAATAATATTATAAAGAATCTATTATATTATAATGTATACAACGACACAAATAATATACCTACGATTCGATTGCTTACGACTTTCTTTATTTATATCTATACGAGCACAAGAATTTTTAATATTATAATATATACAAACTATAACAAACCTGAAACCTATTTAGATATACTTTTAAATCCTGTACCATAAATCGATGATCTCAATAAACAGGGGTTAAATAATACTTAAATAAATAATATGTATTTATTTTTCAAGGTTTATATATACATACCTAATGTTAAATGGTTTTGGGATGTGTAATAAATCAATACTAATCATTTCAAATGGATCATAAAATGTAATTTATGATTGTATTGTGTTGGTGGGGGTGGGGATTATGTCTACAACATAGTTCTTGTTGTTCCAAATTATTTTTTCTACCCCTTAAAATCGATGCAATTTATGCCACTGCTGCTCCTACGAATAATGTAACTCATGTTTTGCTGCTCTACATATTGTCATATACTTATCCCTAATATAACTATTAGTTATATATTACAATATACAGTGGTGTACGAATAATTGGTATGTAAAATTAAGTTAATATTATAATTATATATCATATTGCACTTTTAATAATTTATATTAATAATATTTTAAGGTATTAACGTGGAATTTTCACTGGGGTGTCTATTAATTATAATTATTTTGTTCTCTTCTTCAAAAATATTGTAAAGTCCATCTTTAAAACCATCAAGGGGGTGCAGATGATTTTACAACTGATAGCGATGAAATTCTTCTTTATTATAATACGCACTTGGCAACATTATAAACCGACCAACCTAACCGTTTTACTAAGAAATCATCTTATCTTTCATAATTTACGAACGCTATTATAATATATATGTATATATATATATATATATATATATATATATATATATATGTATTTATATTTACATGCAGTTTTACGTAACACGTTTATATATTAAAACACGCACCGCATGCGGTGAACCGACGACGCGTTTTTGTTGAATCCCGAAATGTATTAAATGTAAAATATATTATTATAAATAAAAAAAATGTTCATGATAAACACGTGGTGTGTATATTATTTCTTATGTCGTATGGTGCAGCACTATATACATGTTTATAGCGTGGAAAAGTGGTATACATGTATACCGTGGGTGGAAATAAAAATGTTATGTTTAACGCAAGGAAACGCACACAAATTCTGAATGGATAATTAATATGTTATGTAATATAATGACTAATGAGATTTGAATAGAATAGAATATATTGTCGATTAAAAAAACTACGATCGACAATATCATAAATTAATGATATTATAAAATAAATATATTTTCTGTATAAATCATATTGATCTAAACGAGTGGGAAAATTGTTCGATAAGATTTTTTTCAGCTGACCCAACAGTGTCTTCCATTGTGAAAATCATTTAATTCGATCGCACATATCGCTATTGCAATTTTGATGCCTCCAGTGCAAAAATATTTTAAAGATACTTATAGACGCTCGAATGTCGCCCTAAGTTGAAAATCAATATTTAAAATATTAATAGTCGGCGGTATTTGTATTTCCATTATATATTACATTTGCGATGCCTATATGTTTTACAGATTACCAACAATCAAATTTTATAATTTATTTTTAGCCTTAAAGCTGGATTTATACTACACACCGTGTTGTGTTTTGTTCTGTATATTCAATATAGAATATATTATAATGGAACGTCGGTAAAACATGTTTGAGATGATTAAAATATTTAACCCTACACGACACGACCGCGGTGTGCACGTGGAAACTTGGGTCCAGTTTATGTTTCAGAACACTATGCACCACCAAAATTGGTGTTGATTTTTGAGATCAGTATATATATTATGTACTCGATGCGAAATACGAAAACCGGCACCACGAGTGTACAAATACGTAACAACAAATATCGATTGACGGCAAATCATCGTTTGAAATCCGAACCATCAAGCATATTATTGTTGTATGCTGTGCCACAATTTATCGTAAATATCAAGCTAACTGAACACGACCGTTTATTACAGCATAATATCGATTGATAATTTGAAATTTTCGGCACAATATAGAAAATTCGCGAGCCACAGCTCGCCGGCTGTACAATATAACAAGCCATTCATCAGACAACACTTATAGTTAGTCCACTTTCCGCTATTGAAACGCTCTAGTGGGGCCGAAAGGATCGAAAATGGTTTAACCAAGAATCGAATGGCACGATAACTACAGTGAGGAAAAAGACATCTGTCGTCTCAGATATCTTATATCGTATTCTGATTAGCCATTGTAATCATTGTATTGTTCATTAACCAAAAATGTTTTGGAAAATGTTATTGTCGAATTGACGTTAACTTTTGGATACGGTAGAAGATATAATGTCGGACAGCCGACCCGAAAATTATCGCAGTTGCCTATCAGATATTTCTTTAAGACTGACCTATGAAAAGTTATATGCGTATTGTGTATTATGGTATACACTAAGAGTCACGAACCTCGATAATTTCCCCGACAACGGTTAGTCAGTTTAAGAAAAACGTGCACATGGTCATCATCAACCTTTTTCTACAATTAATTTAATTCGCGTAAAATATTGTGTATGTGACGATAAGGATACTACTCGTAGTGAAACTATTTCATGGAATTTTATATGCATTTTTGCGAGACTCATCATTTCCGGTCTGCGTCACTCGTTTGACGTTTCCCAAGGATTTGCTGATGGTGGCACTGTTGTGTCGAGGTTATAGGTTAAATTTGTATTAGTTGATTAATGCCCGCAGGTTACATAAACAGTCACCAAATATTTAACGAATAAATTGTGAGCTAGTGGTTCCTAAACATAATTTAATGGCCTATAACTGCATGTTCATTAAATTTTAGCGAATCATCAATTAATCAATTTTGTATACAGCTCGGCATATGATTATTTAAAAATTATAAAAATCAGACTAACCTAATTTAACTTAATCTCTTGACTTAAAATTACAATTTTGAAACTAAGCTAAAAACAAAACAATATAAATCAACATAAATAATTAAATCTCAACGAGTTCTGATAAACTCATTAGACCATCAGAACATCCTAAAAAATCATAATATAATTGATGTATATAGATGGATCATACCTATTATGATTAAGGTATACGTTTATAAACGAAGTGGCGAAATTTAGTGAAAATGTAAATATCTACGCTATTATTATTAATATATTATTACGAAATACGAAATATTAATAACTGATTATAGTGATAACATTGATACTATTTTAATCACATTAATTTCTTTTTAATATTAATGTACTACACTTATTATTTAAATCATTTAGGACTTGAAATTAATAATTTAAATTATTTCAAACAATACTCCGTACGAGATTTATAATTAAGTAATTTATTACTATGTGTACCGCGTAGCATGGTGCGTCAAATACGGAAACCGGTACCACTAAGTGTATGAAAGTATGATTATCATCATAAAGTCAATTTAAATTGACGCTCAATAACATTATTGACTAGTGTATAGATAATAGATCTATGTTCAGTACCATATCACGTATCGTAAATGCCACCATGTACGTTAACTGTACACCATGAAAATTAAAAGTTATATATTTATGATAATACATAACACATATAAACACATTAATACATATAATTAACCATCAAACTTTCAAAAAAAGTATTCAGCAAAACATTGCAGACTGCAGCTTGTATGTGGGTTCCTGAACACCATAATTAGAGGTTATGCGAAAGGCTTATGGAAGCTAATCCTTCTCAAATAATTCCCAAACCTCCTTCCTATAAAAAGCAAATTAAATGTCGTTTTCACTAGTATTATTATTTTATAGCAAGTTAAATTAATATTTTAAAATAATTAATTAATTAGATTTTAGTTTGGTCTATTGTTGGAACAATATCGTTTGTACTTATATCTGGTATAAGAAACTTTTAATTTAATTTGAGTTATTCTATTTTTGTTTTCATTTGTTCTGTTATTAAAATAGAGTATGTTTAATTAATATTGTTAACTATAATTTATAAATTCCACATAATTTTGTTTATTTTACAGTAGGTAATAATTATGATTAAGGAACAAAAATATTTTAAACTTTATTATATGAGGGTATGGATATGTGAATTTTAATATTTAAAAATATTTAAGTCTCTTCTTCAGTTTTATCAAACCGGTATACATTTAAATCGTTTATTTTAAAATAATGAGTATGTAATTTTATGATTAACATTTTATGTTTTTGAGCACCTAACGCGTATTTATTTTTTTAAAGACATTGCATTTATACGCTACAATATATGACATATAAATGGAAATACTTGCGTTAATACGGTCATAGTTTGAATTTCAAAGCAACAGTTACAACTTTGAGAAAATCTTACGATATATTATTGGTGATTAGTATCAAGTGTAATAATGTAATACAGAGCACGTGGTGCATTATTTTCCGGTAGAGAACAATAGAAAAACAGAAAAAAAGGAGAATAAAAAAAAATATGAGAAAAAAATCATTCATATTTAAAGGTACCTCTATTTATGGATAATATTATTATAATATACGAGCGTCAAATACGCTTTTGTGTAATCGTCGTCGTCGGGACAGCAGATGATAACGTGCCTCGTATTATTATTATTATAACTAGTATAAAATAAACCTACGGGTAAAGTGCTCAACGCAGAAAAACGTGTCCGACACGATAAAAATCTCGGCGAGAGAAACATCGTTTACCACTCAACACGCGGCCGCCGCCGCCGGCCGGGCAGATGACGAGGAGACGATTTTATTTTTATGTTTTCCACACATACTCGAGCGCGAGTCGCGATCGTATATAGACGAGCACGTGTGTGTGTGAGTGTGTGTGAGAGAGAGTAAATAGCAGTGGATCGTGCACGACCGTGCCAATATAATAAATGGAACCACAATAGTCCAGAGACGACGACGGTTGTGTGTATATTGCGTATATATAATAAGCATTATTGGCAACAGAAAAAAAGAGAGACACTTAATTATTATCGTCACGCGCAAACGACGACGACGATCGGAAACCGGATAGATTCGTTGCGATTCGACTGTTCGAGTGTAGGTTAGTATAATATCATGTATAATAATGGCCGTGTATTGGTAATGTCCGACGACATAATTTCTAATATCGCCGTTTAAGGAAATAGGACTTGCTAATATTATATGCCGGTGACAGATGGGTGCGTAAACAAAAATACTTTTTAATTAAGAACAGTCGTAAGGGACTTGAGATTGAATTTTTTCCACTCTTATTATGCTTCAAGATCGCGTAAAAAAATTACAATATTCTTCCATACGATTGGGAAAAATGTTTCGATAGAACGCGACCGGTGTAATATTCTTATTTGAACGTCTGCCGCCATCAGCACAGACGACGATGCGAGTGTATAATATTATGTGACCTATTTCCTGTGTAAATTTACTCACAGTCAACACACGAAACACACCGCCTCCGTTAACAGGGAGCGATGGTTATATTATACGGTACGCGTGTGCTCGTGTGTTTGACTAATAACCCGGTAGCGGTACGTCATGCATACACACATGCGTACAAACAAACATACACACAAAAAGTCTACAACCCTTCTTAGCCCTATGGTGCGCCGATTGATCGAACTTCGCTGTATTTGCCATGTATTATGTTAGGTTAAATTATGAGGTTAGGGTCAGATTCATTGGCACTTATTTATTATTACATAGTACCCCCTATAGTGTTCCAACTTTTAAATCTACAGTTTTGGTCTATTAAGAGCTAATTTAGAGCTAAAAATATTATCGTTATCTACGACCTTATAAAATAGTAAATAAATTATTATTTTTATTCGTTTGATTAAATTATTTGTGAAATTAAGGAACGCCTAATTTATATTAGTACGACATTGTTTGAATGTAACTCACTGCTCCTGCAGGTACTACAGAACAGTCTATATAAGTTATTCAACCATCTAAAGTATTATTCTACATAACAATTAAATATAGATTTGTAATAAATGATCAAATAGTATCATTCAAATCGTAGCACATATTTTTAGTTATTATTATTATTATCATTAGGCTTTCGTGGGCTGTGGTCATGTTAGGTATAACTGGTATGATATAGGTACTATGTAATAGGAATATCAATTGTTCTACGGTAAAAGAATCATACCGCCATACAATTCGTATAACCAACGTTTCATGATTCTACGAAAAATGAAATAATCACGCGCCACGTTATATAATAATTTTTAATATCGAGGGTTATTCTTCTTAATTTTCATTTGTTTTCGTTTTAATTCACGGCCAATGAACCATGCACGTACGTATATGCGATAATAGTGAAATATACGCTTTAAAGCTTATTTAAAATGCAAATTCGCCAAAGCGATTACACTACACACATCTATATATAAAGTATACATATATATATATATATAATACCCGTATGCACTCCTCACGCGGTTTTTTTCTCTCGTCTTATCCACTCGCATCCAATTATGGGTGCTTGTGCCGGTTTTCGCATATACGATATCTTTGTGTATGTGCCTGTTTTGTGTACTGCACTCTACATGCATTATTATATGATAATAAAAACGAACCCATAAATCGTGTGCGCGACCGAGACACGTCTCGCGTTTCCCATTAGGGATGAATTAAAAAACTGAATAAAACCGTGCTGGCGCGCATAGTAATTATAAATCGCGACGGCATAATTAAAACACTAAGTCGATAATAATATTATATTAATCTCGTTGCTGCAGCTCGACGATTTGGCTCCCGCGCACTACATATTATTGTAATAATATTCGTATATATAGGTATAGAGGAAGTGGGGAATATTATTAATTTATATATATATATATATATATATATATATATATATATTTATATTTTACACTGAAGGACGACGACGACGACGACGGTAATAAATGCCACTTTACTCGGGTAATTTTAATCGTTTTTTCTTTTTTTTGCTTATTATATCACGCGTGTAACGAAATAAAGTGAAAAAATCGTCGGCCGATTACACGTTTCGCAGCGCGTTGCGGGGGATTAAATGTGACAAAAAAAAAAATAAATAAATAAAAAGATCCCAGTGATTTATGTGGATACGCCGCGACATACTGTAATCGTCTCCTCTCTAAAACATAAAATCCTCATTCGCTTAATGGAAATATGAACATCGTAAATCAATTCGTATATACAATTAAAATATTATATCATATAATTATATATGTACGATTATCAATGCCGACCTGTCCATGTCGCGCGTACGCTCACGATATATATTATAATACTCCTATGTGTATATAAGTAGGTACACAAAGATTAATGTATGCCATTATATTATATCACCATATCGGTACCGGATTTTTATTATTAAAATTATTATTATGGCTCAAACTTTAATACTCTAAAAATATACTAAGTATAGTAAAATATGCATTCTACATTTATTCGTTTAAAAAACCAAATACATGTAAGTATTTAAAATAAATCAAAATTTACTGGTGATCAATTTATTTTTTTATTTCCTGATTTCCATAGTGTTTGTCATTGAAGATTATAAAATAAAGGTGTAGGTAAATAAGTTTATTTTGTTTTTCGGTAGGTTTTAGATAATATCAATATTTACGCTAAGTACAAATTTATTTCAAAATATTTACATTGAAATCTACCGATTAACATTTAATGACATTCTAAACTATTATCCGTGACTAATTATTTTTTCGATACGCATAATGCCGGTCGCGAATACCGGATTTGATAATAATATACAACAATAATCGTACACGTAATTGATATGTACGCGTGTAACGTAGTGCAGTAGAATATAAATAAACGAATTGCGTTGCTTCCCATTTTTGGTCGTTTCTTATAATGTATAAAGACATTATTTGTGCGCATGACCGGATTATAGACGTATAAAACCGGTCGAAAGCTCATAATAATAGTAATAATAGTACAAAAACAACAGTGATAGAGAAACGAAAACAAAAAATGTATTTTTTTTACACAGTTTAACAAACAGTAGTCAATGACAATTAACTAAATTATAATCATTATACTTATAAGATTAAATATAATTATATATTATTATGTGTATCTATAATGTTTTGCGTCTCGAACATTGCTGTTCCACATTATCATAGACATCAAATTTTTTGATTAATTGTCGCACAAAACCAGGACTAAGTCCGGATTTTTTAATTTCAGGCGAATGTTTACAATCCACGTCACTCCACAATTTACCCGTGTAATCTAATCTCATGGCCTTTTTATCGAGATAACAGTTGGCGTTTTTCGCAATAGCTTTATTGCAGTTACCGTAAGTAGGTGCAAAATTAGGTAATGAAGATACATAACATTTAGCGACTCTAACTTCTCTTGTAAGTTTTTCTTTTACGATACGTTTAAACTGCAAACCCGTTATTTCCGGGACGAAAATTTTCTGTAAAATATATAATATTAATAATTATTATTATATTATTATATAAGTCCTATATGAAACATTGTTTCATTGTTATGCTTTGTTTCCTCACATTTTGAATACCGTCAACTTCTGTTTCGACTGATTTTTTAAGACAATTATGACTTTTAGAAAATTTAGGGATTTCATATGAATCAACAGTAATATCATTAGCGTTCCACTGAACACCGACATCACGTTTAAATGTTATTACAACAGTAGGAGATGATAGATTTACATATAAATTATCATTTTCTGCCGTGTTACTATAATCAAATCGGTCAAACAACTGCAACATAACATAGTTTTTGATTAATATTAAGTAGATACCTAGATTTATATTTCATTTAGTTTCGAATTACCTTGCATTTTTTTGAATTACCAGGACAAAAATTTTTGACGAATTCCATTGAAATCTTGTCAATTTTTTCACGCTGATTATTGCCCTGAACTAAAAACGAATTATTATAATAAATACAAACGTGTCTATGATAAAACTATGTGTATACTATATATGTCTGATCCTTTGTAATTTAAACTTAGTACTCCGGATCGACACTGATCTGCTACAGACATTACAGGGTTACTTTTTAATGACCCAGGAATCCATGCTTTAATTCCCATACCTCTGATAAAGTTCAAGTAGTTTTTAATTTCATCTAAAAAAAAAATAATACGATTATATCGATAAATACAATAAAATATTACACATGACGTTACTATGAACCATTTTATAAATAAACATTACTGGCATATAAGATTTGTAACTATAGTGATTAATATCATGTTGACAGAAATATTCAAGTCATAAAGAGTGGAAATTTTAATTAATTTATAAAAAATCAAAAAGTAATACAAGTAACGTAATACGATGTATTGTCCTTACGTAATATCATATAAATGCATACGGCCATAATGCAATAACAAATCATTAAGATTAGATCACACCGACAATATTAGTTATATAAGCTTGAATAACAAAAGTCAAGCCGAAGTCAATAAATTCCGAACTTATTCCTGATTTTGTGTGATAATTAAGTCAAAGTTTTGATGTCTGTGAGAATGCGGAATAACAAAGACCAAGTCACAAAACGCTATTAAAAATGTATTTATTATTATTAATAAACATAAATATAACTGATTGTATATTTGAATTTATAATAAATTTATATTTATTTATAATTTAATATAATATTTATTATTTTAAATGATTATTAGTCGAAGCCCAAATGTTTGAACATAACGCATATGTTAACAACAATGTTATGAAATATTATATTTAAAAATATTCTACTTACTGACAGAAAATTCAATTGGAAAAAAAATTAACTTAAAATATGTAGAGCGGATTAACATATATAACATAGTGTAACTATATAATTAAACGAAGGTATTCCCCAATTCTTATAATTAGTGAAGTATTTTTTTATGTACAAAGCAATATTTAATAATAATGAGTGCAAAAGTTTCAAAAGAATTATGAAATTTATTTTCGAACGGTTATTGGTATTTTAGTTGAAATCAACTGAGAAACCTTAACGGATATATGTGTCTTTTACATAATTTTACTTGATTCTGGCGAACGTCAAATTGAAGTAGTTGTATGATGTTCTCGTGTTGATGATATTCGAATATAATTAAATTACCGTACAATATTCTGATACTGACATAATCAAGCATAGATATTTCTCTTACCTTCCATTTCTTTATCCATTTCCAAAAAGTATTACAAAATCTTTAGTTGTACAATGTTTTTTGTAAATTGTAGAACAAATCTAGGAAAACATATTTTAATGGACAATGTGTATTATAATCAATTAATATTATTTAGTGTTATTTCGTTACTGGAGCCGTTAAATATCTTTAAATGTACAATACCCAATTAAAAAAAAAAAAAAAAATCATAAATAAATAAAAATCAAGATTAAGTGCATGTTAATTTTTTTACTATATCATTTAAAGAACTCATCAAAACAAAATACTCAAATGAAAAAAAAACAATAATTAATTTTCCTAACACCGATATATACACATATATATTTAACTGTTATCGATATTAAAATGTTATATTAATAATCAGAATTTTTTTTTTAATGTTCAGTAAATTTAAAAAATAATGGAAATTTACTTACTCTAACACGTACTTCCAGTAATGTGCACTAGAAGATTAATATATTTTAACGATATTTTACTTTCGAATACAAATTAAATATTATGATTTATGAGCATTCGGTATTTTTAACATAGATCCTTCACTGCTGCTAAATATTTTCGTAGTATTATGTTTTTACCATAGCAATCATTAAAAATACCATATCCATCATAAACAGCTGATCCATTTAATAAAATATTATTTTAAATTCTTTATGAATAATTGTACATGCAGTGATATTGAATTTCTTTGGAACATTTTTTCTCATGTGGTCAATATTTTTTTTTCATGATATTTATAATTCATATTTTACCTATAAAATACTATTATAGACGATAATTTAAAAAATGTCAATTGGTATATTTATTTTAGAGTTAAACTATCTAATACATAGTTATGTTCATGTATTAAATTATTAAATATTATCTTCGACTTTCACGTATTATAGCGCATACACCACTTACCACTTCATTTATCACCATGATGACTTTGTGGTTAGTCTATAATTATAAAAAATTATTATTATAATAGCTGAATTGATTATTATTAATTATAAATAATTGTTATTAATATGAATATATATATATAAAAAATAAATATATAAAAATATAATATATTAATATGTAACACGAAAAAAATTATTGCGATTAGTACGTGTAAAAAGGTGATCAACAATTCATCTTAAATTTGACTGACTAATACTTAAAACATATATAATGTAATATCATTGATTATATATTATTATTATTTTTATTTTTATATATAATTAATAATAATACTTATATATTCCTCTCTATTATCATACATATTATAGGAACTTAATTATATTTTCAAATAATTAGTTCTGGAAATTAACTTATAATACTCTATACGCTTGCGTATTGTGTATATAATTAAATCGTAGGTACGTATCAAATAGTATGTATTCATTATATAGATATTATAATATTATATGTAGGTGGGACTTCTTATAACCACGAATTGTTTAATTTATATAAACCCGTCAAAATTACAACAGGTTTAATTTATAAAATTTAAATGTCGGTTTTG
The DNA here is from genome assembly GCA_036289425.1 of Rhopalosiphum nymphaeae. Classification (NCBI taxonomy): domain Eukaryota; kingdom Metazoa; phylum Arthropoda; class Insecta; order Hemiptera; family Aphididae; genus Rhopalosiphum; species Rhopalosiphum nymphaeae. The sequence goes on from JAZAQC010000005.1 coordinate 9,176,312, forward strand.
TCGTACCAAATGATTCGTGTTTAAGGCAAACAGTGGTATAGGTCTATCGAATCACTAAATATTATAATGCGGATTAAATCAAAAAAAATCTCAAAAGACAGTGGTTTGCCCAGATGTCATAGTGATTTATTAGTAATATAATACATGAATAATATAATACATATAATATTCCAAAATAACTACAATAACATACAATAACGGCTATTATAATATGATTATTAATTGCATTCTGTAGAGACAACCTTTTACTAAAACATAAGGATAGACGCAATTATTACTTCTATTTTACAAAAAAAAGTTGTTACCTATATTTTAGATACCAGTTCAATAATAATGCCATAGACTTTTAGTCGATAGGTAATTGTTTAATATTTATAAACAATTATGGTTGCTGATGATATTTAGTTTAATATGATATTTTAATAATTACTAACATACTACAGTAACTAATCTAAGTATAAAATTATATATCAATTATATAAATGTTTTTTGTTAAATGTACTTATTTTGAAAAAGTGTAGGTTCTGATCCCATATTACTATTATCTAAATGAGTATAAATATTATTTTGCTATTTTTTATTACATATTAATTATCATAGAATTTACTTATTTTCGTAGTTTTAATAAGAATTTAATATACAACCTATAAAATAAATACATATTGTGTCCGGTTTTGAATATAAAACTTAATATCTTGGTCGAACGACCTTGAATTTTAATTACGTTTCTTATAAGAATTATCAAAGTATAATTTTTAAAGAAATTTTATCATTTTGGGTGTGTGAATTGGAATTTAATTTAAAATTTAAAATTAATAACTAAATGGTAAACAATACAAATTGTAATATTACCTATAATAATAATTATGAACAAATAATATTTACAATAATAATTAATGTATAGTTTAACTTTTAAACATATGGTATAATCGGATTTCCTGTGTGATGAGCGATTTAATAACAGATTTTGTTATGTTATAAAAGTGAACGTCGTCTGCGATCGTATTTTGCGGTCTATGCTAATGAATAGAAACCGATAATGTGGTCATATTTCAATCACCGATGCAATCCTGAACCGTCGGATGTATAGATTCGTACACATACGTGTGTTCGTATATAATACAATATGTAAGATAATATACGCGGACTTGTTAAAATTTCTCCTTTTAACAGTGTACTAACTGATGTTGTGTATATAGCTCACAAACGACGTAGCCAACGGTTTTTTTTTTTTGTTCTTATGCTTGACGAAATTATGGCCATAACTCTTTCCACGTTGTTCATATTTTTTTCGTGTCTATATGTATTATTTATACCTACTGCTTACTTAATTTTCTTCTTTCACTACGTATTATTAATTGAACAACCTGCAGCAATCTAGCAGCATAGATTTCCAGTATATTTTTAATTTTAGTTACACAAGAATTATTGCGTTTATATATCTTGAGGTTTATTCTAATGATTCTTAAACATTTGCATCTAGTCACCTTTTAAATGTGATGATGGGCTTATTACGGCTATATACCATATATACCAATATCCAATATACTTATTACTATTAAATGATCGTATTAAATTCTTAAAATAAATTTGTTGAAAAATACATGATCGCTAATTATTATCATACGTCATGAATATATATTTTTAGAGAAGTTCGAATATCGAGTATACATAATATTTACGTAATAGTGGTTTATTGTAATAATGTTGTAACAAATGTGATAAATCAGAAATATTAAACACAGTTGACTTGATTTTATACTATTGATTAAATTTCATTGAGTAAACACAATAAAAAATGTGTAATTAACTCCTTTTCTCAATAGTGGAAACACTGGAAACCGTTGTTTCAGAACCAGATTTTTTTTTATTCTTGTTTCAGATTTTAATCTATAAACATCAGATGAATATCTATTGGAATAACAATGATATTCAATTTTTATTATATTACAAGCAAAATACATACAATTATTATACTTTGTTCCTCGAGAATTATATGTTTCTGTATAATTTTATTCTTGATATATGAAGTTCTACAAAGGTATAGTTTTTATAAAATTAACACAAATAAAGCATCATCTAAAACATTTATATTTATAGTTAAAAAGGGTGTTATTAATCTTTTTAAAAAAATTAATAAGCAACAGAAGGAATGATTGTTTATACCACACATAGTAGCTTATAATTTTAATTGACACTAAAATAGTATTCGATTATAATTTCTAAGATTAAAACAACTGTTTTAAATATTTTATTTATTTTCGTATATAGTAACCTAACCTAACCTAACTGTTAAGATAAATATAAAATAATATAATATGATTATGATATCCACAGCTATATAATGTTTAAGGAACAACTATATAAGTCAATCAGTTTAAATAATTTGTATGTTAACAAGTTAATTTTTATTTTATGTACAACTTTGGTACATGACCCATTGCAGATTATAAAAATGGAAAATAGTAATAATTAAATAAATTATTTTTTTTTAGTACACAACGTTTAAATAAATTCCAATATGCGTGATAATTGGATTATTAATGCTAGTCATAAAATATATTTGTAGAATATGTAAATGTATGTAAATTGAAATTGAATCGATAATTGCCGTTAATATTTCATGATTTTACATTGCATCGGTATTTTGAGAAAACACGATTTAAATATTTATGATCATATTATATAGCATATAGATATTTAATTTTATAATTATTTTCATTTATAATAGTCAACTATTTGTGAAACAGTGTTTGTCATTTGTTATTACACTAGTTGCTTTGATAGAGTAATAAACCAAATCATATTTGCATTTATTCACAACTACATAATATTATATATTTTTATTATTGTTTTATTTAATTTAGTTTATTGACATCTGCTGTAGGATTACACTTTAACAAGCGTTCTAGATGCCAAATCAGTGAATCAAATAAAAAAAATAACACTATGAATGCCATTTATAAATAGAAATGTCTACACATAGCTTATACATGCTAATATAGTCTATACTGTCATCACATGTTTGATTTCATTTTTAATAATCATAAATCATATATGAGTGTGTGTGGGTGTGTTTAATTTTAATAATTTTAAAACGTCTAAAATTTAATTGAAAAATTAAATATCTAATTATCTTATACCTAAGTATAACTATAAACGTAAATATATTATACACCTTAATACCTGCTATTCCTACAAAAGAATTTGACTGATGTATCAATGTATGATAATAACATTACTATATAACTGTCATAGTAGAGTTTATCAAGTTTTTATGGTTAGCTTATTTTGAATTACAACTATAACTAAAGCAGTTTGAGAAATAATCGTTAACGTTACATTTAAATATTTAATTTTGTTAAAATTTGAACTGTTTATAAAGAAAATTGTGACTTGATATTTTAAAATTTATTTAAGAAAAATTCATAAATATTTTTGTGATTTTAAAGTACTTCATCAATGGTTGAACTTCAAACTTTTATGTTGAATATGTATCAATAAGTAAAAAATCACTCTCAATGTTGAAGATTAAAGCAATTTTAATACTATAAAAATATTTGTAAGAAAAAAATATAAAAAAACAAATACTTATATTGTAAAATCAATACATTATCTCAAAGTCCTATGTTTAGAATTATAAATGTATTTCTGTTATTGTTCGTAAGTTGGTTTATTTTTTTGTATTTTAAATCATGAACCCATATGATACGCATTTTCACGTGGACATTTTTATATTACCTACTAACTTATAATTATAGTTACGAATAATTCAAATACCAATTTTCGAGTAGGCAGTTAAGCGTTTTAAGTCGAACTTCTGCAAAATCTCAAACAACTTCTGGTACAAAACTGTCAACAATCTACGGGAACATGAGCGCATAAAATAAATATATTATTGCTATTATTATTATGTATATAATGATGTTTAGTTTTATGGGAGAATTTACTGACTAAAAGTGGACACTCGACTATATTGTATATTATAGTGTGTTTAGTGTGGAACAGAAGAAAAATAAATAAAGATGCAAGGTTAGTATGAACTAATTTGGCCGTTTAAATAATTATAACAATATAATATTTTTTCCGATACAATATTATCCTACGCTAATAACACGAGGCATTCCGTATTATATTGAATTATGCAGGGTACCACTATTTAAAGTACAAGTAACAATTATAATATACGTAAATATCATTTCACGGTGCTATTAATATCGATCGAAGATTTATAATAATAAATGAATAATTCTGATATAATGATATTTTACACAAATCTGTTTATTTATTTGACGCGCATTATTATTCTAAAGATGATATTCTAAAAAATATTATAATGTATTATAAAAAAAATTATATCTAGTACCAACATTCTTTATTCTTAAGACTGGGCGACGATTTGGGACTATATTTCTGCAGTACCTCATAATGAATTAATGGTATTATTATTATTTTGTAGGGAAGGAACGCTCTCACGCTCTTGTCGCTTACAAATATTTAAGTTTTAAGCTCCAAAATATGTAGTGACTTTAGAAACATTTGGATTTATTGTTAGTTGATTATGCAATCGATGATAATATACCTTATAACCTTATTAAATATATATTATTTTTTAGAATTTTTTTATGATATTTTCTTATATTTATCTAGAGCATATAAATCTAAACTCTAATTATATCCATTATTCTAATTTTCAGAGAACTGATATATTTATATTATACGTATGTATATTATTCTTTATTTAACGTCTACCAATAATTAAAAATATTATACATAAATATGTCGCCAGAGCTAAGAGGATTTGTATGTTTACCCATATTGCGTTACACACGGGTAATATAAGTGCGATGATGACTACATCATCATACAATAGTATTAATAATAAACAAATATTTAACCAATAATATTATTATATTGTTTAAGTCTCCTAACTAGTCGTCGTTGTACGATTGTTTGTAATGGCCTATGTGTTGTTTTCTTATACTGCATAATATATACATATTGTCTGAACGTTTTATATTTATATTATTATTGCACTTATTTTCAAAGCGTATATCCCTTTCCATAGCCCTCAGCGGGGGGATAGTCGTAGCACGCGGGGTGCATACATACCGTCTAAGAGTTATCGTACAATACTATAATATATTATATTATTTATATTGTATTATAATAAAAAATAAATCATATTATTATAAAAGCGCAAGCACACTAGTGGTGTTATTATAGTTTCATCGATGCCCAAATAAATTTCCCATCGGAATGCCACACCATTCACTGAGGCTCGCAGCAGCACGCACCAAACACACACCGAATATTATGCGCTTTTCACATAATGATAATTATGTTATTTAAAAATATTTAAAAACAACAATAATAAAAATAATAAAATTATTGTTAGACCGTGCGACTATGAGCCATAGAGAGTTAATAGTTTTTATTTTTTAGTATTATTGTTATCACTACGCTTGTTTTATGTTTTTTACTATGCCCATTGCTATGCAGTGTGGATTGACTGGCGTGTGATTATTGAACTCTTTGAATTTATCGTTTATTGTCAACCATCAGTCTTATAATTTATCTTCAAGTAGAATAATATCCTAATAATTTATTAACAGCGAAAACCTATTTATTTTTTCAAATATTTACGAGTATATATCTATCGTAATATGTATACGGTTTACTAATCATTGTCACAAAACACGTTTAAATTAATATTTACCTATTAAAATCATTATACTATACTAGTCTAATTTGTTTTGGAGTTAAACATCAAAAAACTGAAATCATTGTTCTCGAGTAAATCTTCGTATACAGACACAAATGAAGATGGTAAATTTGATAATTAAAATGAATATTATAATACTACCTGCAAGTGATCTATATTTCGAATATGTGTTATATTTTTTAATTCGTGTGTAGTTAAATATTTATGTACAAAAAAATTATTGGTTATATTAAATAGGGCTCGAAATCCTTCGTTGTTTATATTTATTACTCTCATGAGTTAAATTTTCTTAAAACCCGTAGATATATATTATATATATTATTGACAGTAAACGTTTATCACGTGTATACTATATATAGAGACAAAAGGACAAACGATTTTCTATAACACAATGATTGATACATCATATGCAATTTTACGGCAAACTGCAGTCAACGAGAACATGCACATTATCATAACGACGTTCGTGTTTACCTACACCCTCTGCAGTAACGAATAATCATATTACATTATTATTATGTAGGTAGGTACGCGAGGCGTTTTATTGTGTGCGCCTTGATTAGGCACACCGAGAGAATATAATAATATTATATATTATATATATATATATATATCGGTGCAGTGTAGAAAACATCATTATCGTCCTCGACTGCTGCCGCCAATTGCCCTTACACACCGTAACCTGAACGTATACATATACTGCTCGTGTATCTATATAATATGTGTGTTGTTTTTTTCACCTCTGTATACACGTACTCACACCCTGATCCTCCCACCTTTACTGTCGCTGCCGAAATGCCGCCGCCGCCGCCGCCATCACACCCCCATAGGCAATTGTTCGAGCCAGGGGGTAACCGCCCCAATCGATTTTGAATCCGATTTTGGAAAGAAAAAAAATTATAAAGACCGGCTCAAACCGATTTTTAACCCAGCTTGTCCTACAATATTGTGTGCTGCAGGTATACACCGTCATCTCCACCGTCGTGTCGTTATAAGTATATTGTAGTTTAGTAGTCCCACCATCCTAATATACGCTCACTACAGGTAATATAATAACAGTATGGATAGGGTACGTATAGGTCGTATATTATGTGTATATTTATAAATAAAATATGTACGTGTATGTATATAGGTATAATACACGTGCAGCAGGATCTATTATAATACGTGTCGGTTCGTTCACGCTGTAATACAGACATTATCACCGCGTGTTTATAATAAAAAGGTGGTAACGATTCTTCCTGATGTTAAGGTGTAATCTGTGCTTTATAATTTTCCTTTTTTATTTTTTTCTGCCGTAGCTATTTCAATAATATTGTAACTGTTGCGATTGTGGATCCGAATTCCAACGTCGACGTTTTGGCGAATATTGTACGTCAGTGATAAAAAAAAAAGGTACTTAACCTAACTGTCATAATGTATCGGTCCAAATAACCTCTATGTACATTTTTTAGTTAAATTATTAGTCTTACACAAATGTGTAGTGACTATGTTCATAATTTACATATTTCATTACCCAAAATCTTATTTTATAAAACATTATACATATTAACCTAACCTATAAAATACACTTTTATGTATAATCATAAGATATTTACAGCTGTATAAAAAATATATATTAACAACAACTTATTTTACAAATATCTAGAAAATTTCAATATATGTACCTACTATGAAATTAGCTAATAATTAATGACAAACGAAGTACTTATATTATATTTTAATTGTATTTAGTAGTTGTATAGTATTATGTCAGTATCTAACACAAATACAATCTATTTATATTATATATATATATGTACTTAAATCGTCAACAGTTTTTTTTTTACTTTTATAATTCTTCAAGTTTGTTAGACTATAGATTTTAATACGTATACTGCTTACTTGATCATACATCTATACTATTATAAATGATTGCAGTGCATGTCACAATAAGTATAATATTTTATAAGTAAATAATAATAACAGCGAAACTTGAAGGGAATAACCTATAACAATTATTTCTCTTCCAGAAAATTGAAATATTTAGTAAATACACTGCAATATCTAATAATAATAGTAACAAAAAATATTATTCATAAATCATCCTGTAATGTATTGAGAAATTTCAACTAGGTATACCTAATATTTAAGGCGTATCCAGAAAAAAATTAGGATTATTATACACTAACCTATAAGCCTATATAATTTTATAGTTCATGCTTATGATTTCGATAAACCACATAGGTATGTACATTATTTGGGCGTATAAATAGAACAATATTTATAATGTAGAAAGTCAAACAATATTATTATAACAACTTAGGTAATGCATGAACAGACGATTGGCTTTAGTACTTCAATAAGATAAAATAAAAACCACTCGCAAGATATTGTATTTAGGTCTGCGTGAAAAGTCTGCTATTGAAAAAAAATATACATTAATTTTATTATCTGGTATTAATACTAATAATAAAGATATCTGTTTTAAAAAGAGATACAATATGACTATAAGAGTATAATATATGATATAAGTGCAATATCACCACTTCATATAATAACCCATTTTAAGAATAAAGACATTTTAAACACTGCACGCGTATGGCATGCTCGAACTTTGATATTTTTTTTCTAAACATATAAAACATTATAGTGTTGAATACAATATTGTTTGGTAATTCTTTTGAGGATCGTAATTTTTGTTTATTTTATTGAAAGCATATTATTATAGCTATCATCTAGTAAATAAACTCTATGTGTTTTGCGCGTTTAAACTATTTTAACTCTTGCGGCATGTATAGTTATACTTCTTAGACCAATATTTTTATTCTAAAAATATATAGTAATTTAAATATTATATATAATACGTATAATATATATATGCTATATTCACCAAAATCTATCTTAAATCGTCTAAAAACCATAAAATTCAGGCCAACCAAATCTACCAATGCCATTCTACCTTAAAATTAAAAAAAAATTAAAATATAAAATTGCTTTCTTTAGAGCGCGATGCCAAGTAATTTCTATTATTTGGCTAATTTTCTATTCGGGATCAAAAATAGACTTCCGGTCTTAAATCGAGCGAATCTAGCTGGTGTCATCGTGGTATTATTTCACAACCATCAACCGTATCGTTGCAAAAACGTTGCGTTTTACACGTTTTGATTATGATAGTTCAGGTTAAATAATACATAGCCATAAATTTTAAGTCTAAGTGTTTTTGGCTTTCAAACAAACATTTTATAAATTGAAATATTCCATTTGTGTGTAGAGTTATAACGTCACTCTATTCATTTTAAAAACGAAATACCTAATAAAAGAAATATACATATAGCCGTTTATATTCGTACATAAATATGGTATACTGTTTGTTAAATTATATCAATTTTAGAATATTTCATTGAAGTTTATACTATTTAATAACGTTACACCGAGTTAATTTAGTCAAATGCCTACCATATGATAATAATGTATTTAATATAAAATATTTAGTGCAAGTATTAAGTGTCTATTAGTTGATTAGTATATTTTTCACAGATAAATTTAACATTTGATTTTTTTAAATCGAATATAAATAAAATTCTAATTTTTTTAAACATTTTTCTCAAAAATATAACTAGTACCGTTTCCCTTGTTTCTATTCAAATACTCCATAAATATTAAAAAATATAATTGTAAAAACTGGTCAAATATTTTACAAAGGATTTCAGAAGAAACTACCTTTCTATCCCAAAACTTTTATATGAATTAATTATCAATCTTATCCATTCAAAAAAATGCTTAAAGATATTTAAAAGCGAAGATGGTGTTGCGATCCATCAAATGATTAATCAAATTAAATTTTAAAAGTCAAGTAAGCAAAAAACATCAAAACAGGTAGGTCACTACTGAGTGGCTTCTTCCTTCAAAAGTTTCATTTGTATCTTCACTAGTCAAATTTGTTTATTAATCTAAAAAGAAAAGAAAAATAGGTTATTATAAGACAATTTACTAATTGTGCCTAAAATAACTTTTTATATACCAATTGCGCTCTATACATTTTAGGGTCGATGAATCAATTGCGCTCAAAATATTTTACAATACCTGAGAAAAATGTATTAGTTAAAATTATAATATAATAAATATAAACACCAACCAATTTTTTTTGTGAGTATTAATACATAATATAATATAAATAATTAATTTTTTTTCGTATTTTATAAGTTATTTTTTGATTGTCAATTATTTAAAATTAAATACTAGTAACATTATATTATAATTCGTTTCATAAAATTCCTAGCACTATAATAAAATATATTATACCCAGTCACTTTAATCAATAATCAATTTATTGATCAATAAATGAGTTTTAATTTTTAACCATTTTAATATGTGTTATACAAGCGCAATTTGTATACTGACACTAAAATATAAGAAATGCAGTTGGTATAGGTACTGGTTAGGTTACCCTAAACGAAAATTCTGGATAGGCGCAATTGGTCCGTGCCCGGTTGTAAATATCATAGAGAATAAAAAAAAATATAATTTTTAATACTAATACTTTAAAAAAATTAAAATATTGATTTTTGGTCATGTTTATTGTATTAAATACACATATAAAAATATGCTTTTATAAAAAATATAATATACGATAAAAAATACCTATTTACATATTTTTGCTTTTTCTCAACTGTACACAAAGCCGTTGTCTAGCCCTAAGCTCCCATACATAATGACGATGATAACAATAAATAATAATGATGATAGTAATAAATAACTATATATATTAAATTATGGCGTTATATTATTTTATTAAAAACAACTGCGGGCCGAACTGCCGTGGCCCAAAATCAAGGGAGTTATAATTACAAACAAGATATAATAATCATTTAATGTTATCATATTTTATTATTATAAATTATTAATATCGTAATATTATAATGTCGTGATGATGGTTTACTATAATAACAACGCGCGTTTGTATAGTAGGTATATTATAATGGGCGACCCGTCGACGTTCTATCAGAGCCGAGAGTTAAATGAGTCGTTATGGAGCTGTCAACCGGCGGCGGCAGCGGCGGCGGGCAACGTGCGCTCCTATAGTCATCCCGTTTCGGAGGAGGAGTGGCCGCGGCGGCGCTCGTGTTGCCGGGATGTTCGGCGGCGGTCGAGACTGCACTCGGATCTCGGCTGATGATCGTTACGGTACGCGCGTGTGTGTGTGTTTGTGCTATTTCCGTTTTCGTGTGCGTGTCCGTGTATTTTATCTCGTCGTGGTTATAATATTAAAGGTCCGCCACTACGTCGTATTTGATAATAATATTACAATTATTATTATTATTCATTTTTTTTTTTATATAATTGTAAATCTTAACGCCACAACGTTTCCGACGTTTGGAAGGATTCGACGACTGCATACATTTTTCCGCTGTTTTCTGGCAGGTGGATTAAAATCATAATTATTTATTTTACTTTAAATTAAATTCCTTTTAGCTTTGCACAGTGATTTATTTTTTGTTTCGAAAATATAATAATATTTTGTGTTGTCCGCGAACCAGTGTCTTATACCTACCTGCGATAATAGTGAACAAGTGCGCAGTATAATAAATACGTTTTTTTCTTATTTTGTAATATTCTCGGGACCGTGATTTGAATTTTTAATCCACGGATCAGTGGTTTTACCATCGACAGAACGTTTTTAACTTTGCCTATGGACTGAACCCTTTTTATACGCATTGCCTTTTGGAATAATCGGTGAGTACTTTTTTTTACGATATTTTATAAAATATAATATTATTATGTCAACGCACAATTTACGCTTAATCCCAATGTGATGTTGCTCATCAGATGACCGGCGGTCTACCATAATAATGTATAATATCATATACGTTTTAACGTTCAAATATGATACACTAATGTAAGAACATTATTTACATAATATACGAGTATTTACTATATTCGTTACTATATATAACGACTTTTAATAATGGAAAAATAATTTGAACATCGTTGATATTATTTTGTCATCGGCTAAACTAAAACGAGTCTTTACATTGTAAAGTTTACAATATTAAATTTATAAACTTAAATTTGTTTTTTAAATTTCCAAAATGTTAAAAAAAAAATTGTTATGTTAATTAAATGTTACACATTTTTTTTTTTTTAATTTTTATGTTAAATGTTATTTTTATAATATAGACTTAACTATACAAAAAACCTGATTTTTAAATTTATACAAAATAAATAAAAACTATGCAAATTATAACAATGATACATTTTACAAATTCAAACATAAAATCACTTTGGTTCTTAAAGCCACTTTACGGTTGTAAATTGAATGCACTATAAATCATTGAAAATGCATTTAAAATAAAATTAGTTTGAAATATTAATTTAATATTTTTAAAAAGTTTCATAAAAATGAAAATTTTAAAAACATAATTTTTTTTGTTATAATAAAAATAAAAAATATACTTTATGTTCATTTTTGCTAAAAATAAAATACATTTAATTGAGATATTAGGTAGATGCTTACATATCATACAATTTTTGTATAAATTATATTATGTAATCATAATATTTATATATTTTAATAGTTTAATCAAGCTATGTAAAATTAAAAATAGTCAGTAAATATGTAAAACTTATGGTTGATTGATATTATTAAAAATAACATAAAATGTAATATAAAAGAAAAAAATATGACTTCAAAAATTAAAAATATAAAAATTGCAATAAAAAAGTTTGAAAATTGATTTTATTGTTATACAATTTAAACTTTATGCAAAAAATAATATGTTCAACAAATTAGTAAAAAATGAAAGAATTTATAATCGCACAGTCCTAATCATCATTAGTTAAAACAAAATACAGAGAATTATTTGTTTCTTTGGCATAAATGTTATACAAACTGAATCAATATATATTACTATAGTTTGTTATTGCAGTTTCACAATTTTACTTCATTTGCATAGTTATTATTATTTTTTTTATAGATTTATAATTGTATATGGATCGTTTTGTGTACGAAAACATTGTTGGTTGATAATTTCGATTTGATTTAAACCTTATATTTTTAATTTGGTATCAAATGCCACAACCATTATAACTAATTTTATTTTTTAACGTATAATTTTATTAATGTATTAAATCATAAATAAAAGCTATTATTGTTGATATTAATAAATCCTACGTATAATTAGTTTGATCGATATTGTTTTTGCACTTTAATAAGAACTTCTACAATAGCATAATGCCACAATATAAAGTATACCTTCATATCTCAATTGTTTATTAATGCTTATTTGACCACATGATGTTTTCGATCGATTAAAAATATTAACAAACATGTCAAACATATCATTTACATGGAATAACTTACCCGTATAAAACACTATTGATTAATGGATACATTTCTAATGGTTTTACCATGTTATACGAAAAGTTATAACTATATTTTATATTATAATGAACGTATCGATATTTCAGACGATTTACATTATACAGTAGAATAAATTATATTATAATCTGTTGCACACGCGCTATTTCATTAATCAACGTAGATCTATATAGAAAAAATTGTGGTTTTATTATAATGTAACGCCCGAATCGAAAAATCAATTAATTAGTAACGTATAATATATTATTTTATTGGAAAACAATTATAGATAATGGAGTTTCATAAAATTAATTCTTTTTATTTTTAAATTAAAATCTATGAAATTCTAATATAATTACATTTCCGTACCGTCTCATATTCACTAGACACTAGTGTTTAATAGTATCTCATTTTTAATTTATCAATATTTTGTTTTAAAATATCAGTAGATTTAGTAATAAATATTTTAAATATTTAAAATTGTATAGTGGAATAAATATAATAAATTATTCATTGTATTTCAAAAATGTTGTATCGAATATTGGATGCATTTAAAAATATATGTTATAAACTTATAATTTTACAAGTACTCCTAAAGTCGTACAGTAGTAGGTATTTTTTTTATAAAATGATCAAAAAGTATACTCTTTTCGTTCCATACTGGAAAACAATAATATGAAATTAGCCATTAATTTACGGTCATATTCTGCAGTAGTTTTAAGTACCTACTACAATAATAATATGTCTCTAAAGACAACGGTTATTATAATTTTCATCGTTCATCTATACGATTTCACGTAGATACACAACGTCAACGTCAACAGCTAATATAATGTAATTTTACTTTTAAATATTTATATATTTTGACGTATTTTAAAATTAAATTTTTCAGTTTTCACTGTTAAATACACATACTGAATTAATAATTTATAAGCCAAAGGACCAAACCTCTTGGTTTGATCATTCTATGTAGTTAATACAAATAATATTCGTCGAATATAGGTACACGTGCTATGTTAGTCCATTTTAAAACCGATCTAATGGTTATATTTTAAAACACGATGTCTAAAACATGCATTTCTTTTTATTAACTTTAAAATTATTAATTCTCAAAATATTGTGTATTTTTTTTAATAAGACTTACGCAAATTTCAATTGTATATTAATATAAATAATATACATACATATTAATATTAAATTCGTTGGTATTCCAATATTAAAAAGAGTTTTTTAATTCTACCTTTTCAAGAAACCCTGGTAACGTCTTTAGATGTATAATTGTATACGTATCATAAAGTATTTTATACATCCGTTCAAATTCGCCCGTTTAGCATTACAAATTAATAACGATTTTCGTCGATTCTTTGAATCAGTTGTTAAATATTGCCTGTTCGAATCATCGGAAATTGGAATTAAAATATATTGTGTTGTCTTTATGGTCATCTATATGGATATTATATTCGTGATTATTTTTTTTTTAGCCGACTTGTTTAAATTATTGACCGCATCGGCTCACTCAAATATCGTCCATTCGTCATTTTCACAGAATGACGTTCGAAACACTATACTCATTTAATGGAGCCAGTCGTTAATTTTTTTTAAAAATATTAAATTTCCTTATTTAAATCGAATGTTTTTATACAAATATTTGATACAACCAAATTTTGACGTGTAAGCAGATTTAAAAAAAAAATTAAAAAAAGTCGTTTAGGAGTGATTTCGTTCTTTTAAAGATCATTGAAAAAATATTTTTCTGATTTTTAATAATGTTAACCTCTTTTAATCACATACACAAATAGGTAGCTGTTTAAACCCACAAAGGTATACGCTACCTAAAACTCTACTGTATAAAAATATTTTTGTCCGTACGCACATCGACATAAATAAATACAAATTGGCACTTTTGATTTTGAATTGTCAGAAAAAGAAAATGTTTTTATTATACACCATTATTATTATTATCATCCCTTTCTTTTGTCCAAGACAATATTTTACCTGCAATGGGTTTGATGGGTTAGATTTTTGTATTTTATTGTGGTCTATATACAATGATATATTTTACTCTTAATAGACTTCTTGGTATTTTATTCCTTTATACAACTTTAATCCTTAACTTCCATGAACATTTTTTTCAATGGATTTGAAGTATAATACACGGGTATCTATTGATGCATTGAAATCATAATAACTATAGGTATATAAAATATTCCTTATTTCTTATCTTGAATTTAAAAGATTAGATTTTGTGTTTTGACACTTAAAATGTAAGTAACATTATCCTTTTTCTCCGGAGTGTCACCATAATTTTGTTCATCAGTTTTCATCGGTTTTTATAACTTTTTATGTATACTATATAAATTAGATATATAGATTTGTAATCAAATTCACCTATTTCTTATTTTTCTTATCATTATATTAAGTAATAATAAATGAATTGGGTATACTAACAAAAATAAAATTAAAATTTGAATAATTTGTATTATATTATATTATTAAAATATATAACTAGAAAATATAAGGTACTTAACAATAAGATTTATCTTTTAAAATCTCTTTACACGGGATCTATTATACAAATCTACTTCATCAATATAAATAAAAAAAAACTACTTGTGGAAAAATAATTGGGGAATCAATAAAAATCAATAAAATTAAATCTTCTGACTATGTAGGATATAAGTACCTACATAGTTTCAGGTATTACAAACACAAAATATTTGACACGACGTCACCCGATACAAAACGAACCTAAATCCCGTAGTAAATCTTAAATAAAAGTGAATTATAAAAATATACTTAAACGATGTATTGTAATATGTAGCCTCTTAACTGGTCGAACCTTTTTAGCTTACAAGAGATTAGGACCCAAAACGGGATTAACATAGTTGTTTACAGAATCAACAAACACCGCTATTGCCCTCCATTTAACAGATTTTTAATGGCCACATTATAATTTATAATATAGTCGTAGTTGTAGTCGCCCTATGGAAAGAAATATGCTCCTGTCGCAACTTGCTGTAAAGAACTACAATTCATTGTTTTTTTTATATATATATAGATCTTGTACATGTTATTATAGTATTAAAATATAAATATATTATATTATTCATTTCCCATTACTTTAAACGCAGCATAAAATTACGTAATAATTAACATCGTACGGTTAAATACTATATTTTTTTCTTTGTCTATCGGACGATCTGTTATACTACAGTACTTAGTTCACACCAATCAAAATCGAATATTGATTATTGACGTGTACAACTAACTGATTATGATGGTATAATACGTAGATAGGGGTACGTGCGACGAACTGGAAAACACTCTCAGATTTGAATATTATTATCAT
The DNA here is from genome assembly GCA_036289425.1 of Rhopalosiphum nymphaeae. Taxonomy (NCBI): domain Eukaryota; kingdom Metazoa; phylum Arthropoda; class Insecta; order Hemiptera; family Aphididae; genus Rhopalosiphum; species Rhopalosiphum nymphaeae. Next base: position 9,192,725 of record JAZAQC010000005.1, read on the forward strand.
AATATTTATTATATCTCCTCAGATATTTAAATATTATATTGAAATAAAAGTATGCCGCGCAACTTTATAGCCGTTATAGGCGATATAATATTATTATTATTATAATGAGTTACGAACTAGTGTAGTTTCTAGTTGTATATAGTCACGGTATTTGTATATTACAGACGAATACACATTTTTCGTCCTGATAGATCAATAATATAATCATGTGATAATAATATGCACTGTCTTATGGTCCGACAATGTCCGTTTAACGATAAACATAATAATATGTAATATAATAACAACATAATATACATTATATTAACCACTATCAAGTAGATACCCACTCATATATGTTATTATTGCCGTCAAATTTGCATAATATAAAAGAATGTTACCATTGTTGTTTATTATATCATTACAGCTAAATATAATTTTATAATAATTTTAGTTGCAAGGTGGTAATATTTCGTTTAATTTTAATGTAATGGCGTATGCAGTTTCCACAATTGCAATTACCATTATCTCGTATAGTCGTACTATTAAATAGTGTAGCACTGTAACAATTACATAAGTAAATAACTTTTATTAAATTATAATAATATATACATATTAACTTGTAATGTTTGGCGCACTACATACTTTGTAAATAATGGTAAATACTGAGATTATGCTAATTATTTAATAATATATATCTATATCATGTATGTACGTTTTGCATTATACAATATAAATAATAATATCGAACGTTAAAACCATTTACGCGTGGTTAACCAGTTAACCACTGTCACCACTGCCGAAGCCAGCCAACTAGATCATCTAGTATCTAGATCAAATTTTTAAACCGTATTCTGGTACTAGTGAAAAAAATCTTTGTATAAATGTGCCGCATAACACGCACATCAATTCGACTCGACCGTATCCATTTTTCATACGATATTGTAATACAATAAATTATAACAATAATTACTATACATTCACACACGTAGCGTGTTTATAACGTTAATGCATAATATGTACTACCTAATACCTATATATTACGTGTATAATATAGGTATTATATGGTGGCTAATTGACTAATTGAGACGATCCTCGTTATCGGCGAGATTGTTGAATATACACTTAAGCGTCCTAGTATCGTATAATATAATATCATATAGAAAAAAAACGCCGTTAAATTATTCTTATAAATACGAGTGACGAGTGTATACATTATTGACTGCAGGGGTTAAGGACGATGACAATCATTTATCCCTTTCGCTCCAGAATGTCGCGAGAATACAAATAATAACAGTAATTGATGATATTATTCTTATGCACTCGGTATAAACTTGTAAACGATGCGTTCCGTCGGATTGAAAATATTATTTAGTATATTATCGCTAGTCCTATTATTTTGCTTGCAATGATCATACTTTTTATAACATTTTTTAGCGGAGAAAAGATTAATTAACAACCATAAAATATTCCCACTTAAATTCGGTGAAATAATCTATTGGAACCTCACGAGGCTTGTATGTAAAATGTACTCGTAATACAAATATTTTGTACAAAAACAACGCGTCATATTGGTTTAATCGTTTAGAAAGAAAAAAATTGCATTGCCTATAATACGAGTATATATATCTAACCTTTATGTTAATATTGTATTAATCGTGTAGATGATGCGCTTGGATATGAATGTATCGTATATATATATTCAATTATAGTGTGGAAGGAAGAGTTTAAATCTAAAATAACGTCAGATACACGCGCCATATGATTATCGATGGTATTAAGTCCCCGAAGTTAACCGTTATGAAAAAAAAAAAATGTAACTATCCTAAAAATATCGTTTTTCAATCCCGCGGTGCAGTGTGACGTGCAGCACGTCTGACTGCGTATACATATTATAATATAATATATTATATCTTTGTGATATGCACCGAACCTAATAATATAATAAAAATAAAAACCGACCCGAACCCGTTAATAAGAAAAAAAATAGGGTAGTAAAAAAAAAACAACTAAAGGTATACAACGCGTATCTATATACCTATATAATATTTATAGAGGAAACGCGTATGATAATGTACAAGAATTCGTGGAGGCTGAGGCCGGCGGAGGATGTTCAAGGTCTAACCCTAACGCGCGCGCGTACTCACCAACACACACATATCCACATAACAACGGCCGTGTGCGCTAATGTCTTTATTAACTTGTACTTCTCTACTTGGTCTCTCATGCGCGTGCGTGTGTCTGTGTGTGTATATATATTACTGCGCAACAACAGCGGCGGCGGCGGTGCAACGAACTGCCTTGCGCGCGCGCGCGCGTACACACACACACACACACACACAAACGCACAAACGCGTACTTACATACATAACACAACTGCTCATCCTCTCACCGCTGATAAAGTCATCATCGTCGTCGCGATCATCGTCTCTCCGTCGACCGGCCCCGAAGGAGAGAGCCCGCCACAGATTGAGGTACCTACACAACATAATATACGTGCATAGAGGTACCTCTATATATACATACCTCACAAACGAAAAACACCCACCGTGTAATCATACGCCTAAGTTTCAAATTATAGGCGGATTATAATATCCGACCTATCCGACGACGAGTCTACATAATACGAGATTATACGATACGCGCCGAGAGATAGACGTGATGTGTGCAGCGTGTGATAGAGATACAGATATAGGCGCAAGATATATTATTATTATTGTTGCCAGCAGTCGAATTTCAACTATGCCAAAGAAACAAAAGGAAACTCGCGCGCCGGGTAGTGTATATACCTGCATAATAATAATAATAACATAACGAATACAAACGCGCATCCGGAGCCGGACCAATAGTATAATGCATATGTGTGTGTGTATTTGTGTTATAACAGATAGAAACCGACGCAGACGACGCGATGTATTGTTCGGATTCGAATAAATAATAATAATAAAAAAAATCGAAGATGGCTCCGACTGAGAAGAAAAAATAAAGAAACGACGAACGATAGGAATTCACCACAATCGATCGCGCGAGCACATGGCGCCTTAATTACATTTACGTTTTCGACGGCGGCAATGACTTTATTAGTAGCATATTATAATATTAGTTCCACATGCGCATACAATATACATGTATACATTTCATATTATACGTCCTATTTTATGACCGCGACATACCTATAGATATTTCTATACAATACAATATAACCGTAACCTACCCACCTAACTCTATATATTTTATAATATACAAACACATTAAATATATCGTGTATAATATATATATATATATATACGAGTTTAAGACGTTTAGGGTACTATAGTATAATATATATATATTATATAGTGAGTTGGTATATATATATTTGTAAAAGGCCATCGATATATGTATATGTTATAACGTCCACCCCCTCGACGGGGCCCTGATGTATGCATTATGCCAGTTGTTGTGAGTCCGGTGGAAAAAAAAATATAATAATAACGCGACCCCAACACGTTTTCGCCCAAATAACGCCTCTCCACGAAACGCGCATTTCAATTTCTTTTTTCTGTCTTTCTCCGCAGGTATCAGCAGTACCTACCTGTATCGCACGGGTGACAACGACGGTGATACACTCATCCCGTCCGCAACAGCACAGGTGTAACGTGTGTATGGCCGTCGTACGGTCAACGGCGTTTAGCCGTTCGGGTCCAAATCGTATCCGCCCGCAGCATCATCGCCGCGGCGGTGTCCTCCGGTATGCCTGACAAGGAGACCAGTATGCTGTACCCAAATCCGTTCGACTACTCTGTCGGGCTGTCCCTGCAGTTCCCGCTGTCGGCCGCTGCGGCCCCGCCACCACCCCCGGACGCCAGGGGATCGTGCATATGGAACCCCAGCCTCATACCGCCCGCCACGTCGAGCCCGTCAACGTCCAGCATGGGCGCGTTCCACCAGCCGATACCACACAGGTATTTAACAACAATATTATGTATTATTATAAAGAGACTATCGAAAATTTAATTCACTGCTGTTGCATTATATTTTATATTCATGTAATAGTTATGGGTCGTAGAACCTCAAGAATTTACCAGCTCCGAAAAATAAGTATTATATTATTTTGTAGAGTAGAGGGTAGTCGTAGCTACTTAGTTGCCATTGTTTACAGAAAATAATATAACTATTATAATTGGATATAATATTTTTAATATATAGAATTATCTTGCAAATCATTCTACCTATAGATCTGCCTCACTTTTGTTCACGGACTTACCTAGTATTATACGAATATACGTATATATTATCTTATTTGGGTATTATAGCTACCAACTACATTCAGCTAACGTCCGATAAATTTGTCCATGTCATCATTATCTGCTAATTCTGTCACATGTGTGTAGTACAAAAATTACACGGATACTGCATTTTGTGTCTAATATACTTTGAAAAAATTAAATAATAATATTACAGTCTAGAATTTAAAAATTCTATATTAAATAATTGTTAACTTTTTTCGAATTTGTACTGTACCTATATTGCCAGTTGCCATCCATTATATAGTTTTTTTGTTACAACAGTAATGTAGTTTTCGTGTCGTATGCATTACTGTATAGCTAATTTTTGAATCAATGTTTAGTATTTTCGAACCTATACAAAGTTATTTTCAGAAAAATAAACAATTAGGTTAGTGAGCACAACGAAACTAGAATTAATTCTCACGACAACTAAAGCATCAGCGGAAGAGACCTTTTTCGCTCTTTGTCGCCATAATCGGTTATCCCTGATTTCGGTTCGAATTCAGGTTGCTTTATTAGTTCCTAAATATAAGATTCTGATTGCAACCGAATACACATTGGTATCTAAAATAATATATCTACGTATAAATAAAATAAATACAGTACAAATAAAAACTTCGTAGATATATTTATTCAGTTTTAATAACCACTGAAAAATAGTATTTCCTACCTATTTTGTACGAGCTATGGAATATGAAAAAGCAAAAAAGGTTATTTTTGGCCGTGATCTGGCGACATTCTCCACAATTATCCTTGGACATTGCAAACGTCAGTGAATATAATAAGTATATAATATATATAATACACAGTTATACAATAAATTTCTATAAGAGCGTTGGCAATCGAATTTTAGTAAAGGACGGAACAGGCTTGAGATAACATTTGAAACATTATATTACAACAACAGTAAAATAATATTTATTTATTATTTGACAACCGAACATAATTCGGTATAATAACAATAATTATGAAGTTTTCCACCTTACCACAATCCTCCCCGTATGAGTATATACTCGTCTATATCTTTTTCTTATACTTTTCAACGGTTGAACGTCCATCTCTCAATTACATAGTAATATTCTAGTGCAGCAGCCGTGAGGAAATTATAAATACGATTTACGAGTTTTCGATTCGTTGATAATAATATTATAGGTATAACTCCTATACTCGTATATATAGAACTATTGCGTTTGGTTATTTTCTTACAGAAAAAAAAATAAGTATAATATAGGACACAGAGATCCGAAAACTGGTTTAAATGTGATTCTCTATACAGTATATGATATTCTCATCTCTATATTTTATCGTCGCATTCTCGCCCGTATAATAATAATATATTATACTTGCAACAACGTTTTACTAACTCATAAGTCGCATTTTGTACGTATATAATATAGTTACGGTACTCATAGTACTGTATTATTGTTAAAAACGTTTAATATTTTATGCGTTTCGTCTACAACAGACGATGAGCGGACGCGCGCACGAGCTCGTGTAAATTACTGATTTAGTTTGGCATGACGGCCGTCAAACGTTTGACAAGTGCAACGGCAGTGAACATGTAATATTGTATAGGAAAACTGCCAGTTAAATTATTATATTATATTAAGGTATCCAGAGTAGTTACAGAGTGATTCATAAACTATGCTCGTCCCTTTTTCCTTCTCAATAAAGTAGTTATTCAAAATTTGATTTTTGAAAATTTTAAATATATACTTAAAGACCACATTTTTAAAATATATAATTTATTTGAACTATTTAAACCTCGCTCTTTAAAAATACAAATTTCTGATTTTAAATTAAAAATCTTCCTCTTTAAACAATAAATTATTTTGCAATTCATTTTTCTGAAAATGTATCAAAATCAAAATCCAAACGAGTAGTTTATGAGTTATTTAACTTTGCATATTAACTATATAGGTCAATGATAATTGGTTTGGAAAATATGTAAATTATATTAATTTGAAATTTTTAGTTATCTACATCAATCTATCATTATAATTTGTAAAATTGGTTCAAAAGTTGGTTCAAGTATAATACTTCAATAAATAATAGAAATATATAATATTACAATTATAACACAATTATTTTAAATTTTTGTGAAATCGTTGTTAACGATTTGTATCCTTATAAGAACATTATAATAATTCAAAAACCACTTGTTTGAATTTTGAATTAGGTACATTATTTTTTTTAGAAAATTATCCACTTAATAATATGCAGTAAAATGTGGGGTTTTTGTTTGAAGTTTGTATCACAAATTTTTGAGTACAGTATAAAAAAATCAGAATATGAAAAAATGTATTATTACATGAAGCGAGCATGGTGAATCACGCTGTATATTATATTTATAAGAACCAAATTGCGGTCATAACACGTATAAGTTATAATAGTTCCTTCATAACGACGGAGACGTTGTAAATCTACGCGTGTCCTTAGGGTGTTGACAAAAAAAAAAAAAAACAGTAAACACTAAACACGTCACGCCGTGATACAAGCGAACTAACACTATAATAGTGTATAGTGTTTAATACGATGGCCGCCGCGGTATAGGTCGTCCGAGAAACGCACTGCAATTCGTTACGTGACGGCGGCAAAATAAAAACCGAAACGTGTGAACAAATAACCGATCTTTTCGCTGTGTAAAACATCAAATTTATCTGTTCCAAATGAAATTTGACCGACCCATCTGCCGAATTGCGACTCCGCGGAAAAATAATAATAATATACACAACGATAAAACGACCGCCGTGTTGCGATAAAATAGGTGTTTGAAAAACGCTGACTAGGACGGGATCGCAAATGGTTCCCATCACACGTGCGTAATAATAGCATAATAATATTATAATGTAAAACCTTTATACTGAGAACGGTAGAAAAAATAAAAGTACCACGGTCAGTGATATTGAAAATTTCTCGTCACGAATAAATGCATTGGACTTTGCAAGTCTGAACATTTTACACACGCTAATTGTAATAATTCGATATTTTTTTAATTCAGTGTTCAAAACACATTAAAAACAGTTTATATAATATATTAAGAAGCTACTGTCGATACTGTTGTACTTTGTTATTTTCTTTAACTTTTTTAAAACTAAATATTACAAAATAGTCTTAAATTGTTTAGGTGTGGTGGTATATCAATTGATGCGATTAATAATGTCGTAACGTTTATCGGCTTCAAGTATTTAAGTTACTGTATTGTTCCGAACACCCCTTTTTTATCGCAATAATTCACACTAGATGTTGTTTCATTAAATGATTTATATAAATTAATCAAATATTAAAATATTTTTTCTAAATGTAACAAATTACAATGAAAACTATTGTAACATTATACATTAAGGTAATATTTAGACAGCTTTCAATTGGTAGTTATGTGATAATTAAAAGTTATGATAATAAGAATAATAAGTTATAATTAATAAAAAAACATTTTAATAGTGCTTCGATATTAGAACAATATAATCTTATACTTTATAGTTGCATAACTACATTATCATGGATCGTGCGATTTTGTTTATCCCCGGTCCAGGTAACCTTTGCTATAAGCAACACCACTGCCATAGAATGGACCACTCATTATTTTATACTAGTGTCAGATATCACCCACGCACCCCTTTGTGAGTGCCACTGAATTTCTGTGAAAAGTGGAACCAAATAATTTATACAGACCAGCGTTATTGTGTGCTTAACGTGCATTTATAACACTTTTTATTATTATATTATTATACGCATTTAATAAACACACGCGAATATTGGAGTATGTATAGTGTTTTGCACTGGTCATCGTTCACCCCCGCCCCTCATAATACAAACACCGTTCGGCGAGTACACAGAAGGACGGCGCGATTACATTACACGGAGTGCAGTGTGCGTGTAGATTATAGCAAAGAGGTTTTTCAAAAGAATTCACGCCTCTGTGGGGAAGACACGGGACAGGAATGTTGTATTGCCGCGTACTCACATGCACACATACTGCACTGCAACTCATAAACGACCGGTGGTGGACCGGTAAAGGTATTTGTTGTAAAAAGTAAAAGAAAAAAATAATAATAATACGTACACGCACAATACACAATATAATATATCGTCGTATATAATAATATGTAGGACGGAAGACGATATAATAATATAATATGTGAAAGGAAAAAATGTATATTGAAAAAAAAAACGTTTGTTTGAACAACATCGCACTGCGCGGCGAGCATATTTCGAATACGCGTTCGAAATCGATCTCGGATACTTGCGCGACGTTATTTTTTTACATCCGTCTTCTGGTAGTTTGTTTTTTTTTCTTAAACATGAGTTGTTCACTTGGCTTGGGAAAAATGGCGATAATCTGCACGCACCGCGCATTGCACATATTATTATTATTATTTTTTTTTTTATCCATACAAAACACTGCTACGACGACAATTATTATTATTATTATTTTTATCATTATCATTATCGTTGTTGTATAGTAGGTTTGCACGACGATTTTCGCGCGTGGTTTACGGCTACGGTTAGGTAATTTTTTAACGTTTTAGATTCCGAGCTAAGCTGCAGGGAATGTATTTATTACAGTTGGACACTGGACAGCAATATATTTTTTTACGTCTGTGATCGTTTTCGTTTACAAAAGGAGAGTGATCAAATCATATGAGGTTTTCCTGTTTATTCTAGTAGCAAATCGAACGTATTAATTGTGTATAATAAGTTCTAGAAATTATGAAACTATAAGTGTATAGAGTTCGTTTATTAATATCGATAATTTGCTCACGTTTTCAAAATATTATAATGTAAAACACGTCCGTTTTTCATAAAATTGAATTTTGGTTTTTATTTTTCATTATACAGAGAGTATTAATTATGCTAGAAAAGTAGAAACTATCAAAACACTGACCTGAAATATTATTCACTTATTATATTGCTATGAATAAATATATAGATATTAAATATGGAAAGCAAAATGAGAGTTTTTAAAGTTTTTATCTCTATGGAAATTCAGAATAATTGAAATTTTTCATGTTTTTTTTCCTTTTTTTTTACATAAAATATTTCATTTTCGATCAATTTTCGCTTTGAATCATTTTTTTTATAATTTTAGACACATGTGTGATGGTTTGTGGGCTGTTGTTGTAGAGAAGCAACGTACACTGCAGTACACATATGGTATAATGTGCACAACTACGTGTATAGTATAAAATATGATATACGATATATTATTAATAATAACGCTTATACATAATTTAAAGAGAAAATACCGCACACGATATAAAGACCCGATAACTCGCGGGATTGCGTTACAAACGGTTATAACATGTAATCTTATTTTCTATTGGGATTTTTTTACCCCGACCTAAAGTCAGTTGTTCTTCGAGAATTTGCAGAGGTGTATTTTATGCTGATAATCAGACGGTATATATAGCTGAATATACATACTACATGATATAGTATTGTGTGCGTTGCACAGGAAAGATCAATGTATTGTGTCTCTTTTTTGCTCGAATGTAGTCACAACTTCTCTCTTTGACCTTAATTTGTGTAAATTCACATAAAATACGAGCTTTTCGTTTCCTATTATCACTTATAAACCTTACCAATGTTATGTTATTGATTCTATTTCCTTTATAGCGCAAGTACATTTTTAACTGGTTTCGTAATTAAGTGTATATAGGTATATTACTATGATAGTTTATTGAATCAAATTCAAAGTTTTGCAGTCATATATGTATATAATCGGTAAAAAAAATATCTGATATAATTTATTTTTATTAAATATCTACCAGTTGCGCATACTAAACAATAAGTGATTTAAAACTGGATTATATAATATTTAAAAATTCTTTATTTCTTGATAGATTTCTGATCAATGAAATAAAACTGCTTAAAAAAAACTCCTATTTAGCGAATGTATATATCACCGCGAAACATAGTATTATTTGATTTTAGTTATTGTATAATGAAAAAACTTTTAATATGCAATGTATATTTTGGTAATTGACGTGGAATTAACAACGTGCATTATATATGATAAAAATAATCCAATATCATGGTTATTCCGAGATCCCGTACGTGAGGCCATTAACCCATACGTCCCTGAGACGAGCACATAATATAATATAATGTTTAATATCATATTATACAGCGATGGCGGTGCGTGAGTACACATTGTCCTTTTCGCCAATTGTCGTTAATTATTGTTCTATATATATATATATATATATATATATATGTACGACGGCGGACAAAAGACAAATCACGGGGCCGCTGCCAAGTCTTTATTAATTTCAATTACTATAAATGGATACCCAATTGAATGCAATGAGGATGTTATCCACCGCAGTCCAAAATATATATCACCACATATATTATAATAATAACAATACCAATTATTATTACGTCATGCCAGTGCGCCGGATTAAGCAGAATAATAATTGCTCTAAGAACAATATTCACTTTTTAGCTGACAAAAATAAATTGTCTCCCCCCACCTCACAGGAAAAAAGTTGTATTATTTTAAGCTATATAGCTTTTATAAAATATTCTAACCAAAAGTAATATTAAAACCATTATAGGCAGTATAGTAACCTAAATAATTTTCCTATACCATTATATTTTTTTGAATAAAGCTATACTACTACATTGTTCTCACCTAATAATCTATTTTTTTAAATATTAAATAACTGGAATAATACATATACATAACTATATAAGTATTAAGAATATATTTTAATTTTAAACGTTTTAACAACATTGCATGTTTGCATTATTATAGTTTACATATCACCGATTTTCATTCACTATATAAGTTTACAGTAAGCGTGCACGAGCACAAAAAGAAAATCGAGGGAGGAGCAAATAAAAACATTTTTAATAATCAATATTACATAAACATATGATATATTTTTTTATTTTCAAAGGAAGTGGGTTGAATCTCCAAATCCCCATAAACGTCTCAGTATAAGCTATCAAGTTATAATACCTCAGCTATGTATATTCGCCAAACTAGCTCCGTGTCATACAGATTTGGTATAATAGTTATGCATGTTTCCAAAATCCCTTGTTCCTGAGGCAACGAACCGTCATACAGGTGCAGTGTTTTACGTCATTTCTGCCTGATCAAGTTTTCTCTTTTCTATCAGTGTGTAATTTTCTAACTCATGATAAATCAAATTTCCACTAGCCATTGCTCGTGATGTCGACGTGTGCGTGTGTGCTGCTTCGGCTGTCGGTGGGGCGGAAAATAGGCGGTCCGACCGAATATTATTATGCCGTCAATATACGTATGTATAATACAACCTCCAAAAAAAAAAAAAAATAGAAGAAGAAAAGAAAGAAAAAAGTGGTTGTTACTCTATCAGAGATACAGGGAGAGACGAAGGAGTATAAAAAACCAGTTTGTTTTAACTATGCCGTTTTATCCAGCCGAAAACTTCGGAAAACATAATTACTTATTTCCCCTTCGCCGCCGCCGCCGGTAGTGTAGCGGCGGCGGCATTATAAATGCGTGCACGCCTCACAATCGAGCCGGCCGAGAAACGCGTTAAATCACGGCCCTAAACACAAACGGCTAATCCGCACCGGAGGCCAATTTCGAAATAAATAAAGTCATAAAAACGATATATATATGTATAATATACATATATATGTACTAAACATATACACGTATGCATGAGCGCGGCAAAAAAAAAACTAGTTTCCAACGCACACACTCGGTGGGGACCGGAGCTCTCTGCACAGACAGACCGAGCGGATAGTAGGAGAGAACCGGATTCGGCTAATTGGCTCGTTTATATATAATGAAACCAATGCGCGTCGTATATATTGGTGGGTATAGGTGCACGCCGTTTTGCGGATCGTGTCGTCGTTCAAACTACCAAAAACAAAAAAATAAATAACTAAAAAAATTCGTATACCTATATAAACAAAAAAAACCAACAAATTCGCATAAAAAAAAAGACACGAGAGTATTTTTAAAATTTATGTAACACAATAATCGCGTAGTTAAAAAGGTTTAGTAGAACATATTTGACTAGGGCTTAATTAATTTTTTAAATAAACATTACAATTAGGCAAACACGCCCACCTTATAGCCCTATCAACTTTTTAAAAATTGCTGTTTATTGTACAATAAAAACATAAAAATTATCACAGCTAATAACAATCAAACATAATATTTCTATAAAAGTAAGACATCAATATTTAGTTGAACTTTTAATTAAATTATCTTTATTTCCGATATGAGACTGGTTAGTTAAAGATAAAATTTATTTACTAGGTATAAACTGTAACTTTAAACCAATATACCTACACAATTTAATATATTTCTATATTTAAAAAATATAAAATTGTTCAATTATTATAAACTTACGCCATAAAATAATAATATTCGTCAAACGTATGAATTATTTTGGGTGATTTCGTGAATGATTTAAGGAATGAGAGGTTAAGTCTGTTTAAGTCCCGTAAGCAGTACCTTCAAATATCTACTTATCCGAAGAAAGTTAAATTACGATAAATAAAAACTAGTTTTTCACCAGATATATTATTGTATACAATTTTAATTACATTATTAAACATTTTCATCTGTTTCACCCACAGAGATAATACATATATTGATTATTGATATTATAGTTTACTGTTGGAATTATTCGATCGGTCCGATTTCTGTGGTCAACATATCACTACGGACGAGCGAGCATCCATACTAATTGTTATACCTGTAGCAGCACACCTCCCTAGTCCCGCGATCCGGCAGATGGCTCCTCGTCTAATTGGCCAACGGCGGCTGGAAACGCACACGTGCATTTAATTGGGCTCTCCGCCGGATAGATTGATGAAATATATTATTTTTTGTTGTCTGCAGTAGACCACGCCCACTCCGTGTATACATTTCGACACTTAATGCGCCCTTGACGGTGGATGAGGTGGTGTGAAATCGCAGACAAATTAATAACCCCGAGCAAAGCTTATCAAATAATAATAATATTGTAAATTGTAATAATATCGTCATCGGTCGGCGAAGTCGATAAAAATAATGTACAAATCATGATAATAATAGCATTTTGTACAAACATATTATGATGTGATGCTTTCGAGTTAATATTTAAAATCACGAAAAGACGAATCATACGTTTTCCACCGATATCGAAACGTTGTAATCTACGATACGTATGATAATAATGTAACTGTCCCCCCGTTTGAACTCGCGTATCATCAAATATTTTACTGCCGCGACTGTATTATATCGATAGCCGCCGCTAAGACAATAATATGTTCAGAAGTCAGTTTATATATTATATTATTATAAAGTCTTCCCAGTCTATGAATCTGCACCGCAAGGGACGTCGCACACATTCCACTATGGCCTGTCATCCGAAAGTGGATAAAAACGACAGAGACGATAATAGTATTAATAATAATGATAATAATAATAATAATAATAATAATAAGCTCGCTAATAGGTCTTTGTGTATTGTGAGTCCGTGAAAAAACATACACACACACGTGTGTGTATATATGTGTGTATATAACGCGTGCGCGTGTCTGTATATATATATATAAATAATAAATAAATAAACGGGTTCCAAATAAGAACTGAAACACGAGCTAAATGCTATTATGAGGTTTGACAGATTTATTAGGAACCAGTTTTATGCGCTTATCTGACGACCAAAACCTGTAGTCTTTTTTCATTATCATTATCATTATTATTATTTTTTTATATATGATATAATATACATGTGTACATTTTTTTTAACGGCCGTTTTGTGGCGGAAAGCTCAATCGAAATGAGACGCGCTACAGACTTCTTATACGCAACTATGGGACGAGAGGGGAAGTGAAAAAAAAAATATATACACGCTAATCGGAACGAATTAAATTCCATTTATTACTCTCCTGTTTTCGTTAGCCATATAATAAATTTTATAGACGTGATTGGCTTACTTGTCTTTATAATGTTTATATAATATATTTATTTCGAATCCAGACTTTAACAGGTAATCGACCAGGCTATACGTTCACACTTACCATAAAATATAATATGCCGCATAATTAATAATTCTCTTCTACATTGAAAAATGTTATATCAATTCATAATATTAAGTTATTTTATTATATTTCATCGTATCCATTAAAAACACACGATTATTATATCATTAAATTTTTTTTTGAAACTAATCTGTGTGTCAAACTTAAACATTATTATAAGTTACAACTACACATAACAAACAGGTGGCTGGCGTATTTGCATTAATAGGTGCACATTGCATGTATATTGTATACTGCGTGCCACATAAGTGTTTACTATAAGATGCATTCATTATTACATCGAAACAGTATTTGTATATGCAGTTTATGCATGTTGTAAATATACCTATAAAATATTACATACTAAATACAATGTATTATAAGCAAAAAAAAATTATCACGTTAAGTATTTGACGGTTTTCTTTTACCGATGCGTCCGACATTATTGCAGCAGGAGCATTAAAACGATTATTGCCCGACCGGAATCCTTTTTACCAGAGAGCCCCAAAAATTTTTAAAAACATTTAGTCAAGGATGAAATACATAATAATATTCGAACCGAGAGCAAAAAAAAACCAGTACTGTGAGTTCTTCTTTTGTGTTCCATTGTGATTTTTCTTTTCTTCTACTTGTCGCATATTATGGGCATTTTACCGCGATGTTGGACAAGGCTGTGAACAATAAGGTCCACTCAGCGAATACCCCACTGCGACCCTATACACTCTTCAATGCTGCACTGTCGTCTTCAATATATATATATATATATACATACATATACTTACTATAATATAAGGATTATGTATAGGGCATTTACAATATATATTATGTGCACTGTACAGGTATACTACCTATTTATTCCACTGATTCGATCCGGTGCACAGACACGTGCTACATGCAAAATATCTCCATAGGAGTGTAGACTATTTAAGATGACAAAGTCTCTTTTTCTCTTACATTCATCGCGCTTCTGTCGTCATTTATATTTTAAGTATAGATTCAAAACGACGAGCAAGCAGAAAGAGACGTCACACATACATGATACTTATAAATATAGAAAATGAAAAGAGCCCACTGATTACATCCTCTTTGTACAATAATCTTTGTACTCTGCAGTGTATTTGTACAAACAAATATGTATGTGTGTGTATCGTAGGCCGTGAGAGTGCGGTCAGTAAATCAATGGAAGCGACGAAGCGCGCTAGGTATAATAAGGCTCGTGGAATGGCCACGGCGGCGGATAAGAAGTACTATATATAATATAATATATATACACACGTGAGAAGAGATAGTCCAATGAGATAGAGAAAGATAGTATGATGTGCGAGAAGGACGTGAGCATAACGGCAGCAGCAGCAGCAGCAGCAGCCGGTCGTTCCGGTAGGACACGGTGCGGGGGGAGAAGAACAAGACTCGTACAGAATCGCCGTCCTGATCTCTTATATTATTATTATTACACACGCACGCACTCTGTGTGTATATATTTATATATACTACGTATGTAGTGTTGGTGGTGATGATGATGGTGGTGGTGGTGGTGGTGGTGGTGGTGGTGGTCGTCGTCGTCGTCGTCGTCTTCGTTGCAGTCGTCAGCAACAGTTGAATGCCAACGAGACCAGTAATATACAAGGGGGAAATGACTGCGGAGAGAGAAGTACCTCGTCGCCACTATACAGCAGAAGAAAAAAACGTACACACAAACGACTTTATATAATAAATAACAACTGAATCCCGGTCTCGGGCAACACAATCGTGGGGATTTATATTATTTACATATAATATAACGTACAAGGTGCACGTGAACAACACACACGCATGCACACACACACACACGTGCACACACTCTTCTCTTCGTCCTGCTCGCCACACTGTCATCGTCGTCCTTCGCGTTCAGGACGCGTGCATCTTTGTACAATATACGTTTATTATTCGTATATAAACTTATATAATATACGAGTGTGTGTATGACGTGACTACTACTATTACTACTACTATATAAGACAAATACTCACACATATTATGTGTGTGAGTGTGTGTGTAAACACTAAGTGCTAACGAATATCAATCGTTATTGGTATTCGCGTCGCATCTTAACCCTCTCGTCCTACAGCCGACGAGTAATTTTCTCTTGCCCCCGCATCGTGTTATATTATAATAATAGTATATATCATGTTACAAGATAATCACTTCATTTGTTCGCTTCGTCCTTCCCCCCACTTACCGGTAACCGAGCATGTTTGTTCCGTCTCCTACCGTCTATTACCGCACCGTCGAAAAATAATGAATAATATACCTGCATCGTATAATACCTCACGTATTTTACAACTCCACGCCTGTGAACGATATCTGCGTAAGACTAATACTAGTAATACTCACCAAAATATAATATTATAATAACAATGCTGTGGCCGTCGTTGTGGTTATTATAATAATAATCTTATTCCAACCAATAACCGACGTATTATCTAAATATATATATATATGCCCTCCTCTTAAATTATTTTCCGATTAAAAAATATTTACGATAGAAAAATTAATTCGTATGTTAAATAAATTATACGCCCGCGTTTATATACATGCAAGCATACATATATATAGAATATAGATGCATTATGATGTCGTTATAACATTTTAATATGTTATTATGGCCCCCAATATACAGAACTGGTTTTCGCGCGTAATTAAATACCGTTTACGGCACCGCCTCGTCGCCGTCGACTGTAATTTACGAAAACGCTAAATAATATACATTTTCAAACGCGCAGACTTATGTTGATAGTGGAGGGGAGGGCATTCACAAAGTATGTGTTTACCGAAAAGAATGACTTAATTTATATATCGTACGCGACGATTACGTTCAGATTGAGACGAACAGAAACAGCATCAGCAGCGTTTCTTGGAGTGTAACAGAGTCGTCGTCTCGTACACGCATATTATAATAATATACACGTCGATGTCGTATCTGATGTGTCAATGTGTGTGTGTGTCTAGAGTCTACCTGTATAGACACGTTTTCCGTGTGTACCTATATAATGTCGTCTTTTAAACACGGTCGTTATACGCGCGCGTGACAATAGTCGAGCTGATTTGAATGTTTCAGACACACACACACATATATATATATATACTTGTGCAAGCGCGCGAGACAAACACAAACAAACGAGAATTTTTATACGACATATAGGTAGTAGGTATTATAATAATATGGAGGCAGGTAAAAATTAGTTTAGGCGCTGGCAAACCCGTTGAAATATTATGTAAATTATCATGTTGTACGTATATTGTTATTATTATCATCATCATTAGGTGAACAGTAAGAAATTATAGTAATTTACATTGAAATGCTCGCGTTCGTCACACGCACACACGATGGTAGGTACCTACCTATATATAGCTGCAGTTCCGTCGGACACGGTACGTACTTACTATGTGCTACAACGCCTTAAAATAAAGTCACCATTGTAGAGCGTTTGGAATTTATTATTTTGTTTCCCATATTATTATAGTTACTACTGTCGCGTACGATTCCCTCAACCCTTACCCTTCCACCAACCTCGTCAGCACGTTAACCACGCGCACCCGGTGTACTTATATATATGCATTTATATCTACATACATATTATACTATGTCTGCTCGAGTTCGTATATAATGTAATTTAATGCATACGCGTATTATGTACGTTTTTCACGATTCTCTTTTGTTCCTCTCCCGCAGCAGCCGTCGTCGTAGCTGCATATATCGTGTATATAAAGTCGCTTCTGCTCGGCGCGACGTCTCATCCGCAATCGTTTTACAACAATGGACCGTATTATAGTGGCGCGTTAATTAAGACGTGTCACGTTAATACCCTGAATGATCATACAATATAATGCAAGTAATACATATATATATATATGATAACTTACTGTTTTACCTACAGCCTTCAGGTATATTAACTACATGAAATATGTCGGTTTTTTTAATTAACCCTCTTTCCCGGCGTATCTACGTCCTACCTAGCGCACACTAGAAGTTTCATAATAACATAATGTTATATTAAATATATTATGATAATATCATAATTATCGTAAAATATATTGTTATATTCATATTATCCATCATATTGTAATAAAACGATGACTTCGATTAAAAATCGATCATGCTCGTTACAACGACAACAGACGAGTAAGATTTTTTTTTTCTTTACGGCATGACGGTTCGCACACGTTTATTTTACTAGTGAGTATACGGCTACGTATGATCAGCGTTTCTTACATCCCAAAAACACGAACCGTCACAATGTCACATATTATATAATATCTATGGGTACACTAGGTATAGTGATTTACGATTATTGTGATCACCATTTATTGGATTCAAAAATTAAAAATGTTAGGCAAATCATAAGATATTCCAGAAATAAATTGATCTTTTTTTAAATATAATATCTAAACTATTTGAATAATGGGGCTTTTATATACTGCATTTAGGGGATATTAAAAGTTCGGTGATATGCATTAACAATTTTGACGTTTGGTGTTATCAACCAATTATAAATATAATTAGTATTGTTTCATATTAAAGTTGAAATTATTAATTACTTTTTACATTTATCTAACTGATTTTAAATATAATATATATTACGTAGTTATATTCTAATGGTCAAGTCCAATACAACTTAATACACAATGATTGATATTTTTATTTACTTGAAACTTTCATTTGTTGTAATAATAAAATATTTTATAAAATGTGTTATAAATTTATAATAGTATAAAAACCTTAAATAATAATTAAAAGCAAAAAATGACCTGTATCATGGTGATCAGTGATTACGTTAAGCGGAACTTACTATGCAATATATGCATATAATTTATACACGTGCTCGTATCGTATATTATAATTTTGTTGTATTATAGTGTATCGCCGTTATTCGTCCTCATATATATATATATAATATGTAGTTACACTCGTATACGTCTATAATATAATAATACGTCTTATTGTACGCGTCGTATACCTAAGTAGTACAGTGACTTATGTGCTTCCATTATTCATCATCAGGGCACCACGTAGGAGTGGAGAATCGTATATAAATACCTGTACAACACACATGTATATATAAATGTTGACCCCGCGCGTATTATTGTAAATTACGCTCGATGGAGATAATATGCGTGCGCGGTTTTTTTTTCTTTTCGTCGTGCCCGCGCTGACATTTCACGAGAAAAAAATTATACCTATATACGCGTATATACAGCTAGGTGACTGCTGCAATATATAATAATATACGATACAATAATATTATGTTGTATTATATTATATTATTATATATAGTGAACAATATTGTATTATATATGCGTCCCGCTCGCGCACATATGCACTCGGCGGCGATAAATCGCCCGACCAGTTGTAAATCATCGCGCGCGTATATATACCTATTCCTACCTCCTACATATATTCGACTGCACTCGCGCGAACCGACTTTTTATTCATCTTTATAATAATAATAATAATACGATGATATTATTATAACTTGCACGCATTCTTTAATTGGACCGATTCATCGGCGACGCGTATAATGGGATCAAATAACAACAGTAATATCGACCTTTATACTTAGGTACTGGTATACGTGAGTCTCTGCTGTGGTGCACGAGTGACCCCTTCGAAAAAAACGCCACCTACGCCTCCCTAATTTTTTTCTAAATTTTTTTTTTTTTTTTGAAAACCCGACTGTGAAACGAATAAACAAATAATAATAAACCCGTCCGACGACCCCGCTCGCGGTGTACAACGTTAATGGCGGAGGCGGTTGGACCACGGCGCGCAAGGGGGGCGCGTCCATCGCCGTTATATTATAATATAATAAATTATACATATATATATATATATGTATTATATGTTCGTACGTTACACCGTAGTCCGCGGCGACGCGACGGCGTGTCAGGCCCGTCCCCTTTCGACGATGACGGCCTTCATGAAGACATTACTCTTTACACACGCCGCGTGTATCATAATATTGTGTGTACGAATATATTATAATATACATATAGGTATGAAGCGCGAGTAATCATTGTCGGTCGTAAAACGAGAAAAGCGGACGAAAAAAAATAAATACGAATAAAATCGTGACGAAAACTATATAATAATATAACGTGGATGCTGGCGATGCTGGGTCTCCGCGGGTCGTAGTGTAGGAGGGAAAAACGCCAGACCGGGAGAACCGTGGCGTATATAATATGTAATTGCATATTATACAGCGATTGCGCCGAAAAGAAAAAGAGCTGGTAATACCTATATAATATGGGTGGGTTAGATATTATACTATAATACACGTAGTGGGCGGGCGGAAGAGAGAAAACAAAATTATACCGAAATAAATAACGATATCACGTATAATATATACATTATAGTCTCACCGCCACATCGATCCCGTTCTCGCGATTGGTTCGGCCGTGTTGATAATTTCATTTTGTCCGCTATGTACGATACAGTCGATACACACGTCGCACTGCGCACATATTTATCGGTACCTGTACAATCGCGTTGTAATAGCTATATCACGTTATTATTAAGTATACACCACGTTCAGGAGGTTTAATTAGCTGACGATAATATTCCATTCTATGGGGAAGTGAAGTAAGACTTGGTGACTGATTTCATTTGTTATAGTATATAATCTATACCGTAATAAATATATTAATATTTTTTGTCCAATCATTTTCATAGTGTTGTACGTCAATTCTTTTCCGGTTCTCATTAGAACTCTTTTAGGGAATTTCTCCGAAATCGTCTAGGAAACTTATTATTCGCTAACTTAAGACCACGTGAGGTTCAATTCTTTTGCGAATTGGTATGACTTAAATGAGAGCCTATCATATAATTATAAAAACAGGGTTACAGGATGCCATATTATTATTTAACGCCACAACTATCGTCTATCGAAGTATAGAATGAACGGGTGAAGGCCGTCATCATCAGATGATATAGCAAAAATCCTGACCGTAAAGAGTATCAATAAGAATTAATGGAATAACTTTTTTTGCACGAACGAAATTCTTCAATTGATGTGTTCTGCGGTTTCTCTGGTCACGAAGACTTAATTAAATATCAAAACGAGTAAATTATATTTGTTGTACCCTTTCGAAGATTTTCTTTAGGTCAGTATATTTTAAGTATTTAAAAAATTATAAGACTAATAATTGTATACACTCGAACATCGACTATAAAACTAATAGGGAGGTGACAGTCGCTGAGGTAAAACAGAGAATATTAATCGGGCGACGCCGTCGAGTCTACAAGCTCAGCTCGTATAATCACATCAACTGATAACGTGATGGCGAGATGAGACCATAAACCGACATGGACGAGAGATAAAGAAGAAGATGATGATGTTATTATTGTTATTATTATATTATTACCTACACCATGCACCGCATCGTCTTCGTTGTGACGTCATCACGCGCGTCTCACTCCGGTCCGCGTTGTAGTCACACACTTGGGTGGTCCGTCGTGGCGTGGCTGCGGTAACCGCGCGCGCGCGCTGCCTCAGTCGACGATTTGGTTTTGTGGTGCGATGTGCGCGTCGTGCTCATCGTTCTCCCGTCTTGGTCGCCGTCGCCGCCGCCGTCGCCGTCGTCGAGTAACAGCCGTACCTAAGTTCGTGAAATCGCCACCATCACTTAAGGAGCACACCCGCGACAACCGTCGCCCATTAAATACTTTTATCAAATAGCAGTACACAATCCACGACCGTATAGCTCGGCTGCCGTGAAAATAGCTACAAAGTGACGTACACCATGCACCCACAGGTTCGTAGCCTAAAAGAAACAATGTAGAGGCTATGCCGATTCGGGTGGTGGAGGGGAAAGCCGAGTCTGAGAGTTTTTTTCGTGTCAGTCTTCAAATGAAATAGTATATTATTATTATAGCCCTATAGTCTATAATAGGTGTAGCCATAGTATCATATATATTATTAAGCTTAATACCAACAATCAACATTATAGTATTGTACTGTGATTGCAGCACGTTTAAATGATGCACCTGTTATTGTCAAGCTGAAAATAAGTACGTACAATAATATTTTTCTCACTACTGCTGCAGTTGTTTATAGTGGATGGTGTCAGCTCGATGACACATTCTGTTAGAGTGTATAGGATGACAATTTATCTATTTAATTTTCTTAAACAATTTAAATTATTTCGGATGTAATATTGTGTAGATATAAAAAAATGACTTTAATGGCGAGGAACTATTATGGAAATTGACGAAAAAGTTCTGGTTTTTCAACTTTTTTATTTGGATGATCAAATTTTTCTCTGTCGACCCAAATAAAATGACACTATAATTGCGGCAGATATATTGTAATCATAAATATATCTCATATAAGGCCTGGACACCGTCCAATGACGACTACGGCAGCGTTGTTTTTCCGTCAGAATTATGTCTGCCGTCAAAAACTAGTGTTTTTATTAACTCTACGTCATCAGAGACAAGAGATAAAATATAATTTCAAGTTTCTCGCGCTTCATCGGCCATTTACGAAACTTGGCTACAACCAAGAAAGTTACCATAATGATAATACTATTATTTTATGTGTCAGTTTGCGCATCACAGTCAACCCCTAATAAAATATATTTTATTCACGTTCATGTCTTTTTCGACCGGTCCACATAAAGTACCGCGTAAAAGAGAAACATTTATATATATATATATATATATAGAGATTACAAAATGCGAGTTGTTGAATGTAGATACACCTGATTTTATTTTATTTTTTTTTTTATTGTGTAATTCTCACAGGGTATAAATATTTCTACAAAGACTCGGCAAAAGGGAGAATAATATAATAATAATATAATATAATGTGGACGTCGAGAGAGAACAAGTCTCAATACATCTGTATAGAAGGGCAAAATGGGGGTGGGGGAACAAAAAAAAAGAACGGCGAGAATTCAAAATTCAACGTCCTGCTGTTTGGTTCTAAGAAATTCACGGCCAGTTGCATTCCATCACTGGCATTATTATATCGAAATGTTTATCTGTGATCTAACAAATTGAACACATGCCTAAACCACCACCAATCATGCTTCGTCGTCAGCCGTCCGGTGTAATGATAAAGAGGAAACGGTGCGTGGTTTTTTTACTTTGAAATTTTTTTTGTCTTTCAAATCCAATAGTTCTAGTTTGTTCGATTATTCAATTTGCCGCCGCATGATAAAAAAAAAAATAATAAAAGGAAAGAATTAACATGTCTGAAACGCTCGGCCGTAAACTGTATGATAAATATAGTATATAAACGTATAGTGTCGCTGCTGCTGTATATCGGTATGCGACGGTGAGTTGTGAGGAGGACACGACGGGAAAGAAAAAAAAATATCGCTGAGGATTTATAATAATAAATGAATACTACTATATTATTATTATGAACCGTGTATTTGAATAACGCAGAGGAATTAATGAGTAATGACCCATGGTTCGTCCAATCCTTATAGTCACGAACTCGAAACGTTAAAGAATTATAATTGAAAGATTAAATAGCCGGTGTTTAGGTATACTATATACAGATTGAGTTGCAATATTATTGTACTGTTTTTATGATTTACCTTTCAATACATAGTATCGACAGTAATAATAAATAATTACTACCTATTATCACCGTAAAATTATGACTTCATAATGTCCGTATTTTAATTATAACGATGCGCGATGCCACGAACAAGCAAAACGGAAGCTATACACGTACGCTAAAAAGCGCGTCTTCATCTTCGTAATTGATATGACGAAGTAGTTTCGTATAGCTTTATGTACATAAGTGTGTACACTGTTGTATACAGAGTGGTTCTGTTATTGTGAATCAGTCAATTACTTAATGCATTTTAAATTTTTATTTATTTTACCTAGTTATAATCATACCGCCTTGGATTTTATTACAATTATCAGTTTTTATTCTTAAAATTTAAAATTTAAAATTAATTTGTTTTGCCTAAGACATTTTCGGGTGTACGATAAAAAAAAAATCATTATGCACCTCGTGTATATAATATTATACATAGTTGGCAACGTGTTATACCCGCTGCAACCATGACGAAGAACGCACGAGAAAATAAATAAAATATTACGATGAAAAGCCTCTCCCGGAAATAGTTCACAGGATGCCAATCGTATATACATTTAAATACAAGTGTGTATCGGTATATATAAAATATAATATGTTCCTCTATGTGTAGAGGTACATAATACGCCACCGCCGCCGACATCTGAAAATAGTGTCGTAAATCAACAGCTCGCTCTTGCCGCCGCCGCACATGGCCCCGGCTATCGTCGTTAAAATAAAACTCTCTTTTCGAAAAGGACAACACCGACTTGTCCGGGAATTTTTACAGCACCATCGCTAGTGTTCCTTCTGCCTGCCACTCTTGCTACTTCTCGTATTATCCACGATATTATATATAGGTTGTCAGCCGACACGATTCGTTTAGCGCCGAACACGTTTTTTGATATACAACAACTGTACGTCGGTTCTCATTTCTCGTTTTTATTTTTACGAATCCGCTCTGAGATGATGAGCCACAACAGACGACGACCAAAACACCGCTTGAATTTTACCATAAAACGTACCTATATAATATTTAGTTACCGCCACCACCCGTCACCAGACAACCATTACGAATCGTCACTGTCATCATAATAGCATTGCGTTCCGTGCATATACGTTTAGATATTCCCACGTCTAAACAAATAACACAACTGCTATAATAATCTGATAATGTTATGAAGGCTTTTGGAAAATTGTTTTGTCGCGATAACGACAATGACAGTGGTGAAACAACAATTTTTAACGTGAACATTTTAGTAAATTAGATACATAGCTTAAATTAATTTTATGATCGGCAATATAAATATAAATTAAAATTATGCATAAGGCATATACATGAAATATAATATACTAATATGTATATCTTATATTATACATACACAATTAATTAATTGTGATTTAATAATAATATAATATAAAACCAATATTTATTTTGTTTATCATAATTGAGATTTATGAACTCATAATTTGTATATAAGTTTAAACCTTTAATTTTATTATTTATAGTGACTAAAAATTAATTACTTTCCTGAGTTATTTATACTATTTTTTTTTAAATCTTTATCGATGGTCTCGAGTTTCTTTATTTTTAAACAATAAATAAACGACTTGCATTGTGCGTTTGATAGTAATATTGTGTATGGACTTTTATACGCACTGCGTTTATACGTTCGGCCTAATAAGTTGTTCCATTTTATTAAACACGGCGTGCGAATAGAGGTAATTGGCAACAGTTATTTTTTTATTCTTTGGCATTCGCAACAAACTCGCTGCTGTCACTAACAATAATAATAATTAGTATGAAAGTTGGGTTTACTTGGCTTCGATATTCAAAATTAACATATTTTACGAGTTAGTACATGTCTTTGGCCCACAAGTTTGTCGAATAGCGCTTTTCGATTATGTTACATTGTATGCGTATAGGTTTTAAATAACCACTCGACACACGAATAGACACGACTCTTGCAGTGTATTAGGTGTCGTGTTTTATGGGGCCTGTAAAGTTTATGGTTTTGTTTAGCAAGCTGTTTATATTCAGTGGAAGTCAATTCGGTAACCAGCCCATCCGGGGTCCCTGCACCAGTGATAATTATTTTACTGATATTCTATATATATCATAATATTATATGTATGTATATTTATAGCCATGTGTGTATGTTTTGCTTGTTTACAGCTTAGTCGGGAGTTGCGGTGTTGGAGGATCAGGTGACTTAGTTCGGAGGGGGGCGGGTGGCGTCCTGCCGCCACACCATCCGCACCCCCATCCAGCCGATTTCCCCCATCCGCTTCGTTTCAACTGTATGGATATCTGTTCGTCGTTTGCAACAGTCGGTTCCCTGAGTAAGTATAATAAGCATAATGATAATGCCAAAATATAATATTATTTTGATTTCCTTGAAACCTGTTCTGAAAAATGAATACTAGGTAACATCTGGACGGTGTACTAGCAAATTTGTTTTTTAAATACATTAAATTTTAATATTTACACAATTTTTAAAACATTGATTATATTGTCTTCATTGATATAGTTTACTTTAATTATTATACTTGATATCTTTATTACTTGCCTTTTGTTACGATATAGTGAAATGAAAACAATTAAATAATTATTTAATGATAGAAATAGCTAATAACAATGTGATTGAAAAAAATACATACTATTTTTAATTTCAAAAATATTTTTTTATAACTCTAATTTTAGCATTTATCCCAAATTTATCTTATCTTCTTTTCTACCAAATATCAGGCTTCAAACATATATGCATATATATTATATATTACTATAACCGTTGTATTAACCACCGTGAATCGTAATTAATAGGTTCGGGTCTGTGTAGCCCGTTGGCACAAAGCTTCTCACGCCAGGGCAAGAAACGGGCGCTGTCCGTGTCACCGTCCCCGGACTTAGAGCTACATGGCAGGATTCGGTCATCGCCGAGTGCACTATACTCGGCCGCCGCAGCGTACGGCGCTTCGTGCTCTAGGAGTTCGAGCACGTCCGGTTCGTACGGCCATTTGAACCCGTTGGCGTTTACCATGCAACACCACCCGTCCGTCATATCACCCCAAGTCCAACAGTTGTTGCGATCCGCCAGTGGCTTGCATTTGCCGTGGCATAACGCCGCTGCCATGCCGTCCTCCGCTCACCATCCTTCGTACAACATTCATATGTTACCTGTACCCTCGCAGGATTGCAGTTCACAGGCAAGTAGTTTCTAAATTTATAAGACTATTTTGGTTGTTGCTATGTATCGTTATGTATAATGTTAAATGTTTATTAGATGTTGGCCAACGACATGTGCAAGATCAAACAGGAACGGTCCAAATCGAAATCGGCATCAGTTTCAAAGAAGTCTTCTCAAAAGCTCGTTGAAGACTCGAAACAAAACTCACCAGAATCCATTAGTGACCTTAAAGGGGAACCAGATTTTATCGAAACTAACTGTCACTGGAAGAACTGTAATCTAGAATATCAGACTCAGGCAGTATTAGTACAGGTACATATAGTATTTATTGTTTTCATTACCATTCAATATTATTTTCAAGCTATAATAATTATTAATATTATAAATGTACGTCGATATCAAATTCATTAAAACGTATAATTGCTCGAAGCAAATTAAAATTAATTGCATAACCCAACGCCAGACACACAACAACACCGGAATACTAATACACTTACCGTTTTTCTTTTATATAATGATAATGCGATGACTTTATAAAATTATTATGTTCTTGTGTTTTGCAGCACATCGTTAATGATCATATTCAAGCAAACAAAAAGTCATTTGTATGCCAGTGGCAGGATTGTTCTAGAGCTGAGAAGCCATTCAAAGCCCAATACATGCTTGTGGTACATATGCGAAGACACACCGGAGAGAAGCCACACAAATGCACGGTAATTGATTTATCTTTTAGTTTTGTTAACATAAGTCGATCGTATATGATAGTAACTGTCAATTTACATATAATTATTTATTATATTATAAAAATCTAAACCTTAATATACTTTAATTCTTAAAATGTATTACCAGTATACTAATTCAACTATTTATAAATATAATTATATGTTCAACGTCAACGTGGTATTAAAAATCAACATTATGTGAATTTTACAGTTTGAAAATTGCACCAAAGCTTATTCGAGGTTGGAAAACCTAAAAACTCATCTCAGATCTCATACCGGCGAAAAGCCCTATACTTGTGAACATCCTGGTTGCAGTAAGGCCTTTAGCAATGCTTCCGATAGAGCGAAACATCAAAACCGCACTCATTCCAGCGAGGTAGTTATAACTTTAGTAAAAACTAATATACTATGCAATGTTTATGATTTTATTACCTATATTATGAACGGGCTTAATTTACTGTAAAAATAATATATTATAATGTATATTGTATAATATACTATATACAAATAATACTTTTTCTATTTCAAAGTTTGTTTTGGTAAAATTGTATGCTTATTTTGTATTTAATATAATATGTTTAATTTATGTGTATGCAATCAGTTGGGAAAATTGAATAGGTGAGATCGGGTTTACAGAACATCGTTTGCTGAAATAATATTAACGAAAAAATTTGTATTTTTTAGAAACCCTACATATGTAAAGCTCCTGGATGTACAAAACGTTACACCGATCCCAGTTCCTTGCGCAAACACGTCAAGACGGTTCACGGAGCTGATTTTTATGCGCATAAACGACATAAAGGCAACGGAAATGGCGACAACAGCCGTGGTGGGGGAAGCGGAGGTGGCGGGGGAGGTAGTGGCAACGGCCCGGGTGCTGACGACGCGTCACCGTATCGGAGCGATGAGATGCCGATGAGTGCCAAAACCGTTAGCGTGTCTAGTCCAAGCATAAAATCTGAAGTACGCACCTATAGCATTTCTAAAATAAATCAAGTTTTAAAAGACCATTTGGGTTAATTTTAGTTTGACTTATTTATATAATTTGTGTTCTCTTTTTCTTTCCCATAGGAAACAAATTCCCCTGGACAACAACCTAGTCCTATGAGCGTTCCATATAGCAATAGAATGTTTCACGACGAGCCTATCAGTGACAGTAATCATAGTGCAGACGCTTTGGATGACAATTGGGTCGAAGACGGACATGATGCCGATGTGAGTGTTTACTATACATCTTATTAAATCGCACCGGCAGCGCCGAATTTAGTTTAAGCTATAAAAAATTTAAACGATTGACAATTTATTTGATTTTTGTAGTTATTCGACTTTATCCCGATGCACTCTGAAATTGGAATGGTTACTTCGGCACCTATGGTCCGAAGGATGCGACGGTTTGTACCACATGTAGGATTGAAGCACGCCGCAGCCAGCGAGTTATCGCCTATGCCCGATTTGAGTCCAGGACACGGAAGTACTTCTGGTATGCAAGAATTAAATAAACAATTGACTGACATGAAAATGGTATCTAATCAAGACACTATACGGAGAGAAAGCACATTTAGTAACTACTGGAGCATGAAGTCTGAATACAGTCGTAGGAACAGTCAAGTACGTATACAAACTTGATGCGAAAAATTGTTGGAACATTATTGTTTAATGAATAACTTTTGATTTTTTTTAGGTGCCTTCCGAGCATCATAGGTTAAGTAACGCTTCATCCTTATATGATCCAATTTCTGTGGATTATTCACCTAGTCAAGCAAATACAGCTATGGGTCCTGATATCGATGTATGTACATAATATATGTTCATAACAGAAAAATTTCAAAAACTATTTGACGTCTATATATTTTATTTTAATGTCGGTTTTTAGGAATTTACCGATAACGAAGAATGTAGGCAGTTGCCAGAAAGTGCCAAAATGTCAAGACCTCAAACTAACCAAGCTGGAGCCGTACATCATCCCAACTCTAATATTAACCTTGACGAGGTCGGCGAGGGTGAATCGCTGGAGAGTAAAATGGTCCTACCGGACGATTTTGACGACGTCATTAAAGACATGGTGAGTTATCATCATTTCGTTGGCGATAAAAACCAATAATAAAATTACTTGAGTAATAGTGTTGTAAACTGTTTTTGTTTAATTACTTTTTTACAGATAAGTGAAAAAATCGAAGATTACGATCTTGGCTCGTTTGACGCAGAAAAAACCATAAACGAACTGACTGAATCTGCTCTGGAGCACATTCCCGCGATGACCCCAATCATCGTCCAGGAAGCGACCAACGTTCAAACGTTGGCCAATACCGTTGCCCCCGTAGTTCCACCAACCACTCCGAACGATAGGCCCAACAAAGTGCCGCCAGCCAACAGCTACCGGAACATGCGGAGCAACAGTTTACCAGTCAACTGGCAGGGTCAGCAGCAGAATCACGAACACGGCTTGCCAAGTGCGGCGTACAACCCTCAATTCCATAGCCAAAGACCGTATCAGGCTAATCACCCGGCGATGTTATTCGGCACCACGACCACCAACAACAACGGCAACAACAACAACTTTAACTTCGGGCCGACAATGCAGCAGAGGCAAAACGGTGGACGGTACTCGTATTCGTCCAATCAGGACTTTGTCAACTACAACCACAATTACGCAAACTTCAGGCACAACGGAGGGCAGCAGTACCACCAATTGAAGAACAACAATAATCAACACTACCAGCTGAACAACAACAACAACAACAACAACAACAAAAACAGCAATAACAACAACAATAGTAGCAATAACAACAGCAACAGCAACAACAACAACAACAACAACAACAACAACAACAACGGTCTGCAGTTCCATGGGCAAGGCAACGAAAACAGGTACTACGACGAAAACAGCGCCACCACCCCAAACGCGTACCAGAGATGCCAGAGGACCAACGGAGGACAACAAGCCGCGGCTGTGGGACAAACGGCCGTCACGCACGGCATGCAGTCGTATAGTCACAGCTATTATAACGGTGGCTGCAATAACCAGCAGTGTAGTCAACAGCAGTGCGGCCAACAGCACAACAACAGTTACTATAACAGTGGTTATCATCAGAACAACGGCGGAAAATTCAATAACTGCTACTCGAGGCCGAACAATCATCACCAACAGCTGAGTCAGCAGGCCCATCAGCAGCAGCAGCAGCAGCAGCAGTATTATACAGATTTGGATCGGAAACAGGATACCGGAACGACGGTGGCTGCGGGTCCAATGGAAGAATCCTCACCCTTCCGGCCCGCACCAGAGCCTCAAGAATTTGACAGCAGCAACAACATGGTGCTTAAGGACATGTCCACGTCATTGAGTTCGCTGTATGACGAAAACACCTTTTTCCAAATGTCCACCGTATTCTCCGAATCATAACCACCTTACGAATTTATTGTATAGAATTTAAAACTATAGTTACCACTCGGTTTTAGTGTGTTTTGTAAGTGCTCTCCCTCCTCCCTCCCAAAAAAGTGTTGATGATTTGTATTTATAATTTTTATATATTTTTTTTACTGTAAAACTGGTCATTAATGATAAATGTTTGTTAGATTTAAGATGGATGCATTTTTAATTTAGTGCATTTATTCTACATCATGTAAAATGTAGATTTCAAAAAATAAAAAGAATTAATTAAAAATCCGTTGGATTTGATTTGTGTGTATATTGAAAATGTTAAAATTTATAATTTTATTTATTTAAATGTAAGTATGTAGTAAACAAAAAATTTTTATTGTTATAAATGTGATCTTCATTTTAAGACTTTTATTTATTTTTTTTTGTTAAAATGAAATCATAACTTTCTTGTATGTTTGATTTAAGATGATACATTTTTTTAATTAAAAAAAAGTTATATTTAATACCTATTTATTTGTGTTTGAAGAAAATGTTTATATATTTACTTCTGGCAACAATATATTTAAGTGTGTAATATATTTGAGTACGGTCTTGAGATACTACTAAAATATATGTAAAAGGATGGATAATAAGTGGATAAAAATAATATATATTGTTATATTACATAAATGGAAGTTTATAATATGATGAAATAACGTAATACCGCCATTAATAATATAATAAAATAATTATAATAAAATATAATTAATATTAATATAAATAATTAAAATATCAATG
Organism: Rhopalosiphum nymphaeae; assembly: GCA_036289425.1. Classification (NCBI taxonomy): domain Eukaryota; kingdom Metazoa; phylum Arthropoda; class Insecta; order Hemiptera; family Aphididae; genus Rhopalosiphum; species Rhopalosiphum nymphaeae. The sequence goes on from JAZAQC010000005.1 coordinate 9,224,633, forward strand.
AAAAATATGTCAATATTACAGTGTACGATTTAGTATACATTTTATATTATAAATTACAATTATACATTGCAAATTTCCTCACCGCCATAGCACATAATGAATGTCGATATTATATCAACCTTAATATTGCATGAGGTATTGCATATGGCGCGTTTTTTTTATTGTGGTTTCCCCGAGTATAAACTTTAGGCCTAATCCACACAGAGGATAATCGGTGAACTGACGGTCAGCTATAATAAGAGGAATAGTCCCGATTTATCGTGTTATACATATTTTAAGTTAAGATGATATAATACATTTTTTGATTTAATAAAATGGTAACTATTATGTGACCGAAAATTTCCCATTATCCTCATTGGCAGTGCTGAATTCAAGACGTTTGAGAAATAAATGATGATCCGAAATACAGTAATCATTATTCATTTTTATCCGATCTGATTATATTATAATTCGAATTTATAAAAAAAAAAACATACTCCACAATCAAAGTGTTATATTGTTAAATAATTTCGTTCATGTTGATATACTTTTGTCTACTGAATTCAACACTATACATATATGTATATCTGAAAATAAACATAATTAATACCTTCATATTAATATTATAATATTAAAGTAGTAAGTCTTAACCCAAAGATTATTTAAATTAAACTTAGCTGAATATCACCACTTTTATTTTAATATTTAACAAACATATTTTTCACGTATTATTCATCAATTGTATATATTAAATCTTGTTTACCTTTCTTGAATATCAATGATTTGGGTAATATTATAAAAAACAAAGACACAAGAATACTCAATATCCGATCACAAAGTGTTCTTGAAAAATTATTCACTAAAAATATATATTACAATTTAGAATAAAAACTTTTAAAATTAAAATTAATTTGTGTAAAACAGAACTATTAAAAAAAAAACTTGAAAGTGTACTAAAAAAAAAAAAAATGAAAACATTAAATGGAATACAATAATTTAAATATAAAAGTAATATAAATCAAAAGTTTATTTTCAAATAACTTTACTGATTGTCGATATACATTATACTTGTAAAATAAACATTACGTTTAAATATTATTAAATTAGTGGCTAATTAGCCAACATTATATTATAATTTAAGTAATTATTACTATCTAGCCAATATACTCATAATATTATAATATAACTTATATCCGAATAATTATAAAAATAAAAACATATTAAATTGTGTAATTATAAGTACAGTACTATAGTTATTATGTCTATTGGATTTATTTATTTAAAATATAAGCATTTTGTTAAAAAGATGTAATTTCTTTCAAAAATCAATTTAAATATATTGTAAACTCCATCATACACAATGAAATCATGTATAGCAGCTAGAACACCAATTTTCCACAGTAATATTTAAGTTCTATTAGCTTTTACATCCCACATCTATTCTATTCAGCGAGCTATAACAGCGATAAAGAGTTATATTTCAAGTTTACTCACTGACATCAACTATTAGTAACACGGGAGAAGAAAACTATACTAACATGAAACTAGTACTCTGATTTGCAACAGTATTTTTGAGGTGCCTACATTAGCTGAAACATTATGGTTGTAGAAACGGCGCTAAATAGTAGAAAAAATCACCATGCCTAATAAGAGAAGGGATCACAACGTTGATAGTGACACCTGACTTGGTTAGATATGAGCCTTCAAGTCTAAAATTGGCTGTTCATGGACGACCTTTCAAAGTTTAGCACCGAACTTTTCAGCTATTGACTAGGTTTTATAGTTAAAATAAGATCTATGGTTGTAGTTATGTATCAGCCATTAAATACCCAAGGGTACTACTAGCTGAAAATATTGTCAATAAACGATAATTAATATATTTAAATATTTGCGTAAAATTTTACATAAAAGTTTTACTTTTAAGTAATTATTATGTTTCAGTTTTCACTTTTTTTAGTTACTAAAAGGGAACTTTTAATTGTTAGCATAATATAATACAATAAATTATAATAACACGGAGTTATAGATAGGCATTTTAGCTACACCATGGTACAATTTTAAGGTGTTTCTAACCCACTCTAGTAAAAAAACTGATGGTAAGTAGCCTATATAGTTTGTGTTTTAAAATTTAAAGTAATAAAAGAATTATCAATTGCTACAATGCAATGGTTTACAATATTCAAACGTTTAAAGAAGTTTACCTACCCATTAACCGGCGAGACAACCATTCGCTTCGTCATGGCCGCCTGTCTGTACCGTCTCAGCGACCGCACATGTTGTAGATTTACTTTCTGTACTTCTTGCTTCATCACGTCGCTTCTACTTGGAAAATGACATATCCTGAATTTGGGCACTGTGCGACTGTGAAAAAATATATTTTTTTATTCAGGGGTTTTTCAAAGTAAAAGCATTTTTCTACTTCATATTGTATGAACAAAGAAAATCCACACATCGTTGTGAAATTAATGCCTCAAATTAAACGTATTAACGAGGCCAATATTCTTAACATATTAATATAATGGAATAGTTGATATAGTGTAACTAAAAACGCTAAACTTCAACATGCTCACAACTACTGATAGTGTATTACTTAACACATTATCATACCATAAATTATTATCGCTATTAATAGTACAGTTGTAGACATAATATTTATTTACAACTGTGCTATTAATACATTTGATTTTATTGACATCGGCACTTTGCGGTCTATGGACTATGACAGTATCACATGATTCATGGCTGTAGATACTATTATCAACTTTTATTATTTAAAACGTATTAATTTTACAATAATTTTGGTTAATAGTTAACTTTTTATTTAATTTGTGTCATTAAATATTAAAAAAGTCAAAATGAAGCCGCAAGAATTTAAAAAGAAGTACTTTATAGAAGTTGAAAACAAGCGTTATAAATGTGTATTTTGTAAACAAACATACAAAGAAAATGTGACAAGAATGGTGTCACATTTTCAATCTTGTTAGAAAGTTCCTTCGTCCATTAATAAGACAACACCAAATCAGCTTGGTAAGTAAGAATTGGCCTAATGTTTTAAAATACTACAATTTTACTAAACTAAGCTACACTACCTATTAAACTATTAATTAAAAATAAAAATATAGTAATTACATTTTTAAACATAACTAAAAATACAATTTAAGTCCATTTAAAAATTATGTAAGTATATTGATGTATTTTATTATTTTAGATACTTATTTTTTGCAACATCAAAATGCTAGTTCCTCGAATAGTATAAGTAATATTACAAATATCCAGGACCAAAATTCTAATTTAAAACAAGGAAATATAACATCGTTTATGGATGGAATGAATTCAAACGAACAAGTGAGAATGTTATTACTTTTTAATTTATATTGATTATCTGTTACTTTACTTAATTTTATAAATCTGAAATCGTGAAAATAAAAATGGATTAAAAATAAATATTCTAGAATTTATAAATTAATTTTATACATACAAATACAGTTAGCCAACTTATCTATTCAATATTAGTTTAATTTTTAATATTTTTGCATATTTATTAATATGACAATTTATAAAGTCCAATACTTTTATAATACTTATAGCTATGAATATTGAATAATAATTATTAAGCAGGTATATCTTTATACCTTTATACATAATAATATTTGTCCATTTTTATAAATTGTTATATTAGTTAATATACCAAATAAGTAATAACTATTAGTTATATTGTTGAATTTAAAAAAATTAAATGAAACCAATAATATTATGAAGATAATAGATATCAACTTATTGTATTATTAGTTAGACATCTAAAATTTGTAAGACTTGCTATATTAAAAGAAAAATAAATAAATACTTAGTGTATATAACTTAGAACAGTTTATTTTTTTACATACCAAATAACTTTTTAAAAGTATATTTATTATTGACTAAATAGGATAATTTATGGAAACTTTTGGCGACAGCTCTATATTCAACAGCAACTCCATTTTCCACTGTGGAAAATGATTATTGGATTCAATTTTTTAAAGCTTTAAGGTCAAGTTTTATTCCTCCATCAAGACATCTTATATCTAATAAACTTCTTGATAATGAATATACATAGATGTCAATTAATGTAAATAAAAAAGTTAATGAAGAATTGTGTTTGGAATACAGATAGATGGCTGGAGTAATATCAGGTTTATTGATTGATACTATTTTATATAAAAATGTGTATCTAATTATATTTTATTATTTATTTTAGAAATGAACCAATTATGAATATTTTTATTACTACCCCAGAACCAGTTGTTTACAAATCTTTAAATACTACTACAAGTAGACACACAGCTGAGTATGTAGCCAATGAGTTAAGTATAGTCATTGATAGTATTGGAAAGGATCGTTGTTTAGGTGTTGTGTCAGATAACACAACTTCTATGAAAAAAGCATGGACAATTTTAAAGAATGATCCACATTATAAAGACTTGCCTATAGCGTATTATTCATGTATATGCCATACATTAAACTTACTTGTACACGATATATTCAAACTTAAAAATGTGAGTGCATTGGAAGAAATGGCAAAAACCATAGTAAAGACAATTAATAACACTCATATTTTAAAATCTACATTTGTTATAATTCTAAAGTCAAAAAAAGAGGTATTTACTACTTTAAAAATGCCTGTTAAGACTGGATGGGGTTTAATTGTTCACTGCTTAGAAAGTCTTATACAAAATAAAGGGATTTTGCAGCAATTAGCTTGATCTGATGATGACAATGTAGTTAAGAGACTAGGAAATATACAATTGCACATTCTTGAGTTTTCATTTTGACATAAAATAGATAAAGTATTTGACCTAATGAAACCTATAACTGAATGGATAAAAAAGTTAGAATCAGATAATCCATATGTTAGTGATGTATTTTATGCATTAAATGACATAAGTTCTCTCTTGATAATAAAACTTCCTGACATAGAGTTTCTTTGGGATGAGGAAAAAACATCCATACTTGAATCATTTGAACATAGAAAATGTATGGCTCTTCATGCTATGCATTACGCTAGTTCCATTCTTGATCCAAAACATAAAGGACAACATTTATCACAAATGAATGACATAGCAGGTGTTTTCAATGTAGCCACAGCAATAATGCCAGAAGAAACTCAACAAATAATGATTGAACTAGCTCAATACCGTTCCAATGAAGGCCTTTGGAGTAATAATTTTATTTGGTGTACTGAAATAAAAAATTTAAATCCTTTCACTTGGTGGAAGGGGATATGTGGTAGTTCTTATTTAAACAAAATTGCAGTAGCAATTTTATCTCTGCCTCTATCTTCTTCCGCTACAGGAAGGTCTTTCAGTACATTCTCATTAATACACACAAAAAAAAGAAATAGATTAACAAATGAATGTGCAGAAAAATTACTTTATATTCATCAAAATAGAAATAATTTAAAAAAATCAAATATTCCAAAAAAAAAAAACCTTGCAAAGAGAGACAGGTAAATACAATATGTCATGACACTAATGAATTCGACTATCTATCTACATCAGGGTCATCTACACCGACTACACCTGGACCATCAACATTCATGGTAACAAGTACGCCAAAATCTAAAAATATATTAAAATTAACTTCTAGCTCTTTCTCAGAATCTTCAGAAGAAGATTGGAGTTCTAAAGATTTAGTTGATGACTCAGATTCCACTCTATCTTCTAGATCAGACTGGGAAGAATTATATTAATATTTTTAATTTTAATTTTATACTTATTAATTATTAATTTTTAATAAAATCTTTTTATAATTTTGTTACTCAGTGTATTTCACCATTTATTACACAATAACCAGATTGGTAAAATATATTTATTTTATTTTTGTTATTAAATTATAATTTTAACTAATTATAACTTGAGGAAAAGACAAATGAATTATAAAACTAAAAGACTAGAATTTAAATTGTTTTTTTGTTGTTGATGTTATTAGTGTATTATTAGTTACCTAATGAATCTGATTTTATTAATTTACAATTTATTTTATTGGTACATTTTTATTATTTATATTCATATAAAGTAATTTAAAATATATAAAAACCACGAACACCACACTATCCAGCAAATAATAAAAATAAGCGTTGCAATAATTATAAGTTCATGAAAAAGTGGAAGTGAGAAGTTCCTAAGGGTGTTCGGGCGTGTTCCTATGGTGACATACAAAAATTACCAAAATTTACCAAATTTACAAAATTTATGTAAACTTTTCTCGGTAAATTACCAAAAAAAAAATTTACGTAAATTTTACATCTCTAGTAACAGCAATTGGCCATAGTTGAGTTAATTGGTCATTTTTTATAGGAAATCTATAAAAAAAAAATATTCATAACTAGATGCTTATAAATAACAAACCTAACTAAATTAATATGGATAAATGTATTACCAAAAAAAAAAGAATAACAGACAATTATTATACGTTACAAACACTCAAAAAAATTAACGTTTATGTAATGTGTACAATGTTTCGAACAGATTTGTATGTCATTCAACGACGTCACAGCCACCGAATAATCGGATCAGAATCGAATCGCACGCGTTATCAGATCATTACAGTGGCACACGAGACGGGCAGCTCAAACGAGAGCGATACACCCGTAACGCGGAACTCTAACGAGTCACTGGAACTGTGCCATCTGCTCACTAGATCTGACGTACGCGCGACTCGTCATTTCTGCGGAACGTAACCCGCCGTAGCTTTGCGCATGTCGACAATGACGATGACGCACAGAGAAACGGGGTTTTACGAATATACGTTCTGTTTGGAAAACATACTTGAACACTTACTAATAATGTATTCCTGCGAGTGACTGTTTATCGCATAATACGGGAACAAAAGGAATAAAGTATGCATTAGCGCAAATATTTAATGCAGATGTGACGATCAGTGTTCACGCAAACGCAACACACCAAACACTGACACACTGCCTGGACGGTGCCAGATTTACATAGCCATATAGACCACGGAACAAGGCCAAGATCGAATTTTGTTTGTGCACACCAAAGCTCGAGCTAAGGAAATGTGAGAGCTGCGAATAGGTATTTTAGATAGATATGAATAAACTCGCTATTTAATAATACGAGTAAAATCAATGTAATGTGCGGGCAATATAATAAGCTAAAAATCAAAAAACATAGACGGTAGATGCCTTTCCTAATTGCGCAAGTCTGCCCGGGGTGGGTCTTGCTACGACGGAGGAAAGGCAGTGAATGTCTATGCTGGTCGTTTCGCCGGGCCTTTTATACCTGCTTTATTAGCGATTACACAAGACCGATCTCGTGTTCTATTATAGATAACAAGACATAATCGAAATCCTAATAGTGTAATCGCCGATGAACTCACAATTTAAATAAAAGTTATTATAAGAATAAGATTATTATAATTATAATATAAATAGTAATATTATTAATAATAATAATAATAAGATTAAGAATAAGAATAATAAAAAAAAAAGAAGAATCGAACATTTTTCACTTTTCATAGGATTTTAATATTTACTTGTAAAAGAATAATTGGTAAATTTAACGAGCTTACATATCTAGTTGTTACAAAGTGAATTGTTATAATAATAATAATAAAAATAATAATAATAAGATTAAGAATAAGAATAATAAAAAAAAAAGAAAAATCGAACATTTTTCACTTTTCATAGGATTTTAAGACTTTTCCGGAGATTTTTCAACTCGTTATTTTCGTATTCGCGTAATGTGCGTTGTTTGAAACACGTACGTATACGGTTTTTTCGCAATTTACGTTCGTAGCCGCCGACGACGGTCCTCCGGACGTTTTTCTTCGTTCTTTTAATTTCCGCTCATAGGATCGCCGATCGACGTACGAAATACTTATTCTATTTTTTTTTTTTTTGCTCAAATTTACATGTATATTGTATGCGTTTTATTCGAAGCTCATTAGTCGATTTACAATACTATTTTTTTGATTCGATTAATTGTATTTTATCGTATTTATATTGTTTTGTTATTCTCGGTAGCTTAACCTTTACATCATATATCTTCAACGACGGGTTATGCTGTATATCATAAAAGTGTTTCTCGACGACGTCTGTGTCGTACAGTACTGTATTAATGTACTTGGGTGTATATTTAATAATACACGATAGGTTTTTTGTCGGTGAATTGGTGAGTTAATAACATTTCATATTTATTAGCCACATTCAAATGTACATTTGAGAAACGTACACGGTGTATTTTATATAATTTATATTAAATAAAGGAATGACCTGTACTTAATTAATGATAAAATAAATATTTAAAAAAATGTGCTCCCACTACTATATGACTATATGTATGTATGGCAATCATATTTTTTATTTATATACACCAAATAATGCAAATGTTATTAAAACATTGATACTGCTGTCAACATAAGGGTATTTTCTTTTTAAAATATTTGGAAGGAAATAAATTTGGTAATTTCAAGAATTGTATATTTCACTCATATAGTATTATAATATAGATAATAAGTGCAGACAAATACATTAAATAATATGAAACATTTTCTGTGGTAAGATTTATATTATGTAAATTAATTAGGCTTCTGGAGTGTAATAGTTATTCAATGGTCAACTAATAAAAATCAATGTTATAATGTATTTTTGTTAATAATATGCAGTATTAAACAATAGAATTTATTAGCTCTTTGTGTATGTTAAATTTTTCTCAAGTGTAAATAAATAATTTAATAATTAATAATAATGAAATTAAAAATCATCAATAATTTTTTAATTTATGGCTTCAATTGTTTATACACTATATTAAATATTTGAGTATAATTCTACAGGTTTTAAATTTAAATGATTATATTCTTATATTGTTGAAAAATAGGTACCTACCTAATGATACACAATATATGTATTGAAACTATACAAATCATGTATGAGCATTAATATTTAATTATTTGAATAAATTTGGTATATTCAAAGAGTATATGATATATTTATTATAATATGAAATATGTATGGAATAATATATATAAATCGGTAATTATTGACATATATATTAAAAAGACAATCAATACGAATATCTGAGATTCATTATACACGAATTAAATGAATCGCACGAGTGAAACAATGCTGGACAAAAATTTCGTCACGGTTCAGAAACAGTTTAAGTGCTCGAGATTCGGCAATGTAAATGCGTATTAATTTAACCATCAAATAACATTATAATATTATAATATGTATGATATATTGTATACTCTAACAGGTGTTTGTATAGAAACTTGATACTATTCGAAATTAATTTTTTTCCAATAATATCTGACAACTTAATTTAAGTTTTAACACGTAATTCGACTTTAACTTTTTCTTCAACAAAATAACATCAGACTTTCGACATCAGGAGATATAACAATCCACGTAGGCTGATTGCCCAACACAGGTGTCGACTTGCATCGGTTAAAGATTGATAGCTAGACATCCAAGTACTATTTTTAGTATTTATATTGTTTAAAAAAAACCAGACATGCGATGAGACAAATCTTACATCGAATAATAACTGATAGAAAAACTGATAACTGACAAATATGTTAAGCGACTTTATCACATTTTTAGTGACCAATTTCTAGATCACCATTTCCTACAGAATTCCCGGTGAAATGATATTCACTCAACCACCTTGAAAGCGCCGAAAGTGGCTTCTAAACACAAGAAGTTACATCAGCCCTTAGTTGATGTTACATAATTCGTTATTATATGACTTATTGTTTAGCGATGTAATAATATAACAGATCGAAGATAATAATAATAATTATATATACTAACAACATTTACAAAACAAAACCACCACAAAATGTAAACAAATCACGTAAAATAGAAAATATTAAATATTGTATATTTCACTCATATAATATTATAATATAGACAATAAGTGCAGACAAATACATTAAATAATATGAAACATTTTTTTGTGGTAAGATTTATATTATGTAAATTAATAAAATTAGGTTTCTAGAGTGTAATAGTTATCTCAGTGGCGTAATTTAAATTTTGTCTTCTCGAAAGGGAAAGGATACACTTATCATCACCACTGTTTCTCAAAAATATTGAGAATTCATATACGCATTATCAATAAGTACCTATACATAAATATATAAATCTGTATTCTTTTGTTTTAAAGATTTATTATTCATAGATAATTAGTTTTTTATAAAATGGAGAAAACCATAAGAATATGGTCTGCGATCGTATGAGCGAAAATTAAAAGAACAAAGATAAACGTCCAGAGGTCCGTCGTTGTCGGAAGTACTCGGTACCTCGATCACGACCGCTACAATACAAACTGCGAAAAACCCGTTTACGTACGGCTTTCAAAAGACGCTCATTTTGCGAATACAAAAAAAAACAGATTGAAAAAACTGTGGAAAAATCTTAAAAGTGGAAAATATTCGAAAAATCACGTCAGTGATACTAATAATAATAATAATCAATATAATCGAACGCACATCGGCCATACCTATGACATAGTGTAATAATTATTCTATGTAATCTTTGCGATCCTGGCTATTGTGAACGTGACTATTATTAGCGTTCTATTATATAAGATTAAATCTCGTGTCATCATTGAGGTGCCGGACGCAACTACTCCACGCGAATGACATAATATCCAAATATTTTTTTGAACTTTTTATTAAGTTTCAAAAATGTATTAACACAATGACGTGCGTCTTTGGATACTGTTATTAGTTTTGTTGAATTCTTCAGTTTGATGATCTGTATACAGTTTTTGGTAGATAATATAACACAATTTATTAAATGACAGCAATCTATATAATTATGAATAACCATAAGACTTAAAGTACCAAAACAAGTATACATTAATACATGGTGTGAAAGAACCACTTTGTATTAACTTCCGTCTATGTACTGATAAAGGTATATGTCCACATATCTGTTGAAAACGATTAACGAACATCTATTTCAATATTATAATTATAATATTATCCTAAAAAAAGGCCTCAAGTTTTCAGAGTAAACGCAAGTTTCTTTACGTCAGTAAAAATTAGAAAATTGTATTTTTTAATAAAATAATTATTTAGACTTGCACGATTTTATATTAAATTATATGGTTTTTGAACGTGAAATTATTATTTCAATAAGTTAAAAATCATTTAGAATATTTTGAAGAATTTTTAAATAAAAACTTAACTATTTATTGGACTAAAATTTCTATTTATTAGAAGCTATCTCAACATTTAGATCAGTAAAATACCGCTACATATGTATGCATTAATTTCACAACGATGTGTGGATTTTCTTTGTTCATACAATATGAAGTAGAAAAATGCTTTTACTTTGAAAAACCCCTGAATAAAAAAATATATTTTTTCACAGTCGCACAGTGCCCAAATTCAGGATATGTCATTTTCCAAGTAGAAGCGACGTGATGAAGCAAGAAGTACAGAAAGTAAATCTACAACATGTGCGGTCGCTGAGACGGTACAGACAGGCGGCCATGACGAAGCGAATGGTTGTCTCGCCGGTTAATGGGTAGGTAAACTTCTTTAAACGTTTGAATATTGTAAACCATTGCATTGTAGCAATTGATAATTCTTTTATTACTTTAAATTTTAAAACACAAACTATATAGGCTACTTACCATCAGTTTTTTTACTAGAGTGGGTTAGAAACACCTTAAAATTGTACCATGGTGTAGCTAAAATGCCTATCTATAACTCCGTGTTATTATAATTTATTGTATTATATTATGCTAACAATTAAAAGTTCCCTTTTAGTAACTAAAAAAAGTGAAAACTGAAACATAATAATTACTTAAAAGTAAAACTTTTATGTAAAATTTTACGCAAATATTTAAATATATTAATTATCGTTTATTGACAATATTTTCAGCTAGTAGTACCCTTGGGTATTTAATGGCTGATACATAACTACAACCATAGATCTTATTTTAACTATAAAACCTAGTCAATAGCTGAAAAGTTCGGTGCTAAACTTTGAAAGGTCGTCCATGAACAGCCAATTTTAGACTTGAAGGCTCATATCTAACCAAGTCAGGTGTCACTATCAACGTTGTGATCCCTTCTCTTATTAGGCATGGTGATTTTTTCTACTATTTAGCGCCGTTTCTAATAATGTAATAATAATAATAATAATAATAATAACAATTATAATAATATAATAATAATTATAGGTACTAACAACATTTACTAAATAAAAGTACCACGTAATGTAAACAAATCACGTCAAATAGAAAATATTACAAATAATAATAAAATTATAAATTTATAAACCAGGGCTCGAAACCATTTTCAAAACCGATTTCAGAAACCGGTTTAAAACATTTTAAAACCGAAACCGAAACAGAAAAAAATTAGATACCAGTATTTATTCATATTTATTCAAAACCAAAATTGTAAAAAATTAGAAACCGGTAATAAATTTAAAATCGTAATAAAAAAAAATTGGAAACCGTTATTTTTTTTTAATTTACTTGTTTAAAAAAATTTAAAAACCATAAATTCCATTAATATGACCGTAAGTACGTGATTAAAATGTCGATACCCATTTTTTTATTTACAAAATGAGTAGTTGTTTTATTAATAGTAATGAATAATACCTTTTATAAATTATTGTTACTAGCAAATACTATATATGACATGAAAGACAAACAACGATAATTTTATAGACGAAATAGCCCCTGAAAATACTCAAATGCGCTATATACCCTACCCATATATGTAACTTAAAATCCCAAACTATTCGTTACAATTTGCACGATTTTTGATACTAAATGAACCGTATTGCCATATAACTCATATATGGTATTTGTTATTATAATATTATTAAATAGGTAGTTATTTATTAGGTAGCACATTACAATTTTTGATTACCTATTTAACAAACGACGATTCGTCTGTGTCTATTCATAATATATTTTTTTTATTTTATTAAATGATAATTTCAAATCATTATCAGAAAATACGTTTTTATAAATGAAGAAATCGGTATACAAAATCTTAACTTGATGTAAAATAAAAAATACATTAAAAAGTCCAATGAAATACTCAAAATGTTGTTAGAAAAGAAAAAAATCATTGAAAACCTTTTTAAAGGGTGAACCAAATACATAAAAATCCCATTAATCTAAGAGTATCGTGGTCTAACAATCTATAAATCATGTTATACATGGAGTTTCTTGGAGTAAATGCCAATAATACTTGAGAATCAGTGGGGAATGTACGAGAGTCCTTTGGAATCTTATATTAGCATAGCCCAAATACTTGATATATCCGTTTATTCATTAGATTCATTATCTTTAAACCTTTAAATACCATCAATTAACGAGTATCATAGTGTAATGTCCAATGATTCTTGATAATAATAGCAGAATGGCCTAGAAATCTTTAGTATCTTTGAAAATCATGATCCAAATACTTGAATAACCCATTAATCCGAGAGTTTCATAAACTAAAATACTAGGATTTCCTTTATTCATAGAGTATCTTAATGAACAAAATAAATATCCTAGAGAATCTGTGATGAATGGCCAAGAATTCATTGGAATTTTTGAAATTAATGTACCAAATACTTCAATATCCCATTAATACGAGAGTATCATGATCTAAAATACTAGAATTCCCATTATTCAAGGTGTATCTTGGTGTAGAGGTCAATGATTCTTAATAATCATAGCAGAATGGTCAAGAAATCTTTGGAAGTTTGAAAGGTCATTGTCCAAGTACTTTAATAGCCCATAAATCCGAGAGTATCGTGGTCTGAAATACTGGGATTCCCAATGATCATGGAGTATCTTATTGAAGAGTATTATTATCCTTGAGAACCAGTGAAGAATGACCAAGAATCCATTGGAATCATTGAAATTAATGTACCAAATACTTGAATATCCAAGGAATCCGAGAGTATCGTGGTAAAAAATGCTAGAATTCCCATTAATATTGGAGTTTCTTTGTATAGAGGTAAACGATTCTTTATAATCATAACAAAATTGCCAAGAAATCATTGGAATCTTGAAAGGTCATTGCCCAAGTACTATAATAGCCCATAAATCTGAGAGTATCTTGGTCTAAAATACTATAATTCTCTTTATTCATGGAATATCTTAATGAAAAGAAATATTATCCTTGTGGATCTGATATTAATGAACAAGAATCCTTTAGAATCTTTGAAACTCATGGTTCAAATACATTATTATCCTATTAATCAGAAAAAATCATAATCCTAAATACTAGAATTCTCATTATTCATAGAGTATTTTAATGAAGAGAATAATTAACCACGAGAATCATTGCAGAATTCCATGAATTCTTTGGAATCTTTGAAATTAATGTTCCAAATACTTGAGTATCCAAGGAATCCGAGATTATAATAGTCTAAAATACTAGAATTTCCATTATTCACGGAGTGTCTTGATGAAGAGAATAATTAATTAATTAATCTCAAGTTGAGAATTAGTAAAGAATGGCAAAGAATCTTTTGGAATCTTTGAAATTCATGGTCCAAATACTTGAATATCTTATTAGTCCGAGAGCATAATGGTCTAAAATACTAAAATACTCTTTAATTATGGAGTTGTCTTGGTGTAGAGGCTAATTATTCTTGATAATAATAATAGAATGTCCATGAAATCTTTAGTATCTTGGAAGGTCATGGTTAAAGTACTTGAATATCCCATTAATTTGAGAGTATTATGATCTAAAATAATAGAACTCCCATTATTCATGGAGATCTTATTGAAGAGAATAATTATCCTTCATAATCATAGCAGAATGGCCAAGAAATCTTTGGAGTCTTTGAAATTCATGTTTCATATATTTGATTATCCCATTCATCCAAGAGTATTATGGTCTTCAAATCTTTAATTCTCTTTAATCATAAAGTTTCTTAGGGAAGATGCTGATAATCTTTGAGAATCATTTCAGAATGGACAACAATCCTTTGGAATCTTTGAAAATTATCGTCCAAATAATTGAAAATCTTATTAACCGAGAGATTGGTGGTCTGCATTTCCAGAATTGATATTAATCATTGAGTTTCATAGGGTAGAGGTTAATTCTTGAGAATTAGTTCGAAATTGCCAAGAATCCTTTAGAGTCTTTGAATATCATATAGTATTTGAGTATAGGGTCTAATAATCTTTGATACAGTGCTTGAAACCGTTTTCAATACCGGTTTCAGAAACCGTTATAATTTGTTTTAAAACTGATACCGAAAAATGTTAGATACTGGTATTAATTTCAAACCAAAACTATAAAAAATTGGGAACCGGAATTAAATTCAAATCCGTAATAAGAAAAAATTGGAAACCTTTTTTTTTTTATAATTTTCGTGTTTTTTATATTTTAACACATTATTTTCATTAATTTGCCTGTAAGATTGTTATTAAAATTTCGATAACCATTT
The DNA here is from genome assembly GCA_036289425.1 of Rhopalosiphum nymphaeae. Lineage (NCBI taxonomy): Eukaryota > Metazoa > Arthropoda > Insecta > Hemiptera > Aphididae > Rhopalosiphum > Rhopalosiphum nymphaeae. The sequence continues at coordinate 9,240,036 of JAZAQC010000005.1, forward strand.
CATTATTCGTAAAATTGTTAGTTGTTTTAATAATAGTAATGAATAATACCTCATTTAAATTATAGGTACTAGCAAATATTCTGTATGACTATACGGTCAAACAACGATAATTTCATAGACGAAATTGTCCCTGCAAATATTTGAATGGGCTATATGCCCATAATATATGTGTTTTACAATCCCAGACCGTTTGTTACAATGTGTCACAATTGTTGATACTAGCTGTCCTGTATTGTCATATAACTCATACATAGTATTTGTTATTATAATATTATTAAATTGGTAATTATTTATTTGGCAGCACTTTACAACATTTAATTACCTATTTGACGGTCGACGACCCTTATGTGTTTATTTATATTTTATTTTTATTTTTCATTAAATTATAATTTAAAGTCTTTATTTGAAAATCCGTTTTTAAAAATCTAGAAACCAGTATACAAAAATCGAAACCGAAACCGAAATTATTTTAATCGGTTTCAATTCCTGGTATAAATCACAGTGAAAACTGACGATGGAAAGTACATAGAAGTAACAAGTACATATTGAATCTCATAAATATCAAACAAAAAATAATTTTTTTTAGATTTATAAAAATGTGTAATAAGTTATGTTTATGAGATTATGTAGTACATGTGAAAATGTTATGTACATAATTAAACAAGTAAACTTCTACATTGTAAATAGGTAATAAATATATTAACAGTTTAACTTTGTTTTTGATAATGAATATAATTTTAAAATTGTCGTCTTGATATAAATATATAACTCGATATCACAACATTTTTTTTTAAATTTTTAATTTTAGATTTATTTTTCACATAAGTGTTATATTTTACGAAATACATTTTTTGAAATGTCAAATCCCAGAAATAACATATCACGATCAAAAGATAATATAATGCAAGTATTAATTATTGGTTAAAAGGAATTATTTTTAAAATCTTCTAAGATAAAACCATAAACATAATACAATATTATAATTAGTAAAATATTGTTATAATATTGTTATAATATCATCCATGATAGAATGAAGTTAAAATAACATTACAAAATAAAATATATGAAAAATAACTTTTAATATGAGAAAAAACAAACACACGTATATTTAAAATTGAATATAGCACCTGTATAAGTGCGTAATGCATCATTGTCTTTTTTATCATGTTTATTCCCTTTAATAATTATTGTATTTCTGTGTAATATTTATAAAACATTTATTTAAAAAAATAACATCTATAATGATATAAGAGGTCCAAATTATTAAAATGTATAGTATTTTTTGTTTAACCTATATACTCGTATATAATTGTATATGCACTAAATATAAAATACTCAAAAATTAATATTTTTTGTGTTTCTTATACATATCATTATTTCAGTTAGGTATCCAATATTCATAAATTATTTTAAGTAAATATTTTGAATGATGAATCATTAATATTTAAAAAATAATAATAAGTTATAATATATATATTCTGCAAATATTATTATAGTTAGGTATGACACTCACTAATAAACACTGCATAATTTCATATTACCATTCAATGTTCATACTTAAATAATCTTCCGATATATTGTTGGTATTTCCAAAAAATTTAATAAACAAAATTACCGAATGTATAAGGAGTCATAAAATAATATTATTATTTATTTTATGGTTTTATTATTATTATTATGTATAATTTATATAATACTAGCTAAACCCCGTGCACTTCGTTGCCCGTACATAATTCATCTGTTTTAAATTTGATTGTCTTTTTGATTTGGTGAATAGATGATATTTCCGACATATTAACTTTACATAACTGTCTTGCCCAGCTTGTATTTTTTCAATCAATTAGCCGACTATATATTATTTATTGAAAATAATAGATTTATAAAAATAATCGCACAGCCATAAACATAATAAATAATAATATTAATAATAAAGAAGTCATATTGAGGTCATTAATCGGGATAAAAACTATCTTATAATATGATGGAGATCAAATCACACATATTGATCATAATTTTAATATTTTATTTTATATAATATAAATATATTAACTTTTTTTCATATTTAATGATAATTAAAGTAGGTATAATATTAATATATTATATTATACATTATACTAATACAACTTTTGTATCACGTAATATAATGAATGTAAAACATGGTATATGTTCAAATTATACTTGATTAAAATCCGAACATTGTATTGTATAATAATTATGTTATACCCATTAATATATTAACACATACTATTGTCTATCATATGATTTGTACAAATATTGAAATGTATTCTTCAGAGAAGAACATATTCAACGATGTGATTTTTTATGCTGAAACAGCAATAGTATATTTTATTAAAATGTATAAAATATTATTTTTATAATGAAATGATTTTATAAATGTATTTTCCTCTTTTTTATTTTGATAATATTTATATAATGTCAGTTGGCCACTATTTTAAAAATAATTTAAATAAAAAATGATTTCATGTTATCATAGTTTTTTTTTTATTATTATTATCATGATATTTTCATTAAATGATTATTTAAACATTTCATATTCATATATTCAATTATTTATTAAATATAATATCTGAACACATATAAACTATTATAGTCCAATAAATAATACTAATAAAGTAATTATTACTTACAGGTAAATACAGGCCACACTTCAAATTGTTGGACCTTGTACTAAAGGTTTTATGAGTCTTATGCAGATTACAGAACTTTCAATAATAATATAATACAAAACATCACACAAATGTGATTTTAATTTTCATTATTAGTTTTTTTTTATTTAAATGAAATCATAACTTTCTTGTATGCATATTTTAAGATAATACATTTTTTTAATTAAAAAATACATTTAATACTTATTTATTTAAATCTGATGACAATATATTAAGTGAGTAATATATTTGAGTACGGTCTTGAGATACTGTTAAAATATATGTAAAAGAATGGATAATGAGTGGATAAAAATAGTTTATATTGTTATTTACATAAATGATAGTATACATAATGATGAAATGACGTCATTAATGTATTAATAATTATTAATGTAAAATATTACAATTGAAGATTTACTATACATTTTATACATAAATATGATAACTCAGTATCATTTTATATTATAAATTACAATTATACATTGCAAATTTCCTCACCGCCATAGCACATAATGAATGTCGATATTATATCAACCTTAATATTGCATGAGGTATTGCATATGGCGCGTTTTTTTTATTGTGGTTTCCCCGAGTATAAACTTTAGGCCTAATCCACACAGAGGATAATCGGTGAACTGACGGTCAGCTATAATAAGAGGAATAGTCCCGATTTATCGTGTTATACATATTTTAAGTTAAGATGATATAATACATTTTTTGATTTAATAAAATGGTAACTATTATGTGACCGAAAATTTCCCATTATCCTCATTGGCAGTGCTGAATTCAAGACGTTTGAGAAATAAATGATGATCCGAAATACAGTAATCATTATTCATTTTTATCCGATCTGATTATATTATAATTCGAATTTATAAAAAAAAAAACATACTCCACAATCAAAGTGTTATATTGTTAAATAATTTCGTTCATGTTGATATATTTTTGTCTACTGAATTCAACACTATACATATATGTATATCTGAAAATAAACATAATTAATACCTTCATATTAATATTATAATATTAAAGTAGTAAGTCTTAACCCAAAGATTATTTAAATTAAACTTAGCTGAATATCACCACTTTTATTTTAATATTTAACAAACATATTTTTCACGTATTATTCATCAATTGTATATATTAAATCTTGTTTACCTTTCTTGAATATCAATGACTTGGGTAATATTATAAAAAACAAAGACACAAGAATACTCAATATCCGATCACAAAGTGTTCTTGAAAAATTATTCACTAAAAATATATATTACAATTTAGAATAAAAACTTTTAAAATTAAAATTAATTTGTGTAAAACAGAACTATTAAAAAAAAAACTTGAAAGTGTACTAAAAAAAAAAAAAATGAAAACATTAAATGGAATACAATAATTTAAATATAAAAGTAATATAAATCAAAAGTTTATTTTCAAATAACTTTACTGATTGTCGATATACATTATACTTGTAAAATAAACATTACGTTTAAATATTATTATAATATGTATTGTTCTAATTAGCCAGCACAGTATTATAAAGGACTATGATGTTTAAAACGAAGCCTCACCTGGTAAGATATGAGCCCTCAAGTCTAGGATTGGCCGTTCATGAATAACATGAATAGTTTAACACCAAACTTCGCAGCTCTTGAGTAGATTTTAAAGCTAAAATAAGATGTATGATATTGGCTAAAATATTGCCAATAAACAATAATTAATATATTTAAATAATCATGTAAAATTTTACATATTAAAGGTTTACTTTTAAGTAAACTATTATGTTTGAGTATTCATTTTTTTAATTTACCAAAGCTGCATTTTTAATTTTCAGTAGGTAATATGATAAATTATAATAACAAGGCGTTCTGGATAGACATTCTAGCTATATAACCCTTAAAAATGTTTGTATAGATATACTACAAAAAAAAAAAAAAATGGTTAAGTATGTAGTATCAAAATGTACAAAAAATGGGGACTAGTGTGAGGAGATAATAGGTGAGCAACAAAATAGCATGGAAGCAAGAGTGGATGTTTCAGATGCTCCCAGATATTATTACTGGTATTAAAGGGTAATTTACTTAATGTGGGAGGCAATTAAAATGATTTATAGCTTTAAAATCGGTAGATAATTCTATGATGGTTAGATCAATGTTAAATAAAGTGTTATTAAGACACATCGTCATTATATGATTTTAAGAATTTCAAAATAATCACCGCAAAAAATAATTATCACTCGAGTATATCTTAATGATAACTCAACTAATGGTCATTGAACATATTCTGTTATAAAATAAGTGAGCCCAAACACCTTATCCAATAAGTATTTATCAAAATATGTATTTTAATATCAAAATAATATCATTAAAATAATTGGCGTAGGTAGACCAATTTTAAAGAACAACTATTTATAGTGTTATTTATACGACATAATATTAAGCTATACCAAACCAAGTTCGTTGATAATTTTTAGTAATCAATTTATTTATTTTATTAGTTTGAATCAAAAATATGTATTATTCCGCCTTAAAACTTTTACATGCTATCAGATTTTTATGACATTAATGTTTTTCTATTTCTGAACATCAGCTTAATCGTCGATTGTGAGCCACTCGAGTGACGAAATATCATTGATGAATTCAGCATGATAACTAGTTATTGTTATTTTGCTGTTTTCGATTCAATTATTATCATAATTATTGAAGGAATATTATGTTGATACAAATAAAGCGTTTCATTATTTTATGATTAATGAAGATTTCTGATTGATTAAATCATACCAACCAATAATTATTTAAAAAAAAAAGAGACATGGCACTTTAATATACCTAAATAAAGTAATACGATATAACATTAAATGGTAATTATTACTATAATTACTTACTCGTTTTTCTTTTAATTCCAAAACGACAAAAACCATTCTTTATTTTATTACATTATCGCGGTTTTTAGTTTACTCAATCACGTAAGAATTCATTATATTATTGATAGTTTAATTTTATTGTATCTATTTGTCTCTTCGTGTCATTTATTTGATCCAATAATTATATCTCAATATATTATTGCTTTCTATAATAATATAAATAGCAAAAAGACTATAGAAAAAAATAAAACAAAAAAGATGTTCATTATAATTTTATGACATCTTTTTCATATTTTTCACACTATATCAAATGTTTGTAGTTGTTTTGATTTCTGATATATTTTTAGAACTATACGCGTTGCATAAAATATATATACATAATAATTAATACATTCACGGTCACGTGTCAATTATAGTTGACATGAGGTCCATTCGTTTGTATACGAAATTTTTTAATTCTGGTTTATTTTAACAAATAGTATGATAACATGTTTTTTTAAACACTTCTTTACGTATCGATTGGTATAAAATTGTCACAAATACATAAATACATAATATATTATTTATTATTTTATTTACCACACATTATAATATTATAATTCTGTTGTGATTAATAATTTTTCTTATTACTAAAATGATAAATAAATACAACTATTTTAATAGTTGTATAATTATTGAATATTGGTGCCAACAAATAATAATTATATTATTAAATTTATTATATCATTAAAATAATAAAAACGGATCGCAAATCATAATCTTTAATTGTATAGATAATTTTATTTTCAAATCATAGTTAATGTCAACACAGGGCATAATTGATACGATGTACAATAGAAATCATCAGAAACTATTCGAGTCAACAATTGAATTATACTATAGATACTTTGAAAATATCTGTATAATATATTATAATTACATCAATCATTTTTTAAATTTAAAAATGAAGTAATATACAACAATAAAATATTCTAATGTAGTGTTATATATTATATTTTTAAATTATAAAAAAACAAAAAAAATACATCAAATACATAAAAAAAAAAATGATTTAAACAGAAATTATTTTATGATAAGCTAAACATAATTAAATTTCTATTATACCAAATTGGCTTTCAGGATTTCTTCTAAATAATATGATGTCATAGAACATAACAGAAATGATAGTCAAACAGCTGACTTGGCATGATGTTGTAATCAATAATTATCTAAAATATAAAGTATTTATTATTCTGTATCAAAACTATAGAACATATTTTTAGTTTTATCATTATCATTATCACAAACATTACCAAAAAAAATTATAACAATTAATTTTGGAGGCCAACAAAAATATTTTTCAATAAATAAAATAATCTAGTTAGCTGTCAGTTCTATCGTATTCTATGATGACGCTTTATACAGTAATGATTGTCTTGAAATTTTGCAGTGACATACTGTATTAAATTCTGAAAAAATTAAAATATTGATTTATTACTAAAACATAATATTTTAATTTATGTATTTTATTTTAGAAAAAGATATTTTTAATTTTCACATATTTTATGACGTTTCATGTTTTAATTATTACGAACAATAAAATGCATTTTATGATATATTAAAAACTCTTTAAAAACGAATTCAGTACAATTAGGTAATATCAATTATTGTACCTCTGTGAGTCATAGTATTTTAGATTATGATATTACTCATTTAATAATTAATTAACGTTCTTCAAGTTATTAAAAAAAAAAATTTCTAGATAGTTTCTGATGGCCATTATAGTACAATTATGTCTATAAATAAAATTAGTATAACTATAAAAAAACATAATCAATGAATTGCCAATGATAATGTGGAATGGAAAATAATTTAATATATTTTATTTAATAAACTTAATAAAATTCTTGAACAAGAAAATTCGGCTAAATTATTGATTTTAGTCAATGTTAATATTGTAATTGCAATTTTCTGATCTAAAATAAATGAATCTATAAAAATATGTAAAATTAAAAAAATTAATTTTTCCTAAACCTAAAACTCTAAAACTGAATTACTTTGAGTATAGTAATCTCAATAAGATATAGAAATAAGTTTTTCAACAAATTAAAAGAACAATCGTTTAATTAACCAAAAATATAGAAAATATAGAAACTTATTAAAAAATCAATAAAAAAAAAATGTGGTAAAAATATGTATTTCTCTAAAATTATTAAATATTAACAAATTTAATGTTATATCATACTTTACAGTAAATATGGAATATTATATGTTAAAAAATGTCACAATAAAGAAGTATTAATTAATTTGTATTTCTATAATGTTGACAGAATGATTTCGACTACTGTAGTTATAACTGTTATTATGCTGACCAAATAGATAGGAAAAAGAGATTTTATTAATATAGGTATAAATCTGTGTATTATATGATATTCTTAATTGTTTAAGAATTATAGTGTTTGTAAAACATAATATTTTAAAAGTATGATAAAAACATTCTATGTGATTAAAATTACCTGTATGAGTATGCATAGTTTTTGTGAATTGTTTGTTTGTTTTTATTTTATTGTTATTGCTTTTTGATATTTAATTTGTTATAATTTACAATTAAAAATAAAGGTTATATTAAATTTATTAACAGCTTAAAACTTAAATATTTTTGCTATATAACAACTTACTATTGTATCTTCTACAAGCCTATACTTTACAATCATTTATATTTTATGTTGTTATTTAAACTAGTTTGCTTATTTCCTCTTAAATATATTAAACTTATATTATTATTGTTATTGTAAATTAAAATATTTTTTGTTTACCTTCGACAACAGTAACACAACACATTTGCCATAGTAGTATATTCATATCTGAATATTCTTGAACAAAAATTGTCACGAAACTTTACATCTGTCCAGCATTGGCCTCGGCACCCCAATACTTGGCTTACGGACAATGCCAAAAGAATGACAAAAACCAAAAGTTGCGTGTAGCGATTCATTTTAACTTTGAGATATCTAGTAAAATTTTACAGTTGTCAAATTATATTCATCGCGAATTCGGCTAAAAATAGAAATTATAACTTGAAAATGAATATTAAACCAACAAGATTTCCAAATTCTTTATTGACTTACAACACGTGTTGTTTATTATTAAATCATAATATACTCGTTAATGTAATAATTTTATTTTATCATTGAAATATAGAATTATAGAGAAAGGTTTAAATAATGCTAATAACCTTAAATATAGAAACCCATCTATAATTATAATATATATTTATATATGTATATATATGTGTGTGTGTGTATTAAATTTAATATTGTATAGATAGAGAATTATAATATATTTTAACTCATAAATTAGTAATTACATAAAACAAAAAATATTTTTGAAGACCCACATGTTTAATACAGGAGTGCTGCAGATGATTTTCGAGTATTTAATAGACAAATTACGATTAAGATTTAATCAATATTATATGTTAGGTAAAGATTCAATTTCTGTAGATAGATGTAAATAAAGTATTTTATTTCGGACTTTTAAATATGTAGTACTAAATAACTATTAATATAGGTAATATTTTATTGAGTTCAATAAACTTAAAAGACACATTTTATTTATTTGATTAAAGTTTAATATACAATAGTTATAATTAACTATTTTATACTTTAAAAGGAAATATTATGTTTTACATTTCAAAAAGAAAATTGTTGGGTTTGATTTTATTATAATTATTTATATTTATTATGTAAAATCCATAAAATGTATTATGCCCATGGATTATAGTCGTTTTAACTAATATTAACTTTAGTATAAACTTTAACATTACCAAAGTACTTAGATTGATGTTTGTTGTTGACGTTGTTGATCGTACAAATCTCCTTTGATCTGTATAACTATATTGACTGGATGCTATACTACTGAACACAAGCCTTGATACAAATTAAGCACATAATGATAAAATCACTCCATACACTATATACTCCGTTTAAAATAGGATAATTATATTTTTTTAATCACTTTACATGTCATTATTTTTTATTATAAGCTATCTCAATAGTTTAAATGCTAATTTATAATTACAATAAATATTTTTATTTTTTTTTTTATACTCGTATGACCGTAATTTATTTTATTAAAATAAGGCTAAACTATATAATATATTTATTTGTATTTATATTAAATAATTTCTTATAACAAATAACAATAAATGCTGAAGAAAAACGTGGCGTCTTTTCCAAGGTCAGTAACAATAAAATAAAACATCAAGTCTTGCCATATAATACAAGACACAATACACTCAATTCCATTTTTGACTTATTGCTTTAGATATTAATATAAAAACTCAACTATTTGTTAAGTTCAACCTACTACTACATGTACTAGATAAAAAAAAATGCAATAGGTTACGAGCTTGGCTCAGGATTGTCAAATTAAAAAAATTAAACGTCTATTTTTCTCAGATATATATTATATATATTTTTAAAGGAGAATGATTAGAATTCTAAATCTGAAATATTTTACTTTTCATGAAATTAATATCTTCATTTTTATACTCATATTCCATACATGTGAATAGTTGTAAATAGCGATAAAATATAACAGACACTGATAATGAATAATTAAACAACTCTGATAATAGTAGTTTAGCAAAATAATCTGTCAATAATTATAATTGTATCAGTTATTAATTGCATCGATATTATATGTTATTATGATATTTGAAATTATGTAATTCATATAGATGAATTTCGGTGTTAAATATTTGTGAATTTGTTCTTATTTCTTATTAAAACGTAAACTAAAAAAAATATTAAAAATCACAATGTTAATGAACATAAAATGTTGAATCATCAAAATGTTCAAAAATATAAATTCTACAAATTAGTTATTTTTGATTTTTTTGAAAATAATAAAATAAAAATTATTTTTTTAAATTTTTTACCAAAGTATTAAACTAAAATATGAAATATTTGTAGTTCTTGTACGGCTTGTCCCTGAAGTCTTATAAAAAAATAAATAGAATTATGATCTTTCCATTATTTTAGAAGATATCCCGATAGGCAAATCCCCACAGGACACCTTGTATAAATGTACAAATAACTTTCCACATTGTACATTTGTTAACGGTTTAACTTTGTTTCTTACAATAAATATACTTTTGAAAGTGTTTTATAGATTTAAATATATAACTAGATATTTGAACATATTTTTTATTTTAAATTTAAGATTTTTTTTTCAAATGTGTAATATTTTACGAAAATAAATTGTATGTACTGTTAAAACTCTAAAAATAAAAAGTATTGAGATCAAAAGAGATAATAGAATTTGAGTATTAATCACTAGTATTAAAGAATTATTTTAAGTCTTCTATGAAAAAATTATAACCATTATACAATATTATAATTACAGTTTATTAAATTGTTGGTCTTTTTTAAATGATATAATTAAAGTTCTATTGCATTTTTATATCAATGTTTATACTTAGAATAATAATGGCCACAGGATATTATACAAATCCTTATTATAGTTATTATAAAAAACACAGAATTTACTGACTTCTCAATACAAAATATCAATGCAATGTAAAAATACGTTCTTATCATAAGTTAAGAATCACGATGCTTAAAATTAAATATTACTTTATGTTATATACTTTAATATGAAACAAACTAATGATGCGAATTTGTGAAAAAATGACATGGTCTATGATTCATGTGCTAATGGTTTACTGTAATAAAGAAGAGTCAAGAAAAACAATCTAAAAGACTATAATACCATACAAATAGAATACTAATAGACTACTCATAATACTAATGGATAAATTGCAGCCAACCTATTAGCATGTTTATCATGTTCTACAAATAAAACATACTAAACATAACTCATAAGAAGTTATAAGGTCATATAGACAATTAAATTGTAGTCGTTGTTTACCGAATACTATATGGGTTTATCAGTGACAATACGTAATACCTACATTTAGAAAATTATTGCTTTATTAAAAAATTATTTTAAATTTGCTATTTTAGCATTCTCATTAGACTATAATAATTGCGGAGGAAAATAATTTTAGTGAAATAAATAATAATGAAATAATATTATAGACGATAAAAAAAAGTTAAAATAACATTACGAAATAAAATATACAAATAACAATTTTTAGTGGTATTCCATTTGGTATAATGAGAAAAAAACATACACACAAGTCTGTAAAACATAAAATACTCGTATAAGCGGGTTATGTATCATAATTCATAGTGTTTTTCATCGTGTTTGTTTCCTTCAATAAGTATTGTTTTTCTGTGTAATATTTGTAAAATATTTTGTTTTAGAAAACAATAATTATAAAAGTATAAAAGATCCAACATTATTAAAATGTAGGTATAGTATTTTTCAATTGACCTATTTATGCATTAATCGTAAAAACTCAAATAATTAATGTTTTTTGTCTTTCTTATATATTTCATTATTTCGGTTAGGTACTTATCCAATATTTATATAGTTATTTTTAGTAAATACTTTGAATGATGAATCACTAATATTTTCGTTAAATATTCAAATATTATTATAGTTAAGGAAGGTATGATACACACAATTAAACACTTTGTATAATTTCATATTACCATTACTCGATTATAATATACAGTAGATTTTTATTATGTCGAACGTTGTTATCTCGAATTACATAGAAGTCCCCTTGAAACTATCATTACACTTAATAGCGTTTTTGCTCTCAATAACTCGATATAAAATCAATCGTTTTTCATTATCTCGAATACACAAATAATATTTTTATTACAGTAAGAACAAAAAATTAAGCAATACAATCAGTATAGTGATTGTAATTTCACGCGTTTGTAGTTAATATTTGTAGTCATTCGCTTACAATATAATGAAATGGAAAATAAGTGTAAATTAAATGTCCATGTATATTTTACAATTAATTCTTATAAAAAAAAAAGTAATATTTCTATAAAAAAAGTTATCTTTTTATTATTAATTGTACTATTAGTACTTTAAGTATTTAAATTATGCATTTTAAGCATTCAAATTAATTACCATATTTTCAATTTTTTCTAAGAATCTTAATAAAACTCGATATCTTGAAATTTTCAATGTCTCGAACTTTTTCCCGTTCCCTTGAGACATAACAAGAATCTACTGTAATAATCTTCCGACATATTATTGATATTCCGGAAAATGTAATAAAAAAAAATTAGAATGCATATGAGGTGTCTTTAATTTATTACCCCGTAGCATAGTTGAATTACATGAATTATACGATATATATACATACCTAGTATAATATAAATATATTTACTATTTTTATACATTATTTTGACAATGATTAAAGTAGGTATACATAATATTATATTATACTGCTTTTGTACGAGGTAATAATGAATTTAAAACATGGTTTCTGTACAAATCATACTTGGCAAAAAATCGAACACGGTATTATAATGATATTATACACATCACTATATTAACATATATTATTATCTACCATATCATTTGTATAAATCTTTAAATTTATTCTTCGGAACGCTGCTAGTTCTTCAATGGTATGTGTATGGGGTGAGTGACGATGTGCTATCCGCGCGCGCAAAATAAATATAAACGAGGAAAACTGGTTTCGGACCGTGATCAAAATTTCAAGGCCGAACCGGTGCCAACGTCTCGCCGAACCAATAATAACCGAGAGAGAGTGACGACACAAACCAAAAAATACAAAATTTAGCACTAAATAAAACGCCGAGTGTCTAATGATACCGATTCATACGTTTCTGTAAATTGGCCGAATAACTCAGAAATAGTAGTCCGCTGTGGTCAGTAATAATAATTATTACTATAACCGTACCGAAGACGAAAGAAACAAACATGAGTGGCAGCAAACTCGTCTTGGTAAGTATTTTTATGAATTATTATTTTCACGCACACCCCCATTCCCAAAAGCCACCAAATCTAACCCTCGTTTATTATATCCCACTCGGAGTCGTGGTAATTATTTATTTTGTGAAATTTCATAATTTTACCATTAAATTTTGAATAACACGATGTATAGAGTTTTTTATTAGTTAGATTTTGATATACGGACAGTATATAAATGCTGCGAAACTTTCCCTAACGGACTTCACCCAAGAGTAGATGATTTCTTGGTGACGGGGATATTTGCATTACTTTTTAATATAAAAGCTTCCGAATAACGGACGGCTATTTCTAAAAAAAATTAGGAATAATGCAAATTTTTACATAAAAGCAGCATTTGGCAAAATTGATTTTCTCCTTAGTAAATTTAAAAATAAATAACCCTAGATACTCAAAAAATGTTAAATTTTCAACATATGAAATAATTTTTTAAATATTTATTTTTTGAGCTATTTATAGACATTTGGGGTTTTTAATATTTTTTTCTTTCTATGTTGATAACATTTTTTTTTTGGCTCAAGGTGCTTGAAAATTGAATATAAGTTTCCTTATAAGTTGTTCATTTACCAAAATGTCATATACAATGATATAACAATACATTTAAATTGAACACATTTTTAACAATGGTCCAATCGACACTTAATCACCTTTTTATCTTTTAATTTCTTTAAAAGGAAACTGGGTGATGTATTTATATTACGTATATTATATTTAAAATAGTTATATTAGCTATATTAGTTTAATTTAATTGTAAACATTTTTGAAATTTAAAAAAAATAAATGTTTAATATAAAAATATACATTATTTTAAATGTTATTATAATGTTTTAAAAACTAACAAATTAGTTTTACAAATGTAAACGAATATAACTATTTTAATATTTTAATTTTTTAAATATAATATACATAATATAAAAATAAATACAACATCCAGTCTCCTTTTAAAGAAATTAAAAATCACTAAGATATAATATTAATTATTATATATAAACTATCAGGACCTGAATAAACATTCAATCAACAACCGATTTGAACTCAATTTAAATTTTACTTAGTTTTCACTCAATTAAGATAAAATTATAAAAACCTCTACCCAATTTGCCCGGAATGAGTAGCGACTTGGTATTCTGAAAAGCAATAGCTATGTATTATGAGCAATAATTTATTACGACGTTTTTTGTGTTTCATTATAATATTCATTCCATACATAATTTCAGAATCCAAATTTAATAATTATAATTTTGATTATTTTAATATTATTTTAAATGATCTTTTGAATAGTATTTACAATTGTTATTGTCTGGCCATTCCTTTATCTTAAATTAATCATATTTTAATAAATTTTATAAAAATATATGATGAAATCAAAATATTGTATTCAAAGTAAATTGTGAAATAAAACTAGAAAATAGAAAAAAAAAAGGAATTAGTATAATAGTGTTTAGTTTTTATTAAATTAATTATCGTTACAAAATTATTCATAGGAGATTTCTTTAAAAATCTAATCACAATATGTATGTGAAATCATAATTATTATTTTGTATTTTGCAGTGTGTATTCTTGGCAGCTACACTAGCCATCGCAACTGCTACACCTTTAGGATTTATTGGGCTTAGTAGTGGTTACGGTGGTGGTTATGGAGGTGGATATAGTGGCGGATCTTACGGAAACTATGGAGGTTACCGAGGAGGTTATGATAATTATGGAGGTGGCTATGGAGTAGGTGTTGGAATCGGTTTCACTGGAGGTAAAACATGTTTTAAGGATTACCTTATAACGGTATCTATATTTAAAAAATTTGTATTATTTTCCAGGTTACAGTGGCTATGGTCAACAAGGTGGATACGGCTACAATAATGGATATGGTTACAACAGTAAATATGGTCACCAGGGCGGATACTATGGGGGCAATCAGGGTTATGGACATGGCTACGGACACGGCTATGGACATGGATACGGACACCATTATTAATTACACTTACATCATATAATCATTAAACACAGCACATCTTCCTTTTAAATCAAACAGTTTTATGTTTTTTTTTTTTTTTGTAAAATGTATACCTATATTCTATAAAAGCTAGTTTTATATATATATTTAATAAATTGAAGATCTTTTTTTATTAATAACTCTATAATTCTTTGATTTTTAAATTGATATAAAATCTAGCTGGTTATGAAGTCCTAAGTATTATTTATAATTTATGTATAAATAATCTCAAGAAAAAAATATTTTATTAATCGATTAAAATTATATGAACAGTAAACAGGTAGTAGGCAACTAAATCATTTTTATTATTAGTTGTTAATATTTTTTATACTAAATAATAACATTCAAGAATAATGTATCATTATTAGTTTAACTATGTATTAGATTCTGAATGGAGTGAAGAATGTATTGATTTTACAATGATGTATGTTTTATTTTTTTTATTTTTGTGTTTGTCATCACGTTTTGGAGTAGAAGTGATGGAATGATTTTTGACTTAAACCCCTCTTTGAAAAGAAAAATGAATGAAGTAGGTATTTGGGGGGGGGGGGAATAAAACCATTTGTCAACAAAATCAACTTTTTTATTTTGCTGTATTTCAAAAAACAATCATTATAAACGCTTGAAATTTTTACCAAATGTTTATATTAGCGCTATCTGTTTACGATTAAATTTTCAAAATATTTTAAAATTTTTAAACTATTTATAGACAATTGAAATTTTTGATTTTTCTAATTTTTTTTTTTTGAAATGCCTATAAAAAAATTTGGCAGTCCAAAAAATCTTTAAAATTTAATACAAAATTTATTATACGTTGTACTTACCGAAGAAAAAAAAATCAAAAATCGTTTGTCACAATTTTTGTTTTTAAGCATTTAAAGTTCAAATGTTTACAAACATTTACAAGGAATTTTGAAGTTAAAAATTAATAACATTTTTATGATTTATACCTAAGGTTGAAAAACCCAATATAAGGTTCTCCATAATTTTTTCTTCAAATAACTGTAAAAAAAATTCAAGTGTTAATATAGAAAAAAATTTATTAGCGTATGAAATTAAATTTTTTACGGAATCGCGTAAAATAACGATATTTTAAAATTTAAAGATAGATAATAATATAATATATCCTACTAATTATCCTAGACTGATAAATTAACTTTGTTCAGAATCGTTTTTCGTATATAATGATACCTGTCATTGCATTCAAATTTAACACATCCATAGTGACCTACTCTCTATCTCTACTATACAGCAGAGCGATACCCACTTGCCTACCCTTTTTATATACATATATACATTTAAATTATCTACTAAGGCTAGTAAATTAATCTCTATGGTATACTGGTAAGTATTTATGTATAAAAAAAACAATTGTTTTTTATTATTGTTCATTTAACAGTTAATTTAAAGTCAATCAGTTAGTTTTCACCATACAACCATTTTCAGATTTAGAGTGATACGTACGAAAAATTATGTATTCATGCATCATTATTAAAATTTTATTAGGCGTTGTTTCCTTATGCAGAATTCTTGAGCGGATATGTCTAGAAATAATATCGCATTATGTTTTGCAAAAATACTTTAAAACAGTTAGATATGATACCGAACATGGACATTTCGCCGCCCGGCCATTATATTGCGAAGTATCTCTCTGTGAACATCATGACAGGGGCGATTGGTTTGACTAATGTACTTGACGGACGTGTAGCCAGAGGTAGGAACACCGGTAAAGAAGAAGAGGACATAGGTGGAGCTGGCAGGGAACTTCCTGGATGGTGAGAAAAAGGCTAGGGCGCTTGTGAACCAACAATATCGGCTAGCAAAGCAACCTAAGCCGACTTCGAACCCGGAAACCACCAGCGAGCTTCCTCAACCGACACTACTGGTGGCGACGGAGGTGCTGGCGAGGATTTACCAGTTTCAGCAGCTGAACGAAAAAAGTATGCTATGGAATTGTAAGCTAGCTATATTGGCTAGCAAAGCTTCTTAAGTCGACTTCGAACCTGGAAGCCGACAGCACACTGGCATTCAAAAGGAACTAACTCGCATTGTGGTGCATATATTATAAAGACTAAGTGTCATGTTAAACTATTTCGTTTGTTTTCCCATCAATTATTTTAAATTGTGTACGATGCGTCGTCGTATAAAAATATGTGCTTACAAAAAATATGATAATTTTTTCTCTCACCACTTTATTATAATATGATGTCACACACAACTCAAGGAATATATATTATATATTAATGAATGTGTTTTATGCAAATAAAAGAATAATACATGTATAAATATGTCTGTTAAGTATTATTATATATTTATATATAATATGTATTTATAATTTATCCTACTCATGTTATTGTTATCATGCAAAGGCTGAGTGTACATTTATTTATATATGTATAGTATGTCGTACATCCATATGTATTATATTGTAATAATTATCGAACAATTAAAAATAATAGAGCACCAAGAAGGTGAGCGATAAATTAATGTTACGTTTACAATTAGTTTAACCATGTATAATATATAATTAATTAATAATTAATAATTGCAATAATTTAAGTGTTTATTCTTCATGAAATCTATAATTTTCTAATATGGTGTTTGACCGAAATTAGAGTAAATATTTACAAAAAAAAATTAAATTATTTTGTGATGTCATTATACATTCATAACTTCACAAGTATTATTTTATAAAAATAAATGTGCATAAATAATTTTAATTAAAATTTATAAAATATGTAAAAATTATTGTATATTTAATCAGACCGATAAGTTTTGGCTTTGGGCCATTTTAAAAACATGTTAAAATTATTATTTGTATTATATTACACACTCAGGTCATTCTTAGATTTATGAAAAGACATAAAAAATTATTCGATACTGATTGTATATTATGACAAAATTACCTATTTATCTTTATTTTCTTTGTCGTATCAATGAAGTTAGTAATACGATTAAAAATCCAAAACATATTTAAACCGTTATGATTAATAAACGACGCTGACGTGTGCTCGTCATCTGATAGATTTTTCAAATTTATCGGCCACAATGTCCGACGATACTCAAAATAAGTGTCGATTTGCAATTCAAAGTTTAAGACATGTGCACAACACATTTTCAAACAATCAGAATTTACTATTTATATTAATTATTTATTTCATCTATTTTATGATGTAACTTAAAAACCAATGCTGAATAAACCTTAATAAAATCTATACTTACCTGTTGGTTTTTTTTTATTCATTCCACAAGACGATTTAAAACTTAAGTATAAATATATTTATTCATTTTAAATCAAATTCTATGCGTCCACTAGAAGTTGATTTTTTTCAGCACACTATATAGATACTCGTAATTTCTGCAGTTAAGGATTTCAAAAATGCTGATATACCTGTTGGAGCCTGTCTTTTTACTAAAGGAAGGGTATGGTGTAGAGGTTAGATTAGGTTAACTATATGCACCACTGTATACAACATTACGTTTTTGGAAATAATAAGCATATAATACATAATATGTATATAATATTAATTATTATGTTCGATGCTGCAATATATCTAAAAACTGATCATATTTTTGAATCAAAGTGGGATTGTCAAAATGTTATCCCGATGTAAGTTGAAAAAGTGAGTACCTAACTATATTACATTAAACACTCTTCGATATTCTATTAATTTACCATTTTCAATTATAGTTTAAATCTTTTTTTAACACTTGTGTGCAGCTTTACTAAAAAGGATCATCAGTTGTTACAGCAAGACTGAATGTGCACTAAAAATCTTAAACGTTCAGTGACGTGGACAGTATAATACCATATTTATGTATATAGTTGCGTGCATGGGATAATTATTTTGGGCATGTACCATTTCCGCCAAAATATGAAATGACCAATTCTACCATCATCCGTTTCCGTCCCTTTAAAAAAGGTTCTAATACTGTTTCCGCCAATCTACTACTATGGTGAAATTATTATAATATATTCCATATTAATTGGATTATTATTCCTTTTATGTTTAAGGTTTATTTAAGTTTTAACTTGAGATAATTGTACATGGTTTATATATAATATGACAACATTGTATATCGATAAATATATTACACTCCATTAAAAAATACATAATATTTTATTATAGTTTTAATTAATTTAATAATAAAGCAAAACATTAACAAAACATTATGACTTTTCAATTATTTTAATTATAATATTTATATTAAAACTAGGTATGATAAAATAATATTATGTATTTATGAATAAGTGACTATAGTAGAGTATCAACTACTTTGGATAAATGACGCTGTGTAACTTAAAGTTCAGATAATTGTTTATTAAGTATGCAAAATATAATGATTAAATTGTATTTTCTCTTAATGTATTCTGTATTAAAAATATCAAATTATAAATATTATGATACAAATATTTGACATCGATCTTTGTAAGTGTGTATAAATAATGTAAATTAGGAAATATTTTTTTCGGGGGGAGAAAAAGGAATGGTTGAACATCAAACAATTCAACCCACATTGACAATAATAAAATTGATAAGATAGACCAGTTTCGGCCAAAAATTACCCTTACTGTTTACCTCAAATTTTAATATTATATATGATTTTGTTTTCACACAGATAATAGTTTAGATCAATTTAAAATTTATTTGGTGATGGTTTAGTCAAATTTTGTCATACATTATTTTTATAATATTTTAACATTTTAATCACGTTTTTAATCCTGAAAAAGTAATTAAGATAGGATATCGTTAATGTAAAGAAGTGTCGTATTGCTTGTTGACAATTTGATGCCAAAATAATACGTTACTGATGATAGAGTTACAAAATATTATGATTATTTAATAATCAACTATTATATTTTTGAAGGTAATTCTATGGGCATATAATTCATTGAATATAATAATTCTATACAATCTTTAACCTAAAAGCCTCGATATCGTGTGACATTATATAATAATATGTATTATATATTTTATCTGTTTTTATTTATCAGTTAGTAACCACTAACCAGTCTACAATATGTTAAATAAATATTAAATATAAATATATTTAATAAATTAATTATGTAAATCAATAATCTACTTAAAAAAATAAAAATGATAATTAAATTGAAATAAACTCAATTAGTATACAGAAAGAAAAAAACAGTGATCGAATAATTATAAAAACCAAATTTAATATTTACGATGTAATTCCACAATGGTTAATAACACTAGTTATAATATGTATCATGTAAATATATTTAGAGTATGAATAATAATATCGTCATATAAATATTGATAACCAGTTGGTTGTTATTGAGATACGCGATGGGATCTAGAAGTCAATAATAAAAAAGACTTACTCTATTTCCTAAAAAACATCAATAAAATAGTCACACAATTGTCACTATTAAAGGATTGCTTTGTGGTTGTATCAGTTGTTAGTTTAAAAATTAAAAATATATATTATAAGTTAAATAAGAAATATTTATGTTTTTTGGAAAACATATTAAATAATTTTAACCATGAATCGTTATAAATTGTACATGATACAAAATTATTCATTCATACATATGCATTAGGATGGTTCAAAAAAAAAAAAAAAAAATTGAAAAACGTAGTTTTTTTAATATGTATTCGCGTAAAAAGTGTAAATAACAAAACAATTTTACCAGAAAGTCAAAGCAATTCGAAATGAATATACTATCTAAATTAACCCTCAAAATTATCAGTTTAAATTTTAAACAGTAATTACAAGCGGCTAAAAATCAAATTGTTGATTTAGTTAACAAATGATGAATCATGTTGATTTAGTCATACTAATTATACTCAGAAAACCCCAAAAAATTTTGAAATTTCCTTCAATATAATGAAAAAAAAAATTTTTTATTAGTTAACATTTTTTTTTAAATATTGAAATATAGATGTTTTTTTTATAAAACTGGTGAATCGTGACAATTTACATATACAAATTATTTGTGGAAAAACCTGTGAACATTTTATAATTTTTTTCATTATTATATTGTTTTAATGTTACAAAAAAAAACTATATTTTATTGGTTTTATCACCCTAATCTTAGGGAAGTATGTACTATGTGATACGTGAAACTTTAAATGTTTTAAAATTTTCAAGAACATTTTTATCAAGTACAAAAGTTGTAGAAATACCAACAATGCAAAAATTAATGAAAAAAATTATAATTATATTTTCTTTAATAGTTAAGGTAAGACAATTATTGAATATAATTAAATACTTCTTAAGTATCTATATATAGATACGTAATGCAGTAGTGTATAGTCTGTAGTATTATAGTTTATATTGTGCGTATTAATATTAGTTATTAAGTATTATACAAAGTGGTCAAATATTTTAATACATAATATTATTTGATTAATTGTTGTAAACAAGGTTCGAAACTTATTATAAAACTAAAATACGTTAAAATATGCCCTTATAAAATATTATGATTCGCTAAGAATATAAACATACATATTAGAGAACACAGAAAAAAAGACAAAATATAACAAAATACATTTATGTTTATTTTATTTTTAAACTTTATATGAAAATTATAAAGAAAAATACAAAAACAATATTATAGATTATAGTATATATTATATACGTATATATACATATAGTTTAAAAAATATTTAAATTCAATTATTTGATAGAAATATGCAAATTAATTGCAACACAGTGTTAAAAACCATCAATATAAAGAACGAAGTAAAATACATAAAATATTCAGACATTGAATAACTTCCGTAAATTAAAGATTACCTACAACATATTTGCTGTTGCTCCGATATTTTATACTTAAGTTAATATGAATATAAAATGTCTATATTATATAATATGTTCTAACCTTTGGTAATAACAATTATTAAGTGCTATAGGTATAGTAATATCCTGTTTATTGTAGTTTAAATTGTTTTTCAAAAATTTACAACCAGTGCAAAAAGATGTAAAAAGAAAATATAAGAATATAAATGTTTAATCGAATATACAAATATAGTCCTGTAAGACTTTAGAAATTTAATTCTCGAGTAATTAGTAATTACCAATAGTTATAGTAATAAAAAAAATCTGAAGTTCCTGAACTGTTATAAATTTAATAAATCAATTCAAACATTAAACATTGAATATTTTAATTTTGCAGACCTTATGAAAATGTATAGAATTTGAAAATATATCTAATCATAATGACAAACAAATAACGAATAATAATGATATGGTCTATACCTATGTATGGTATTGTATTAATATTCATTTAGATATTTTATAAAATTATCAAAAGTAATATAATATGCTAACTAACTAGTCTTACCGTATTCTTGTACAGCACTCGGAGTGCAATAATAGTCGCGAGATTAGCTAACTTTCGGGTCTGGCTTCCGATCGAATGCTGAATTTTATCTTCGCGAATTAACGTTCTTATATCATATTAATTTATTTAAATATATGTGTTAATAGTAGTAAAAGATTAAAATGTTTTTTTACGGTAATCAACGTACGATATAGTGGTGGGAAACGATATAAATTTACGACTGTTGTTATTATTTTTGTCAGTAACCGGTTTTATTCGATGCGGATAGAGAAAAGTGGATATATCGTGTTCGTTATAGCACTTATAACAAAACATAATAATATACTATAGTTTATAATCTTGTTTATATTATATTATTATAATGCGAATACGAGAAACATATTATTATTGCCCATCTACGTTTTGTGCAAATTCTTATTCCATGACGGTGGGTTTTATTCTGCATTATAGTAAGTTATTCACTGCGTTACAAACTACTGGTGTAGCGTCTAAAAAACTGTATTCGTAACGAATCAAAACACAGATCAATTATATACACTTATTTGTGTACTCCAAAAAATATTACAATTTTTCTTAATACGTTGTATATGTAATAACTGATGATACATAAAAAAAAAAATTATGTAAGTTAATAATTAGGTAGTATGACATATTATAATATATTATTTGTGATTTCGTGAATCGTTTGTTAAACGTCGTACTTTGCACATTATTTTATTTAGTTTTATTTTTTCGAATTAATGTAACAATATGTAAATATTATTAAAAATAGAATTCAATTTTATGGAAATTGTTTAATTTATATTCGTATATAAAACAATTACAAATAGTTATTTTTTAATTTAAAATATAGCAATTTTTTCTATTGTGATTTCTAAATTAATGTTTACCAGAAATATAACTAAACAATGTATTTTTAGTCACTTTATGTAATTTTTATTTGATGGGAGGGGGGCTAGAAGGAATATTGTTTTAAGTTTTTAAATTTTAGTTACTTTATCCTATCTAGACCTACTCGATATACAATGCGTCAACTGAAAAGAAAATGTTTCAGTACACGTCACCCATCAGCATTAGTCAAAGTGTTATATTTGTCATTAAAAACAAGGTACTTTTTTACAAGCATGCTTATAAAACTAGTAATGCGATAAGAAATGTGAAATATTATTTAAATTATTTTTGATTTTTTTTTCAATTCTATACGAGCACTGTTTATAGCATACGTTATACAATTTTGAAATTAAATTGAAGGGATTGATATTTCATTAAATTTACCTATTTTATAAATTATTACTAATCAGTGAGTACCTACATTCATCAATTCTAATTGGTCGACATTAGGATTTCGTGGGCACGTTTATTTTTCTAAACATGAGTATTAAAATGGCACATGACGTTATGTACAAATACACAATGTACATTATAAATTAAATTCAATCTGATTATTATCAGTTATATTTTAATATTTATAATTAAACATTTATTAATATAGTGCAATATTAAGTAAATATAAATTTTAAAAAACCTATGACTAATTTTATTTTAACGTGTCGAGTATCGAATATTTAAATACTTAAAATGTAAGTATTGAGTATCTATACAATCGCGATACTGAGTTTTGAATATTTTGTCCATCTCTGTTATACGCACGTCATGAATTATATGATGATTAATTATAACTGTTATAAGTATAATATTATTTTTATATAATGTACAAAAGCTTACCATGTATAAACTATATACACAAGTATATGCATGTGATATTCAAAATAGATAACATCACACGAAATATGTAATATGCTTAATAATATTAAATGCAGTTTAAACTTATCTAATTCTAGTTTGACAGATAAATTTAATAACAACGAAAGAAACATATCATCGTCAGACAGAACTTGAAACAGAATGTCAATGAAATGCGTTTATAATAAACCTGCGATATAAAGTTGTACACTGAAAACTTTTTCAAGTGTGAATGATGCCTTCTTTACAGTAACTGTATATATTTACAGCAGATATTTTAGTCCATTATAGCGTTATTTCTTATTTTTTAACCAGTTGATGATAATTCGAATCATTTCATTTTTTTAAATAATATTTTCATAGTAAGTATAAAATGAAATAATACGCAGTTTTACTGGTATTTACACCATGTCATGTTTAGTATATATTTAATTATATATTTATACATACACAGGTAAAAAAATGTCGGTAATACGTCATTGTTTTTTGAAACCGGCTTTAATAATTATTAATCGACATAAACTCGTAACTAGGTCTTGGCATGTGTATCAAACAGCAAAACAAAAACATTTTTTAATTTAAATTTAAAAAATACAGTTAAAGATACAGTTAAAAAAAATGATTAAAATACATAATATTAAGATTTAAAATCAAATTTACAACATATATACAACATACAAATATTTTTTACTTAGTCTATTGAGTGCTCATATATTTTTGTAGATTCTTGACAAATTTAATAATTGTCATTTACCGATCAACTAAAGTTTTTGAACGTGCTATAAAAATACATTATAGGGAAAAATAGAGAAATCTCGTATGAGCTGAGAGATAAAACCGTATGATTAAATTTTCTCAACGTTATAGAAAAAAAGTTTCACCATAACCATTATATTGTCCACGTCGTATTCGTACTTCAAGACACTGTTTCCGTCAGTGACTATTTGCGAACCGGACAGAGTATACGATTTGGTGAAGAAAATGCTGTAAGCATATAATATACCTTATATTAGAATGAAATATTAGCGTGATTTAAAATAAAAAAACGGTCTTATTGTTGTATTTTGAGGTAGGTATAACAACTCTAAACTGACTAGGTTCGTATAACGAAACTGTGTTTAAAATAATAGCAAACTTAGTAAAGATTCGTTTGCTACTACTAGAAGATTTTATAGAAATAAAAAAATTTTAAAGACACAATGGCGAACTCGGCAAACTCAATATCAGTGACATGCTACTAAAGGTCATGTTTAATAATAATTAATGATATAATATATTATAGCAGTACATAATTATATCTGTGCTATATCTTTTCATCAAATATTGTATCCTCTCATAATCATTGACTCAGAAAGGAAGTGACTGCCCACGCCCCCCCCCCAAATGAAGGTTAGATTAAAAGATCTTAATGTATGATGTACCAATGACGATGGTATAAATATCAGGAAAGCATCCGATAGGAATCTAAATTTTAAAATTCAAATTCTATGTTTTTCTGCTGAATTATTTTGTGTGTTTTTTAATTTTCTAGTTTTCAACATTAATTATTAACTCATGGATGCATAAGAACCAAATTAATTTGACAGGTAGGGGAAGTCTTTAGACCTTTATTAAACAATAATTTGATTTTATAATTATAAAAAAAAAAAAATATTACGAGAGCACAACATTATATATTAATACATTCAAAGCATAATTAATTTATATTGGTAGGTTAATTATACTAAACTGTTTTAAAATTTTATCATACAATAAGCCCTGTACAATTTTGGATTCATTGAACTATATTGAACAATTTTAGAATCCAATTTGTAGTATTCCACGTGGATATTTTTTGACCTACCTACGAAAATAATATAAACTCTATCGGTACAAAATTAATTCGAATTTCACCGATATTATGAAAGAAATTTAATTCAAATGTTATACATAATTACCCTGAAATATATTATATTACACAATAAAAAGATAAACTAATTGATACTAAATTTGAGAGCTTATTATAATTAGTTTAGTTAATAAGTCTCAAGATAATTGGGAAAATTTGGTATTTCATTTTATACGCTTCATCAGAACAGAACGTCGACTTTACAAAATAATTACTACTAGATATCATATAAATAAGTACACGAAAAAAAAAATCGAACATTTGAACAATAAAAATGATAATTGAACGTGCTGTGATTAAAAAAAATCCTATTGTTTGGTCATGGCCTTCCCACGCGTATTTGCATGTACAAGTATGTACTTATATAATTATTTTACGCTTCTACGTATAATAATACATCATAATTAATAATACACTTAGCACTATACTATAAATGAACTGTTCTTCCTATGTTTCTCCTAAAAATATTTTACGTTAATATTAATATATTATGATATTATAATTAATAATTTATAACTAGAGGTCAGATTTTTATGATTTCAAATTTTGTGTTTTAGTATATACAGTTGAATGGTGGTAAGTTAAATATATTTACGATTCATGAAACATTGAATTCATAAAAAAAAGTTATTTTTATATAAAAAAAAATATATTTAAGGGGTTATAGAATATTCAATATGCTAGAGAATATTTGAGAATAAAAAACAATATTATTATTTTTGTAAATATTTTTCCGAAAAAAATAATTAATTAAATTATATTACATATTATTTTTATGTATCATTTATGCACCAATTAATTTTCATTGTAATAAAATAAAATAAATTTAAACTGAATAATTTTAATAATTTTTTTTATTTTACAGAATATTAAAAGAATATTTTGCGTTTTTAAGTATATAAAACATCATATTAAATCTGATAACTTAAAAGAATATATTGCCTATTATTAATAATTTAAAAGCATCAGATTTAAGAAATTTTAAGAGAATATAAATCCGATCTCTATTTATTACATTTTAAACGTTTGTACTGTGTGTATTTGTATATCAGTATTATTATGTCATCCGTCTAAATAAAATGTATGTACAATCTACATATAGGAATAAAACGTGTTTTCGATTCATGTTTATCTACTACGTGGAGTCTTATAAAATCACGATTATCTGTAACCTTGAACTTCGTAAGAAAAAATATATACTATTAACTATGTTTTTTTTTGGCTTTGATTTTCATTGTGTAGACGATGATGTAGTTTATTTACGTAAATACGTTAGTACAATATTATTTTGTATTCAAAGAAACATAATATTCTAATTGATAAGCATTCATGATTATGAATAATATTTATAAACAATTATAATAGTAGGTAATATTATAATATTATAAATATTAGAATAATTCATATTGATATATAATAATGAAAATATTATATAAACAATTAAATATACATGACAATACTGCATAATATTTTACGTACATTTTTATTTCCCATTGCAACCCGACAACAAAATAAGAATCAATATATTATACGTACACCTACTAGTAATAATTGAAATACGCCAGTACTAACCATTATTGACAACGTTTGCACTATATTGTTGGTAACTCCGCCATGTGAACTATTCAAATTTTAAATTGAACCCGAACTCAAATGTTCAATAAATTCAAAAATATATAAGTAAATAAAATAACAAATAATAATATCTTATAATTTTTTAATCTTTCTTAAATAGATTGAATTATAATATTAATTTAATTTGAAAATCTATCTGTACGTAGAACTTCACTAATTTCTTAAAGTGTAAGCCTTTACAACTACAGCCACTTAATGATTGACCCGCCCGTGAATACATTTTTTCCAGAAATATATAGATGAAAAATAAATAAGGACTTTTAAGTTTTAATTTAGTTATTATAAGAACTAAATGCACTATGTACAAGAAGAAACAATAAAGGCTATTTCAGACAACCATTATCTATGTGTGAAAAAATATTATGGTAAAACACCAGTGTTCTGTAGTAGCGTAACGGCATTACTTTATTATTAATAACGTGTTACATAATTTGGTTAGAATTGTTTCCAAGTAACGAAAATGTAATAAAATTACTTTTAATAAGTCATTCCTATAATATAACGTATTACCGTTTAAATTTCTATGGAGTTATAAAAAAATATGTTTATAATGTGAGTATTGAGAATACATATATTAAATTTTAGCTTTCACAATTTAGTTCAGATTTTTACATATCAATTTGTACTGTAAATGATGTTAATTACATTTATTATTTAATTAGTTAATTTCTAAAAAAACAGAACGTTGCCTATAAATACATAGTATTCGTGGATTGGTATTATTAAGTTTTTATATGTATTAGCTATTAGGTATAATTATTGTATAAACACGTCTTTTAAGTTTAGTTATAGTATAAATTCAGGATGTATGTTAAGGTAAATTACTATAAAATTAGCGAATGTCGACATGCACCGGCATTTTTGGTAAATGCTTACATTACCTCAAAAAATAGCAATATACCGACATTTACCAGTGAATGTTGACAATGACTGGTCAATGATATAAGATTGACCACTATGTCTCGGTGAATGTCAACAATCAATATCTATATATAATATATAGATTATGTTCTGATTATTTCTATTCCACGATCTAGACATGTTTGGTGACGTGTATTATACTTATTCAATGTTCATACAGCATAATAATATCGTTAACTTTATACAAATATCAGTTAGATGGAAAATAAATAAGAAGTATTTTATAATAAATACAACAAAATAACAAATAAAAAACAAGAAGACAATTCCTGTTTTTTGAATGAAGAAAAATACGATAAATGTGTGAGTGAAGTGTTAAAGTTTAAAGGCAAAAAAATCAAACAGAGAGTTGTACGTACACTGTTGAAATGGTATGACGTCGCAGAAATAATTTTTTGCTACAAACTCATTCTCCTATTGAATGGAAACGAGTCTAAAATCATCTATCACGTGAAAAATGATGATGTGTATGACATTTCACGAAATATTCATGTAAAATTATCCCATAGAGGACAGATACGCATGGCCAACGAATTACAAAAGAAATACAATAATTGGTAGACAAGGTTTCCCGAGATGTAATTGCAAAGCTAAATATATATTATCAAAAAGTGTAGTTGCAAAATCACCGGATTACTTTACAACTCAAAATACTATGACAGCATGTATTATTGTAACATATAATATTAAAATATAAAAATATATTTATAATCGACAATAATTGACTATATTTGTATTTAAATATAAAATATATTACTGAACATTGGTATTTTTCATTTATTATCATGTCAATATTCACCAAATACTGATGGTGAATGTCATCAGTGGTTCGTGAAAGTGACTAATATCTGTTCAAAATACTAACATATACCAACATTTTTAGTGTATGTCGAAATGCATCTCAACATTTACAATTTATATTTGTCTTTGTAAGTATATAACTGTTTTGAAACATCTGCGCTATAAGTATTCAACCATTTGGACTCGACGAGCAAAGTTATAAATTAATAATATTTTATTTTATTGAACAGCACAAGACAAACCCAATATATTGTGAGATAATACAGTAAAGTACAATATATAGTACAATAGATTTATAGGTTTAATTAATATGGTTAAGTACTTATTGATTGTTTTTTATTTTTGTAACGAGAAGTTATACTTTTTTACTTTTTAAATTAAAATGTGAAGTAATTTCATTACAATTTTGTTTAGGTGAGCGACGAGTAATATAATTAACCCAATATTATAAAACACTATATAATTTGGGTATGTATGATAATATATTGATAAAAATAAACTAAATACATTTATTTATTTTTGATGCTTACAATTTAAATATTACACAGGTATAACGATAGTTGTAGAATCCATCGCATAAAAAATATCTTATAAGCAGACGTACTAAAAAAATATAATACCACATACTTATTGTGTATAACTCTATATTCACTTACTTGATCTAATCCACGAGTAACTGATTGCTTATTTGTCATGTATTTATCGTCAACGAATAACATGTACCTTATTTATTTTTCCATCACATTATAAGTACCTATTTTTGTGATCGAAAAGGTTAACTATTAATTATGCAAATAAAAATTACTATTGTTTCTATAGAAAACATTTTTATTCGGTTATGTTATTAAAATGTTTACAAATAGAAATTTTATATTATGTAGGTACAATATTATAACAAAATGTACAATTGAAGAATAAATAGTGATGTAATAAATATTATAATTGTATTATCGACAATTGTATTATGACTTTTTAGTCGTACACCTCAGAAAATGGTGACGTAGTATAATATGATATAGGAGATGGCTTTTAAGTTTTGTGATTAAAGTTTTAGTAGTGACCGCCGTGTCCGTGATGTGAACCATGGTTTCCATGATTACCGCCGTTGTGACCATAAGGTGAGCCGTGATATGAGCCGTGACTGCCATGTCCATGACTGCCATGTCCATGACTGCCATGTCCATGACTACCATGTTCTTGGTGTCCATGACTACCGTGTTCTTGGTATCCATGACTACCGTGTTCTTGGTGTCCATGACTACCGTGTTCTTGGTGTCCGTGTTCACCGTGGTGGCTGCCCTCATGGTTTTCACCGTGGTCGTGGCTACCCTCGTGTTTTTCACCGTGGTGGCTGCCTTCATGGTTTTCACCGTGATGGCTCTCCTCATGGTGTCCATGTGAACTTCCACCGTGTCCGTACGGTGTACCCAATGAGTAACCGACCAATGCGATAACCAATAGAATTGACTAAAAAAATACGAAAAATGTATTTAAATCACAAGTTTAATGTTCAATCAATACCTACCTAATAGTTTTATCTACTTATAAGTTATAAATTATTAATATAATGGGTACATTGATGGCTATATTTTATGGTACCTAAGTTGTTTTTTCAAATATTAGTAAACAAAAAAAAATCACCGTGTAACAATAACATCAGAAACTAAGTGATAAACTATTTATCAATTAGATCAAAAAAACATGTCCAGTACTGATGAAAATCAAATATGATTGTGAGATTGTGATAGTTAAATAAAAAACAATTATTATAATATAATTAGCCTTAGTCGTTACAACAACTGTATTGATACATATATATATATATATAGATTGTATGATAACTAAACAATGAAAGAAAAAAACTATCACTTATTAGATGTAGGAAAAATTAGTAGGTAATTAAATACATAATTATGTTTTATGTTATTTCAAATCGCATATATAATATTATAAGTAGTTAAAAATGAAAATATTTAGATCTTATTTATATTATTATTTAAAAAATTGTTAGTATAAAGTCAAATACTAGAATTATTTTCAAGTATATAATCGATAACGATAGTAATGTTGTAGTTTATAAGTATAATAATTTTAAATACATATTATTATTTTATAATTAGTTATGTTTCATGAGTTAAAATTTGCTAAATACAAATTTATTAAAATAATTTAATTTTTTCTGAAAAATGTAATTTATTCTTTGTCGATAGTGAATCTAAAACAATAATAACTAGTTTAATATGAAACGTATATATTATATAATATAATAATTATAAATTAAAAAAAAAATTAGGTATTACGCTGAACTTTGAATATTATTATTAATAATAATAATGTGTAATACATAATCCCATTAGTAAAATTTTTATTAGAGAATAAAAATCTTTCATATAATGAAATAAGTATAATAACATTTTTAAATAAATATATTATTTTTAAGTTTAAATAAAACGCTAAAAACATGTATGGTAAACATTTTTTTTTTTAATTACTATACTACTATACTTTAATGTCACCGAAATATTCAATTATAGTTTAAAAATATTGTACAAAACTGAAATGGTCCAGAAAAGAGTTTATTTATTTGTTCAATAAGTGAATCGTAGGATATTTAAGCTTAACTGACTTTATACTTTATTATGTAAGTAGTTTTATAATATTGGTAAGTATTAAAGGTAAAAGTGTGTAATTTTACACGTTGTACGTGCATTGAAAATGATGAAACACGAATTAATAACAAAGAAAGAATCGCTGGACGACAAAAATTAAACAAAAAGAAAAATTATTGAAAACGTACAAAAAAAAAAAATAAAAACCTATTAAGTGGTTGATTAGTACTTAAATTAGTGCAATAAGAAACTATAGAGGGATATTAAAAACTAAAAGGCATTTAGAGATTTTAAGATATTTTCATATTATCTATAATAATTATTTAAATAAAAACATTAAACTATATTACGAATTATTTACATGTATAATATTTTATACGATATGAATTTCCATAAGAACGAATTTAAAATATAGTCGTACCATTACAATAATATTTCAAATTTTTTCACCTAAAATCATATTATACGTGTTAGGTATTAACACAACGTAAAAAGGATGTGTCGCCAGTAACGGTATAACTTAATATGTAAATATTATAATTACCAAACGGTTCATGTTGGTGAGTGGATAGGTTGTATATTTTTGCAAGACAAGTTTAACGGACGTTGGAAGACTGTAAGTAATCTTCGAGTTGCGACTGTGATCGTTCGTTGGACGTGCGCCGTCTTATAAACGAAGCCCGCAGACAGGCTTTTCGCACGCGCGAGTTTATGCATAATAATCATATACGTATTATAATTGTTGTGTATCATGATTTAATGATCGGCCGAGGTAAATCTAGTACGGTAACGCCTACAATGCATCCAAACTTTTATCGCGATAAATGTGTATGTATTTTTTAACTATATAAATCGTGACCGTGGTAGTAATGATGACGATGAGGTAGTGGAGGTGGTGGTGGTTTTTGCGGCGATCATCACCAAAACTGGTCTGCAGTTGTTATGCTGTACAAAGACTACGATAATAATATATTAATATCGTCATTATTTACATGTTGTGTTATTATTAATGGTTATTATAATAATTAATACCAAGATAATATTTTTTAATTTATAGACCCAGAGGCGTATACGTATTTTTGGTTTTTCCGGCTGATCGATAGCGAGTGGTCTCTCTCTCACTCACAATCATTCTCTTTCTCTCTCAAAATACACACACACTCTATAGCATATGCAAAAGTCGAAGATCTGTAGTGATAATTGATTCAGGTCGACGTAAAATGTATATACCAGTATATATTATGTATATTGTATAATGTATATACTATTTATAGTAGTGGACTTTACAATTGAGATCAAAAACAGAAAAAAAACAATTTTATTGCGATCATTAGATAATTAGTTACATATTGCATTATACTATTAAAATAATATTATATATTGTATCAATCACAATTTAACTTCTTACGTCATCGTCCATCCATTCAACAACCTTGGTGATATTTTTCGGCGAAAAAACTGAGAGTTTACCCAATATAATTTATACGTGCATAAATTATTATAAGCTTACATCCGCGTGTGAATAACAACGGTTGTAATAATAACATCGTAATAACATTTTATTATGTCGATATTATGGTGTGCTAATAATAATTGAAAATGGTTCTAATCGAATTCTTCTTAGATACTATCCAATATCCATGGTAATTCATATAAATTGTTGTTGATTCAAATTACAGACTTGTTTACTGCACTAAATAAGTAACTCCTATATGTTGTTATCAATGGAGCTCGTATAGCAGTTGCCACTATTTTTTTTGATTGGCAAAACATTACGTTTATTATACAAAATGTATTAGGAATATCATTCGTTTGCTAAAATATAGTAATAAATGTTAAATGATTTATATAAAATATTTTCGTTTTTTTTTTAAACAACATATTTAGATATAATAAAATACAATGCAACATTATTAATATTTAGTATTTACCATGTAAAATACCATATAATGCCAACCAAAAAACCAGACTTTAATTAATAGCAGGAGTTCGTTATCTATAGTTTTAAATAGAAATCGCAAATATATATTATATACCAAAATTTCATCTCAAGCTCCATGGAGTATCATCAATAAATGGTTTTTCTGTTAATGCTACTCGACGATACATAAAACAAGATTCCAAATATATATAATAACAAATTAATTGATAGATCGTAATAAGTAAAAAACGGAAAAAAATTGTGTTAAATTTACGGTTGTGTCCTTAGATTAAAAAAAAAACCTTGATATATTGTGATAAAAATTTGTGTAGAAAATAACTAGTATAGAATTAGTAGGATAGTATACCTATAGTATTCATAATACAGAATAGACGAAAAAAAAACTAATCCATTCACTTGATGAATTCCTTAAAGTAAAATATTAGTAAATTTATTTACTTCCAAGAAATTAAAATAAAACATTAAAAAAATGAGCATTTTTTCTTTAGTGTTTAGAAATTTTTGAGTGTTTATTTGGGCGTGCCTACCTCAGCTACTTCGTTCTGTAGTAGGTCACTGTAATGGAGGTATTAAATTTGAACTTAATAATAAATCATTACAAGATTCTAAACGGAAGCAGTATATAATATCGCCTCTATTTCTTAGGATATTTTTTAATTTATTTATTATGTGACTATTATTAGAATGGAGTACAAAATGTTAAACTAATTTTTGCCCGAAACATCACATATACCTACTATATAATAATTATATTTTTAATAGTAATAAACTAATAAATGATATACGAATTATTTTTAATAAATTGAATAACTCGATACCGACGTAGTATTATTTTAGTTGTATGTATGATGTTTCTATATGCATTTTCTATATAATAGTTTCTAAAATAATATTATACGTAATAAACTAATAACAAAATGTTTCACGTATTTAAATTTATAATTACTAAAAATATTTGAAAATGTTTAAATATTCAATTACATAAAAATCAGATAACAAAATATTTATAAATGAGATATGTACACATGTATTCATGGTATTTTTTTGACGCTATAAGTACAACTACTTACAAAGTACCATGTATTAGATTTTTAAACTTAAGTTGTAAGAAATTACAATTTTATAGATTTATAACTGCAACACACGTTTACTAATTTAAAAATGTTCTTGATTTTGTCTATAAAATATATTGCACAACACTTTTATTTCTAACTCCAAAAAAGATTGATACTATATATTTGTTAATTGTTATAAAAACAACTTATAACGAATCTTTATTACATATTTATATTTTTTTACTTAGGTATTTTTTTATATCAATACAAAAATAATAAGTAAACAATTTCTTTTGTTTACTTTTAAATAGCTTATAAAAAGCCATATATATTTTTAAAATAATATCTAGTGTATATTATTAAGTTTTAAAAAAATATTTTCAAATAGGTATAAATATATAAATTTCATCGTGTACAGAAAAAAAGTACACGTGGCTGTGAAAACTTCGTTTGTCAATAAAAATTAAAAATTATACATATAAATATTCCTCATATTCTTATGAGGTTAACCATTAATAATAAAATTAAATTTAAATTATTGTTGTATTTTTCAACTAGTTTTTTTCTCACCATTTTTATTTGTTTCCGCAATTATTGCAATTATTGGAAATTGTTTTTTTTTTTTTTTAATGTTTTCCATAACTTAAAAAAAATATGTTTTTGTATTAAGGAGGGTTTCTTATATCAATGACGTTATATTATTATTATTATTAATAATAATAAATTATACAGTTACAAAACTATATATACAAACAAAACACTTATAAATACCTCCTGTATTATTATTAAATATTTATATTTAAATATTTCGAGTAATATGGATAAATATGAGTACGTATTAACGTGTGAAATGATAAAATCTAGTTATATTTTTAAAACACTTTAATAGGTATTAACGAGGTTAGAAGTCGATTTAAATTAATTTATATTATATGACGTATCTACTTTGTCGTTCGTCCGTCGGTCCGGTGGTTGTACTCATTTAGGTAATGTGTTTTTTATGTTAAGACTAATTTAAAAATTTAAATAAATTTTCTATTAAAAATCTTACTGAAAATGTATTGTACTGTAGAACATTGCACATTATTCATTATCATTATAGTTTTAATATACACATACATACACCATACATAGTAGTTCATTAAACAGCAAACAAAGATACATAGGATTTTAACATATAATAATATTTTTTCATTCGAATTATCATGATAAATGTTTACTATTGCGTGCAGTTGTAATAATTGATTACTATTTAATCATTATAACCAGACGTCAATTTTAACTGAATATTTTTCAATTTTACGCAATTACCTGGTAAAATGCTATATTAAAAATCACATGATTCAGCCAATTTAAACACTGAATTTTTAACTCTACGTGTTAAATTATTCTATGAAACGATAATATCGTACACCTGCAGAGTGTAGTAAAGGCACTTTGTAAGTTTAACCCCATTATCAACTTGAATATTTTAAGACAACATATTTTGCAGAGCATATTGATTAAATATTTTACAAATTAATTTATTTTTGAAGTAAAACCATAAATAATTAGTTAAAGATACGAATACCAGAAATGTATATTAAAGTATTATAACTATCTTATCGACCTAGTAAAAATTTACATTTAATAACACCAATAAAAAAATTAATTTAATGTTCAAATTTCAATTTCATATTTATGTTTTAATAATGAATAGTAAAAAAACAGTGGTTCTTATTTGAGAAAAGATTTTGATAAACCCAAGACATTTATTAAATGGTATAAAAATCTAAATATCTGAAAATATGATTATTGTGTTTGCTAAATTCTATAAATCAAAATTTTTATAAATACATTATTGAAAGATAAAATATTATTTTGTTTCCCTGTATAAAAAAAAGTAAATATAGTCATCATGTCCGATGTACAATTGTCGTTTCATCACTTGTTTTAACTTAAAAGTTAACAAAAAAATCATTTTTAATTTATTTAAAAATATTGATCGTCATTTGAAAATCTAGTAAATATTACTAAATACTTAAACAATATAAAAGTGAAAATGTAGAATGATTAAAATTGTTTGTACTAATTTAAAATTTTCCAATAAAAAGTGTATTTTCTTAATTTCGAAAAAATGAATATTTATTAAAAAATAACCTATATTTCAATGTAGTAATACGAATAAACGATTAAAAATATTTAAATCTACTTTTTTAAATTTTTATTTATTAGAAATAAGGCGGTGGCCATTAGCTGACATTTTACATTAATATATTTTTTACATAATATTAGTTATTACAATAACTATTTTATATACTTTATTAGTTGTTTAATGTTTACAATAAATTTCCAATTTCTGTTTCTTGATGGATTTTAGTGTTTGCTTGATGGTTGATTCGTACGATCATATGGAATGATAGAGAAACTATGAAATTTTATCTTTGGTTCTAACATCTTCTGTTTGTCTGCATTTAACAAATATTTGATATATTTTATTATATTATAAGATATTGAAAAACTATTAAATTAATTATATCTTCGAATTTAATTTTAAATTACTCTTACATTGTTTACATAAAAAATATATATAATAAAACATAATATAACACAACATTAATTAAAAAACAAAAAAAAAAATTTATTATTTATCATGACATGAAGTGGTTCCATGATATGTACAGTTACAAATTATTGTAGCCCTAGAGCTAAAACAACTTTGTTATTATTGTTGCAAACTAGTTTTGTATGTTTTAATGAAACCGTTTATATCTCTGGGAATCCATAACACAATTATAATTATTATAAGTATCAAATACGCAATTACAAATTGTCACATACCTTCTCCCCAACAAACATTGTTTTATTTCTACCTATATGACTATAATCTATTAAAGTATCTGAGAGCATGTTAGTAATTAACAAAGTATACTAAAATAAAGATAATAATATAAATATAGCAATTAGGTATCGAGCGAAAAAACGATTCAATTAAATTACAATAAATAACAACGAACATTATAAACAGATTTAAAGATCTCAAATGTATTAGAAAATTTACACCTTAAATTATACTTCAAAATTAAAATTTGAATAAACTAATTATTAGTAGGAAAATAGAGTGGAGGATATTATGTGGAAAATAACCTTGTGTATATAAGGTGTAGCTGGAAGACTTGACAATTTTTATTGAAATGTATGTCATGTAATACACCCTGTTTAATAACTATTTAAATGTATATGGTATTGTTTTTTGTATATTACATTATTAATAAGTAGTATGTATGCTATATTAAATTTAAGATAATTAATTTTTTTAAATAAGTATACAAATATGCAATAATAGAAAAATTACCAAATTAGGTATAATAATTTGTATTTCACAATAGATATATTATGATATATTCAATTTATTTATCAAACAAGGATAAAATGAATAATTGCATATAACAGGGTTATAATATTAAACGCATGTAAGCTGAGTCTACCTACTATAATGATGTACTATTAATTACATCTTATAAGTAGGTATGGCATCGATTATCAATCAATATAAACAATTATTATTATTTTTCTTTGTTACACAACAAACAATTATTATATAAAATAATAATAATCCCGTGTATATAACCGGCTTAATAATTCTGATTTGCTTGTATGAAGATATTTATATGCACTGTTTACCCAACTCATTAAACACTATTTAAGTCAATTGTAACCAATTTATTATACTTATATGTTATTTTATATTAATTTATTAGGTATATTGTATTAAATTATTCCATTTTTTTTTTTCATTTGTAATTAGTAATTTTTATTAATTCGTTGTTCATTCACTGTTGACTATACTCTACATTGTATTAAACTTGAGCCTACATGCGCTTATTAAATAAATAAATAAATAATACTCATGTTTTGAACCAACTTTTTAAATGACGACAGTATTATTTTTTAATATTTGTAATAATTATGATACGAAGTTTGTACTCAGTAATATTGACAAGTGCATTTAATCCGACCGTTCTTAAGGAGTTCAGGATAGGCAATTTTCAAAACACAGTGTGCGTGTTGTATGAATGTATGCGTAGTAAGTGATTATTAGACATTTAACATTAGTGTGTGACTACTGACTATAACGTTAAAGAAATAGTAAGACGCTTATGGACATGAACACAAATGTTACAGAAATCTGTGTTTAATAAGTAATGGCTAATATTTTTCACTAAAAATCATTTACTTTTTTTTCAATAATAAGTATCAACAGATTATTATTAATACAATAATTAATTTGATAACATATTATTTAAGTGCGTTATAAAGTTTAATTAAGATCGACCATCTAATTTATGGTTTTTATTCCATAAAATCATTGTTTACTAAATTCTTCAATTCATACATTTTATAATAAAATTTAAGGGGAAGATAAGAATTAAAATTTGAAAAAGTCTATGTTATTTAAATTTATAACAAATTCAAACATATTTTTTAATCTATTCTTTTTCACCTCTAGATTTTTAGGTAGGATGGACAAAATTTAGATATATTCGTAAAACAACTAATAAGTATCGAAATTCCTAAATTATATTTTTTAAATTTAATCCATTTGTTTTTCAAATTTTCAAATTCAGCCACACATCACAGTCAATCGTAGATACATGGATTCAACATAATAATTTTATTTCCTTCAATTCATCTTATAAAATCAAATAGACCATTCTCTTGAATGAGTTAATTATTTATTTTAGCATTTATTTCGTTTAAAAATATTGACATATTGTTTTAAAATTAATTTATATTATATCTATTGTAAATTTCGTTTGAATAAAATTCTAATGGTATTGATTCCAATTCATTCGATTTAGTGTAGATCAATAAATAATAAATCTTATATCATACAGAAGACAAACGTGTAATCTATTTTGTTTACTTACCTTAAAAGTATCGTTAATTTTCGAGTTAATATAATAATAAAAATGTATTATGATTACTACCTAGCAGACAGATGTCTTAATCATATGTTATCAATATGACGCCACATCAAGGTTTTATGTTCGTAACCATAATAATATTGTCTATGCTTAGCATAAATAAGTTATTGATCATAAATTAAATTGAGAAGAGATTTGAGTGGCACTTGAAATAAAAATAGTAACTACTAGTTATGAATATTATTTCCGAGGGCATTTAATTTAATCTTTTTTTTTAATCTAATTATATTATTATTTTAATATAATACTGCATAAAATCCATATTATAAAATGTGAATATAATTAAAGATAAAATTTTTTATTCTCAATAAATATTTAAAACTACAAAATATTTAATTTATCTATAAAAATTGGATTCCAAACGAGTATAGTTAGTAAGTTAGACGTTTTATAAGATAAGATAAGATAAAATAAGATAAGTATCTTTTTAAAATGTCGGTGAGCTGAGTTAGGTGGATCAATATTTTGTGAGCTACTTTGTTACTATTCCACATCACTCGTCAAAACTTTAAATATTATAATTAATTAACTACTCGTTTAAAATTTAATTTTTGCACATAGACACTATGAGAAAATATTATTATTCAAAATTAAAAATATATGTCTGTTATTCAAAAAATTGAAAGTAAACATTTAAAAAATATATATCCAAATACATTAATAAAATATGTATTATACCTATGCTAACTAATGTATAACTTTTTATTAAATATTGATTAAAACTACCTTTATCTTTAAATGTAAGATATATTACCTTATTGTTGGTAGTTAAACTTCAAAAGTGCATTCTTATAAATTACTATAATATTTATATAAACATATTGCTTCATAGCTTATGTGGTGATGTTTAACATTTCATATAATATATTCCATGACAAATT
This sequence comes from Rhopalosiphum nymphaeae, assembly GCA_036289425.1. NCBI lineage: Eukaryota > Metazoa > Arthropoda > Insecta > Hemiptera > Aphididae > Rhopalosiphum > Rhopalosiphum nymphaeae. The sequence continues at coordinate 9,281,211 of JAZAQC010000005.1, forward strand.
TTTTGATTATTTTACTTGAAAGATTTATTTAATTAACTCATTTGATTAATTTTAGATCATAATTTATACTTTATTTTTATACATATATTTTAAACTAATTTAGTTACTAACATTAGCATAAGTCAAATAAAATGTAGAATAAATCAAATTTAAAATTTTTTTACCAAGCTAACTAGATTTTAAATGTATTTTTAATAAATAAAATAATTATATGAGTTATGAAAAATATAAAAACTTCGTTGTAATAGTTATATACTAATATACGAATATGCATTTAATAAATAAATAATTTATTTAGTTATTCATTATTGTATAGTTTGTATGATAATTTTTATGAAATACATATTTTTTAATACATTTCAAAAATGTTTAATATAAATTTATAATTCTTAATACAATAAATTATTTTTAATAATACATAAAAGCCAGTCTTGTCATAAATTATTCGATTATAAGTATTTTAATACTTTTTTGTACTCAGATACAATTCTATAAACATTTAAAATTAAGTGTTCAAATACGGTTTTTAAATAAGTTTTTTGTACATTTTTTTCTAGTTTAAAAGTAATTTATATCTTAAACCTCAAGTTTAGTTTATGTAACCAAAATAAAGTGTGTAACTGCAAAAATAATTCATCCTTTCAAATAATTATATTTTTAATTTTTTCCATTGAAATGTATTATTTAGTTTGACGTTTTTGTGTAATATTTTTACAGTCTTTAAAAAAAATTTCAAAGTTTTATCTACTGTATAATTTAAGAATGTAAATAAATTCTAATACGAATTATAAAGTATAAAAACTCATTGTTTTTTACGTACTCTATTAATACAACTTATCAGTTTATTCGAAAGTTATGTGAGTAAAATTTAACTCAAAAATTAAACATTATTAAAAAATAAAATCATTTGAACTCATATAATGGCACGATAAAATCCATAACTTATCTAATAAACATGAATATTTTAGATTCTAGTAGATTAAACTTAAAACCTACATAACCATTAATATACAATATTTTAGTTGTTTCCATAATCCTCGGAAAAAGTATAAAAAAATAAAACAAAGAGACATCGAAAACGTTAATATAAATGTATAAATAAGGTGTTGAATATAATACTAAATTATTGTATAAAAAAAAAACAAAGAGTGGTAAGAACAGCATATGAATTAAAGTCAAATCAAACAATAATCCATAAAAAAAAAACAAAATAGTAAAGAAATTAAATAAATATAAAATTATAACTGCAGTATGACGAAAATTACAACTAAGATGTTTTTATGATAATATTTACTAAAATTGACACTTTTGAATAGTTTTTGATAGAAAGTCTTATGATTCAGTATTTTAGTATTTATAATAGTTGTACATAATTAACTTTTTGGAATTATTTATAATATATTATAACATAAATGGTGTGGAATATGCACGAGTTTCACTACAAAACATTCAAACATTTGGAATGCTATATTAGATGTGCTTTTCCCCTTCAGATTTCACGCTTCTTAAATTAAACGATCCTCTTCTAATGTCTCGCAACACCAAATCCACTATGCATACTTCTTCATCTTTGGGTATCATAGATCCTCGGGCCCGCCTCTTAACGCTCGGGGCGTCCTTCTCCTTTTCCAATTCCACAGCGAGTGTTTTATTTTTTTCTTCTTGAATTCTACGATTTATGTTTTCCTGTTAAAATTTAAAAAAAAAAATTTAATTATATTTAGCAAAGCTGATAGGTCCACAAGTTTTTAAAAAGCTTCAAAGCTTTAAGAATTATTATAATTATTTTGTCTAATAAAACAACAATAATCCGTTTAGTAGCGAACGTCATAAAAGTCATTCAACTATTCGCATAAAAAAGTAATTTGTTATGCTATTAGTAATGACTAACTATACTTAGTATACTTAACTATAGGATTCATTACAATATCAATAACATATTATTATACTTGAGTAACCAATATACTAGTAGTTTCGATATGTCTTATCGAATAACACGATAAACTATCTAACTAATTATGCGATACCAAACATTATATAACAAAGATGATTTTACCTTAGCAACCACGTCAATACGTTCGAAAAAGTTTCCCAACAAAGCAAAACATTCTTCAATTTTAAATTTGTTAACATCCTCGCCAAAATAGACGGCCACTCTTCGAATTACCTCCGTTGCACTTTTATACTCTTTGTTTAGAGTTTCGATATCAATGACGGCTTGCTTTATAAAATCTAAATAATTTTAAAACACTTATTTTATTAAAATATATAAATAAATTATACTCTGTTCACAGAGAGAATGTGGTTGTGCAAAATCCTAAACGCTTTGTACTTCGAAGTAACCACCTGAAATGAACTTCTCATTACACTAACAGTTTATATACGAAGTATACAGTGCTTACCATATTCTTTTTGTGAACGGAGTATATTAAACATTGTACTCGTATGTCTACTTTACGTTTAAAAATTGTTTAAAATATAATTATAATGTTTACGTTTTTTTTCTAAATAGCAAAAAATCACATACATAATTTATGCATGATTACAATTACACAAAAACGATTTGATTGTCATGAAATATAATACCAAATAATATAATGTATTACAAGACGTATATTTATATTTGTATTCGTTCAAATCTTGTAATTATAGTATAACGGCTTAAAAGTAATTCAATATAGACGATTTTCATGATATTTTAGTAAAAAAATTAAAAAAAAATTGATTATATTACTCAGTAAACAATATTATTATGAATGAGTATTTATTCTTTTACTGTGTATAAATGGTATAATGATTAGATTTCCTATTACCTTGATAAATAATTTATTTCTAAATTCCCCCTAAGCAAAATAAATTTCTATATTTGTTTCTTATATTTATTATAGTTTCTTTTTGTTTGTGTCGAGCTTGTGCTAACGGTTATAACATACCTAGTCCTAATCAATGGGCAATTCTAAATTAAAATGAGCAATTGTAAATATACACATAGTTAGTACCAAAAATGGGTGAATTCTCGGTGATATTACATATTATAATTTTATCCAATACCAATTTGTTTAAATTCAAAATAATTTTTTAATTTTAACTTTTAATTTTTTTTGTATCAACGTAAATAATTTCATTGCCATTGAATTGAATTTTGGATACTAATTATTATGAAGTAGGTGTGTATTTATATACACACCTATTATTATTATTAGCTTGGTTAACAGCAAACTATATTCAACTAAAGAAGGTACTTAAGAAAAAAAACCATTTTACTTTTTATTATAACTATAAGTAATAATATCAAGTTTGGATTAAGAAATCTTAAAAGCTCATGCTCAAAACTTTTCATTTTAATCTTCCAAAAAAATAAAAATAATTTTAATTTATTATGTTATACTTACTGGTGTAGTGGTATATTTAAATAAATTATGATTTTAGTAAAAAATCTTTATTTAATTTTCTTCTTCATTTATAATATATTTATTTATTTATTTGACTACGTATAACTGTATAAGTGCCTACTTGAAAGCTGAGTCTAAACACGATGTTTTCTGACGTGCATAAAAATACAACGGATTACAACTGTCGTTAACACCATTCATTTATAAAATAATGAAAATTGAATTCGACAGAAAACGTTGCATAATAAACGGCGTACGAAACGTGTCGGAAAATATGGCAATAGCCCCAGATTAACAGAAATCATAATAACATCGTTCAACTGTTAGTATATAATAATTAGAAATTGTATGAATTAAAGTATAATAAATAGTTGTTTCTTTTTATAGCCAAAAGTTTATATTATTATGATATAATATCAATAACCAATAAGGATCACGCATCTATTTTAAATAAATCATAATATAATATCACAATATGTTGGCTTCTTATATTATGGATAATTTAGTTTATGCTGCTATAGACACCTACTGAAGCAAAAACTAAAGCCACTGGAATCTTGTAAGTTATGACCAAGGGGTCTAACCTTGACTCATTCTTTCACTACAAATCTGAGTTTTATTATTATATTGTGTGTATAATTTTAAAATATTTGAATATTGGTAGGTAATCGATTGGAATTTTTTTTTTAAATCCCATGTAAGTACAATATTAAATAGTTCTAAAAATGTATACACAAATTCTGCTTCTGTGGTCTGCAACATTAAATATGGAAATATAATAATATGTATATATAACTATATAGTTTCGATTTATAACAAGAAATCAGAAACCGAGACGATCACGGTGATCTTCTAATACCTATTAGGTTCATTATAATAAAGTTTCACTAACTTAGTAAATTAAACTTATATAAAAGATAAAAAATACAACTAAGTAACACATGACTAAAAATTATATAATATTATAATTATTACAATAGAAATAATGGAGTGTTGGATAAACCTAACCTAACATTGGATATATGGACTATTAATTAAACTAATTATATTCTAACTTATATAATTATTTAATATTTTACACGATTGCAACACTTGCCTGAGAATTGATCACATATCTGTTTTTTCATTTGTTTTGACAACTGCAAATGCAAGCTTTTGATCTGTTTCGTTTTGGAGTTTATTTCGTCTTCCAATGACAAAAAAGATATCCTATAGTATAGAATTTAAAATAAAAACAAATAAATAAACTAAATTAGTACAATTATAAGTTTGCGTATTGCATATCAATTGTGTACACTTCGCTATTATTTTTTTTTATACATTTAAAAAAGTATATACCCATTAGAAATAGAATTATCATTTTATTATTATTATTACCTGGATAGATTTCTGAGCGCCTCAGTGTACTTGGTGAAACTCAGTATGTCATCCATTTTGTTCGTTTGTGCCACTTCGACGACGAAATGAAGAAAAGTCACTCTTGGTTTATTGGCTCTGGTATCGAGTAATTTGGGCAACGTGTCCAAAGTGAATCCGCTAGCGTTGCCTGCATAGCTTCCCTGAAAAAATATAATGTGTGAAAAACAAAGAAAACACGAAAAACAATAGCACGTTAATATTGGTATATTAAGTCATTATTATTATGTTTTAGGCAATTAAATTTATAATTATGAATTATACATATATTTTCAAACCATTACATCATTTATGTTAATATCAGGATTAATATTTAAAATAATTTGTAAATATGAGTAATTTTTTAATTATTTTACAACATAAAAGCATATATTTAAATGTATTTATAGATAAATAAAAAAATAATAATAATTCATGATAATATATACAGTAAGGTATATAAAATTTGTTAGTATTTAAATTAAAACTTCCAATGAATTAATATTAGTTACATGTGGCTTTATATATAGAATCTTATGTAAAGTATGTCTAGAAGTTGTCATAGAACATAGATTAAACTGAATGTCATAAATACAATATATGTACTACATCATTAAAGACTATACTTTAAGTATTTATGATAAGATTAAAAAATAAAGTAAATACATTTTTATTAGATATAACTAAAGATAAAAACATTTCTAATTTATTCTTTTTATTTATTAAAAATGTCTTATATTAGTATTGCTGAATAAATAATAGTTTAAAATATAATAAAATATAAAAATGTTCTCATACTCAAAACAGTTATTATAATTTAAATTTAATTTAATTAATAATTTAATTAACGCAAGCTCATGTATTTGTTATAATTTGATATTAAATCAATTTAATTTAAGTTTTTCTTTATATTTTCTTTTAACTTATTATATTTTTGTTATATTTTATAAATAAGTACTACTTACAGCATTTAGGTAATTTCCGATAAACAACACTAAGGACAGGAATTGTTTGAATGGCTGATTTTTTATCAGGTCATCACACATTTCTTTGACACTTTCTAGTTGACTTTGTATTTCTGATACTATGGCAGGTAGCTCTTCTTTCTAAAAAAAAAAAATATATATATAAAATAAAATAAATACCAGTTTTTCAAAACAATATATTTATTGTACACGAATTGTTGTGGAATTCCAAAACTGTAACGTACTTCGATCATGAGTTTTATTCTTAAATGGTAGTTGGATATACTGTTGAGTTGCAAACAAAACTGTTCGGCAGATCCAACAATAGACAGGTCGACGTCTTTTTTTTTTATCAATTTTATCTAAGAATTAAAAACAGTAAGAAACAACGTGTTACCGCATCACACAAATTCACCAAATATTTACCTCTTCGTCTGTGGGCAAAACCCGTTGAAGGCCTTTTAGTTTCTCAAGAGGAATTGATAACCCATTTTGAAGTGCTTCTAAAATTTCATGTGAACCTGATTTGAACTGTTTCAGCATTATGTTGATCGCTAAGCTCCGATTATTATCTAATATATTTACAACGTTTGCTTTAGAAACACCGTTTGGCGACAAAACAGCAGGTGAAGATTTTGCTCTGGGTTTTTGACAAAACAATTCATCTATTTTTCTGAAGTTTATATTTAAATTAGGAGGGTCCGCCGACGACCAAACCGACTTGTCTGAAAACGCATCATAAAATAAAATATTACAATTTAGACAACTGGTTAAAAATCTGGCTCGTTTAATACAATTATTTCAACATTACCTAAATATTGGTTGTTGACCTTGGTCCAGTTCAAAGTCTTCATTTTTGTTTTTGGTAATGAGTAGTATTTAATATTGTTATTAGTTCTTCTTGTAGGTACTGTCCTATGACCATCAGTAATATTCGTAATAGTTTTACCAAGTCCCAAAAACTCCATTGACGATGACAATGTTGTAGATGATTGAGATGCCTTTTCCGGTATTAAGATTAGCTCTGAAGACCTTAATCCAGTGATGGGAGGAGGTGGTGGAGGTGTCATAACGGGTAAAGGTGGTGGTGGAGGTGCCATAACAGGTAAAGGTGGCGGTGGTGGTGGTGGTGATATTCCTGTTGATGGAAGTGGTGGCGGTGGTGGAATTTTGTGACACAATGATGAAGATGACGGAGGTGGTGGTGGTGGTGGTGGTGGTGGGGGCGGTGGAATTCCTGATGAAATTGGAAGTGGTGGAGGAGGCGGAATTCCTAAAGGATTTGACAGAAATGGTGAAGGCGGTATTATTGAGCGTTCACATGATAATTCCAGAGATTTACAAGTATCACTTTTTATATAGTTCACGTCTAATAAATTTGGACTGTTATTATTCAGCTCGGGATTAGAGTCAACTCCAGTAAGTCCAATACCGTCACAATAACACGCATGGTCTGTCTGAGTAAATATAGAACATTTAATAAGGTTTTTAATATGGCGCCCGTTAAAATTAGTGTGTTCGTCTAATTTGTTGACGACTGGAAGCGCGGGTAGTGACGGTCTTTTAAGTTTAATAGTGGTTCGTTTATCTTTTGGTATATTTAAGCTACAGCGACGGGTATTCAGAGATAAACCTTTATTAAGTCTTTTCTCGTCAGTTTGAGACCCTGTAGAATGTGTTTTTGAAGTTTTTCGATATATATCCAATATTACTTGTGGATCATTACAAATGACTTCGTTGATCAAATTCCAAATGTCATTACTGAAAAAAAAATGTTTTTTATTAATATTTTATTATGTTTATCAATTTTTTTTTTAAAAATATGAATAATAAATACTTATCAATAACTTAAATTCTAAAATAATATTTTACTATTAAAAATTATTAATACATCATTTAATTATCGATATTGCATGTTTTTAAATATTTACATTTTCGCATCATTGTAATCCATTTCAGACATTTGCAGCAAAATGTTTTGCAAATACGAGTCGTATAACGTGTTTGATATCTATTAAATGAATAAAAAAATAATCAATCGTAAACAAAAAAAAAAAATATCATAACCAGTGATTGAATATTAATATATTATAAAGATTACATTTATCATTTAAAATTAATATGTTTTTTTATTTATTATTATTCATTCCATATGTAACTGACAGACAATAATTTTACCTTAGATCGTAACTCGTTAAATAGTTGTTGGTGAGATTTTTGAGGTATTTGATTTTCGTCAGCCAACTGATGCTCTTCGAACACCGTGATTTGTATTTGTAATGCGTCATCTTCGTAACCCTCCATGTTATTGATGGCTGTCCGTAGTCCGAGAGCTATAATACACATATTTGAAAATATAATATTGGTATATGATAGTATGGTCTATGACCAGAACCGGGACACTGAACAAAATAAATATCTTAATCCATTGTTATAAAATATTTATTCGAGTACCAAATAAATTATTGGAAAAAATATTATTTAGGATTAATTGAATAATTTTGACTTTCGATTTAAATATGCATTGAATAATCAACTGTACCTTTAGTTATTTAAATTATGATTTTTATTTATTTTATTCTTATTACCAATTGATCAAGAACTCATTCGTAAATAATTATTAAATGTACAATGTTTTTAAATATTGTAATATCCAAATTTGGAAATTAATTTTCCCGTATTTTTAAAAATTATTTTCTAACATTTTATTATTTACAATAAAATATATGACAAGTGTAATGCATTTCAAAAGGTTTTTTCGTCACATCGTGTAGTTAGTAAAAGACAATATCTCTCTGTTATTCATTTATCATTATGTTAAACGCACCAATCAGTTCGTTTCTGACACACATTCTCTTCCTTGGATTTTGTTCAACAAGAATCAGACAGTTGACGAAAGCCATTAAAGTTGTTTGATAAGCGAATGTATCTGCCAGTTGTAGTTCCTTCACTACGATTTCGTAATCGTGTCTCAACTCTTGTTTCATCTACAAATTATAAAATCATACATGTAGTTATACCGTGGCAAAAATAATATAGCTTATTATAGGACATAGGTACAATAATTTATTTAATTATTATGTTCTACAAAATTTACCTTGATGTGCGACAAGACAGACTTCACGAAAATCATTCCGTCCGCGGAAAACACGCACAACGCACACAACAGTTCGTATACTTGTAGCTTTACGGTTGTATTATTGCATACAAGTGCTGCTAAAAATTAAAACATATTAATATCATTATTTTTGAATATCTTTTTAAATTTAAGCAATCATGTCAATGACTAATATTATATAGTATAAAAATATGTAATATAATAATATCGTGTAAATTTAAACAAATCTGGATAATTTGTTGAAAATGAATTTCATGCAATCGCGACATAATAACCACTTGTTATGAATTCATGCATCCATGTCATTTGCATAAATTATACCTAAATACAACAATATTTAGACGCCTTTAGATTAACTCTGTAGTCTGTTCAATAACAAAATAATATTATTAAATTATGTAAACAAAATATATATTTGTACATGAGACAAAGTTCGCCTCTATACACACACACACACACACACACACACATACATACAATTATTATTCATGCGTCAATAGTACGTATAAAAAAGATGCTCATAAAAAATTATAACAATCATATTAAATTGAATTAACAATAAATTAAAATTTGTTATTATTTAAAATTATAATGTACTGTAATATACCATCATCATATAACATAATACCTTCCGTATTAATGATTTAAAAGTTGGGTCAGATTTAAAAATAAAATGAAATAGAACTGAAATAACGGTGAATTGTAAGTAATTATATTATGACAACAGACTCACTTATAAAGTGTAACCAAAATAAACTGAAACATTTAGGGATCAGGAAGTTTTAAATCAAGTAAAAAAAAAAAAAAGATCAAAGTTTCCGTATAGGTACTGTAGCATTTATGATAGTTGATAGTTATAAAAATATACTTAGCAGAGTATAAGATGCTGTAATAAAAAAATTATCAAGCTGAGCCCTTACATAATGTAGCACGTTTGTTAATGACGTGAAAAATAACTATCGTGTCAGATTGACGATTATATTTACATATGTATACGCTGTTTACACTCCTACACATCCTTCTGCTGGCTGATATTTAAAATATACATAGTACCTAACTTGATAATATTATAGACAAAGTAGGAATCAGTAATTCGATTTTTAAAATCTATACTTCTATATAATTTATTAAGTTGGATATTTAACTTTTTTTAAAACTGGAAAACAATAATTTAGTATTATTTTTTTTTTTGCGTTATTGTACATTGGAGAATATTATGAAATTTAATAACTGCTAATTTCTAAATAAAATATGTAAACTATTTTCAAAAATCATGTTTAAAAAACGTTAACCAGGTCATTTTTTTGAGAAGGACAATTATAATGAAACACACTACTCGTATATTACAGAATAATTGTTTCACCGTGATTAATCCATCAAACTCTATTCCTGTTTCATATGATTTTTAAAAAAGAAATTTTAATTTTTTTGTATGCCTAAATTATTCAAATTTATTTTAATTTCTACATTTTCTTCAACTGAAAATTCAAAAATGAAAACTGCATTTTTTCATATTTCTTACGAAGTTGATCAATATGATAGTATAAAATATTGTTTTTAATTATTTTAGAAATGAAATTATTTATTATTCATTAAACTATTCAAACAAATCATAAAAATTTAATAATTTTTTGTATACCAAAAATATAAAGTAAAATATATGACAATAACATTTAATAAATAAAAAATGAAAACGAACCCGAAGCCAAATACGACGAGTATTCTAGATGAGTAGATATGTATTTCAATCCGGTCCGGGACCTGACAACGGCACGTAAACATTCGACGCACTGCAACTGATCCATTGTATCCATAAGCGATTTTCCACTGGCCGCACCCAAGCTGCTCAACAACGTTCCTAGGCCATCTCTCTGCAGGAACTCTTCTATCCATTTCCTGTGATGCAGAAAAGCAAACCGCGATCCATTAATCGATGAATTATAAAGATATATAGCGCATATCGAGAGCGTTTCTTATTGCAATGATAAACAGCGACGATACAAAAAATTTCACAAAATATATGTATAATAAGATGGGTTATGGGTTAAGGAGTCAAGATTTAGAAAGGACAAAAAAACAATTCTACATGTGGTACTGCTGCAACAGCAGTTTTTGTCTGAGTATTGTTTGGGTGAGTTGTATACTATTATAACGTTAATGAACATTGTCTACATATTTGAATTAAACCCTATCATAAATTTCCGTAACCAACCAAAATTATATAAATAAAAAGTTTTAATATTATTTTATAATATAAATAGTAATATATAAATATTTTTTATTTTTTATAAAAATTACAATTTCATTAACGAATATATAACATTTAAATCGCGATGGGCTGGTCGCAGTAATGCATAGTACATAATATACCTAGCCTATAGTTCACCCTCCGTTTATAGCTTATTTATTTGAAAATACAGTATACTCCTTTAATATTAAACCTCTGGTAGTGACGTACATATGTATATAGTCATATAAATAAGAATTGTGGGTTAGTTCTAAAATAGGAGTTGTAATCAACTCTACAATCTCATCACTATTACATCAGAACGATGATAACCGTCACTTTTTTGACACGTTACCTGATTTCTGATCTTTATCGTAAGTATTAAGTGTTGACAGATTAATAATAACTTATTGTTAAGACGTTTTTTTTTCGATAAAACGAATATTATTCCTTATGTAGTTACGAGAGTATTAATTTCTTCAGGACATCCAGTTTACGGATTTATCAAGATAACATGACATTGGACATAAGAGTTTAATAATATTACAATAATCTTACGAAGAAACAATAAAATATTATATTTATATGGCTCGCACGCAAACAATGACATATTTTGTAATGAATTAGTTTTGATAGAAACAGAAATATTTTCTGAAAAAGATACAATCTAGAAGTCACATAAAGTATGGCATAGTTCGTAAAACTATAAACATAATATAATTATATTAAATGTACTAAATTATTAAATAATAATATGATATACTGCGGCCAAAGTAGATTTTCATAATAAATACTCTTACATACATTATACACGTGATGTCCCATAGTACGTAAGTACGAACAACAGTTAATTTTAATATACACGGAGTCGTCTTCATATATTTTAAAGAATTTAAATATTACTCAGTAAACAATTATTTACCGAAATCAAAACATAATAGAAACCTATAAATAGCATTTTATTTCGTATATAATTAAATACGTATGTTTGCATACGAAATTCGTTAAAAATAATGACATGTGTTTACGTGCAGGTAAACAGATTAAACAACCGGAACAATTTGACGAAGAATACATTATATGACGTTATCCAACCGTTATGTTACTACGTTATATTATGTACCTGCCACCGGCAAACTCCAATCTCGTACATATATTAAAATTCTAGTCATATAATAATATTATAATACATATATACGTGTGTATAATATTATTGAGGTGAACAAATAATTATCATATATATGTAGATAGTTTCGATGTTGTAACAAAACTGTTGACTAAATGATAAGGAATTCAGTGATATTCGAGTAAGTATATGTAGATATAACATTATCATATCATTATATATTTATATGTACCTTAATATTATAATATACGTCTTTAAAATAACTACCATTGGCCTTGATGGTCCACTATCAAAATTATTATTATCTGCTATGGAACACTATACAAAAGAATTCGTGAGAGATAATTTAATTTAATAATCTATAAAATCGGATGTTCACTTTATAGTATATTTGATGCTGGAATATTAAATTCCATAGCGTCTATAAACAATCCGACGTGTGTTATGATATAAATGGTCTCGATAACAGTCATAGTCCATATGCACATTTTTTGAGATCGTTAATAATAATAATTATTATTATTATTATTTTTATTAGCATAATAATCAGAGGCCCTAAACATAATACGTATACATAATATAAATATAATGCTCGTGTAGACATAATTTTTGATTTTTCACACCAACGGCAAACTATCATTTTTTTCTTACCATTTATTTGTTTAGTTTTAATTCTATTTCATCGTTTTACGTAGCCCCTCCCCATATGAATTTTTGTTGATTTAAATAATCGTCTAATCCGTTTGACAAATATAATAACAATATAATAAAACACAATGTACACAAGAAATAAAATATACAAAAACGAACGACAAATAGTTTAAAAAAATAAGTATTGTTGGGAAAAAATCCACTACACAATCCAAAAGCATTCATTGAGAGCCATCGGCGAATTCAATGAAAACTGAGTTGACAATATTTTAATCATATTATGTATATTGTTATATTTTTTTTTCATAAGAATTTTTTGTGACAATAGTGCATTCTTACGTTAATAATTCTCGGGAAGACGCATAATACTATAACGCTCGGCGGTGGCGTGTACGATTACAGTGTTTAGTACGTGTTATATTAGCACAAGTTTACACAAACACCATGGCCAATTTTCCGTGTAGACAAAAATACATAACGATTCCGGTAACAGTGATATTACAATATGATAATTATTACAATGTACAATATGTATATGATGATAATACAATGTATAGAGTATTATTGGATTTTTTGAACAAACTTTAAGAGAGTGGAACGTTTAGGAAATGTGTGACGTTTTACTTATTTATATAGTCGATTTAACTGCTTTATCAATAAATTCTTAAATTCTTATAATAATAAAAGATACTTTTTATACCCAAAACCTCTATTTTAATATGTCGCAAGATTATCAGCTTTTCAGATACCGACATCACATTGTCAAGTTCAAAGATATTACTGTAGTACTTATCTACTTTTAAAAATTCTTCATTTGGAAAATGCATAATAGATTTTTGAGTCACCTCACTTACATAAGATCAAAGTTTCCACAGTAAATCCTGAAGCATCCTGTATTTCGTTGATTGTATAATACAATATGTACTCAAATTTTTGTCATTTATAATATTCCTTTAGTCTATTTAGTCTACCATAGCGATTGTAAGTAGGTAGTAATTATTATTATCATTGATCAATTATTATTGAGGTGTCAACGTTTGACATATTGAAAAGTGTATCCATATAATATTATAATTTATAATATAAGTTATTATTAGTGTTATTAGTTATTACTAGGGGTGGTACGAACTATCCGAAGTTCGAAAAATTGAAAGTCGAACTAAGTTTTAATAAAATACGAACTAAACTGGACTTGAACAAAAAGTTCGAAAATCAAAATAATTCCAACTAAAAAAAAAAAAACGTACGAACCTCAAAAAATTCTAACACGTCAAACGTTTCGAATCAAAAATGTTCTTGGTGTTTATTGTTGTATTAATTTTTATTTTATGATAAAACATAAATGTTATCGTATTTCATTTTTAATGTAGTTATATACTGAATTTTATACTTAAAGGTCCATAGAATAGTCTATTAAATAATAAATAAATATAGTTTTAACTTGTAATTTAGCTCTAAGTGTACAGGTAATAGATCAATTAAATTACAAGATTAGAGTTTTAAAACAATTCGCAAAATGGCTAGTTTTAATTTTCTATTGGATTCGCGGGTAATTTTTAAACTAATGTTAATTTTTTTTGTGGGGGGAGAGAGATTAATCAAATATTCCTAGCGTGTAGCTCTTTTCCCTCATATCACTATTCTGATATTGATATCATGATGCATTATCTTGACTACATAATTTATTTGATATTACTGTTGAGCGATTATTCGAACTTATAGTTATACTAAATTATTAAATTTAAAATATTTATTATAAATAATAGTAATTGAGCAATAGAAATATATGAATATATCATTATTTATAGAAAATAGTCAAGAAACTAACTTGAATTGTTTTTAGATTTTTTAATTTTTTTCGTTTCTAATAATAAAGAGAAAAAAAACCAAACATATTATTGTATTTCCGAATAAGGAATGTCCTCTAAACATTGCTCAATGGTCGCACCCTCATGTATCATTTATGCAGTTTACAGTCCAACAAATAACAATAATAATAATATTTGGCCGCTCGTTTATTGCGCGAGTCTCCGCGGACGGTTCCTCATAAATCGGATTTGTTTTTAACACCGTACGACTATTAAGTACGCAGTTTACGTCGCGTCTTATTTTATGTATGATAAAAATTTCATCTTCGTCCCTATGCATGACTACTAGCATGATTTAATATTATTATAAGCTCGCGGTTATTCCTAGAATAATCCCCAACCGGCAATAAATATAGCTCATCCGAGAGCCGTCACTTTTAAAATTCCAGTCTAGTTTCAATTACATAATGGCGTCACGAGATAATATATACCTATACCATCTTGTGCACATCATCTATACGTATATTATATTAGAAATAGGCAATAGCATTGGAATTTAACGGCGTGCAATATACTTAATAATATATAGTGTGATGGCCATCCACCAGAGTAGTGTTCGAAGTTCACGAATATATTTTACACTTATATATTATATTCGTTTTTTTTCATTCTCGTCATATTACCATAATATCATGTTATTGGTCATTACCGGACATTTTACATTCATGACATCTCGAAAACGTTATTCGACGGTATTACGACGACGAAACTATCAAATACCGTATTAAATACACAGTTTATAATTTTATATTGTACGCGTCATCATCTTTATTTTTCTCGTCTTCTAGTTTCTCTTTCTCTCTCATACTGTCGTTTCTTATTATATTGAATTTTGGACAAATACTATTAAAACTTTACACACACAAAATAATTGTCTGGACTGCAACTGCAGCGACGACGAACCAATTGTATTTCAATTTAATTTAATTCGTTAAACCGCCTGCTGTATACGATTTTTCTAAACGGATATTTTCAATTTCTGATCACCACCACTTCCCCCGATCTTATTTGTTCCAATTGAAACGACACGGACAAATTAAAATATAAATTATTGTACAATTATTATTTTATTTTACCACGGACCAACAAAGACTATGACATATGATTTATAGAGCATTATATTACATAGCTGTTAAACTGTCGACGAGAGTAAGCATAAGGGATATTTATTCGACTGAGAATAGGAGTTTGATTGTTGTGTACTTGTATATATTATATTGAATAATGTGACTTATTAATACGTACATAAAATATATTAAACACATTTTATGTAGAGTAAGATTCAAAAAACACGAATTAAACTTGTTGCAAAAGATATTAAGTACATTTTCAAAGGTTAGGTTAGATTAATTTTATCAATCGGTCATCTTAATTACGTGAAAAATTCAAATTTTAAAATGTAGTACCTAAAATTCCAATTTATTTTATAATGTAATAATTAGCTGTTGCTGTAAAACGACGTCTAAGTCTAATCATGTTATTATTTGTTTAGATAAAGACTACTTACCTACCTTTTGCAATAAGCTGATTAACTTACTTTATGAATGAATACAACCGCAGATTTAACCATCAACGATTTATTCCAAAGTCACCAATGAAAAATAATCTAATTGTATCGTCAATATTCGTTAAATCTTATCTATTAAATAATTATATAATAATGCCATGTTGTACAAATATTACTATTAGCTAAGAGCTTTATTGTATATATTATATACTTATTTGATATGATACATATCTATTTATAAAAAACGACAAAAAACCAACAGTGTGATGTATATTATATGAAAGAACGTCAAGAAACATAATATTATTATTCTGATGCACTTTGAATTACTGAAAAGTAAAACGTGGAATATATAGTAACTGTTTTGATATTAAATATTAATAAATAAACAATTATTTTTACTCGTTGTAAACTAAAACTCTTTATAAAACATAAAATTATAAATTACAATGTTCATAAAATCATAACATTAGAAGTAAGAATTTGGTGTACAAACTGCGATTTTCATCATGCAGGCACGTCCACTAAATTTAAACATTCGAAAACTGTACGTAGTATAATAGAATTAATTACTTTAATGCTAAATTGATAATGTTACAACCCCAGATGTTTGAGATTGTACTAACCTAAATAAAAGTTTACAAATAAGCTCAACTGCTACAGGTTCAAATCAATTTTAAATTTACTTTTTCGCCATTCAAAAATGTTAATAACAGCATAAATTAAAATCATTCTTTGAGAAATTGAATACAATTTTGATTTCATCAGTTCGATTTTTGCTACAACTCGTGCGTTACATTACTATACAGTTACATACTTATTTTATGTTTATATGTGTATAATACTATAAGTAAATCGTGGAACGATTCACGTCATTTGCGAAATAAATGGTATTTGTGTCGTGGTAATTTCGCGTCGAGAGAATTTTAAAATTATTATATCAAAATATCTAGAAACATAGATGCAAATTTTTTTTCCACTCAATACCACAATCAATTGAAATATATCCCATAAAATCATACTCATAACCATAATGGAAAATATCGAAAAATAGACTGCACGAAAAATATTATATGGGTCATTTACGCGTTGTATAAAACAGGTTACGCGCAATATTTTATTATAATATTATTATACGCATACATTATAATATAGTAGGTAACGAAAATACACTTCGGCCGATTGAAAACGAGCGGAAACGGAACAAATTCCTGACCGAAGCCAAGTATGCGTCGGGCGCACAGATGGTTCAGCCCTCGTTGTGGACGACACACGCACGACAGCAAATCGGACAGTGCGAGTTTGTGTGTATGTGTGTGTATACTTAATCATTTTATTTAACCGGACGGCGACGGAATACCAGTTATATATTATTATTATTTTCGTATTAATGCTACTCATACGCATATCATCATTATGCCTATTACCCACGCACCGATATAATATGATAATACTATACATTTAATACATAAACACGAGCGTAGGTAATTATTCATGACAATATTATTATTACGTGAAACGAGCAGTAAACGATTCTTTATCACAAGAGGTGTAATAATATTATATTTAAATTATAAATTATATATATACTAGCGTGCATAGGTGAGTTTATAAATATATATTTGCCTATATTATCTACACGTATAAGAGTGAGCGAGAAAGAGTGAGAAAGAGAGCTGTGCGACGCCACCACCGCTGGAGAGGAATTTTAGGAAGAGTCCCGGCAGTTGACGCGCGCATAAGAATTATGGAACAAAATTAGAAATGTCGCCGGCACCGAATATTTTGGCTTGTTAGGACGACGGACGTACTAAAAATAGTATTCCAGGTTCGCCGTGCTATATGGCGCTCGCCTCACTGCTTTTGACTACGGATGTTCACCTGCAAATAGTTAAATGCGTAATGTGTACAGTAAAACCCCAATATGTATATGTATATTGTATGTGTGCATTAAAGTTCTATTATTTCCGAAATGAAAACTACATTTGCACGCTTGAAAAGAGGGGTACGCGCAGATGCGCATTTGTTGAAGTGACCCAAATTGAAAGTGATACGATGTCAACAATATACACTATAGTATAGTACATTATGTGTCCCTCCTGATCAATTTTAACTATATACGCAATAAACCAAAATAATCATATGGATTTAATTGTTTTTATAAAAAAAAAAATTCTTAATATTATTATTATAATTATTACAAATAAAAATTGCAAATTGTCAAAATTAAATGTGTTATTTTAGAAAATGAGATACAGGGTGAAAATGTATTTAAACTAAAAATAAATACCTAATGAGATATCATCCCACCCTTACTTGGACCATTAGGAATTCGTAGTTGAGAAAAAAAATCATAAAATTGAAATATATATCTTACAGTGTATAGTGCTTTTACATAATGTATTATTACTATATAGGTACAATATTATATTATAATTATTATGTTAAAAATTAATAAATATACATGTTTAGAGACATTTTTTTCTTAATTATTGTATGCAACACTATGACTTTTCTGCTATTAGGTGGTGGCACCCCAGAAGTATACGCTTAAAAACTAAATTCTTAACTTACAACTCGTAAGAGTGAAATTAAGAGTAAATAAAAAATCATCTTACAACATACTCATAATATGTCTTGACTATTTATTTGAAGACTTAAAGTACATACATACCTAAACATTATCAGCGGTGTATACAAGAGGGAACGTGGGGGTCAGACCCCCCTCCCATTGGCTTTATAATTTATTGTTTTTGCTTAAATTATGCATTATGCACTATATTTTGTAATATTATGAGTTATCAAGCTATTGAATTTTGACAATTTTGTCTATACTAAATTTTATTTTCATTTATTTGTATCATGTAATTTTGCGACTTTTCCCTCCCATTTAGTTATGTTGTTTTCTTTTTTTAATCCCTCCTCCTTTCAGAAATAATGTTTACAGCACTAAACATTATTAAGCTATTACAGCTACTGAGCTACTTATATAGGTATACACATAATTAAAATAAACAAAATATTATTTGATAATACGAGACTTTGAAATAAGGGTCGCTGAATTATTATATCAACGAAGTGAAAATATATTAATAATTCAGGTATAAAATAATATTATAGTACTTCATATACATTACGTACTAACGTGGTAATATGATATAATATTTTTTTTTTTACATAAATTGTTAAGACCCTGTCTCTGCATAATATCAACCGACAACCTACATAATCTGCAATATTATACTGTTAATGTACTACAGTATTATATTTAGGTATTTATATTGTGTATATGCTCGATGAGTGTAAAAGTAGATGGTACCTACACATATTATCATTTATTAATTATTATATTTTGTATACATAGCGTAAATATAATAGTAAATAATATAGCCGTGTTAGTACACTATCGTGACGATATAATAATAATATTATATTGTACGAGTATTGTTCGACTTTGTCACGTTGTTTATATAGGTAGCTCTTTTACTGTATTTACAAATTGAAGGAATTGAAAAAAATCGTATTTTTCCGAGGCTTTTCAGCTCTATATAACATTATAATGCACGCGACCGCTGACTTATTGTCGTGCGTACATCACCCTCGGGCTCAAGCGCGCACCTATCCAACACCAAAACTCGTACGCATATACCGTTATCGACGCAGGTACACGGTTTGTGTAGGTAGGAATGGGCGGGTAAGTAGTAGTAAAGCGAGTAAGGCGGGTAGATATCGTGGATCATGGTATATCGTGTATATAATATGGTACGCACGCCGCTAAAAACAACACAACGTTTGCGTCGCCGTTGCGGATGATAACCTCCGGAGACGAATCTGTTGTCATCGCGGTCGTCGTGACGTCATACATATATACAACATAATATACGCGTATTCCAATGATAACAATGTATTCATATATATATATATACATACACGATATGTACATATATTTCAAGCGGAGACAATGACTATATAATATGTACACGGGCGTGTAATTATAATATGATTGTAGCTCCTACCTACCGCAGAAAAAATGTCGATCCGCTCCGGGGTGAGAACAACAATATAATCGAGTTATTATAATATCATATTATACTGTTGTGTTGTCGATATAATATTATTATATGGATGTACTGTTGTTGTTGTCGTCGTCGTTGTCGTCGCAGATCGGGTCGTTTCCTGAACAGCGCGTTACTCCGGAGGACTTAACGGCCGCGAAACGTCTATACGCGTCGAGACTACGATCGTTTCAGGCGTAGATCTATTATGCAGGTATACCTACCATAGGAGGTGCCTACGCATATTATACGTTATACTAAGTATAACACAGTATAAGAATAACAATATATGCGGCACAGCCTGGCCGACTTTTTTAACCGGCCCGCAGTCTATATGGAATGGTTCATTTAACTTGCTAGTGTTAACACGTATTTTCTTAAGTAAATTATTGTGTTAAAAATATAGCGTTTAAAGTGTGTACAAGTAACAGACCTCAATTCTTGTGGGGCTGGGGCATATCCTTTTCTATCTTTCTCCATTCGATTAAAGACTTATGCAAACTTATTATTAATTAATAAATAAATATTTATCCTGTATTTGACCAATTAGCCTACATCAAAAGTTTCCAAAAATATTATGTTTCGGCAGAATTCTAATCATATGAAATCAAAAATGTATAGAAAGTCCTTAAAACAAAATAAAAAATCTAAAAATCACTATGACAGAATAAGAAAAAAATGCTTTTCACTTTATTAATACTCTAAATACTTCAACCTTTAAGTAATTGTAATATTTGAATAAACCAAAACATATTTTAAAACTCACAACATTTTACTCAAAAAAACTAAGTTTGGTCATGTAAACCAATCGCTCTGTATAAACTTAGTACCTACATATTGAACTGGACACTCGTCGCGTCGAATCCGGGCGCCTATCACTGTGATTTTCGTTTTGAGTATGTGAGTACAACAACAAATAAATAATATAATAAATAATAATAGTAATGATATGATGATGATAATAATATTATTATCCTCGCGTCCGTGAATGTGGTTTTTGTTCTATCGGACGCGGGTGCCCCTTTTGTGTTACGGTTTGTGGGTCATAAATCCCGGGATAGTTACACATATAATATTACTATTATGTGTATACGTACAATATATACAAAGCGTTTGCATGTGCGTCTGCCCTCGCGACTTCCGGCCACTCCTGTACGCACGACGTCAATATAAGGCTGTTTTTCCAATGCGTATATGTATACGACAACATTCAGGCAGGCGCCCATTCGGCAGCCGATCGGCTCGAGAGGTTAAAATAAAAAAAATAAAATTAATGTACCAATATATTATTATAATAATAATACGTCGTTAACAAAATCCAAAGCGTTACATACGGTAGCCAACACGATATAATATATTATGCGGTATACCTACATAATATCAAATATGTACGAGCATGTGTGTGTGTGTGTGTGTGTGTGTGTTGTGGGAAACGCCTAAACCGCGATTAATTAGGATTTATTTGCGCCAAAGACTTAAACACTGCACTGCACGCGCGCATATTATTATATTGCACCTATATCGTGTTAAAATCGTAGTAAATTACTCATAAAAAGAATTTGAATAACTAGATTTCTCAAGAAATATTCCCAGAGTTCATCGACCATCACTTTCTATTAGGTACACCTAAACTCATCAGTCATCGATAAAATATTATATGATAATAATAAAACTGTGATGATAATAAAAATTACGAAAATACAACGACCGAATATATTATTATTATAGTCTTACAAAACGCCATTGGTCAAACATAATATATTTTCGTATACATTTAGTGCTTTCAGAAACGCGAAGGCATTAAAATGTGTATTATATTATTATGTCAAATACCACATTGCACTTCAGCTACAGTGGACTTTCTATACAGAATTTAGTCGATATTCTCATTAAGGAGCACCCATACCCTGAGAGTCTGATACCCGTTTCATTTGTGCGCATAAATATCATGTTAAAAGTTACTTTTACAACGAAGTACTTATTTTCATCTCCGCCTGCATAGTTGTTTACTTTTACTGCATATAATATATACATAATTTAAAAATCAGTTCAAATCATGAATAATTTGAGTTCAATGCATTTTTTTTTTCAAAAACCATATTAAACTGTTTCAACATGTTTCAAATAAGATCACAAGATTTTAACATTTTAACTCTTTGCTGTCGATAGTTGTACGATAAGTAGTACCTCTATATATATATTTATTCCTTCACATCATATTTTAATTTTTCAAAGTGGTAATTAAACCATTAAGCAGATATGTTTGACTGGCAGTGCTCATCTCAAAATATTTTATTTTACTACTTATTCACATTCAGGAAAATCACACAGATTTTGGTCAGCAATTATTAATCCTCCACACAAAAATATTAACCGTGTACACTGTACACATTATTAAAAATTAATAAAATCATTTTTGTGGCACATAAAAAAATATTTATCATGTAATGTAAACTTTTTATTGTTTTAAACCTTTTCATATAAACTAAAATATATTTATTTTAGTTATATAAAAGATTACAATTTAGTAAAACAAATTTGTTTTTATTTATATTCCTTATTTATTGGATAGACAGATGATCTTATACGTCATATGACGTGATAATGTGTATTCAATAATTATTTTTGAGTGAGGTACACTTTTTTACTAAAGACTATGATTTCCAATCATATACATAAAATAAGTATTTGGGGGGCGAATTTCTCATCAAATATGGTGTGATTACTGTGGTGAATAATGAAAACAAGCTGTGAAATAATAAACATTATATAATAGAAACTTTTGTAAATGTATTGAGGTAGTCGCAGATTTCAAGAACACTATACGTATAAAATATAATGCATATAAGTATTGCTATTCTGATTTACCGAACTAATCTATTTATTTTTTAATAACATATTATTAAATAATGATAATTTATTGATTTATTACTGTTTAATCTGAGTTCCACTTGTATTGCATTGTATGGTAGATTACTACAATTGATAAATATAGTTATAAACAAATAGCAATATTTATAAACGTTTTTAATGGTAATTTATCTTTCTGCTTATCTTCTGGTTAAAATTTTAACTAAAATTTATTCACGATAACAAAAACATAATATATAAGAAATTATAAGAATGCGGCGAACAACTGTAGTTATAGGCTAAAGCAATTAATATAATTAATTTTTATTTTCATAATTCTCAAACCTACAACCATTTTACATACACGAGTAGCATGACTTCAAAGCTATACCATGTATGTGTATACCTAATAAAATATAATCAGACCTTAAGATTTTTGTTGCGTATACTACACGAATAATATATAATATATTAACTATCTACAATATCTAAGTGGATATACTCTGTGGACAATAATCTAGTGGTTAAATAAATATGCATTATACATGTGCATACTACATATAACGAAGTATCAAATAGGTATAACCACCTGTAATTTGATTTTTCGTTTGAATACATTTTATTTTTTTTAATTGTTTACAGAATTCCTTTAGAACAACACGCACGCGTCATTGTTCTGAATTAGTTATTATTATGATACTATCGTTGTACTAATAGAACAAGGGCTTGAACAAGATATTATAATGGTGAAATTAATGCTGTAATGATGACGATGAAGTCGAAATTAATTACTTGCCTTATAATAATAATAATAATAATAATAATAATAATAATAATGCACTAGGCAGGCATCACGGGAAGACCTCAAAATATATATACATAAACAATAATTTAGTAAATAGTATAATAACTATGACATTGAATAGGAACATTTTTCGTGTCGCCGTTCTTAATAATCAGATACAAATATAAGTAATAGCTTTAAAAAATATGTAAAAATATGACTACTAACTGCCGCTGCCATTAGTAAATTATTTCGTTGAGTATTTTTCTTTTCTATTCATTCTATAGAATAATAAAAAAGATTGAAAAAATATCAAATATGTAAACGATGCATTGATGCATATTATATAGTATTATATCATACATAACATATTTTGTAACTAACATTTAATTATATTTGCAAACTATAAAATATTGTATGAACTTATTAGTTATTAATAATAATATAAATCATGTTAAAAATAATCGGTTAAATTTTGATTTATGAAGAAAATGTGAGATTTTAACTCTATAACTTGAATTAATTATATTTAAATTTACCTCGTAATAACCTGTTATTTTAAAATTAAATAATATTTAAAAAATAATATATTTAAATCACCTCCCCCGAATTTGAATCCTTGAAGTAATATTAATACAGAGTTCATTATTTCGCTTCAATATACATCCTAATATTATACGTCACATTTAATTATTGTAAATATAAATATAGATTATAAATTTTTCTATTTTAATATAAATATTGTATTTTATTATTGTTGACACGATCGTTTAACCTATATACGTGTAATAAGCTTGCACGCAATCGTTTGGCTTGACACATCGCAATTTATTATATGATATTATATAATTATATTTTGCCATAATAATATTACATCTCGCAATATTATTAAAGTTCAAAATGATTTTGTATACAAACTCTTTAGAATGTGATTTATCTGTAGAGACGCTATACATACAATAAACTATTATAATTTATCTATATCTATCTATAATAATTATATTACTTGTTTTGCCATTTTTGCAGCTTACAATTGTCCATGTTCAATTCAATCATTTGCGTAATGTGAGTCACACGACATATTTTATTGAATTCAAATTTAAACGAACGATAAACATCATAAGGCAGAATAATATTATCATCGAACTAAGACGGTTTTTAAAAAAAAAATTAAATAATATAATAAATTATAATGCTAACAAGGTATAGTATAACAAAAATTAAAACGTTCACACACCGAAATAAAATAAATTTTAAAATTAATAACTATTATACTAAAAGGCCAATATAATAATACAATATATTAAATCAATTAAACACATGTATATGTTTTAAAAGTGTGGAGCGCGCGGAAGACTTGTCTACACGAGGTACACGACGATTTTAAAACTCGTTCATACACATGGTTCGGTTTGTGTACATCAGCCAAGATTGACTCCCACCCCTCCCAATAACTGTAGTATTATTGTTGGTTTTAGTCAGCGTTAAATTATCTTAGAACAAATGTTTATACGTTTTTTATTATTACTATTAAGTTATATATCATATATTATATAATGTTTTAATATATATAAATATATATTATGTTATTAGATCAAATAGTATAATAATATAATAATTGTACAAAAATTATTATATAGTTTCATTATTTATGAGTTTTTCAGTTTGTTTATTTTAATGGAATTGTATTTTTTTTATTATTATTAGTAAATCTTTCAAGATTCAGCTGGAATTCTTGAAAATTATAAATAATTTCGTCTCTGGATTCATTTAAACTTTGCAATACTTTACAATTACGAAGTACGTTTTAAACACGATAATAACAGAAAATTAAAATACCTAAGACGCATATTAAATTCTTAAATAATGATTTTTTTTTTTGTTTATATAATCTGAGACAAAACAAACGTATGTTTTATAGTATTTGTTTTAACTCCGCCAGAACTATTAAAATATATAACATTAGTAACAATAGTAAAAAAATTAAAGGTTCACATACAATTAAATTGACTATAATGGCGAACATTCTTTAACAAAAGTCCTTGTGTGAAAGGAATAAAATAATAATAATCGATTTCAGTCCTTATGAAATATGTGCTTACTTTATGATTTCATAAAACGCGTACTCATAAAATACTATTATAATATATAATATGGATATTTTTATACTATTATAATATAATTGCATTTATCATCAATCAAATTTTTTTTTAAGTCACACGTGTATACAAGTAGCATTTTTGTCTTTTACATAACACTTCAGTGTCCAAATGATTTAAAAATATACATATTATAGGTAAAATAAAAATGCTATGTAACGAAGTAATATAATATACTAAATAGTATACAATATGAATAATATCTACATCCATAATTATTTATTTGATGTATATTAAATTTAAATTTTGTATAATATCATACAGTTAATAATATTAATACACCGAAAATATGATATTATACTATTATGATAATTAAATAATTGATAAAAACGCCAATAAAGTATTTTTCATGTATGGACTATGGGCATATGACTGATATCAGTTATACCAGTATATATATATGGTCAGCGTGTTTTCCTATTCAATACAATTCTGATAATACTGTAGGATTGTAATAAATGCATACAGGTGTAGTGTGTATATCAAAAAATATGATGTAATATAATATACCTTAAAGCACATTAAACGTGTAAAATGCATTAAGGTACAGAGTAGGAGAGAGTAATTATAAAACTTCACAGTAATTATTATTTGATATCAATAAAATCGGATAATTTATGGGTTATTATTAATACATGGGTAATTGCCAATTTTTTAGGAAATTGATTAAAAAACTAATCAAGGCTACATAGATATTGAATTCCCTTTAATAAGCTCAAGGTTTGATGAAAAACCAACTGTGAGGTATATGTAAAATAGGTTCAATAGAAAAAAATGTGAATTATCGGAATTGTTGTCGGTTGTTCAAGACTACGTGTTAGGTGAAAAACTTTAGAATGTATAATAACATTAATAACGTCTTATTTATTTTAAATAAATGCATATTATACCTAAAACGAACACAATTTTATTTGTGCGGTTGATTTGACTTATTTCAAAATATATATCGTCTACGTTAAACCTAACTTAATATTATTTAGGAAAACCATCGAAATTGTGGAAAAAAATATTCATGTTATCAGAACATTTAAATATCACAATATATATTATTATTATAGTTACTCGCATAATTATCAACGTCTCTCGCGATCCACGTCCCAATATTTTACAGCAACAGGTGTATGATTATATTATATTATATCATTGCAGTGCTGCAATTATGTGAGTTGGCACGAGAATATAATTATATTGTTACAAAAACGAAAATAATAACAAGATGAATAGTAAGTACAAATAAAGTGTAACGCCTATTAAATACAGACTATTATTATACACAGAGTCCGTACAGCATCATATTTAACCCATTCCAAAACTAGCATAATACAATAAGTAAAGCTGTATATATTTTTCAAATCATTGTACCTAAAAAAAAGATTGAAATTATTATTTAGCATTTTTTTTTTAATTTTATACAAGTAATTTTATCCATTTCCGTAGTATCTCATAATTTTAACATGTTATTATCAATTTTGAAAGATATTTTTCAAGTTTAGTATTTATGAAGAATATGATGTATACCTACTGCATGTACTATTTCATATAATATTTATATATCTAACGTATTTAAATAAGATAAATTATTAATAAAAGAGATTTTCTGTAAGTTTAAACTTATTGTTTATTAATTTTGATATTTTTGATACTTTGAATATCTATTACTAGAACACCCATACTTATTCATGGTTCAGAATTTTAATATATGCATTATACACTTAAAACGAATTAAACGTATTGAATTAAATACGCCATGCAGTTCTGTGCTATTAATATATGGAAATACAGAAAATAAAATAAAATGTTGAATTGACGTTTTTACAAAAAATATTTTCGAAAGTGCCATTTTTATTGCGTATAGGTATTTGTTTCAATTTGCACTAAAATAAACTTTAAAAAAGGTTGAACATAATATTATTACGATTATGGTAAGATAAAACCGAACCGCTTCCTTGTAGTCGCGAGATGAGTGCTATTAACCTCCCAAATTACATATTTGTCTTTAAAATAATCAGGCACGTGACAACGATTTTGATCAACTGTCGGTAGATATCTAAAATTTTAAATTTTAATTCCACCATAAATAGGTTAGGTTAGGTAAAAGCTTAAAAAATGTATTTTTTGTACTGTAATCCAAATGTTATGTATTATATTATTTATTCTAATTTTTATGAAGAAATTCAATTGAACAGTTAAATAATTTGCAAAATGTTTAATGTTATGCTAAAATAACAAAGTATACTTGCAATTTTAATAACTTTCTACTACATAAATGTTCTTCAGCTACTGTAACATCTCTAAATATATAAAATATAATAAGTTGACGCCGTTGATAGTAGTATCATTAGACATTGATTAAAGTTTAAGATACCTGGCTGCTACTAATATGCATTAGCTATTTTACAAACTATATTTATAGATAATATAGAACTCCGAGCCTAATATAATATACAGGGTTCATATGAACAACAATTCAAGCGTACAACACATTCTAGAATATTTCACACGGATACGGTCATTTGATGTAGAATATAATTTTGGTTGGAGTACGCATTATTATTATAATAGAGAGAGAGAGAGAGAGAGAGAGAGATATCAGTAACTGTCAAAATTACTATATATATATATACAATTCGTTTGTCGTCAACAGTTTTCCGTTCATTCATTATTATTTCTGATAATGCGGTATTTTTAAATTTTAGAATAATAAATGGTGTAGTAGATGATGTTGATGTATCTGTTGAAGTTCATGTGATTGCAGACT
Organism: Rhopalosiphum nymphaeae; assembly: GCA_036289425.1. NCBI lineage: Eukaryota > Metazoa > Arthropoda > Insecta > Hemiptera > Aphididae > Rhopalosiphum > Rhopalosiphum nymphaeae. The sequence continues at coordinate 9,310,066 of JAZAQC010000005.1, forward strand.
GTAGTACATATAACAGCAGTCGTTGACGATGGGGGTGGGTATACGCCCCCTCAGATTGCCTGTGCAGCGCGCATATGGACCACACATGTTTCACGCCCAACACCCCCGACTGTGGTTATTCGACAGATACAAAAATGTCAAAAAACGAAGAACATCACTTGTGAATGATGAAATATGAATGAAAGGTTCGATGAAACTATACACACGCACATGAGGTTATTATTATTCTATATTTTGTGAGTTATAAATACACAATATATAACTATTGTTAATTATAATACTTGTGAGAATACGCGAGCGGACGTTATGTCTGTCATTCATGTAAAGTATCTAGTGTTTTAAATTGGTGGACTTTGAATTATCGTAGCGATATTAGTATCTACTATTATAGTAATTTATTACTAAAAAGAGTAAAGAAATGGATAGATGATAAATTCTTCCAGTATTTTTAATATTTTAAATTACTGTTGACAAAATAGATAAATTTCATAAAGTTTAAAATTGCTTGAAAAATAAACTTATTTAAATTCTTATATATTTTTTTAAATAATTTATTAATTGTAGTTTATATTATATAAGGTTTTCTATAATTATGTTATTTTGGAATTAAAAACAGTAGAAATGTTGATAGATGTATTTCTTAAACTATAATCACTAAATCTAAATACAATTCAGCCATTGATTAGTGGTTAAATGAAAAATAAGCACGTGCCATTTATTAGTTTATAATTTACTTGCATTGAACTTCGATCTTTAAATTGAATCTATGAATAATCAAAATCTTTAAACTAGATAATGACACATGAAATACCATCAGGTAAGAATTACAAAAAAAGCAAACATTTTTTTTTGTGACTGCTAAGTTACTCATGTTTTATATTTTGACTCTGACTGTGGGATTTAGGTATAACTTAGTATAAGACAAAAATCTGGCTATTTCGTCACACGACAAGACGCACTGGGAGAAATCTTTATTATAGTTATATTATATATTATAATAATAACACAGTAGTCAGTACCAGCTTTAGTTTATCGAGCAGAGCGAAAAAACATTTTTCAAATAAGGAAATTAATTAATTTAACCCCCTAGTATGATTTATATGTTAAACGACATTGTACATATACAGAAACCCCGATAATTACTAGACGAACGTGTACGCAACCTACGTCGTCGTTTTTTACAATATTTAAATCAATATTCATGTATAATATCTATATCTGGTGTTTTTCTTTCGCCTCGTAAATAATTTGGGCTCATCGTGATTCGTGAGTTAGACGTATTATTACACAACTTCATGGAAGAGTATAACATAGTCATAGAGTCATATAAAATATACATATAATATTATAAAATACATATATTAAATATATTTGTTAGCGTATGTGTAATTAGTCACATAAATTATTATAATTAAAAGGGTATATAACTCTTATCTGAGCTCCTAAATCCCGTCTGATTTTACTGACGTAACCGGTCGTGTTTTTTTCAACTTTATAATCGATGGAAACATTATAGTAGCAGCGAACTGCAGCTGTGGTAACAGCTCTTGGAAACTAATATATATCTAATATCTGTATATTATTATGCTAACGCATAAAATGGGACAATATTTAAAATGCACTCTAATTGTATATTATACGAGTTTGAACATTACGAGCACACTTATTTAGTATTTGTTAGAAAACGGAAGTGGAATAAATTAGATTTTTACGTTTTAACGCGTTTTAAAAATGAACTGCGGAACCAAGTACCAACATATTATAATATATAGTCACAATATTACAATAACAACAACTATAATGATATTATCATTATTCATTATACATACACCACGAGAATGGGGTTCGCCCTCAACGCCGCCGAAAGGATATTATAATATGTATGGATTGTAACAATGCTATACAGATATGTGCACACCACGTCGAGAATTGAACATAAAAAAATATGTATAGTATCGTAAAATATCATAATATAATATAACTGAAAGAAATTTGTCATTGATATTATATTATTTTGTCCTTCTAATTGAATTTTGCATACTCAAATAATATCAAATTATCATCATATGTCCATATGTATAAATATATAGGCGAATCAATGATTAAAGTACATAAATTATAAAAGTTTCATGAAAATATATAATATTTTCAACTTTAAAATATTTCAGTAAAACCTAAAACTTATAATTCTTTTATTGATTTACATAAAAAGTATAAATTATACCTACTAAAACTTGACTGATAACCATAATAATACATTATTAATCTTAATTTATATTGTTTCATCTAGCTTATTTAATTCTATACAATATCATATTATAAGAATATATATTTGTATTTTCTTACTATGTGTTATTTATCAAAACATAGTATTTAAAACTAAAAAGAAACGTTTTTTGTTGTCACAATTAAGATGAAAAATTGTATCAGCTTCAACCTGTATCTTATTTTTTCCAGTACTAGCTAGAACATATATAGTTGCTAAAATAAAAATAGTGTATTATCTTATAATTTCTATGTGATAATACCCAATAAGCTTCTTACATTACTATACTATTATAAAAATACAAATCGACCAATTAAAATAATTTTATTATAATTCACAATCTTAAAAAATATTTCAGACTTTAAACACTACGTATTAATGTATACCACATATTATACGCGTCTAAACTAAAGTCGTCTAGTCGTATTTATTATTAATAATTACAATATTTACAATATAATATTTTATTGCCATAAATAGTTTGTAATAAGTAATGACTAATAAGTGTACGCGCTGCACGTTATTGAAATTCGAAACGACGAGTAGCGCATTTATATTACGTACGCTTTATGACGAGAAGCGAAACTTTTAGAGCGATATTATTATTATTATGTGCCGCCTGTCATACGGACGTAATTGACTGTGTGTTTCTATTTCAGAGGCGCCAAAACCTATAATTGAAGATAAAAAGCCCATTAATAAAGATACGTTTTAAAAGCCTATTTTTAAGCGGACCGTACAAGTGGATTTTTTGGCGCCTAATTTTACAATTTAAACACTTCACTCTGTACAATGGTATGTCTACGGCTAAATAAACTATTTTCGATTTCATTTTTAAATATTATAGCCTATTCTACGAGATCCCTATATTATTACGTAACGCGTATTGAGTATTTTTCATTTTAAACGCGATTCGGAATCGTTGATCGTTTTGAATAATGTTATACTATTATACACTCACGAGAATGTCACACAATTTAAATAATAACAATATATAATATAATATATTATATTATTCGTACCTTATTACGCGTTGTGTAGATTATTTCGAAACCAGAAAATATTATTATATTTCAAACTATATACATTATTAGATAAGACGCATAAACTAAGGGTCGTACACTTCAAAAATATCTATACTAACTGTATTAGAATTTTTTTCATAAATATTATTATAAATTGAAATTTACAAAATATAAACATTTAAAATTAAAATTAAATATGATTGTGTTGCAATAAATGCAATTATATTTTTTGAAAATATAATATTCTACATACTTATTTAACATTTATTATTTGAATGCTAATAATAGGGGGGGGGGAGCTCAAAGGGCTAGTAATCTGTGGGTTTCTGGTTCTACACTATTTTCACAAATCTTAAAAATTAACATGAACTATATCACTGTGGTTATTATTTTATACAATACAGTTTCGTTTTTTATTTTCACTTAGGTAAAGTGTCTAAATAGGTATATTATACGTATTACTAGATTATAAATTAATGATCTATATTAATATAAACACATATTGTTGGAATACATATAATACAATATGCACTTTCCATATCAATATGTTCACTGTCCACTGAATACACACATTCATCATATACTGTGGCAAAATAATATGGGCTCTTTAACTAATGAATAGCATTTATTTTTATTTTTTTCGCATTAAAAATTAACAAATTACTTATTTCGACAATTAATAACAGTTTGACGAATACAATACTGTATATGGTAATATGATACTACAAAATATATCATATTATAGTATAGTTATAATATATAAGCAAATATTATGATAGTTGATTAATCAATTTATGAGTAATATAATCAATGATAGATAGTACATTTGATAAGAAGTGTAATTAAAACTGTTGATAAAAAATAAATTAGCAGGTTAATGGTAGTATTAAAGTCTGAACGAATTAGAATAAAACATTAGAACTAGACAGAGTCAAATAATCATTATAAAATTGTATTCTTAGTTGCATCTACATATAATGATTTGTTTTTGTAGTAGTGTCTGTAGGTATTCAATATGTGGTATTTTTTTTTATTAAAAAATGAGATAGGTATTTGTCATTATATATTGTGTGCATTACCCGTATATGTTATATTATAATAAATATGTGAGATGTGACAAGATTTCGTGATTCATAAACGAGTATTCGCTTATATGTTTATGTATTATAATAGCTATACCTATTTGTCTTGTACTGCATATATTGACGCAACGCAATTTATTATAATACATTAATATGCACAATGACTTGTAACTAACTGTAGTTAATGTTTTAATATTAAAAAAAAACCATCTGTATAAGGTAGAACGCAAACTTATTATACAGACGCATAAAACCTCAAGTACAACGTTCGGATATCGGATGATGGTTTAATGTAATAAGTACATAATCCACACAAATACGTAGGTGTAATATTATCGCCAATTATAATAAGTATAGTATTATTGTAGGAGGTATTCATATAGAACATAATATACAGGTTGTCGAAAACGAAAATCAATTTGTTAAAAACTTAATGGACAACTAGACATTAAAAACAAAAAAGTCTGGCGAAATCTTTAAACTCAAGATGCTAACAAGATACACCTCGTTAACGCAATTTTCAATGGACCACTTACTATTTAGTATTTGCATATTTATATAATATTTCGGAATAAACGCTTTATACAATCATATGTAAATATCAAATACTAATAATGATATCATAACAATTTGCAATAACGATGAGTGTCAACACACAAAGTTTAGGACTAATAAATTCGATACTGGTAGATTAAATTTTGAAGCGAAATTTTGTCGTCAACTGTCAATGAAATAGCCCAAGAAATGTATATTTACGAGAGTAGAGGAAAAAACATAACACCCAATTGTAATGTACAGTCTCACGGTTGCGAATAAGTAAACTTGTTGAGTTTGAAACAAAACAGTGTAAATACAATAGGTAACTAGGTAATAATATCGCATATCCACGTTGCACACTTGATGGATATATATTATTATATTTTATAAAATAATATAAAAGGGTAGTTGCTATTTGCTAATTATGTTATTATTGAGACTTAAAGTGTAGTTGACGTAATTATCAATTGGATCGAAACAATAGAATCGAGTGAATAATAAAAATTAAAATAACGCAATTCAAAAGAAATTAGTGCTTACATGTGCAATGTGCATGTATTATATACACGGTGTGGTAAATTTTACTGACATAAAATAATTTTCTAAATTAATTTCAGTGGTTTAAAAAAAATACTATTTCTTTGTGTACAATATAAACTAAAAAATAAATAAATATTATAATACTTACATCACGTTTGTAGTGTTTTGAAAAAAGTAAATAAAATTTGTGTAGGTATTTTAATTATAATATCATACATTTAGAGAAGTCAAGTAAAATTTACTTCCATACATAAGTTGTGATCCACGATACTCATATAAATTATAAAGCATACAACACATATTATAATAGCCTATAGGTAATATATACTACATACCTATATTATAATAATAAAAAGTTACATTTTGATGAATAATAATAATAAGTTAATTACGTACAATTATAATATTACATTTTGAAAAAAAACACTTGAAAAATTCTGTCTTATTGATTATATACTCCTATAATTTAAACATATAATTTATACATCTTAATAATATATTTTATGCCATACAATGTGTGCATGTATACATTATAGGGATTAGAGATAAAATATTATATCGGTACATTTACCAATTCGAGCTGCTCGCGCCTTCGTCTGAAGCCTAAACAATATAAACTACATATTGTCTACCTATCTATTGTTACAAATATAATAAGTATCTACTACTGAAAACTGCTATTGTATTAAAACTTACTTTAAAGTTTATATTATTTACTATTATAAATTACCTATTTATTATAATATTTATTTGTACGCATAGACTGTGACTTAATCACGTCATCACGATTTTCTTTTCACGTTAATCACGTTTAATTGTCATTTATTATAATAATACTTTTAACCAATTATAAGTAGTGTCTTCCACTAAAGAATAATAATACCTACTAAAAAATAAAGAAAAATATCTCATAGGTACACAAATATATTTAAGTTTTTGTTTCCAACTTCATTATTCCTTAAGATTGTTAAAAAAACATCATACCCGTAGCATAAGTATGTTATATTCGCCTTGCTAACACACAGCATGGCCAATTTGTATTAATACAGCTAACTAAAACATTAGAAGTTTGAACTGATACTAATGGAATTGACATAGGTTCTATATCATGTACATATATTTACTATGTAATATACGCCCCTAAATTATCACTATAAATATCACGCAATAGAACTAATAGAAGTCTATAAATATATTTTAGGAATCTAGGATGTAACATGTAATTAAATGTGCATCAAGGGACTTCCAAAACTTCGTAAAGATGGTACAATCATTAGTTTTAAATTATCAATAATATTGTTACCGTAATAAGATATATAATGTATTTTTTAAGTATACAAATATATATAAACCTATATGTATTATGCACTTTGGTATTTATATAGATAATAATAAAATTTTCAAATTTGTATTAAATAAAAAAAAATGTATTTAATATGATAATTATAAAAAAAAATCAAGAAGTTGAGTAATATTTATTGACTTCCCTCTCTCCATGCCGAGATACAGATACGCCACTAGTGTGTACTATGTATTTATTTATTTATGTATAAATTACAGGACCGAACCAATTATAAATAAATAGTAACAATTATCAAAACGAAATACATATATTATCATGAAACAAAAACATTTGTCAAGCCTATTTAAAAAAAAATCAAAATTAATATATATTATGTAGGCAATAGTAGGTTGGTCAAGCAATGTAGGGGGTCTTCAGGTTTTACGTTTATTATCATACCATGACAACATAATAATAAGTACAGTTATTATAGTATTAGATTAAAAAGTAAATACAATAAGTACATACCTATGTTGGCAAATATATTGAATAAATGGCGGCGGCCCACTGACCACCGTATATTATATAATATTATACTAAACAATACAACCAGCGGAGGGCTATATATTATGGCAAGTGGTTCTTTCACAAATATACGATAGTAGTGGTTGCGTAATGATTTCTGTATTTATGATGATTAAAAATAATATAATATATAATAATATTATGCCTAAAACAGCCGCAGCCACTTGTCTTGGTATATTATATATTATATATATTGTTATTGTGGTATTTGATTCTGCTTGTTCCTAATGTTTCTAAATAATATTATGTTATACATATTATAATAACGTTATTCGTATCGACCGGCACGATCTCGATAATTGGCCACCCACCCACGCGCACAACGGCGAACATTGTCGTGGAGCTGATGTGTGTAACCGTATAAGTATATTATTATACAGGTCGAAAAGCTAGTTTTTTTTAAGAATAGTTTAACCAGGAAAAGGGTGGGGGGGATTGTCACCGAGTACGCGCGACGATTTTGTGTACAAAAACGTTTATGTAGGTTTATAAATTATATTAAGTAAACACAGCACGGATTTTAAGTCCATGTGGCCTGTGGTAAACCGTAAACACACAACTCTGTTGTTGGTAGTAATAAAATCTTATTAATCTACGTACTTAACAAATAGCAACATGATAACATTTTATAATTTGCTTACATACGTCGCATAAGATACAACAATTCACACATTTTATCTGAGGACAATTAATATATAACGTAGATACACAATAATATTAGAATAATTAAATACTGATGTCTGATTCGTGTATAGTTAATTGTTAGAAATATATTAGCTCAGACATAACAGCATCAAAAAATAATTTTGGCTGGAAACCAAATGACCAAAACTGTGTTAGAGATATTTTTGTTTATAGCGATTTGTTTTTGAAAAATATAGGTACGCCTATAAATGTATAATACTACAATATTATATTATATACTTATTATTTATAATAATATACAAGGCAATTCTTATAAAGATTTTCACTCATTTTCTCTAAAAATATTAATGCTTTTGGTATAAATATCCTTTTATATATAATTTAATCATTATAAAATAACATTTTTGAACAAAATAAAAAAATTACCGTTAAGTGTAATATTTCAAATTTTTACTTTTTAGAATGACGCACATATTTTTAATTTTATACTTCATAAAAAAATAATTTTCTGAAAATGTTAATTAATAATAAACTGATTTCAAAGTATTTTATTTATAATTACTAATAAATAATAATATGACGTGTATATATATATAATATATATATATCAGTGTAGGCCTGATACACCAAAGGCCCATGGATCAGCTTTTTTTAAGGGCTCCCAAAAAATGTACATGACATTTTATTGAAATAACACATTAAGATACTTCTATACATGTACTTTACATTTTTACCAATAGGTCATAATTTATCATAGTAAAAAATGTATATAATTTAGTATAAATAAATAATAATTAATAATCATGAATTAACTTAAATATAAAAGCAATTTTACAACTAATTATTTTTGAAACAGTAAGAATTCTTTAAATAATAAAACACAATTTTTATATAAGTGCGTAATGTTTTTAATTCATCAGATGAATAAGCTATTGTCGCAATCAGTTTTTGAGTATCAATAGCGATATCTTTTTCTATAATCATCAATATTAATGGGGTAAGATTTATATAATATTAACGCGAAGCCGAAGCAGTGAAAATCATTCGTTTAAAAATAAACTATGAAACTATTGAAACTACAAACCCATAAATAATAATTATTAATAACACAGAAACGAAATTACGAAAACAAAAATTATATTTTTATTATAGAATTTCAACTTTAGAGACAAATTCATAAGCTAATAAGAATAATATTATTTAAGTTAACTTTCAAAAGTAAATGTCTTATCTTCATCATCATTATTATATATTTATATATTATATACAGATATAGACGTATAGTATTGTAAATTAATACATTATACATATTTTTATATGCAATACCTGCATGATCGCTGAATCTAACAGGGGGGCGCCGCGGCCCTTGTAGGGTCGGCTAAGCGGAGTCCTCCTCGTGGGCTCGTGACCTCGTCCGAGCGCATTGTTTTTAAGAAGAAAGATAAAACCTAACTTAACTTACAGTAACACAATTAATTCAAAAAAACTTCCTCCAACTTGTTACTTGACAATAGTACTATTATGCACTGTTCATATTATAGGTAATTTATTATTGATTCAAATTTCAATTTCCTGGGTCACGAAAGAAAAATTAATCCTAAAAATTACGGATGAATATTTCGATAAATACTTTATATGGGGTCCCTACCAATACCTACCAAGAACAAAATAATTTACGACACTAAAAAATAAAATAAAAAACAGAGGGGCCCCGGACGCATTCGCGGCCCAGCAGTCAATGCTAGGCTGACACTGATATATAAAGTCCATATAATATTTAAAGTCCATATGAGCTGAATGGAGTGGCATATGGACATGGGTAAACCACAAAATAATAGTTTTCTTTATTAAAAAATGTTATTTTATAATGAAATTAAATTAAGTAAAAAATAAATATTAACATTAATTTTTTTGAGAAAATGATTGTTTACCTTTAAAATATTCATCTCGTATGTATTAATGCAATATGTAATTATATACGTTTTGAAAATATTATGTTATATTAATATGTATTTAATATTGCTTGCATGTCGATTGTGCAATCGATTTTGGTCGGGCATAATACAATGGGCGGCGTACGCGTTTCAATCTGTACGATGACAATAATATGATTATTATTCCCGCTTTTGTTGTATTATCGACAGCTACCATGTGTAGTATATACAATATTTATTTATTTGTGTGTCTGTTTCAACGGACGACCGGAAATTAACGCAATGATAGTTCTCCAACCCCCGAAACGTGAATCGTGTTTAATATTAAGGTATACGCCGACACACACGTGTACCGTTGGGATATCCGGTAGGTACCTACATGGAAGATTCATCTAGATAACCATAATAAAGTCATCGAAGAAAATGTGATTTTAAAATAATATATAATATATTAATTCAGTGGCAAATTCTTCGGGCATGCTAAGTATACGTAAAACATTAATAATATAAATACAAAAATTGTTTAATCATCAATAATATATTACGTATATTTAATAAAAAATTATAATACATGACAAAAATGTCATCTATTTCTGTGCTTACAGTTTATTATAATTTTAACGTAACTTTTATTAACAAAGTATGCAATAACCTAACCTAACCAATGCAAGCTACACAATGCTTAATATCGCTGTGAAATGCCACTCCTATTCCGAAAATCCGCTCCCCTATAGCAGCAGTGGTACTAATCATCACCCAGGGCATGCTCATTCATTTTGTCAATGATTGATATTATTTAAACTCGAGTGTATGATAATTTTGTTTTATTTTGGTTTGTTTTACTATTTTTAATACTATTTAGTACTGTAGGTATATTATTTTATATTATAGAAATAATTGATTTTATTCATAAATGAAAAAATGTGAAAGTAACTTATTCTAACTCGATTAATATTATTATAGCAGTATTGTAATAAATAAAAACTATTTTGTATGTTATTAATTAATTATAAATAAAATATAATTCATTAATACATCAAATATTTGACTAGATGTGTAATACTATAATACATTATGATTAGAGCGCGGATTTTTATGCAATAAAAAGTATCAATGTATGCCATATAATATGCAGTCCAAATCGTAAAAATATGCAAGACAATTTTAATTATATATATGACAAATTTTTACAATAATAATAAAAATATTAACAATGGAACTTACATTTAAATATTGTAAAAAAGGTATTATAAATTAAAAAATTAATATATTTTTTTATATTTTATTTATTATTAAAATTAATAAACATATGTATTTCTAATTTTTCTTCTATGAAGCTGTGGCGTTTTCTGTCAAAATATTTTTAAATACAGATGAGAACGATCGTTCAACGTCAATCTAAATGGTTGTGTCATATTTGAAGCAACTATATCAAATTATATCTAGAACTTTTTTAATTTTTCTACTTAATACAATTTTATTTTGTAGTTTGTTTTTAAATTTTACTTTAATTCAATGTAATACATTTTGAATCTCGTAAAAATATACAATAATCATTAAATATGCAGAAATTTACAAAAAAAAATTGGCCAATAAATTTAAACTATTATGATTCGTAAAGATTACTGACAAAATTCCAAAAATATGAAAAGGGAAAATAAATACAATTCCATAAAAATCCGCGCTTTAATTATGATGAATGAGCATGCCTATACCTCGGAATCAGAGTTAATTACTATATATTTATATATATATATATTAGATATATACATATTATTTTTTATAAGAAATATGATTTTAAATATAATATAGGGTGTTTTTTTTAAGTTTGAAAACGATAAAAAAACTAATTGCGATTGATAAAAGGTAATATAATTAATGAAGTTATTAAATATTTTACATTATAAATGTACAGCAGTGTCATATGTTATTTTTCCATGTAGGTATTAAAATATGTATATTGCATACAGTAATTAAGTTTCTACATTTTTTAATACCCAGTATATTCATTGATTGCTTTTTTTAAAGTAAAAAATTAATCTGGTTATAATCGTTTGTATGGAATACTTAATATCAATATCGATCCATTCTAAGTGTGAAAATTTGTTTGGTTATATTAGTGATTTAACCTGCAAAAATTTAACTTCAAAATAATACGTTAATACGGTAAGTTGCATTCTTAAACGCGAATTAAAATTAATTTATTTTTAAAATTATACTACTGACGCACGAGTGTATGCAATAACATATTTAACAATAATCTATGCGTTGAGAACTATATATTCGACACGGTTATAAATGAAAACCTATTACATTCGTCCTACGTTGAGTCAATTTGTGTCATGAAAAAATGTAAAAGATCCTAATGGATATTTTATAACCTTTTACAGTTAACATTAATAATTGTTTTAGATTAAAAAATTTTAGTGTGTACAACTAAAACGATAACATAACTATGGAACTCTAAAACTTCATTATTCATTAGTTTACATATTTTTAACAAATGCACTTGAAAACATAATAATTTATAGCCTTGTATAAAATCAAGAAACATAAATTATTTATTATTATTGTAGTATTCTAAATTTTCATTAAAATATTAAATAAATCATTCTCATTAAGTTATTAATAATTTTATTACTCGTAGATTTATAAACAACGTTGATGTGTCTATCGTGTTTAAATCTAAAGTTTCGACATTATTTATATTATAAATATTTTGTTTTTCTTAAGATGCTTTTTAGAAAATAAGAACCTTTCACAGATATAATATTTTATTGAATTAACTATTAAACTCATGTTTGATAACTTGACACATTTACTCTTAGAAATTGATCATTTAAAATGTAGGAAAGTATTAGATACTTTTAAAAAAATAAATAAACTTAAAAATTATAAAATTAAAGTCTAACTACTGTAGACCTTCGATTATTTAAATTAATTGAGATCGTACTTAGTTCGGATAAGTAAAAAATTGAATTCTAAGAACTTTTGAAAAATTGTATAAGTATGTAATTTTATATTAAATATGTATAATATTATATATCTATTATATATTACATTATTATGTATGAAAAATGATCATAGGTTACATATTATATACATATATATATATATATATATATTTGATATATTTATCAATTTGTCATACATTCATATTACACATGTATAATATATGTATGTATAATGTAATAACAATAAATTGTGACAACAATAATAAAATCGGTATACGGCCATTACGTTCGAATACGTGTGTTGACGTTTGGATAACAATATAGCAAAGGATTCGTTTAACAGAGATTTGGATAATTGGGGATTTACTCTTTTTAATTATTCCTCTTTCTACAGTATAGATAATGATAAATTATTTATATAATTTTTTTAATTCCTATGCGATTTTGATAAATTGATGTTATTTCATTTGATATTTACTTTATTCATTCAAGTAATCTTACACACTGCGATACATATCATTAAATTGATAATTTTTTATCAGAAGATACTATTTTAAATAAATATATATTTGTTTAACTTGTTTATACATTTTTTAGGTCTGGTTACCATCTATGAAATGTTGAGTAACTATATTAACTAGTAATTGTTTATTTTAAATAAAAAACATCCATCCGTGATAAATATTTACTCTGATGAGCAAATACACGTATTTTCACTGCGATGTTGCAGTAATCGTCAACTCTTACCACCAAAATTATCGATATATACATAGATTTAAGCTATGGATTAAGTCATTTTTATGACTCATCAGTCCTCATTATAAACAGCCTGAACAATATTACTCATAATTCTGACAAGCCTTATACAACATTTAAGCCAATCAATCATTATGTTTTATATGTAATGGACCGAAATTCTATGACTGCTGAATGAATAAATAAATATATACATACTAATTATAGAATATTTTATAATAATAAAAATAATATTATACACATTATAAATACTGTAGGTAAGCTTATGTTTGATATTTTAGCTTTTCATCTACAGATGATTTCTGTGTAAGATAATATCAGAAAAATGTTGTTAGGTTCATTATAATATTCATAAAATACTAAGTTAATATAATTAATTTTCGTCATACAACTTACAATGGAGTTATGAATTAATTGGATATATTGAATATGTATACTTAATGATATTATTAAGATAATAATATTAATATATAATATATAAAATAAAATAATTTAAACATTAAATTTATAAAAAAATATTGGATAATATTAATTTAATTCATAATAATTAGAAAAATGAATGTGTCCTTATTAATAGTTTAACTAAATGCTGACTAATTAAAAAAAAAAAACTATAAATTATAATAATAGGTATAATTTGATTAGTGAATTTATATCACACTTTAAATTTCTTTGCCACCTTATGAAGATCGCGAACCACACACATTACATATGGATTATTGTTGTACATTATAGTACATTAAGTATTGTAATCAATTTTACATTATAAGACAAGCATAATCAGTTAAAAAAATTTAAAACATGCGAGACCCACTATCTAACGGTATTTGGAAAAAATACCAATATAATTTTATCTAACGGATATCATATAAAAATATACAGAAATAATTTAGCAGCATGTGTACATTTACAATTGCAATGTGACTGCACAACAGTCTAAAATTAATTTTTCGAGACCTGATCATAAGAAAATCGCAACATCAATAAAAATTCCCAAATTTATCACAAAAAGAAATACAATTTTTTCCTGAGCTCATATTTAAGTATAAAATTAGTTTATTACTTGGATACTTTGCTATAATTTAAATGTATAGAAAAAAATATACAAATTTTATTAGTCTCGTACCCTGGTGGTATTATCAAATCATTATTATTAAGTAACTATACGATATTAAGTGGTAATCAGACACCAGTTTTCAAGGTACTTATTATTTACATTTAATATAAAATCAAACGAATCTTACGATATATAATTATACTACAGTACAGTATAATATATGGATATTAACTTATGAAAATACTAAATAAACATAAATTAAAAGCTATAAAAGAAATTTAGTTATAATTATTTATTATATATATGTAGACCCATTAAAAAGAGTAATCCAACATTTTAGGTTTAGACTTTAGTTAAATTTGTTAAATTACTATTATACTTAAATACACTACGAAATTTAGTATTAAAAAATCATAGACCACAACTATTACTATTTTTCGGCAATTGGTTGTTTCAATAAGACATTGAAATTATTACATCATCAAATTCCAAGAAGCAATATTTTAAAATACATATTTTAGTTGCTTACTTATTTAAGTTGCCGAATAAAATTATAGTTAATTTTGGTTAATCTTAAAACGTATAAGGTATAAACATAAAAAATTAAATATTTTTAATTAGTGGTTAAAAATTGTAATAATTTTGATGTGTGTTTTGAATTTTCACACTGTGAAGATGCTCCGCCATAATATTATATTTTAAATTGCTATAACTATTTTATATAATATGCTATATATATTGTTTCTAAAATTATATATCCCCAGTTTAAAACTTCTTTTGTAAATATAAAATACATATTATTTTTTTTTTATCTACATTTTAATTTTAACTTCTTTAAAAGTAACTACGTAAAAATAAATATAATAAATCAATAATTAACTTACCATTGTATGTATATCTTATCCCTAGAATCAATTTCTTTGCACTCATATACCCTAAACTCCACAAACATGACTAGACATACTTATCAATTTCAATAAATAAATCAACAAAATTAAATAAAATACGCAGGCATAAATACGTTATAATATCAAAAGTCCAATTCGTATAACTATTTAGCCATAAAGAAGGTACCATGTGGATACGACATCGAATATAATTCTATTTTAATAGTTTATTTTGTTGATAATAATTCAATTCTTAAATTAAGTAGGTATACACAACAATATAATATTAATATGCCCATAACAGCAAACATGAACACGTAATAATACGGAAACCACTATCTTTTCAAAATGCACAATTTACCTAATGCATAATGATTATATTTAATCGCGGCAAAGAGTTTTACCTATTTAAAATGTTTTAATATTTGAAATCATTAAAAATAATAATTAACGAAAATGCGACTTTATTTATGAAAATAATCGCACAGATAATAATATTATTTTTCGTCCCACGCTAACATACAAGTATAATCCAATTGAATGTTTCAATAAAAATGAAGTAATAAACAGTTATTAATTATTATAGTGTTATAGTGTTTATCAAATAATACATTTTAAAATAAATAGTAATTATAAATTACATTATTATCTATTAAAATGATATTATGATTGTATAATATATATTTAATATTCTAAAACAGTGATAATGACACAAATATTGTTTCTTATTTCGCACTTAAAAATATTGAAAATTGTCTAGTTATTAACTGGTTTTGTTACGTTACACTTTTAGACATACAATTATAAACAGAATTGAATAGTTCTTTACAATCAAAACAATAACGAATTGAAGTTGCCTTAAACGGTTTTGTATATGCAATATGAGTTGACGAATTGTATAGATGTTTGTATGCTTTCATATAACAACATTTCACTGGTTTAAAAAAGTAATGGTTTAAAAACCGAGACAATACGAAGGTCTTATTTAATCTTAATTAAAATATTAATTAGATGCGTGTATTACTTTTAAAAAGCATTGAATGAAGTGTAGGAATTCTGAGTAGGAAGTACTTTCTAATATAATAGTATTAATGAGTAATGACTTTATTGAGATTGAATATCATAAAAAAAAATCTATGTTATATTATGTACTAACGTGTCCTCGTTTGATATGTTTAATCTATTTTTGACTGTTTAAGATTATCCTTGCATTGAAAATCGAAAAAAATATATTTCATAATCAAATACTAACAAGTCTTATCATGACTGGTTCCCCGTGAAATACACTAAATTCAATAACAAAGACTCAATAGTTATAAAAATGTAATAATTGTACTTATAGTAAAAGTTGTGTCACATTTTGAAAGGTAAAGTTAATAAATTTAAACCATTTCTTCAGAATGTAAAATTGTATTTGTTTAATATACTATAATATATTATTATGTAGCTTCCATACTTAATATAATATTTAAAACTTAATTTTATTATGTATCGTTATTTTTAGTCAACAAAACTTAAAAGTTATTTTAAATTATTTGAACGTAACGTTTTGTTTATTATTTTCTTTTTGACTTATTATATATATAATCATTTATAAACTATGTTATCTATTGATAAATTTAATCTATAAATGACCAACATGGGAAGTGTTATAAATTATATTAAAATTTGATATTTATCGGTGATGTGTGTTATTCATTTATTAATTTAAATTATATTGCAAATATAATAAATTGTGTACCATTTTTAATGAAATAGCTGTATTAGGCTTATTTTTTAATACAAATTTAAACAGAGCTATATGCTCAATTCTTAATACAATATAAATTTGCATATTGAAAATGTAAATATTACTTACTTGTCTGCTTCGTTTACCAATTTTTTGATCGCCAGATAATTATTAACGCCAGGTAATTGTAACATTTTTATACAGAGTTCTGGTTCCCATTTTGAAAGATTTACACCATTCCTCATGTCGGCCAACAGTTTTGACCCACTGAGCCGATTTTTCTCATTGTTATTTGCCGTAATGTTGTTAGTCTTCACGTGATTCGCCAATCTCGTCCAGTGGTTATGTGTAGTCATGTTTAATCTTAAAAATAATTTGTAAGCATTTAGTTATTAATATATACATTTTTACTATGTTAATTATTTAATGATACATTTTTATTTTATCATAATCATAACTATAATTGTTTAATTTAGCTAGGACTTGGGATACATTTATTATAATCCTATATTTACTTGCTACAATATTGTAAATAAAAGCTCTTTTAGATGATTCTCTTATTTTGAAATAAAAATACGTGACTGTGAAATCGATTTTATCAAATATACACATCTATATTAATAAAGAAATCAATGCTACATTGCAAAAATAAATTAACAAATTTACTGTTCATTAAAAATATATACAATGAACCCAGCATTGTAATGTTACTATTTAATGTTCAAGGGACTGTTAAATATTTACGACCGATATGGTTACTCGTCGTATAAATGATGAATTTTATTCATTTTAATCTATACTATACATTTGTGGCGTAACTATAAGTACAAGAGCGGCAATAGATGTAATATTCATGATAAAATACTTTTTTAATATCCCATTTCCAAAGTAAAATATGATGAAACAAAAATGTATTTCATCATTTAAAATACAAAAACTTAAAAATAATACAAAATAGTAGAAAATATCATTTTTTTTTTTAAATATTGTTTTATAATAACTTCAAATTATGTAAAAATATTTTAAAAAATATTAATAATTTTCAAGATAATGATCGAGTGTTTATTGTTGAAATAATCATCATCTACCCTAAATACCAAATTAATATGTATAATACCTAAACAACAAAAATTGTATTAATTTTAATTACTCACCGCAATGAACGGCGTTCCTCTCTAAAATTGAAAATTTAGTTGTTTACTGATAAAATTTGACCTCACAGTTTACCGCCAAATTCATCTACCACCGCCAAGTATGTTGTACATTTAACTTTAATTAAACATTTTTATATCTACAAATTATTTTTTCCGTGGACTTGTTTTGTTAATAATATGAAATATAAATAACCACGTATTTCAATAGTTCATACACATGCCTCTTAATACGGATATTAATATTTGGACACGAACGTAAAAACGGAATTTTTATATTATATTGATAATAATATTAATAAATTTCATTTTTATAGTAAAACGTAAATCGTAAAGATTAAAAGATCAAAAGTAGGTATATTATTTTTACGATATAATATAAGATTATATAATTAATGGAACGAATTAATATATAGGTATAGTAAAAACTTAAAAATATAAAACTATTCTAAGCTGCAATATTGTACACATGTAGTCCATGCAAACATCAAACGCTGTCTGTACCTTAATACGTAATATCATTCGTGTGAAAAAAATTAAAATGAATTCGCTCTGTAAAAAAATATAACGAGCACATAATATAATATACGCATGTAGTGGTGACGATGACGTAATAACAAGTGGCTGTTGATAAATGTGTGGGTATATATGAAATAAAAAGCAATTTAAAGAAAAAAAATAACATTTCAACAAGTCCACGGTATAAAATTATTTTCGCGTTTATGGTCACAATTATTGACGAGCGTACAAAGAGACTTCGACGACGAGACGCGAGATGCTTATCATTGTATTACATCGTGTGGCACTAAAGCTGTCGTCCTAATTGTTTGTTAAATTTTTTTCTACTTGAATTGGAGGCCGAACGGCAATTGTGTATATAACACCCCACGTGAAGTCTGTTTTGTTCAATCGTTTAGATAATATTATACATGACAACACAGTAATTATTGGTGTTCTTACGCCAACCAATAACCATCATTATACATACATAATATATATTATAAATTATAATAAACCTTCGTCGAGGCAGACGTGTTATGTACAATAGACTCAATAAACTAAATAATGTGGAGCGCAATGATAGATATATTAAAGAGTCCATTACAATATCTACATGTCAGAGTTATGCGCAATGTACTAAAATTAAAACAACAATAAACGACGTTACTAACATATAAATTATCGTTATATTATAATAATATATATAATATACTCGGTCTTCTTATCCGAAAACTTTTTACCAAATTTTGTAAAACTTTGATTTAAATAATATTAATAGCTATATAAACACCGAACTTATATAGATAACCTTACAAATGTATATAATTATACCATTTATTACATAATAAATCGTTTTTGTGTTGTAAATTATGATTAAATTTATATTGGTAAAAATATGTTACATTATTATAAATAGGTACTATCAAGTCGAAGTTAACTATAGGTTTATTAATCACGTGTTATCTTTATTTATATTTCCGATGACATATCGGAATCGATCATTAAATGTTATTTTTCTAGAATATTAACTATTTAAAATTACGGTTTATTTTACATAATTTTTTTGTCAATACTTAATTTAATATTATTTTGTTTATTTGTTCATCATTTTTATGCTATTGTTCCACCTTCCACACATTGTGCTATGTATTTAAAAAAAGTCACAGTTATGAATTGATAAATGCTGCAACAGTAATATTATACTACTTATCGGAAATTTGGTATTTATATTTTCGTTGAAACAAGAAGGCCATGCGTATTATTTACAAAATATTATATTTTATAATGACTATATTTTGATTTATTGTGATTTAGTTCTCAGATATTTTTTAAAGTCATAGTGCAATATGTTTCAATGTTTTTATAAAATAGGCATAGGTAGTTTATTTTTATAATTGATTAGGTATAAAATAATCACTATTCACTAGATATAGTGCCATCATAAGAATTCAAAGATACTTATAACATTAAAGTGAAATATTTCTAGTTATGACTATTTGCTTACATAGGACTGCCAGTGTAATATCATTTTTTATAATTCATACTTAGTAGTACATAAGTATAGAATTATAACTCCATTATATTAATACCTAGTACGATAGTAATAATAATACGAATTGATTATCATTCTTAAACAATACTGTCTCCGTTAATTGCTTATATCTACTATGATACGCCTAATATATATATATAATATATATATATATAACATTCACGTATTATATACATTAATGAGTACAAACTATGAATTCCTGAAGCATTGGGTCTCGTAAATATAATATATAATTATATGTATGTGTACGTGTACTTGCAAGCAATATTAAATGTTTCGCAAATATTTACATTGACTACAATCAGCTTTTACCTACTTAATAAAAAAAGGTCATATAACGGGACGTATTATTCTTACTTTTTACAATCAAATAGAAATAACAAAAAATTGAATCTTAATATACCAACTATACCATACCTAAATAGTTAACATATAATACTACTATACATATAACTACATCAAGTAAATAATATATACACGAATAATTCATGAGTCATTGGTAATATATTCGAACATAAATCGCATATTTTCCCTATATTTGATACGCAATACTGCAATATCTACCGGCTACCAGTTATACTAGCATACTGCGTGTATATACAACATACATAAAATGTTTATCGTAATTTTCATTATTACTGATAAGATACATTTAGTTTATTTTATGGAAAATATTTAACAGTATAGATTAGTGATGTAAAATTTCAGAAATAAAATTTTTTTTTTAATTTCTAAGACAATTTTGAACATGTTTAAAGTTGATGGGTAGACTTGTAGAATACAATGAATGTGTTAAATTTTAATTCAATGATAAATCATATAGGATACAAAAACAACTCTTTGCAGAGAATCTCAGCTAGATATTTCTATTTCTATAAAGTATCTTATAAATTATAACTTATTGAAAAATAAATAATAAATTTATAATAATTTCATTAATCTATTAGAAATTTTTTTTTCTATTAAACGGTTAAGTTGAATTAATTTTTTCAAAAACAAATAAGTAATAATTAAAGTGCGGATTTGAAGGCAAATTACTTTTTTTTAATAATGATAGAAATATAATTCTTAAATTTATAGTAGAATTTCGATTATCTGAACTAATTGGGGTCATACTTAGTTGGAAAAGTGAAAGTTCGGATACTAGAACTAACTTTTTTCACATTTGCAGTGCTTTATTTTTTGTTTATATACTGCCTTCAAATCCGAACCCTAATTATAACAATTATAAACTTTTAAACCATTTAATAATTATTATAATATTTTCTTGTGAATTAATGTTATGTACTTATAAGTCTGCTGTATTAATATTAATTTTTGAATTATACCGAAGTTAAATTATTATTTCTTGTTTAAACTTCCAATTTTGTTGAAATTTTTAACTTCAAACGCTTAAAAATAAATTGTGTCCATGTTTTTTGATATGTTAAAAATGTGATGATAAAAAATTATAAGTAATTGATGAACCTTACATTGGTCAAGATAATATTTGATAATAAACAATAATATTCTTATCAACCTAAATCCAAAAAAAAAGAAAAGATTTTTAAATGCCTATAATATTAGTTAAAATTGCCCTTCTCGGGATCAACTATATAACAGAAACGATTAAACATGTTGTCTTTTGATACACAATTGATAAGATTTCTTGAATTGATAAATAAATCATCTAATTATTCTAACTGAATGCCATATAAACACTATAAACTATATTTACTTTAATATTATCTATATAGTCTGTACGTATAATGCTATATTAAAATGTACTTCTTGAATATTAGTAAAAATATATATATTTGTATTTGTATACCAACCCTGCAATATCATATACACAAATATACAGTATAAATACTATTATTAAAATTTAAGATTTAAAAAGTTATAGGTTCCTATTGAACACGGCAGGGTTTTACTTAAATTCATATCTTCAGATCATAAAAATGATCAAGTATATTAATTTAAATAATTAAATTATAAATTTATTATTCCTATTACATTATATTAAATTAGATAAAAACAATTATAATTAAAATTGTATTAAACTAAGAAAAATATGTTATTTTGTATAATGCAATAGGAATTATACATTTATAATTTAAATAATTCAAACAATCAAATATTCAAATTAATGTACTTAATCATTTTTTTTGAGTTGTGAAAATTTAAATGTAATAAAATTATTATAAAGTATTGATTTTAACTATGTAACATATTGAAATATATTAGTACAGCATTTCATTATAATAATAAATTAGTGCATAAAAATTGTAACGATAATTAGTAAATATTGGCTTACTTATGTAAATGCATGGTGTTGAATGACCAATATTTTGTCCTCCACATTGTATTGTTAGAAATATTTAAAACTTTTTACAGGGAATTCAAATAATTATTGAGGACGCACACCACATGTATAAACGCTTCATTATAAAATGTGTTTTTATAATTTATTTTATGATAATTATTGATTATAAAAAATGTAAAATTATTGTAAGTAAAAAACGCCATAATCATTTATTTGAAAACATATATAAATAATTTTAGAATATAGATCAAGTTTATTCGTGAGTTGTGTGAGCTATTCAATGTCAACAAGTTTGAATTAATAAATAAATAATTATAACTTGTCATAAGTGTCACAATGGTTTTAAAATATAGCACTTGACGTTTTATCATACCTATTAAATATTATAAATATGAATGTTACATTTTCTTAATCAAAATAATAAATATTACAGGAATTATATTATAGAAAGGTATTATAGGTAGGTATATGAATATTATGACATTTCTATAAAAATTTGCAGATAATAATATTATTTTCATCAACTTGTAGATTTATCAATAACTTATTATTCTGTATTTTTTTTTCCGAAATGATTATTATAATATTATTATTAGGCAGCATAATGTATAGATTAAATGCAGTGTATTTATAAAACTCATAATGGGAAGTGGGGATCGTGTATATTATTATTATGTAATAAAATATATATTATATTATATACAATGTTCAATAACAGATTAGACTGATAAAATGTAATCTATAATAAATATAAATAATCACTATAATATCCGATAACATACAATTTAGTAAACATCGTTAATGAAATTAAATTTATTAGCTTTTGATTTTTAATTACATATTACATTATTTATTATGATCATAATGATTTTTGTCACTAATTATTATCATATTATATGATCCATATTTTCAACTATAAATATTATTGTATAAGGCTTCCATATTTTACAAACAATGAAACAACCTAATAGTTATGTAGACGTTATAGTATATAATATATATCAAAATTTTACAATATAATATATAAAAGAAAACCATACCTATCTCATAACTTTTTTTTTATAATTTAAACATAGTCAATTTTTTTTTAGATTCATTTTTTTTTTAATTCATTTAATTTAAATTCGTCAATATTGACACTAAAAATAAAAATAATACAGCGCAAATATTGTTTTATTCTAAATGTAATATGAACATTCGGTAAATCTACTGTAAACATCGGATTCGTATACCTAAGTTTGACTTGAGCAACATTTTTTTTTCTATATAATCTAATTACTATAATACAGTACTGGCATGCGACTACTTTTAAAAAACTTCGAATTGATATTAAAATATACCTATTTAAATTTAAATTTTAAACTTTTTTAAATTTAATTGAAATTGCTAATTTTAAACCCTTTAAATAGAAGGTGTGGTGTCTTCTTAAAGTTAAACATTCATTTTCTCGAAAAGTAGTAACGTTCACATACCTGTTTGTTTTACAATACTTGAAAATATTTAATTTGAAAAATAATTATAAATTTTAATATTTATTTTTCCTTTAATTGTTTAATTTTTTTACTCATTTGGGTGGTGGCATAATTTATTGTTGATGTCTTATTCCGAAATAAAATATTTTTTTAATAATTCTTAGTTCTATGATCAATAATGCGTAAATAAGATGTGTATACATATTAAAAACTGAAAATGTTCGTTTATTTTTTTTTACAGTGCATTTCTACAGATCGTGGAAGTGTGTGTATCTTGCTTATTTATCATTTCATCAAATAGTTAGTCTTCTAGTTCGGAAGTAGGTAAAAAATACAGTAGCTATTAAAAACGAAGTATAAGTTTAGTGAAAATAGTATTATTCGTTACAATGTGCAAGTTGGAAAAAACTTCAATTAGATTATAAGCACAAATGTATAATTATTACATGTGTGTTTTTTATGTCAGGACTTAGGAAAAATTCTTCAACCTACAACTTTGTGGGTAGTTTTAAATAGAAAATTAGATTTAGTTACTATTATAAAGGGTTATTATTCAATATTTGACATAATAATTAAGAAACAAAATCATGGAAAATGAAAATATTTAACAAAAATCTGATTTATGACAAATCGGATTTGTTTTTTTAATTAACTGTATATAATATACTTAATTTTTTTTAGCAAATATTTATATTAAACATTTCTGGATAATATGATAATTTTAAAATTATTGTTACTATATATAAAGCTATTCATAGACATTTAAAATAAAATTCATATAACATTATTCCTAAGTTCTTACAAGAATTAAATTTAAAAAATATCGTTAATCAATATTAATCGTAGAAACTTGAAACATTTTACTATAGAAATATTTACAACTATAATTTCACATACAACATGACATTTTCAAAATATTTAGATTTTAAACTAGTATTAAGATATTTAAAGGCTTTTGAAATTGTTATTTTTTTTTCTCAGTTCACTATTAATAAAAAAAAATTGTGGGTACCTATTATAGGCACTATTTTCGTTATTAAAAAAAAAAAAAATTGAAATTAAATACACAGTTCTTAATAAGATTTAAGCAACTTAAAAATATAAAAATATATGTACCTACACAATTTTTTTCTAAATGTTTGAAATTCGTAAAATACGAAAAATAACAATCACACAGCGTGGTTGAAAAATAAACCGATTACTGTAAGGTGTATGTATAGTGCTCTATCAATAACGCCGCGTAACTACGTAAGTTTGTATCTATTTATTATAAATAGTATAATTACGATTTTACATTTGGATATTACATTGGAAATACATTAAAATGTATTATAATTATTATCATGTAAAGATAAAACGGATCTAATGTGGCCATAAAATCAGTATGAAAAAAGTGAAAAGTCTAATTGTAAGCAAGTATTGTAACCTAATATATTTTATAGAAATATGTACTTATTGGTGAATTTAATATTCAGATAGGTACTAGGTAAAAGTATTTAAGTCAGTAGCTATTAAGTAACAGAAAATACTTATAAAATTATCTATCAATATTCCTGAACGTTCCCGTCATTTATTTATATGTACAAGATAGGGCACTGAAACGGCCGATTTTCATAGGTAAATTATAAAATTAAAAACGAATAAAAATTAATTTTTATTTATTATAAATAAATACATAACTTGCCATTTATTTTTTAAAAATTCTGTCCTTAAGATATTGAAGCTATTTCTTCACAAACACTCTTCTAGCCTACTTTGTATATTTTCTACTGCGGTGTATTCCTACCAAATGTGTACTGGCGATATCTTTTTTTAATTTTGTTTTTTAGTTTTTCAATATTTCGAGGTTTCTGTGCATTGATTTTACTTTTTAAAATTCCCATAAAAAGAAGTCACATGCTGATAAATCAAGTGATCGAGGTGCACATGGCCAATGAATATCGCCATTTTTGGAATTAATGCGATTTGCAATTTGAAAAATACACAAGTACCTAAGCTAGAAGAGTGCTTGAGAAAAGATGGCCATTATCTTGGGAACAACATTAAAAAAAATAATTGGAAAGTTTTGTACTTCTTTATAATAAATAGTAATTAATTTTGATTAATTTTTTTATTTTATAATTGAAAATCAATAGTTGTAGTGCCCCACCCTAATTAAAATTAATTATTACACTTTTCACCTATAAAAATTGTAATTAATTATATATACACACCATATAAATAATTTTTAAATTTCAATAATTAATATAAAATATTGTGTTCAAACATAAAACTGACAAAAGAATAACGAGTATCAATATTACGTTACAGGATAATTTAAAATTTAAATTCTTATTATAGGTTTAATAATTAATCATTTAAAAAAGGTAGCGCTCCAATTAGATTTTTAAAACTTTTAAAATTCAAATTTAAATGTACTAAGTATCTACTTAATTAATGTATCTATAACCTTTTTGTAAAATAAAAATAAAAAAAATAATTTATAATTACCTTTTTTAATCAAATGCTTCGTATTTGTATGATTTTATGAATGTTACAGATGTACTTAGTAGATGTTGGTATGCCGTTACTACGTCTTGACATCGCAGGTTGAATAATTATAAATAATAAAAATACTAAAGAAATTACTTTAATATATATAATATATAATATAGGTAAGGTATTTTACATTATCACTCCATGATATCTTTCTACCGTCAATATTAAGTTATGTGAATCTCTATTTGGAAAATTAAACACAAAAACGATCTAAATAAAATCACTTAATATTTTACTGCTACACAGTGACATACCTGCATAAATACTGTTTTACTAATACAATAATCGTATTATTTTCGTAGAGCAGATGGAATTCAATGAAATAAGGAACTAATTTATTTTATTATGTTTTCTTCGAACCTGCATATCACCTACGTCCTACACACTACAATATAAGTGTAGGGAAAATTGTACGTATCATTGCCTATGGGTATTTTTTTTTTTATAAAACATTGGTTCTGCAATGACCTATAAGTTTTGCACGTGGAAACTACAGAATTGCCGGGAAATCGCTGAAGGTGAAAAAAAGAGACTTATTTGAATCGCACTCCGTAACCTACTCAATATTTATTTGGTATTACCCAATAGGTCATTGCATTTCACCGATTGCGGTCGGACATGACGGTTTCGTTGGAAACGCAAACATTACCGAGGTCTAATGAATCAGTGTGTAGGTAGATATATATTGTACATACAAACAGTTCATACTCATTTTTTAAGTTATCATATTATTATTGTTTAATGACTAATATATTTTACTATAATAATATAAGTAGATAGTAAGTACGTACGTATAATTAATAAATAATAACCTAGATTTTTAGTTATGTATAAAATATTTGTTTAGCTTAACTAATAAGTAATATAATAGAATATGTTTGTATTAAATTTTAATATTTGCGCAAGTATTTTATTTTTGTACCTATCATTTATTGGAGTATAAGTTATAATTTATTTTGTAGGTAGCTATCTAAATAGTATCTTAACTTAAATTCCACATTAATTTATTCTATATCATTATTAATTGATGAATTTGTAAATACATAAAGATACCTATTAAAATGATAGCTTCTTAAAATATAATATATAACGTAAAAAATGTTTACAATGTTTACAAAGTTAAGTGTAGTATTGTATATAATTAGGTATAGCTGTATAGATATTCAAATTATATAAGCATTTAATTTTGAATAAATATGTATATTAAAGGGACTGTCACCAAAGCTCCAACTAGTTGCCTATGAGGCTGTATGTACTTACCTATTTTAAGATCCGAATAAGGTTTATTATTTTGTAATACAAGTAAGTAATGGAATATCAACTAATGGGGTGTAATTGTTTATACTTAATTAAAATTTGAATTAACTTACAATTTTATATACTCGATTATGGAAAATTTTGACGTTTACACATAACACTACATAATACTTTCGTACACTAAATTCTTCAACGACACATTATACTTAAATGACATTGCTGTAGCAACGAGCACAAGTTGAGGTTCAATGACGATAGGTACCTATCTTGTCCGTAGCACCTGCACGCTCCCCAATATCCATTTGAACAACTAAAACCTTCAAGGTCTACTGGCGTATTAAATACCTACTCCGGCATATTTAATGGATTAAAATAAAACATAGTAAAACAATGCCAATTGATTAGGTACTGTTTACTTATTGAGAACTTAAGACATCCTTCAAATTAATCAGTTTTTTTTTAATAAATACAAGAATTAATACGAAATAATATTAGTGCCCATAATATTGTTTACTTATGTAAAAAAAGTTAGAATTAAACTAATAGACACTCAAGAAAAAATTAATTTTATTTTTAGTTAAATCATCCATGTATTTTATTTAGTATAATGTACCTATATGATATATTAAATGATAGTGATACCTAACTTATAAATTATTAAACTTATTATTACTTACCTTTAACTATTATTTGTATTGTGTTGTAGAAATATTTCTTGGTTAATATTATAGGAATTGATTTACTTATTCCGTAATATAGGTATGTAGTGTTGTTTAGAATAAAAAGAATAAGAAAAATAAACCCAAAACAAAAAGAATAAATCAAGGATAGAGATAAAAGGTTTGTGTATAACAACAAGTATTCTGTTGTCAGGGGTCGTCAACAAACAACAAGTATAGATAGGTAGGTAGGTAATAATAATAAACCATATATAAATATATATTATGTATATACAATATACATTCATGCATATAATTTTTAATGAACAAAAATGTACAGTATTGATATATACATTAATCGAGCATTAAAACTGGTTTTTACTACCTATAGATTAAAAATTAACAGGTAAGTATAAATCTAACTGAACAAAAGAGTTTAATCATTTTTGGGATGTACCTTGGTAGATGAAACAACCACTGTGATTAAATTACAACTTGAGTAAATTATAAACACTATGAATCACCCTTAAGTTCACTTTGTTTTTCTTCCATTATCCGCTGTGCTTCCAGTACATATTTATCAGCCAATGCAGTAATCTATATTTTACACAAAGATAGATAAATAAATTAAGAAAATTATACTCTATATTCTACAAGATAAAATTATGACTGTATTTTAACAGAAAATGTTTTTATTTAAATTTTTTTTTATACTTGGATTGTAAATATTATATTTACTTGTTTAATAAAACAAATATTATAATTGATAGAATAATACACTGTAAGATTAGTTTAAATTTAAAAGATTAAGAATACTTTATTAGTTTAATACATGCCTACCTAATTATTATTATTACTTAATTATTTATTTATAGATATTTGTACAAGTTATGCACATCCAACAAACACCATACTAGATTAATTTAACTTTGATTTTTTATTATTGAATAGTATTAAATATTAATACTATTTTAATGTTTAAAAATATGAAGTATTTTTTTTAAGACTTATTAAACATAATAAAGACATTCTATATTTAGATTTAATTTAATGTAAACTTATTTATTTATAAACTTATCAGTTCTTCCATACTTTGATTGTTATAACAACTTCTATATTATTTGGTATAAATCATTGGTATAACTGGGGGGGAGGGGTCACAGACAATGTGAACATCTCCAATTTTAAAATATGCATCCCAAAAATAAAAACATTTTTTTTTTTTTTTAAATTAAAATTTGATTATTTTGAAATAAATACTATCATTAACTAAAATATTTTGTACTTAAGTATTTATTGAGAAAAATAAGTATTTATTATGTTCCCCGTTATTACATAAAATATTGAAAGGGATAAAACAACAAATAGGTTAAAAATTGGACAAATTTAAAATAAAAACAATTTGAACTCAAAAAAAATCATGTTAAAATAGTATTGATTGTTTTATTTTATTAAACCGTAATTGTATTACTAATATTAAAATAAAGTATATAAATACAAAATTGAAATTTTTGTTATTATAAATATAATGTGAAAATTAAATGAAGTATGGAGCGTGAGGATAAAGCCCATGTGAGTCAACTAGCTCTTTATTTTTTGTGCATCCCCAAAAATATTGGTCTAATTATTACATCTATGGTCTATGATTAGAGTATATTATTTAATAGACATTTATATAACAAATAATTTATTCTAATGTAGTATAATTTTATAATAGACATAACTACTTTATAAATGTTGTAAGATTTGTATTATTTTTTTATTAATTTAGTTATATGCATTTTATATATCACGGGATGTCAACATTAATAGTAGTTAAACCTAATAAATTAAAAAATGTTTAATTACATATTAACTTAATGATATATTTTTATATAAATCTCCTAAATCGAAGGTCAAAATATTTTAAATTGTTTCATAGTATTCTGGCATCTGGATGCTCCTCCAACATTTGCTGCCCAGTGTAAGAGCCCTTAAAACACTCTATTAAATCTGACCCTGAGAATGACTGTATTTAAGTGTAAGTATTTACTTTTACAAAGGTGAAACACATCAGAGCAGTGGTTGGTAACCTTTTTGGACATTTGAACCACATTCACAAATTTGTGGGCCAAACAAAAATAAAAAATTTATATTCTTAAATTATTTAATATGAAAAAAATACTGTCTAAAATTTTAAAATAATAAAATGTATGAAAAAAATTTTATCGTTCTAAAATTTAAAATGGGCTGTATACAATAGTCGCGAGGGCCTTAGAGTATTAGATATATAATCTTTTTGTAGGTATTATATTAGTACTAAAATTACCAAATTCAAAATATCTGATAGATATATTAAAAAAAATATAGCTTAATAAATAGAAATTTATTTTGTATTTAAAATAAATTGAAATTATAAAAATATTTTAAAATCTATTATAATACTCAACAAAATTTTAGTTTTTTTTTCTTTTGATTTTGTTATTCTTTTTTATACAAAAAGTAAAATTTGATTATGTTTAAGACTGAAGGAAATATAAACCTTTGATTTGTTTAAGAAATTAAACTTGATTTTATTTAATGATGTAAGAAAACAGGAAAGTTATTTAAATAAATAACAAGAGCTTAAAATAGATAGCATATAATTTTCTTAAGTACCTGATCTTGCAAAGTATGTACCAAATCTGTTGCCAATGTGTCATTGTCTTTTAATAATTTAATATTTTTATTTTGTAATTCTTTAATAGTATCTTTGGTTTTGATAAAAAGTGCTTTTGCACCTTTGCTTAAGTTTTCTCTATGTTCTTTTGTAACTCTATAATATGAAAATATAAAAAAATTACTTAGGTGTTTTCAAAATGTTTTATTTTGATACTTTACTTAGGTATTGGTATAAATATAGAAGTTTTATCTTGTTGGGGATTTAAATTCATACCAGATGCTTTTAATGATTCTAAAACAGCTGGAATAGCTTGTGGAAATGATATCATATTCAAAATTATTGTTTTAGGATTTTTTCTCACAATTTGTGCCAAGTCTTGAATAACATATTCATCACCTTCAAATGTAACTGGAAGTGAATCCAACGCTCCTAAAATTTTAATTCAACGATATAAATATTGTTAGTTATAATATATCTGTTTAATAAATTGCTTTTTATTAATTAATCTTTATTAGTTCATCTACATTACATACTCCATTTAATAATAAATGAATACCTAATTGCATTAATTTTAACAATATTTTATGAGCGAATAAAATTTAGTTCACAGATAAAGAAGCTTACACTTTAACTGTTATTGATAAAGATAACAAATAATAATGTATGATAAATTTAATTATTTTACTTGTTATATAGTACCTGTAGAAGATCTTAAGGACAGATTTTTAATATAGTTATTCTTTAATGTAGCCACAGCTTTTTCCATTTCGGTTTTCATGGCATTGTATTTAAAGTGCTCAGCCAAAAGGTTCTCATCAATAGATACTTTTTTCTGACCTTAAAAATGAATACTCAAACATCAAAAAGAATAGCAAATAATTTGCATAATTGATATTTATCATTTCAAACATTTTCAAAAAACATAATATTACTATGTACCTTTATTGCTTTTCTTGTCTTTGTTTTTGGCATAACACCGGACTGAATGATGTAAACAACAATGGTTACTAACAGTTTTATTGAGAAATGTGGATGATGGGAGTTTTTGATCCAACTGTGATTTTGTATCTAATCTACCAAGGTATTGGAGTGCGACATAACAGGGGCTCCGTCCGTGCCTCAGCGCTGAGACGGTCTGTATTCCTACAGCGGACGTTATTTTTAACATATCGACAGAATAACTAACAAAAGAAATCAAGAGAAAATAAAAATTACAATTTGTGAAAACAACAATTTTGAATTTTGAAAAGTGTTATTTATTGACGATAACAAATTCGATATCTCTTATCAACATCCAGTTTTCGGCAGAGATAATAGTATCAGTGGCATATCTGCCATTTTGTTTTCGTACCATCACCGAAAATCACAGCGTTCGAGAATGTCATCATATTATTATGTTGATATATAAATAATAAATAATAAATAATAATTAATATGTTTAATGTTTATGAATCATGTACAATTAATATATAATACATAAATATTATCATTTTAAAACAATTTTTGATTAGTACGATTTTTCAATAAGAACACTTCGATTCGTAACGACTCTATCGAAATCAGTTCGTTACGGGTCGACGCGTTTCACCAGTATACCACATACATAACTTCTTGAACGTTCGATATTGGATCTATTCATATCGATACATCTCAATTCCCTGTTCTCAGATTGTAAAAAAAAAAAACCAATTAAGTTTCCGGACAAAAATTAAAATGACTTAGGACGCGAGTGATAGATGGACAGACATCGTGTAAAATACGAATTTCGCCGTTGCCGCCTATTTTATTGCTTTGGCAACATTGCGCGGCAGCGGCGTTGCCGGATCGTATGATTAAACAAAAAAAGTCAATGCACTCGTCTGCCGCGGCTGTGGACCGTCTCTTATGACTCTATGTCGCCACCGACCGACGCCGCCGTCATCGTGTAGTCTCGCGTACTTGTGACTTGTGTGTATCGTGTACGTGAAATTTCGTGCAAGTCCGAATCGTCCACGACACGCACACACACACATACACACATACACACTAATATATTATACACACATACACAAATTCTCAGACGCTACGCCGCTCCGATCTGACTTCGATTTATTTTTCTCGCTTACGGCGCTTCCGGCCGGTTGTGTAGTTTCATTTCGAGTGTGTCGGCTGTCTGTCGTCGCGTTTTAACCGAATTCGTAATCGACGATCATTGTCGTCATTATTATGTGTTCGGCTTCCGTCCGACAAAACCGACGGGATCGCAGCGCATGACTACAGCCGGCGGACGTCGTTCTGCTAAAAAACCGACGAACCACCACCACCATCACCCGATCGTTGATTTGCCGTCATTTTTCAGTTAACACGTCTTAATACCTTTACTTAATATCGTTCATTTCGTCGCTTCTGCTACAACTACCATCACGACTTCATTGGACTACTTAATATCGTCAGTTTACCATTATTGTAGAGTACTATCTACTGTAAGATTATCGTTATTGTCACAGAAACGATAGAATTTGTGCAAATTTTGCTTGTTGGTTCTACAGCTTAGTCACTGATCATCAACTACTAAGTAATATTATATTACTACTTCATACCAACAGCGGCTGCATTCTACCTACAACGCGACGTCAGCAGCAGTTTTACCTCATTTCGTCATCCACGTGAACAGAAAAATGGCCGGTAATTATTCAATAGTTAATCACTTAGTACTATTATATTTACGTATATGTTATTATGGACTCCGGAAAGTTTTCCGCTAATAATGTGTCCGTCTCTTACCGAAAATTGCCGTGAGTTTGCCTTCTTCGTGTTTCCTGTTTTCGTCTTCATATTATCTTATTTTCCAATAAGCTTTAAACGTTTTAGATGATTTGGTAGCCGCTGTAAGATAGTTTTTAAATTTCTAGTGTACTTATAGGGCATAGGTTAAGCTTTGCTTACTATAAAATGTTAAACAACAGGATGCTGTGGCCAGATAAAATCAATCATAATTTTATATGATTACTGCACAATATTCTGTTTTACATATTTATTTAAAGATAAACATACAGTTATGAATGTTGCAACATTATAATACTTATCAAAGTACCTATAGATATGGTTCTTAGTATGTTATTATAACTAATGAAATGTATAGTTTGTGTACGATATCACATTTTGTCATGCTTAAATGACAATATTAGTGAGTAGATTAGGTATCTAACCTCCTTATAGATTTTTAAATCATTACAGATGTTTCGATTCCTTCAAATCAGCTGGCGATTTGTGATTTACAATTTGTTCTGGTTCATTTTTTAATTGGTTAATTCTTTTTTGTTGGATATTGTTGAGGAATTCATTAATATAATATTATTATACTTACCACATTTAAATGTATCATTTTGAATCCATTTTTGAATATGTTTTATTGATTCTAAACTTAAATAACAATTAGTTAACGTTTAGTATTAAGTATATCCAGGGGGTTATCATTCAAACTTTTATAGATACCTACTGTATCTTACCAATTTTGATCATAATTTGTAAGTAAGCATACCTATTACCTAACTGATACTTATTTATTATAATTTACAAGTTAAAATATTTTATAATAGTAATTTAATTTCAGGTATACGAGTCTTTATTTATTTTATCTTTTTACCCATTATAATTTAACCATAACCTCAAAATCCCTGTAAAAACTAAAAATGCTTATTATTACAAGTTCAATATTGGTGAGATATCTATATTCTCAATGTGTGAAATTATTTTAATGCAAAATGTTTATTTGTTAATTTATAATATTTGTATTTAAATTGTTATATTTATTATGTTTGAAGATCGTAATTGATTACCTATGTACATTTATATCATGCACATGTGCTTAAGTACCTATTAAGAAAATTAAATGATGATCAGTACAGCACGTGTAAATTTGGTGATCCATCTTTTGTCGGTGATTCAGCAACCCAGTCAAGGATATTATACAAATTTCTTAAACCGTATTTATATCAGTTTACCAAAAAGACAAATTGTTACATGTTCACATGATATTTTTACTCAATTATTAACATTAAATAGATTGCCTAAATTGATGAGTGTAAAATATACGTATGATACTTCTTATGAAACTATATACCATTTTGTTACTCGGGTGTGTAAGCATTGTTACAATTTTCCATTTTATTATACAGGTGTGGTACAAAGCCTAGAACATATATTTAATCTATTTTTAAACATAAATTATTTTAAATAGAAATAGCTTATCCATTATCTTTACCCACCTTTAACTTAAATTTTGCATTTTTTCAAACTATTAGATAGGTACCTATCTAAATATTGGTTGTTTTCATTTTAATTGTACCTAGGAACCAATGATAGTACCTACACATTTTAGTATGTTTAAGTACCTAACCTAACCTCGATATATTCCATATTAAATATCTATTTAATACAGTCTTAAGACTCAAATTCTTAACAATGTACATAAATAATATATATTATGTATGAATTGGGCTTATGTAACGTTAAAACTTTCATTATAAAATTAAAATATTTTTTAGAATCATTATTAAATTATCAATATCTATCTAGTATCTACTTACCAAAAATAT
The DNA here is from genome assembly GCA_036289425.1 of Rhopalosiphum nymphaeae. NCBI lineage: Eukaryota > Metazoa > Arthropoda > Insecta > Hemiptera > Aphididae > Rhopalosiphum > Rhopalosiphum nymphaeae. The sequence goes on from JAZAQC010000005.1 coordinate 9,345,998, forward strand.
TATTTATTTATTAAGGGGCTGCTACACCAACATTATCTGTTTTATCTGTTTTATCTATCTCTCTCCCACGAAATATAGGAACAAAGTTATTCCGCGACTACAATTCTCTGGTTCAGCTTAGGGCAAAAGCACCTATTATATATTTTATTAATAAGAATATTTTCTATGAAATGACCGGTTAGATTTTTAATATTTACATTTTTTAATGATTAGAAATATTCAAAATTATTTTAAATTAAAACATGCTTATATTTGTAAAAAATGTAAATATTACGAATCTATGCCTTTAACTATTATCATTATATTATTATGTTTAATAATAATTATTAAAACCCAATGTCTTATAAATAAAAACTTGGCTTTTTTTTTCCTTTATCTATAAGTATCTAATAAAATATATTATTAACATAATTTTAGTTCAATTTATATTTTCTATGAATTATTTAACAAGATAAAAATTTTAATTTGTAATATACCTATCAATAATTTCTGTAGCAAATTTTATTGTTATTATTATTATTTTTTTACAGAAGATCGAGAGTCCAGTGATCGCAAACATGAAAAATCAAAGAAGCGTGATAGGGTTAGTTACTAAAAATTGTTTTTTTTTATCAATATTTTATTTATTAATTTAACAATATTATGTCTGTACTAACCATTTGTTTTGGTACTTGTGGAATACGTTTTACCCAAAGTCTTTATTCCACTATTTTTAATGACAATAACACTTCTGATCCTATTGTTACTCAACATGTTAATCAAGAGTACAAACATACAAGTGAGTCTTATTTCTTTGAATTAAAATCTAATGGTTATTTGGAACCCAGGTCAATATTAATAGATATAGGAGATCCTAATATTGGTGATACCTTGACAACATCAAAAAATAGCAATTGGGGATTTGGACAAAATTCATTAGGATTTAATTTTATTGATGGATCAACCAATAACTGGTCATATTGTTATTATATAAAAGGTCCTGAAATGTTTGAAGATGTTTCTAGTCGGTTAAGATTTGAAATAAATAAAATTGATAAAATTGAATATTTTTTAATAATTTTATCACCTTCAGGTGGTTGTGCTGGATCAGCATGTTTTATACTTGAAAAATTAAAACAAGATTTTCCTAAAATTTCTTTTATCATAGTTTTTGTTATGCCATATCAGTCTAAAGATGCTATTCAAAATTATAATACTTCTTTTACTATTAGCAAACTGTACGGTATATCAGATTGTATTTTTTTATTCGAAAATTCTGTTTTACAAGAAGTTTGTCAAGCTGGACATTCAGAAGTCAAAGTTTCATTTGATGATATGAATCAAATAGGTTGCAAACAATTAATATCTATTTTTCAACCAATAGAACATCAAACATTCCCTTATTATCTGTCACTTGTACATGATCAAAAATATAAAATTTTAAGATTAATATCGTCTCCAAATTATAGAAGAGAATATTCTTCTTATGAATCAACTCCAAGATGGGAAGCAATTGTGAATCAAACTGTACGCTTGTTAAATGCATCACATTGTGTATCTTTTGGAAATTGTGTTGTATATCGAGGTGATACTTCCAATGATATCGATAAATTAAATTTTTTTGAGAAGTTAAATACTTTATCTTTTTCTAAACATATTTTAGAAGAACATAAATTTTCGCAAATGTTTCAACAAAGACATTTTATGGGTTCCAAATATTTAAGTTTATTGTCAAATAACTCTACCAATGTTTCTGGTTTAAACTCTGTAATAAAATTAGCTAAACGAGCTTTTTCCCATAAAGCATTTGTACATCATTATATTCAATATAATACAAATATCAATGATTTTAAAAACAATTTTTCTAATGTGAACCAAATTATTAAAGACTATTATGAATTAGATTGATATTACATTTTCATACTAGATAGATTTGTTTTTTTTTTTATATTAACTATTAGATCTCAACATATTAGTAGTAATATGTAATAATATTTTCTAGTCATTTGTCACAAATTAGTCTTAAGGTGTTCCTATATATTTTCACTTTATTCCTGTTTTAACCAAATTTTAATTATTGATACCTATGTATATAATGATAAACAATATTTTTTTTTTTAATGTGCTACTGAAATTGTACAGACTTAAGTGTCATTTTCACAAATAATAAATCATCTTTTAGTTTTAATAAAACACACTTTTGTGTTTTTTTTTTCATCCCATATTTAGTTGAATAGTTTAATTTAAGTTTACAATATCATAGAACAATTTATATTATCATTTGATATTGTATAAAACTTTGTTAACAAGATTATGACTGACATTTCATATGCTTTATCAGGTTTACCAATATATATTAGTATTTAATGAACCCATAAATATTTAGCTTATTCATGAAATAGTCATCTATTATTTATTGGTCCGTTCAACTTTTTATGAGATTTTAAATTTAGTAAATCTGCCGTGGAATCCTGTTAAAAATCAATACATATTTAGTTACTGTAAACATATTGCATGGTATACATTTTGAATTTTTTTTTTTTTAAAGTAGCTTATAAATCTTGCGTAAATATAATTTAAAATAAAAATTAAATAAATATACTCTATATACGCCTATTCAACTATTGTTAATAATATTAATTTTACTGTACATATAGGTTTATCTGCCTAGTATTTAATTTTTTTTTGTTTAATAAACAGTTATCATTATTAGTGTTTTTGTCTTCACAAGTGTTTGGTTATTTCAAGATTTTTATGAATTACCTATTTATTTTTGTTTCTCAACATCAACAGACAATCATCACAATTTTCTTATGAGTGATTCATGTCTATTCAGTTGGACACCGATCAAGTTGAATAGGTGTACATGAGATTTTTATGTAAATCAAAGGTAACATTTTTAAATAATGTACACAAGGCCTTTTTTTGTCAATCACTATTTAATAATTATTGATCATAAACTTATCGTTCTTTATTTAATAATTGAATTCCTTTATTAGTTATGGCTATATATACTTTTTTTTTTTTTTTTTGTAGTATACATTTTGGTTTGGTAATAAAATTGTAATTAGATAAAAGGGGCCTATATCAATCATAAAATATTATTTAAAATTGTTCTTTTTTATTTCCACAGGAACATGAAAAAAATGGTGTTAAGAAAGAAATTAAACGGGAATACAAAGATGAACCCTATGATTCGGGTTATCATTCCCAGATTAAAAGAGATTACAAATTAAATCATAGTATTAAGGACGAAAATTTTTCTGATGATGGTGACTTTAATATGTCCAGCCACAAGAGGAAACAAAGTGATGATGATTTTTCTATAAAAGAAGAAGTACAGTCTGATGATGACATACCTTTATCAAATAGAAAACGCAAACATTCTGGTAGTAGTGAAGATGATGTTCCACTGAGCGCTCGAACAAAGCATATTAAAAAAGAACACAACAGCAGTCATAAAAAACATAAAAAAGATAAGGAACATAAGAGTAAACATAGAGAAAAAGATAGAAATCATTCATCTAAAGATTCTAAACATAAAGTAAAAAAAGAAAATAATACATCTCAAAAAGAAAGTCCTGTTAAAGGTACCCCAAAGAAAAAAAAGGAAGAAGAACCGCAAGAAGTATGGAAGTGGTGGGAAGAAGAGAAAAAAGATGATGGTGTTAAATGGAAGTTTTTAGAACATAAAGGACCAGTTTTTGCTCCAGCATATGAACCTTTACCGAGTAATGTTAAATTTTATTATAATGGTAAACATGTAGTTCTTTCAGAGTTAGCTGAAGAAGTAGCAACATTCTATGCCAAAATGCTTGACCACGATTATACAACAAAAGAAGTATTTAATAAGAACTTTCTTAAAGACTGGCGCAAAACTATGACACATAAAGAAAAGGAGTTGATAACTGATCTCTCATTATGTAACTTTAAAGAAATGAGTGTATATTTTACTAAAAAGTCAGAAGAACGTAAAGCTATGAGTAAAGAGGAAAAAAAGAAAATAAAAGAAGAAAATGAAGCTTTGCAAAAAGAGTATGGGTTTTGTACTATTGATGGCCACAAAGAAAAAATTGGTAATTTCAAAATAGAACCACCTGGTTTATTTAGAGGACGAGGTGAACATCCTAAAATGGGTATGTTGAAAAAACGAGTAGTGCCTGAGGATGTTTTAATTAATTGTAGCAAAGATTCTAATATACCAAAACCTCCACCTGGTCACAAATGGAAAGAAGTTAGACATGACTTTGGTGTAACATGGCTTGCTAGCTGGATAGAAAACGTTCAAGGGCAAGTTAAATATGTTATGTTAAATCCATCTTCTAAACTTAAGGGAGAAAAAGATTGGCAAAAGTATGAGACTGCTAGAAGATTAGCAAAATCTATTGATAAGATAAGAGAAAATTATATTAATGATTGGAAATCTCGTGAAATGCATGTTAGACAAAGATCAGTTGCTTTGTATTTCATTGATAAATTGGCATTGAGAGCAGGAAATGAAAAAGATGAAGACCAAGCTGATACTGTAGGCTGTTGTTCTTTACGTGTGGAACACATACAATTACATGAAGAATTTAATGATAAAGAATATGTAGTTGTGTTTGATTTTCTTGGTAAAGATTCCATTAGATATTATAATGAAGTACCTGTAGAAAAAAGAGTTTTCAAAAACTTGAAGATATTTATGGAAAATAAAAAAGGTAGTGACGATTTATTTGATCGCTTGAACACATCAATATTGAATCAACATTTGCATGAACTCATGGATGGACTCACCGCAAAAGTTTTCCGTACATTCAATGCTTCATGGACACTTCAACAACAACTAGAAAAATTAACTGATCCAAATGTGTCTGTAGCGGAGAAAATCTTACAATATAATCGAGCTAATCGTGCAGTTGCTATTTTGTGTAACCATCAACGTGCTGTACCAAAAACACACGAAAAGTCAATGGGAAACCTTAAGGAAAAAATTCAAACTAAAAGAGCAGCAGTAAAAGAAGCTAAGGAGCAATATAAACAAGCCAAACGAGATGTGAAAGACGGCAGTGTGCATTCCAAGACTCAGTTAGAAAAGAGAAAAAAGGCTTTAGAACGATTAAAAGAACAATTGACTAAATTAGAAGTTCAAGAAACTGACAAGGAAGAGAACAAGACAATTGCTTTGGGTACATCCAAATTAAATTATTTAGATCCGCGTATATCAGTAGCTTGGTGCAAAAAGTTCAACGTTCCTATTGAGAAGATATACAATAAAACACAAAGAGACAAGTTTAGATGGGCTATTGACATGGCTGGACCAGATTATGTATTTTAAAATTTGAATGAAACAAAATAATCCAAATTCAATATCATTAATTTAAAACCAATTTTACATTGATTATCCTTTTTTTTAAACTTAATTTACCTGGTGGAACAGTGTTTTTACAATAATTATTGGTACAAATTGATTCTTATTTATGGTACCATTATTGAAAATTGATTTTCGAAAAACATTAAAAATTTAATAAATAAAAAACCCTTATATTGTATTCTTTTTTACAATTATCAATAGATTTTTTTCTTTTTTTATTGTAGTATCTGTCTTAGAACCAAAATATATAAGTTTGTAAGCATGTTTATTGTATGCTAGACCTTAATTTTTTTTTACCTTATACTACTGATTGTAAATTGTGATAATGCTCTCGTAATATGATTAATAGTATTTTGTATAAAATAGAAAACAAATTAAAACTTATTATGATGTACTTTCAAGTAATGGTGACTTTTTAATTTTAATTTTATTTATGTATTACAGCAACAACTATTGTTATACCTATTAATAATGATCATAAAAAAGGTGGTTCTTCCAGCAAATAATATTATTAAATTAGTTGTAATTTCATGATGTATGTAATAAATGTCAGTCAACATATTTTTTACTGTAATACATAATTTGTACAGAATTATATTGAATTTTAAATTAAAAGCTTAACAAATTTATATGTTATTGTCATTTTCATATATATTGTTTTTTAAGCAAATTAAGTAAATCTTGTGATTGAAAAAATATTATACACAATATAAGTTATACATGCTATAGTTATGTATAATAAAAGAAGTAGGTATCTATACACACTTTTATTTATACTATGTATGGTTTCAATTGTAATGATTTCAATTCAAATAAAATAATTCATTCAATTTGTTTGTATTTTCTTTTAATACTCATTTTATTTCTAATTAAAATAAGCATATTTTTTTCGACATATTTAATGTTACCTAATATGATTATTGATTAGTAGGCATAAATTACATACTTATTAGTTATCTTATATTTAATTCATGGTAATTATAACTTTTTAATTAATTTTTTTATTTGTGTATCGTGTAATATGAAATGATATTTCATTTGAATAAAATAAATGCAATTTTCATAAACCACAATACTAGGGAACTACGTATTCTTATTTTATTTTTGAATGTAGGTATATTGTATGCAGTCAAAAGTATGTTTTGGTTTTGTAAATAGTATTAAATTCTAGTCAGTGGCATAATTTCAATGGAAAAACTGGGGATTTTAATTACTATTTTTCAGTAAGTTTTATATAATGATTAGTAGTTTATCCGTGGATATCACAATTTCATCAAAATCCCCCATCTAAAAGTCATATTAATATTTGCTTTGTACTTTACATATTCATTTTATAAAATAAAGTAAGATTTAATTAATCATAAATTACATAAATTATGATGGTTCTGATTTAAAACTAATAAGTATACTTAAAAGCAAATCTAAGCCTCAATTCAAACTCGGGCATTACAGATATTGTAATGACTAATTTGTGTCAGGATAATATTGAAATGGTCTGAATTCTGAATGCGTTATTTATGAGCACTAATACTAATGGTACAAGTTCAATTAAAACAAAATTCTTTTATTAAAACAATTGGTTGGTTTTGCTTGTATTCGCGTGGACATGCGGTCAAATGCGAATTGCTCGATAAATCAGTTTGATATTATTTTGAATATTCAAAACGTAGTACTATATTAAGTTATGTTATATTATGTTATTTAAAAAAAAATATATTACAACGACCGATAAGTTCGGTACCAACTACTTATAACACTACAACAATAAATGATTACTTTAATAATTATTAGTCATGAGCTATAATATAAACGTGCGATTACCACTTGAACAAATATAATAACAATAACGTGTCCCGATTGATGACATTGTTTTTGTCGATAGTTTTTAAATATTTTTAAACAGTTTATTTTTTCAACTGTATTAAAAGCTATAAATTATGTTTTTAAGTATCAGTTTTAGGTGTAACATTATACTGCATAGATTAAACGTACGAGTTGTAGGAATGATTACAAATTTGCTTTTTATCCGTTTTGAATTGTATTTTAGCGATGTCAGTGATATTGGTTCTCGGGAGTATTAAATAGGCAATTCGTCAGGCTAGTCTTCAATATAAAATAATATCGATTATTATTTATTTTTGTTTTTAAAATATCTGCTATTATTTTATTATAATGCAAAAAATAATGTTGAAATTTATCATTTCCGTGCAATTATTATAATTTTAAAAAGTTTCAGGTCGATGTCTATAACCTAATTAGGCACATACAGTGATATATTAGCAATTTATTTTTTTTTTTTTTTTTGGATGGGGGGGAGTAGAAGGGTGAAATTAGTTAAAAAATATATTATTACATTACAATTTATAATGTGTATTTATATGTATAAATTTAGTTAAATTATAAAATGCAATGAAACTTTTTGTTCTTATTTGCTAAATCATCAATTCTTGGGGGAGGGTATAACCCCCTCCCCATAAATACATTACGGATACCTATACCACTTTATCGAGTGACACAATACGTTGTAGATTTTGCCGTATATTTAAACAATATATTGTTCGAACAATATTGTATTGTGTTATCCGACATAAATACGTTTGGATTTTCAAAGTACTTTTGCCTTGAAGTTAGACTATAGATGCTGTTTGAATGAATGTTGTGGGAGAGGGGGAAAGGGAAGGATTTAAAGAGTGCAATTTTTAAATAATTATAATTATTAATGTTTGTAAAGAGTATTAATTTTTCCAATTTATAATTATGAATGTAATGGTTGTAAAATAAATAAATGCATTTGTAAAATTAACAAGTTTTGCAGTTTGGCTGTGTAATTATCAAATTATTTGGAGAGTAACATATTATGAAATAACTCAATAGTTCCCAGTAGTCGGTAATTTTATATCAAATATATTCCAAATCGTTTCGTCACATGTTTAATAACTATAATTGAATTCAGTTCTCTTGAGAGTATTGTATTTAAATCCTACTTGGGTATATCGTATGAAATTTTTAGTAAATCCAATTTCTTGAGCGTTTTTTAAATATAATAACGCGTCACCGGAAACGTACTACTAAAACATCAAACAAGATGATATAATACTTCGTAATAATAATAATTATTATTGTTATGTCGTTCCGCTGAATTATATTAAGTGCATGACGCGTCCTCGAGTTAAATACATGTAACCTATCCAAATAATATCGTTAAATATTATGTATGTTTCCAAATGGCATCGGTAATTTTTATTTCATTTGTTAACTTATTATAATATATATTTAAATGTTAGCACCCAATATTATGTAGGTATAATATACATATATTATATTTATATAACAATATAGAATAAGTCAATAGTATCAACGATCTGAAAATGAGCCCCCCCCCCCCAAAAAAAATGCATTTTTTTATTGAATTGAAAGTTGTATAAACAATTGACTTATTAAGAAATCCATTGACATTCGAATATCAAATTCAGATTCAAATATACTCGGCACTAACAATTACTTATAAAGTATCCGTAGGTAATTGTTTTTTTTTTAATTTTTACCTCATGATATAGCTAGGTTAAATGTACTTTTTAACTTTTGTGCTAGGGCAGTAGGGCTAATATATTTTTATACGTTCTCCATTTATTCGTAAAACCTATCTATACGAGTTATACTATTGCACAAACACGCGGTGGGAAACTTTTCGCTATTATTTATTAGACACTTATCAGCATTCGAATAGGCGGACGACCGTGATGCATGACGACAGATGAGTGACGACTGCTGCACTGTACTTACGATTAAAACGGGTAAGTTAAAGATAGTAATAATAACGACAATTTTAGGATTCGTCTGTGATTTCTTGTACTTAGGTATTTATATTATTGTTATAATCGTAATTTTTACGACAGTTTGCCGCGCCCGTTTTTAACCGTATATAATATAATTTTATTAGTAAAGTTCAAATTTTGCACGCGCATAAAATTTGATGTACAATCCACTAATATATTTCCTATACATATAATATGTCCGTACTATAATACGCGTTAATTTTTATTGTGAAGTATCTTCTATATTAAATTAAGAATATTATTCTCTTACACCTGGACGTTCGTTTGGTTGCTTAATTATAATTTACGTTTCGTAAATCGCAATAAAATCAATAACATTCGTATCGTATTGTCGTTTTTTATATAACACTATGTACCTATGTATATACACAGAGATTTTTGTAGAATTTAATGATATAACACATTATCACAAAGATTACACTCGGCCATAAAATTATACGCTATTAAACCCATTGACGTCTCACGCATGTATAATATTCTTCATTCGATAGTGTAAAAATATCACCTGTAGGCAAAAAGGATGATAATTTAATACATTAATAAGTAAGTATCAGTTGTCAAATTAGCGTATTTTAAAAATGTGTCTAATATGTTCTAAAACTATAAGAATATATTTAATCATAAATATATATACTTAGATCATATATTATTTTATTTATGTTATAAAATATAAAATTTACATAAGCAACTAAACAAATAACATACATTTATTGAACATCTATCAAAGTGAAAAATAATTTTAAAATTTACTGTTTAAAATTATAAGTTACAATTCAAAAAGTTTGCGAACAAATATATTTTTATCTTTAGCACTAGAAGTTAGAGTGAATTGACTAGAAGGTAAAATAGCATTATTTGTATTTCAGTGTTTGTATGTTAAGTTAGGTTAGGTGTAAAAAATATTTTAATTTTTAAGTAAATTATACACATTTTTAAATTGTAATACTTTTCATACCTACGTAATAATTAGTAGTTTCAAAATTAAATTTGTTTGTAGTATGCAGATAACACGTTCAGTTATAGAGCGTTCTCATAAGTCAAAATAATTTAAGGAAATTTGTCGTCTTTGTACACACCCTTAGGCTAAACAAATATAATTTTGTAATGAATTAATTGTAATATGTGTACGTATAATAACACATTTTGATTGAACTTAATTATTTTATATAGTAAAACAACAAAAGAAATCTACGACTATAAGTATCAAATAACAATTCTTCAGGCTATCATTTAATTGTCTCGTATTATCACCATGCCTGTCTTCATAATTAATAACTTTGTCTTTAAGTACGATTTCATATGTCTATTAATATCAGCGGGCTTAAGGTTAGATTTAGATATTTAGATGACCAATATTTGCTGTAAATATTTTAAAAGTTGAGATCTTGGTTGATTTCATTAAGTTGTTTATTCAATTAGTTACATGGCATTAACCATACATTATAGTATATGTATATTTGAATAGCAAGGACACAAACACGGCGTGAGATTGTACTCTATATACTGTGCTACCTATACAATTTTATAGTTTGTATTGCACAATAATGATGTATAAATGCGTCGTAACGTATAGAACTTTCTTACAATAAGTATTTGAAAATATAGTCTTTCTACAATTTTCTATTATATATATATATATATTAATAGATTAGTCTTAATACTTAATAGGAAATTCGTCAAGATCGGTGAGCCAATTTCACACACGTAGGTACATAAAATCCGCTAACTATATAACAAATACCTACAATAGCATATTTTGTTATCTACTCCGCATCATTTGCTTTCACCCATCCCTTTTTAACACAAACCATTTATACCTACAACCCACAAAAACGTTAAATTCGTCTACACCGCGTGTGTTAAATAGTAATTTAGAAGTCTTCGAGTTATAGCGCTGTAGCGTAATGTTATTCGTTAATTATTAAAATTATTAAATTCCCAATATCTATTAATAACTATTATTCTTATCTTATCTACGATTTTGTTTTGTCTGACAGTCCGCGTACCAGTCGTCTAATGTTTGGACAGAAACAGAAAAGCTCCAGCTGGCTGAAGCCATCGACATGTATGGTATAGGTAACCCAGCTCGAATCGTTACGCGTGTGCCCACCAAAAAGCTCAAACAGGTGGAGTACAAATTGCAACAACTCGGAATCGAATGCCGGAAAGAGGCTGAGTGCGCGGACATGAAGGTCATGCGGTTCGTCAACCTCAACGAAATGGATGACTTATTCCTTGCTGGCGGTACCAAGCCCAAGGACGTGATGGTCAAGTGGATGGACTACCTGGAGACGTTCTACAACAAGGACCCGTGTCAGTTCGACAAGTTCAAACTGTTTTCCAGTGCGTTTCTGATCATGTCAGAGTGTACGCCACCGCCTGAGACGCCCCCAGATGCCTCAAATAACGTCATAGACTTCAGGTGAATACACACATATTATAATATTTTATCTATTTCAAAAATTACATGCTATAGTAGTTTGCTGATATAGAAACATACACAAATGAGGAAAAATGTATAATGTAAGGGACAAACTATTTAAAAGGTTTTTTTAATCTAAAAATGATGACGTTCAAGTTTTGAATATTATAGAACAATTCATTAATTATCAATTATTTATAATTTTATTTAAATTTTAAAATGTATATAGTTTTAAGTGGAGCAAAGTGGAAAATCGTGTAACTAAAAATTTTAACAAAAGCAATCTATAGCTATAATAATGTATATATTTTTTTAAGGAAAAATCCTTTTTTTAATCGTTTAAAAGTATTTTATATAATACTTAGATACTACAGATGTATATAGTATATAGTATATAGTATATAGTATATGGACAAAGTTACCCAATATAGATAGCACGCTGTGATTCTCGTTCATGAAAATTTTTAAGTTATTGTTGATGTTTAAATTTTTGAAGATTTAATATAATATTACAATTTCATCGGGGGATTTTTTTTTGGAATGCATCATGTCACCCTTATTTTTTTATCTTATCCTCTGCAGCATATTTATCTAAGCATTTCTTCTATGTAGATTATAATCGATGAATTTAACCTATGTAATATATATTTTACATAGGCACTTTATGCATTTCACGGGGATGCATATGATTGATGGGTGATGTATAATTGTATTAAGTTTAACATATATTATGTGAAATATTATCGTTCTAGGAAAGTGTACTATTTCTTATATCGCGTCCTCAACAATTATTACGTAGGAAAAAACCATAAAGACACCAAAATATCGACCTACCTGCACGAAATGTTCTTGCGTGTGTTAGACGACATCGAGTACACGTCCGATAACGAGAAAATCGCCATGTACAACATCGTATCCAATTGGACCAGTGTTAACAGGGAAAAGTCACTGAAAGTGTACGGGAAATCTGTTGAAACCGAAACTAAACAAGCGGAATCGGTAAGCGATTTTCTAATATACGATTAGGTTTTTTCCTAACTGTAAGTATTACCGTATTGGTCGTGATTGCAAATCGACGTATGAAAGTGCGCTGTTCCCGTTTTAATTATAATTTTCCTTAATTCCTTTTAGTTTCTTTTTATTTTCGTTAATAAAAATATTTGCGGACTGTTTATTTATAAAATAACTAATTGAAATCTTTAAATTAAATCTCTTGTTTGATTTAATTTGAAAATTGATGGCTAGGGCACGTGTTTTATTGTATTAGCAAAGTTTTTAAATTTTAAATTTTGTTGATATTTCACATTTAGGTATAGCACCATTTTTAGTAAAACGAAGAAAAAATTAAATTTTATTGCTTGCTGACGTTATTGTATAAATAACATACAGTAAAATCGTCGCCCGCAGATATAAAATTCAATTATTATGGTTTATTATTTTATTAAATAAAGATAAGATTAAAATATTTTTAGAATTCTTCTTTTTAAAAATAAAGTGCCAGATAAATTATTATCATCTGAACCTATGGCTATAGGCAGAGTTCGTAGCTTGAGACTGCGTATCATACATTATTTAAAAAAAATTGATAAATGGATAAGTGTCATGCAATAATTTTATTCCGGTGAAACCTTTTAAATACAAAAAAATCATAAAATATTTTTACCTAGATTTCAACTAGAGCCGATCTAGTCTTCATTCATTTGAACTACAGGTTCTTGTCATGCGTGATTTTTAAAATTAGAAAATCAAAGACTATTGATTAAAATCGTTAAAATAATCAAAAATATTTAAAATCAATTAGACACTAATTTTTTTGTGAAATCGGAATTTTAGTCTACAAAATGATCTTGAAAATATTGGATTTGAAATCATAAACATAAAAAAAATATATACTGACTAATTTATCAACTTCTATCTGACGATAAATGAAGTACATTATATTACGCCGTCTCGTATTGTCTCGTATGATCAAATAAAAATGTAATTGCATTATCATAATAATATTATGTATTAGTTTTTAGATCACGGGTCGTATATACATATTTTTTTTAATTATTCCGTTTGCTGCATTCATAATTCTAAGTAAATTATAGTTTTTTTTTTTTAAATTAAAAACAATACATAATAATATTAAGTTATCCTTCTGTCCTCCATAAAAATAATATATGTTCACATGCTAGTTGCGGTACGCTACTTATGTTTTCCATTGTTTTTTTTTCCATTTCAAACAACCACCACGCGTTAATCTACTTATGACCTAACCTTGTGCTCTTTAACTACTATACACATATACAGATAGTTTTCCTTCGACTTAACAATGATGTCACATGTGCAATTACTAAAAATAATTATGCATTATTAATATTTTTCCACAATTAATTATTGTGATGCTTATATTATAGTAGTCTGGAGTATAAGCATTATAGTTATCCATGATGCCTGAATAACGCCAAATAATATTTAGTTAACATTACGTTATCGATATTCTAATGCTTGATGTTGTTTTATGTATTAGGACACCAAATCAAATTTGAAGACGCCCGGATTCCAAGTGTTACAGCATCCAATGATCCCGAGTTTCAATCCACTTCACATTCGGTCTAACACGCCGTTATAATAAATGTTGTAGTTTATAAGACTATTACATTTAAATTTACTAAGACGCATTGATATAAGATTTTATTTTGTTTTTTTTCTCCATAATTTACTTTAAATATTATGAACCTGAGTAATTAATAGTTGCTTAATAATAAAACTAAAAAATCAGAGCAAAATGTTATATTTTTGATTTTAAAAAATAATTAAAAATATAAAACAAATAATTATGTATATTATATTATATTATATTATATTATCACTTTTTGTTTCTTTTTTTGTTTATTGTGTAGATACTACAGTTTAAATTTGTTTACTTAAACAAAAGCACGTATACTGCTACAGCTGTGTAATTTTATACAACATTTTATAACTAAATATTACCTAGATATATCATATACCAGATATCTATCTATTGTATCTATTTAGCTCAGGAATAGCGAATTTATTACATGTAAGTCATATTTTAACGGTACATGGACATTTTTATTTCATTGTTAAATGTTAAATTTAATGAAAACAATTTTTTATTATTTTTAATTAATGAAGTTACTAAATCTAATATGTTAAAAGTTTGGAATTGTTTTCAGACATATTTCATAGGCACTTTGGAAAAAGTTGACAATTTATTTCATACTTTCAGGTACACTCAATATTCACGTCAGCATACAATATTGTAAAAGTTTATTTTTCATAATGAATGCGATTTAATTAAAGAAAAGTGCTACTACATTGATGGATGAAACTAATAATGCTCGTGTTTCATTAAACATGTAAAATTAATAGTATAGGCACCTTATAATCAAAAAATGTTAGCGAATATTTTTATGACCCCGATCGGCCGATCACCTCAAGAAAAAAATCTTTTATTATTTACTGTCACGTGAATTTATATTAAAACTATGATAAAAAACATCACTACCCCTATAGTATAACTTGTCGTTTATTTACTGTGGTTGGGTGGACCGATGTGCGATCGCACTTATTAGCACGACGGATCACGGATAGCATTACCATACTATATTTGACCGATATAACTATAGTTCTATCTCTGAACACAGTTAATGTCATGCTGTTACTCATCTAATGTATTAATACAACAAAACGTGAATGACTAAATTTTCTATAACAATATTTTTGAAATATTATGGAAATATTTTACTTATGATATCGCCATTAGAACACTTAAAAGATATTTCTAAAATATTTTAGAAACATTATTCCCAAATCCTATCTGCAATATGTACACGTTTATGAGACGAAGTTTAATAAAGTTTTAGACAAATAAACAAATAATAATTATTAAATAAATATAACAAGTGCATCAGATAGCAGCACGAGCAAATGATTTTTTTTATAGAATAAAGGTCAAAGCTTGAAGAACAACACGAGTTTTCTCCGAATAAAGGAATAGGTTATATAGAAGCAACCATTACTTTATTAATTTTAGGTCCTTATTAATTATTTCAAATATTTAATTCCATGAGTCTGCTTTACATAGCATAACAGTATCGCCCGCATAACATATAATTTTACTTTTAAGGGGAAGTGAATAGATTCCATTTATTTGTATATTAAAGAGAATTGGTAAGATAACTGTACCTTGAAAGACACCACATTTAATTTATTTTAAAGAGATTGTAGTATTATTTATTTTGACACATTGTTTTCTGCTAGATAAATCATAAATACGAGGAAAACAGTTTTAGATTATTATCGCAAATACCTAATTGGTAAATATATATATACCTGAAAAACAATGCCGTAACTGAAAAAAAATTTAGGGATTTAACATTTTTTTAAATATATATATACTGAAATTGTATAGTCAATAAACTATATTCATCAGTAAAATGTGGCTATTTTTAAAAATTTCGGAAAAAATCCGAACCCTTTGGACTCCCCACAGATACGGCCTTGCTGAAAAAAAGGAAACGTTTGGATGACGATGATAATATTATGCACAATTATTTATTACACGCTTGCATAATATGTGTTATGTTGGGCATATTTAATTGTTTTTCTCGTACATATATTTATATTTTAATATGTTTAAAAATCGTTATGTGACAATTAAAGCAGTATTATACGTATTATATGCAGCCGAGTATGCAGTGGTAGTTGGCCAGTGTATATATGTGCTTTGTGCGGCGTTAACTGCTCCAGGGCCAATTAAATCGTGTCGAATATGACCTTCGAGTTCATATATTTTTCATCACATCCATCTTAACGATTTTATATCGATGTACACTGTAAACACACACTCGCGTATATATTGTACATCTGACGATCTCATAGAATATGTGATATAGGAAATTAAAAGCATAATATCAAAGATAATATACTTTATTTACGGATAATGATATTATTATATATACGTACTTTTAGCCATCGGGTGCGCTTCCGTCGTGACGGCGACATAGTTCATAATATTATTATGATCGTTCGACCTTTTATCTGACGGGTTTAGGTATACGTAGTATGTGTGTTTCTATACAATTATATGATTAATTGAATGGCGTTTAGTGTCTCAATATATCTATTATCCAATATCCATGTACTTTATACGTGCCTATCCTATCTGCATCGTAGTACTATGGAGACTACTTCTGAATAATAACTGCATGTAGCTACCAACTATAATATATAATATGTGTTATATTGTACTATTGTAATTGTGTACATAATGCGCATATAATACACATTATTTTTGTGATAATTACTATTTGTAACAAAATATATAGACACCTTGAAAGTCCAGAAACATTAGTTTCTTGGATGTAAAACGAAAATTTCGTCATTTTATCTTTTAATCAATTACCTATCCTATAACAGCATACGTATAATCTACATGAAGAGCAAAGACAGTTTATTACTTAGAAATTAAATGCGCCTATTACTCGGTCCGCGGAAAATAAAGTGTACAATTTCACCATTTGCAACTTGGGCGCTGTACGATGCTTATAAAGTCAAGTCGCGATAACTTGAAGTTGAAGGAAGATAAAAATTGGCTTCGATATATCTAACTCGAATTTATATTTCTAGGGGAATAAAAAAAAAATCGAGTTGTCAAGTTTTTCGAGTTATTGCGACTGGACTATACTACAATACATTAAGTGGTATTCCTTCTGTTGAATCAAATTATAAGAATGGATTCAAGTGGATTTTAAAAATTACGTTGCCAGAATCAAAATCATATTTTTTGGATTAAATGGGAAAGAGGGTGCTATGGTTCTTGGGCGTTACATTTTAATATGACCATATTTTTGCTCTTATTAGTTTTTGTAAAAAATATTGTAATTTTGTCTGTAATAATTATTGTCACAATATTACCGATGAATCATGTAACGATCACGTAAATCAAATTAATAAACACTGTATTTTATCGAATACTGTGCTTGTATCCCTTGATTATAAATTCTGTTTAATTTATTTGTTAAGATTTGTTTTTCTTATATTTAATGAACCTACTTATATACATATATACTATTGATCATAGTTGGGGTGAGATAAAATTAATTTAAATTAAAAAAAATTAAGTATAGATTTTTTGATTTAAAATTTTTAATAATATATTCTATAACTTTTGATTATTAGTATATATATATATATATTATACATTATCGTTAATTAAGTCATACAAATTAAAATTAAATTAAAATTTTAGAGTCAGGAGTGTACGAAAGTACAAGCGCCTGTTATGGTACAGTTTAAGCGAACTAAAATATTAATATTAATTTAATATGAATTATATATTTTATGTCCACTCTTGAGTGATAAAATATTTTTATAATTTACAGTTTACATAATAATTAAAATCCGGGTCTTTGATAAATCTAAAGTTTATTTTTTGATGTTTTACAAATTACAACTTGCACTATCAATATCTACATCATAATCTACATCTATGGTATATAGTTGTAGTACTCATTAATATTTGTACAAATAATATCATAACTATAGTTTTGGATAATTTATTGACTAAATATATTAACTAATGTATTATTTAAGTTGAGTATAAGTAGTTACATTCTAATCCTGTATAGTTAATACTATAATATCTTAATATAATCAACACTTGCAAATAAGTCACGTGTATAATTTATACCAATGAATCCATATCATTATGTATTGTCAAATACTCATATGTATTTGATATCAATGACTATAATGCACCTTTAATACGCAATAATTGTAGTTGCCCACTAACGGTTATAAAATTTACTGAATCAATTTAAATATATTTTAAAATTAATTAAACTTTTCTGAATATTAAAAATTATCCATAAACTACAACAATTAAGTTGTGTACAATTAAGAGAGAGGTACTTATGCTGATACATGTTTATAAAAATTAATTTAGAAGTTATTGTTATAACTTATGTTGTTATCTATACATACCTACTTTATACTCGGTATACACCATTGAGTATAAGTAGATATATAGGATTCAGCATAAACATTTTAACATTTATTTATTTTCACAGTAACCAATTTATAATTGGTTTAATAATTGTGTTTATAATGATTTTATGAACTTGAGACACGACATATTAATAAGTAATAATAGAGCATAATTAACAATAACAGATAGGTACATAATTGTACATTAAAAATCAATTAAAAATAGTCAAATGGTTGAATGAATACACAATACTATATAGTATACATATAATATAATATCACACATGTAACATTAAAAATTACGTTTTAAATATGACATAATATATTTATGTAGGTAATTTACATTTTAACGGATTTATTTATATTCCTATCCCGTTACATAACCATATTTTAATGCATTAATATTAAATTATAAGATGCGATTCAAATTAATTATTTCTTTGTAAATATTACTTACTATAATAATATTAAAAATAACTGCGTTAAATTTTCTATAACACACAAGTCCCAATAATGTGTTAAACAAAACATATTTATACTTAATGATTATTCATGCATATTATATTATTATGCAATGTATGAATTTTGAAATATTTTATTAAAAACTTTAAAACAGAACAAACATTTTTAGTTTGTTAAAAAAAAATTGCAACATACAACTAACATTTTTTAAATTAAAATATTTATAAATTATAAATTATAATTATAATTATTATTATGTATAATCCAGTAGAGAAGTATTATAGGTAATTACTTAAAAATGTCCCTATAAAATATGTCCTTGATTGAAAAAAACAGTAAATTCTTTTTTAAGACAAATTCTTTCGTGATCATTAATCTGATCATAGAGATAGATTACCTACCTAATTTGTGGATCATATTAATAATATATATTTCTATATTAAAATAACTAAGTGTAAAGCATAATATATCTTTTATTATTACCGGATCTAGATAATATTAGATTTTCAAGTCACAAAGTATAAAGCACAGTGTATATTATATATTAATAATATACTGATATTTCACGGCCAATTAATTTTACGAATATTTCGAAATTAATGATAATTAAAAGCGTCCAATGGTAGGTACCTACATGTAACGCGGAAGAATAAAATTCTGCGATTACCGTATATAATATTATATGCAATAAACATGGATGAGTATCAAATCGATTGTATACCTACGATCTTAAGGAAAAGTGGCAGTAAATATTGTATATATATTAAATATTAAACACGGGTTATATATTTTACTAATACATAAAGGTCGAGATAGCTATTTGCATGAGATTTTGAAACGACACTTACATTATGGCATCTATGTGTGCATTACAAATATAAGATAATTTTTACATGTAATAGTAGACAGCAGTGCTCATTTATGGATAGGTAGCAACAATGGAATTTCCCTCCTCCTCCCTCAAAAACACTTTTTATTCTTTAGCTTAATGTATATTTATTTTTCATTACCATCTATATATTTTCAACAATATAACCATGTGAATATTCAGCGCGATTTAAGATATAATTTATAAACTTATCCGAAGAAAGTAGTTCATTGATAAATTATCTTATTATATATATAAAAACTCCTAAGATATCTAAACATTAAACTCAACACTCTAACCATCAATCTAATAGTATAGAAGAATATTATACGATATCTGCTTTTATACCATTACTAAACAATGTATTAGATGATTTAAGATCAAGATTGTTAAGTAAAAAATGATTTGGTTTTTTTTTTTATTATAATTAATTATTTTAGTGTGTTTAATATTGAAAATTGTAAGTATAAAAAAATGACTGAATATAAAAATATGTATAAAATATGTTTATACATAATATAATATTATATGCTAAATAGTAACTAATAAATAAAAAAAATATTGATTAATAAATAGCATAACGTTGAAATATGTCATTTAATATTTCCTTCCCCCCCAAAAAATGGTTTACAACTACGTCACTGTGTAATTGATGTTTGTCATTAAAATTAACTACTATACGAATTAATAGATATAGTGCATTGTGTTACTATACCTGTATATTGTTGAATCTATATGTGAAATTATGCTTGTCTATATGGATATACCTATGCTATATGCTGTTTTTGTTGTGAAAATAGAAATCCATTTCCGGTGACTGACCTCCGTGTGATATATACGTATATACTTACATAATCAGATAGTCTAACTTGCTTTTAACTAGGGCCAAAGATTTTATTTAATACCAAGTTAAATTAAAATTATAATACACAGTCTCCCCTTTTAACAGAAAGTAATTTTCTCTTTTCGACCATAATAGTTTTCTTTAAAATTTATTTTTAGAGAAACTCAAATAAACATTTTATTTTTTAAATTTAAATTTATTTTATTTTATGATAAGAATTATTACATATAATTGTGAAAAAATAAAATATTTTTATATTAAAATTTTTTATTAAATGTTACTTTAGTGAAATAAACAAAATAAAATAATATTAAGTATGTATGATGAATTATTGATAACTAATGAGTTTAATGAATATAAAAAAAAAATAATTATGTTCTTTTGAATAATTAACAATTAAAATTCAGTTTTAGTTCTTATAATAGTTATATGATATTCGTTTGATAAATTTATAACGATATTTTTGATTATTTAGTTAAATCATTTGCTAAATTAACAGAATAATTTTTATCAAAACGGGACACGATATATTTTGAGATATCATACAATTTGCATAGCTTTTGAAAAAGTTTGGATTAATTCTAAAATAGTAAGTTGTAGATTCCGTTTAACTCAAGCTTGTTGGTGATGTATATAACCTTACGAGTTGTTCCATTTGTTTTTCCATCAACATTTTTATAAACATATTCTAATCAATAACAAAAATATAGTTAAGTGTTCTTATTAATGAAGTTCAAATGAATATGTAGAATGTAGAATATACATACAAATTAGAAGTACCTATTAACATTTTAAAAACATATTATGTAAATCGTGATAAAAGAAATATGGATCTGAAATGATAAAATGAAGCGTATATTAAAGACTATAAAAGTAGTATAATATGTCATTATAAATTTGTCAAATAATTATCATACGATTATAAAAACTTTATTTTAATTTAATTTTTGATAGGTATATTTGTGAAGATATATTTTAATATTTTTATTTTCATTACTCATTAGTCGTTATAGGTACATATTTTGAATTATTTTATTGTATACATTTTTAACCTGACTAAGGTAATATTTACCATGAAATTATTTTTCACAATAGTACATAATAATTTTGATCATTAAAAATCATAGTTTAAATATCATATTCATATTTAATATAATTAAAAAAAACTTGTTTAGTTGAGTTGTTCTAATTGTAAATTAAAAAAAAAACTATAAAAGCCAAAAGGAATAGTGGCTGAAAAGGAAACGATTTTTCGCACAAAAGCGTGAAGTCACTTTGTATAACCTATCTGATCTATCTCGAAATAATTGTTGTCTTGATCGAAATAAATAATATGTAATCTACTTACATGTAGGTACAAAACTATTTTAAATTTAAGTTTTAACTGTGCCTATCGTTGTATATTGTTACTACTGTTATTATCTTGTTAATATAATAATCACTTTACCTAATACCTATAGTGCAATGTAGGGTTTAGATTATAGAGGCAATACAAATATTAAAAGCGTTCACAACCGAAGAAAATAAGACGATAGTTTTCACAACAAATCTATTGTTCTTAGACGTATATAATTATTGTGTTACCATCTATACCAATAATTGACAACGCACGTCCGGCACACGGCCGCACCCATTTTCATCATTGTAAACCGATTGGTCCCTAAAAGTACATTCAGTCTACAGTGGCGTACAGCGTATAGGTATATTATTAAACATATATGTAATATACTAATATGCATATATTATGTATTTACATCACTATACACAGAGATGCTTGCAGAATCCACACGTGAAAATAACGTAGTATATCTATGTATACTATGTTACAATTCTACTACTCTTCGGCACACAATTATAGTAAGTGTGATGTAGTAAAGTACCTATTAAAAATGTACTATACATTTTAATAGCTGTGTGCATAATCGTATTGGCACCGCGAAGAAAAACTAAGTTGTACGCGTTGTAATATTGTGTATGACGCGTACCCCATCTTATATATATATATCACATGTATAACAATACTATTATATACTGTTAACCTGGTAATAGGTATACCTATACAAGTTGATGACGATAATGATAATAATAATAACAACAATAATAATTGCGTTGTGTTATCGTGGTGGTTAATCGTTTTGGCCTAGAACCCAAGTAAACAAAATGACTACGCGCTTCCTATATAGGCACTTGTACCTATCCTACGATCCATGGACTGCGAAGCTGACTGGTGTGATTAATGGATTTACAGATCGAAGCGACGACGACAACCCGCGACTGCGCGAGAGAATAACAACAGCAATAATACCATAGTTGTTGCGTTCGGCCGCAAAAACAATACCATAATAATAATATAGTATTATATAGTACATAATTATGATTATCCGAGTATATAATTATGGATTAAATATTTAAATAATAATAATACATACCATTATAGTATATTATTTTAAAACGTGTCTATAATATGAAGTATTTTAATAGTCGCGTATAATATATATACTCGTATTATATCGCGAGATCTGATGGACGAACCGTATTATTATCGGTGGCTGCTGTGCTATACTGTTGCAAGTGTCTTCATCAAATTACGCGTTTCCTCTACACCATCCGGGACGTGCGGTTCATACCAAAAATACCACAATACGAGTGTATATGTATATAGTATAATATACTCGTATACCTGAATCGTATAATACATAGGTAATATGCTCACGATCGCCTCCGCTTGAATTTCGAGTAAAAAACCTTTGCAGATTACGATCTATTATACGAAAATATAATCCTAAATCGTATTACTTATTAGACACGCTTTGTCCGTAAAAATAAAATAAAATTACAAGCGTATTTATCGTACTAATTCGGCAGATAGCCTGGACTTCCTCTTATATCCGAATAATATCATATAATACGCCCTTCGCGTCGTCTTCGAATGGACCACAGAAGGACAGACCCTGCACATTATCGTATAATATTATGTATGGAATAAATAATATTATATATTATATTGTGATGTGCGTCGGTTTGATGTTGTGCTATGGCCGATCGATCCGACGATAACACTACTCGAGCGGTTAAGATCATGTGCTCGCGTAAAATATTTAAATATATGCGTACAAAATAATAATAATATTATGATCATGTGCGCCACGATGTCGACCGAAATCGTTTTACAAGGACGTCGATGTAACTCAATAAATTAATGCGAACATGATAATATTATTATCTGGATACGCGTAAAAATATGTTTTTATTATAGTTACATATTTCATTAATCGCGGCGTCGTTGCAATCGTCGGCCCGGCCCATTTGGATTGAACTGACGTCCGAGAACAATAAAGACGATGTTTTTTTTCCACAACAGGTCTGTACATTTAGGCATACACACAAGCGTATAAATAGTAATATTATATTGCTGCAGCATAATCCACCGGGACGACCCCGTTTTGATCTCCGCCGCGGCGTCGACCAGTTGACTTTTGACACTGACAGTGAAAACGGCACAACGTTCGCGGCTAGATGATAAAACCGTTGATGGAGATAAAAATATTATATCGTTTTTGACATTCTGTAGAAGACAATTAATTATAAAATTTAACCTACTGCCATAACTAGGATAGAGCTGTATAACAGAGGCGTATATTTAATTTGAAATATAATTCGATTAGTTAAATTTGTAAGTATAAAATATTTGTTCAATATAATATACAGGTAAAGGCTGTATAAACATATACACGTGGTAATTCACTCTAGCACACGCTCATCCCTATTTTACATCTTTTACTCGTGAATTATTTAGTTGAATTCAAATTATGATTTTTGAAATTCTCAATTTTTATTTACTTTTATAAAGGTACCAACTATTATTGTAGACAAAATCATTCAATATTGTTTTGTGGCTTGAGAAGAAGTGTCTCATGTTCATATACAATCGTATTGATTAATTTTTTTTAAATGAGAACCTAAACTTAATTTTGCTGTACATCGTTAAATATATTTTAGAATATGTGATAGAGACTAAATGGTCTTACATATGATACAAAATAAAATATGTAATATAATTTATTCAAGTACTGATTATTATTTATCATTGTCGTCGTCGGTTTAAAAATTCATAATGTTGGGCATCAGCGTTATGTGGCGATGTTCATATAATTATTTTAATGTGATTTTATTACTTATTTATAATAAATTGATTATTATTATTGTTTAATACTAATAATTCTATATTTCTATTGTTATATAAGCGTTATTATTAGGTATTATTTAAAATCTGTTTATTGCCATTAATTAAATTCAATATGCATATAAGTATACTATTACTTCATATCTTTATAATTGTAATATCGTTAATTATTCATTTAAAGCCATACAAATAAATAAATAATTATTCATTAAGGATATTACAATATATTGTATTAATAATTACTCAATTTTCACTATAACAAGTATAACACATCTTCAAATCAATAAAAAGTAAAAAAAAATTGTTTATAATATCGTTTTTTTTGTTTTATTAATTCTTTATAAGTAGGTATATATTTTTATTTCACAAGAATTGGAAATTGTTATTGTATAATATTATTATTCAGTATTTTATTTGGTTTTTAATCGCGTATACAATTAAATAAATATTTTGTTTTAATTATTCAACTTAAAACGTACTACACTTTGATCTTAGCCGATAGGCCGAGAAGCGATAACTTAAAACGTATAACTTTGTCTTTTTAGTTACATAATGCAGATGATTCACTAAAGTATTTTTTTTATATAATATATTTTTTTTAGAACTAATTTAACTTAATTTATTTAATTATTAAAAAAAAAACATAAAGATTTAAAATGTATTATACTATGCTGATAATATTAAATTATATACACTATAATGTAATAGTTAATTATGATTAATGTGAATTATATTAGCATATTTTTCTGTATGAATATGTATTTTTTCCAAAACAATTCGTCAATATAATATTATATTAATTGCTTATTATATTTATTTAAGAATAATTGAAAACATTAAAATAAAATGTACTTACCTGTGCACAAAATTCACACGCATGTACTTTCAAAACAAAATACTAATTGTTAACACGAGGATACTTATTATAGTTGTTCGCCTATTATGAAAAAACCATTGACTGGACATAAAGAAAAAACGAGAAAGCTACACCTCCCCAAAACAATAACTGATTACTATTCTTCTTGTTAATATTTTAATATTACTTGTTGACTATAATATTGTTGTTCTTTACTTTAAATAAGCGGTGCTCTATTATTTTGAAGTTCTGTGGAAAATGTTAAATTCATTTTATGCTAACCACTTGTATTTAAAAAATGTTTTTACTATTTGTATAGCTATTAACATATTAATTATTACACGGTTAGAATAGTTAGGTCAGTGACATTTAAAAAATAATAATACTGATTGTTTTTTGAGTTTCTATAATTTAAATTTTAAACATAGACTGTTCTGTGAAATTCATATTTTGTCATTTTTTATTGTTTTTACCTAAAAAATCTTTGATAAACATTATTAAATATGTAAATAATAATTTATGCAATAGATTTTATAACGATATTTTTGGTTTTTAAAATATATATTTCTTTTCTTCCCGGAACATCTCATCACGTATTTAGAACTAATGTGTTGTTTTCTCCGCAATTCTCGTTAAATTATAGTCAAATTTAATATAAATGTCCAATTAAATCCAATGTCAACGATTATTTTTACGTGTTGAACGGAGGAAGTCTCCGGAACTTACATTATACATGACACGTGTGACCTCTAAAAGTAAAATATATTGTGACCGATTTCAAATGTTTACTGCAAAAAGGTATTTAAGCAAAACAATTTATAATTTTTCTGTTTAGATGTCTATACATATACATTACATAATAAACATATTTATTATACAATATATCCATACGCCGCGGGTATACGTCTTTATAAAATTACCAACAATTAGTAGGTAACCTATAACCTAACTTTACAATTATTATTTAAGTGTACGATTTCAATACCTAGCGGCTTCTTAGTCATGAGTAATTTAATTTATAATTTAATTGTATATTATGTTGTATAACTTAAACAATTATAATTTAACTAAACATAACAATAATATTAAAATGTCTAAAATACCATTATCATTTATCAGTTTTTATCACCGTATAATATAAGACAATTCATTATGATTTAGTGGCTAAAGTACCTACTACTTATTATATAATAAAATATATTTCTTACTTCCCAACATAGTATTTGTATGTATGGTGATTATAATAATTGTTTATTGATGATTTACTTGTTGATATAATGCTGTGCGCTCAATGAAATATTTATCCAAAGAGCTTAATCTATAACGCATTGACGTATCGTTAATAATTAATAAGTTAGATACATATATATGTATGGTGCGTGATACCCACGTTGTTTTCCTTTGTACAAAGTAATAGCTTATTAGTTATTCTTATTAGTATCTATTAACTTACAAGCTTAATTTTACTTAGTAATTTTTAACATGGGAATAACTATACATCGAGTATTTTTATTTTATATACAGCATTATTTCTTATGGACCTTTAGTCTTCCTCCTTTTTTAGATATTGCATAATATCGAATGGGTGTGTATATTAGAAACTAGATATGTATATATATAGGTGCCATCTATAATTACAATTTACACATAGGTACCTAGTGTCACCAGTGAAGAATTTATGAAAAGATACTACTAGTACGACTAGAGTGGGTTCTTAATCCAGACTCAAATCACATTTGCGGGCACAAATTCGGGGAAAATCCGAAGGTATTTGCAGTGGTCGTGAGGGAGGTGGTGGGAGTGACACCCCTCCCCTTGGCAGCAAAATTAGATTTTCAGTTGATAGTAGGAGCTAGATAAATTTTTCGACATAAAAATATTCGTTGTTTCAAAATCTAATCAGAAATTTTAAAGATTACACACAACACCAATAGTGTTTTTAAGATCATTACTGGGTGAACTTACATAAATAATTGATATTGTTGATGTCTGAACTAGGTATATAATATTGTGTATATATATTTAAAATTGATATTATATTTATTATTTAATTATTATACCGTGAAAAATTATAATAAAAAGCAAATTATTATCATATATTTTTACAAGAGTATATAAATAGGGAGGGGTCTATTATAGTGATAATTCTTACTTCCTGTAGTGTATTGAGTGCAGTAGTAGGTACTATAAAGGTATTAAAGTAGATAGTAGTTAGTAGTATAAAATCAGTGCAAGCAAAAAAAAGTTACTTATTATCAATTATTACTTATAATTTTATTCTTCTTAACTTATAGGTGACATAGCTCAATAATATTATAGTATGCTTTATTGTGATTGAGAATACGGGTCAATAAATATTGTGTGTATCTTTATAAGGATTATTCTGTTCAACGATTACTAGCATTAAGTATTCTTTAAGTTAGTTTTTGTTCTTATTATATATACACACACACACATATATATATATATATATATATATATATATAATATAATAATCTAGTAATCATCACTCTTGTAGCTATATTGAAATATTTTTTATCCCAACGCATACACAGATACACAGTTTTATACTACGCGTATATGTATGCGTATAAATAATAAGGCTGAATAATTACGTGCCCATCGTCGTTGTCGATGACATGGTGATCGCTACAGCTTTCAGTCCAGTGCGAAGGACACGAACTATTATAATATTATTATCTTATCTACTATGACCCCTTTTCACGGTGTCCTATTTTGTAGCCGGCCACGGGGGGAAGGCACATATATACTAAGAGTGTCAACCGATATAAAATAACAGTGACAATGGCGTTTTCGTTGCCTCCGTCATCGCCACTTAGAGCAACCCACCTTTTTCGGGTTTCTTTCACTATCCGACTATCGTTGTTATTAATTTATTGGGCAAGCAAATCACCGTTATACTTACCTTAAGATAGTCAATGAATTATTAGCCGACGAATCTGTTTAGGTACATTCCTGATAAGAAACACATTGTAGATAATAATCTTGACTGTCCTCTAACGACAGTGACATGACGCTCACACACCGCGATAATAATATACCAATAATATATGACAATAATGGGTGTTAGAAATAAAAGTCGAGAAAGCTAGTAAGCTTGTACTAACATGCATGCAAATAACTATGGTGTTGTATGAATTTACATTATTTATATTTACGTAGGTATGCGTGTTTAAAGCCTGAAATATGATATTTTGTTTTAAACACATCTCATATAGTTATTGTAAATAAACATAATAAATATTGTAAACTGAATCATTCTGGTAGGATACTATTAGTCATTAAGTATTATTTTTTCTCATTAGATGAATCTTACCTAATTATATTTTAGTTGGTAGTCGAGTTAAGGAAAAATTGGGACAGAAATACGAATATTTTACAGAGAATAAATAAATGTTTCTTGTTTATTATTGGTAAATTATTAACTTATCAGTTACATTGTACAGAAATATAAATTTGTATTTAATTAACGGAAAACAATTGGATAACACTGTAATTATTGGTAACTAAATTTAAACGTTTTCTTGAAAATTAATTAAAAAAAAAAAAAATTCAAATATTTAAAAATCGTATATTTTGTGACATTTAAAAAAAATACTTGATTAATTATTAAACCATTACGACAATATAATATGAAATGGATATAATTTTTGGTCAGTATTTTACTAATTGTGCTTGTATAGCACATACTAAAATGCTTGCAAACTTATTTATTGATCAATTGATTACTGGTTAAAGTGATTGGGTATTTTATAACAGTATCGGGAATTTCATGAAACGAATTATAATGTAATTTTATTTTATTAATAAAATAATTTTATTTATAATGTAATGTATTTAATTTTGAATAATTTTACGATCAAAAAATAACTTGTAAAATGCGAAAAAAAATTATTTATTTATTTATATTATATAATTATGTATTAATACTCACAAAAAATCGGTTAGTGTTTTCATTTATTATATAATAATTATAACTAACCAATACATTTTCCTTGGGTATCGTAAAATGTTTTCAGCGCCACTGGCTTATTGATCCTAACAATTTTAGAGTACAATATTGGTATATAAAAAAGTAATTTTAGACGCAATCGGTAAACTGCTATAATTTTTATTATGGTTTTGCTTCTGATAATGTGATATAAATGTATTTTTAGATTTTTTTATCCTTACCAACTACCGTATTCGAAGATAGAGATCGAGTATTAGAAGGTAATTACTAATTATTATGTCTATTTGGCTATTGTATTATAGTATTATATCATCATCGTTACGATTCGTCATTATTTTATTGCGGTGCTATAGATTGTGAACAGTTCATTAAACTTGGTGAAGTCCTGATGCGTATTGAATTTTATATATTAGACAGATTTATACTATATGATAAATATCTTTGATTCAAAAATTAGTTAGAACATATTTATGTTTCTTTTAAATATCGTATATATGCAATACACTAGTAACCAGTGGTGTAGCCTGGATTTTTTTTAGGGAGTTTTTTTTGTAATAAAATGTAAATTGTGAAAGATTTCACACTCCCTGAAATGTACTCATAAATTATTTAAATAAATTATAGTATACGTTCAACTCCTAAATATTTATTTGTATATTCATAATTATTTTTTTCCTTTTTTAACAATTAATAACAATAATATTTAATAACATATTATGTTTTATAACAGTTTAATGCGGCGACTCTTTCTGGCCATATTTTCGTAGTTTATCTTAAACCGTGGTAGTGTGTGAATACAGCATAACAGAATACATTTTACCGCGAATAAATGATTGTATTTTTATATTATCATAAACATTATATTTTTAATATAAATACGGCCGAGGGAGGGGGGGTAACAACCAAAACCCTCCCCTTGGCTATGCCACTGCTATCAACGGCAAAGTAAATCATCCATTCTTATCTATGCAACTAGTTACGTATATCAAGTTAAATTTTATTAAACATTGTTCTTATTTTTACGACTAATATTTATGCTGCTGTGCCTTAAGATATATATTTCAATAAGGCATATTTAATTTATGCCTGAAATTTAGTCTACCGATGATCTGTACTTATAAAATATACATTTTACTTACGTTGAACAAGGATTTTTATATTTTAAATATTTTTTTATATAAATATATTTTTGAGGTAAATTAAAACGATTTTTTCTTATAAATCTTAACAAGTAGGTACTACAATTACACTATACAAAAACTTGTTTTAATGTATATTAATTAATTATTGATAGTTAATTCCCATCGAAATAAAATATCTAAAAACATAAGTTGATTTATTCCACCATGGATAAAACTGCAAAAAATAGGATACTTTTTTTTTGTATTAAATAGAAGGTTATTTACTTAATTAAAATATTTGTATATGTATTACCTATTGGCGTGTGTAATGTGTAAATAATTTTCCATGTCTTATCATTTTACGTGCGTTTTATAAAATATTACGATTTTGAATTTATTGATAATACATTTAAAATTGTTATTGCGATCATACATAAATGTAAATGGAAAGGTTCTTTTTAATAAACATGTATGGAACAATAATTATTTCAATACATGTTTAATAAATCAAAAATGTATTGGTACTATTTTCTTGGATATAGATTATTAAGTATAGGTATGTAATGTATGTATATAACTAGTATTATAATTTATAGCTATGTAATTTTAACAGCTCAAAATTTGTGTGTGTGTTTTTATTACAATTAAAATGTATTTATAATATTATAATTCAAACTATTTTAATTAACTTAAAATCTTGTCAATAATATTGAACAATATATGATTGGCTATTGTATATTAATACATATATCTAGTCGAACTAATGAGTTCGAAAGGAATTGGGAAATAAATGCTTATACAATTAATTATTGATACTAATTTTTCAAACAAACTTTATACAGGCACATAATGTATACTAAAACAAAATACGAACACTAATATAATAACCGATATAAAATAATCTTCGAGACTTTGAATTTCTATTCTTTTTATATATATATTTAACAATTAATATTATTCTAAATGTTGCGTAAGAACACTGCAGTAGGTATATTCTTGCACTTTTAAATTAAATAATGACTTGTTATCCTAATTGTCTTTCAATTTAAAAAAAAAATCATTGTTATCCAAAAAAGGTAATATAAAGATAGTATCTTATTGAGTAATGTTCTATTGATAGCAATAAAAATTATAATAATATCTATTCTAAAAATACAATATAAAAAATGTTTTATGATAATATTGATAACATGTTCATAATTATGTACTTATGCTGCCTATAGTGTCTTAGTATAAACAATTAAAGAAATTATATTAAATAATATAATATATTATTTTAATCAATGTAAGTGCCAGGTTAAAAAAATATGACACTTGGGGGAAAATTTTAAAATTTCGGCCTTTACAATCTTTGTATCGATCATAAAAATTAAATTATATTAAAAATAACATCGTTCAAATTACTATGATATTGTTAAGAAACAAAATGTAAGACATAGACATCGGATGGAATAAAAGTTATCGAATATATTAAATAATTCTGATACACCCTTTATATAAAATAAAACAATTAACAGTAAAACAAAAAAACGAGTGAAATAAAATTGTAGTTTCGAATATTATAAATTAGGTTTCCTAAAACTAGTTTTAAAAACCTTAGTATAAAATTGATGTATGAATTGTGAC
Organism: Rhopalosiphum nymphaeae; assembly: GCA_036289425.1. Lineage (NCBI taxonomy): Eukaryota > Metazoa > Arthropoda > Insecta > Hemiptera > Aphididae > Rhopalosiphum > Rhopalosiphum nymphaeae. The sequence continues at coordinate 9,378,520 of JAZAQC010000005.1, forward strand.
TTTATATTTTTTATTTTTAAATAATACAATATATTTAATTTATTTTTATTTTTTACAAGTTATTGTTGTATTATTATACAATTAATTAAATTTGTTTTGATATTAAATGTATTTTACGTTATTCTTTACCTCTTTATAGAAATATTGAATTTTAAGTGATTAGAAATAATTAGTTTTTTTTAAAAAAAAAATTTTCATCGGTTTTTTTACGAAACTTAGCACCACTTCAATGTATGCGCTTTCCACTCATACAAAGGTAATTGATTGAAAAAATAAAAGAAACTGTAAGAAAAAATTAAGCTCTTTTTGTTTTTATTTAATTAACTTAACGAGACTTTGTGAAACAATAGTGTAATAAAAACAATTGGCTTGGTAGTCTACAAATAAATCATTTTAAACAATTGATACCAGAATTAATAATCCAAAATCTATTGATTATAATAAATCCGTACAGGGAATTTAAAAAACAAAATTATGTATAAGTATGTGCACTTTTATAAATATATTGCATACAATTTATACTCAAAAATAAAACGAGCAAAAATAGAACTGTGCCGGTCCGAGTGCTTTAATTTAGTCTTTCCAGTAATACGCTGAACACTCACTGACATAGTATCATAGGTAATAACTTTGTGGTAGGTGGTATAATATAATATAATAATATAACTATTGTTATTTATTATACATATTTTTCTTTAGTTTATAATTCTTCTAAAAATTATAATATATTAAAAAACTTCTAAATTTTAGTTAGGTAGCTGCCACTTTTACCCAGTTTACCCTACACTAAATTCGATATTGATGAATGTACAAATTATTCTTCACAGAACATCTTGGACAAGGCCTAAAGAATGCATATTTAATTAAAATGTATACTATAAATATAATACTAATAATACTATTTGTATTTTTGTGAATTGTGACAAATAAATTATAAATACAAATGTTGATGGTAACTAGTGAAGCTTGTTTGCTTATACTATTTAATTTCCGTATAAATGAGACAATATATTATTATTGTTTCTTTGGTAATTGTTTCACCAAGAATTGTTGAACAGAAATTTAAAAATTATAATTTTTGATTAATCATTGTATTGTTGTATATTATGGCTCATATCTTTTTATATTATATATTTACCTATAATAATATTATAGTATTATGTAAGTTAATTAATACTAAATAAATAATATAGATATGTAATAAATTACTATTTCAAGTACAATACAATAATAGTTATTTTAAAACTGATATAAAATTATGAATATTTTTCATTGATATAATGTCAATTCTTTTTAATTTATTTGTTGTTCAATAGTGTCGAATATGTATGAAAATATGTAAGCTATTAAATGTAATACATCCAATGATTTATAAAAATAAACCATAATAATACATATTATGCTAAAAAACGGTCATACGACTATTAACTGTAACAATTATACAATATTATATAACTATATCTATAATACTTTTTGTAGCGGACGTTTATATTTGAATAGTAACTATGGCATTAACTGTGTTTATAAATCGTAAACACATTTCGTTTGCATATGTAGTACTTGATTTTATATCATATGTTATTATCGCTGGCGGAAATGTGTTTCCTGGGACTGTAGGTAAAAGCTTTCTAAAATGATTGTTTACAATAGTAGTATACCTGCGTCCAAGATAAAAATATCATAAAGTCACACGATTTCAAAATATTAATTTTTTACATCTACTGAAAGAAAAATTGAAAAATCGAAATAATAATTATATCGGTTTTTTGAGCGTTGGTATATATATATAATAATCAACGAACCGTGAAGATGATATTTTTTGTGTATTTTTTTTTACAACAAGCAAAATATATGTGATTTTTGGCGGAAAAAAGTTTATTGTACTTATTGTATATTAACAGATAATATAGCTTATTTATAATTACGGATTTACCATATACATGATATATAAGACATATTGTTATAATATAAATATGACATGATGAAATTTGGCTTCACCAAGAACACTTAAGACTGCAACTGTAGATAGATGTTCATAAAAAAATTTAGGTATAAAAATATTTCACAATTGGTGGAATGCATATAAAAAACAAGTAGAGAGTATAAATATCATGAAAAAAAAATACAGCGTATAGTGCAGAATTCCGCTGAGCCGCTCCTGTTGGGAAAATGCATGATGGGTGACCTCAAGCTTTGATTAGCGTCGTTATACGATATAAATTAAGTGCGCAATGAATAATAATTAATTTCTGTAACGCATTTAATTGCACATAAATAGAATTTCATAGTTGAAAATTATGTTGACGCATCGTTGGTGCAGTATTCACTATTTAGTAAGTTTTGCATATTGCATGTACTATTATTAAATAAGTCAGCTTATTGTAATTACTATTTTCACACCTACATATAATACAATTTATTAAAATTTAACTTTAAAATAATAGTCAACTAATGTTTTTTTTTATAAACTATCAAACTTTTTAGTCGGTTACGTATTTGTATCAGTTAACAACATGAATAACTGAGTGTATTTAGACATTTAAGTAGTTATATTAATTAATATATGTACCTATATGCCTTTTTTCGGTTAACAATAACTTATATTATTATACATACATCCGGAGGTTTGATTTTCCAACGCGGGATAAAAAAAATCTTTCTTATATAAACATATAAATCTTATATTTTATCTATATAATACAAATCACTATAGCCTGTCAGTTGTATACAATAATATTATATAGATGTGGACGATGTGGAAAATTTACTTATAATTTCGTATATTTTTTACGTATTAAGATTTAAATTTAAATAATTTTTATTTGCTGTTAAACTTTATATTTTCATTGTAAATTACACAATAAAAACTTTTTATATATATTACTGAATTTTAAGATAAACTTGTGTAATATATCCTTTGTATAAATACTAAAAAAACATTTGCTAAAACTTGGATGAAGATACTGTTACTTGTTTGATTAAGTCAAATCTGTATCACTAACGGTCATAATAAATTATAAATTGTAGTGATTAGTAATAATATGTCCTTAATATAAGAAAAAAAAATTTAAACATGTAGTAACAATGTACCTACAAGCTATACATCTAGTTTTTTTATACTAAGTTATTACGTAGGTACTTTCCTCAACTATTTTATTTATTACTTCAATCATCATACCACGCACATTTCACATGTATATCATATCTATGTAGAATCTGGGTATCCACTACATCTAAGAGATATATTATCTATTGCTTATTTTTTAAACAATATTAATATATTTTGAATAATAATATGTTAATTTTGATATTCGATAACATAATTTTTAATGAACTTTCAGGAGTTCTTTTATATAATAATATTTTTCAGAACTTACACTTTTTATATTCTATAGTATACAAATATATTTAAACTGTATTTTGCGTTAATGTCTTAATGACAATGCAATGTGTGGACACTTTTAGAAAATATACGAGTACAACTAAAAAAAAAAAAAAAATCGCAGTCAGTGATGGTTCGAGTTGTTCCGTTTTTTAAGTAATTATAGGTAATAATTATTATTGTCGGCGAAAATCGTTTTCCGACTGCATAATATAATATTGTTGCCGTCTGCTTTCTACGCACAACAGTATAAGACCGGTAGTCGGGAGACCATACCGTAGTATTTCCCATTCCCGTCTGTCGACAAAAGTTCAAAATGATTCAGCATTTGATGTCGAATTGAAAACGCGCACAAACACAATAATATTATCACACAACATTTTTATCATGAGAACCACGTCCGATTTCCATATTACTTATAGACCTTCGTGCACGATGCACGCGTCCTCATGCCGAATACAATCGTCCGCCGAAATGTTCCCACAGACCAACCAGACCAGGCCGCGCGCGTATTATACCTATATAATATAATATAATGTGACGACCTTCTTATAACCCGTGTGCGAGAACGTAAGCAACGAAATAAAAAGTGTATATTATTATATGTGTTTTACTTACCTTTTTTTTCTTGCGTTTATTACGATCATTGCTTCGACTTTCGTCATTTTCACAAAGTAGCCTTGTGACATAAATCAACGTGGCCGTGTCCTCGCGAATTCCGCGAGCGTCTTCTTCGTTTTTCATATTAAAACATCGTCTCTCTTCAAACCCTGTTTTCGTCGACATCACATGTACCAAGAATTATCGTGACCAAATCGACGCAATGACAGCCACTTGGAAATGTCCCAGTGATTCCTCTCGTTGATCCGCCACTTCTATCCCGACAAGACGGTATCGGGTTTCCTGTATTTATATCGGAACCCACTGTTATATAATAATATTATATTTGAAAAACTATGAAAATTCTATACACCTATAATCTATGAAAATATAGCCAGTATCCGTAATATTTATCGTTTATCATTTGAATAATTTCAGAGTAGTCGCAGTTACACGTGCATATTATATATTAAACGGATGAATACACAATATACATAGTGTATTATAATTTATAATAATAGCGTGATCCGTTTAAATCCTCTATTGCACTAAATATTTTTTGTTACAGAATCTATTTTAAGTTTAGTAAGTATCGAAAGTGTTAAAGAAGTGTGATGGAAAGACATGATTAGTGACTTGTTAAACAAGCTGTAGGTGGAATTTTGGTTAGTGGAAACTGGGAAGATGAGTTTTTATTCAACTTAAAATTGTGTTTTTAGACCCTAAAGAATCACTTGAGATGGTAACAGATAAAAAAAAAAATAAAATTATTCGAATATTCGATGTAAAAATATTCTGATTCATATTGTATAATTAAAAATAAGTTGTTACTAAAAAATATTGGAAAAATCGTATTATCGATTATGATAAAAATAGTATTTAATCATGTTATTCATTTTTTCAAAAAAACTTTTATATTATATAATATATTTTGTCTTTTATTTATTATTTATAAAATATTTTATACTTTTTCCAAAATATAACAATAAAAAAATTATAGTATAAATAAGTTAAATGAATCACTCTATATATATTACACAATATGACTTCAAACTTAATATATAAACAATTAAAAAGACGTATGTAATGCATACTTAGTTCTTGGTAATATATATAGGGGTGATTGATCCATTATTTTATGAAGATAACAAAAATAATATTTGATCCATTAATATAGTTATAATAACAAAATTGAAAATATACACATTATTTTTGTATTTTTATAATGACGACGTTATGTCGTAATCGCAAATGCATATTATTATTAACTATTTATAGTAAAGTAGTTTATTAACTAGTTAGTAATTGGTTTACATTCATCTATAAACATTTTTAAGAGCATTATTATTTTTACAGATATAATAACTCAGATTGTAATACTATTAGGTCATGTTATTATGATGTCGATGAAAACAAATGAAACATCAGTAAAAAATGCTGCTTAATTCAAAATAAGTTGAGACAATATGTATTGTAGTTACATCAAAAAATTAAAACTGTACACACATATATTGTATATACAGGTATATATATATATATATATATAGGTAGCTACTGAATTTTTTAGTGTACGGACGTATGGTATACGAGTTAAACCTTAAAAGAATACCATTAAATAAGGTCGATTGTTGAATTGTATATACTATATAACACTGCGGTATACTGGATTACTCTATATATAATTGTATATAATCTTACCATTATTATATATTTCTTTGGAAATATAATAATATTATTTTACGAAAAGAAGACAAACGTGTGACACTGTGACAGACTTTTGGCACATATTGTTATAATACTCTATTGTAATAATATTCAGAAGGTGCGTATTCGATGATTACACATTTCAATGCGGTCACCGGGGTAAACGCATAGGTGTTATACGAATCAGGAAATGTGAATCCAGACTTTCAGAGTACTTACATATATGTAGATAGTATAATGATGGACAGTCTAATTGATCGATAATATCGTGTTAAAAAATTCATACAATATACGTTATTGTAATGTCAATTCCGAAAATATTTTTTTGATGTATCTATTTTTTATTACAATATAATACTATGTTTCGTTTATTTTGTTTTGAAAGACAAGCAACTAAAAAAAAAAGAGACTTCTCGTCGTCAGATCTTGTTGACTATTATATTATGTTATTATGCGGTTCAAGGCGAACTTTCGACACGCGCCGCCGTCCAGTGGAGAATCATTTTATGTATACACATCGTTTCCCCACCTACGCCAAATCGTTGTTTTATTACTATTATTATTATTATTATTAGGAAGCCCGGCGGTGGCGTTCAAGTCTTTTCGTCGTCGCCGTCGTTATCAGTATCTATGTACGACTCATTAGGCCGCCTCATATATACAACGCACACGGGTTGTCTACCAGCAGTCTGATCATCGCTGTGTTCGCGTAGTTTCGGTTTTGTGTAACGGAGTTTGTCTCTTTTTGAATATTCCGACTTTTTTTTCTGAAAACGTTTCTTTTCACCAATAAATGTGTTTATAAATAATATAACACAACAACCCATCGTAATATTATACTTTGGAACTTAGCTTAGTAAAAACGATTGTATCGTATAATTTTAGCAATCGTTTTCGTCGAGATTTTTTCTGGTGTTATAATATGAACGTCTTAGCGACGATCGTTGTCGTTTCGACAACGATCCTTTCAGTCACAAGGCTGGCCAGATGTCAAGCTGACCGGGTTGATAGCAAGTACCTGGATCCTAATGATTATTTTCTGGCCGGTGGAGATCAACAAGACCGACGTCGTATCTTGCAAGACGCTTTCAACAGGTACGTACCATACAGTTTTATTCTGTGATTTTATAACCAGCGTGCTAATAAATATATTAAATACTATATTTATTATTAATAAGTATATAATATACTATATTTATTATTAATAAGTATATAATATACTTTCCAAATGTTTTTGAAAAAAAATCGATAAATACAAAAGAAAAAAATTACAATGTAATGTAGCTTCTATGTAAATTTTTGTACTTATAAATTTCTTTTTTAACTTTATACAATTATGTAATATGTTAATTAAATATATATTTAAAATACCTCCATAATGTGTATTGACAAAAATCAAATTCTGAATTTTAAGTAATTAAGTGTTACAAATAAATTTTTACCCTTATCCTTCTTCTCAAATGTAGTTAATTTATTAAATGTACATTCAATAAATATACATATATATATATTTATTACAATTTTAAGTTTGACTTCTGGTGTAGGTATACAATACAGCAACAACAGGAGGAACAGCAATCACGGACTGGTTTTGATGGAATATTCCAACAACGTCAGCAACAACCACAGCAGCAGCAAGGGTTCCAGAGGGGTGGCAGGAAGTTCACTACCGACGAACCCGAACAGAATTTCGAGACTTCCGGAAGGTTCACGTCCCGGTCCGATCCACGGACGTCATCTATACCGACACCTTCGATTCAACAGGGACCGTTGACGTTGTCCAATAGCAACATCCGGCAATTACTACAACAGCTCGACGTGGCCGGATCGCAACAATGCAACTTAAATGTGCAGGCGCAATGGGATTTTGAAACAAACGTCAACGAGGGAACGCAAATAAGAGCGGTAAGTTCTATTGCTATTGCTATTAAAGTTATATATTATCATAATGATTACGTATATGACCGGACGATATCCGGGATATAAATTAAATAATAATTATTATGCTATACAATTTATAATGTTATAATATTTTATGTATTATGTATAACAGATACCTCCTATAAATTAATTTGGTATTTATATTTTTTTTTAAACTTTAGAGTCTTACGTTGGTAATGAGACATTTTTGTTTAAGTACATAAAATAATTTAATTATATTTGATATTTAATTTATATCATTTTATACGTAAAAATGCATTACCAATTTCATCTTCTGCAATTGCATAGGACATAGGTATTTACATTAAAATAGGAAATTATAGTATACTATATTGGTAATCTTTGTGATTTTATTCACGACATGGTTATATCAATTACGTATTATATAATGCAATATTTAAATATATAATATCATTACATCGTGAGTAGGTAATTTTTATAAATTAAGAAGCTTTTTGGTAACAATTAAAAAAATATATTTATATGCGAAAAAAGTCTAATGAAGGTCAGTTATGAATTTTTTTAAATACATAATATTAGGTTAGTACAGTTGTTTTGTTGTAAATTGAAATGAAAAGCTAGTTAAATTTGGAAGAATAAAATATAATGCTAGTAAAATTATATTATATCAAGTTAAAAATAATATCGACGGTGTATATTATATAATTATACGAATACAAGTAATGTTATATATGTATATTTTTTTAATCACAATAAAATAAGTCAAACATTTTTTTAAATTTTTATTTTAAATTATAACAGTTCTATATTTACTAGAAATGTATACCATAAAATATTAAGAATTCACAATTATTATTTTTTAATACCTCTACCTTAAAATATATATCTTAATAGCGATTAGTAAAAAATGAATGAAAAATGACAAATGAATATTCGTATATATATATATATATATATATATATATATATATAGTATCTTCAGACAACCGATTACTTAAATATTGATAATTATTAAAATAATTTACAAATATCCTTGATAATATTTATTGTTTTAAATTTTAGTAATAGTAATATTACTATATAATATAATAGGACAGATATTATATATTTATATATATATATATAAATTATATCTCTATAATTATGGGGGGGGGGGGGGTAATAATTTCCCTATTATTTATTTTTACAAGGGGAAATTAAACTATGACTATTTGCTCTCATATTAACACCTTTATATAGGTATATTCAAAATTTCGAAATAAATGTTTTTGGAAAAACTCAAAAATGTTCTCCCTCTTTTAGTATTTTACCATGTAGCTATGTAGGTAATTGATAAAACATAAAAAAATGAAAAGAAATATACTAAATCTAATATAATATTTAATAGACATTATTGTTAAACTAAAGAATTTTTCATTTCATTAAAACACTATTTTCCGATTTTATTAAATTCCAACTCAGGTATTTTTAACATTACTTATAAATTTTAATAAGTAGATTGAAAAATAAACTGTTGTTTTTTCTAACAAGTAACAATATTTTCTAAGTATCAAATGTTGACTTATTATAATATTATAATCAGATTAATATAATATACGTTAACAGTTGAATACTTAAGTTTCAAATAATGCTGATACAAAGTATTTAAGTAACGTTAATTTTTTAAGTAAATGTATTAACATCTTTATTAATCATAATATATATAATAATAATTAATAGTATCTTTGATATAAAAACAAAATTAATAATATATTTAAATTGTCTACACATTGAATTAAATCAGTGTAACTAAGCAAACTGTATTTTGAAATAATTTTAAATACTTAACGTAACGTCAAGTTCTCAAAAACATAAAACATATTTTGCCTCTATCGTATAATTTATATTTTATTAAAATTATTCCCTTTATGTATGAGTAATTAGTAAATGATAAATGATAATAAAATCTCGTAATGCAATAAAATTGTTTCTTACAAACGTTCAAACTTAAATTTTTACATCGTATTCATTAAGTTTATATTTTTTAATATTGTATGAAACGTAATCGTATCTATACGCTAATTGGGATTTATGGACGAATGGAGGACGCACGCGAGTTTGTATTAGGTTTAGTTATATTATACTGTTCCGATCACACATTTGCGATAATCGAAATTTTGAACTACGGCGGCGGTGGTTTTTAATTTTTAATAATAAGGTTATCCACAGCATATTTACAATTATCTACATTAACAATAAAATGTTCGTGGTGGTGACCAGGAGCAAAATATCGTGCTCGAGCTACCGCCGAATGAGAAGGTCGCATCGCGTTTATTAAATCTACTCACGTCTCGTGATTTCTCGGGTAAAACTACACGATTTGTGGTTATTTTTATATATTCATGTCACTTTTGGCGCGGTAATTCAAAATTGTTTACAACACAACTGACCAACAATTATTCAGTTGGACGGATATGCATGACTAACGTATAAGCACAACCTTGACATTGTTGTACGTGAATACCCCACATATATATAATATAATATGTATCATATTATTATATAAAAAAAACTACGAATAATATTATTTATAACGTTTTTTTCTTCTTTTTTTTTATTGCGTTCAAAATTGTATTTTATATATATAAAGTAATATATGACGTACGAAATAATATTATATGATCGGTGTACATATTTTTTTCTAAGTATCGCAAATTTTTTCTATAGTTTACATTTTGTATATCAATAATAAGGGTGACATTGTTTTCTAATTGGGCTCAGAGTCCTTCGGCGAGTTTCTCGTATAATATCAAACACCATAGAAAAATCTGATGCTTATCATAATATTATTAACTGCAGTTTTGTTAAAACAATTTTTTACTTCTCTGGAGGTTGGTTGCCACAAACACTCTGAACAACTGACTATATATTGTCGTCTTGTTTGCAAATACAATAAGTTTACTAATTATTTTTTATTTATGAAATAACGCAATGATCAGTAATCCACGTTTAAAAAAAATAGCACGGAGTTTCGTGGGTTTACAAATCGTTTGGTCCACTAATTTTTTTACGCAAATGTCTGACCATTAAAATAATTTTCGTTTCTTATTTTAGACAACAAGCATCAAATTATATGAACGTGTGCGCACATTAAATTTTATTTCTTATATATTGCACTAACAAGTTTTGATGGCGATGTCTTGTGTTTGAGATGATCGTGAAATAAGGATTACGATTTCATTATAACATGATACTATTATAATATTTCACTAATCCCTTCCCGTGTGTATAGCATTATGGAACGTCTAATACTTACGTGAAATTACAAAATCCAATTAGGTTTCATCGTCTGTTGCGGCGGCGTGGCGTAATGATTAGAAAATATTATTATTCCGTTTTATCAGCTGAGGAGCATTGTTCGTCTTATAAGCGTGAGACCAAAGGTATGTGAATTTTGACCAAAATTTCACAGGAACCCCATAGTCAGCCTTGACGGTACTAAATCTGTGTTTGGATTGACGAATGACGTGCGTATATCATAGTATAGTTGGTAATAGCTGTTCTCGTATGGTCCGAATAGTTGCGTATAATATCATTTACTATTTACTACATCACAGTAGGAGTACATCTACAGCATATGTAATGTATATAATATATGTTTATTGCCTTCTTTCGTATATATGAGATTGGACATTATCCCAAGTGTTTCGTTCTATAAAATGATTAAAATGTATACAAAACACATGTTACTTATAACATAATATATATTATATAGCATTATCATGTTATGTACTTTTAATATTCTGATCAACAATTATCTTTCTACAACATTCCGAGTATTATAATGTACAAGCTATACAATGATATGTATTCGTATAATGTTTCCGGTTAATACTTTAAGTTTTTAAAATTGTTTTGATTTTGCGAATGCGGTGGAGGAAAGACATAAAAAAATAATTGGAGTAACATTTAAGGCTTAAGAAAAAAATATATTCTTACTATAAAGGAAATTTGTAATTGCCGTGCACACAATATAATGTTTTACATAAAATGAATAATTTTTTGTGGAAATAAATAATATAGTTTTTTGTATCATTATCTATATAAAATACATATAATTAAAATTAATGAAATATTATTTTATTTACATTATATTTATTTAAATAGTAAAAATAATCAATGTTATCAAGATATTATCATAATTTTATTATTGTTCTTAATTGCATTGTACAAGATATATTGTATAGTAATTGTTATTCATTGAATTTATATTCATTTATCAGGCGTTGGGTATATGTAATTTATTTGCGTTTTAGCATTTTGTTGTTATTTCCATATTAACGGTCTTCAGAATGCGATAAACAGTTTATGTTGTTAAATTGAATTGATTATTTGAAATAATATTATTAATTAATTTATAGTTATAAAATAGTATTGAATTTGATAGTAAATTATAAATAATTATATTTATAAAAACAATAAATAAATAAATAAATAAATAACGTATTTATAGTATTTCATACAGAAACATTTTATTAATCTACATGTGTAATATAAATTGTAAAATATTGTTGCAGTTGGAGCAACAATTGTTGTACTCAGAATTTCAACGAAAAGTATTTTCGATAATGACAAGATTGAATCTGGATAATGTTATCGATCCCAACCTTAGAAGGCAGCTCAAATTTTTGTCAATGCCAGGACCTGCTGCACTACCACAAGAACAGCTGAGTCGAGTAAGAATATTTTAATAACATTATAAAGTGCGTAGTAAAATAAAGTTTAATGAACTTCTGTTAAAATGAGTTTACCATAATACTTACAATTATATTTTTACATTGAATTGATTCTGGTTTTTTTCCTAATAAAAGATATGATAATTTTTAAAATCTCATTACAAATACAGTGAATTCCATTCATTTACATAGTTTTCTCTTTTAGTGGATACTTTTTTTTTTAAACGTAAAATTATGTAAAACATATAATAACGATTATTTTTTTTTTTAGTACAACCGTCTTATTAATGACATGTTAGCTGTTTATAATAGCGCTTCTGTTTGCGCTTTCGACGAACCGTTGAAATGTGGTCTCAGATTAGACCCAGGTATATGTTCGCAATAAGTAATATTTTAGAGACTATTTTGAAAACTGTTACAGAATACATAAATTTATGTAAATTATTATTTTACTCTAGATTTGAACATAATAATGTCTCGTAGTCGAGACTGGAATGAACTACAACACACTTGGATAGAATGGAGAAGAAGAACAGGACAAAAAGTCAGAGATATGTTCGAACAGCTAGTAGACGTAAGCAATCAAGCAGCTCTACTAAACAGTACGTTTTTGATTATTGAATTATGTTTCCAACTATTTGAATACTGGATGAATCTTGTTTTACTACCTATACAATTGTTTAGATGTATCGGACGCGTCTGAGATGTGGAAATTTCCCTACGAATCACCATCAATGAGGTTTGAATTGGAAGATGCTTGGGAACAAATAAAACCTTTATATGAACAACTTCATGCTTACGTCAGAAAGAAGTTACGTGACCTTTATGGGCCTGAGAGGATAAGTCGAGAAGCGCCATTGCCTGCACATATATTAGGTTGTGATTATATTATTTGAATGTTTCTATTTATTTTAGATTTTTATTGTTTTTATATTATGGGCTTTAGGAAACATGTGGGGCCAGTCTTGGGAAAATATCTTAGACTTGACAATACCATATCCGGGAAAAAATTATTTGGATGTCACACCTCAAATGATCAAACAAGTGTGTACTAATTTTGTTAACAGGTTATAAACTTGTATTTGTATATATCGTAGTAAAATATTATGTTATTAAAAGAATAAATATGAAGCAAAAGTTCCTAAATAGTTATAAATATATTATTATTTATTTATAGGGGTATACACCAGCTGCGATGTTTAGAGTAGCAGAAGAATTTTTCATATCTTTAAATATGAGTTCAATGCCTCAATCTTTTTGGGCTAATTCAGTCATTGAGGAACTTCCAGGACAACCTATAATTTGTCAACCTTCTGCTTGGGATTTTTGCAACAGACAAGATTATAGGTTAATATTAATGTTTGAAAATATTATATAATACTCTTATGCATTTTTTCAATAAATTAAACAATAAAAATGTCTAGAAAAATTTAGAAATAAAATATAATCACACAAATAGTCAAATAAAAGCGAAAGTTAAAATAAAATCTGATCAATACAAAATTGTTTCAAAATTATAGTTATTTCAAAGTAAAGATCTGAAAATAAAACAATACTTATAAAAATATATTTTATTATAAATACGCAAAATTTATTTATAAAAGGTTGGCCTTAATTTTTTTAAATTACAAGAATATTAGGATTTTTGTACGATAATAATATGATTCGGCTATATGACAAAATATACAGTTCGTATTTTTAATTAATATGGAAATTTATTATTTGAAAAAATGTTATCTTTTATGAAATTTTCTTTTATGTCCTTTATAATTGCATAATTATCAATTTTAACCATTATAAATATAATATAATATCTATTTTATTCAATGACTTTTGTCATTAGTTTGTAAATTTTGTTAAATATAACCATTTAAAAATTAACATTATATAGAAGATGAATTTATCAACTACTGTTTATGTACAATGTACATATTATATTTTTATGAATTTTAAACTCTTTTGTATATTACAATTAATATTGTTGCAATAGAGTAGGTTTATAGGTTTAAAAGTTTAAGCTTCTAAAAATTAAAAGTTTAGTACATACTTATATCTACTTGTATATGACATTATTATATCACTAATTACATTTTATTAATAATGTATTTTGAATTCATAAAAATATTAAAAGTATAAAAAATTACACTGTTCAAACAGCTTAAACATTAAATGCAAGTTAAATATTAAGTGTAAAAAAATATATTTCACTATATATTTGAGAACATAAACAAAGTAATTATTAAATATAATTAGTGTAAAAATTTAAAAAGCATAATAATTTAATACTAAATATTTTTGCAATAATTATAAATTTTGTGAATTTCAAAGTAATATTAAAAGAAATTATTTGTAAAAAGTATAATTTTAACTATTATTTATAGATGCTTATTAATTATTATTATATATTTTATGTGAAATTTAATGTGGGGTTATTTTTATTTAAGAATAATTTGAATAGAATAAAATAAAAATTAAACTATCATGGACAAATAATAATATGTTGATTAAAATAATGAATTACTTATTAATTATGAACGTTGAAAGCTACAAGTTAAGTAAAAATGTCGAAGTATATTAATTTACAAAACCTTAACTAATAATTAATAAAAAATTGTAAACTTCATGATATTAGATTTTTTGATTTTGTTATGACTATAGTATGATAAGTTTGTTATTGTTTTAGAATCAAAATGTGTACACAAGTTAATATGAAAGATTTCATCACTGTTCATCATGAAATGGCTCATGTACAGTATTTTTTAAATTACAAAAAACAACCAAAGGTGTATCGTGATGGTGCTAATCCAGGTATGTTTATTAAATGAATTTAGATTATAAATAATAATATATTATACTTAATTATTTTTGGATTTTAAAGGATTTCACGAAGCTCTAAGTGAAGCAATATCACTTTCTGTATCAACTCCAAAGCATTTGCAAACATTGGGACTAATATTGAACTCTGTAGATGACATTCCTCATAATATAAATTATTTATTTGGATTGGCGATGGATAAGCTTACATTTTTGCCTTTCAGTTTGGCACTCGACTTATGGCGATGGGATATATTCAAAGGGACCACGCACAAAGAGAGATACAATTGTCATTGGTGGGACTTACGGTAAATTACATATTTTATGATATTTAATGGTAATAGTAGTCAGTAAGTATATTAGATCTGATTAAATTATGATATAAATACTTAAAATTAGGATGAAATTAATATTATCATATTTAAGTAGAAAGAATTCGAATAAATGTAGGTAATAATGATTATGTCGAAAATGACCATAGAAAAAATGTCTATAAACAAAAATTGTCATGTACAAGAATGTCCATTGATGAATATATTTTGTATCATGATATAAAGTATAATTTAAATTAATGAAATATTATTATATATATATTATATTTATTTAAATGATCAAATAATTTAATGTTATCATAATATTAATTTCATTATATAAGTTCTAATGTTATAAAATATTTATTATATTAGATATACGCATTGGATTTTTGTTCATTTATTAGGAGTCATGTATATGCAATTTACTTGCGTTTTAGCATTTAGCGTTCTTTCTGTAATAATAAATCGAAAACGTATAATTTAACTTTAAGGAGTAATAAGGCAAGACGTTTCGCTTCTCCTAATGTGCTAGTTTTCTAGATCGCATTTCGTTATATTAAATAAAAGTGACTTAATGTGGTAAAATAATATCATTTATGAAAACAAAAATATTGCGCCTATAATAATTGTTTCTTGATGCTACAAAATGCTGACATTTATATGAATAGCTGTAGGTACTATATATGTGTAGGCACTATAAAAAAATATCATGTATATTGTATAATAATATTACTAAATAATAACTACATATTTAAAAACATATATATGATTTTTGATTATTAATTTTAATTAAGGTTGTTAAAAATAGGTATATTTAATTATTATCCACTAATTTTGCTATTTTTTCTCTAGCCCATTTTTGTATTTGGCCATATTTTCTTCTGATCAATTTTGTACCTGGACATATTTGTATATATTGTATGTTTTGTGTAAGGCCATTCTTAATGTGGACATTTTTTACCAACTATATATGTTTATATATATATTATGTTTTTATGAACTTGACAGTTAATACACTGTCGTTGGTAGAAACCTATTTTTATAATTAATTTTTTTATTAGAAAAAATAGTATGAGAATATTATTCTTACACTGTTATCTTTATGAATATATAAAAAAATATTTATGTATCTTGGTACCTATTATTGTTAATTTTAA
Organism: Rhopalosiphum nymphaeae; assembly: GCA_036289425.1. Taxonomy (NCBI): domain Eukaryota; kingdom Metazoa; phylum Arthropoda; class Insecta; order Hemiptera; family Aphididae; genus Rhopalosiphum; species Rhopalosiphum nymphaeae. Next base: position 9,395,108 of record JAZAQC010000005.1, read on the forward strand.
TTGAATTTCAGAAAGGTAATAAGTTGGTTCATATTGATAATGATATGAAATATATAATATAGTATTCAATGGTTAATTTTAATAATTGGCTTAAAAATAGTTAAAAAAAATATATGAATATTTAAAGCTAACAATATATTATGATATTGGCTTGAGTTAAAAAACCTTAGTTTTTTTTAATATATGTCTACTTACCATAACACATAACACATAAATATCTAATATTACAAAATTATAAATGGCTACATTTTTCAAAATAAATTGATGTACTTAATATATTATAGTAATAGCTATTTTCATTGATAAAAAATATAAACCTTTATTTATTATTCACTTTAGTGTACATTATCGTATTGTAATATAATATTTGGATTAAATTTATTGTGTAAAAAGTTTTATTATAAAATGTTTATCAATGAGAATTTTACATTCATAATTCACATGAAATATTTTTATCGAATTAATATAAATATCAAGGTTATAATATAGGTAGTTGATAATTTATTCATTTAAACATTGAACTATAAATGCAATTTAATATATGTTGTTCTAAAACGTTTATTTTAAAATAATATTAACTACAATACTAAATAATTAAAATTACAAATAATTTTTTAAACTTCAAATATTTGATATGAATAATGACTATAGTTTGTGACATATTATAGTATAGACTATATCATATTATATTAATAATAATAACATTTTATATTTACTAATTACTTTTACATAGTTTAAATATGAACATATTAACTATAGAATATTATTTTATAATCTATTAAACTTTAAACAAATATTGTATTAAATGCTAGTATTATCTATAGGTAAGTAGGTACTCCAAAAGTTTTTAATATGATATTCTAAGAGTATTTAAATTACAATTGAAAAATAATTAATAAAACTTTTAATATCATATTTATTTTGCTCTGTATAAAGTATAAATGCAATTCACAATTAACTTTTAATATTTATTTAGTAGATATCAGCTGCTGACTATTTAAGTAAATTGATATTTAATTATTGGAAATTTAGGAATATAAAATAATTTTGTACATACAACTAATGACTACAAATGTATTGTATTACTTATAAAAATATATTTTTTAAAGGCTTATAAAAGAATAGGTAATTATGTTTTTTAAATGTATATTACTTTTAATAAATATATAATATACTTAGGTTGTGATTAATATCAGTTTTCTTAGAACTATACATCATTATTAAAACTATATATTCAATAAAAAAAAAAACTGGTTTATCAATTTTAAATAGATATATATTTAGTATTTTTTTTTTTTTAACAAAAATCTATATTCATTATAATTTTTATATTTTAAATAAAAATCAAAATTAAAAAAAAGTACATAAATTTATAGTATTGTTTTTTTTTTTTAATAATTAGCGAACGACTTGGTGGTGTCAAGCCTCCAGTACTCCGGTCCGAAACAGATTTTGACCCGGGATCAAAATATCACGTACCCGCCAACATCCCCTACGTTGGGTAAGTACCCATGTGTATAAATTCAACAAGTAGTTACACTTATATGATTAACTGTTTTTTATTATAAAATGGTAACGGTATTTCGTATTTTTGCGACGTAGTTTCACTACCGTCAACAATACCTGTCGCTCAATACGATAATTTCATAATAATAATAATAATAATAATAATAATGAATATAATAATAATAATAATAATAATAATAATAATATAGTGTGTTTGCGAATATCAAATACCTATTTAATAGAACTATACCGTAGTTTTGTCAACAGGCGTCTAATACGATTTTGTCGGTATGTACTATATACATGGTTGTTATTTCGAGATAGCCAGTAGGGGGAAACCGCATACGGACAACGGACGGTTTCGGTTTCTTCTTCTATAATTCGGTATGTCGTCGCCGTCGTTGTCGTTGTCGTTGTATTGTTCGAATAAGCGTGTACACGCGATACCGGACGGGAAACGAAAGTAGAATTCATTTTAGTTTTCAAAAATGTTATAACAACCGAAATAATCAGTAATTGCTCTGGCATTTTTCGCGATCTACTATAACACTAGGTTGGTACTATAAATAAGAAAACACGGATACGCGGGATTGCATGCGCGGATTGCTAAATAAATAATAGAGCTCATTTTACACGCCGGAACAAACCGACTGACATCCATATATTTGTCGTATTGCGTCTACTTATACCGAATTTTCAATTTACGTTTTTTCTGTATTGTATCTCTATGGTACGGAATTAAAAACTGCTTAGATGACACACGTAGATTAAAATACATTTATAGATCGAAACTTTAGGAAATTCAAGGTTAAGGTGATATTGTCAACCATAAAACGCATCGGTAGTGTAATGAAGGTACAGCCTTAAAAGAACCGCAAAAATATCTACAAACACAAACAAAATATTATTCTTATTCTATTATTATGCTATTGACTATTATATTATGATAAAACGTATAACAGATATGACAATAATGTATACAAATCTTATTTTTATTGGTATTTATAGTATTGTTATTACAGTGTTAAACAAGTCTAAAATATGCTTAATTACGGCAAGCGCAACTAGCTAGATAAAATGGCAACGAATGTCACTTACTATGGTATATAAATTGGTAAATTGAACACGGATCATCCGTGTGAAGATCCGTAGTCTTCGTTACCACCGTAGGCGTCTGGCGTCCCTTGATCTTGGCCACTGCCGAACGAAGTAAAACCGTTATCGTAATTGCTTACGAACGCAGTACCGTATCCCGTAGTGTCTGACGAGCTTTCTTGATTTAGAAGTCCACCTTGCCGGTACGAGTCATGATGTGTGTGTTGTTGTTGTTGTTGTTGTTGTTGTTGATGATGGTTACCGTAACCGTTCTGCGATTGCGTGTGAACCGGTATGTGAACGGGCACTTTGACTTCAACTGGGTATGGAACTGGTACTTTGACTGGTACTTTGACCGGAACTTTGACCGCATACGGCACTGGTCTGTCAACGTGCACGGGATATGGTTTGGGTATGTGGACTGGATATGGTCTGTCCACAGGTACTTTGACTGGATATGGTATTTTTCTTTCTACCGGATATGGTATCGGCTTCTCTACCGGTATGTGTATTGGAACGGGACGGTCTATTGGTATTTTCACGGGATACGGGACTGGGTGGTCTACAGCTACTGGTACTTTTTTCTCGATGTATACCGGATATGGTTTCGGTATGTGCACCGCCACAGGTTTCTCCACGTGCACTTTTACCGGAAATGGTACGTGTTTTTCCACTGTTACTGGGTATGGTTGTGGCACATGCACCCTGACAGGATAGGGTACTTGTTTCTCAATGTGTACTGGATATGGTCTGTGGACCGGATACGGTACGGGTTTTTCGTATGGTACACGGACGGGGTAGAGAACTTTTTTTTCCACATGCACTGGATATGGAACTGGTACCTCTTTTGTTACATACACTGTTTTGACGTGTCCTCCGTACCCGAAACCATGACCGCCTCCTCCATATCCACCGCCTCCATGTCCACCACCGCCTCCATGTCCACCACCGCCTCCATGTCCACCTCCGCCGCCGTGTCCGCCCCCGCCTCCTCCTCCATGTCCACCACCCCCAAAACCACCACCACCCCCACCATAACCACCGATGTTACTCCTATAGCCATCATTATTGGTTGATTCATGTGCATCGATATTTCCGCCACTTTCGTATCCTTGAAATGTTTGTTGTGAACCAACAAAGCCATGTTGATCATCGCCACCATTACCTGGATTGAAAAAGTGCCCTCTACCAGAAATTTCGGGTTTTCCTTCGTGATTAAAGAAACTTGCCATCCAACCATGGTTGTTGGCATTTCTTCCTCCTATCGAGCTATGATGGTCGTTTGATCCTGCTGTATTGGATCCCTGTACGTTGCCTCCGTTATCTGGGACGCCCCTTTCGAAAAAATAGTGACTAAAACCGTTACCACTATTGTGGTTTTCATTGTTGGCCGATAATTGTTCACTATCCCCTTCATTTCCATCTCGACCATTATTATTTCCAAATGGAAACCCCGAATAGTCTGAACTTTCTGGCGATGAGTGAGAATTAGTTCCTCGGCCATATCCAAGTACATTTTCTAAACCCCGTTTTTCTGGTGGTTTTGATTCTGTAGAGTCATCAGTATTATCGATCTGTTTCTTATTAGATGACTTTGTGTCATGTTCGGCTAACGCGCAAGTCAATAATAACGTCAAAAATAACCATTTTTGTTTCTGTAAATAAAATTTCCTTTGATTATTTTTATATTTAAAAGAATAGGATTTTTTTTTTAAATGTCTTTATTTTTGCTGTATTATAAAAATATATATATTTGAAAATTATATGCTGCAAATGTTACTTCGCATTATATGAAATACTTTAAAGTATATTCGAATAAATATAATTAGTATAAGTATAGGAGTATAGTATCATATAATAGTTAAATACCTGAAAATAATTCAATAAACTAAAATTAAATATATATAAATTACAATATTAAATAATTTGAATACTCCATATATGTTTTCAAAGCTACCTCTCATACTTAAAAACACGTTTTGTACAATGCTAATGAAATTAAAATTTAAAAGTATGTTGAATTTCTATATGTATGTTTTAGTTATCTAGATATAATTTATTTTTACTTAAATTATTCAAAAATCCGTTAAAATAATTAATATTTTAAATGCTTGTGAAACGATTAGATTATACATTTATACCAGTCATAGTTATAAGTGAGAATCAACCCTGTAAAGATTAAAGTTAACCATATTATAATGTAGTATATATATATTTTTAACATAAAGCATTATATTATTTTCGAGGATACTAATTTTATTCACATGAAATTTATTAAAAACTAAAGAAAATAGATTAATAATCCGTGGTTATAGATTTAGATATATGATTATTTGAAAATTATAATTATTAATATGAATTAAATAAATTGTTTGTATTTTTAAATATTGTTCAAGTATAATAGAGCTATACTTTTATTTAATATTTTATGTAAACCACTTTTTTTCATAAATTAAGATTAATAATAAAATCGTTTGAATTTCGATTAACATAAATTAAAATTTTAATATAAAATTATCTATCTAACGATATACCTAATAAATCGGTGGCTCTATGAAAAAAAAAAAACTGTAGCAGTTATTAAAATGTAAAAGATTCGAATTATTGAAAAATTGTAAAAATCTTTAATTTATACCTAAATGATACTAACATAGTAATATAGAGTAATATAGAATGTATATTAAAATTTTTTAATTTGTTTTTTTGGAATTTTTAATTATTCTAAAACACGTTAGATTTTTAAATATCTACTTATATAAATTATATAACTAATACTTAATAGTATATGTAATTTATAATTTATCCTTCATTTATTACAGTAATTTTTAAAATACTTAGATTTTTTTTGTAGTACCAACTTTATTTTTAAAACAAAGCACTCTTTTATACTGTAGATCGTTAAAAAGATGATTTTTTTTATTATTTTGATAAATAGAAAAAGATATTTTAATAGGTAGTTGTTGAGTTATTACATTTAGAAAAATAAATTAGTCATAAATACAAATCTTTAGGTAAACAATGTATCAATCAAATCAATTAAGTTTTATTGTTGTCGTTCAAATATTAATTACTTTAGAGACTTAAATTATTTTATGAAACTTTTTATCTTATCGTTTTTTAAGCATGTTTGTAGTTTTTTTTAAATATTTTGTCTTAGATATTTATAAATATTTTTGAATTTTTAGTTTTCTTGTTTTGAATTTATGCTGATTTATGCTTATTTTTTTTTTTTTCATATATAAATTTATTTAAAGCTAAAATTTTAAATTTGACAATATTATGAAAATAAATAAATTTTCTTAGTTAAAATTGAATATAAAATGTCAGATTTCTTAAATTTTTTTCACTAGAAACTAAAATAAAAACAACGAAAAAATCGTTATAATTATTTTAATTAAACACTATTATTTAAATTATGATTGTATTATATACAAAATGAAGAAATTAAATTTTTTTAGTGAATATAAAAATAAGATATTTAGATAGGTATTTAGAATTATTTTTTACTTTGATTTTTTTTTCTGTACTTGAAATGTTTGATAATTTAAAACAAGATTTCTTAGTTTTTATAGAAATTAAAAATAAAACCTAAATACATAGGTGGAATTTTTATAAATGTCTGAAGTTTTAAAAAATTATGAAAAATCTCTCGTTAAAACCACGAATACTTGCAAATTATTTTCAAGTAAAAATGTATTCAATTTAAAATGCCAATAGCTAAAGCTAGACAATTTAATTAAAGGTTTCCCATAATTATTTTTTATAATAATCTAAAATTATTTAAATTAAAAATGGATACCTTTATATATATTCAAATTGAAATGTTGACGAATCGTATATTTTAATGAAAACTTAGTTTAGTTATTTTATTGTAATAATTCAATAAAATATTATTCATAAGAATTAAAAACTATTTATTACAACGTATATTATAATTAACTATACCATTAAAATCTTCAAAATTAATCAATTAATATTAAGCTATTCTTATAAAAATCCTATTTTCACAGTTATACGGTACGACAGTATTGACTTATAAGTCAATAAATAGCTTATAATACTATTTTGCATATTTAATAGTTATTTTTTGATAAAAATGAAAAATAAAGTTTAAAACTAGTGTTATAAAAATATTTATAAAAAGTATTTTTATGACTATTGCATATAAGTAATAATAATATTATATATGTACTACGATTTTTTTTTTTAATTTTGATAAACTTGTCGATTCAACAGTTTTACAATATTATTACATTATTCGGGCTTATAAATCATAATGTACTATTTTTTACAATACTTGTATATCCAAGTTTTGTACTTTTATTTATTTATTATTCAAATATATAACCAAACTAATTCAAAACTTTAAAATGTTGATAATTTCATACTATTTTAATGGTATCTTATACAAATATTTTAATTTAGTATAAAATTATAACTGTGGATTAAATTATGAGTATAATTTATTATACATCAGTTCATATATTTTATTTTAATTTCAGTTTATTTTTTAATATTATGATAATTTTATACCAAATATTCTTAGTAAAATTATTTGTATTTTACAAATAAATTTAAGTATTTGATTATAATATTATATATATTTATATTTGTATAATGAAGTTTTTTTTTATCAAAATAATATAGTATGTACTTACTTCCATTGAACGATAAAATATATCCGTTGGTATTATAACAAATAATAGTATAACTGGTAAAATATTTTATCACAGTATCTTTTTCAAGTTGGATTGTAGAAAAACATTATCAAAGAAACATATACAGTTAACGCGAACCGAAACTGCTTCAAAGAAATCGACTTTTCACGAACGTCTAATTATGCTTAGTGTACATTCAGACTATGTTATATTTTATACTGTTTTTCTTAATATATCAAAAAATATTGTTTACAATTTCCCCTCCATATTATGGTAGTAACTATTAGTCTGTACTGATATGCTACAGTTTTTTTGGTGGTATTGACTAGTAAACAGAAGACTATTTTCCTCTCTCTTTAGATCATTTCTTTATTACACGCTCTATCCGTTTTCTTTTTACACAGATATCGTCAGAAATAACGTCAGTGAAATATGAAATAAATACAATGTATAGGTACTTAATGCATTTTATTTATTTATAATTTTACAAATGAATGAATACTTAACTTATAGAAGTGTGGTAAAATTATTCATAATTATAGAAAATATTTAAAAAAATATATATATTATATATATATATTTAAAAATAGTTCTATTATTCAGTAGTTTTTTAAAAACGTAAATGTGCACATTTCAATTTAAATTGAAATATAGAAAATCTATTTCTTTACAACGTTCGAGTCTTCAGTTTTTGACTCTACCTTTTCTTGGCCCTTGGTGGATGCACCTCCAATGGAAACTGTCTCTTGACCGACGGATCCAAAGTTGGTTGACTTGAATAAAGCCGATGCATCAGCTGATCCAGCGGAAAAAGAGTTGAATGGAGCAGGTGTTGATGATCCGAAGAAAGATTGTTGACCGAAACTGAATGGAGCTGATGTACTACTGAAACCGTCTTGGGCGAAGTTTGAGCCAAAGAGTCCAGCTGGGCTGGCAGTTGTACTGTATGAGGTTATTGGGCTAGCTGTAGAGCTGAATAAAGCACTTGCAGAAGCTGGGGTAGAGCTGTAGAATGAACTTCCAGAAGCTGGAGCGATTCCAGAAGCAAATCCATATGCGGATGCACCATCAAAAGCTGGAGCTAATCCAGATGCGCCGTATGTGACTTTGGTGCCGGTCAAAGCTAATTGTTCTGGTGTTTTCAAGTTTTGGTTGTTAAGAATAACGGCGTTTGCAGGCGTGTTATAGTAGAAGTTAGGTACACCATCGTTAGATTGTGCGGCAAAAGCTTTGTATCCAGCTTGGCCAGCAAAAGCTTGACTGGATTCGTATCCCAAACCAACTGGGGATTGTTGGTAGTAGTGGACTGTAGCGAAACGTTGAGCGGGGGCTGCAACTGGGACCGGGACCTTGACTTCAACTGGGACTTGAACTGGGTATGGCACTCTCTTTTCTACTGGGTATGGCACTGGTCTGTCAACGGATACTGGAACCTTGACTTCCACTGGGACTGGTACTTTGACTGGAACGTCGTACCTGACTGGGTATGGAACCCTCTTTTCAACTGCGTATGGTACCAATTTTTCTACTGGGTATGGCACAGCCTTTTCTACTGGATATGGCACTGGTTTTTCAACGGGAACTGGGTATGGCACTGGTTTTTCCACGGGGTATGGTCTGTCAACATTTACCCTTACTGGGTATGGGACGGGTTTTTCAACTGCGTATGGGACGGGTTTCTCAACTGGAACATGGACTGGGTATGGCCTGTCGACTGGGACTTTCACTTCATAAGGTACTGGCTTTTCAACTGGGTATGGCACTCTCTTCTCGATTTCTACTGGGTACGGTTGTGGAACGTGGATTGGACGGTCTACATTGACTTTAACGGCGTATGGCACGTGTTTTTCTACTGTAACTGGGTATGGGTGTGGCACGCGGACCAAGACGGGGTATGGAACTCGCTTTTCAACTTGGACGTAGTATGGAACTGGAACTTCCTTAGTGATGGTAACTTCGTGATGAGGTGCAGGGGCGTTAGCAACAGCTGGTACTTCAATAGCGTCGTGGCTAATTGAGTCAGACTTGACAATTGCTCCTTGAGAGTACGACGGGGCGTAACCTGAGTAGTATGAACCATATGATGTAGCAAAAGCCGGTGATCTGTTGAGAACGACGGGTTCTGGGGTGGATGACACAACTGGTGAAGCTCCGGCTAATAAAACTGAAGCGGGGGTGGAAGAATACGCAAAGCTCGCGTCAGATAATGCGGCACCAGAGACAGCAGAACCAGACAAGAAAGGTGCTGGTGTAGATGAACCGTAAGATCCATCGAAGAAAGGAGCTGGTGTGGACGATCCAACGAATGAAGCAGCGTCAAAGGATTGAGCTGCAGCAGCGCCGGAGTAAGCATTCGATGCAAAAGAGTTACCGAATACGAACGGAGCTGGAGTGGAGCTGTAAGAAACGGACTTGAAAGGTGCAGCGGTGGTTGAGAATGAGCTGTCGAACACGAATGGAGCTGGGGTTGATTGGCCAAAGCTCTTAGCTCCGAATGAGAATAAAGATGGGTTAGAGAAAGGGAAACTGGCTTTCTCGGAAGCAGATCCGCCAATACTTTTTACAGTAACGGAGTCTGTTTTCTCATTGCTATTGAGTTTGTCAGCAAATGCCGTGGATACGACTAGGAGTCCTAAGAGAGCTGCTTGAATCTGAAATAATAATTTTTTTTATAGCTTAAATAAAATGATTAATTATCATTATTTAATAGGTACATCATTGAAAAATATATTACTTTTTAGAATATTATGCACATTTTATTTAAATAATTATCAGATCAAAATATATTGACAGTAGTTAGCGACAATCAAAATATTTTCAAACTGACTTAATACACCGATAGTTGTACAAGTTATTTATTATTACTTTCGATAGTGTAAGTTATATTTTCCATTTCTTAATTAATTCAATTTGTTACTAAAATTTATTCTTCTTAACGATCTCATACTAATTTAATATATTATTAATTCATGTTTTTATATTAAATTAATAAATCATAACTTTTTGAAATATGACATTTATTTTATATTATACAAAGTGAATTCTTAATAAGCAACTGATACTCATGGTTGCAAAATACATTTTATTAAAAATGTAATTTTACGGTTAAATTCAAAACAAAATATTATTTCAATAAGTAAAATGTTGATAATATTTATCAGTTTTTGTTTTCTTACAAAATTAGTTTGTTATTTTATAACAAAAATTATTTTTCAAATTATGATAACTATTGTTGAGTATGGAACAATATTAGGACTTGAATTTTTAGAAAAATCATAGTTTATTGATTAGTTTTAATTTGTTTACATTGAATATGATGATAATTTAAAAATTTTGCATAATGAAAATCTGAATTTTATAAATTATTTTAACAAAAACACATTAAACTCATTAAATGAACATTTGTATATTTTACGCCATTATAATATATTATTTTTATTATTTATTAGTTCTTTTTTATCTTATGTAACTTAAAATCTAATTATAATTTAAATACATTTGAAAGTTAATAGTTAAATTTAATATATAGTAAAACTAAATAGAATTGAATAAATACGTCAAATAACTATTTTTAAAATATAATCAACAAACGTTTTTGTTAAAAATAAATCACACACATATATATGTAAATACAAATATAGTATTGAAAATATTATCTAATACTATATTACTTGTGATATAATAGTATTTTTATTTAATAAAATAAGAACAAAATTATTTATTAAACTACTTTTTGAATTATAATATGTCAATATAGGCAATTTATATAGTTTATTGGTGAATCAAGAACAATTATTTATTATAATAAAAATTTGCATATTTTTTTATACTATATAAATCTTGGAAAGCTAAACTTCCATAGACTATTGTTTACAGAAATTTAATACATATTTGAGATATATTTAGTTCTTTTATGTGTATTAATATAACTCATCTATCTAATAAATATTTAAAATATTATGCCAACAAGCTCCTATCGTATAACAATTATTTTATAATCAACTGTTATGTTATCTATACAAATAATAAATATATCTTTATTTTAAAATAAATACCCAAGTAATTAAACATTGATTTGTTTATGAAGGTAATACAATTTAGAAAAAAAATATAAAGTTATAGATACTTATATTAAATCGATGTATAAGAGTTAAACATTTTATTAAATTTTAACAATTAATGATTTTCTTTTTTAGTTTCAGAAAACGAAATTAATATACAAATGGATATTTTATTTTCTATGTTTAAAAAAAAAATATTTTTATTTAAATAGAAGTGTTGGTATTAGATTATAATTATAGAAATAATAGTATATTCAATCTCACCATAGTACGTGGAGCCATACTTGATGTTGGTTCTCTTCAATCCAGCGACTGATTGACTGGATACTTTGTTGAACACCAGCCTTTACTATATATATCTGCGCTTCTTCTTGGACTGTATCCAGAAAAATTACTGTCGAAAACCAGTAATCCGGGATGGGAGAATTTTTTTGAACTCTAACGTAGCTAGCTCCCCCCACTTATAAATTGATGATCTCCGTTCAACTGCTGTTTTATCAGTATTTTTTATTATGATTTTTTTTATATATATCTAATATATATAAATCTATTTTTTTCGCGTTTTTCGCTCATCTTGTAAAGCAAACCGGTTATTTACGCTAAGTCAAGGGTGTACAACTATGGACTCTGAAGGATCGGTGGCCTTGTCGACCTTCGAACAGTACAGCCATATCCCCTTTCACACATCGGGTACCTTGCAGCGTATTCTCATCTAATTCGCACTTTTAATAATTTTGCGTTTACTCCCTCATTATTAAAATACTGTAGAACACGTACCTGCTAAAGGAATATTATGTGGAATTGACTATACATACTGTTTGCTGTGCATTTCTTATGTATTAAATGATTGCATTTTGTCAGTTGACATTTTTCAATATAAAGTGTTTACGTATAATCTGTGAGTGCTATTATTTTTTGTCTAAAATACATACTATTTATTATATTTTAAAATATTATAGGATGATTCTCAAATATTGTAAAAATGTATTTTCTGATATAACAATATTTAGTAATCTTTTAGGTTTTATTTTGTTTTAATACGTAAATAACATACCTACGTATGTCAAAACATATATGTATAGTTATTTTTAAACGTATCACTATTTTTTTTAGTAGATGAGAGGTTAAAATGTATTTTTATATTTCTATTCGTTTTGAATTAGTATAATAACTATACATTATTAGATTAACCACATCTAACATTATTTCTTATAGCACCTATTTTATAACAATATTTTTATGGATAGTTTAAACAAGCGATACAAGCTTAATTTTCGAAGATTATACGAAAAAATTATAAGTTCTTGATTAACAAAAATAAATAAACTTATGTCATTTTTTTAATTTGAAATGTGTATTAAATTATGATTCTGGTGAATATTCTGGCTTTACACGTGTAATATGTGACATATGTTGAGGAATGATATCAATTTTTAATATTATATATATTTTTTTTAAATTATTCATTGTCGTTTAGATGACTGGATAAGACTTTTTTCAGTCCAAATGCTGCCGGTTGACTGTAGTTTAAAAATTACTGGTTTAGACAAATTTTAACATAAAACAATCATTTTTCAATGGTATATGTAATAATTCGTATAATAATTTAATTATAATGTTTAACATTCTCAATTTTATTATACTTAATCTTATATAGATTTGTAATTGTATTCATAATTGTTTTTTTTTTTTTTTTGATAATTTAATCGAATGTTTATAAAATATATGATTTAAACTTTGAACTAATTACAGTCTAAATATTAATAGTTTAAAAGGTAACTTGGCCAAGGCAAAAGTTCACATTACATATTATTTATTTAAATAAGTTGTTATGTTATTTTGAACCTACGCCGAAATGGTACGAATAAAATTAAGTGTATAACAAAATTACATAAAAACCGGTCGAATTCTGTAGGTGTATTAAATAAATAGTATACTTTATAGTTTATGGTTCCATATGCCTTTATGTTTATTAAGTTTCAAGTATATTGCTAAATTCTAATAATCGAATAATCAACGTAACAAATGGTTAACATTTAACATTTATGAATTATTTATAATAATTATGTGTAGTTAGATTGTTAGTAGATTATTATGAAGTATTATACAAAATGCATAATATATATATATATATCCATTATAATTTTGCTTGTTTCTTTAATTTTAATTTTTAATAATTTTTATTAAAAGAAAATCAATTAATAATTTAACTGCTATTCCTTGATACCTTACTGAATTAATTATATGTACGGATATATGAGATTGTGTGTATAATATGAGTAATGTGATTTATATATTTTTAATTTTGATCTTGAAAAGATTTGCAAAAATAAAATTAATAATGAAATTAAAAATAATGAAAATATAGAAAATCTGATCAAGTATTTTTTTTTTGTAAAAAACGTATTATTGTTAGATAATTAAAAATATTAATTAGTAAAAATGTAGTTTGGTTTTTTTTTCTTATATTAAACAAAATAAATTAGAGAAAATGATTATTTCCATAATTTTATCCATATATATATATATATACAATGTTTACTTTACATTAAATTTTTAATTAATTAATATAAACTCAATAAAATCCTACTTGTTTTGAATTATAATAATCGGATAGTTTTTGAAATTTTTTTTCGTGAATAAATAAATTACTATAATAAAGTTATATGAAATCATAAAACGATTAACGAGTGTATAAAAAAACCTTAACTATTTGTTTATAATAAGTAATTTTTATACTCTTATGTATAGTATTTTTATTATGTTTTAAACTATAAATTTCTACAATAAGCTATCATACTTATTACTAACATTGTTCACAGTTTCGTTTTCAAAAAAAAAAAAAAAATCTGTTTTTATTTTGTAATCTATTGCATTATTATAAATTATAATAATATTGTTTCTTGATTCAGAAACTAATAATGTCTATTAGAGTCCAAGGTTCTTAGGCACATTAATACTATAGGCTTACAACTTAGTACTTATAATACATTTTCATTCATTTAAAAATATATGTAATTACATATTTGTTTAAATGTTAATATTTTCTATAAATTTTTTATATTATATAAATTGTAATAGTATGTAATAAAATATATAATTTATAGACAAAAATAAATAAATTATTGAAATTTTAATACTTCCAGTACAATTGATTAGTTAGATTTTTATTTTTATTATCTAATATTTTTAAGTTTATTATTAATATTATATTTTATACTATTCGGTATAAAAAAATTAATATAAAATAATTGATATGATGTGTGGCAATATATTTGAATTATTTGCTTAATATATAAACCAAATAATATTTTAAAAATATTGATGTATAAATTGAATTAGATTTTTTCTGAGGCTTACAGATAATTTTCAATTTTGCCTTTTTTTAATCCTTGGCTCTGTATTAACTTAATTTGTATTTTACCTAATTGGTATGTAATAAATAATAACATAAGGTCACACTAATTATTATCATAATATGGCAATTACCTACCACTGATTTTTTATTTGCAATTTTTGATAGACTAATATACATTGTAAACATCACATATGTCACAAATGATTGTATTGTATACTTGTATTAAAATATTCTGAAAGCATAATTTTTAAACCAATTATCTTTTATTCATTTCATAATTTTGTGTTAAATTTTAAATTATTATAATAATTTCATAACATAAACCCATTTATCATACATTACACAATTTTAATGCAACAATGTCAGACTAATCCAATCTTTATTTTTTATTTGATTACCTATTTTGTTATGCATTTATTATATTTATATTTTTTTAGTTAAATTTGAGTTTTTTTTTATATATTATTCAAAAATATGTTAAATTTATTTTATCATACACGAATTCGTTTACTAACTAATAATATCTTATATTAATAACATTGTTATTCCTTAGTAAATATAATATAATTGATTAATATATGCTATTTGAATTCAAGTTAAAAAATGAATATTTAATTATGATTTATCGTAATGGTTTAGATAGAACTATAAATTGGGTGTTAAATCGTTTAGTTTTTTTATATTAAATAGGTATACATTTGAAAGATTTCTTAGCTATTCCATTGTAACACCCATCTTTCTATTATGTTTTCTTCTTATGAACCGCGAGGTGTAGCAAGACAAAACCGATTTTTGCTCTTCACAACCGGTTTCCCCCTGCTGTGCAATACTCTTTTGTTTGGCAAACGTTTTGCATTTTTATAATATTAAAATAATTGAATATACGAAAACACGTCTATTTATTGTCAAATAATAAAACTATTTTAACGTTTGTCATATATTATTATAACTAATCGTGCTGAATGTTTTGAGAGACATCTTGATGACTAATGGCGGATACTTAATTCTACGATTTTCAAACGTTTTTATTATTCAGATCATTAAAAAAAAATTGTTTTTTTCGCATCTCAGATGGCGAGTACTAAAACAATATTTATCATTACTCAGGTCGTGATATTATCAGCAATGAAGTATTTTTATACTCGCCTCTAATAATGGAATATTATAAGTTATATAATAGGATTGTGGCGTTGGATAAATCTTGTCCTTAAATTAGATTTATCATTATTTTACACGTAGATAATCAATCATAAAATAAAATATCTCGTTGGATAATTAAAAATCAGAGTAGGATGAGTATTTGTAGAGTATAATATTGCTTGTATGAGTATTTCGTAATAATAGTAATGTGTATACAAATTAACTACAAATCACAATTATTTATAAAATGAAATAATTATTTTTTAATTATCTGTCCTTATGATGTGTTTTATTACAACACACGTCAGTTTATTTTTTCACCGACAATGTGTAAATCTAAATTTAAAATGTTTAAACGCATACGCTAATTGATTGTTTGTATAATTCAAACGGCATCATAAATATAAATAAATCTAAATAAAAATCCCCAAAAGCTATGTTATACTGCTCATAATATTCGTATATGTAACGATACAAATTAGTATGATACGTTAATATTGGTTGTTAAAAAGTGATTGTTCTAAAACGTATTCATCAAGTATATAACTGACCATGAATAATTTTTAGGTATCTATAACACATATATGATTCTGTTTTGAAAAATAAAACTTTTCACTTCAATCGCAACTAAAAAGAAATTAAAAAAAATACATGTGTTATTATTTTGTCGGAAGATAAAACATAATAAGCATCGAGGTGATTTGAATAGATTTATGAAATCAATTTGTTTGATTATTTAGTTTTTTGCCGTTTAATAAAAATTGCTTACCTATACGTCATTGAGTTACGTATTATATTATTATAGATGTACGACATACAGTGTGGAGTGGTTTGATAGAAATACAATACATAACAACGCTTAAATAAAATACAATACATATTGTAATATTACAATTTAAACGCACGAATAGGTACGTTTTGATTCGAGTTTATTCATTATTGTTATTGATATGAAGCACACACATAAATTATTAGGTTTATACATTGTATAATACTACACTAATAAGTATATATTATAGTTATTATAAAATTAGCTTATTATTATATTGTTCATAATTTTAAGTAAAAATTGTGTCAGTATTTTATAAAACTAATATAACATAGTGATTTGGAATAATTAAAAATAAATAAATTACTTATAACTTTTTAATGTTATAAATTAATAAATTAAAACTTATAACTAATATTTTATTTTACATTTTACAATAGACTATTTAAATATAAATTATTTGGTGTTTGTAATTAATGATACAAATTATAAGTATCATTTGTGATATGTCTACCGCAATCTATAGACCCTCTACTTATATAATATTATGCTTAATAGATTATCATTGCTTTATAATCTATGTAAAATTTTAATGTTTTTCGTACATAATTTATAAACCGTAATATTATATCTGCATTTGATGTTTTGAATGGACAAAATATACTCTACAATAAATTTTACTCTATTCAACAATTACTCAATATAATGATACACAGTTATTTTAAAATTAAATTTTAGTGTGTATTTTTTGATTTTTAAATATATTATATAGATATGACTATTATACTAGCCTTGGATGAATAGTAGTTTGAGCCTATTAATGCAAATGATTGACTAAACATATTACTATGTCCCTAAAACCGGCTTATTTGTTCAGTATAAAAAGAAGAGAAAAAGTGTTTTTTTCTTTAAAATGTCATAGTTGTTGACCCAAATAATTTCCACAAGTTGTGTAAACTATAGATTAGTTAATATGATGTTTATTTTTGACTATATTCATTTAGGTAATACGATTATCTCATTACTATTTATTTTACACAAATATCGGTATGCTTAACCAGTTTGATAATATGCTTTGTATCGTCACATATTATTATATTTTCCTTCTTTCAAACTCGATTGATTTATTTTATACTGTAACTAGTTGATGCAAAAACGATAATCCTCCTGGTTCTTTTCCATATTTCATGAGCAATAATAATTATTGCTATGAATTTAGTATTTATTCCTATAATATTATAATAGGCACAATAATATTAATGAAGCAATATGAATTAAATATCACCCTTTAAAAATTCAAAACTCAAATCTAATCCTACAAAATATTTTGTTGTCAAGTATGATAGATATCTATATATGTTATAGTTAAAAATCTAGATAGTTGTAAAAATGTTTGTACCTATTATTATTATAAATCCTTTAAACTGCTGATTGAGTATTTAAGTAGGACACTTGAAAACTATTACACGATGTACAGTAATGATATTTTTTTAACTTGAGGATATTTTATGAACATTACTACATTACATGTAAAATAGTAATTTTTAACGAGTATAAATAAATTAATTGAACATTTTTAATAAGAATTATATATTGTCCTTTAAGTTTGTCAGAGTAAAATACACCACTAATTTAATGTACGAACAATTACTGTAAAATAATAGGTTTCTTTTTATTATTTATAAAGTTTTATTAACCGTATTTCCATCGGAACTTATTTATAAGTAATACATTTTGAATAAACAGGAATAAATATAATTCCACAAACTAATGGTTTTCGTTATGTCGAATCTCAAAGGGAACAGGAAAAAATTCGAGGTATCGAAAAGTTCGAAATATTGAGTTCTATTAAAATTCTTAAAAAAATTGGTAAATAATTTGAATGCTTAAAATTCATAATTTGAATACTTAAAGTATTAATAGTACATACATATCAATAAACTATAATAATGAATAAATTAATTTTTTAAAAAAAATCTATTATTTAAGTTTGTTAATATAACTTTTGTTTTTATATGAATGTAAAAATTAATTTTAAAGACATTTAATTTAAAATGTTTATTTTCCATTTCACTATATTGTATATGGATGACTACAAACACGTGAAATCACAATCATTGTACTGAGTATACCGCTTAATTTTTTGTTCTAACCGTAATAAAAATATTATTTGTGTATTTGAGATAACGAAAAACGGTTAATTTTATTTGGAGATATCGAGAGAAAAACGCTTTTTAGTGCAATGTTAGTTTCAAGGGGATTTCAATGTAGCTCGAGAGGCCTAACCTAACCCTCGAGATAACGAACAATTCGATAGCGACATTCGACATAAAAAGAATCTACAACTGTAGTTACATATAGTAATAGTGTACATAATATAATCAGGTTTACATCAAGTCGAAAAATACCAAATTTCTATTTTCATATAAATAGGAAACAAAATGAAAACATTTCAGTGACATAATCTAAGCTACCATTATATTATTTATGTTTTTGGATAGATTTTCGTGTTCGCTTAAAACAAGCGGTAAACATTAAAGGATTTCTGTTTTGTCCCCGTTTTCAGTTACATTTGGCCGTTTGGTGTAAATGGAAAGTTGATGTTTTATTGATATTTCTAATTTCTCACCAAATATAAAAATTAAGTTTGTTGCTGTTTTGTTTTGTTTTTTTTTTAATTTGTATACTTGATAAAAATCTAGTAATTTAATTAAAAAATATTAAATTATACAAACAATAGATTTTGGAGTACTTTTAGTTAAATATAATTTGTATATAGCAACATCCAATAAAATAAAAATAAATATCATAAATTTAAAAATTATGGAAAGTAAAAAAAATTGTCATGAAAATTTGGAATAGAATTGGGATTGTGTAATCACATAGCATGATATAGATTATCTATTAAACGTCTGCTACTGTAGTTGCGTATATTATATATTTTATACGTTCTGTTAATAATATTATATTATATTATTATGTATGTATCATATATTTTGATAAAAAAAAAAATTAAATAATAAAACCAATTTTCATTGTATAGTTAAATTGTGCAATAGCGTTTGAACGTGAACATAAAATAAAATAATGTTGTAAAAAGGTATTGTTATTATTACTACTACGTGTCTACAGTTTAACAATATACCTATAGATTCTACGACCGATATAATAATAATAACATTATTGCTAACTTTCATTGGAAAATTTAATAAGTGTTTTTCGCCAACTCGTATCAAAAAATAAATACTGGGACACTGCACTAATACTCAAAGTAGGCAACGCTTATTATAATATAAAATAATATATTAATTATTTTCTATTCGTCTTATAATTGTTTTATGCCAATCCAAATCAATATTAGCTAACTAACATCTAACCAATCTGACCAATAACCAAATTATTAAATTGTTAAAATTTAATTTAATATGATTTTTTTTAAATTTATGCGTTGTTTTATAAGAGGAAAATGTTTTGAATCAAGCTTCATATTATTAATTTCGACCTTGCATACGTGATTGGAATTTGATTGACATGTAGTCGTGTAACCTTTTAATATATTATTTCATATTATTAATTAATAGATAATAATCGACGTTTATACAAAAATTACAATGTAGATTTCCATAGTTGTTTTTATAATTAAAAAGATAGGTTTAAAATTCAAAACATTTAGGTACAAATATTAAAATATTATTTTCTAGAATCAATATTCTATTTATATATAGATATGTTAATATACATAATAGGTACCTACCCACATTAAAGTAGGTAATTAAATAACAATATTTCGATTTTCTATAAGCTATAGAAATTAAGTAAATTTCAGAATTTCTTTAAATTAGATATTTTGGTATTGAAGAATTTTGCAGTCATTATCTTTACATTGTTGACAACAAAATAAACCAGTTTTGAAATTGTTTAAAAATATTCAACTCGTTAAAATGTACATTAAATTTGAATACTATTCGAAATTGTTAAAGACGTTTTTATTTTGCGGGTAGGCTTGTTATTTAAAAAGAAGAAAATAAATACCATCTTAACCTTGAATTTGAAAACACAACTACCCAATATGGGGTGGGTCGTTGACATTTGCACTTAGAAGATAAATTCTCTCAGACTCGGCGATACTATTTTAGTCTTATACAATATTCGTCCATTACGTAAGCCCGACCATATAAAACGAGTATTTTTTTTCTTTACACATTAATAATATTTTAAATTTGCTCGACGTCGAGTTGTAGTAAACGAGTTTGGAACGAAAATATTATATTATATCTATACACACTAACGCCTTATCTCCCGCTATAACCAGCCTTAAAACAAAAAAACATGTTGTACATGTATATTGTTGCTATCTTTTGGCGATTTTGTTGACCAGAATGATTGTGTTTTTATGTATTGTGTAATACCTGTTAATACAATAATAAATCGATGTTTGTTTAGATATTATTTTGGAACGGTCCTGCAGTTCCAAATCCACAAGGCGATGTGCTTGGCGTCCGGACAGTACAGGCCCAACGACCCGAACAAATTGCTACACAAATGTGACATTTACCGGAGCAAGGAGGCGGGCGCCATAGTAAAGTGAGTGATATGGAAAATATGTTTTTATTGGATGTCATTAGATTATAATGTTGGCGAAATCGATCGTCGTACGTGCAGTACCCATACGCAGTTATAACTATATAACTTTGCGTTGTATAACGAAGCAGTTGTTCGTGTATGTATCATGTTTCAAAATATTTTATTATATTTAGTGCGGTCTATTCAAACGTCAATTTTCCAGTGAAACGTCCACATCATACGCATTTACCCGCAGCCACCACCGTCCAGTCGATTGTTATTAATTTCCGTCTCTTCTTTTTACGTCATGGAATAGCGTGCCATACGATGCCGCATGATATACAATTTACATAATATATAATACGCGCGAATAATATATTGTCGTAGATCGTATTGTTCGTGTTTACCGCCGCGGGACGACGACCACGACGTTCACAATAATAATAATAGTAAAATATATTTTCAACTCGTCGTTCAATGCCATTCGTGGACTTGGTCTTTGCTCGTCGTCCGCGGTCAAAGTTCCAGTTTTCGTCCTTGGCTTTTAAATCGAGTCGATATAATAATATTCTACTGACAAAATATTATTATTATAGCATAATGTTTATTAACAGGATGTCATACATCAGCGTTGTCTTTGTCTTACAAATACACAGCATGGCGATTTGCGTTTAAATTTGCAATTTATAGCAGAACCAATTTTGTGTTTTTAGCTTTATAATCAGAATAAATTATTGACAAATTATTTAACTTCAATTTAGGAACATAATTTATATTCTCTATTAGTTTTTACAATTTATTAATTTTCAAGCGATGTATGAGGAGTCTTTTTAAGTATAGTTTACGTGCTCATAGCTTGATGAAAAATTTAAAATAAATACACGAATGTTACCTTTAAGTTTTATAATAAGTCTTCTCACTTTAATACTTATATGTAACAACACAAAGTTGGAATTATTAAACACAAATGGCATAAATTCTGATTTGCTAAGTATTTGTAAGAGTAAGACCCTAAGACAGGTACAACATATACAGGTGTGGCGGACCTCTTGATATGATCGCGGTATGGCGTGAATCCCACTAAATCGATTCGATTGTAGAACTCGCGGTGCAAACCTAAATAGTACCGAAGAAAGGACGACTACTGTGTGATATAATAATAATAATACAAAATATGAATCGTAACGTTTTATTAAAATTTAATACTATAATATTATATTACTGAATCAAACTAAACGCATGGCAGAATAAGATAGGTTTAATATTTAAAAATTGAGTTTAATGAAATATAAAAAGATGTACTAAAAATACTACAGATGAGCAACCTGTTGTAACTTAATAAATAAATAAATATTATTATATATTTATATTGTGTATATGTTATATGGATATTTTTATGTAAGTATTTATTTAATTATTTTTAACTGAAAAATCGCAACTAGTCAAGCAATATAATATGATATTTTTGGTGATACACTCTGCATAATATTTGATTATTAAACAAAAATTTAAAAATGGATAAAAATCATAAATATATATAAATCTTAAATGACACGTAGACAAGTATTCGTTTCTTTTTTTTCACTAAATTCGCGTTTAAAATTAATTAATTAAACCAAAAACTATTAAAAATACCTATTTTAATTTATTTTTAACAATAATTGAAATGACATAGCAAGTGTTATAAAAATTGAATAAAAAAATACCATCAAGTTATGTTATAATATTTATAATATGCAAATTATTGCGATACTTTGAAATTTAGAATTCTTTATTTGGCGATTCTCCAAAGCATACGTTTCATTAAGTATTTAAAAGTCTATAAAAACATTATCTATTATATAGCTTAAACGTTTTATTATAATATTCAAAAATAACAAATTGGCAATATCTATCTTTCTAAATAAAAAGAAATTAATGCCCCAAAATCAGTAAAAAAATGTTTAACTCTGTCAAACAAGCATCATTCTTAAGTAAATGAAATAAATTTTATCGATTCAATTGTTTTTAAATTAAATTAATATCTCATAACTATACACACACCGAATTACATAATGTTATAATATTATATAGATATGTATGTAAATAGTGTCATAAAGGTACTGCATCCTTCTCTCACATCACGTCAACCGCACCTCCGGGCTTTCAGAAACGTTTCTGCAATATCATATTATTATAAGTACAAATAGAAGATGCAACAGTAATATGTCGGCCGCCATTGCGACAATAATATTGTTATTATTATTATTATCTAACACCACGTCCGGATGTCCGGTCTGCGCTCGGCGTGTTGAATTTTGTCGTACGACTGCAGCAGCTGGCACTCATGTTCAACGCTATGCAGTATAGGCTACTATATACCTACTTATAACGGTGCAATAGGTCTTTTGTCGACGGGAAAACAAAAAAGTGAAACTCTCGGTGGACGTATTTCCTGTGCAGGACTAAAATGCGGAGAATGTTACAATAATAATAAATAATAATCGTAAAGAATAGGTCTATACTCCGCGTGAGATGTACGTGTATGTATGCATGTATAGCTATAATGTGTGTATTTATCAACGGAAAACGTTTAACGGGTTATTATTTATTATGATGATATAACGAGGTCGTTCGCGATCGTTTTTTCTTCGTAATTACAATAATAATAATAATATTCTCGAAGGCGTCCGAAATGAGCGATATGACATACATATTATTATTCCGAATGTATTATATTATTTATGTCGTTATTATACATGATATATATATATATATATATATATACAAGTATTCATACATAATATATAAATATATTTGTGAACTGCGATACATGAACGAAAATTAAAGCTGGTTGATATGATTGTATCATATGTCGCTATAATAAGTGCGAGATATATGTACGAATAATTTATATAGATATATCCATAGTTTATGTGATCGCCACTCCCACTCAAATCGATTTTTCCCACATTCTATAAAACTCACAATATATAATACATAATATAATATGGTGTTATATTATGATAGAGCGATTTATCATACTTAATATTCGGCGGCGACCAAGATCGACCGCATTTGACCATCATATCGCAGTACATTATTATAATATTTCATACATATAAGGACATTTCCTTGAATGGTTTACTTAATTGTTTTATTTTTTTTTCTTATAACGAAATAACAAAACACTTTATCTAAGTTATAGATAGTTAATTATAAATCATCGTAACTGAAATTGAAAGTGTATAGGTATATACACTGATTATACAATCATCTCTTTATACCTAATGTGAACTATTTTTTTTACTAATTTCGTTTTATAACCGCAGGAGTTGTCAAATACACTAATAATAAAACCACGAGACAGGGGACCAATGATATTTTCATTAAATTAAGTTAATAAAAAAATTATTTTAAAGACATTTTATCAAACAAATTTGACTCGATGACATTGTAATACAGAATATTGAGAGAGAAAGATGATGAAGGACATTTACACTGTAAAACAAATTATATAGATTATTGCGAGAAGTAAAAACTGTTTAAAATGCCACATTTTATAGATTATAGCAAAAAGAATAAAAGATGAATATATTAGTTTTATAATTATATATATCAACGTAAAAAATTCTTAGTATTTTTGAGAATAATCAAGTAAAACTAAAAACAAATCATAACAAAATTAAAATATTAAGCAATAAAAATTGTTGAGAAAATAAATTGTGTTATTTTGTTGTAATTATTCAAAAATGAATAACCACATAAAAATTCGAAATCCTCACACCTTCAAGGCTTCAATAAAACCAATAAATACACTTATGTACGATTTATGAATGAAACTAATCTTTGCCAACTAATTAAATAAAATATTAAAATCCGGAATTATGACACTAATATTAATACCATTAAATTATACCGATCACTAATACTAAAATGTTACTTTATTAGAAACAATATAAAATTTTAGATTATTAAACATCGTATTGTATTTAAAATTTAAATGATTGTAATTTTATATTATAGAAAAATCATGGAATCCGGGTCATCGGAAAACTGGAGGGATACTTTATCTTTAGCAATTGGTGAGAATAAACTAGATGGTTCAGCTCTAAGGGAATTTTTCCAACCACTTGAAGAATGGTTACGAAATGAAAATCTTAGGACAGGACAGTTTATAGGCTGGAATTACGGTATGTCTTAATATAATAATCAAACATAAATATTAATATTTTCTTAAATAAAAATGTATATAATACCTATGATCGTAATGTGAATTATAATCTAAAACACATTATATCATATTAAATGAATTAATGAGTAAAGGATGTATCCTATTGGGAGATATATTTATACTCTGAAAATATTTGAAACATGGCCAAATGTTTTTTTAACATCTAAATGGTTATAATATGGGTTCAACTGGAGATGTTTTTGACCATATATTATTTAAGTGTACTGGTACTTAATGACTTAGCTATAATGAATATATGAAAAAAATCGAGATGAGCGACCAGTTAACCTTGCACAACTTGGAATATGTTAACAAAAAAATAACATATTGCCAATAGTCTATGTAATATATGTATAAGCCGAATACGAACTGTGTAATATAATATAATGTTTGTGATTTTTGCCAATAGATTTTACTGAATATTATTCTAATTTACTTGATAATTTGAAAAAATTATAATATTATAAATTTGTAATTTTATTTAGATGGAGATTACTGTAAACATAGCATCGAAACAGCTAATCTACAAGTTTATGGAGGATTTTACAATGGAGCTAATTCTCCAGTAACATCAACTGTAGTGTTAATATCTTTACTATCTTGGTTATTAATATGCGTTAATGGATATTTAATGTAATGAATTATATATATAAAAAAAAGTGTTGTACAAAATTATATTAATATTATATACATACGTTGATACATCCATACTTATAACCAGCATATTATATTAATCAAAATAGTGATAATAGTTTCAGTGAATAAGAAATTGTTTTAAATTAATATTCCTTAATTATATTTTGTCTTTTCAGTTCAAAATTACAAAAAAAATCACTACATTTTTTGGTTACACGATACTATACTATTATTCTATTATATAATAAATATCTAGATATTTAATCTATATTTATACATAAATAACTAAAAAATATTATATTATTACACAAATAATAATCGTTTTTATATTTTACTAATTTAGTCTTATGAACATAAAGTCATAACTTTATATTATTACTTCTTAAGCTTTATTTATGATTATAATATTTTTAAAACATGTTTTCTAGTTTTATAGATATTATTAGAACGTAAGACTGGAATTAAAAATTATTGAACTTTTTTTAGACAACTATATACCTACTACTTAAATACTTAGTTATATAAATGCTGTAATTTATATAATACATATTATCATTCAAAAGCATGACAATTAATATTATCTATGTGAATATAAATTAATATAGTGTTAAACGTACTTTCAAATTAAATTTCATATCATATTATTATTCAACGTTTATAATATTTTTTATATTATTATTGGACAGTTAATTTTCCGCTATTATTATATGAGGGAAACGCTAAAAAATTTCAATTATAATATATTTATTGTAAAAATGTTTTATATAAAAATAACTAAATATATATATATATATATTTTTTTAATTGCAAGTTATTGTTATTATTGTTTGACGTGCGTATTTATAAAAAGTAACTTTTATACATGCCAATTTAAAGATTTTTTAAACGAATCTTCATGTTAATATAATAGGTACTAGAAATAGTGCAAACTGTATTATATTATATAAATTTAATACAATATGTTCAACCTAATCTGAGTATTATGTGTTTAATTGTTTTTTAAGGAGAATATTAAAAATGCTATTAATAGGCATTTTAAAAATTCTAACAAAGTCTAAAAATAGGAATAATACAAATATGTAAATATATAAACTTTTTATTCATTTTATAAATATCTCAAATACTTAGAAATACATATTTGTTTATGAGAGCTCTCTTTTGAACGAGACTTTGTCTAGTTTTTTAAGTAAATTTTTTTGTGGTATATACAACTTTATATACTAATAAGTCACTAAGATAGAATAATTTTTTAATTTATTGAAAATAAATTGCTGCAAACATGTTGGAACCCATAGGATTTATCATCAAAGTTGAATTGGGTTTAAATATCTATTTAGCAAAATGTATGCATATTTTATAATAAAAACAGTAGGTAATACAATGCCTTAGTTGTGAATTATGTCTCATTATATATAATTTCCGTTCGGAAAAATGCTTCATACCTCTATCAACAAACTTACATTATGATCTCACATTTTTTTTCTGACGCATAAACTTAACATCGATCATGCTTTAATAATATTAAGTTATAGATATGATCCGAGATCTATAACGGTTGGTTGGCTCTTGATTGACAAGATATTGCCTTACAACAAATGGATTACAAAAAATAAAATTTCTATTATGTATGCGACATGTGTTTGGAGTGGGGGTGGGGGGTAGTGGGTTTTTCCATACGTGCACGTAATGATTATACATTTATACGTACTATTATAAGTTTATATATACGGTGAATTAACCGCATTTGCCGTGTCCTTTATTACGCCTCGACCCTTTCCTACTCACCATTGGGACTTTGGAGGTCCACACGAAAATATTATGACCAATTCATTTCGTGCTCAATAGCGCATATGTGTGTCGTGAATGAAACGATTTGCGGTTTCAATTGCACCCCTCGTCAGCAATTACGAATACATATTATAGGTATATACAGCTCACTTAACTCTCGCATTCACTACAGCAGTGCCAGCCCGTACAACAATACACTCAGTTTCCCAGAGGGTCGTGTGTAATCTGTTGCGTGTTGTCCACACTAATCGGAAGATTTATATAGAACTCGAATCAAAAGAAGGGAGTCTTTTTTTAAAACCCACTCGTTGCCGCCGTGTGTAGATAAATAGTATATATGGATGACGAGATGGGACTGACTAACGAGCAAAACAGATTCGAGATAATGCGTCAGTGACATGTGAGATGATATGATATTATATTATATAGTTGATCTCCGTTCACCGATGTTGTGTGCTACATACACGTTATTCATCATCATAATTATCATTATCATTATTATATTACAATCACCATATCTTTTTAAATAATAAAGGTACGTTTTTTTTTCTAACCGTTATATTTAATGACGAACGTGACGCCAGTCACAGAACGACTTTACTTACAAACAGCAGTATATAAATATAACTCGATGATTTAAGATTATAAGAATTATATATATTAATATACATTAATATATATATTTATACATATAAATAAAAATTGATAGTTTTGTGCTTATGATTTGGATTCTAAACGCGTCTCGGCGTCTTGTGCAATTGCGAGTAAATCAAACAATTTTTGTAATCACTTAAATAATCTATAAATCTAAAAGTCAAATGTTTTTGTTTTTATTTTTTATAATATTATAGTAAGCATAAATAGATAACAATAAGGTTGTGTATTTTCAAAAATCATTTGTTTCAAACAAAATAACAGACTAACGTTATTATTATTTTATAAAATATTTTATTTTTTTTAAACTTACAACAGTGTTAATTAACATTTAATTTACAAGCATAGATTTGTAATATTCGCATGCATGGTTATATAATATTTGCCCTTACTTAACATAAATCAAACGATTTAATTTATACAAACTCTGCACGTGTTCGGATTAAATATTATTAGCAAGTACGATTAAATTAACATAATATTATATTTTAATATTGTGCTTATGTGACATGTGCCAAAGATCCATAAAAAAGAAATACGATTAACGTAAGATTATAATACGTATTTTATACTGGCCGATATAATTGATCTGATCGTTGAAAGATAAAGAAACAAACAAAAGTTTTATTATTGCATTATATCATTAGTGATGTGTGATAGGTATTATGCGGATCGAACTTGAGGTGTTTGAATAATTCGGTTCGAAAAATGAGCTAAAAATTGTGAATACTGAAACTAAACAAAATGCATATAAAGTAAATCATTTCGAAAATCGAATCAAATAAAGAAAAACAATGAATAAAATAATAGAATAATTATTATTGTTATGGTGAATATAATATTTTTTCGTTACCATTTAGTCAACATAATATTTGTTATAGTAAAATAAGTTCGGTTTGGGATCTGATATAAATTCTGAAAAGTTCGGTTCGAATTCGAATAAAAATTGATATCATTTGAGTTTGCTGAATTATAAAAATAATTTGTTCCGCCCTCAAAAATCATGGTTCGCGTCATCACTGCATGAATACGTAATAATGTGCGTACCTATATTATAATCATAGGCGAAGATTTGCCATAATATTTTTTTTTGAATTATAAATGCTTCATAGTGAATATTCAATTTTGAATTAGAAGGTGTTTACATAAATCTGTCTTATTTGCGTCAATGTTTATATAATACATTATATGCTCGTATATGTTACGCACAGATGCGTGGGCGTTTTGATAACGCGTGAATTATCGCTAATTAACAGGCGGCTGTCGTCGTCTCATAGTTTTATATTACGCGCACGTACATCGATATGTATAGCTACAGTTGTGATACCGTTTTGCGGTTCCAAATTTTTCTGGAGGTCGGTAAATACGAGTCACCCGTAACGGGATAAATAAAAAGTAAAACAACACGATAATGGGCCTACGAGGCGTATTACGTCGCGACACGGATTTCGTACAAGTGAAAATCGACTAGCTATTTTGTTATCATCATAATGTTATGTTATTACACGCAAACTAAGATTTGGATTATGTGTACTGTCGTTACACATTAGATTAGGTTGCCTGTTGTTTGATTCGTGAATCGTTTCGTCGTTATAAAATATCGTCTAAGTAGTTATTAATGGTATCTTTGTGTATAACCTGACGATGAAAACCTGCAAACGATTATAAAATATATGAAAGAAATCATTATTTTTTTCACTCATTCGCGTTTATCCACTTTATATCCGATTCTCGGGTAAACGCATTTAAGATGTCGTGAAAATTCACACCAACGTTGGTTTAGACTGTAAAAATAAATTCGTCGTTAAATGTGCTCGTTCCCCGTGACGTACAGCTATTAATTATACGTGCAGTATAATTTATATACTGCGTTTCACCATGCGTGCAAGTCCTTAGATCGTATTTTATTAAAATATACCTATATGGTTATACGAAGTACGTGTACACAACATCTTATGCAGCAGGATGTTAAAATCGCCTCACGTCCTCTGCAGTATTCGAATATTTTCTGGAAACGCGTCTTGTATTCGATGAACAAGTACACAGCATATATTATAATAATATTATGTTTGAGTATTTAATGTCCTAAAAAATTGTGAAAATTCACTTACGCCTTTTAAATTACCAAAAAATTAAATTCTTTATAAACATTAATTTAATTTATATTAGTATTCTTATATGTATTAAAAATAAACTATTATATTACATTTTACATTAAAAATAAAAGTTAAAGTTGAAATTACTTTTATAATAAATAAATTTAAATAGTTAATTATTAATCTGGGAAATTTTTGATTCAATTATTGGTTTGTAAAATGCATTAATGCTGCATGCAAAATAAAATAAATTGTCAATAGATCACATAAAAGATTTATGTAAGCAAAAAAGACAAAATCTACTTTCAATATTTTATTCCGACATTACTTTAAAATGGAATATATCAATTTATAATGTTATACAAAATTTTTTTTTAATTATTATGGAAAATGTTAAAATATAGTAAAAAACGTTTACAATTTATTATAAAAAACGTTAAAATACATACAAAAACAGAATAATTGTAATAACCATTAACTTACAATAGTAAGTACCTACTAACCTAACGATAATTCTATAACACATTTTTCTGTCCGTAGATCAACGTTTTTGTATACCAAACAAGTTCCGGACCTACATAATAATAATTATATATAACCTAAACATCGATCCTATAACGTTTTAATTAACATTACAATGACATAAATCATACATCTACGACTGCAGTCTAAACAATTAACCAAAAATTTTAAGAATTTGAAGTTGGGTTCAAGTTTTAAATTATACACATATTTACGATATATTTCACATTCCCGAAAATAATTTCTATAATTAAGAAGATAAAAATGAATCGTAGTGGAATATCGCATTAGTATATATAGCTACACTCTGCAATAGTATATAAATCGTGCCCGACTATTCGGTGTGCTATGTGCGCTTCGGTGGATCTAAGATGGTATATAAATATAACCACCATATATATATTTATACGACGATTCTTCAAGGGCATCTGGTAGATCGACATTCGCAAGTATATAATACTCGTAATAATAATAATACAAAAGACCGCGTATATTTATCTCTCTGTTTGTGTCAGATACGCAGACTGGTCAGACGACGATACCAGTTCGGATTGTCTTTCGTGCACGACTTCGACGGCCGGACAATGCGTCCAAGTCTCGGTTATAAACTACCTACCATTCTTAAATTATACATCGCGATCATATAATTATACGCAGAAAAACACAGCAGCAATAAAGCAACACGCCATATAATGTTAGCCGTTCATACGTGGTGTGTAGATACATTTATAAATAGTATAGCTTACAATATAATTTGGAAAGTAACCCTATGCAATTCTTTATCAATAAAATATGTAAAAAGGAGCATTTGCTCGAACCATCAGTATTATTACGTTCTGTGATGTTATTGATTTGAGTACTTACTCATCATTATACTATATTTCTATATACATTTTGATGCATTCGATCAACACAATTGCTGTACTTGATGGTTTTTGTTTGGTTTCTTATTTTAAACCCTTTTTTAAAAATGCCTTATACAATTATTCAATTATAAAAACTAGGCACATGTATTCAAATGCATGAAGTTAAAAAAAAAAAATAATAAAAAATATCCACACTGAATTTCAGCATTGAACTACAAATAAAATATACTGCGATTTTTATTTGAATATGGAATGCACCTTTGCTTGTAATATTACTGAATCATGTTGTTTTATTAAAATACTAGCAAATGATTTTATTACTACTAAAATCCTGATAATTATTATCATAGAAACGTACAAATAATATCTATGGGTAATATTTTTTAATAATTTTATTATTTATTTAAAAAATGTTTACAACAAATAATATGTATATATTAAGTCATTGAGAAATTATAGCAAAATCGTCAATAGTTTTATCGATATATTTTATGGCAGTTGCTTATGTTGCTCATTCAGTTCTACAGCACAATTGAGACTTGATCTGAGATGTTAATAAACAGCCCCTTTTACTAACCCTTATATGCGCCGACCACTCGTTACACCTTTTCCTTATAAACTCACACGTGCCAAAAATAAACATTGATAATATGGATACGTGGTTGATGTTAATATCTATTTGTGAACTTGATTTATTCGATTCATTACATTCGTACATTACATTGGTAGCTCCAAAATACAAAACAATATCATATGACTAGAATATGTAAATATTTTATACACATATTATGTGATATTAATTACTTAGTTAGTATTACACTTAACACTATTACCTCATCATACGACACAATTGTGGGTACATAATATGTATAATATAATTTACATAAATAGTATGTATGAATAGTAATATAATATAACTGCATAGTTTATACGCGTGAAAAACATCATGTAAATATTATTTTATACGTACATATATATGTATAATATGCAGTCCACACAGTTATCATAGCCAAAACGACAAGCATTTAAATCGTACGTTTACAACGTCCTGTATGTTTACGAAATATAATATAGTTTCGAATAGTAAAACCCTAAATGTACGTAATAATTTCGCTATTCGTACCTACACATTATTATTATAATATAATAAATAAAATAGTCATAAACGACGCGAAGAGAGATCTCTCGTAAACAATAATAATAATAATAATAATAATAATAATATTAGACATTTGAGAAATTCGTTGCTTTTCAAATGATAAAATAGATAAATGACAACGATGACAGCATAATATATAATAATAATATACGTAACACGTCTGTCTTATTTGCGAATTCTACACTTTTCATCCTGTGAGATTTTGGCGCCATTACCGTTGGTTAGATACAATATATATATATAAATAACATATATTATATAGAGCATGGTTTAACAGCGATGTAGTGATAATTATTCCGAGGTATAGGTTTTTTTTATTGTTTTGTTAATGTTTGACCACGTGTAACCCGCCGTTAAATCTTCGGTAAAATGAAACCATTTTGCTGGAACATCTGCCTGAAATACAAAAACGATTATAATAAGACAACAGCTATATTTTATACACATAATATAAATTATTATAATATATTGTGCGTTTTAAATGGATGTATGTGTACTAGAAAAGAGGCTCAGTTTCACCAGGTGGTAGAATTAATTTTAATGTATACACAATTATTAGATAACGAAGTTTCTAAATGCTATATCACATATTTTGATTTAAGTCTAGTTCATGGATCGTGTACAAATGTTTTTAAACTTCTTAAATTTTATATCTCTTAATAAGTTAGTTGTTTATAGGCATTTTTCGATTCATTTTATGAATTAACCTCTGGATGTACTTAACTATTGATGTTCCTAAATCCTAATCTCCTGTTTTTAACTAGATTTTAAATCGTACATAGAAACATAGACCATTTTTGTCATACATCTTCCCTGCATTAAAATTTGTTAAGTATTAAACTTTCCTGCAGAAAACCATTTGATATATTATAACTTACTATTATATCAGTAAGTATATAATTAAATTGTTGATTATCATATTAAGCATTTTTATGTTTTATGCTATTATATTTATGTTTAAATAGAAATGTATTTTTTTAATTATCGTATTATGTATACTTAACCTCGTCTATACAAGGTAGTTTTTTTTTGAACAACTTTCATTAATTTAAAATGTATTCACTTTTTTACATAACTTCTAGTTAAGATAAAACATATTTTTTAATTATATTTTTTACCATAATTTCTAAGTTTTTTACTTTTTTGAATAGCAACATACAATTTTAATTTTATATTCTGAAACAAAATATTTTTCGAAGTATTTTACAAAAAAGTTGAAGTATAACTTTAAATACTAGTAAATTATAAACTACTTGTCCAAAATTCAATTTGTATGTATTTAAATACTTCGAATAACATTTTGCTTCAGAATATTAAATTAAAAATGTATTTTGTTCTTAAAAAAATTTAAAACATTAATCAATTTTAAGATAATGATTTTTATTGGTTAAAGGATCACCCAGTATTATAACTTGAACTTGTACCAATTTAACTAGTCCAAAGATTATGTATAAATACATTAAAAACCCATACTAATGTGTTCGCTTATTTAAATAAAGATCGTCACTTAATTATTTTTCAATAGTTGAGCGAATTATATAATTCAGAGCAGACTTCGTAAAATGTTGCCCGCGTGGAAAATTCGTTAACTTGAAAATAAATTTATCATATTAATATGATACACGTGCGTGTACTTTGTGTATTGTTTGTCGTATATAATACGACGTATAAAAGTAAGCCACCGCACGATTAACAATCGCCGACATCAATATAACTTCATAATAAAATAATAATTAACATTTGAAACAGCTGTTGGAGACATGCACAAGACCAATCGAGCTGTATGATTTGATTAGGATTCGTTACGACGGATATAATATATATATATATAAGGTGCAGGGTAGGTACCTATCGGGGAGAGGAAAACGTAGGTGCGATGTACGCGCGCGCTCCGTTTCAATAAAGGACGAGCACCGATGCAAATAACCGTGAAATCCGCGCGGGCGTACGCGAAAAACGTGGAAATAACAATAAAAATAATGCGAATAAAATATTATTACGACATCTGACTAATTTTCGCACAGTGCTATTGTGCGGGAGCGAGGTAAATACGCGGAAACGAATCGGCTTTGCGCCCGGCGCGTTTATATAACAATATATTATACACAACGCAATCATTATGTTATTGAGTTGGATATTATTATAATGTAGTTGCTGTCATCAGTAGGTACGGTAGTTTTTTTCTTCGAAATAAAATATATGACTACGATAAAAGGGCAAAAACACTGCTAATATAAATTATGTATCTTTATATGTATTGTGTACATCGCACGAAAAGTTTTGTTCGTATAAATGCTTATAATTCAAAATAAGAACTAATAGGTCGCAGGTACTCGTACGTAAATTATAACTGCACATTATGTACCTACCTAGACGTTAACTTGACAAATTTCTTAATATATATGTATCTTGAGGTGCATTACATGCATCCGTAGTATCTGTCCCACAATCATCATATGAAATATTAAATGTACGTTCCACATTTCACTCACATATATTTTTAATATTATTTAGTGTAAATATTGATTCTATGATTAAGTATTCACGTTAAAAACGAACCGTTATCCGCTATTGACGTTTTTTTTTCGATATTTTAATTATAAAACGTTATAATAGTGTTTTTAAACTGTAATATTGTATATCTACTTAAGCCTCATTAATACATTTTATATATGATGTATGTAAGACAACTGGCACAACGGATAGTGGGTACAAATCCACTAAGCCATCAAGATACTACACAATAAATGTGGGCTGTCTAATATTCTAATACCATCGTCTATTAACTCTTTTGCTATTACAGACAGTTTATTAAACATGCGTAATGAATAAGATAATAAAAAAAAACATTTATATATAAGTCTATTGATGCTCTAAAAAGCTAACATCTGTCAAACTATGCACAATACAATAAATTATTTGACTTTGGTAATTTAGATATATTTATTACAATTATATTATAATTAATGTATATGAGAAATTTGATCAATGAATTAGGTGTTTCGGTCCATGAAATAGCACAGGGTGTGCTTAGGAATACCCTGCACACCTATGTATAAATATATAATTTATAATTAAAAAATTACAAAATAATATATGTTAAAATAATTGTTTAAGCCATTGTTACTATAAAATTAATTTCTAAATCACTTTGCTATGGTGTTTTTAATGATAGTAGGTCATTGAAAATATTCAAATAATTACTTAAATTCCTAGTTCAAATATTAAATTATAATATGTTGTTTACACCAATTATACTTTTTTATAGGTTAAACAAGTCCATTGTTATCCATAAACTATTTTTTTTTCTATCATAAAATATACAAAAATGTATTAAATTGATCATAAATAAATTTGTCATAGTTCTATTTTCTATATGTTACCGCTACGTCCAAAAATGTAATAATATTTCATATAGTTTATTACATCGTGTTTTCCTACAAAAATGGTATAAATAGGTTTAAACCTACTGGTATACTGCTACATTATATATTATAAATATAAATATATAATATAAACATTAACTTAAAAGAGCTTAAACGTTTGGTAGTAATATAGTCTTAAGTACTTATATTAATTTTTATGATATTTAATTAAATTAAGTATTCAAAATTAATACAGTCAAATAATAATTGGAGCAATTTTTTTAAAAATTCAATCAGCTTTAAGCTCTAAACAAATGTAGCATTGAATAAAAGAGTTAAAATTAATCATAAAAAACGTCAACTAAAAATAATTACTATGCATATTTAGATTAAAATACTTAACTTACAGATGCACTGTATTATACATAAGTATAATATTTTTTATGTGTTTAACGCGTTCAGGGTATTATTTGATAAACCATTTATAGATCATAGATGAACGGGAACAATTTTGGATATAAATATATAACTATAATACATAAGGTAATACTTTATCTATTAACAAATAAATCGATTCATGTCATAACAATATTATATGATAATTTATAATGATATATTATATTGTTATAGTAGTGACATTTTCGAAATGAAACACAATTATCGTCTTTTTTATTGTAATTAAAAACCACATACATTGGCTCTAAAAAGATCGACTGGTAAAAATCGTACAATTTATCAGATTATTGTATATCGATATACAAATACTATCTACTTAGTCTGTATTAAAATCACTCATTATTTTTAATCTATACACTAAAATGTATTATCATCATCATAAAGATTAACCTAAAAAAGTATTAATTTATGATATTCTTACCACCCAAAATGAAAATAATTATTTTGATTACGAAAAAAAAAAACATATTGAATTCTTAATAATTATTGTGATGGTAATTTCTTTATATATTTTAATTTGGAAATATATATGTATAATTAGTACATTTTACATTTAAAAATACATACATTTTTAAGAAATGATTTTAAATCATTAAAAAGTGTTCGCTTTTTGAATACACAACCTTAAAAAAATGTCTGATTTTAACTCATTAAATTATTTTTGCAGTTTTAATCTACTATAATATTGTGGTTTTCAGATTCAATATTTCTTTTTTTGTCCGAACAAAGCATTAAATTTTATCGTATGGTTTGCGACGTTATTATTTACGGTGGTGACCGTCATATTTTATCGAGTAATACCTTATATTATTACAGACGAACCGATGAAATAAGGATGTATTGTTGTCGTAAGAAAATTTAACACATCAGCTTGAATACAAAGTTTATTTTGTGCAGGATTCAACATTATTCGCAGTATTTCGCATGTTTATTCTACCAAAATACTGATACAGTAGATAGCTTTGGTATATATTATTATTGTTGTCCCCATATACAATCATAATATATATCGATATTAATCCAATCTTCGCATCATTTCAGTGAGTGCATATTATATTAAATCTTTAATATATTTTAGACAGCTGAAGTCTATCTAAAGATATAATACACGAATATGTATTATGTATTGTTTAATGGTTTAAACAATGTATAATAATTAATAACATACTGCAGGTCTGAAATTATGGTGTGGTGGTGTCGTAGCTAGAAGGGCACTGAGCGTCACCGTGATTTTTTTTTTTGAAATCATTATAAGTTAAAGTTATATTATTAATATATTTATAAATTATAAAATTCAAAATGAATATTTGATAAATTATTCGTGATTTGTATTCATAAATGGCTAGAAGTAATGATTAAGTATTGATTGAGTATGATATTAAAATAAACGGAGTTACCCATTTGCGCCAAAATAAAAGAGGTAATTTTTTCCGACAGCCCATTTTTGCCAACTTTCCTGTGTAAAAATTTTACATTAACAACTTGGTTAATTCATTTATTTAAAAGACGTCTTGTCTGTAATGTATCATAAAGTTATTTTTAAAAGTTTATAGATTTTAAAACTTTGTATATTATTGTGTTTGTGTAGGAAGATTAAAAACAAGTTTTATATCAGTCTTATTGTGTTGTACCATGTAGGTACTCAGTAACTGGATATAGGTACCGTTCTTCGTCAAAAGAACGATCGTAGTTTGATTGCACAAGTTAAGACAAGATTAAGAAAAAACTTTAAAAACAATTGAGAATTATAAAAATGAAAAATTAATGTGTTATGTATAAATTGTTGTATTTAATTTGGTACAATAAAGATTAAGGTGATATGTATGATGTATTTATTTATATTTTATTATGTTTAATTTGATTACTTTTTTAAAAAAAAATTCGTACTATTTACTATGATTCAAATAAAATTGTATTAAATATTATTATCATTATTTGAGAAAAAATATACTACTTTATTATAGTTAAACCAGGTAAATTTGGCGCAAATGGGCGATACCCAAAATAAATAATTCAATTTAATATTATGTTAGGTATATTATTTTTTTCATTTATAAATACGAGGTGCCGCCACACACTGACCCTAATTAATTAAAGTACTATACATACATATAAATAATGGATATAACCGCAATTCCTAAAATATAATTTTGTCATTTAGAATATTGTTACTTGAAGACTACTTACTGTTTTTTTTATTTACTGTACATTTAGTATGTACGTCATATGAATATTGAATACTGCGAACGAACGCCATCACACAGTTAATTGTTTATAATAAGTTTATGTACAAATTGTGACATTTGTTATGTTTTTAATCATTTAAATTTTTTTAGTTGCTTCATAATAATCTTTTTTATTTTTAGCTATCCCTTTTGTGTAAGGTTAACTATGGCTTGTTTTATATTATTATATTATAGTATATACTAATAAAAGTCCAAAGTTATAGTTTATTGTATTTTTTTTATTAATAATATTCAAATTAAAAATGAAATTTCATGTTTACAACACATATTAATATACTTATATTAATTAAGTTATACATTAACTAATGGTTTACAATAATGTTAATACATTGTTATGTCTTATGT
Organism: Rhopalosiphum nymphaeae; assembly: GCA_036289425.1. NCBI lineage: Eukaryota > Metazoa > Arthropoda > Insecta > Hemiptera > Aphididae > Rhopalosiphum > Rhopalosiphum nymphaeae. The sequence continues at coordinate 9,434,604 of JAZAQC010000005.1, forward strand.
TAAATGTATTTTTTAGTTATTAACATAATAATTGTACAGTCATAAGAAAAACATTTATGTGTAATAAGCAATTAATGAACAAAGGGGTATTATAATGTAATAGGTGATATGTATGTATTTTAGCATTGCAAAAAATAGAAAAAAAACATTAAGTGTCCCTCTCCCAAAAAACAAAACTGTCTACAGCACTGTAGTGTGGAATTTAATATGATCATAATGGAAATTAGTCACGATATACGACATTACGACTATAATATAATAAATCAAAACAGTTACGATACGTATATTATCTCAAAAATTATAATAATTGTATAGTTATTATTTATTTAAACTGGCACCATGCAAATCTTAACGTTGTTTTCAATAACTTATTACTTTCTATTTATTGTCTCATTATTACGAAAATTGTTTGTATTTAATAATGTAACTATTATAATTTAACTAAATCTCAGGACTGTTAAATCTAATGTTATTTTAGTTAGTTAAACGTGAAGTAAAAAACACAATAATGTCATTAAACATAATGTAATTTGGTTAACTCGTAAACATTAAAGTTAATTTACCACGCCTTGTGCCCTAATTAAGTACACCAATAATAATCAAATGGACAATTTATTAGTGTAGTGTTCAGACAACGGTATATTTTTCAAGCATATATTCATTAGTATATTGGCATCAGTGACCAAAAACTAATATTGCCGTTTTTCTATTTTTAAAACATTTTTTAGTGTCTTCAGATAATTTTATTAATTATAAGTACATATCTACGCATTATATGAGCTTTTAGTGTGAATTAGGAAATTCAAAATTTTAAATCAATAAATATTGTTTTAATAATATTATTGACATTTATAGATTCTAGGTATTTTTCATCCATAACGTTAATATTGTTCTACTTATAATTAGTGTGATAACGTATTTATTTATCTACAATTATTATGGGATGTTTTTTCAAACAAATAACAACTAATAAGTCAGTGGAAATTACGCACCAGCATGATCTGATTTATTTTAAAAATAATGTAAATATTTATTGTGCGAATTTAAATTTGGCATTTTATTATTTTCAATTAAAAAAATGTTAAAAATGTTGAAAATTAAACTAACAATATTATTTATGGTTTATATTATATAATAATATAATATACAATTTTAATTGGTAATAACCAATAGATATATAATATTTTAATGTAATCAATTAATTTGTATGTACCTATTGTTTTATTGCTATAAGCTTTAATATAATTCAATATTTATAATTTTATACATGTTTTATCAATACATCGAAGATTTAATATAATATGATAAATATATCAACTTTAAAGACATTGCCATTTCCTTGATAAATAAACTCCAAACCTTCAATACACATTTAAATAATATAAAAACAAATCTTTAAAACATCTTAGATTTATCAAATTGTAATAAGTAATAACCTCAATGTTTTTCGTCTTATCTATATATCTTTCATTAGATCTACTCTTAATTATTTTCTTATCAAATAATTTACCATCTCCATTTTTTCTCGATCATAAAATATCATTGAAAGCTGTTCAGTATAAATATTTAGATTTTGTATCTTATCATTGCAATATAATCGTGTTCCTCGTATTTCTTATGCTGCAATTTCAGCTTTCGTACTCTCAACTTCCTTAAATATAATTTTATATATACTTCCTATAATGTAATGTTCTTCAAAATAATATTTACAGTACTAAAAAGTTTCTTAGTAATTTGTTTCTTTTGGCTCCAAAATGTATATTATCATCAGATCAAATATTATATTTTATATTCCCACTCATTTAAATAGTTATGCGATAAACTATCCTATCATGTATTTATAAAATAAATATATATAACATAAACTATTTTAGAAATCAATCATTATTCTTTTCCAAGTTAATTTTAAATTATATTTTACATAGCAATTTAGTTAACGATGACTACTAGATATTACTATTGAATATTACCCACTCGTAATATTAATCATCATTTTTGTAAATTATAATTTTTAGTTAAAGATAATAAATTTCTATTTTGTATTCTATCCCGTATACAATGGTGAGAGGAAAGGTTTAGGCATATGTAAAAAACCCTTATACGATCATTGATCACACGGACTAGAACCACCAGATTAGCACCATTCCCTCTGGTCCATCGTAAACGAATTTAACTGTGTATCATATTGTATAATTTATTATAGTAAGTTAGGTATAAATATATAATATAATTGCAGGAATTAATGCTTTATATTTTTTATTATTAGATGTATTATCTTCAATTTAAGTTCATAGTACGTTACTGATCGATTGCTTAGTTATCTTTGTTAGATTTTAGTTTATGACAAAATTATTACACTAAACAAAATAAAAAGTTGATTTTTATATTTTATTAATGAAGCGGAAAAATGTTTGGATTGAAAAAAGAGTATTTTTAAACTTTCTATAATACTCTAAAAAATTAAATAGTTAGAATATGCATAAATAATTTTAGATGGGACTCACGCTTCCAAATTTAAATTATTTAGTATCTAATTATCCCTGATTCAATTTCAATTTGAAAAAGATAAAAGTTCAAATGAAAAGTTTTATCCAACATCCCTATAGGATGGAATGTGAGTGTATTGAATTTTAAATAAAAGAAATCTATAATTTTTAATAATATTTCAACTATTTTTGGCCTGCAAACAATTTAGAATCATTTCTCAAATGCGTTTATGTAGTTGTATTAATATTTAAAACATTCAAAGTTAAGTACATACAGTTACATACTATATATTTTCATAATCTACAATCGTCCTGCAATTTGAACTGTGTTATATTTTCATAATTTTTATAAACTTTATTGACTAGGTATATTACGTTATGTGTTAATTTAATTTACATTTTTAAATGCGTTTATTTTATAATATTCTGTATTAAGTACATAACGATTAAAAATTAAAGAGATGTTTTAAATGAATATTTTACTGCTACGTGCATGATAACACCTAATATATAGACTTATAATAATAATTACAATATATATATATATATAATCTCACCTGATTTGCTGGTCATAATGTGTCTTTTCCAGCCTCTTGTCTTTGGCTCTACGATTTTGAAACCAAATCTTCACCTGCGTTTCAGATAAATCTAATGCAGTGGCCAATTCCGATCTTCTGTTCCGGGACACATACTCGTTGTTTCTGTATTCCATTTCAAGACTTAGCGTCTGTTCTGGACTGAACGTGGTCCTCTGCCGTCGAGGTGCCCGACCTTCTTTCCGTCGTCTTCTTTCAACTATAAACCAATTACACGTCATGACACATCATTAAAGCCATAATTATAATAATTCAAAAGCATATTACATCAGCCGACAAAATGATGTGCATTTTTGTCTACCGAATTTAGCCATTTTCATAGTCTAAACAGCAATTTGACGTTCCACATTCCGTGGTATTGATATTAGTTTATTACTATATATTTAATTTTTATTATTACATACAATATATTAAAATATATCTACCCAACCTAAATTGTGTTATAATCGAATGTAATAGGTTCACCGTGTTAACGCATTTATTATTATTATTTTAATTATTTTTACAAGTATGTATAATATAGGCAGTTGATTAGGAAACCTACGAAATATTTTCGGCGGCTAAGTATGAGGGTTAATTGTTGTGTTCTAATATTAATACACAGTAAACGGCGTATATTAACTTGTAATATAATAATGACTATGCCAGTCGTAGTCAGCCAAGGCAACTATACGACTTCCGAGTATCGTATTCCATATGTTATAAGATGTGATTTAAGAAACTTTAGATGGCATATGGTATACATGTGTATGTCTAATAGGGGTCAATATTAGAAAGATTTCCTTTCTACACTGAGTATTATGTAGTTTTAGGCTACAAAATCTTTAAATACGTCACACATTTATCAGAATATATGTATACAATTACCATAAGTACCTATATTTAAACTTAAAACCGACAAAATTCATAAGTTTATTTAATAAATTTGATTTATAGGTAATTAAATATTGTTTATAGCTATATTATGATGCATAGTATCATTTAGAATATACTGAGATAGGTTTTGTATGAATGACCTCAACACAAAATTGATAATCATCTGGTATTCTACAATTTAATAACTTTAGAAAATGCTTATACTATTATTTTTTTTATATACTTGTTTTAAAAATATACACCTACCTAAATTATATATTATAATATGAATTATAAAATAAGGTTTCAACAAATTTTGCTACAATACTTACTTGTTTTAATATTGTAGCGAATTGAATTATAATTTATTTACATATCACAGTATTGTGTAACAATCAACATTATTGATAATTTTATATGTAATACAGTTCAGACACATAGCCCAAAGGAGGGGATGTTTTGTATGTTAAGATATTACTTCTTCTCTTGAAGATATAAATAAATAAAAATAATCCAAAAATATATTTTATGCTAAAAATTATTTAAGTTAGGTTGGGATGGATTATATTTTTCATATATTTTATTTTAAAATACTTCTCTTTAAAAAATCTTTGCTATACACCTGATATAGTTAGTATTTCATTAATCTTTATTATAATTAAAATTAATACGATTTCTCAAAATTTAAATATATCAACATTAATAAAATAAAATATAATCCTTTATATTTAATAATGATAAAATATAAAAAAAAAAAAAACATTTAAAGTATGCTTAAAGTTATTTACTTCTACAGTTCTACAGGGAGTAACATTTATAAAAAAAAAATAATAAATAATTTGTATAACTATGATAATTTGCACGAGTCAAATAATATTATTTTAAATATTTTCATGAATTTTATTTATGTATTATTAAGTGGTGTTAAATTATTATATCATGCTAATATGATAATAATTCCTATTAGTTGTAACTAAAATATCGAAAATTTAGAAAGACTTAAAATAGTATAACGTGTATTACTAATTAGCTACAATTTAATACTAGTTGCATTTACTTAATATAGGTATAATTAATTAAAATATTTAATCAACGTATGTGCTGCATTAACTTACTACAATACTATATAAGTCTATGATAGATACCTATAACTAATTAAATAATCAGAAATAAACTATTCATTTTTACATAACCTATCTATCAATACTATAATAATATAATATATCTATGTCATTCTTTATGTTTTAATACCATGATTTATATAATTTAATTAAATAGGTACTAATTTTTTTATAATAAAACAATTCATAAGAAATAATAATATTATTAAATGTATATAGAACATATTTTTATATTTATAATTTACACCTAATATGTGTATTGACTGATCCAGAAAGAAATGGTCCATATTTTTGTAATTGGTAAATTATACTTACTCATCAAAATAATACCATGATAATTAGTTTAAATAATTACGGCATGTGATATAATATGTTGATTATAAAACCTTATTAAGCTGTGCGTCCTAATTTTTAATATAACCCTGAAGATATTTTTTGTTTTTTTTTTCAAATAAGCTTAAGATGATTGACTTCTGTAATGTTATGTTATATATTGGATCAAATATACGTATATAGTATTATATTTAATGAATAATAATAATTGTTGCACAAGTAATACAAAATGCATTTAAAGGGGTAAAACGAGTTCTACCTACAGACACCTACATCATTTAATGAGCTCTTCGCTTTATAATAATATTAAAAGTGAAGGATAACCTGACTTAACGTACAGCATTTCAGAGATGAAATAAACATTACCGACATTCGGGCTTGTAGAACGTGTCTTCGTAAACCTACCTGAGATTCACGTTATACCCAAGTAAAGAATAATATACCAAAAAAACTTATAGACACGAATACTTCACATTACAAAAGTATCATAGATATACTATTTTAATTTATAATGCATATTATTATGGTAAATTATGAATGTACGTAATATCATAACGTGGACAACAACAAATGTCTTCTGCTGTATGAAAATACTGCAACAGCCATCATATTTATATTGTATCATTTTTATATACAGTTGACGTTCATAATATTAAACTGTTGCAGTTATATGCATTCAATGAGACAATATTCTAGAAGGGTAAAAAGGGAATTATTCGTTAACAGATTTTTATACATATATACACTATATGTCTATATACATGTTACACAACAAGTTATGATACAAATATGTCAGTTAAGTTACATATCATATTATATTATTTAATTCGTATGACAATAAAATATAATAATATTATCATGTTGCGACATTGTATGACAGAATTATTGTGTCTATACATTGTATTATATATCAAATAATAAAATAAATGAACGTGTAAATATCGAGACCTATACCAAAATTAAATAAATAGATACTCATAATATAATATGCTCATATGATAAAATAATATGTTCTAAAAACACTGCATCGTTATGATTTTAATAATACGCTATGTATTAAAATCAGCTTTATTCGCGTTTATCGTATTTACCTATAAATGTATTTATTTTTATTGGTACACAGAAGACACCATTAATGCGTTGATATTATCAATAGGTATACATAATATTATTAATAGGTATACACACTTCAGTGCTTTTTCTATAAATTACCATAATTATTTATTTACTATTTTAAAAAAAATGTATAATAAAACATTGTCAAACACATCGATTATGTAGATTATGCCACGGTGTTCATGCAAATATATTTTTAATATGAAAATTAGAATAGTATTAGTTTCTAGTATGGTATTTGAATTTTAAATATTATCAATAACTTGATTACAGTCTAATCTGTTATAATGTAGTAAATATAATAATATGTTACAATAATTTATTGTTTATCATATAATTCTTCAATATTTCACATAACACATTATACCTATATTTTAATGGTAATTATTATAGTAATGATTAGAACATACAGGACAAAACAAATTTTTCCCAAGAAAATTATTCATAGACTTATAAATTATAATATTAAAGTGCTAAAAATAAAAATATATTTATACTACAAGTATAAGGATGTAAAATTAAATATTTTTTTATGTAACTAAAAAAAAATCCTTAAACTGTCATTTACGCGTGGACCTTCGAAATTTAATTTATGATACTTAAAAGTAGCATAATATTTTGAATTATATTATTACTTAGTATACAAGTATTTATCGTATTAAATATCAATAACAACAAATAATAATTCTTCTAAATCTTCTCTATATTTTTTTTCAACTTGACTTCTTTAATTTACGAATATTTAAAAAAAAGAATTTCAAATTATTATTTTATTTTAAATGTACTATATGAACAAATATACATTTATAATATTTATGATTATTATTACTATTGATGTGGAGGTAAAATGAAGTAAAACTGACTACTTGAAAATATTATACTTTAGATTTGCAGGCTAATAACCAAGCAGTTGATGACTTAAAAAATATAAAAAATTAATTAAAAAAAAATTTATAATGTATATTTTAGATTCTAAATAAAACGTCGAATGTACCTATTGATTTAACAAACGCCTGCATTTTTTTTTTACCATATGTATTATGTATACATGATTTATAGTAAAAAAATTTGATTTTCAACTTCAATATATTTTCTAGCAGAAAAATAAATCTAGTTAATATTTTGGTGATCAAGAATAAAAAATTCCTAGTATTTTTCTAAAATATTTTAAAAAACGAGAATTTATCTCGCAAAACAAGTTTTTAATAAAATCTATTTTATGGCAATTCATAAACGAATAACTGTAAATACTTAAATTTTCACAAAATGTTTATAATTAACATTTTTTATACATGGTATAATTTTCAAAATATTTAAACTATTTTTGAGTTATTTATGTATAAACATTTGACATTTAATTTAATATCGATGAAAATTTATCGCTTGGTTAAAACGTTTAAACATTTAATTTAATGATCCTCATTAGTTTATAACTTAACCAAAAAATAAAAAAAAAAATAAATAACATAATTTCTTTTTTTATATACATTTTAAGTTCAAATTTGAACAAAATCAGATATTGAAATCTTAAATTAAGAATAACAATATTAGTTACTTTAATTCAAAAATACTTTTCTTTGACATTCGAAACTTAAAGGTATAATAGTTAAATAGTATATTATTTATATGTAAAATTTTGACAACTATATTTTCATAAACATATAAACATTTAGGTTAATTTTATGCTATTGTCAATTTAAACCACGAACCTATTCACATTTACGATAAATCAGTATTGACTCAAAAGTTAATAATAATAATAAACCTATGATATTATTATATAAATATATACCTTATACCTAATTTTATAATAATTATATATTAATGCAATATTTTTGAAAACATTTAATTCAACCTCCTATATTATTGATAATAAAATAAATTACTATGTTGGCAATTTAAACATATCATACAATCTACTTATAGTAATAGTATAGGCTAACAGACATATGCTCTGCATGTCATCGCTCAGAATCATTTTTAAAATGTAATAAATTATTACAAATCATTACATTCAAATTTAACAAATATATAGTATTACAGTAGCTTTCTCAATAACGAAATTTAGTTAACAACCACTGTACAGTAGATTAGTGATACCTATATACTTTCCCCCTCTTTTCTATAATGTTTAAAACAAATTAGTTATAACCTAGCTCAAATTATTATGTAATTTATGAAATAACTATATAATTTTTCAATCAACATTATTTATGTTAACTAATACACATGTTTTTTATGTAAGACATTCAATATCTGACAACTGTTGTGTTTTCAATAAAGATGTTTACATATAGTTTGAAGTAGTTATACCTGATTATTAGCTATAATAACACTACGCATTTTTGTCGTTGCAATTTTTTAAGTGCTTAAATTAATTATTGATTTCATAATCTAATATAAATTACTTTTCTAAATATATTAATGAGTAATGACTAATGAATAAATATCGAATATCGAAAAAAAAATTTCATAAATAAGAAGAATATACTTACAGTTTGAATAAAAAAAGTATATTAAACTACATGTAAACATCCATTTTAATGCATTGTCAATCAATATCAAGAATTAACACGCATTGCCTAATATTTGTCCCGTATGATAATAATATTAAAAACTATAATTTTATTAAAATATTATGCTTCATGATAGAGTGTTTCAGATAAGACATTACTACACAGTTTACATACTAGATTGCTAGCATAATACATTTTAGATAGTCACGTTGGGCTATCGTTTACTTAATAATATCATATTATTATCCACAAGATTAATGAATCAGAATGATATTATATTAGTACACAATGACCATAGAATTTCTACATTCCGTATAATGTCACAATCGTATACGATTATATGAGGTAATTATTTAATCGTGAACATGCAGTGAACCTTTTTTTTTAAAAAACATTTAAGAAAAACGGTATGAACTATTTTACATTTTTTTATGGTTTATCAATTAACTATATAGACATTTTGTGTTAAAAGTTTAAAAACTCGACGTGTTTTCGTATGAAACTGAAGTGGTGAACTTACGATAAAATAATCACCATATATATTTCTATATAACATAACTCTTGTGTGGAGAGACATGGTAATTTTTCACACCAAATTCATCTGTTTAGTCACACCTCGCTATACCAACATTTTTCTAAAAATAAATATAATATTTTCAATTTTTATCATTATAGCATTTAATTTTTACTTTTTTAATAACAATAAATAACCTAATCTAACCTTATATGCTTTTTTAATTCTCTTATTTCAAAATAAAATATTTATTTATATGTAAAAAACAAATTTCGGGAGAGTCATTTATGAGTAACTGAAGTTAAAATGAGCGAAACGAAGTGGTACAACTGAAGTTTAATATATTAATTAGTCCTGATCTATAAATTATAGACCATATTGGTCTGCTGGATTCAGTTCCGTAATAACTGGGCGGAAGGTTAGGGATAACCTCCCGATATTTTTAGAAAGTATTAGTTTTTTATAAGAAATATATTTTTGGTCAACTAAATTGTTTATTTAAAAACTAACCACCTCCCCTCCCAAAAATGCAGGTCTAAGTACACCACTAACCGGATGACTGGCTTACACCATTCTTTTAAACTTTAAATACTTATAGCAGTTATAACTAATAATGTCCGAAATTTGATTTTTATAAATCGAAATACTTCAAATAATTTTCTGCTTTAGAATACGAAGTTGAAAATGTATGTTGCCATTCAAAAGAGTAAATAACTAAAAATATGATAAAAATAACTGTAAAAATATAATTTAATATATTATTTTACTTAAAATATATAATACGGTTTACCGACATCGTACAGCCGGCCCATATACCATCATCAAGCGGACATATACTCACGGAAAGCGGTCAAGCCGGCGGCGAACGTGTGTTCAACGTACGCTGCTGTGGGCCGGACGACCACAACGGTGTGCTGCTGCAGTGAAGGGTCTGCGGTGGCTGCGAGCTGCACCGGGACGGACGGCCGCCGCAATCCGTACCACTGTTGCAGCGGGACGTCGCCGGTGCGGCCGTGAAGTGGACGACGTGCGTGCTCAGCGGCGGCGGCGGCGTCCGTCTCGTACAACATGGCGAAAAACTTTCTGGGCGAAAGCGGCCTGCGGACGGCCACTCCGGATTCGGTCATGGCGAGGCAGCGGCGGCAGTATTTTATATTTAGTCTGCAAGTGTGCGCGCGTCCGTGAGGGTCCGAAGGGACTGGACACCGCCGCCACCACCGCTGCCATGCACGGTAGACGACACCGATGCGCTGCTGCGAAGGGCGTGTCCCGCGCATTTATTGTTATTGTCATTATTAGTGTTTTTAAGGGTTGATACCGTGTAATCCGATCCGCCACAATGCATCGGGGGAAGCGGTGTATGTCGTCGGCGCGCACGCGCTCTCTCACTCCCTCGCCATCGAAATCCCATGCACGCCCTCCGTTTCCTTAACCACGCGACCATTTAGTCACACGTTCCCTCCCCTTTGGTACACTGTGCACTGCGCACATCCTACCCTGCAGCTGCAGGTGCGGTAAACTGTTTCTTATTTACGTAATAATTTATATTATTTAGTCATTGACATAATATTACTTAATAGGTTTATGACAATCATGCACCGTATATAAACACTTATTCTTTAACACTAATAGGTAATACGTATCATATCTGTCGATATCTGCAGTAAAGTGATTACTGTCTATCATTTCAATATCTAGTGTCCGCCGATTTTTTTTTTTTTTAAATAATACAATAATTATTATCTACGTCACTTTAAAGTCAAATGACATATATTACGGAATATGGAATTAAAATGGTTAAGAATATGCTGTTTTAATACTAAAAGAAAATAATCTCGTCAGTCGTTACAGTAATTATTATTTATGATTTACGTTTAGATAATGCTAGACCATTTTTGTCTACGTATAATAATAATATAATCTCATCATATATAAGCGCAAATATTTTGAGATGACCGATATGACGTGATTTTTATATAAAAAATGCGTGGTTTAATAATAGGGATAATAATTATAATATATATTATTCTTTTATAACGAATAATGGTTATAATAATTTTGTATTATTATATTATTTACAATCTTTCACCCATAAACGATTAACATTTAGGACACCGAACTATTAAAACTATGCTCGATTGTTATATTTGTATTTTATTACATATACAAAATATAAACTAAATAATGATACTACATATATACATATAATACACTGAATGACAACACCGTAGATTAACATTGTAAATAACGCTTTTGTGTTTGGAAATAATGCGATTAACTGCTATTGTCCGAAGCTAGAACGGTTGTGTTTTGAGCCCGAGATTTTTTAACAGCCAAGTATACGGAAAACAACAGGTGTAGAGATTCAACTTTTGTGTCGGTTTTTGGAATTCCGAAGTAATCTGAAACAGAATGCCACGATTTAATTGACGCGTGCAGTTGTTTGAAGTTCTGCAAAATTACAACACTGCCGGTCGTAGAAGTAAAAAATAAACAAATTAAAAAGTCATGTTGAACTTAATAGATTACCAATTATATACTTATTTTGTCAACGGGAATCGGAACCTATTGTTTTTATATATACTAGTTCCTTTATAAATTAAGTTAACAAACATCGGTAATACTAGAAACACAGTGATTACACGTGACGTTTTGAAAGTGATAAGTGTAGTCTTAATTTTTATTACAATATTATATAATATAAAATTTAATAATTATATAAAATTGTTTACTGACAATTTTTTTTTTTTTGTTCTATTCATCAATCAGAATAATATACTATTTTACTTCAGTGAATGAAAATTAAATAAAATCGATAATTCTTCATAATATATTATTATAAAGTATTTATATTGTTTTATAAGCTACTACACTTACACAGTGAGTAGCTGATATTTTTACCTATTATAAATTATAAAACTACACACTTAATATTATTAAAATAATTTAAAACAATATATTTTCTATTCACTATATACACAATTAAAAAAGAAACGTAATATATATTTGGTTTGTATTTGGTATGTCTGATTCGTTATATTAGATACTACACGTCCTCATATTTATATATTTATACACATCAAATATACAATATTCTCGTACTTCTCCGTTATTATAAAATATATACATATGTATAATACTATAATGTAATATTTTAAACATATTATTTATTAATCGATTACACATTTTAACGGAATTATATTTGAGTCTTACAAATATTATTTACGCGTCTCAATACAATATTTTTAAGGATTCGATGTAATATAATATATAACCATTATAGTATTATAATACACTATTAAGCATTTAAACTACATGCATAACAATACTTTTTTGCCTTAAAAATAAAATCAATACACGTACCACAGACTTCATCAATAAGAGTTAGTAAATCTACATTTTCGAAATCTGGCATGATCTTCTGATTGCTGTCACTCATCCATGGTTCCATTATTGTTTCTACGTCTGGCATTTTTCTGTTGACGCGCAAAATATCAGTATACACTGAGAAATATGTTGTGATATAATATAATATACAAATTACGAATTTTTTCAATTATATTATGTAGTATAGTCGTATAGAGTACTTACTTCGAATAAAAAAAAGCGGAAGTCTTTCCGCGGTTCAATTCATTTATGTCACGTATCCACTGTTCGATGACTTTTGGATTTTTTTCGGCGCTTTCCAATTTTTTCACCACCTTTAACAAACCCTAGAGTATTATAGGTACTATAACTATTATAAAATAATAACCATTTCATTATTTTACACTAATCACAGTATATAACTTACAAGATGGAATTTATTATAATCACTATAATATTCATAGTTAATTTTGTATTCGATTAATTTATCATTTATAGAATAATCTATTCAGTTATATAATATAACTTATCTAATTTTCTAAGTCAATTCTCGTATAGTTGAAAAAATGTTTTCATAAAATTTAAAGTACAATATAATACATAATTTTTAATTAACAAAATGAACTTTAATTTTTATTCATTCATTTATTTTTAGGTTTTCTAATGTTGCGAAGAACAAGATATTATTTTAATGTAGATGCAATTATTAAATATTGAATAAATACTCTTATTAATATATACAATTATTTTTTTAAACAAATGCAGGTAAAAAATGGCATAGTGGACCTCACATAAGTTGTGATCCTCTAATTTCGTTCCTTATAGTAAAACATAAAATTATTTTGTGTATGTAAAATACATGTAATATTAAATACTTCAAACAGTTCAAACTAAACGTATAAAAACATTTTTTTTTTGAAAATTGATGTAGCCAATAAGTAAGCCACTCTGCTGTTTACGCACATTGCTGTGTTAATAATTAGCCCCCTCTACCCACTCACCAACGACTTGGATGATGATGAACTTGATGCCCGGAGCTGTAGGTTAAGTAGACACGGGTCACTTTGGTTTAAGCATGGCTCGTCCAAGTACTCTAGACCAAGGCCCGCCTGTATGGATGGATCGGGTGCAATCACTTTGATAAACGCATCTGCATCACCAACGGCTGGCAAGTAATCCGGTATGAACGGCTGCAACTTAAACTCGAGTTTCGTTTTCTGAGGATAGTACCTACAATGGGACACGTCTACGAGCATATTATAGTACCCAAAATGTATGGCGATTATCTTACCGAGCTTGTTCTCGACTATAATAAGATATTAATTGAATACTTAATGTATATTTTTGTATTTCTTTGATTTTTAAAATATTTACATAAATCAGCATTATAAATTAGGTATCTTAGTTGATTTGACACGCTGAGTTTAAAAACCAAAATTTAAAAATATAATAATTATGACTTCTTAATAACGTAATCATTTTTCTATAAAATAATAGTAATAGTAAAAAAGTTATTGTCTGGGACAAACGTGTCTAGACACTCATCAATTAATATAAGAGTTAATCACAATATTATATAATGTATTGAGGATTCGATACAGACTGTTTTTAAGAAGTTCAATTTAAGCAATTTCTCAAGTGTGTGCGTGCAAGTCATGCGAATGCGTTCGTAACAATAAGTGATTATTATCGTGTGTGACTGGTGCATAAAAGAGATAATCAAGATTGTGAACTAACATAGTCACTGCTACCATATTGTAATTAACAAGTATCTAATATTTTTCACTAAAAGTTAAGTAAAATAATATGATAGCAAATCTAAAAACATAATTAATTCAGTGTGAAACTATTACTTGAGATCAATTACCCCCCCGTTTTATTTTTTTCTTCAATTTTGTATAACACTCTAAGGACTATTTAATTTTTATTTAAGTTACACCTTTTAAAATTATTAAAGGTACTGGTTTATTTGACGGCCGCCACTTATAATCCTCGTATTTTCAATGTGATATAATTGTTTATATAATTTTTATTTTATACTGTAAATAAAAAAGGTACGAAAAATCGCGATATTAAAAATAATAATAATAATAACAATACAATAAAAACAAAAGTTTTATGTATCAGTTTATTTGACGAAGTAAATTAAACGAACGCGATCCGTTGAGGAAATAATGAATAATATATCCGAATTTTGACCATCTGCATATAAGTTTATCTATTTTTATTTTTATTTTATAATATTATTTATAAACATAATTTTTCATACATTTGTACTTATTATGTGTTTTAGTACTGCGGTTTTTCGTACTTTTTTATCTACAGTATTAAAGAAATATTGTACAAAAGATGATTAACATATTGAAAATACGAGAAATATAAGTGGTGGACGTCAACTAAATCAGAACCAAATTAAATTTAAAGATTTTTTTTTATTTATGAGAGTCAATCTTTTAAAAAATTAGATTGATATCAAATAAGCTTCATAAAGAATTTAAGTTTATTTTGTTTTCTGATTTCTTTTTATCACATTACTAGTTTTATGGGTTCCATGGATAAAACTGTTTTCTTTAAAAAAACGGTCAAATCGAATGTTCTTAAATAATATGCTACATGACCACAATATTGTTATAATGAACTTACATAATTTATAACGGTGTACTTACATTGATATGTATTTAAATACGTCTTTAATATCTTGGGACAAGTGTAGAAGATCGACGTCTTTATTGTAATCCCTATAGTATATAGTATACATTTATTTATATTAAAATATATTTAAAATGTACATTATTATATTCAAATTAAAAATTATTTTTTTTTTTTACAGTATTTAATGGATATGATATTATAAAATCATATATTAATTATTATATTCACATCCAAATACATATATGATTTGTTGGCATATATGTACATTTATTTCAATAATATTATGAAATTATCAAATTATTTACCACACTAGAAAATTTAATGCATTATTCATTAAATAAATTCTGAACATCTGGAAATATGATTATGAATGAGTCCTATTAATGGGTCTTAGCTGAGATGTTAACGAATAAATGAAAAAAAAAATCACATTAATACGACTTTAAGGTAAAATATTTAACGAGTAAGTCCATGAATATTATACTTTATATAAATATATATATGAATAATGTATATACTATGTATACATATTACATATTATACATGGAATTATAAACCTTCAGCAGACAGCAATATTGAAAAACGTGTTAGACCATTTGTCTGTTTACGAGTATTTCGTAATTATTAAAGAATGTATTTTAGAAAAAAAAACAATCACGATTATTTCGTTCAAATTAGAATATTATTAAAATTTAATGTAAATATAATAAAGTTTATAACAATTAATCACATTGGATTTACCTTTGAGCTTCGTGCACGTCAAAACTGTCCGGATCTTCTTTCACGGCCGCATCCACTTCTTCGCAATCAACCGCTCGGAGTCTAGATCTGGACCTCCGACCTGAACCGCTGGACATCTTTTAAAAAATAAATATACAATATTTTATTTAAATAATATATGTATTAATAAATTTATAATTATAAATTTAATCCTTACAGAATAATAATAATTATGGCCAAGTTAAAAGGAAGTGAGAAATATCAACATTTTATCATAACATTTTTAGCAAATATATAAATATATTCATAGGTAATATAATACTTTATAATTTATTTTGAACTTAATCAATTACATTGTAATATTATTATAATACTAAAATATTAATAATAATGTGTAGTGAAACTACCTACATATTAATTGTTAGTTTTACAATTCGTAGTTTAATAATTTAGAACATCCTCTGGATCTACCTATTTTAATAATGGTGAAAACAGCATACATTTCATTAACGCAGAATAGTAATAGTAAGAGTTGATAACAATAACTAAAATCTACAGGAGAAAACTTTTGAAAAGTTATGATCGGATCTTACTAAGGATTTAAGTTTTATATTACACGCGTATCAATAATATAATACTTGTTACACGCCAACACTATTATCATTGATTATAATAATATTAATATTTAATGATACTACGTAGGTAATTAAAATAATTGTATCAAAAATAATTATTTTTGTTTCAATATATTATACTTATAGGCTATAACCAAATAGAATTTAGGTTGTATCACTAAAAAAAAAAAAAAAAATGCTAGGGCAACATTTTTAATACCAAATCTCTCTTCCCCCAACCCCATTGTTGGATCACTTAATATAATATAATTATTTTTAACTTATACCAAAAGCTTTCGCTGTTTTGCACTGGGTGTCCTCAAATCTCTGCTACTGTCGTTGTCGATACTGCTATCCGATGACTCACTGTCAACATCCTCGGCATCCTTGACATCGATCTCTTCGTCATACATTGCACTATATATAAAGGATATATATTCGGACGGAAATATTGTAATACAGTATATTACGTATATATATATCGATGTGTCTCTTCACGCGAAAGCTATAATATGATATATAGTATAGGTCTACACATTATACACGATTTATACCTGATAACTACTGTTTTGGTTAATAGTGCCCGGTGTTGCCGTTGGTAACTTATACGTACCAGCTGTTGTAACTATGCTGCAGTAGTCGACGATTGATTTTTTTGAATTAACAAGACGCGTTACTGAAACGCTTTATATTATATTATACACAATATATTTGTATATAACTATGTAAACAATAATACATATTATATTAAATAAACAAGTTAAATAATATGCAAACATCTTAACGGTGGTTTTAACCCTATACATTTTAATGGAAAGGTAGTGTGAAGGCTTTGTTATTTTAATTAATCTGAAATAATAATGTAATTAAAAATAAACTTATCTAGAAAATAAATCTGTGGCTTGGTCCAAGAAGAGCAAATAATAAAAAAGAACATTATAGTGGGAAATTTAGTTTTAAAATGGGGAAATTAAAAAAAAAAAAAAAATAACCAAAATAATAATTATGAATTTTACGTTAAGGTTTTAGAGTTACCATGACTGTCATGACTAAATTTGTTTTCTATTCTTAATTTAATAAAATATCTTGATGAATTATTACTACCTTCCATGAGTTAAAACTAAAAATTAAAATTCATACTTTTAATAATTATATACATCTTATCTTTTTTTTTTTTTATTAAAACTTAATAAAAACAAAACAATTTCACATAATGTTAGAAACTAATTTTGATTTCAAAAATACAAATGTTGCGGCTATAAAATATACAAGACCGGAAATCTAGAAATAAAGACATTATATTTATGTTTGTATTAAGTTGGTCATACTGCATCAGAGAAATTGTCTGTTTCAAAGCTTTAAGTTATCAAATAACATAATCAAATATTAATGACAAAAGTCAAATAATCTCAAATTAGTCCAAATGTGACCCTTTTTACAGTAAGTGACAAAAATATTATATACCAAATATGTTCATTTATACCTACATAGAAATAAATACATATCAAATATATATATATATATATATTATAAAAATGTTATAAATTTTAAAAACATTTAAGACTTATGAAGATGAAGCATCAATGTTTTTATTGTATTTAATACAAATAATCATAACTTAAGCAACATGTACCTATTATGTTATTCATAAATTATAATCTTCTTTTTCCCTGTAAATTGAACCGAGTTATTTCATTGTTACTACTTATAATCATGATAATACTGATTTATAATTATTGATTGACAATTATCAATAGTCTTTGACGTCTTTATACGTGTTACCTAGGTATCTTGTTTTTTTCTATTTATTGTATAATGTTAAACAATTTTTTCAAATTTATTAACGTTACTCTTACTTATTTTTTTCACTATTGTTATTATTATTACACTCACTACTCTATTTAAATTAGACACTTGTCCATAAAATAAAATAAAAATAATCGTTAATAATTATTATCTCTAATTACTGCAGTTTTTTATTGATTTTATTTTATTTTTTACAGGATGAGTTATAAATGACTGTAATAGCTCATAGAATATCATTATTAGGTATTATAATTTATTAATATTATTATATTAAATACTTAAATCAGATGCCGTCGTTCGTTGCATTAATTGCAATTCGATAACGGATTTTCTCCGCTTATCGAGCAAAGTTATCAGTTATCTGTAGTCTGTATCGCACTGGTGAATCGAAAAAACGTATTATCAAACTATCGTATACAGCCGTAAAAAACAGACGTACAGATTATATTCGGTTAGGTTTGTAGGGAAATGGGATTAAGGAAATAAAATGTATAATATTCAATGTTTAAAGTAGCGTTGATACAGCTATACAAGAGAAAGTCATAATAACGTTTATAATATCATTTTATAGATAATAATAAGTAATAACTTATCATGGATTATATAAACAAACCACTAAACTGCAAACTATCAAACAAACCCCAAAAATATATAAAATAATTTAAATTATATACACGTCATGCAAAATTAACTACCTATACCGAAACAGGTTCAATAGTATATAATTGTATAATGTATATTATATTATTTTATTATCTAGTATATGAATTTTATGTAAAATTCACTTTGAATATTTGTCAAGTATCTATCAATAACTATTATCTTGTTCATATGTTTAGGTTGGGTTCTATTAGTTTGTAAATAATTATGAATGACTAATAAATGGTTTCATATTTTTAACAGTGCAAGTTTCTATCATTTTTAAGGTTTAACAAATTAATTATAAAATAAATGTTATTTAGTTATTAATACATACTATAATATAAAATATAAAGCATTAAAATACATTTTAAGGCTTTTAGTCATACAAAAATAATATAAAGCATTATACAATTAAATACTAATAATATTTAAAATTTAAATGCATTCAATTATTTAAATCTAAGTTTGTTACAAAACTTTTTCATCAATATTTTAAATATTATATTCTTGGTACTGACGAAAATTGGCAAAGATGAATAGGCACATAAGAAAAATAATAGAACTAATCTTTTTAAAATGTATTATAATATTATAATTTCAATTATTATTAAATTGAGTTTTAAAATACTCTAATAAGATACTAAAAATAACTTCAAATTATTAATCTCTAAATATTTTATTTCAAAAATAATTTAATTGTTATTATATTTTATAATTACATATTTTTATGGCTAATTTAAAATAATATTGTATATTATTTATTATTGAGTTCAAGTGTAACATTTAACAGGAATAAACAATATATGATACACATAGCACATATGTATATTTAATAGTAAAATAAAATTACTGAAGGAGTAAAATAAAAACTTATTATAAAATTAATAAAATGATATCAACACTGTCAAGCACGTGCAGCGGTATGCTATTTATGTTGCATTATCTATGATAAAAGGATACATAACATTAGTAGATAAGAAATTACTTAACTCTAAAAATTCCTATTTCTATGTAAAAATAAATATAAAAACGATTAAAATAATATACCTAACTATTATTAAATTAGTACGATGTATTATGTTTATTATTTTACAATTCATAAAAATAGTAGTAGCATTAAATTATTTTATATCATAATATAATATAACTAATAAATTGTATTATTGATCGTTACATTAATTAAAATTAAATTGTATGTTTGGTTGAAATCTTACTCCTTTAAAATTTTTGATGTCTTGAAATATAAATGTTTTTTAATTCAACAAAAACTGAAAATAATAATTATGAATGCAGTGTTATAATTTTGATAAAAACATATAATCGTATTTCGTAATTCTTTACGAAATCAAATATAAGTGAATAATAATATGATAATTGAAATATCAAAAGTATTATATTAGTTAAAATATTATAAAAAACACGTCTTATATTTTTCAATATGTAATTATAAATGTATTAAATGAATATAACCACTAAAACAATAGTTAAAATTAAACAAAAATATCCACGTTAAGAAATATTATATTATAGTAATATGTGTAATAAATAAACAAATAACTGAAAAGTAATATATTAATAAATTTTAAAAATCTTCGATAAATATTTCAATGGGTTGAGTATTTGACAAAAAATAATTTCAATGTTTTGTATATATCTCAATAAATGCATATTATGCAATTAATGCCGTTGTAATCTAATAAGTACAATAAATTGCCTATACAATACTCCTTAATAATTAAAAAACTGGAAGCACCTATAATTTATTTTGAGCGCCGTAATTGTTTTAAAATACAATCTACATTTTTTTTTTAAGTTACAACCTTATTAGAACTTATTTATTAAATATTTTTACTATTTGATGCAACTGTAGTTACAGTATACTACTGGAATATTCAATGATCATAATATAAATATGTTTGAAAGTTTGACTTGGTTAAAAAAGAAACAGGTCCATATAAAAATGTAAAAGAGAGTACCTATAGTAAACAGTGAACAATTGTCGTCCTAGAATAATGTATATTATAATATATCATAAACAGAGGAAATATTATTATATTAAATAAAAACAACTCGAAAACGTTTTATAATATATTATTTTGTCTATTATTTAGTGTAAATAATTAAGAAATTCAAAATATTATAAAAAAAATATCCATTTTTTTAAATTTAATTAATGAAACATTCAATTCGTAATTAAGTATTAAAATAAGCACTAAGTATTTATTTTTAAATACTCCAACCTTAAAACCAAAAAAATATTAATCCTTTATAACTTTGTTTGTTATGTTCGTCTGGATTCTAAACAAATGGTATTCAATTATTAGGTGTAGCCAACAAATATAATATAAGGAAAATAAAAATTTTCCATAATTCTCCGCTTAATCAAAAATGCCCTATTCTATATTTCAAACCACACCTAACAGATTTAAAAATAAAGTAGAATAAGTTGCCAAAATCATGTATAAACGTTTCCGCTTCAGACTCGTGAGTCATAAATCACTTAAATCTACTAGTTTCTGCAAATGATTTGACACAATTTTTGATAATTCTCCATGCAGACAGAAAACAAAAATAAAATGCATTTTTGATTATTTTTTAGGGCATACAATTTGGGTGGTTCCAATTATTAATATATGAATGATTTTTTCAGAAGATTTTTGTCATAATTATTATCATAATAGTATTATGTGGTTATTAATATTCACGTTATGATAGAAAAGGGGAACTTATAGGAAACCACATTGTATCTACAAGCCGCAGTTCAACTACTCAAACCAGAAACTTAAATGATAAAATACATAAACATAAACTGCTTATTGAGGCACCTACGCTAATGATCTTGTAATAATAATAATAATAATAATAATAATTGATATGTCAACAACGACAAAGAATAAAAAAAGATAAATTACTTGTTGATTGATATAGGCACCTATAATAATCATTTCTAATAACTGAAAGGTTCTGATCAGTCATGTATATAAATCTTATGTGCGGGTACTCATATATTTTTTTTAAACAAATGATTAAATAATAATATTTATAGAAAATTATAATAAAACACTAAGTACGTCATCTTAAATTACAATTGTTTTTTTGTTTTTTTTTTACTCATGTAGATGTATTCAAATGTGTGAAAATAAGTTTTAATGTTTGTAATCAAAATTGATATTTTTTTAGTAAGTTTTTTTTTACCAAATTTTATTAATATCAATATGTTGTTATTATGAAAGTTTAGTCATTTTATTGATGTATAATATCTACTTTCTATGCCTTACTCTAAGCGAGTAAGACTACGTGTAATTTAGATTATCAATTCTGCAAAAATATTCTACAACAGTGATTTTTTTTATACAAGCTTATTTTTATCACTTATTTGTAAATGCACCTATACAAGAACATAAATTAAAAAAAATAAACAATTTCATAAAATAGAATATTGTGATAGTATTTCATGAAGAGTTATGTTTTTTTTTTAATATATTATATTAGTATCTAATACCCGTGTTCACTAATACATTAAACATCGTACAGATGGTCGATGAGCCAATTTTATGATCACAACATTTACTAATCCTTAACAGATATGATTATCTTATCATACCATTATTATCTATTAAAGTAAATTACTTTTGAACGAAATATAATATGTAATTAGTGTACATTATATTATCTATGTGTTCCATTTTAAAATAATAATATTACATTAATTTATATTTCCAAAAACGTTCATCATTAATATTATAATAATACGTGTTTAATGCGTAGGTAATATATATAATATAAATAGTCAAATTACCTAGGCATCTATAAGTGATTTCAAAAATACTCTCAAGTAATTAATTATTTTACTAATAATTTACTAACTTGCTTCAACCTTCTTGTTTCAACCCAGTATATCTGTTGTTGGAAAAAGCTTAGAAAAACAATTCTGTATTGTAAAATGTATGAAATAACTGTATAAGTAATTAAATAATACCCATATTTATGTTCCTTTTTTTATTTAATTTTTTTTTCACAACATCGCATTATATACATATCAATATGCATCAAGAAGTAAATGGATACCACTATTGATTACCATAAATTAATTTTTTTAAATTTTTTTTATAAATTTAAGTGATCAAACCTAATTTGTGATCTAAAGTAACCGAAATAATAATATTTGAAATATATTAGATAGTACTTGTCTGAGAAATATTTGAAGTTATTGTAATTACAAAATTTTTAATTATCTTTTACTAATATTGAGCAACACTTTAATTTTATTGGTGTAACAAATAATGATAACTAATAACTAATAAGTAATAGAATACTAGAATAGTAGCTTATTTTCATAAAATTATTACTTTATGAAAATATGCTGGAATTTTTTTTTATTATAAGTTTACAGTTATTAAAACTAAAATAATAAAATCAAATATGAGGCTAAAGATTTAACATACACATTTTAGAAATTTCTAAAATATAATTTTTATAATTAAATTATTTTGAGATTACGTCTTAGACATTATTAACTATGGAGAAAATATATTTTATGTTTAATAATATTTTAAATATATTTGTATAAGAATTGATATGTATTCGTATAATACAGAGAAGTAAGTTTTTACTATAGTAGATGAATAGAAAAAAAACATTGGCCAATTAAAAAATATAGAAGGATTAAACAACGTTCTTAGAAAAAGTTAGAATTAAATTATCAAATTTATTATAATTATTATATGAAATTTCTACTTCGTGTTAGTTTAACAACTTTATAAAAAATCCAATAAATTTAATTTGAACCAAATAATTTTACGTACTTAATGTAAAATAAACTAAACATCTTACATTTAATATATATATCTATTCATTATAACTAAGGAATAACATTTTTAATTTTTCTAATAAATTAAATAACAGTAAAATGAATAGACTACATAATAATGATCTTAAAATGAGACTTTTTATTTGCTTACAAAATCAATGAGGTCAAAAAATCTATAATAAGTGTATCAGGTTTTTAACTATTATTAAATAATGACTTGATGATAACTCTAATTTAGAACTAAAATCAAATTAAGAATGTATAAACACCGAGCTATGATAATTATTAATTATTAATCTAACCCTAAAGATATGGGATATGCATATTTTTAATGAAGTTATGCATATATCTTTTCCCTATAGCTAAATCAATTATCTACATATGAAAAATGTTTCAAATTGAAATTTTTTAAATATTTTATAATTGCTTTGATTTATAAAATTAAATCATTAAATTGGACGCAAAACGTAGGGAATTCATTTGGACGACTTTTGACTAGGTATACAATAACTATGTATCTGTTAATAAAACTCATATTGAATAATTTAGCTTAATCATTACTATGGTAAAAATAATACTAAAGGTATGTTTCACATTAAAAAAGTTTTAATCATAATTATATAATAAATTAAATATAAGTATCCTAATGATGTTTACCAAATATTTCACATAAACCATAACTGTATTGCGCTGGTGAGTGTTAGATTAGCATTATAAAACAGGTTTGCCGCATGTTTTCCTAATAAAACATTTATGAATAGAAAGATTAAACTAAAATTAGCAAAAATACAGTGTAATAACTCAACTAATATATATAACTAGACGAGATTTTATAATAAACATATAATTATTTTTCTTCAAGCAGCATTGTTATAAAAATCGTGTATACAAAAATATCTATTATTAATATTAACACCTAATAAAATGATGGCATTTTATAAAGTGTGTCATTTCGATTTGCTGTTATAGATTTTTCAAGACATACTACACCTATAGGTACTTCAATTGTTACAAATATAGACGCTTCTAATATGGCCGAATGGCGAATACTATGATAATAGTAAAACTGTAATGTCATCTTGCGCCAATAAATATCTAAGTGGAGTATCAACGTTTTTGAGTTTGACTGCTTTCTTTTTATATACTTCTTATAAATGCTTTTATCTAAGCGGTAAGTATTTAATTGAAAGCTAGAGGGCTAAATTATTTTTCTTTCATATTAAAAAGGTGTATTATTCTTACTTAATGAAGAATAAAACTATAATACACAATTTTAAATTTTAATGTTTGATTTTCTTGAATCTGCTTTATGTTTCGGTTATTATAAATTATAATTGTAATTATAAACTTCAGTATACAAGTAATATAAATTGTTAAAGAAAATACATCAAATATTTATGAAATATTTAAATTTTAGTATCTCCATTCTCCAATCATCTTTTATTTTAAATAATAATATTAAAAACAAAATACTTACCGACGTTCAATTATTTAAATAAAATTAATTTTGATACTTAGCAATTATACACTTATATTTACACTTAATAATATTAGTTATTAAAATAGTATATATGGAAAAATAAACAATTTTATAACCTAAATACCTAATAGTTTAATATTGGTTAAACAATAATTTTATTTCTATATATCATTCTGTGATATGTACATTTCATATTTCTTTTATATATTTATACATATTATATACATAATATATTATTATAAATCAAGCAATCATATATAATTATTTAGAAATTTCAAAATTATAGGATCTTTATTTTGCGTATTGTATCTATATATACCATATTAGCTTAAAATAAAAATATTTATAGGTAGTAAACTTTGGTTTGGGCGTATGGTAATCAATTAATTTAATTCTAAAATCGATCGTATCTACGAATATACGGGTTTTCACGCCTAAACCTGAAATCTTGTAGTACCTTAGTAGTTAATACCTATACCTAGTTAAAAATTCCGATAAAAGTTTCTGCTTGTTTTTAAACTATCTATATAGTATGTGTAGCTAGCCCACAAGTCCCACACGTTATACAGTTTACACGCCCTATTTTAGTCGTGTATAATATACACTGTATATCGAAAGCGCTTATTTTAATCCGGTTTCTCGGTGTGTACAACAATAGTAACCATTATCATGATTATCAACACACCAATGCCACACTTTACCACGGCAACGTACTTCATGATAAATGCAATTCTTATAGCACGATTTCTGATAAGAAAATAATATGGATAGGTATACATCAAATTAAAAAAATCTTTCAAAGCAGAAATCCACTAAAGTTTTGTCTCTCTGCAGTGTTTGCCATTTTAAGTTCCCGCAAATTGTTTTTTTTTTTTTATAATTTTAACATTAACGACAATGGTCATTAGTTATAGTGAGTTAAATATATCTAATTTATAATACAATTTTACATTTTTTAATCAAGTTTCTTTTATTTAAGAATTTCGAGATTAGTTTATTTATATCTGTATTAGGCTTGAGTGCTGCATCCATAGAGGATTGAAAATGTCAACATTGGAGAGGACATCTGTATACTGTTGATAACATTCTGTGAATATGTATTTTTTGTATTTTTATTTAGTTCTGTTCTGAAAGTAATATAAAATGGTTTTTTATCCGTTGCTATAAGGTTAGGTATCTGTGCATTAGTTTAGTATGGCAGATGTGGAGTCTGTTGGTTATGACTTTTTATCTTTTGTTCAACGTATGATTAGGTCAATCATAGATGGTGTTTCGAAAATTTTATATTCATTATGATTTAAGCTGGATATTATTATTTATTATATGCACTATACATAATAGACAGTTTCAATCGGAAATTAGATGTTTAATTTTTTTAATAATATCATCTGGCAGAAAGTAATAATATAGACAAGGTTGATTAATTTTTATTATTACTATTCGTGTGTTTATAAATTATAATATACATAGTATATATTATGCATTGCTTGGAATTTGTATATTCAATGATTAAATTGAACAATATTTTAACAATTTATTATTTACAGAAAGTATATAAAAAATAATCAAAGTTGTCCTTGACATTTTATTCAATATTCGCAGCTTGTATGGCTGTATGAGTAACTATGTAATAAAAGATAGCCATTATGTATATTTAAATTATTCTATACATCTGCATAAATAAAACAATACAATATACAATTTATTGTTTTTATACGTCACATACAATTTAAACATAAAAAATTAATTAATCAACTCAAATTAATGTCATCTTTAATTTTATCAAATTAATTTTACTAACATTTGAATAGTGTTTTAATTATATTTATCTACTAACTTTATTGTATGTAATTTAGGTAAAATAATATAAATACCAAAAATCAATATATGCAAACATGAAATTTTAAACCATCAAATTCTCAACATTTTAAATATTAAATGCATAATTATTATTCTTTTATGAATAATGATAGTAAAATTGTTGAGTTTCCAATAAAATCAATTCGTGAGCGATCTCTTTAAAAATACATTAGCTGTATCTAAAGTACTTAAATATTTAGCTTAATTATATAGACAAAAGGCTATAAAAAAAATAACCAAGTTTATACTAACTAACTATACACTAAATAACAATATATATAATACTTCTTATATACCAGTCAATCAACATTCTATTTAAAAGTAAAAAATTATAAATAATTACGAGTCTGTAGTTAGATCGTGTAGCTATGCATATATAACGGAAGTAATTTCATATTTAGAAGTGTATATCATTTTGATAAAAAAAAAATGTTATTTTATAATAAATATAATAATATAGTATTATGTGGGATGCACTAAATATCCAGGTTTAGTTTTTATTTATCATAGAATATTGCATTTCAACTATAATTATTTCATATTGGTAACCAGTACCTACCTAATATATTGAATATTCAAATACATACTAATATATTATTGGTTTTATTTTTATGAATTACTATTAAAGAAAAGATGAACAATATGCTGTAAAAAATAGTAGTGACTACAGTTCAACACTGTGTCACTATCCGGCCATTATGAAGCGCTATGTTGTCGCTATCAGTGAAGGATAAACATACCTCTTCATAGTAATAAAAGACAAGTTGGCACTTGTACCATCACGTTCATCAATGTTAATAATTTTGATCATAAAAATACTAACTGTTAACTAACTATATATTTGTTGGTACCTACTACAAATGACAATAAAGTTCGAATCTGTAAGTCCGTGAGTCTGTGAACTAAATTGTACGGTATAATATTGGTTCCACTACACAATGTTAAACATTACATAAAAAAATGCACATGGCGATATGGGTTGGCGACTGATGAACAAATATTATAACTATTGTAATAAATGATCTATCTTAATTTATCTGATGTAGGGTTCAACTAAAAACCACCAGCCCATTCCGTGAACATTCTACTAAAGTTTTTCTCAGATTTTTTAGACCTATATACATATTAATTAAATTCATGATAAGACAATATGAAAATAAAATTAATTTTAATATTTCTTAAATAACAATTTTAAAACTGGGATACGTATAAGACAGTATATTCCTTTAATAAACCTGTGTATAATTTAGGTAACTTTATGCATTCTACCTTGACGCCACCTGATGTATAAATTCTTGGAAAACTCGTAATCTCTAGATTGATCGATGAAAACTCGTTTCGTTACTGCACAGTAATATATACCTAATATAATATGGACACGAGAAAATTACTGTGACGCAAAAATAGTTGGTTTTAGATCACGAGATTCGTAAGCTGGAATTTCGTTACACTGCACAACACTATTAACAGTGTTAACATTTGAAAATTAAAAAAATTTACGAAAATAGTGCGATCGAGAATTATACAGCGTAGCTGGATGTGGAAAAATCAGCCGTTGTGTTCGTTCCGAATAACATACCTTATTGGATACCAGATCATTGAGTGTACCACGTAAACCATAATAATATGGTATGCGGTCACCTCAAAAGTAATTTTTTTCAGTAGAACCGAATAGCTTTAAAATCTTATTAAACGATCATCGGAAAATTCCAAATTGAGGTTCTATAAGCCCATAGTTCTTCATTACACTGGAAATTACAGTAAGCTTAGCTAAGATGACAATATGCCGACTATATCATTACGGAAGTTATACTCGTGGAAAGCACTTATAGCTAACCGCAATATTTTCAATTGGTAATCCAACAGTCAACATTCAACACTTATCACTCATTAACTATAATTCATAACATACAACAACGGTTGTTACCGTCTATTTTCATTTTTTTTCTTCGCTTTTCCAATTGATCGTGGTTTTCGATCAAACCTCATTCTCTTTTGCCGTCCGCGAGAGCGTATACATATACAATATTCATACCTAGTGTTATACGAAATATTACTTAGCGAACAAGTGGTTCTCCATCTCCTTTATCACCTTTGACACAATCTGTTGATTCTTGAGGATTACACGTCGGATAACACGTTTTGCGTCGAAGTAAAATGTACAAAATTACCTATATATCAATCGGTGGTTGAATACTTGTAAAAATAGTAAGACTTTCATATATTTATAAAGCTTATTTAGAAAATATATTTATTTACGTAATAATTTTTATTTTATACTAAATAGCTCTATATGATATTTGGAAAAAAGTAAAACATAAAACAGTGACAAAATAGTTGCAGTATGGTATATAAATGTTAATTATTATTATTATTATTGTATGATAGTATATAAGTCATTTATATACAAATGTGGAACATGTATGCATGTTATTTTATTATTATGATCAAGAATGGTATAATATAGTATTGTAGAGATAATTAGATAGAGCCCGAATTTCTGGAATATATAGTGTGCATATATCTTAGATAATAATGCATATGTACTACTACTCACTAATACACATATTTCAATAAAGTAGCATTTATTGAATTATGTATATACGAATATCTTTTACCGCACTTAAACACTGAGTATCAATATTATTTAAAAACAAGAATCACTTATAAAAACAAGTAGTTAAAGAAAAATTAAATAATATTAATATATAGTTTTATAAAAACAATTATTTTTCTGTATAAATAATTGTTCTAAATAAGTTGCAATTTTTCAGTATGATACATTTATTTCCTACTATCCAAAACGTGCCAAGATTATTTCAACATACTATAAAATTTAAAATTAACCTACATAGATTTAATCGGCTTAAATAAACTGATCAACAAGAAATTACGTATGGTTTTAATGAATATATACATTACACTTAGGTATACCTAATGTATTATTTATTTATTTAATTAACAAAAGTAAGTTTAAAATAAAATATATTCAAATTAAAATTGGCAAACATGTTATTAAATATATATGTAAGTAAACTTAATAGTATTTGGTAATTGAATGATCATAATAATATTAACCTAACCAAAAATTTAAATTTAGGTTTACACTTACGTTTGAGGTCAATCATATTTGCAGCTAATTTATTAAATAATTTGTCAATGCAAATACATATAACGTGAAAAGGAGCAGCGTAATTTGGGAGCCCAACTGAAGGTACTTAAAACGAATTTTCGAGACAAGTGCAGAAAATTCAATTTTTTCATTTAAGAATACATTGTAACCGTGTATGTTTGACTTACTAACGAAGAACATAGCAAATTTGCAATCAGTGGTATCAATTTTGTGTAAAACGCAAAAATTTACTCTAGCTGGCTTGAATCGCCATCTGTATGGAAACCCCATATAACACACAACTGTACTCCAACTGGATGGACAAGAGCACAATATAAAACTTTAATGTACATCCATAGCTGATATTCTTTTGAAAATGTTATAAGTGATAACAGAAGAGTGTTTTAAAGATCTTACAGCACATATATTTTATACGTGGACTAGAGTCAAGAATATAGCTTAACTAAAAGCAAAGATCCGTAACATAATCATATACTCGCAAATTACTATTCTCATCGATTCAATAAGAAAAGACCACCAAATATTGGATCTTAGTAGGTAAATGTAAACGTTTTAAACTTGGAGAAAATGAATAATATTTGATAAATCCAATTTCTTCGAAGAAAAGCTATCAAAATCAGCTTATAACAACTGGTTATCATTAATAGTGAGTACTCATATATTAGGTTTAATATCATAAGAAAAACAAATAGTATTATACGTTAATACTAAAACATTATATATCTTGACATCTTATATTCATTTTAATTTTGAAAATCACGAATTAAAATAATATTCTGCGTGGTTATTAAAAATTTACATCAGTTATTTGTAGAAAGTTTAGCTGGAATTTAAAATGTACTAACCACTTTATATAAAGCTTAATTATAATTAGACAACGAATATAAAAATATAAGTAAATAATAAGAATAAATTAAAGTTCCTTAAAAACCTGTAATAACATGTCGTATATTAAAACCGGTCGAGCGGTAACTGATGTGTTAAAATATTATGTCAAAGAATAAAAATAGTTAAAATATTAAAACTAGAACGGAGATCTAAATAAAAAATGTAATTTAGGTATATACTATATTCATGACGGGATTTTATGTGTTACAACCGAAAATTCATATGTTTACTGAGAATTTATCGAACACTTTCTATCTAGCATCGTAAACAATCAGTGCACAAGTTATAACATACACGTGTGTATCTATAATAGTAATATTATTATAAATTGATTGTGTCAATGAACCTTTAAAATGCTTGTAGCTGGTGTGAGTATAATTTTAATACGCCTATAATATAAGCTTTAAAAATATTATAAAAATAATGACGATTTATTAGAAATCAATAACGAGGATAATATGAAGTTTTTTCCTAGAAACAACGTTCTAGTTTATTATGATAATTAGTTATATTTTATTTAAATCATTTTTCATAAATAGGTATATTCTGACAGTTATTATTTTCTATGTACAAATGACACGGGCACTTAAAAGGAAGTAAGATAGTTACTAGTATATAATATAAATGTATAATAACTGGTTTGCATATAATTCAATTTCATAGAAGTTTACAAAATTTGGAGAGGGTATAGATGACGTAGTTAGTAGTTACTGCATATTATATTGCATGTAATATTTATACTCTTAGGTATAAAATGTTGGCAATAATATTTAAGTAGGTATATCGTATATTTAAATAAATTTAGGTGGGTACCTAAACAAATCAATATTTAAAAATAAGTAAAATTTAATAAATAATCGACTTAAAAGTATATTTTTAATGAAGTCCAGTCCCTTTGATTTATCATTTACAATGTGTATGTACTAATTAATAGCCATAAACATTAGATGGTATTTATAAGATTATCTAAAAACATATTCACTCATAAAAGTAATAATCATAAATTTCATTTTTATGAAGATAGATTTAGTATCATATAAACATTTTCAAGCACAGAATATCAGTTTTTAATTAAGAAAAATATTTTAAGAAATACATTTCATACTAAAATCACGTCTACCGGAAAACTAAAGTCTTTCAAAATCTATGAAAAATTAAATATACAACATTATGTTTTTTCATCCCTTATTTCTTTACTCTTTTTTTTTCTATTTGATAATATTATATTATAACAGTAGTCATCCTAAATATTATATATTAAACAATCATACAATATACATATATTATATATACTAGTATACAACATATTATTATATAGCAGTTATTACGACTTACGGGCGTATTATCAAAAACTTCTCGTTATGGTAAAATTACGAACACGTTCGATAATCATCATAATATGGTGACGGTTGTTAATTATACAAAATTAACGTATATACCTATACAAAAGACCAAACAGCATTTCGCAAGTATAAGTTCTCTTCTGCTGCAGGCTGTTCGTATAGACAAGTTGCGTATTTAAATAATACGAATACATATGCTGAAATGCTGAATAAACTATTCAGTGGGAAAATTGACTCTCCTATATTTTATTATCTCGTGTTTTGTTTAAAATCTTTTCTCGTCCTATCGTTGTTCCAGCTCCCTTTTCTATACTATTAGATTTTCATTACATATTTCTTACAACGTTTATAACTTGTCACGAGAGAAACAAACCACTTGGACCAATGGTGGTGCCAAGAATTTTATCTTGGGGGGAGGGGAGGCATTGGTGGCCTTTGAAAATTTGGTAGGGCCAAAAAAAGTCCCAATCTGTGGTCTTTATCCCATTCATAAGCTCAGTATAGGGTAGGGGGCTTACACACTATTTATTATAAAGATTGTGTTGCATACTCGATATTTCGATTTAATAACATAATTTTGTGAATTGTGAGGATCATGATCATAATTATTCATAGTTCAAAAAATTATTCATATTTTATTCGGTCAAAAAAAAAAAAATGTTGCCATATAGTCTTAGAGAAATATAGAATTTCAATTTTATAATCTGTTCTTTTAAATAATTATGGTTAAGCGGTGAATAGGGGCCAAGGGGTGGCTAAGATAAATTTAGAGGGGCCGTAACCTGCCCAGCCCGCCCTGGCGACGCCGCTGACTTGGACTTTATGTATAGCAAAATACATTATAGCTGCGTATGTTCATATCTATTAATTTCTTTATATTTCTGTAATATAATATTTTAGGGTATAGAAATTACATATAATTTATAATAATATATGTCTATAAATGATAATTATTTATTAATCCAATGTATGTGGGTTAATTCTACAATTTTAAAAATAAATTAAATATGAATACAAAAAATACATGTAAACTATTATGCAAAATAATATGAATTAAAAAGAATAAAATATGCAAAAAAATTGTTTTATTTTAAACTGGTATTAGGAAACACTCAAACATATGAATACATTTCTATATCACTTTATTGAGTTCTCTGTGTTATGAATGATTATCCTACGTTATATTTTTTTTAAAAACCATCGCTTTGGGCGGATACAGGATAATAAATATATAAATACTTAATAATAAAATGCAATCTATAAAAAGGTCGTAATTCTTACATAAGATGCGCAAACATCTTGTTTTTCACAGTCATTAGGTATTTCAGCACATATGTCTAGATAATAATCAAAAATAGAAAAGAATACCCTGCAGACAAAATTTATAATTTTAACTAAGTTATAATATGCTTTATAATTAAAATATCAAAAAAACCTTTGTGAAGTTCCAGGTAATATTTTTACTTTTACATTTGATTAAGTTAATTTACTTTAATATTACAATTGAGTTAAACAGATTCCTCTGAACGTGAAATTAGCTATGCATTAGTAAGATGGAGAAAATACATTTGGATATGATGACGTCTTCTTAAAGCGTCTTAAAATTACTTCGATAATATAATCCCTATTGGACTACTATCTAAAATTAAAAATATTAGAAATCGTATAACGTGTTATTTATATACGTTTTACTTTTCTTCGAGAAAATTATTATTGTTAATTTTATTTATTTAAATATCTTATTTTAGCCAAGGATAGACATAGTTGGGTGTTAATGTATAATGTTTATATTATGTAGTCATATTTAAAATTTTAATTTGATATATCTTATATAACTTATTAAAATATGTATATACTATGTATACATAAACATAATATATTATTATATTTATATTTAATAAGTTATAATTGGTATTTATAATGATATATAATAAATATATATATATACAAAGAGCTTAGACTTGAGAATTATACATGTAAATGATTAAAATATGTATTAAGTTTAATAAATATATTATATTAACAATAGTAGATGATGGACCATGCCTGTATAATAATGTTGAGGTTGCTATAACATTATGATATAAAATTGTGAACAATTTTTTCATTGGATCGGTGTATATAAGTAATTTGTAATGCATTAAAAATTCTCTTAAATGTAAAAATATCGATTATTTTTACTTTTAAAACCTGACCATCACATTGTAAGCACCTTATACAATATAATAATTATATGTTAAAGACATTATACAGATAAATACATAAATCGGTTACGTATATTAAGTGCACACGTTCAGTCGAAAAACTTCGTGTAATTTATATATTTATATATTTTATACTTGAATATATATTACGCTGTAGTGTATAGAATATACGGCGATTTACCGTACGAGATTCACATAACATATATACGTATTACACATCGCATTATGGAGGCCGAAAAAATGAGTTTAAAAAACGTATAAAACGCGTATACATGACGGCAGCACCGCGGTTTCGGCGATTCACACACACACACACACACACACACACACTGACACACGCGTGTATAGTGCCGTTGATTCGACGTGTGTGTGCGCGCGCGCGTGTGACCTGAAGCCGAAGCAGCAGCTGAGAGATTTAACGGAACCCGTCGGTTGTGTGCGTGCAAGTGCCGAGAGTATGCGAGTGCGTGCGTGCGTCGGCGGTGGTTCTACCGAGTCGGCGGCGGCGGCGATGGAATTAGGTCTTTGGGTAACGACGATTGGTCGTCAGGTGGGAGGCGGATGGACTCGCGGCGGGTTTTCACGTGGCGGCGGCGGCGGCCTCCGCGCCACCGGTCGAGTTGAGTTACCTGCGTGCGTGCAGTGTGTGATTTACGGTCTCGCCGGCCGCCAACCTGCAACCGTTGTCGTCGTCGTCGTCCGCGTTCGCGTGGTCCGAGTGTGTGTGCGCGCGTTGTGTATTCAAAATTTTGCGCGGAACCTTTTTTTATTTTTGTTTTTTGTCTACTACTAAAAGTGCGTTATATACTTTGCAAAAGACGTGGCCCAAGAAATCCTTTTTCGACGCACACCCTGCACGTAGTATAATATTAATAAATACTTACACGTTATAATAGTGTCGGGCTCGACGTAAGAAAATACATATTTTTTTCAAATTATATTTTATCTGAGTTTTGGATTACACTTAGAGACGTGTCTAAAACACACTCACCGTCTTCTGGTTCACGGTACGTAATATACACAATTTATCAGAAATATTATTATTATTATTATTATTATTATTATTATGCTAACTAAAATCTCTCTTTGGAATTCAAAGTGATTTACTCACATGAAGAAATCTCTAGCCTTTATTTTAAAAGTCTAGAGACAACCACCGTTAAAGTCACTAATGATTTTTTCTACCGTTAAAGTCACCGGGGACATTTTCTTTACGTAGTATTTGCATTACCTTCAATTTCCAATTTGACAGGAATTTACCGAGAACATTTCCCTCTGCAGGATATCACTTGTTACGTATCGATAAGTGAGTTTTTTTTATCGGCAGTTATATATTCATATAGGAAATATAGTTGTTGTATGCGACTATATAGTCTATTATGATTATAATTTAAACGCGTGACTTGTCACAAAATAATAATACAACTGCACCAAGTATATGCGTATACGTACATATTATTTAATAATATTATTGCGTGTATTTTTCTCACTTCTCGCATTGGCTTAATGAATATCTTACAATATACGTTTTTTGGAAACCACTTATATTATGTGGGTCGTGACAAAAAAAATCATGTCCGACGCAGATGGACATATAAGTAAGTATATAATATAAGATGATAATAGTTGCACTGCCATTCTCCTTCTCCGAAGCAATAACGTTTTGGACCCCCTAAAATTATTATAGCTGTATAGTCTGCGATGGCTCCCTCACCATGATGCTAATGACGGCGTCAATAAACGAAACCTGTTACATGCCATGCAGTTGTCTACAAACACTGCAATGTGTGTGATAATAACAATAAATAATAATGTATATTATTATTGCTACGCAGTTTTCGGTTAACTTTTTATTTTGCTCTTTATTCAGATCGACCGTTTTAATGACTGTGCTCTTGCCGGCTGTCATTGACGGACGACCAATATTTGTAATACGCGCGCGGCTGTAAGTCACGATTCGTACGTTTCGTGCGAACACCACTCATAAGTTGTATATATAATATAACGCGCTATTTTATTTTTATATTATCATATTTCTGGTCGTTTCTGTGATGCGCGTAGTTATAGCAGGTATTATATTATGGTATATACCGTGCAGACTTTTAACGAGGTATTTATACATGTATAAGTGGCGTGGTATAGAAGGTCTTGTTATCATGTAGTTACATACTTCCGGGACCACGGCGGAAGCTAATAAGTAATAACGTGCGCGTGGTGTTTTCTCTCCATAAAAAGGCTTCGATCATTATAATATTATACGCACCTTAGTGTTGTTTTTTTCGTCTTTTTTACGATTATCCATTGTCTGTTTTTCTTCTCGCGTCTCGTATATAAGTACCTATACTTTATACCTACGCCCACGAGATACAATATGTGGACAATGTATGGAAGAAAAACTACGCACGCGCATACGAACGAATATCAACGGCTTTTTTTACGATCTCAAGAAATCATAACATGCATTACGTATAATCTCTGTTGCAGGATACTTTTGGATGCTGTGCATGCATGCTATGCATGCTTGTATACGGCATGTGCATGTGTGTGTATCTGTGTATGAGTGTATCCAGGTTAGAGCCGAATGTGCTACCCCTCGGGGCACCGGTTTCTACGCACCTTTATAACCTCGTTGGAATTTCTTTCTCCGCCGTGGTCTCGTTTATATATAGGTACATAGTAAACGACACTTCGTCGAGGTTCATCTTGTATAAATCATTGTTATATTTTTTAAGTCGTATTCGGACATTAGTTTTTAATGACTCCGCGGTTTATATTTAATTCATATATGTATATACATATATTATTATACTCCTTGTGTAACTGTATCTATAAAACGAGTAGGTATAGATCTGATGCCATAAAGAAAAAATAACGAATCGAGTATATATAATATTATAAATGGATAAGTACTAGACTTTTCCCTTCGTATTCTTGTTTTTCAACCTTTATGATTACGTTGTTGATGTAGCTCTAGGGCCGCCTGTAACGCGTCGTCGACCGACAAAATTATTATTGACAATACAATATATATTTAACGACGTCGCGTCGTCTGCAATTCTGATAACTATCGCATATTACCATATTGTTATAACCTATTTTTATAGTATTTTAATGTTAATTTCATTTTATAGTAAAAATTATCCTACGAATGAGAGTATTAGAAATTTAATTTAATTACATATATGAGGAACTGGCTAAACTCAAGTCTGAGGGTAAGTTAGTGCGAGTATATCATACTGTGAAAGAACATTAGTACATAATAATGGCTCATATGTCTCCAAATCACAAACCTGGTTTGATTGAATTCAATATTATGTAGCACTATAATATGTTACGCTGAAAATAAATATTTGTTATATTTCAATAGTTAATTTATTTATCTACGTGATGTACTTCATAGAAATTTAAATCTTACTTAAATATCAATTATCTTAAATTATAATCGATCCTAGCCAAATCTACTTATCATCATATAATATTAGCTTTTTCACGTTAATTCAAGTTATGATGTAAGCTCATATTATACATATTTATTTATATACTTAATTATAATAGATTGTTTGTATTATAAATTTTATGTAAAACAACTATATTTGTAAGTCTTATTAATACATTCAACGCTAAACATTTTATGTTCTTAACTGTTCAAATACTTCATTTAATATAATTTATTAAATACGCAAATCGTATTGTTTATAATTAAATATATACTATAGAGTATAGGTAACATACTATTAGTAAATTGAAGCATATTATGTACAATTGAGGATATTTTGTCGTACGTTTAACTACTTAAAGCTTTTGTAGTTAACAGAAACAAATAGTTTTTATATATGGTATAAATTATTCGTCGTTTATTGCATAATTAATGTAATAATGATTATTGTAGACATAATAACGGGTCTGAGCTGAAGATTATCGCTAATTATCGAAGCGAGTTTATGCACGTAATATAGTAGGTATTGAAATCGAATATGTGTATATATAATTAATATATCCATATATAGTAAATTTTATTATCGCACGTATACATTATAACTACTACGAAAGTCTGTTTTCGGCTAAAACCGATCGGCTTTGTCGGAGAAATTCGACCCCTGACACGATATAAGAATTTATTCGTGCCTCCGAGGTCGTTGCCATTTTTTTCACTCTACTCCGAATGAAATCTCTACATGACCGCCGGCGCAAATAAAACGCTATGATATAGAAATCACATAAGTGTACAGTTTTTACACACACGCATAAACATGTACTCATGTACACATGCTAACGCGCGCGCGCTCGTATATATATATTTTAAAATTAGCGAGTGCTTAAATTTTGACGTGTAACGGATCCCCCGCAAGACATTAGATCTGACAACGTTGGAGTGCACTTAATGTCTAACTTGGTACAAAACGCGTATAAAGATCATAGACAAAATATCCGTATAATAATGATAATGATGGTTTTTCTCCTTTTAGCTTCTCTCTTTTTTTCCGAACACATTTGACCTAGAAACTTCCTAGGTTTTTTCTTTACTATATCATAAATGCTGCACATCGTTAACTTGTAATAGTAGTGTTGCTCTGTGATCGAACGGTTGTATATAATAGAATAAGTCTAATATTTTTATAATGCCTAACCTAACCTAATATATACATTTTTTTATTAATTGATGCTTGAACTATATTATATATATAATATATATAAGGCGTAAGCAATTATTAATTCAAAAATTAGTTAAGTATATTTAGTTATAATATAAATATAGTATCGACAAGTGATAACCAAGTATTAATCCTGGCGTTGTATATATTTTAATAAATAGTATATGGTGTGTAGTATCCATTCTTTTTAGATTTAGATACTCTATTACTGAAGCATTTATAATTTATTAATTACAAATATATATCTTAATGTCATACATAGAGAGAAAAAGAAAGAGATTC
Source organism: Rhopalosiphum nymphaeae (assembly GCA_036289425.1). Classification (NCBI taxonomy): domain Eukaryota; kingdom Metazoa; phylum Arthropoda; class Insecta; order Hemiptera; family Aphididae; genus Rhopalosiphum; species Rhopalosiphum nymphaeae. Next base: position 9,474,593 of record JAZAQC010000005.1, read on the forward strand.
TGCATAAAGAGTATTCATTATACAAGCTTCGAATGTGTATTCTGCTATATACCAACAATAAGGTAGATAAAATATATTTATATTACCACACAAATGGATAAAATGCTATCTGTAGTAATAATAATTATACATGGTTTTCAAAATATATAATAATAATAGGAATGTTTGGTATCACCATGTGTAGGTCCATTGCCAAAACTGTGATAGACTGTATGAGTTACCTACCTACAATTTTTATGGGTGGACACGCTGAACACGGCTTCAATAGCATACTTATACATACGCATTCACACGATTTTGCCCTATGCTGTAGAACACATGGTCTATAATAATAATAAATAATAATCGTTTTTATCCTTCACATCGCGCATCATTCTAATATCGTGCAGGTTACAGTTGGCTCTGTAGAGTAAGTATGAGTATTATATATAGGTACACATAAAAAATTGTAACAATATACATCTGTATATACGCGCACGCCAAGACACAGCAGACGTACACAATACACAATAAGATGTAGGTATATATACGTTTTTAGAGTCGGTTTTTTTCCATTATGTTCGGTACATCCGTATAGCGCGCGTGGGATGTGTGCGACTCATCCTGCAGTATTTACTTGTATATGTGTGTGTATTTATTCTTATATATCTTATATTTATATATAAAAGTAAAGGTAAGACGACTCGAGTCGTGATTCGAACACGCCACAACGTATTTTCATCCGTGATGCTCATTGATAACAATAAACTTTATAATATAATAATATATAAAATAATTCGCCTGGACTAATTTTCCGAGTTCCGTGTGCGATCTCAAACGCTATATAATATACAAAAACCACACAGCTGTATTATTATAAATCTCCGCTCGTCTGGTCGAAAAAATAAACTGGATCGTCACGTTTGCTCGCGCCCGAATCGGGATCGAGCCGATGAATGGCGGAGATTTCACGATATGAAACTGCACGTCAACTGCAGTATACCAATTTTTTTCGAAATCAAAAATGTATAATTTTTATGAGAATTCCACTCGAGCCTGATATCGGGGGTCATCGTCAGATTTAGGAAGTAGTAGGTATGGTGTTTACAGCTCAGTTGCAGAGTTAATATTATATAGGACGAATTTATTGTTTCTATCGTGAAATTTTGCAACATTGTAATTATTTCACTGCGAATTAAACCATTATACTGAGTATATAATTCATACCTATTATTACACAGACAATATAAAAATAACATGACGTATATTTCATTAAGTCTCTGTTTATTACACAAGATTTGTATTTCCGGCGCACGTTTGTGTTCATAATTTTTAAAACATACGGACACAATCTGCGTTTTCTACGCGAAATCATCGTGTTTTATGATCGGAGAAGAAATAATGAAACGGCGACGATGTTATCAAAATAATAGCTGCTATATAGGTATCGTCATATAACGTTATATTATACTCGTTCTTCATCAAGATTGCAGTACATCATTTGTTATCATCAGCTCATAACGATATATAATATAATATATAGCCACATCACAATTGTACAATCAAGTAGTATTCAACGAATTAGAAAAAGAGATTTATCCCATTGTTGTTTGAAATATAAAGATTATTGCAAAATATTATATTAGTATATTACATACATTTATAGTTTGTATCCGCTGGAGTCTAAATTATCAGCTAAATTATTTTATAAAAATTCCCTAAGAACGAACGCTTGTTTTGAATATCCATAAAATATATTACGTTTGGATAAGCGTAACAATTTATATATAATAATGAAGACGAATGACAACACAAAATTCATTTTAGTACAATATTCACAAATATAACCCCATAAATAGCATCTTGTAGATAAAGTAGTATGACGGTTCCCTTTCAAATGCAGATACAATTATTAGCTCCATTTTTCTTTAATAATTTGTTTAAATACAATAAATATTTACTGATGCTATTAAAATAAAAATAAATTAAATTAATTAGCTTGGTTATTAAATATTATTCATAAAAAAATATGAAATCATAGATATTAAATTAATTTTTAATCAATGTATAATAAAACTAAAAATGTGGTTATTCTATACTAAATAAAACACAACAAAATATTATTTTTAAAATTGAGAGTTAGAAGTTTAAAATAAATGAATAAATTAATAATTCAAATTTATTTAGCGGTGGGTCTTAGTTGCAAATTTATATACCCTAAAATTTCTACTATCAAGTGTCTTATTAGTAATTTAGAGTATTCAGTGAAGGAAAATGTATTTTATTTCAAACGATTAAGTGAAGTATGATTTCAATGTGTCATAAATTCATTATAAATAACTTTATTTATTATTCACTGTCTCTGTCTACAACTATGTTCAATTAAAATGCGCAACGGATTCAAAGCGGTTTTTACTGATTAAACGAATATATAATTTACAATATTCTGTAATTAGTTGTTAACGGGCGTTCATAGACGATATGGATTTAATTTTGTCTGCTATTAGTATATATATAATGTGTGTATATAGTTATACTGTGATAGACTGCAGTACACATTTCTAGGCATTATACGATATGGTTTATTACTATTTTTTAAGAATCGCAATTAATACTCACTACACGTATATGTACACGTCTATTATATACACCTAACCACAAATTAATAGCCGTGTTTTAGCTCTGTAAAAAATAACGTGTACCTAAAAAGAAATCTTGAGTAAGACATCATTTAATAATTATAATAATTTATAACGGTTGTTGCACTCTGTCAAAACAATAAATTATATTTATTTTTTTATTATTATTGTTAAATGTTTTTTAATTTTTAAATTATGCGTTCTTATATCCATTACATGTGACTTTAACGCTGGTCATGGACCATCATTTGTTACTAAATATTGTTTATTGATCGCGGTTAAAAATTGTCTTTTGTATAGAGTAGGTGATATTTCATGTTCTGCTGATGCTAATTAACAAATTTACTAACATTTCTACTCGTTCGATATTTTGAATCCATTAATGTATATGCGCGCATTTCTTATATTTCGGTTTTCATCATGTATCATATAGGATTTTATTAGTTTCTAGTCAAAACACCTGATATCCTTTGTATAAATAAAGACCAATAAAAAAATCTTGCAATTATTCTATTTTTTAATCTGTATGGTGATTTTACAAAATAAAAATTAACTAAAAACATAATATTAAAAAACATATATACATTATTCTTTATATTTGTTTTACTTTTCCTCAAGAAGATTGTTTTTAATAATGACAATTATTTTTAAATTTCCTTGGGAATAGATATGAATGCATAAAAGGTTGTAAAAATGTGTCCTATATAATGAGTATATAATTATTCATAGTAATATTACTACAAAATCCGGGACCTGTAAGCCAGTTGTCAGAGGTGACTGTGTACATAGCAGTTCCCGTATGGATCATATAACAAAAATCTACGACAATGGCACTGAACAAAAATCATGACTTACTGTAACGTACCTATATAATATATTTAGTAACCGTGTGTTTAGATCCGGGCTAATTATCCGGGCTGATATAATAATGGTTACTCGTGTTTAAACATTGAGACGCGCCGTGGAAACTGGTTTTTAATGCGGTCTGACACACACACATACACACACGCACGCACTTATACATATACATACACTTACACACACACACACACACACATGCGTTCCGCTCCGCCAACGTTTTTCTTCTCTCTTTATTTTTTTCGTCTAATTTTATTTTTACTTGTGTAGTTGTTTTTTTCTCCTATGGTTTTTTATTTTCTTATTCGGCGGTTAAGGTCCGTCAACACCAGGGCCACCGCACGAAGCGGTCCGAGAAAAGCCGGCTGTGGCGACGCGCGGTGTGCACGTGTAGCGAAGACGGTAGGTCGTTGCTGCTGCAGTATTTATAGGTATACCGTTACAAATATAATATATAATATAATAAACGCGCGACGTTTGTACCCACATTCACACAATAATACAATAAATATATAACTATATTACATATGACTAAGTATACACGTAAAAGAATACGATGTTATTTTGTATGTGTAGAGTTGTAGATCTTTGTTCCGCGGAATGAACATTTTTGACTGAGAGAAACAATAAATTGTGCACTCTGTAAGTACAGTCTCGTTAATAGATATTATAATCACGCGATTCCATAATAATACAATAGTTTATCTCCGAAACCACCACACTGTGTCCTTGAACGTTGCGTTATAGGCTTATAGCGATTATGATAATATTTGTTATTATTTTATAGACACGTGAAAAAACAACATATTTTATCATGTCGACCATCGTACATATCGTACAACACTGTAAAATGTTTGATTTTAAAACAATATTATAATAGTAAATAGATAACGCTTAAAAAAAAAATTAACATTTAAATACAATTTAAACCTAATGTACGAACAAATTGTTTATAGCTTTTAAATAAATGTTAGGAAAATATTATACGTTTTATGTGTTTGAACACGAAAAATGTAAATCAAACCCTAGTATACTAATATTAATAGTAGCAATATCGAATATTGTTGATGCAAATGTTCAAAAGTTGTTTATTTGGTAAATTTTATTAAAATATTATAAAGTACGCTATCCAACGAGTTTCCTATCTACTACTTACCTCTTAGCTATATAATCGTGTATAATTACCAATATCACGCGTTAATGCACCACTGCATTTGATATTTCGAAATTTTTCCGATTAAAAACTGGTTTTCGCAAAAATGTTTTCAATCAAGAACTACGAATTCGTATTCAAAACCATAAGACTATAATAGGTATATAAATATGTATAGATACAACTGTACAAATGTACAACTCGACGCGTTGACCCAAAAAGCTTCCGTCCCGCGAACGTTTTTTTTTTTTTTTTTTTGTAGTTTGAAAATAAATAATAAGCACGTACAATATTTTGGTAAATAACGTGTATCGTATCGGCTATATCAAAGCTACAGTTTTCTATTATATATGTACTTATTATTATGTATATCATAATTTACAATACCATAATAAATTATTATTGTTAATAAATAGCGTAGGTATAAAAATAATATTATATTATAATATATAGCATTGTAGTAGTAGCTGCAGTATTATACTGTCGGTACACAAAATGTAGGTGACGTCGTGACTTGGAACCACACCCGAAGTCGAAACGGATCTGCCCGTACCCCTTATACTCACATACCCCTTCCCAATGCAGTTCTACTATTATAATATACGCGGTACAAAACTAGATTATAATATATATACCTAATATATATAATATGGCGGATGACGGGGAGGTAAGCAGTCGCGAACGGGGAACGGTCGGTCGCGGAAGGAGGGGCGGGTGCACTGTATATATTATTATATGTTTTATACAGTCCTATGAGGAGGCGAAGTGGGGGCTAAAACACCGCAGTGGACCGGTTTTCTGTATATCCCGACAGATCGAGTTACCCGGACCAGATTAATCAAAATACGTTGCGTGGGTGCTCTCTCAACTTGTAAAAAATATATATATATATATATATATAATACGTGTATATACTCGCGAGTCGGCAAACCTCCGCCGCACGATTATTGTTTTCTATTCTCCCCCCGTTGCCGGCATAGCCGCAGCTAAAGTGTATATTATACATGCCAGGACTGAAACTATATATGTATACTATGGATGCACACGAATTTCGAATCGTAATTATTTATGATGGTGACCATTCTGTGTTCATTGCGACCTCCCTCGTACTGAAAAAAAAATTGAATGACATAATAATATGAAATATAGTTCTATAAAGTTCATTACTTGATAGTGAAGCCGCACGGTGCATCGGAGTTTTTCGCAAAATTTTTATCCTAAATTTTCCGATAATAATTTATTATAATATAAAATCATTAAAATGATATAATATATTTGATCTCGTTAAAATATAAATCGATAAATTGTCTAAAAGAAATCTCATAACTACGAGAATAATAGTGGTATACATATTATAATATATGTCATCGATTTAACGCGTTTCATACTGTTAATCAAATTATAACAATAATTACAGTTTAATGTCGCATTTATGCGGTCGTAAACCGTTTTTAATCGGTATAATATGATATAGCTGTGCGTTCGAGACATTTAAAACACAAGGCTACACATTATAATATATTATGTACATGAGTGACCTATATTTTATCGGATATTTAAGACGCTCTAGTGGTAACTACATTTGACTTTGAACTTTTAAATTTAAAATTTATATATCAGGTATATAAATTACAAAAAAAAAAGGTGTCCGCGACTTTATAATATTGTCATAATAGAAAATGGGTAATGGGCAATCGTTCAACACTTTTGTATAACACAGGTACAGGTACTCGTATACTGTAATTGTGTGCTATCGCGTATTTTAAATTGTATTGTATATTGGCGGGCTGTACCAACAGCGACGAAATGTTATTATATCATTATATAGTTGACAGCGATGCCGTTATTGAAAACGGGGCTGCACAGGTACATATCAAAGTAACTGAATGTAAATCGATTTTTCGCCCACTCATTCCCTCTCAGAGATATGACAAACAATGCAAGTCAATATTATATACATATTTATTATATTTGCATATTGACTATAATAATAAGCGTGTGTATAATACACGTATATGCGTTTATGTGAATACAATGTAACAGTTTATATTTTAACAAATTTATATCAATTAGAATTAGGACGTGCTTAGAAAAGCGACTATTCGTACCGTACCTATAAATATGTAATATTATCTTTTATAATAGCATTAAGTTTTTCTAAATATAAATGAATTTTATGAACTGACATCGTTTTTTTTTTTACTGATACTACCGAATTTAACTAAACTTATGGGTTATAATTCTGGCTATATATATATAATATCTTTATAGTATTCATATATATATATATATATATATGAGAGATGGTAGATGGAACGTTTCTCTAGCCATCCAATTATTAAAAATTAACGCAAATACAAGTAAGTAATAGGTGTACTAGGACGATAGATCGTTTTTCAGACAAAGATTTATAATGCTGGTCGGCCAGAGTGCAAAGTGTTGGGCAATCTCCTGATTATGTTATAATAACAACACGAGACGTGAAAATCATAAATGACTCATATATGTCCACCATAAACGGTGCGGCGGCATTATGAGTTTATCTTTTTTTGTAGGTCGACATTATAACCACATATAACTGTTTATATCGTCGGTATGACTATAGCGAATAGGTACGCGTATAATATCCCTCGGACGACGCCCGTTAATTTATTGCCTCTGACGAAATGAAAATGCTCGAGTAGATCACGACCAAGTCAAAAAATTATACTCCGATCACGATTTCATTTCCGTCGTAAATTATTATTATTTTCATTTTGTTTTTTTTTATTTGCCGGACTCCTCCTGTCATTGCGGCTGCCCCGTTTTGTGTCATTTCGCCCATGATGTTGTGGCATATATAATAATATTATACACCTCTGTGTATGTATTTTAACAATATAAATAGGTACGTATACTTGCTGTTGTATTATATATTGTCTGTGTCGAGACTCGAGACACACTATCTCATGCCTCATATCCCCCGGACCACCTCAACCTGCCCCCCCCCCCGCCTTATCCGACAATCCGAGCGTCAAATTCACGTCGCCCGTCGCGGCCTTCGTCTCACATTTTATCGGATCTGCGCGCGTTCGTGAGACTCGAAGAACTAGGTTACACCGTGTGGTTTAATATCATAACGTGCCCGACCGAACAGTGCACGGCGGGTGCAGCAGTTGAAGAATTTGACGGGGATAATAATATAGATATATAAGCGAAAAACGCGCGTTTTATAAATATATATATATATATATATTATATTAGATAGTTAGGTACATATTATTATTATATGGCATGCACGGCGGAATGTTATCGTAGCGTAATAATTTTCGTACGATTAACCATACATTATTGTAGGACCATATAAACCAATTGCAGGTTACTGCAGACTGCAGAAATATATCCAAATTTGACCATAACTGCAACAGTAACTATCAAAAATAATGTTTGATATCCGTAAAATCCGACGTTATCGTTTATACGATTAAACTACTAAGACGTATTTACATAATATTGTAGAACACAATAATTTATAGCCACCTTGCGAAATTTAGTATATGCCATATTATATTTATTTTATATTATATAATATAGATCAATTATGATTCTAACGTTTAAAATAATACAAAACATTTTTGTAAGATTACCATTGACCATTAATATCTAAATTGGTACTTTGTACATACCAGCAATGCTACTTTTTAAAATATATATTTACATTAAATAGTGTTATATTGGATGCAATAGTGCATTTGGATGCATAGACAGACATATTACGCATATCGCATACCTATAATTTAAAACAAATTACGTCGCCATGCAGAGGTTGCTTTTAGGTACCTAAATGTTGGGTTAACCCCTTAGAATGGTTCAAAAAAAGCACCTTAACCACAACGCCGGATACAAGGATATAAGGTTACCGAGATCTGATATACATCGTTGTGGTATATAGCCAATAGCCATATTTATACTTCAAATAAATTCATAATATAATACATAATACATACTCATAATATAGTACATATATTCATTATACATATTTTATATTTTTAATATTATTTATAATATAGGTACATCAGTTATTCTCTCACACTGTGCATACGAGATGTTATTTTTACTCGAGTACATTGGAATTATGTATAAGCTTTTCTAAATGGTTCATACGTGTATATGGCTTATAAAATAATGTATGTAAAGAAACTCATTTCTCTTTTGAAACGTCAAAAAAAGACGTCTCACGTTATATATTATTGTTATATGTATACGTGAACTCGGACATTCAGTTGTCTAGAAAACCGTTTAAGTCGTGTGTGAACTCCTCCCTTATACTGTATATAATTGGATTTTGGATTGCCATATACAAGCAAATAATATATATATATGGGTAATAATATAATATATTTCGAGCATGTAATGTTCTGTCAAATATTTGCATAACACATCTCAATAATTTTCAGGTCCATTCCGAAGGTGGTGTCTTAAAATCTCGTTAAAGTCTTGGCATATATATATTATAATGTTATGAATAATTAACTTTCGCTTGACTGATTTGTTTGTGCAATCTTCAATCTATTTTAATTAAACTCGTTAGCGTTCGTCCAGCGTGATAACGTATGAATACGTATAGTATGATGCGTTTTTCTCCGAGCAAATGCCGAAACGTTAAAATTGCAATTTCAAAAAGGGAAAGTTGCTTATCTTGGTGTATAGGTTTTTAGACATATCGCTAGCACATTTCACTGCTATTCATCATTAAATGTTATTTATTTTAGATATTTTTCATTCTTCATAGTCTCTTCTGCTTCGAATCTTCATCATTATTTGCCATATAGCCGGAGACCGACGACCTCTGGAATTGACCTGCGTCAAAACCGGTTCATCGTTTTTCGTTACATTCCGGATAATAGTCATTAGGAAGTAGAAAGAAGGTATATACGATGATTTTAATAATATAATATTATAATCATATTTTGGAATAATTTTCAGGTACCGATTAGTTATTAAATTGAATTTATGATTAAACGATGTATAATGACGTGGTCCATGAAAAGTTTTGTATTTTTACTAATAGTCTCGTAGTGCTACAGTGAAGACTTGAATGCTATTTTAAGTGGTGGCGACTTTCAACTGTGATGGTGACATGTACAGCACCTACTATTTGAAGTGATAAAATCATCTTAAAATCGATCTAGTGTTAAAAAAATATCTGAAATCAAACTTTACGAATTTTAAAATATTTATTGTATGTAATACTGTTTCGTTAATGTGGTATAATAATTTATAAAGATCACGTTGTCTGTGATTTTTTCAACGCAATTTATATAGCCACAATAAGCAATTTTAATTGGTCAATTTCCATAAGTCTGTTTTATATAACAATAAGGCTTTCGGATTTATTATCTGATAAACCACGAACGACAAATTTCATAGGAATGCATATTTTATTACACTCGTACGTGGTAAAAATCATTACGCGCTTATAATTTATAGTTAACTGTAACTATCGTGTATTATACACTACTGCAGCGATGACATAACACCGTGTATAGGTAGGTACGCTTTATGTTATATATTATGAACGTTCGTAGCATTACAAATTAATTTAATATAATATCCGATATAGTACCTATAATAGTTTCCTATTCTTCAATGTGTGCAGGCTATGCTATGTTGTATAATAAAATATAACCTAAAATATATTCAACCTTAATTGGTTCAGTGTTATACGTAATATGTGTATATTATAATGGCTATACAGTTTAGTATTAGCATATGGTTTGTTCTTTGGTTAGTCGATTGAAATAGAAAACAGGGTATAATAGTAGTATAATACAATTATAATTGGACTATATAAAAAAAAACAATCTTCTTAAGTTAAACGATAAAATAAAAACAAATCTAAGACTATACCTATAATTATTCTGGAACGTTGGAAACGGCGAACTCTGAGAGGAATCGGACCGGACAACCCACCTTTAATTGTTATAATGGCTATTAAAATATTTAACCCGATTTTATTTTAATAGTATCGTTCGCGCACCCGAGACAAACTTAATAAGTACACTACTACAACAGCCGAATAAATGATAATTGTATCTATATACATATTCGACACAATCGTGATTTATCAATGGCGTATTATAATACTATACCTAATAATATATTATTCCAATCTGAGAACGTCGCGTGCAAAAACTTGATGGAGGTGCAGCGTCGTCACGGTGTGGTATATTCTAATATTATAGTGGTTCTATATACATATACCTACCTGTATACGCGTGCGTGGGTAGTACATACCGAATTATTATTATTATTATGATAATAATAGTAATGTTATCCCAGATAGATATTTTTTTACCCGAGGTTTCCTGTAGATTCTTAGTCCATAGCGAAATAAGAATCTCCTCGGTGGCGGCGTCGAGCGCTAGAATTTTACGAGCGTGCGTCCGGGTTTCGACGTCGAAAATCGCGCGGTTTATAACGGTGATGCGACTCGCTCTTATATTATTTGTGTTACGCCCACCCCAACCAAAAACAAAAAAATAAAAACGAAAATAAATAATAATTGCACGACACCGTGAGTCGGATGCATCTACACCTGCTATATATATATTTATAATATACACGCGTACGAAAATTCTCACGATCCGTTTCACATCTTGCCATATGTATTATAATATTGTGTACTTGCTGCGACGTTTTTAATAACGAAAACCGTTCATCATTATACGTGAGTTAGGAAAATCATCGAAAACGTAGGTAGGCACATAAATTATTCGATCGAGTACTAGGGATACTTTCTGCTAATGTCATATTTTATATTATGTAGGTAAGTACATATAGCTGAAAAAATTATTTTAAATAATCGCATTCATGTATATCACAATACAATACAGTGCATGAAAATATTGAAAATTAAACTGGTGTTAAATAACTGTATGAACGAATAATATTATATACTAATGCGTGATGCACATTACACAGATAAAATCAGTATAGCAGTAGAAATCTGCGTTTTTGGCGAAAATATTAATCTCTCTTCGAGGCCGCAGCGTAATCGTAACCGCCGAGAAGCGTAATTTTTTCTGTTTTCATTTCTGAAAAAATTACCGTGGTTTAAATCGTTGATACATAACAATATAGATACGTATAGGCATTATTAATTTTTCTCAATGCCAAGAATATAGTATAATATTTACTGATTCGATAGTCGACAACGATATTTGATAAATCGTTTTGGACAAATAATTTCTCTAGAGCGTCCGATGTGTGTAAATCGTGCAGCTATAGTCAAGGTGTATACGCCGAGTGCGTGAATTTAAATTATGTATATATAATGTATATGTTGGTATGTATTATATGTAATGTGTATGCATCGCCGATTATATACGTTATATAAATGAATTGAAAATAAATACGATCACTATAATATGGTTTGGTCCCAATAAACCATGGTACTATATTCTAACAGAGACTGTATCGAGCAGAAGTTTAGCACAAAATGTGAGACGATAAATCGTCTGTAGACATTTTTAATTTTAATATAAATACAACGACATATTTCTGAGGCACGTTTAGGTATCATACATATTACGTTAGGTTATTTTTAATACATGAATATAATTAAAATAATCAACGACGTATATACAATTGGAGCTTCTTAATCTCCAATAGAAAATCCAATGCAGATATGCAATGCGAAGGAGGGAAAGAAAAAACTGCACGAGTTGGACCGCCGTCATTGAAGAGATGTGCAATGGGAAATACAAAAACTGGGCGTCGAAGTCTTCGTCGTCGTTGCCGTCGTCGTGGGATCCGGACGCGATGTTGCCGTTTTACCAGCGCGATCACGTCCTGGAAATATTAGACACGCCACACATACTTAAACAACTGGTTTTCGTGTGTCTGCCTGAATAGCGTATTTCTGATCAAACAATGTTTACGTTTTCTCCCGATGTAGAAAAACAATAGTGCTGGGTTAATAAATAAATTAATTAATTTAATCGAACGAAAAGGCAACAAAAAAAAACACCTACCCCAGGACGCTTCTATTGGTTTCGTCAAAGAATAGACTCAATTCCGAATTTAAGGTGGGCTGGGGCCTAAGAGAAATGCAATTAATCATTATTAAAATGTTATATTTAATTTTTTAACAATATAATTAATATTAGTTTACATGCTTACTGAAACCTAAATATAATTAGTAAGTAATCACTTAAAACATTATAGTGATGTAATTTCATTAGTTTTTTATCGTTTGTTATAATTTAAAATTCAGTTTTTTTTTTTTACTGTAGAGAGAAGCATATACAGAATAGTTTCCACCAGGCGAAAAGGGTATTAAAAATATATACCAATATTGATGCATGATTTATAAACACATTTTCACATTTTTATTATTCTGAAGGGGGGAAGGGGGGTTATAAACACTTAAAATTCCCATTATCTGTATATGAGACTGAGCACTTATTGCCTAAAATCTATATAACTACCTGCTATTTATTTATATTTTGATTTTAAACAAGATATTAGAACTTTTCTTTAAATTCGATGATGGATAAATTTCAGCTTATTAATATTTAATAACAGTATGTATCCAGAATAGGTGATTAATGATTAAATAATTATGTAGACACCAATAAATGTAATAATGTTCAAATCAATGATAAGAACACGATTGTATTTTTTTTCTGTGAACGCCCACAATTCTTATTCGGGCTTACACACATTAAATTATCTCATGTCCAACATCACTTATTACGTCGTTATTGATATTATCCTCGACATAATTTTAGTATAGATATGACTTATGAGTAGATATAATATAACATATTATACGTACGAATACATTGTAAGCGTTATGTGTATAAGTATCGTAGTCGGGAAACGCAATTTACAGAAATTACGAGATCGGTTACCATATGCCATTATCCGTGTAAATCGAATCTCCCAACCACTAATGACCATTGACCATAATAGTGTATTGATCATCGTTATAGTAATATTATAATATAGTAGACATTATTATATCGGAAATGTGTTGAGAATTATTGAGACTTAGAAGTATAATATACTAAACTCTGTATTAAAAATAAAATATATCATACTGCGATTCAGGCATTCTTATTCGGACAAACCAATTTCTAAAACGAAAAAAAAATATGTCTTATGACCATCTTACGTACACGTATAATATGCGCCCAAACATGTTTATGTGATCGTTGTCAGAGAATCGAAGTGACAGTGAGGAGAAAAATAAAAACAACATTATTATTATATCGCTGCCTGAATATAATACATAAACCCATTGAATATTGTGTGTATTGCGTGTACGATATTGCTGTGCACATATAGTACATACAAACATACATATATTTAAATTTTAAATATATTATTATATCGACGCGAATACGCGATACGTTTCCGCATGTGTATATTATATTATATAGTGTGTGTCTACGGTGACTATGTAACAGACCTTTCCATTGGCCTCAAAATACGACTATTATATACGAATAATAATAATAATAATAATACAGGACGTGCGGTGGTTTTCGCGTTGTCTGTCGGATAAAGTGATACATTCTTTGATAATAATATAATATGTATATATTCGGTATATACCCGACTGTAAGTTACGCAACTAAGTGCATATATATATTTTATATATTATATACCAGTTGCAATGAAGTATATTATGTACAATTATATACATATGTGTATGCATGTGTTTCGACGTGTTTTATCTTGTATTAGGTAAAATTATAATATACATATAATATGCGTATATTGTATATTGTATGTGCAAAGTTTCATTTATACGACAAAGATTTTTTTTTTTTTTTTGAAATTTTTTGCGGAATTCAACATTGTAACCACAGAGGGAGGCAACAGTCTAGAAGGACCTAACATTTTTGAATGCATATTATTATTTTTATTATATTACCACGCGATGCGTTTTCATTTCTATTCTCCTACCCCCCTTCACTACCCCCTCATCAGTTTTCTCCGACCGGTTAATGCCCGGAGAGGCGGCGCAGTGCAGGCGGTTGAAATCGGAACCCATTCCGTCCGTCTGCAACGTGAACTGAAGGGGAAAAAATCGTGAACTCGAGAACCGGCTCTCTAAACCGCTTCGGTTCAAGTACCTACTGACTTAGTTTCACGTCGTCGGCGGTGGCCTCGCGTCGGAGTCATCGTATTCCATGTGTATATATATATATATATAAATAGATATATCTATATAAATGTATTTTTTAACCGCTATGATTTTATAACAATATTGTTTCAACTCATTTTTCGACACCAGTCTCGAGTATAAAACAATATTACAATACGATTATCGTGTTTAAACGTATATATCATATTATTAATTTATCGTTTATATTATATTGTATTATCAAACTCTATACATATAATCGTACTTCGATAACTGATCGGCGAAATTGCCTCCCTTCCCCCATCATCATCGTTGTATATTATATTAGATGTGATATAACAATCGAACGTTGTGTATACAAATTTTCTAGTATGATAATACTCACAGCATATTATATTACTTTTCCGGTTTCTAACTAAATGTTTTTTATACTTATTATATTATATCGCTCCAGATGCATATCATGAAACATAGTTCTTTTTTAAATGAAATCAAATAGGTTGTTTTATGGAGAAAATTTTAATTGACGATGACTGTACTTTAACATTATTATATTTAAAATGATGTATCAGTATATAAGTACATACTGTTGGATAATGTAGAATAGGTGTATATAATATACCAGATTTTTAAGACTACATCACAGTGTAATGTCTTACTATACAGGTAATTACTTGTGTACAAATTGCAGAAACCGTGATAGTTGGTAACGATGGTCGATGACCACGACAATAATAATTAATTCCAACCATGCAGTAGCACTAATATTATAAATCATTATCGTAATTCAATATGTGGTATCCGTAATTGAAGATCAATTTGTTCGTTAATCAACAACAAACTAGCACTTTTAATAATACGTGGTAGATTATACTTCTTATACCTACTTAAACATAATATAGTATATTTTATTATTGTATATGCATTCACATTGTTTTATCATATGGATAAATCCAAATCAGTAGTCACCCACAATCCGTGCGTTTTTAAGGCACGTACTAGATTGTAATTAAAATAATTAATAATAATCAGTTTAACTACATATTTCGGGCACGTAGAAAAACGTCTTATAAAACGATTAAAATGTATAACGTCATTGCCATTGTACGTATAATATAACGTACACAATTATTATTTTATATTATAGATGTCTATTAATTATTATATATATATATAAACGATGGAGGTAATCTTAATATATTTTTCAGTTAATAATATTAGGTATATTAATATATTTTTTTAAATCATTCCCTATTTTTTTTAAATAGACTCATCTCGTATATTTCATAATAAATAAATTAATTAATCAATATAGAAAATTTTAAGTCTATTATTGTAGATGGATTCAATGAAAGCTACCCGTCTTTTACATATTTTAAAAATAACTTTCATAATTTTATTTAAATACGATGCTGTACATTATACTAAACTCGTATTTTTTATTTATTAATACTCAATAATAATTATTAACTAGAAGAATATATAATTATAGCCTTACAAATTACAAGACAATTTTTTTTAAAAATAACCTTTTCGACAATTAGTTTTAACTTTACTAAATTTCATTGGTAGGTAATAAATACTACCATGGGCGTACTCTACGCGTATATTTTCGCATAATGTTTCCAGCTCATAATCCTGTATAATTATGGAAAATTTGATACGATGAGGAGAAAACGGACCTATATCGGCGTGTCGAAAATTGTTTTCTTACAGTAAAGAAGGCGATATAATATAGAGGATTGCCCACACTTTCTACAGTCGACTGGCTGTCAATTTTTTTCTCATTAGCAAATCGACATGTACCAGACCTTTAATAGATCCACAGCCGTATAGTAATTACAGAGTTTCTGAGCTATGATGATTTACCACGTGGTGGTATACCTACTACAATATACACGTTTTTTTCTAGAAATATAACCGGTCTATGTATATAATAATATGTAGGTACCATCGAATAATGTGTGTGTATAAAATATTGTTGTTCGTCGTTTTTAACGTTTTGTCAATTTATTTTTATAAGTCGATATTATATTATTATCAATATTATATAATATGGCAATAGCTATATTATATTGAGTTGATTAACATTAACATTTATTTTATTCGATTGCTTAGTAAACTACGGTATGCGATGGGTAGAAATTCCAAACCGTATATTTTACTAGATACATATTATACTACGTGTAACGACGAATTGCTGTAAATATCATACAATTAATATTCTAGCAAACGTTCGAACATGGAAGGAAGAGTGACACACCACATCAATATATAGGTAGACCACATCGCGTGGAATAAATATTACATAGAAAAGTATCTCGCGATAGATCAAAGTGATCGAAAAGTTTAAAAACTTATTCTTATATAATATACGACGACTCAAAACTTTCCAAATTTATAAAATAATAAGACAATAAAGGACTTTGGGTGTGAATGAATGTATCCTTTAGAGCATTATAAATATTTTTCCAAATACCTATCATAATTGATTTAAACTCGATTTAGATAAACTTTGAACATAATTATTATTATATTCATAATATAATATTATGCTGTCTATATAATAATATTATAATGTGCACGGTTTTTGTCGACTGATTTTAAATGTTCCCAGTGCAGCAATATGATAATAGTAATATCAGCAGTCGACACGGACGAATCGATCGACGTAACCACAGATAGATATTATTATACCGCAGTCGACGCGCGCATTTCGGTCCAACGACGTTTTGTGAATCGATACAGAGTACGGACTTAACAATATATATTATAAATACGTATATATATAAGATAATGATATGTTCGTTTTATTCTTTTCGCTGTGCATGGACGTTATTTAAAAGAAAAAAATAATATATAATGACACGTTACGGTTTACATTTTAATAAGGTTCCGAGAATCGTGTAAAAAGAATTTATAGAGCGAAACGTGGTGGCGCGGCGGTGTATTACGGTTTATTGTATACATTTTGTGTATATATGTGTGTGTGTCTAACACTATTCCGTCAACGACCTATCGTTGATATAATAATAATAATCTATAACGACTCTAAATCGAAAAGTGTCGATTAGTCGGATTTAATTAAGCAAAAAAAAGAATGAAAATAAACTACTTAAAGATAATTCATCATTATGCACACGCCGGAAAGTGCAGTGAGTAACAAATGTCGCGAATACGTGCTATGTATAGTATGAGATGAGCTCGTACAGTGAAAACATCACTGTTCTGATTACACGTCCAATGCGTGATTCGAAGACGGTGACTTGGCGCTATGCTGCGTGTTCTGTGGTTTTCTGCTGTCCGCGCTGCACTTGCTCAGCATCTTGCTGCTCTCCAAGTGCACCAGACCCACTTCTGCGCCGGCCAATAGTCGTTGGATCACTTGCAACCGGCGACGCGATCTACCCAGCGTTCGATGGGTGCGAGCCAGCCGCTGCTGAATCTGACGTTCCCGGTACGTGTCAGCGGCTAGTCCGTTCTCGGCATGCTGCACGTTATCCACCAGACCTAAGACCTTCTCCGACGCCGCTTTCACATAGCTGCAACATTTCCGAGACATGTTATTGTATGATGATATTATATTATACAATTATATCCGATATGCTATTATAATAATAAGTAATAAACTATCAATACTATAATTTTATATAATATAATTAGATACCTATATAATGGTTATTACTAATAACTTATTAGTAATATAAAATACACATAAGGCGGGGAATTAAAAGATTGAGGTACGTACCTAGTAACTATTATCGAATTTAATTTTGTTATTCAATTATTTGATTCATAGTCACGTTGAGAATTATATTCCTTAAATTTTTTTTCACTTTATCTCATAGTATATTGGTTTTATCTAGATTATAATGTTCAATATATTATAATAAAAATGTATTTTTAAGTAGATAAATTTAAAAAAAAACATACGTTTTTCTAAAATCAGTACCTATAATATTTCTTGTTAAGTACTGATATTTTTGAACTTGACCCATATTTATCAGTACTAACATAAATTTACAAAGTCAAGTCAAAATAATTTTAGTTTAGTGACTCAGCCTTGCGTCATACTATCTGTAAGACAATAATACAAAATTGTGCAAATGTGACTATATTGCTGCAGCCTAAGGGTACTACAACGTAATACATTTAATTATACACGGTTTATGACGATTATTATCGTAAACCTGATGTATCGAAGTCATCATAATTTGATTTAATAAACATGAACAGATTTTTTAATATAATAAATTACTAATTTCACTTCATGCATATCATACAGACATATTGAATCAAGTAACCAATATTGGTATGTATTGCTGATATTATCATCGTCATTTATAAAAATCAATACCTCTGATTTATTTCAGTTTTCTCAACTTAGTAGAAGCATAAATAAATAATAGTTTCTATTGATGATGGCGCATTTAATTTTGCGAGTTTTTTTTTAATTATCGTGTTTCCCACTCAATTCTTAATTAAATACTGGTTTTCTATACATTTAATACAATATTAGACCAAAATCTGAAACAAGCTATGGGTGATGATTTACATAAATTCCCCGGTACGTACATCAATATTATATTCTTATTTGAGACTAACTAACTAACTAACGCTTGGGCGTTGCGTGGCAAAGTCGACAATCCTCAAGTGCAATGGCATTTGGTAATTTTTGAAAAATTGATTTACCGTTATTCCTCTTATTTTGAAATTATATTTTTATTTTAATTGATTGATAATAAAGTTTGATTGTGTCCCTTATAATCATTGGATTTTTAAAATGTCGATAATATTAAATAATTTAAAAAGTAAAATGGACATTATCAAATTTGCAACGAAATTACGGAGATAGCTACCTTTGTCACGAAAACGCTTGGAGTTTGCCTCATTTGCCATGGAAAATAATATATTGTCTGTAATAAAAAAGTTAAGAAGGTGGATAAAGTAGGTTTAAAACAGACGGTAATAAAAAATTGATTAATTTGTATTAATAATAGAAATGTCTTATTAATAGTGAAAATAAATAATATAACGTTAATTTATATTATATTTTGAATGGAGATCGCTGTCTTTGCCGCAATCGCTTAGTATCAAGACATTATATTTCGATCGGGGAAGATGTGTGATGAAAATCAGTGTTACCAGTCGATTCAGAGTGAAAAGTATAATAAGATTACTTTTAAAACAGTAATCTCAAAAAAAGTGGAGATTGTCGACTTTGCTACTCAAATTTATTATAATATCATCTCACTTGTATTTCTCTCTCTCCAATACAGCCAGCTTTCGTTCACGTTGCTGAGCGATGTTTAGCGAGGCAACCGCTTTGCTAAGCTCATTAGTCAGCCGTATCACCTGATCGCGAAGTCCATCGGTGACTGCTGCAATACTAACGGTAGTCGAAGCAGATACTGTGGACTCGTTGACGTCTTCGTTGCTAATACTACCACCGCTGCAAGGGACTCTAGTAGAATTTTCAACATGGGCTGGAAGTTGACTTCGGGTTGAAAGTTGGTTCTGTGATGAAGGCTCGTCTCGCAATGGAAGTTTGACTTGGGATGATGGTTCGCTCTGGGATGGTGGTACGCTCCGGGAAACTTCCCGAGAGGATATGATTTCGGTGTCTAAGTTTTCCTTGGTAGACGAGAGGACGTCGGCAGTCGTCAGACACGCTACTCCCAACAAAAATAACAATTGCCGGTGTTGGTTCATAAGTGCGTTGGTAGATTGTAATAAGTTATATTAATTGTATATGAAGGGGTTATAATACAACACTACAAGACACTGTAGTACGTTTATGTTGGATGATGCAATACGAAAACAACAATTGAGACAAAGCCCTGCGATTACCGTTGATCCGGCAAAATTTTTTGTTTCAACATTTACACCGTCCAAACGATCCACATTGCCATTAATGCATTTATCGTTTATCTGTATAATAGCTATCGTATTACATCGTACGCATTTGTGATTATAACAATATATAATATTATATATTTAAATGCTTAAAAGAAAATATAAGTGAAACGTGTGTGTTATATGGGCAGTGTTGGACGACTTTATATTATTTTTTATAATATGTACATCGTACACATATACGATCCGGTTCCCGAGCAACCCAAAGTAACACGTCACGATTCTCGAGAGAAATTTTTGACATTATTTGATAATAACCATATTGTTAGGTATATGTTTTAATATCAGCTACATTAACGAAATGCACGTATGACGAGTCACATGTCTAGGCGTGTCCAGTTCGTTCACGCAAGATTTCGATCCTTCTACAGTACGTATTGAAAAACAAAATAAATTAATAACGTATGCTATTTATTTTGTTTACTCAAATCGTTGTGAACTCCTGGGCAACCTAAAAATTCTATCAATATATATATTTTAAACGAGGTATCGTAATATCTTTAAAAAATAATTTATTGTATGTACCTTGTAATGCCTAAATTAAATAAACCATAAAGTTGATATTTTCTATTCCGTAAGTCACACTCCCGCAATCATATATATATATATGTGTGTGTGTGTATAGATATTAGATATGATAATAATAATTATTGTATTATTACGTATATATATCGACCAAATACGTTTTTAAATCATAACTGATTTCCGGAAATTCGTTCTTTACATTATTATATATTTATTTATACTTAAAAATAAACTTGAGACCACACTGTACAATATATTATTTATAATATATAGATACTGATGTAATACAACATTTTTATAAATGTTTCATAACATTCTGCATATTAATTATTAGTTATCATCATATTATTATAAACTATTTAAAAATTTGTGGTTTTAAAAATAATATACATATATATATATATATATATATATATATATATATATATATATATATATATTTATCATGTAAGTAATATTATTTATTGTTATTAAGTCGGTAAATTATATATTTATATAAAATAAATAATATGCATCATATTATAATTCACATGTAAATATAGGAATGTTGGTGATCGGGTGAACTGGATTGACAGGAATAGAATAATGTAATAATAATAGTAAATAAAAAACATAATCTCAATTATTCCACAATACACTAGATGTATTATGTATAAATACCTTTACTATATTACCCACATTATATATTATATTATGATAGTTCACAAAATTTAAACGTAAAAGTGAAATCAATAACGAGACGGCGATTCCATATTATTATTATGTTTACACCTCGACCACTCGTTATATAGTACGCGAGTAAAACTTCAATATTCGATTTTTATTCTCTTGCCCTTTTATAAAATATATACCATACAAAACCCACGCCCATCTCGATTTATAAAATTTCCAAATCGTCATTCAGACGGTTCTCATCGTCATTGTGTTGTCCTTGGTTCCAGTAGTTCAAGAATTTCATTCCAGATTTTACGCTGCCCAATTCCGTTAACTGATCGAAGAAGACCAACGCGTTTGTATTACCTACTCATGTATAGTCAATTATTATCATTCTATATGACCATATAGTTAATATAGTATAAATATAAAATAATATTATTAAAATAGCGCTTCCAAGTTTTGTTGGAAACAAGTGCATGTTTAGTGTAAATAAAATAATATATCTATTACATAATACGTTGTAATAATAAGTAATAATATTCCTCTGAATAGGTAACAATTATTTCATAAACCGGCCATAATGAAATGCTCCAATAGTATGTATACATAAATAATCATCCAGAGGTGTATTTACATTTTTGGCGCCTTAGCTTCTAGGTGTAAAAATATATTAGTGCCGTTATTCCCCTTAAAAAACTTAAGCTTTAACTTTGAAAAAGCTTAACTTCTAGCGTGGCGCCCTCTTTATAAGAGACTTACAATTTGTCACACAGAGCCAATGCTCCCCTCCCCCCATAAATACGCCTCATCAGTCTTATCGATACCATGGAGTTCATTTATATTATTTATTTTTTACTACTATCATATAACAAGAGTACAAGATTTTAGCAATTGGACACATAATTATTATATATTCTACATACTGTTTATATACATAATTTTGAATACATGGAATTTAAACAACGTGATTTGCGTGTTGTGCGAGAATTAATATAACAATAAAATCTTATGTCGTAGGGTCTATAATAAAATGTATGTTAAACACACATCTGCAGTTAACAAATGTAAATCCATTATTATATTCTATCTATGTATGTATAATGTACATAGTAGTTTTAATGATTAGGCGCATTATTATACTTGCTGCAATGTACATTAGTGGATATTAAGTGTATATATATATATATCCACGAGTCTTGTGTACTGTGTACACAATATTTAGGTATACATATTATATTATACCCAATGACCAACTCATATAAATGTCATCAAGATTACAATTAACTAAGAATTTTAACAAACATATTTTTAGATCATCAATGCTAAAATAACATTATCTTGAATTGGAAATACAACATATTATTAAGGGACGATAAAGCGTACTAAAAATTTGTGTTCCTCAATAATGACTTAACGACTTACATTATGTCGTTTAGTAAATTTTCGGTATTTCCCCTACTCTCTCACAAAAACTATATATTAAAAGTCTGTATATTATATATATTATAATACATATGTATTATTATGTATGCGGTGGTGTATAATATATATATATATGATGTACATTTTAACGTTTGGGAAACGTACAAACGTACCGCCATTGCACAATAATTATTGTTTTGTCGCGTCCTAAACACGAATATAATGCTATATTTAGGTAACTACGCGACTGAACAATAAATAAATTATAAATGTTTTTTGTTTCGGCGTCATCGTCCGGCGCGCGCTCAACGAAAGCGTGGTGGTCTCCTGCAGCTAACATTGCGCACATCACTCTACACCGTTGGTACTTTGTGTGTGTAATGTCGTAAGTATTTAAAATACACATACACACATACACACACACACACATACATACATACAGTAATTGTGTACTACTGGCTATACTCATGTACGTATATGTACAAATATATAATGTGCCCCGACGTTAATGATTGAACAAGGTGCCTATACATATGTATATATTATACAAGCAGATCCGGCAATTAAGGTCGCGAATCATATTATATTTATATACTACCGTATTATGACGAGTAGCCTAATATAATATAGACGAATTTATATGACTTATTATTGTGCCATAATATTATAATGGTGCAAAAAAGAATTTATTTTTAGTCTCCAATGCATGTTTTGAAATCGAAAATCAAATTTTAATAAATAACATAAAATGTATTATATAATTTTATTCTTGTAAGAACAATATAGTAATTAGTTATTTTATGTAATATGTTCAATTAAATTTAACGTTTTAAGTGTACTACCTATTTTAATAATCACGACAGTGATTAATTTATAAATTTACAAAAGGTACTCATGTACATATATTATAATAATACTTTTAGTTTTATTTACTTATTGAAATTATATATATATATATATTACTCTGTTAAATCAAATATTGATAGTTTTAATATTTCATTTAAATTTACCATCTGTATTTCGTCATTATACACAGTATCTAAACAATGTAGACAAATAACTTTTTCCTACTAAAATCTTACTATATGGCAATACATAATACATAATGATAATAGTACTAAAGCAAGGTTAGGTTAGGTTAACCTAACCTAACCTACCTTGTATAGTGTACGGATATTATGCATTTCTCAATATAGGCCAATTGGCCATTTTACACAACTGCAGATGTGTCTCGGATTTCAAAGTCTCCCAGGACTGTATTTCCGTGTTAATCTACAGCAGATGTACTATATGTGTGTGGTTGAGCATATTATTAAAGATAGTTTTTTTTTTAAATTCAGACGATTTTCCCCTTGGACCGGGTCAACGCGAACGTTAGCGGCAGCGATACAATAACTATACAGTCCCTGCCGGTCCTATCGCCAGTCGTGGCGATGGAAGACGAATCTGACTAAACGTGCGCGCGGAACTAACACAGCGGTGGTGGCTGGTGAACGCGTCCTTGGACGACGACCGCGATGATCATTGCGTCTAACGGTATATGGCGGCGGCGAAGGCATACGTTTTTCCGTACGGAAAAATAATATTGGAAAAAAATATAATAATAATAGAACGGATCGCCGCCGCCCGCAACGATGACGGGAAATCTCAGTATAATATTATATGGTCGAGACGTGCGCGTCCTTGGGCGAACACGTTCGTGGTTATAATAAAATATTATAATAATAATCCGACGGCCCACTTGAGGGAAAATAATAATAATAAAAAACGTAGTTGTGCGCGTGTGTAAAAAAACTTAGAGAAAGAGAGAAAGATAGAGATAGAGAGAATCGGACGGACTGACGACCGACCGGTGTCGGCGGTAACGGGACGTGCCATCGTAGTCGTCGCCGCACTCGCCCCCTCCCCCCCGACGACGCACCATCACTACAGTCACGGTCTGTACTCGACCAACACTGCCGCCGTATACGCTCTGGTACACACGGAGAATCTCGACGCGATGGAAAGAAAAAAAACGTGTTTTTTATTCTTTCTTTCTATTCTCTGCACATACCGAATATATGTATATATATATATATTATGTTATACACGTAGTACCTATACATAAATAAACGGCGTGTCTTTTTTTTAGTGTGCGCGCGAGTGTAATAATAATAATAATAATAATAATAAAAATAATAATAATGATTAAACGAGCTCTCCGACCGTCACCCTCAACCCTTATCAGCCACGATTTCTAATCGAGCTACACTGTCGATATGTCTTACTAAAACATTAATACTCTCTTCGCAGTTTTCTCGATGATGTAAGGTGTACCTACATCAGATGTTAACGTGAATCATTTAATTGTTATATCTTACCATATAATATACCGTATAGGTTACATTTAAGATTTCACAAAGTATATTGCAGCTAATTTTTATGTATTCATTCAAAATATTTATAAATATTAAAGTTTACTATAAGATATTTTAATTATTGTTTAGCTTTATTAATTCACAGGCAAAAATGTTAACTTGTAATAATTTCATTACTGATGTTAATCAATACCATATCATTTATTAATCGGTAAATTATTTAACAATATCATATGTAAGAAAGTCATTAACCATTACTACTAACCATTTACTTACTAAGATATCTAGTCAACTTTATTATTAAACTTGCCATCTATATGAGTAGGATAAAAATGTTATCATTATTCATAATTATTAAATAATATTAATTACCCGATAGTAATTTATTATTATAATAGCTATGTTTATTGCAAAACAATTTAAAAAAAAAAAATCAATTCTTCAACTGCTATTTATTAAAACTAATATTATCTCTGACGAAAACAATATACATAAAAATTGTTCATGTACAATTTGTATCACACTACCGAATATTTTTTCGGTATTTAAAAATATTATATTATTGTAATTCAATAATACTATTTGTGGAGTATTACACGTATTTTTATCGTGTCATAACGAGTGCGTCAAAATTGTATTAATGAAGTTCTAAATTAAGCGTACAAATTAATGTATACGTACTACGTCGTTCACTTACATAATATACTTATAAATTTGTTTTAGGATTTTATTTTTATACAATATTAAAATAATTTGAAATTGGAGATAAAATGTGATGCAAAAATTTGACCTATAGCGCACCTCGTGCAACACTTGTGTCCACTATTTCTGTTATTTACGCTCTATGAGTTAAATGAATATGATATTTTGTAAATAATATAATACTTTTTTTTTTAAACTTTGACTTACGTTAAATATTTGGTTACACGTTTACCGTTCTTATTATTATCTCATCTTTTGATAATACATCATTTTCTCAATGTTTCTATATCATATTTATGTATTTGGTAGGTAAATTATGTATTATATAAAATATAAATATTATATATTTATATGTTACTAAAATATTATCGGCATGACGAATACTGTAACTAATATATTATATAAAATATAATTTATTAGAATTTCACGGAATCGATGAGGACAAACGAAGTATATATTAATTATGAATTGATAGAACAAAAGCTAATACTGTAGTATAATAATGATAATAATTAAAACAATTGTTGATGTAAGATTTGGATAGGCCAGTCGCTTTGTTTTTGGCGAGTGTGTTACATACTTTTCTTTAAATATTAAATTTAAAAGCAATGACTAAAAAATATGATCGTATTTAATGGACAAAGACATTTATGATTGTAAAACGTTTACATTTATTTTTCTTTAAATCTCCTTAAACTGTCAAGTTGCTTGTATAGATTGTGCTGATATTCAAAGCATTATTCATAATAATTATTTTATACTTGATTTCTAAACGATTTATAGAGCTGCAACTTTAACTTTTACAAGAGCACTCTTTCTAGTCAAAACATAATGTTCGTACAGAAAAAATGAAAAGAACCAATTTAACCGTCATTATAAAATTAATGGAAATATGTTATATTCTTGTAGAGTTGTAGACAATGGTGGTTCTTTGAAAATCATAATGAGCTCAACATCAAACTATTATTAGTCACTTTTTTTATACATATAAATAAATAATATGTGAATACATTATTTACCATACCGAATTTGCTGGGATTTGTCGGTATAATTCCTCAGTCCATGTTTTTTTACCGGTTTTGTTTTTAATTCGTCCGCATGCTGCAGTAAACGATTTCTCCTTTGGAACTCAATATATCTATAGTCGATTCGTAAAATAAAATTATTAACTTCACCAATCTCGTCTCTCTGTCCGAATTTGGATATTCCTTAATTTTAATTAAAACTAAAAATATAATATATATATACGTTATACCGTTGCAACACTCATGTCCGTCATAGTAATAATATTTCTTAATTGGCCACATCCTTTAAACGTTTTGAAAACGACAGTACACTATTATTATAGCTTTTCAGTTTTCACCTAACCGACAATATTGTTTTACGATTAAATTTTGTTTATAAATAGTATTTTGATAATATCATTTATTTATTTATGTTATTAATTAATATATTATAAATAATTATAATCGAATATTTTTTTTTTTAATTAATTCAGTTTCAAATTACTTTTATACGTTTATACAAATTTTAAGAATGAAATATTCGGTATTTAGTATTTTTATTGTGTATTTTACAGTTTAAATTCTAATGAAGCAATTTTTATACATTTTACCCGACAATATTTTCTCTGCAGTTGCAGAAACGAATATTATGTAGGTCAACACAGTGTCATATATTTTTAATCTCTTCAATTTGCGTATGCATCGTATGATAAATAAATTAAATGTTAAACAAAAATTTTTTAAATCGTGGGAATTTGCATAATTTAATATTAATTCTTAAAACTCAAATGCATATTTCTCGATGCAATCATAATCCATCATAGATCACTAAAATGCTAATTTTTCTTCCCGGAATCTCGAGTTTAAAAAATAGGTAGTTGCGCGTGTTTATTTTATATTATCATTAGAATCATATATCGTTTATATATGATTTCCACCGGT
The DNA here is from genome assembly GCA_036289425.1 of Rhopalosiphum nymphaeae. Lineage (NCBI taxonomy): Eukaryota > Metazoa > Arthropoda > Insecta > Hemiptera > Aphididae > Rhopalosiphum > Rhopalosiphum nymphaeae. The sequence goes on from JAZAQC010000005.1 coordinate 9,502,885, forward strand.
CGGGCGTTGGCTCAATGAATTGACCTAATGATAATAATATATAATAACGTTTTATTTTAATACACTCCACAATATACGTATACGATACGATACGCGAACCGCGCGCGAAGAGTATAACTTTAATATTATTAATTATGACGAAACCGTCAATTTTTATTAATTTACTATATAATCCTTTAGTGACGTTGATGTTTGAAAGTAATATAATGGTATAATTTTAAATTAAAATTATAATTGGATAGTTTTTTTATGGTCCATTTAAACAGAAACTATTTTCACTTTAACATTTATAACACACTTGATTTATCTCGAGGTAGGGATATTTTTGTATACAATATATTATAATATATTTATAGAACTCTATTATATGATTTGAGCTTTTCTATTAAATTTAATAGTGTTTATAAAGTCAGTTATAGATCATTAACATGTCTAATTTAGTATATCCGGAACTTAAAACTGGTCGTATTTACATTAATAAATTCACTTATTATTCTTTTTTTCTATGGATTTTAAAAGCATTTTTATTGTATTTCTAATAAAGTCAATAAGTTTGTAAACACTAAATATTTATTTTAATTTTAAATAGAATATATCAATAAACACAAAGACCAATACGTCTTTGGCCCGGAACCAATTCGGTTATTATTTTTTACATTGGAATGTGAATGCCGTTCCGAATATATTTATATATACTTACCTACCTAGTATAGGACCAATAGACTATATTATAGTAGGAGTAGTAGTAATAGTAGTAGTAGTAGTATTAGTATTAGTAGTAGTAGTAGTAGTAGTAGTAGTAGTAGTAGTAGTAGTAGTAGTAGTAGTAGTAGTAGTAGTAGTAGTAGTAGTAGTAGTAGTAGTAGTAGTAGTAGTAGTAGTAATATTGGCTTGGTGATGGTGGTAGTACTATAATAGATACCGTCTTGAAAACGATAGAAATGAGTGGGTCGACCGGCACTGTACCGTTGGAAAATTCATAGATCGAGTCAAAGATTTAGTTAATCATTTTCAAAGATAAAACCAGCATCTTGTCAATCAGCCACTGCTATTAAGCTTGACCGAAAATAAAAATTCACTTTTCGTTTGAAATATATTAAACACATATAGTATACCTACTGTAGCTATAGGTATTAAATATATATAATACAAAACCGGAACACTGATTTATAATATATTTATGACGTATAATTTTGACATAATTTCTTATTCATCGAACTGAGTTTCACTAGCCTCAGGATAATATATAATATAACTGTGTACGATTGATATTATAGATATACGTATATAAATAAAAAAAAATGTTTTGTTAAAGCTGTGCAGCTACCCGGAGGCGAATAATTTTTTGCGAGTTAGGTTTTTAGTTTTTTACATTTAATAAATACCATAATGGATTATAGTGCAATAGAGTATATACAGCGTAATTGGGCCTCTAGTGCACTCGACCAAGTGTATAACATTACTATATAAAATTCCGCGCCTGTCACCCGAACTATGCGAATGACGTATTTTTTTTTTGCAATTTTTTTTCTTACATTCTGTCCCCCGCAATTGTCTTATGCAAGTGACTATTCCAAAATCATATAATAATAAGCCGGCAAACAAAATTATATTATATATATATATATATATATATATACGTGTACGTGCAAGTCTGCAGATTATGAGCGTTTGACCTACATATTTTAATATAATATTTAGTCTCACGACGAGTCGTGCATAGTATATTTTAACAATACATTTGATAGACACACTATCTTCGTGGCTTCATAACATAATCTAATGTTGACAATTAAAACACCCTTAAGACATGTGACAGAAACGCGGGCCGATTGGGTTGATCTAAATAATAATATAATAAATGTATTTATTAGTATGTTTGGCATATAATTTCGAACTTAAGTACCTTTTTAGAGAATAATGCATAGCGTGGTACGGATTTCGCAAAAGAAATAATATCATGTACGCGATACGAATGTACGAAGCGGTGAGGAAAAATATTAAAAACATTAATCATACTTGTATAAGAGGTATACTTATTTATATATAATGCACGTCATATTATTATCTGCGCGGTACCGAAGTTACAACGAGTCCGACGGAAGTGCTCGGCGTTATAATAATAATAGTTAGGTATATTATATGTACGCGTTTGGCATTTACGCGTGTTTAGATTTCGATGGCCTCCGTGACCCAAGTCGAAAACGGACGCGTGCACATAATAAACGCATGTCGATTTTTATCGCAAGTCGCGGTGAGATTTATTATAATACGCGACCGATGGATTCCTAGAAAGTCATATATGATTTTATACGTAGTTTAATATTGTTATACGTATATAATGAATTGCATGTCGCGCTTGCGACAGAAACGTTTTTGGCTAAACGTTCCACTACATTATAGCTGTTATATAGATGTCCAATAGGTGATACAAATAATAATTAATATTATTAGTATAATATACAAGTATTGGAGACTTGGGGTGTTCAGCGAATCTGCGGGGCTGTTCGAAATTCACAAACAAATAAGTTGTAATTTACAAAAGAAAAATTATCTGAAATCATTTTTATCTTACTGTTACCATATTATTTATTATCATATTTTTAGAATATTATTGAATTTAGTAGATTTTTTCGTATCCTTGAATGAAACCAAGAGTAGACACACCTTTCTCTGTTGAGCTTATCTATAGTATGAGTAAATGCTGTAAGTAAATATTTAAAAAGCCGTTGTATAGCAGGGAATATATTATTTTCAATATGTCTGCTTAAGTCGCTTAAGGCATACATCAATGCAGTTTATTGTGAATTATGATTATAATTATATAATACATAATTGATGTGATATGATTACTATACAACAACTGATTCCGTTACACGCATAATTAGAAAAAAACCACTGTGTATTATAATTTATATTCACTTTGTGATAATTTTTTCAGAAACAATCAAGTCATGTGCCCCTTTACCCTGCTCTGAATACATTTCCGTAGGCCTATGTGTATAATATATTATAGCACTGTGCAATAGGTTAGGTTAGGTTAATCTAATCTACGCATTTACATCAGTTTTTACAATTTTTTACAGATTTCATACGTGTTATCAAATATTTGGGGCCTATGCTTTTTTACATATACTTATACTAAATACTTGATTATACATAGTACTTATGTATATTTTACATTGTTCGTACAATATTATGTAGTTTGACTACTTATTAAATTGTTCTACAGTTGTATTATGACGAAATCTCGCGCGTTATAATAACTCTACTGTCTATACTACATATAATATATGAAATGTGTGTGTATTATACAGTCGTAGAGAATAATAACATTAAAAAAATAAAAATAAAAATGTATTACATTATAATAATTTTGTTTTTTTTTTCAGCTCACCGGTCATGTGGAACAAATCGTCAGGCGTAAAAACGTTTAATCAACGTGACTGTCAGCCATCATATACATATTTGCAGCAGGTAAGCGGTCAGAATTTGACACACAAAGTTTTTTTCTCCACCCTACCAAATAATGCTTGTACGCATTTATCTAAAAAAAACCAAAACACGGGTTGCTTATCAATATTATTAATAATACATTATGTATTTATAATAGACGGTATGGTGACCAAAATTGGCACCGTGTTTTACCTGTCATCGCATGTTAGTTATACTATATTATACCTTAACAGCTTATAATATGTATACACAATAATATTATGTGAAGATGGCTGGGCAAACGAAATTCTTTTTCGTGGACTTATTATAAAGTGCACTTTAGTAAAACCGTTTAATTAAAATGACCAGTTTTTTTAGTGCACAATATATTATATGAATACACATCATAATCCAGCAGTCCAGTTTTATTATGTTTGTATGTAAATACATTATATTTTCACCATTATTTTGGCTTGCACAATATGATATACTGTGACAGACAAATACGCAGAATGTAAAAAATTGCTTATAATATTCTATTGGTTTCCTCATAATTTTACAACTATAAATATTATTTAAATAAATAAAAAAATGTTTAAGTACCTATTCTATCGTTAATAAATTATAGCCCTTTTTGTACCAAAAATGCATCATCATTTTTATATTCACATATTATTAAAAGTATATCAATGATTAAAATAACTACTAAATATGAATTAAATAAACAGTTGGTATAACTATACTTATGTAAAGCGTAAGACCTTCTTTTGTTTAATCAATCAAAATTAATGCAAAAAAAAACATAAAGCTTATTTTTCATAAAAAATATTTACTTGATATTAAATTAAATATTAGTATAAAAAACATTTTTCATCAAAAAGTTTTAATTGTATCTAAATGTTTCTACAATAATTTAACTTCTTTATAAATTTTAAAATATTCTAAAAATCCCACGAATTAAACAAGCAATTAATATGCAATTATCATGCCAGTAAAATGTTCTCTATACATCACTTCCGGCTACTGAATTTGAGCTACTTTCTAATTTCCGCGAAACTTTTATTTTTTTTTTAAGTTGAAAAATAGACATAAAAAACATATACAAATCAATATTCTATTTTCTTGAGTTAATCGAAAATTTGTTTCAGGTTGAAATTTTTAAATTAAAATATGAAAAAAATCATTTTTAATTTTTTATAATATTTATTACAGTAGTATTTTATGAAAATATTATATCAAACTATTACGACCACTAAACCTCTTGTCTCAACAATCGACAATAAATTACGCTTTGCAATCAGGTATAACTAGGTATTCGTAGTTCTTTTAGATAATGAATATTGGAGTTCAATGAAAAATATCAGAAGTTATTTTTCTGAAAGTGATGATTCTGAAACATAAAGTTTTTAATAGAATTTATTTATTTTTAGGACCTCCTAAAAATATTAATTCGTAGTAATACAATTATGAAATTAATAAAACTTTCAACAAATAATTAATAATATAATAGATTTATACATTATAGATTTTAGATTGTTTAATTATTAATTTTTGAATGTATATGTATAAAAGTATACAAAAAAAATGTACATAACTCATAATCATAAATTCGCACTTGGTTAAATTAAAAATCTATTGAAAAAGTATTTTTAAAAAAATTCAACTAAATATTAAGCAAATTTTAGCACTTGATAGTAATTATTAGTCACTTAGTTTTAGCCTTCATATATAGGTAATTGTTGCTGAAAGATATATATTTTTTATTATTATTATATTTATATATTAAATAAATAATTAGTTGATATAATTACAGGTGATGAATTATATTTAGACTATTAAATGTTATGAGTCTTAAAATGGCTTTATGTCGTTGATTTTAAACATAAATTGGTGAAATAAATCTGAAACAAAAATTAATTTAAAAAAGTTGTTTTAATCTAAAACAGTCACTTTATTATTTAAAATAATTCATATTAAAGTAAATTTAATATGGTAAAAAATATTATAACCATATAGATTTGCAATTATTTTTTTAATTAAATATATAAAAATAAAGATTTTAATCTAAAAACTTAGTATTTTCTGATTTATAAAGATAATAAACCTCAATTGCAACTAATTGAGTTTTAATAAATTATTTCGAAGCCTTTTTCAAAGTTATATATTATTAAATTTTTCCAAATACTTCAAATGTAATGTTTTTGTATTTTACTATGCTTTATTAATTGGCGAACTTGTTAATAATAGCAGCTCTTTCATGTTGGATAAATATTTAATAAGTATAACTACGTTTAATTAACACATTTATTAACTTAATGGTTTTGAACTTAGATTAAATCGTTATTTAAATTATATTTATTAATTAACTTTAATTAATTATATAGATATACTCTAAATGCATTTATAAGTAGGCAAGCAATAATAATTTATATCTTACCAACCGAGATAATAAAATAATAAAATATGAGAATAATATACCTTACACAATCTTACCCTTTAAAAAATAATATATATTAAAGACCTTGCGTTTTAAAATCAAAAGGTAATAAGCACAATATTATTAATGAATATTAAATATAATAAAAATTATTTATTAAATACCTATATTCACTTGTATTATAAAACAATTATTTTTAAATTATTTTACGATCTATAAACATTTATAGATTTTTTTTTACCGCTATAAGGTCAAATTATCAATAATAAAAAAACAAAAAAAAAAACTGGGCACTGGCAAAAAAAAAAAAAAATATAAAATGTTCGTTTAAATTTCAATATTGTCTTTATTTTTCATTTAACATAATATTAATATATTATATCTTCTGAAGTGATCGGTTTAACATGTTTTTTTTAAGAATAAGAAAGGAAGTCCCTACCATTATTTTTTATACGAATATGGTTTTTTATACATATATAACATATTATATACTCATAATCGATACTAATCAGAACTCCCGCTGTTTGAATCGTTGTTGGATACTAATACATCATAACCTGAACGATTATGTTATGATATGTAATTATAAGAGCACTACGAGTCACGACCTCGCGTGCATCCAACGTCTACAAGCCATGCTGGTGGGCTGTACGGGTTTTACTTCGTGCGTATTGGAGGGATTTTTTTTTTAGATAACGGAGAGTCTTAAAAATATTTTGCTATGCCTATATAGTATATTATATGAAATACAATGACGATCATTCATCTTAGGTTGTATTATTATATGTACAGAGTGATAAACCGTGCATAATCACCCCCATGATGGTATCCTTTATTAATTTATTCAAATTCTGATGCTTGGAATTTTTAACTATACTCAAAAATCATGTTTTTTAATTATAACATTTAATGAGTGATAAGTGGTGATAAAATTACTCTTTGTATACCGATAACATTTGCTTGTATTATTATTCTTCAATTATACGGCTATAAAAACATTATGGTAACATGTATACCTATATAATATTATACAACGCGTGTTTTGCCTAATGTGATTGTTGGTTTAATAAAATGTATACCAAATCATACTTGGCTGCTAATTATCTTACTGTCTAGTTCTATGTATAAGAAATTCGTGCAAGTTTTCAAACTTATGTTATGGACACATAAACATCAGTAGTCATTCGGAAAATCTTCATGTGTTCCTCCTAGGCTCCAGTATACATAGTATATAATCGATCAATGCTATGCGCGTAGTATAATATAAGCACTACCTTTATCTGATTAATTATTTTTTTTTTTTATAAGAGTGAAAGACGAAAGTCGTCTTCTCACTGTGAAAACGAGATCTCGCTAAGTCACCCAAATGTTTTCTGTTCACTAAAATGGTGTAGCTAAGAGGTGATTTGGATGTTAAAGCACACCCCTTAGTTGTATTTATACGAAAGTTATACTTACTATATATATGCTTTAGGTTTCTATAAAATATTTTATCATATGGTTCTATAAGTTCTATTCCATATTTGATATTATTAATATGAAAATTGATAACTATGACGAAGAGTATATAAACCCCTACCCCAAAATTTATATTTAAATTAAAAAATTATAATAACCCATCAAAAAAGTCCTGACTTCGTATCTCGGATACAATTATTATTATTGTCATTATATGTATATTATATAATATTATGTTACCGACAGTAATTATTGTCTTTGTACAGATCTCTACTCCTGTATAATACTATGCAAATACCGGACCATGTATTGGATACGAAATTCTTGTATTTTTAACAGCTGCTACTGTACTATTGTGCTTGTCTCCTGATCTACTCATAGGTACGTTATAATCATCAGACAACTGCTGTATCAGATATACGCGCGGGGTTTCGAGAAAATCACAAACCAAATTACAATATTGGTGCGTTATACATACACATACATTATATTATAATATACAACACACACGTTGCAGCGATATTATCCCGTTTTATGGGTCACGAACGATTTAACGCTAATAAATATTCATGTGCAAGTTACTTATTATACGCGTACACATTCTGTAACAACGCGATGCTAATAGGCAACTTTGTTCTACATCATGCACTATTTAATGCAATTGCTACTATAACATTATAAATATATATATGCAAATATAATATTATATGAAATTCCGATATGCGTTTTTAATTTTTACATACTTTAAACCACAATAACGCGTTTGGCGCATGTAATTCTGCTCTGGATTTTTACCGGTCGTTTATCGTGTATGTATAATATTATAAATTATAATATACCCATATATATATATATATATATATATATTCTTTGTATACATAAATATATATTTATATGGTATATAATCGAAAATTTAAATCTTATACTTATTTGTGGTCACAGTTTTAAACCGCTTTTGCTATTATAGACATATTATACGTGTTCTCGGCTGACATATTATGTACGCTCTACAAACAATATTTCAATATCAGATTAATAAAATTCAAAAAATTTGGGCGTCCCGTTATTGTCTATGAGATCGTGAATCGACAGTGGATTGTAGTTATGATACTCGGTATATTATAACGTTGGTTACATACGCCCACGTAAATTTCAACGATTGTATTTCAATACGACGGAACATTAGGACCATTAGGTACCTGACCATAACATTATAGGTATACATACATACTATATAATACATTAAAATTTATATTAAAATATTGATTGCTCTATTATCCACTGTTCGCCACTTCCGCAAAATGCTTCGACTCGACGCGATCAAGAGATCTACACGAGATGTAATGGCTTCGTGCAGACGAAATCTCTATGGTATAAATAATAAGAAATATAAGTACCTAAGATGAGTTTGGTGTTTCTAAATCGCTACAAGGGTAAATGCAGACACATGAATGAATTTAAATAAACAATGAACACATACGTCTAGGGAAAATTTTGCGTCTGTCTAGCAATGTGCGAGTACACAATCGTCTATAGATAGTAGGTACACACATTTATGAGCGCGCGCACACTTACACGAACACGGACTTGATATACTTTTTTTTTCATCGTTGGCAATGCGTTTTCTGGTCACGATTGATCATTGTCCGCGCTGTTCGAATACCTGAGTATACACATATACATATTATATTACATTAGTCATGCTGCATTACATCTGGGAATAAAATTCGTGTACTTAATGACCTCGACTCCGAAGAATATATAACCTCCTAGATAAATACGACTAAGACAATTATAGTACCCATAAATATATATATATATGGTTCATATTTTATTTTTGCATCAGGAATTTACAATGCGAAAATAAAAAAATTTAACTACGTTTATAATCACTCGGTCAAAACAGCTAGTAGGGAAAATAATATTATTTCGAGCTTACAAGGGTTTATAATATTATTATGTATGAACACATTTCCTCATCCTCTCTTTCTTTCCAAGAGAGAGTTAAAAAATGTCTAGGATTTATTTAATAATTACATGCGCCCATAATATTGTTAAGCTTTATACGTACTGTCAAAAGCATTTCGAAATGTACGCAGTTCGTGAAAACGTCAGTGCATATGTTTATCTGGCCTAAAAAAGTCCTATACTTTGACATAGCCTTGCGTTACAGCCTTGGCCTCTTATGAATTCTTTTGTGCTCTATCTAGTTACATTTCCAAGAAACCAACCGCAATAATTATGATGATAGCATAAAGTACATGTATAGATACAACCCGCGAGGAAGTTTTTCCTAATTCACCTAATGGGCGGCCAAATTAAGAAAACATCAATCATTAAAATGAAATTGAAATGTCAGCTGTGTCCATGGTTGGTTGGGCGTGTATCTCTATAATATAATGGTCACCTGAGTTTCGTAATACAGGTCCAATTAAAAATTTGCGAATATTATATTAGTGCAAGGACTTGGGTAAGAAATTCGGGTAATGCTGGGCATTTTATTTCTTTTCATCTCGAAGGACGTTGTACTAATTTGGGTCTCTTGATCGATTGACTATGAACTTTATAAAAAAAACCGAACTAAATGTGGTACAAAGCTATTTTAACAATCATAATAATAACAAGTCGTCATAATTGAATATTCGTTTGATGTTTAGATTGAAAAAAATATTTGATCAATTGTAGTCATAGTAGTTTCCAATAATATTGCAGCATTATCAATTCGGAACTCCTATTATTGCAAGCTGCGAAACGCGAACTACAGTGGTTTACTGCTTATACGCTTCTATAGAAATGACAGTTGTGAATTAAAATTAAGCAGGCTCAAATGAAAAGAAAAATTTAAAAAAAAGAAATAATCATTATAGCATTTTGAATACTCAATAACGGATATTTACTGATCATTTTTAAAATACTTAGCTACATAAAGTATATCGTTCAACCTTATTGGAAGTTCAACGTATCGATTTTATTGTACTCTATGCGTTCAAGAAACATTATCTCGATGTATGTATTGCTTTGATAGCATTTAATTCAAATTCAAAACGTCTATTACAACATTATAATAATGGTTGTATGCACTGAGCTTCCCCGCTATGGCAATATGGTGGAGTATTGCTATCGAGTTTATAATAAAATTAATAGTAATATGTTAAATAGTAATTAATGCATAGTCGATAATGTGAAGTGTAGCAAGTACCTGTAAATATATAACTGCGTTGGAACTTAACAAAGTTTTGCGAAGACGCAAAATCATCTAACACTATATCGCTGAATAATGAGAATATTTTGCGCCGCTATATGGTTGATGTTTATATATTTTACATAGCCACTACCATACGTTTGTCACTTTCAACAGTTCCTTCAAAGCGCGTTTGCCGCAGTCGTGTGCATAATAATATTATATATATTGTTGACTGTTTTTCTTTAAGGTCGTTTTAATATTATAATATACGAGTACAGTATCGCTTTAGAAAACGACACGAAACCGTGACAATCGTCACGCAAGTGCGTATATGTTATGTCGGAATTTTATTGTTTTATTAATGCGAACAAACCATCTCGTCTCGTTATTGTTTTAATATATTATTATTATTATCGTATTCGCACCAGCGGTGCCGGCGGCGGGCGATATAATAATAATATTATAACCATGTTCCACTGCAGCAGCCGGCTGGCCGCCGTTTCCGAGCACCTTTTGATTTATTTATATGCTAATGAGACTGGAGAAAGTATGGTGGTTTTTTTTTTTGTTTTAAATATATTCTTGAGACAAATCCGCCATGTGCGGGTAAATGGTTTTAATGAGACATAAAAAAGTATTATAATACAAGAAGTACTCTCGTCGTACGGGAAAACAACTTATACCTTTATGTAAACACGACATGATTGCGGGATTGCAGATGTATACTTACGCGTATAGATATCGTAGGGACGATAAGAATATGTTGAGCGATCGTCACGGCAAATGACGCTTTGTTTACGTGTGGTTTACCGTTCCCCCCTTGTAATAACTAGTCAATTTTTGTGAATTTTCCGTGATCAGTTGTAAAATAAACACATACGGACTATTGAAATTTGCTTGGTCCTTAAATGTGTTTGTTAATGACGCCAATATGCCAACACATTAAACTGTTGAGTTTTCATATCAATATAAGTGATCGGTTTTATTCGGTCGACCTCGATATAAATCACGTATTGAATAATCATATTATTTAACCAAAATATTCTATAGGCAAAATACAAAAATATATATTAAAGCTTATCAGATTGCATAAATGATACGGTGGTACTCATCACAACTATACCATGTTATATATAGAATATTGATACAAATATACGAATGATGAATTTGAATTGCACTGGCCGATGCAATCTGCTGCAGTGATATAATATTCAATATTATTATGATTATAATATTATAACATTATGCATCGATCACATGCTTATCGAATACTGAGTAAAGCGTATTCTTCGGAAACTCGTATATTGAGTACTCTACACATTATTATATATAATAGTTTGGATTCACTTTAACTATTACGCGTGTAATTTAGAATTTTCTCAATATAATTTACATAATATGTAATGTCATAATTTAAATTATAATATCATAAATTATTACATTGACCTAAAAAATATATTATGTTTTTATGCTAGCGATCTTCCGTCGACGTATTGCCCGGGTATAATGCCGATAAAAATACAATACTTCGACAAAACATGTTTACGTGTGTGCAGATCCGTTATTAAACCCATTTAAATATAAGATTTTTTAAGACCGTAAACAGCTAATAAACGATATTTTAAAATGGAAATATTTTTGTGACCGCCATCCCTCTTTATTTGGTATTCTTAAACTCGTACGAAAATAATAGTCTGGTTTCCAATAATATTATTTATCACAAATATAAATTTTATTTTATACATTTTATGTGTGTTATTTAAGTTGCTATAGTTCCTAATTCCGAAAACGTTGTTCAGAAGAGCAGTGACATATATATAAATATAATATAACCAGTACTTATATTATATAGGGCTATTCAAAATGATTTATCTGGTCTCAAATTATATTATATATATTTTAAGCTTAAATTAACTCTGTACTTCTACATTTTTTATATGGCTCCCCTTGGTTACACGTAAACAACATATAATCGATAGTTAAATACATCTTATTTTTACTATACAGCATAACTATTGCAATTCTTTGTGCCAATTTTTAAGTTCCTCTGTGGTTGTTGTTTAATAATGGTACGCACACAGTATCAAAGAATATCTCAAAAATAAGTAGGTCATATGGCGTAAGATCAGGTGAATTATGAGGCCATATATCAAGCAACAGATGAATCATTTAAAATAATTTTGTACATTTAGTATTACAAAGAGGTTTAAAACAATAATTTTTAATTAATTAACTTAAAATAGAGGGATAAAAAATGCATACTCTTAGGCGGACGTCATTTAAAAAAAATTATTTAGTTATACTCAAAACATTATAATGTTAAGCTTAAGTAAGTAATAAATATATATAAACATAATACATATATTAATATTACATTTATATTAGTTAAGTTTTAATTTATTAGGTACCTACTAGCTATATTACCCAACTTTGCCATTTATCTTTTTTATCATTTTTCGTTTTACTTCAGTTGAAACTCATAATTCAAACACAATTATTAAAGTAATTAATTTTATGATTTTCCACATTTTAATTCAGTGCATATATTTTAATGTTAAGTATAAACACAAAAACTAAAGACAAATTAATCGAATGCTTAAAGTCGACATAAATCCAATATCGTTAATATTAGTGTTATCTTCATGTGTTAACATCGAAAATATGTTCAAAATTAAGATAGAAAATCATGGTTGAATTTCATAAAAATAATTATTGTAATAAAATTGCTTTTGTAAGTATTTGATTGTAAGATCTCTTTTAAAAATAATATATTTGTTAACATTTTTACGATTTCAATAATTACATAGTATTATAGTTAATAAAATGGCAACCATTTAAATAGAAAAAGAAATATATTATTTATGTGATCCAAAACTTAACTTAAAACTATGAGTCATTCTATTACAACCTACATGAGTTGTAAAAATAAGTTATAACCAAGATGCATTACGCTGGCATCAACAAGTTAGAAAATATACCTACTCAAAACCAGTACCAAAATTTGTTATTTAATTTGTACGTTCTTTATAACATAGTAAAACTCAACCTCAAAAATAAAATATTTAAATGAACATTTTTTATAATAAATAATAAAATAACTTCTCACTTCAAACAAAATTTTAAATGAACTAAAAATCATAATCTATAAATTAGTAATCTTAATTCATATATCAGATACTTGTTTGTCTTGAAAAACATTGTAAATTAATCAATATATCCAATAAAAAAAAAAATCATACGAGACTCGAAGAATTTATTGATATGACTTTTATTGAAAACCAACCTGCAGTTTTTGAGTCTATAGAGAACAAACAATGAAACATTTTTTTTTATATGTATAGATAAAGCTATATTACCATTACATTATGATACGTCAATATGTGTCGGTTTAATTTTTAAATATGACAACAATTTCATTCCGAAGATATGTTGCATTAAAATAAAATATATATTATGTTTGACAGCCATCATCAATATTATTGTTTAAATATTTAAGGGTCCTCGAAACACATCTAACCATAGGGTCTTCATATAACCTAAAGAACTCTTCTTGTGATTTTATATTTACTTATGTATTATATATAATAATAGAGAATAAAAGGTAAAATTTCGATCGGCAGTTCCGTAGCGATCTGTTTTGGTCGACGCGGTCAACGTACCTATATAATTCACCTAATTCGGTTTCCTATACAATATTATAATAACGCCAATCAGACCGTGTTATTATTATTAATAGTTTATGCTTCTCCGGTATAATGATAATAGTTGTAGGTATATACTAACAATAAAATATAATATCGCGCTTTGCGTGCCTGCTAGTTCAGAAATCCCATAACGCACAGACCGACCGCGTACCACCTATATAATATTAGCTCTACTATGTATACCTACCTGATTTCTTAATTACTCAAAACCTGTTTTATAATTTTCTCACCACTTTTTATAACCGTATATTATTAAATGCGTGCCTATTGCAATGTTATATATATATTTTTTTTATTTCTCTGAACAATGTGTATTATTAGTATTTAGTATTTACTATTCTTGTGCAGTGGTAGGTACACACTGCAAGATATTGAGTGACGATTATCGGTCAAACGATACAAGGGACGCATCATCGTGACTTTGGGTACCAGCTGTAGCAGAACGTGCTATTAAAAAATATAATAATAATATTATAGCCGATATAGACGAGCGTTTAGATTGTAGGTCATTTTCGTCAGGTCCGGATTCCTCGTGTAAAGTGCAATAAACTTAATTTCTGTTATTTGATATTTCACTGTATAATATTATATGCCTGGTTAAGGAGAGAAAGAAACAAATGATTTTCCAACGCGAGATGTACCTACATGTTGCGCGGCCGTACATTTATTTATTTATTTTATTCTTTCAGACGCGGTTTAATGGATATCGACGCACATAATTCAGACGAGCCAAGTCGGTGCACGATGTACCAAGTACGTAAACCGATGATAATATTATACACGTTATAGTCCAATTATCGTCAAAAAAAAAAAATAAAAAATAAAAAAAATATATAATTAAATGTAAGAAAATTCACAAACTCGTCGATGGCCTGTAGGTTACGGTAATAAATCTAGAATACAAGATAAAGTCGCGGCTTTTATTTATTTGGATGGAAAACAGTCTGTCACGATAAATTCTTGTACGTTATAATATTAAACTGTACATCTAAAAATAATAATGTTAATAATGATAAATAATAATATTATAATATACTGCTCTATCGACATGTAAATTAGCTTCAAAAAGCAATTAGTATAATACATAAGATTATTATAATATGTATATTCTTTAAATTACCTGAAGCGTCGTCATGCGTTTTCTCCGCGAAAATCCACATAGGATTTTAAAATGCAGAGGGCATAGCGGTTTATTTATTAATTTTTTTATACAGCCGTCTAATTTTTATAATATACGTACACCATACCCCTACACCTAAATACAATAATATTATTAATAATGTTATGCGGATTTCTATTATATGTTAATTTTGGTACTATCTATGGACATACATTATGTTTATATTTGCGGTGCCCAGCCGTTGTACCATTTGATACGTATGACCGGTTTTCGGCAGAGCAAAATGTTATGTTTGTTGCCGAAACGAATAATGTTATAATATTATGATAATAATATGGTCGCAGTAGCCCGTATGGATATTATGATTAAATATGACACGCCACGGCGTATTTGTTATTTGATTTCAAAACTGTCGTAACTGCTTGAATTTGGCTGGTCCTATAACGTAGAATACTGTCAGTACAAGTTTGATACAACAACCCAATTTTCGTTTTTGTGTTACAACCAATCGGATAAATTCCAAAAAGCATATAAAACGTTAAAAACCTCGTTAGGCATAGATGTGATAAGTTTATTATTTCAATAAATATACAGCGTATTATCATATCGATTAAGGTCATACATTTACCATCATAGCTCATGCAATGATCCACCTTAAGTATTCTCGTATTAATTTACTAAAATTAAATTTTCGAAGAAAAAAAACAAATTATAAATACTATTCGTAACGGTTTCTTAATTACTATCTATGTTTTTGATGAGAGAATATACTGAATAAGCACAGCTAATTATTTCCTGTATGAAACTGTATACATGGTTGAAAGAGACTGATGTTGTTGTAAATTTTTCTTATTTTGTAATAACGTTATATATATAGTTATTATACGTATATAATTACAATTTTTAAAAACACGCTTTCGGGTTTTCCAATCGAAGAGACTTATTAAAATCGATTGAGTAGGTACAAATGTACTTTTTAAATAAGTAATTCATATTTTTGGGTACACAATAAATAACAAAATTACTATTAGTTCATTCACATTGTGGTTTGAACACTCAGAGATGCTTAAATTATTTATTTATTTTGGTTAAAAATTTAACATGCAATTTAATCAGATAAGTACATTATTAACTTTTTTTATTTTTTGTTCCTATAATATGTTTGTTTTCAAAATCAAATATATTTTTATACAAGAAAAATTGTATCAGTAGAATTCCTTAAAAATATTTTACAACAATGTTATTTATGATTTATTTTGTTACAAGCTTACAATAAATAATGCATTTATATTGTATAATGCAAATACTTAGATAATGATTAACGTACAACTTCAATTTATTAAATTTCAATGATGTTTAACTTAAATACTAACTTGATATAGTTTTATAGTGATGGTATTACATTAAAATAACCAAAAATAATTGTATTATAATTTAAGAATATAACTAAAACAATGTAAATAATTTCTAAAGTTAAAATCTTTATTAAAATATAAATTAAGATGTTTAAACAAATAATAAAATATAAATTACTCACAATAACTTATAATAAAAAAAAAAAATTTAATGAACGTCCTCAGCCACATTATTTATGAGTTTGACGAATGAAACATTATTGAAGGCTAACAGAGAAATAGGTACAATAATAATGCACGATGAAAATTGTTAGTTTTTTCTTTCATTGAAACTACTGATTGTTATTACAAGACATGAGGCCAAATGAATAACGAGAAAATTTCGTGAGGACTGAGGACAATGTCAGCAGCTTCTTGTTAAAATAATAATAATAATAATAATAGAAATGTACATACCACTAGAATTAGGTCACGTTTTTGGTCGTGTATGTATTCACCTGCACCAGAATATTTAAACTAGTGAAATAAATTTAAAGGGTCACAAAGTGATGTAACGATTAAGTTTCAGAAAATACGAGTAGAATCTCAAGGGTTTTGGCAGGCGTGTAGTATAGGCAATTCCGATACACAAAGGAGTGTACATATCCCGGACGGCAGACACCGTTTATTAGAAGTCCCTAAACGTGGTATTAATACAGTAATACAATTCAAATAAAATAGGTTACTCATGATAAAATATGTTTGTATACAATTTTAATAGAAAGTTACTGAATTTTCTTCCTTAGTTAATTGTAATAACAAATATTATTTGATCTTACCAATCAGCTGCCAAACTATATGGATTATTCAGTTAGTTATAAGTTTATAATATTATAATCTAAAATAGTTCACTTGACACAAAAATTCAATTATTGGAGTTTTATAAAAATTATGTAAATGGCAGTTATATTATAAATACTGTTTTTAAATATTGAACACTAAATGTATTTATGAATTTAATTCATGTCTTGAATAAATGCAATGTTAGTAGTGTTAGTACCTATTATACTACATGCTGATACATAAGCATTTGGCGAAAACTAGGACGTTAAAATTCGATCTTGTTTTATAAATCATCGTTATATATTTATTTTTATAGTGGACCATAAACTGGATAGACTGGCATCGACAATAAATTAGGTTTATTTTGTTGTCATAATCGCGTTCTTAGTTGGTGTGGGATTTCAAATGTCTATTTACTTATTACTAAACGCGTTGTCCATTTAAAAAAAAAAAATCAGTAAATCATTGTGATCCACTAGTTATAGTAAATCTAAGGCTCAGCTACGACAAGCGTTATACATATATATATATATATATATATAATATTATACGCGAACACGAGTAGGACAAAAACACGTTCGTTTTAAAATGCCTTAACCTCAATATATTAATGTCGAATATACGCTGGTCATTTCATATTGGACCAACATATATTATATTCCCAGCACAATGAACGCAATTTATTATTTATTTTCTCTCATTTATTAGTTTTGCCTCCCGACAAAACTAGAGTTCAATTTTTCTTTTTAGATTAAATCATTATAACTATTTTTTATGGTGCCAATTTGCTATAAAGACATAAAGACACAATACCTAGTATATACATATTATATATGACATACACATACACGGTAAACTGCGATAGTAATGACTTGTTTACCACTCGTTGAGTGCAACTGCGGCGGAAGGAGGACGCGACCGTCACATTGTGTGTAAAACGATATAGGATGAATTACAATAAAATTAATTTCACCCACTGATTGTTAAATCTAAAACGGGACCCATATACGTATATTATATAATTTATGTATTGGAGTGTGTAGTTACTATACAATATACACATAAGATATATTGTAGTATGAGAAAATGATTATTTTTTTTTATATATAATCGTGTTTTTAAATGTTTAGTATTTTTGTAGAATATAATATAATAAAATTAAAAAAAAAACATACTACAGAAAATAGCATACCATATTAATTGTAATATTATAATACACATAACTTAATATGTCAATTATTAAAGTCATTAAAGAAGTAAACGTTTACGATCGGTTATCAAACAATACGTGTTACGTGCATATGTACATATTTTATTCGTGTGTGATACGATTTTTGAAGAATAATTTAATTGTAACTGCACAAAAGAATACATATACAAGAAAACAATCGAAGTTTTCGAAATTATATGGATAATTATATGACGATGATAATTCAAATATAGTATAATATATACAGGATCATCAAAGATAAATAATATTATTCTGTTTCAAAGGTGATCGGTGTGGTATATAATATGAAACTCGTGATGTCTACGATCGATGAGAATATAATGATAATGTTTGGTCTACGTATGTTCAAACAGATACTGATATTATTGTAATATTTGATGGCACCTACGAAACTAAATATCTGTAGTGTCATATTATTATTGTTAAACGATGTACATATTTGATTTGTTTTCGAAAAACATATACCTAATATAATAATATTATTCTATTATATACCACAGTATCACGTCTCTTTGATTCAAAAATCGTTGTGAGAGGACTCAATGATATATAGTAGACCATTTCTATAACAGACACATCCGATATCCGGATTACAGCAAAAGAGCGCATTATATATAGTTATATATATGGTATTTTAAATAATAAAATTATATTGTTTCTATTGTTTCGAGTGAAAAATCGCACAGCTACCAATATACTGGCCGTAATGTATTGAGTGTTTAATATTGATCACAGAATATCTTTTTACTAATGGCTCTAACTGGAATATCGTTTGGTAGAATCTTGGATCCAAGTGTGGGTAGCAAGCTCGGATTTTTATAGTCATTAGCACTGATATAGATAATTTAAAGTGGAATATTTTTAACAACGGTTTTGCAATTTCATCGGTGATTATCAATCGTATATTATCGAACCTAACTGAAGTGTCATATATTTGCGTACCTTAGACAATCACATTATTCTCAGGTAAATGGGTTGGACAGCTTGAATGGAATGCACCAAATATAAAGAAACGAACTTTTACAAATAATGTATCATCGTTTTATATTATATGTTATTAATTATTATTAGAATACGGTGTTATACAGTGATACATACATACAAACATATATTTACAACAACGTTCAAATCGGATGCGATCATTAATAATGTTTGTATAACACATATATTTGAACGACGAAAACAGTTTCAAATATCTGTCAGGTATACTCATTATATAGAGCACTGTAATCATATTATGTTATTATTTTTTTACGATTGCATTCGTGGCACAATAATTGCGCCCACCGGTATTCGCGCTATAATAATATTATAATAGATATAGACATATTGTAAATATATATATATATATTAGTAAATACAGGGTTCTGAGTTTATTATGTATATAACGCGTACCTACATAATAAAGTAGTCTACAGATATCAGACTCGCGCACTACGCGTTGACCACTGTTATTATAATTCGGAGGTACCGACAGATAATATAATATATTTTACTCGTGCGTCTATCGTCGATATATATCGTTAGACAGCCGCTTCTGAACCTTATACACGACCGATATAATAATATATATATATATATATATTATTCGTTTGGTTATTTATTTATTATTCAATTTTTAGTGTGTTGGATATATAGAGCAAAATGCAACCCGAGGCTATGAAAAAACAGGTTCGCCGCCGCCGCTTTCAGTTGAAATATTAATACTTATAAATACATACGTACGCGTGTGTGTAAATGCTAAAATATCGCATGCGTTGGCAACCTTGCGTTTTTTTTTATACATTTTATTATGCTCCACTCGCAAACGTTTGTAAGTGAGTGTATGTGTGTGTGTGATGAAAGAGAAAATAAGCGACATTACTCATTCATCGGTATCCTAATTGCTAGCAGTTTTATTTTTTTATGTTCTCGAGTACTCCTACTAGACGTACACGCAAGCACACCACCATACACGTCATAATAATATATCGCATTTATTATTATGTTTTTATAATATCAAGAGGAAAAAAGCACACGCGGAATCCGGGGAGGGCTACAGCAGTTGTGAAGTGAAATTACTGCAGCGCCTGGAAGCGCGCGCCGACCATCTCGTCGAAAGATCACGAACGCCGCTCGATCTTTGTAAAATAAAATGTCCCAACCACTTTCCGATATTCAAAAAAATGAATTTATTTAAATTTATCACAACCATAATAATATGTCCATGGCCATAAATATATTATGATAATGGCTTTGAAACCGATTGGTGCAGTGTAACTGTCCAAGATTATAGGTAATAATATTATTATCTATAGATACCAAGTAATATAACATTTTATCCCGGTGTAAAAGAATAAATCTGTAGTGCTATGTCATAGAACATAATATTATTATTATTCATAAATCAGAATTTCATCTCAATATCTCACAAAAATTTTCAATTACGAATTTAAAAATTAAAGTAAAATATATAAGATATGACAAAATTTATAATTCTCAAACAATTACCCATAAGTTAGGCTTTTACTTGACAGATTTAAAAACCAAATCTTTTAATTAGTTTTAGATTATTATTTTACACGACATTTTAATCGTATGTTTTTAATTTCTTTAACATATATAGGAAAAAATTGTTATGACTCACGTAAAATTCTGACCACTGTATATTTTATATAGGTATCTGTTATCTATAATACGTGTAAATATATAATGAAATCAATGTTGACAAAATTTACGAGCACTATATAGGCACAACTTGTACGAAATCGAAAACAAATCGGAATACATACTTATCCCGTTAAATATATTTAAACGGTGGAAGGCATTATCGAAGGTGCTACAATAATCTATATAATAATATTATTATTATAGTACATAGTATTTCTGCTAATAATAAATCACTATTTTCGTGTTATAATAATACCTATCTGACAGCCACGACGTGGCTGTCTCTGATAATAATATGTAAAATAATAGCGTAAATCGGAAATCAAATGTATTTATAACATTTTAATGTGCAAGTATAATATTATTATTATTATGTTCCGACAGCGCATTAAAAAGCTTACCAGTTACTGATTAGTGGTTAGAGGTTAGGTGGAGGAATGCATATATGCGTATAATATCTAATAACGATCTCCCTTTTGCTCGTGTATCATTAAACTGCTGTAGCAGCCGTGTGGTGTCTCTCGTCATAATAATTTTCTAGAAAGCGATATATCGTATTCTTCGTGATCCTTTCGGATGTAGGTTTCTCAAAAACTCTATGTATATGTATAGTACACACAGTCACCAGACTGTGCCATTATTTATTTATTATATTTAACAAAAAAAATAAAAAAAATACTGGCTTAACCGAGAGCCAAAATTATAATTATATATACTATTGAAACATGCATAAGTTTATAGATGATGTAGATGAGTATTTGATGATGCCTTAACGAGTATTATTATTTACAATTTTTATTTTTTACGCTTAATTTTTCTCCGGTTTCCACTCAATTGTCCTTGCCAATTATTGTCTAGTGTTAGTGATTTGTGCACCACACAAATATCATTTAAAATATTTTGATAGTTATTATTATTCACTCTGGTATACTGTAGCGGTGGGTTCAAGAAAGAAAAAAACTGTTGGGAAAAATAATATTATAGTTGCAAATATTTAATAACTATATTTCTGTCATGCCTTATTGGGAATATAATATATATATATATTATACATTAGTTATTTACTATATTACAAGTAGACTGTATAGAAACACACTAAACTCGTTTTTATACAAACTGCAATTGTTTTATTGTCGCTTTTTTTAACCCATCTATGTATACACCACTGTGATTTAATTTCGAACAATCATTGAATCATTTCCCACGAAACAAAGATATTGCGATGATTCTTATCGGCAGTTCAAGTAAAACTTGTCAGATACCGACACCATTATAGACATTAATGAACATTATGCAATTACTGACTTTTATTTTAGAATTGTTTATTTCAGTGATACGAGTATTAGGCCGCTTTATTATAATTTATTAAATATTATTAAATATACAATATATAATAATATAGTATAGTATAGTACCTTTATTATACGTAAATTACGTCTACCGTTATAATAAATTATATTATTACTTACCATAAAAATTCATAAATAATACTTGAATTTAAACTTATTAGGACATAAAAATTCGATAGTATGCATTTATATCTAGTTCCTATTTTTTACACTTAAAAACAACATAATTGAAAAAAGTATATTACTTATCAAAGTAGGGTTGAACATTCGCGAGAGCATATTGTCAGAAACTAATAGGCATTCAAAGATAAACAATATTTAGAATATATAAATGTTATTATATTTATAATTTATATACACATCTACAGATCCACTATAACTCAGTGAAAAAACACCGCGTAGTAACAAGATTAAAAGAAAACAAATCATTAAAATTAGAAATTAGCTATTATCTATCCCCCGTGCGCCTCGTGCTGTTCATAGTTCATCTAATTGATATTTGTAACAAATAAACTTAAAATGTGTGGACAATATAGATTGAAAAAAGTCAATATTGAACAAAACAGACGACACAGTAAACAAATGTTGAAATAAATTAACTGAACAGAATTTTTCTTTGGACAAAATTACGATTTAACTAAATTCATTGAACTAAACGTTTGTGAATCGATATTTTAACTAAATGTTGCCCTGATTTTTATAGAATCAATTATCAATATAAAATGGAATTTTGTATACACTATAATTTATAGAATATCTATAAGTATAAAGGTAAAAATTATTGATTTTAATTTCAATCGGTTTCAGTTTTTGGTAATTCAATCAAGTGCCTATACAATATTTTACGCTTATATTATGCCAATCTTATAAAGATCATTAACGTTCATGAACACTTTTTCATTTATATGCGAATAATTTATCATCACACGACAGTCATAAATATATTATAACATTGTGTAGTTTATTTTTAAATAAATCGACGTAGGTATATATAATATTATAATGGATAAACTTGCAATACCTACCTAAAACTATTTAATTTAGAGCGTGTGATAATAGCGCTGATATAATGCCGTTTTATTATTTTTATAATGTTACATAAATCCGTGTATAATATATGAAGGTAATATAATACGACTCATTATGGAACCCTCGCTGATATTTTACCCTCATGCGCCGCCCGGCCATGTTCGTGACACACATATTGTCTCGACTTCGTGCACCGAAACTTTCTCAGCTCCCCAATGATTTCCATCATATTATATATATATATATATATATATTACATCTCGCACATGCGTATAAATTTATATAGGTACACTCCGCAATTTAGCATTGAAATGCCATGCTTCCGACATAATATAATATAATATTGTATATTTGTATTATATTATACAATGTGGTCATAAGCTAAATCGCAATTTTCTCTGTCATCACTCGTCATTTGAGTGGTATAAGTACACCGTACGTATACCACAATAACGAAATTGGTGATGGGAAAGATAGGCGAAGGATATAGAAACATCGAATTCATGATTTGAACCCGTTCATAGACCAACAAGAGACAAAAACAAATCTTATTAACCATCGTCAACATCGTGGCCCGCTCAAACAACGCTGTATAATACCCGTCAATAAATTATAATATTATAATAGTAAATCCAAATCGAGAAAATATTATATTACTAAATGTGCGCACCGGTGCTTGTACCCATATACATAATATGTGCGCGTATGTTTAAAAGCCGACGCCCGTAAGTAGGTTACTACGGCCCCGGGCGATTCGTGTATCGGTGGTGTGCGTGTATAATAAATGTTTCCAAGTATCTCATATGGTATATATATATATGTGTGTATGTGTGTGTGTACTCGTTATGTACTGGATATGTTTCGACATAAGAACTAACGAAATAAATAAAAATTACTTATCTGCTTCTGCAGTTACCTGTAGATCACTGCATTGCAGAGTATATAATGTATTATTATACATCATCTAGCTATAAAATAGCTACAGCAACAGCAGACTGCACTTCTAAAATGTATCTATATATTATAATAGACCTACTATAATGTCACTACCCCAGATACGCAGACAAACGTACAATATTATATTGTTACTATTCTTGTTACGGTATTAGTGGTCTGACGAAATATATATTGTACTATACGCGTCTAAATAGTTTTTGTTTTTGTGAAAATATCAAATTATAATATTAAAAATAAATGATAATAAATAGAACCGTTCTGTATAAGACCTAAACAGCCACCTAAACGTTACGTATACATTAAAACTAAACTTAAAAATAATAACAATACTATAATCTACCTACCTATGTTCTATACTTATTAATTATGACCAACGTATCAATTATCAGTTTTTTACATTTTATAGCGTCTATGTGTATGTATAGTGTGTATTTATTATAATAATTCACTGTAACGTGAGTGTGATGAACTAGTGGCAAAAAAAATGCTGTTGTGCAACTGAAGACACGCGGACGGAATTTAATATGCACCATGCTGTCTCGTTCATTATTATTTTTTCTCTTTATTTTATCAGTATTTATATTTTATTTTAAATAGTTTTTTTTTTTATGAAATCAAACGGTATAATTATTTTTTTTTTATAAATCTTTTGAATACAACGTTGGTCGATTAAATTTCACCGCAAATAATCCTAAAATAATATAACATCGTGTCAGATAAATTATTTAACGACTTGTCTAAAAAAAAATTCGATACCCGGAAATTCTGCCATAATTTCCATCGGGTCCTTTACTAGGCAGGCGGTTGGCTTTGCAGACGAAACGTTTCACCATTGATTATGATGATGAGCTTCGGGCCATATATACCTACACACTATATTATTATTGTACATGAACAACCTATACTATATGGCTGTGTATGGTCGCAAGTGCTGCCGACCAGTAATTAGTTTTCTACCTAATAGTTCTTTACCAAATGTATGTTGTATGACGTTATGACATCATATAAATATAATAAATTGTGTATATAAAATACAATTATATTGTACCGACCACAATTAAGAAATAAGAAAAGTAAAATAATTTTATGGAACACTGCTGACGGGTGTATGACATCCGGATGCGTAGTTTAACTCTTTGAAATTTACATTTTGTTTTTCACTTCCCACTCGACACCAGAAAAAGTATACCAATATTATATATTATAATATAATACTTTATTATAATGTTGTGTAAATTTAATAGATAATATAAGTGCATATAAATGTATATAATAATCATGATAGAAACAAAATATTATATTATATTGTATACTTAATGTTATTTAAGCAAAAATATAAATAACAAGTTTCTATATTAAATCAATGAAACATTATAACGTATAGATATCTCCTGACCTCTTCTACGTATAGAAACATGCATTAATAATACTGTATTAATTTCTCCTAAATTATGCGGGCCATTGGCCTCCCTATATTCAGCCACCGTAGTTAGGCTATGTTTATTTTTTTTTAAACAACTGTTATGTATATAATTATGAATTTTACATAATAATAATATGAATGATACTTAGTATAAATGTATGTAGATATATATATATATTTAAATTTTATACAATAATAGACGATTTGTGATAGTTAATAAATATATATATTAAATAATAAATATGATTTATATTTAATTGGTATACTTTTTTAAGAAAACTTTTATATATTTATAATCAAGCGTGTTAATATGATGATAATAATAATAATAATAATAATTCATTAATAGGGTTCAAAAAAAAAAATTCTTAATAAGCAATATCTGTAGAAAATGTTGACAATCTCATACAAACAGCTCACGATCACTAATAATAATAAATGTACTTGCATTTCTTTATAAACTTTCCCAAAAATTATACTATGTATAATATGTGTTTTATATATTCCATCCGATTTACAACAGATATACCTAACAATTTATACGAAAAGTATTATCTTATTCCACATCTACTACAAAACTTGACAAAATATACGATTCACATTGGTAATATCCCCGCATACCAAATCACTGTTTACCTATACATTCAAACTGTGTAGAATCTATGATGGTTCGTTAAATCTCAGTACACCTACGTATATAGTATTATATCGTCATGCATTTTTGTTTATTACATTACTCATTATTGCATTAATACGTTTTATTTTTGTTTTACGTCTCTAACACGCAAAACGTCAAGACATATTTAACCTACAAATTCAACCATATACATTTAATATAGTATTAAAATATAGCGACTTCATGCGCTATAACCCAGTAACGCATAATATTATAATAAATATATAACCGTAATATATTGATATAGAAATCGATGTTCACAAGAAGTAAAATAGTCCTAACCTTAAATTCAAATTAGACTTGATTGCGTGGAAAGTGATTTTGTTAAATAAAACGTTCGACTCGTGTTATTTACAATTATAGTCTTCCTTGTAAAATCACATTCGTTAGGTACTGCCATTTAATCTACCATATTCCGCATGCTATGTTGTGTATTTATTCAATCATTAATTTATAATTTTATAATAATAACATTATGTATGTGTGTGTTTTCCAGATTGAATTATTGCTGGCTCGTCTCTTGTTTGCTTACGACAGTTATTCGTACGTTAGTTCGGACATGTGTGTTTCCGCGTTGAAAATGTAATTGGGTGCACAACCTGCAGGTGGAATACCGTTTGGACAGAAATTCCATTTCACAATATTATGGACGTTGCGTCTACCGATTACCTTAAGACTGCACTGTATTCGGGAGACAACGGCCCGGACACGGGTAATAGAGACAGCCTCCGACTAATGGAGCTTGGGCTCCACCTGGAGACGCTTCACGACGGATCACATCGGATCAACACGTCAGTGGATCATTTGCTGAACGACCCATCTCTGTCAGGTGGGCATTATTATTATGTCGAATTAATATTAACTCGAAAATTTAAGTAATATGTCGAATTCTTACGATACACTCTTTGTGTATGATATAATAATGTGACATTATCGTTATTATACAGTAGCATAATATGTTCTATCAAACTGTAATATTATATTATAATGTACATTTGATATAACTTTAATATAACACCTGACTGTTTAAATAAATAATATTGTGTATAAAAATGCTTTTATAAATCGAACTTATCTGGATATATCGTATTTGTTCACATGCAGAGAGGAACAACAACGAATTCACATTCGCAAACAACAACAATAACAACAGCAACAACAACAATAACAACAACAATAACAACAACAGTTTTGAGACGATTATTAGCGGCGACCACGGCTTTGACTTAGACTGCGCGCCCAGCTCGTTCGCCGACAAGTCAGACATAGTGGACCAATGGCGGACGTTAAACACAGATGGAGCCATCTACACGGTGGAAGTGGTGAACAATTCAGACGGCGGCGTCGGCGAACCACTGTGGTGCATGCCTGCACTCACCGAGCACCACCAGGACACCAACGCGGTGAGCAACTTCGACGAGACGCTCTTGTCGATGAACGGCGCCGAGTCCACAGACCCGGTAGGCAGTGGCAGGTACATCAAACAGGACTCTTTGCGGGAGTACATCAAACAGGAACCGTTGACAGAGTACATCAAACAAACAGAACCGCTGCAGGAGTATATCAAACAGGATTCTACCGAGTATACAGGCGATGAGCTTCTCCGGAACGCATTGCTGGGCAAAACTAATCATAACCACCACCAGAGGTAAAAATACTTAATTTATATATATTATAATATAAATAAGTATAATAATAATATATATTTCGTATTTATATCTATTATGCACAATAATTTAAGACAACGAAGCACTAAAATTGACAGCTTAGTGTATATTATACTTACTGTGTAAAAATATTTGAAAATTGCATTCAAAATCAAACATTTATCTCTTATTCAATTAAAGCCTTTTTTGAATAAACTGGATATAATCATGATCGTATATGGTTCGTTTATTCTTTTTCACTATACGTAACAACACAACATGGCCATAATGTATTAACGACTGTTACGAAAAATATATATTTTTTGTCTCTCATCACAAAATAATACTTAATTCATTAATTGTGTGTAAGATATATCAAAATAACAAACTAAAAAATGCTTAATATAAATTGTATACTTTTCATAAAATACATTTTTATAAGTTATAATTTACTTTGCGACTTGTACAATTTGAAACCTATAATGTTGATCATGACACTCTACCGATAAGTATGTCCTTTCATCGCATATTAAATATGCGTTATAGGTTGGCGGTGAATTAAATTCAAACGTTATTCAATAAGTTTTGTTTGTTTAGTCCGATTTAGTTTTGAGGTATTTCTGTTTATTCCCATACAATAAATCACGTGTATTACACAATTGCATATACGACTTAAGAAACAGTAATTTAACAATTGATCCGTGTGCTCAGGTACGGCGACAAAGACGTCAAACCATCGGTATCAACCGCATCGGACAGCCAAAACTCGTCCCCCGGACCGCAGTCCATGCAAGATGTTACGTCGTACCCGTCGACATCCACTGTGGATATGCAAGACGTGCTAGCAACAACTAGTAACTGTAGCAACGGCATCAACGGCAACACGATCGTCATGATCGACGATGACATGCCGTCGATGTCGCTATTGGTGGCCGGCGACGGGGCCTCAGCACAGAACGTCGATGATCTCCTCTTGCCAGACTTTGACTTCCAATACATCGATGGCCTGGACAGCGACATGTCTCAGTCGTTCCAGCAGTACTGCCCCACTAGTCAGGGGTTCGTATCCTTCATCGCCGCAGAGGTAAATATGCCTTTTTACACCATAACATAAAATAAATATTTATATATTAAATATATATCAGATAATTTTGGGCTTGTCGCCAAAATCCAATATTATGACACGGACGTTTATTTTTGAATACATCTTTTTACTACCACATAGCACCACGAATGACTAAATCCTTTCTGCTGCAGATCTCTATCACAATACATACTTTCTTACCTACATCGACTGTTTTTTTTTTAAATTATAAATCATTCGTATGCTTTTTCAAAATGTATAAACTACTTTCCAAACGTCTTTTCGTATTCCAAACGATTTGTTAACATTGATTAAGAAAAAAAAAATAGCTATAAAACTATATTTACGCAAATACGTATCCAGTTTATTTGCAAGAAAATCTTTAATCCCTACATAAATCGAATAATTATGCATTTTAGAAGTCGTCGATCCCCATCATTTACTAAACAATTATCAATCATATTTATTACGTAACTATTAATATATAATAGTTAGGTACTAGGTGCAGTTGTTATAACGTACGTATAACTGATATAATATTGTTTTAAACCAGTTAGCATTAAACGTTTTGCGAAATCATACATGATTCTGCAGTGAGCTGGTTTTAAAATATAGTATGTATAATGTACATGCATATTGATAATGCGTGTACATGCAATAGTGACACTATTTATATAGAGTCGCTTTATGTAGATTAATTTAATCACGTATATTAATGCTTTATTATAATTGTTCTTCAAATATTCGCAAAATTATAGCTTAAACATTATGTTGATTTTAATCACACGCCATAATTAGTCGCGAATAGCTATTATTAATAGTAAGAAAATATATTCAACAAGAATTAAAATAAGTGGACAATATTTATTCATGCCGATATAAAATTTCGTCTTATTTTCATAATACAAAAAGAGATAAAACTATATTATATATTAATTGAAATTAAAAGTTAAACTTAAGTGTCACATGAAAACAATACTATACAATAACCTATGTACAATAGTAGTTTATAATTAAACACAATAAATTATACCAATAATCAGTGGTACACTTGAGAAGTCTGATGACATTATTGACCGTTAATGCCACTTAAATTTGATCTAAGTATTAATATTTAACACTTTAATACTTAGGTATACATTTTATTAATACGATTTATAATTGAAGATAATAATAATAAAATCAATTTTAAATTACTCGGGAATCAAAAAAATTAACTATCTCTTTTATGGTCACAAACAATTAGATTGTATAATAATTAATTATACCAATACCTCGCTGGATCACCCAAAGCTAATGCAAATCTTTTCGGTCGGTCATTAAATTACTCGAACCACTATTAATTATTGTTATCTCCGGGAAAGTATATTTAATAAATTTTCATTTTATTTTATTTTATTTTGAGTTCTAGATAATTAAAAATATTAATTTAATTGGGATATTAACATTACATTTTTCATATACATTTTCGTTCATAATATATTTTTAACACACATGCCTATTTTAACATTTATTTACAAATTGTATGTTTTAAAAATAAAGAAAAAAAAATTCGATATATAAAAAAATGTATTTTGTATTTAATCTATGTTTGAGTATTTTAGACATAACATTAATATTAATTGATATAAATATATTTACAATAATAATATAACTAAAATATATGTATCTAAAACTATTTTTTTAAATGTTTTTACTTGATATTCAGTGAGAACTGATAGATTTGGCGTTAACACTAATATATTATAATATTTTATTATAAAAAGTCTATTTTGCATAAATTATTTCAAAAAATAATTTTTTGTATGATTTTTGTTTTTATGATTATTTAAATTTAACATATATTTTTTATTGGCCGTAAAAATAATAATTGGGAATTTATTTTAATACTTTTGATGAATACGATACTTGTATACATCTCAAGAGTTAAGGTTGTTTCTCGTGCCTTAAATTTATGGCCACAATGGTCATCATCGCACATATTATTATTACATATTTTATAATAGTATCAATAATAATATGTTGTTATATTCCGTTTGTGTAACGCAGGTGGCGAACATATCGCAAATCCCGGCCACGGTAGTGCTGGATCACCGGGAACTGGAACAGGTGTCAACATCATCTTCGTCGTCCCCACCTGTTCGGCCGGCTAAGAAATACAACCGTCGTTCACACCATGCTAACGGCAAGACGAAACAGTCGGCCGGCAGCGGCACCGGAACGTCGATTGCTGGTTCCGGCGGCGGAGGACCGGCCTCCGTGTCAGGTGACGACCAGCCGCCCGGGCACCCACCCGCCAAGAAAGAACGGTCGCTGCACCACTGTCACATATGCAGTAAAGGCTTTAAAGACAAGTACTCAGTGAACGTTCACATACGCACCCACACCGGTGAAAAGCCGTTCATGTGCACCGTGTGTGGCAAGAGCTTCCGGCAAAAAGCTCACCTGGCCAAACACCAGCACACACACACCACACCTGCCAAACCGGCACAATCGTTATCGTCCGTCACGCAATCCGTTAAAGGCAGTGGCGGCGGCAGCCGAAGGTCCACGTCCAGATAGCCCGGATTAGGGCCGACTATCACCACCGAGTCACCGTTATCACCATCGCCACACTCACTAACGACACTACCACCATTTACCAATAATCGAATACCAATACCAACGTCCAAAACCACCACCACCGTTGACCTCTGACCTATAATTCCTACAGCTTCCCGGAAACGCGCCGAAATCGAACGATGAAAAAAATCGGACGTATTCCTCATCTGCGGATTTGTACTTACATCCGTTTTGTGCGCATAGCGTGCAAATTATTATTGTTATACTTATGTAAAGGCGATCGTCGTGTGCGTGGTACGGTACGTACACACTACACACGCGAGCTTTATTTCGACGACTCGGCCAATCTTTTTCTCCACCCGGAGAAATCGTTTCTTATGTGATGATTGATAAGTTAACCTCATTAAAAAATAATATTAATGTAATAATAATCGCTTTACGAATCAAAATATTCAAGAGTATTGTTTTTTTTTACGTGTAACTTTTTTTTTATTATAATTTTTAAGTTTATATACGCCGTGTACATGATATAATATTTTTCTACGTTATAATAAGATTTACATTTTTTAAAAACGATTGATTATAACACATATGCATACATTTATACCTAACATATTAATACATATGTAGGCTTATAAATATTCGATCTATATTTATAAAATAATATTATCGTGTACTATTCCGTCCTGAGGCCTGTGATAGAAATGAACACATTGCAGCTATAATAATGTTGCGAAACGATATTGATGTAATATTATTTAGTCACGTTTTTGTGTATTATAAAATATATATATTATATTATTATTATTTTGTTGTTATAAAAATGTTTAGTTTTTATGTTGTATTCGTTTTAATATGCGTGTTATAGGTATTCCTAAAGATTACCTTGACACCGGACTTTAATTATTAAGTTATCATATTAATTATATACTATAAGTGTGTGTACGTACTAAAGCAAAATAAAGTTTAAAATAAAACTAGGTAATTTATTCGTGTTACTTATTTTTGTTAAGAATTTTAGGCCTATAATACTTAAATTGAATTAAACAAATTAGAAACGTAAGTATTATTTAGGTAGCCAAAATGTTTTTTCTTATTTTTTTTTATTTTTATTATTATTATCATTATTATTATTATTATTATTATTATTATTATTATAATTTTATTATTATTATTATTATTATTATTATTATTATTATTATTATTTTTAATATTAATATTATTATTTGTATTATTATTTAAAACCCGTAGTAATATTTGTACTAAAGTAATATTATTATTATTTTTAATTCCATACGATGACGATGAAGTTTTTCATTCATATTATTTGAATACTTGCCAAATAGCAATAGGAACAATTTAAATTTTATAATAATATCTATTTCTTGTGCCATACACAATAATAATCATGACATTATAATAAAATGTTTTAATACATGACAAATTTTAACTACTACACTTTTTCAATATTATAATTAAGAACATCGTTTTAAATTTACACTTTTCTACTGAAAGTGCATATGTTTTCTTTTTATAACAAATTTCACCTTTTATATTCATAAATTAAATTTATCTCAATTTATTAATAAATACTTATATACGTCATTCCTGCAATAATTTTGACTGTGATTTATAAAATGAATTATCTTTATATATTTTCTCATTATATTTAAAATAGTAACACTCCATTATTTTATTTTATAATATATAACTTAAGAGAATTTTTTTTATATACCTGTGGTTTTATTTCGAACAATAAATATTAATGTTATCGTACATGTAGGCCAAATGTATATCATTTTCATGTATACCAACTCAGTATTTTTATAAGTTTTTTTTTTTGTTCGTATCTGTTTTTGTAAAATTAATGAAAATTATTTATTCCTAATGAATTGTACATTTATAATTGATATATATATATATATATATATATATGTATGTATATTTTACATTCCATATTATTATATATATATTTATTATACAATATATATATTATATAGATACTAGATATCGATAAATATATACACATATGTATATATATATATATATATATATATATATATAATGTATATATATTTTATATATATTTTATATTTTCATATTAGCTTGTTTTTCCTCAAATCCCATTTGTGTGTGTATATTATGCTTACAAAGATATATATATATATATGTACCAATACATAAAATATAAATTATTATGATTATTATTTTTATTAAAAGAAACATCAAATTATTATAAACAGTTATTATAATATTGTTTATTTTAATAAATTTAAATATAAAAATATTTTAGTAAAAGCAATGATCACAGAACAATATGCATGTAAGCGTAAACCAACACTATTTTAGATTAATGAAGTTCATCCAGTGGCGGCTCGTGTGCTTTGAAAGTGGTAGGGCGATATAAAATTGCTTATTTATGGAAAGTATCAAACTCAAATAATTTTAATAATAGTTATTGAATTAAATTCATTTAATATATATATATTGATAATGAAATAATAATTTATTACGAGTTAAGACTGCACAAGGTATATAATAAGCATACGCAAGTTCGGAATCCGTGCATATCGAGCGATTAAAATCATCGCCCCGGCGGCAGTATTATTATTGTGTTTCCCCTTCTTAGTTTTTGTATTCCGATTATAGTTATGACGAGCGACTTTTAACATCTCCCAAGCATCTCATGCGCTGCTCGCGGTCCCGGCAAATCGTTATTGGTTATCGATTTTCAAAAATTTTAAACTCTCATTATCTAATAATGTTTTCATAATATTTATTTGTGTAAATATAGGAAACACAATTTTTATTTTTGAAAATATTATACTACAATATAAATTTGAAATTTGATATTTAACGTATAAATTAGTAACAAATGATAATTTTAGAAGGGGAGCAATCGCCTCATCGCCCTCGTATCAACGAGCCGCCACTGAGTTCATCCCATATTGGGTATTACATTATTTCATCGGTTACTTCAATTTTGTGTTTAAGCGACAATTATGTACTGAACAAGGCGATGTTATTATATATTTAACTAATATGATCAGCATTTTATTTTTTATGATATAAAAATAACTGGTCTGCACAAACATTAATAATCATATTATTTATAAAGTATTATCGAGATTCATGTTCATAAAACAATGTCAAATCATAAAATTATACTTAGCCTCTTTTGTTGATAACAACAGACTAATTAATTTGATATATATTAAACTACATATTATAATATATTTATGTGCAGTGTTTCAATTAAACGCGATCAAAAACATACCGTGTCGGGAATAATATTGAAGGAAAATTGTATGAATATTATGGTATCGTATTTTTAATACATTACATTATTGATCTACAATTTTCAACAGTCAACATAACGTTTTATTGTGTTATTAGCTTATATTTATATGTATACATAAAGTATCTAATTTGCCTTTAAAATTAATTTGGTTTAAATTCTCACGATTCGCATGTGTTTACAACAATATTTATGTACAATAATGTATTATATAGTGTACACTGTACATTCTACGTAAATACGTATATTTTCGCTAGGATCACTAAAAACTAAAATATGAAAACTTATTAGTAAGATAAATGCAATTTTTGATTAATATCTAATAATATATAATTATACGATAACATTAAATAAACAGCTCACTAATGTTTTATACAAATCTCATAGGCTGCTATTACATGTGTTAAAATACAATCATTGTTGTTATTGGAATTTCAATATCATTTCTATCGACACTATAAACTAATTTCGTGCTACTTACTTGAAAGTTGAAACAAAAAGATAAAATGTCTATAAACATTAATACTAATACAAAAACACCTTGTAATTATTCAATTTTTGTAATCCAGCTGTATAAAAATTGCCTATATAAACTCCTTAAAATGACTTTAACATGACATGTATTACATAAAGTTATACAATATACCATACTAAATACCTACAATCAACATTGAATCGATCTATTAATATAAAATGATTTTATTTTTTTTAATTTGAGTCAATATAAACAATTATTATGCAAACTTGTTCACAAAAAATGTTCAATTATTTCATATTATTATGCCTACAATAAAAATATAATTAGTATCAAATAATGATAATTGTCAATATTAAATAGTTAAGAAATATATTATAAAATAATTTATTTGAACATTTTTAATAAAATTTACATATGGGTTATCAAGTTCTTAATTAAATGTTATACGCGTACAATACAATTAAAATACTCAATAAATATACAGCTATGATTCGATGGTAATAAGTTATACTGCAGATACCCTAATGGTCTACGTTTTTCCTAATAAGACTAAATAAGTAATATTTTTATACATATTTAAAATATAGTTATAGGTAAAATATTATTTCTTATAAATGTAATTTATTCATCTGTCGAATTGACAAAAAAATATATCATGTTTATGAGATGATGACGAATATAGTTATAGATAATCATTTATAGAATTGCAAGTGCTGTAAAACTTTAAATAATTCTAATCTAGAATAACCATTGAATTTAATACATAATTATTTCGAGTGTTTAAATTTGATGACGTCAAATATCGGTGCGATATGAACTAAATATTATAATACATGGTG
This sequence comes from Rhopalosiphum nymphaeae, assembly GCA_036289425.1. Taxonomy (NCBI): domain Eukaryota; kingdom Metazoa; phylum Arthropoda; class Insecta; order Hemiptera; family Aphididae; genus Rhopalosiphum; species Rhopalosiphum nymphaeae. Next base: position 9,539,621 of record JAZAQC010000005.1, read on the forward strand.
TGAAGCGTATAATATTCATGTGTAACCATTATGTATATAGGTACACGAAATTGATGGAAAAATATTTAAAAATAAAAAATAGAAAGGAAAAGAATCATGTGATAATATAATGTGTTGGTGTTGAGATGCAGACATCCCACAGGGAACGGACCGGAGAATTTTTATTGGCTTTAATTAAACTTAATTGATTTCAATTGAAAAATACGCCGGAGACCCCGTCGTATACGCGATGGTGATGTGATACTGTGCGGGTATTTTTTTTTTGTTTTGTTATTATTATTATTTTTTTTTTTTAGAGGAAAAATAATGCATTTTTTTGTTCGTCTAAGGAACGGAACCGTTAAATCTACCGTCACGTTAACTCATAAAGAATTGAAATCGGTCGTTTTCATTTGTGCGTGCGTGCTTTTTTCGACTTAACTACTTGAGTGTCACAAATTGTACGGATACGATGTAAAATAAACGTATTATATACAATATACATTATATGATGTAATGTTATACGATCATAATATAATATATACCTACTACGCGTACAGTTTTATCTCTGTATCGAGAAATGTTATTACTTAATAGTATTATTATGCGGCACATTTAAAATTGTTATTGTTATCTTAATAACCATAAATTATGTTGTAAAAAATATATATGTTTTTGGGATCAATTAGTTGAAATTTACACTTACAACATTTAGATGGACTCAGTTATTATCATTTAGGTATATGCTATAGGTATAATAAATCTACCTTTATATTTTACTCAATTATTACTATTATAAGTGAAAATTTATAATATAGTATTATATATTATACTTATACGACGTTGTTATAAAACTTGTAACTTACAGTATGAAATATAGATAAATTTAAAACTTTTTAATCAAATATCCGTTTTGACCTTACACTTGATGACCTATTTTATGCGTATTTTTAGGTTCTGAGCAAAATGATAAAAGTATTGATTTACAGTAATTTCATTTTATTTTATATCTGTCACCACATTTTGAGACATTGAAAATACTTCAATTTTCCACTTTGAAGATGGTGAAAAATAAGATATATGTAGTTGTCACCTTAGAGGACAAAAAACAAAAAAATTCTGTTACTTTTTTAATAATCAGAAAAAAAAACAAAAAAAAAATTAAATATAATGAACATTTTTACGTTAAACCGATTACGGACAAAATTAATTTGTTTATTTTGTAAAAAAACAAATAATTATATAGGTAGTATATGAAACGTTCATAAAATATTTATTTTATCATTTTCTATGTGATATAATTTTCAAAATATTTTGACTCTTTTTGAACTATTTATAAAAATGAGAAATTTGTATATATTTTTTCACTTATCAATAAATGTCAATAAAAAATTATTCACTGGGTCAAAATATATGAAAATTTAATACAAGATCTCCTATTTATGTTTTTCTTATATGTATAAAATACATTATCATGATTTTTTTTTTATTCATTTAAAGATCAAACTTTTATAAAGTCACAAAAACTTACAAACCACAAGTATTTTGTAATAAGATATTTAATACAATGTTCCTCGTAAGTATAAAATATACAGTCACAATTATTTTTTATAGAGATTTGAAGTTCAAATTAGGACAATACTACATATTTAAATAATGAATAATGATGTAAATTATTTCGTTTTAATTTTAAAAAAATATTCGTAGGAACTTAAAGCTGATAGCAGACTGTTTTTGCACAAAATCATTTATCGTGTACAATGATATATAATTGCATTCAAATTTGATACATCTATTGTAGTATCCCACTCGATACTTATGATGTACAGCAGAGTGTTACTCGCTTGTCTACTTTTATTTTTATTCGAAATTTAAATTGATTTAAATGATTAATTAATAATTTCATAATTTACAGGACGTTATGTAATTCTTCGATGCCTAAATATAATTTCGTCAGATTGATTTAAAAATGTATATTTATATTAAATCCCGAATATTCGAATCATAAATTATAACAATTTAAACCCACAAGCAACATTAGTATATTCAGTTATGCTGGTACTTAATAATTGCTACTATAGTATGTTAAAATAATAACAAAATATTATTATAAATAATATTATATATTATATTATAATATTATTTTTATTATTTTTTTAAAAATAATGTTGTACTTAGAACCTAATGGAAATCTCTAACAAAATTTTTATATTAAACCTAAAATGCATTTTTGGATTTTGTTTTTAACTTAAAGTTATATTACTTGTGTGGCAATTGAATTATTTTTAACTAATTTTAATCAAAAATGTTTAGAAATAAAATAAATATTATATGAGTTAATGCAACTATTTATTATGTATTTATATATAAAATACTTTGAAATATTATGAGACATTCTCTTCAGATCCATTTATATGCTCATAACCAAGCCTTACAATATGCTTTGCAGTATTTTTAAATATTTTGAATAGCGTGAAAGAGAGCTAGTAGAAATATATTACTTCAAAAACATATTATAATTTATAATCATGCATAATATTTATTCGTTATATATGATTTATAAAGTAATATTGTCGAATAATTTATCACTAACCGAGCGTAACCTACATTTTCTTATGAAAGAGAATTTTTTGCATAGACTTTGTATCAATATTTATAACAGGTAGCATAGAAATGTACGTCACTCTATAATATTATAGTATAAATAGAGTATCAACCGTATTTTTTATTATTGTCAGCATCATTTTTTCCAACTGCATTTTTATAAATATTATTACTGTCATTGGATGACACATTATGTGTTTACTTAAATCTATACTTTAAGATTATTTAAAATGTTGATATATGCAGAGTAAGATATTATTCATTTAAATAATTTTTAAATACGATTATATTCAAATAAAAACAACGATTTTGATCTGATTAATTAAAAAAAATTAATTGTTGTCAAATAGTAAAAAAAAATTATCTTTTTGAAAACTATCTGAATAGTGTTTTATTTTAATAATTGTAAAAAAATCAATTAAATAATTATTTGTAAAACAATTTGCCCAATTCCTGATATAACTTAATTGTTATTTGAATATCAAACATTTCTAAAAAAAAAATAATAATTTTCATTAAATATTAATAACATTACCTCCGTTGAATTGTATAATAATATAATATTTATATAATATTTAATAGATAAACGTAAGCTAATAATTAAAACTCATTATTTTTTTTATTATTATTTAAAGATGATACCTCATGGTGAAAATAGTACAATATAAAATTATAGGTAATATATAGGGAAATTTAATAGATACAATACAATAGTTAAGCGAAAAAAAGAAACTAACAAAAGAAATAAAAAAGTTATTGTAGTCAAAATTCCAATTATTAATAACAGATTAATACTAGACCTTACTTTAACATCCAGTTTTAATATAAAAATTATTTTTTGTTAACATAGGAAAAAGAATTAAATTTAAAATTTAAGTCATAATTAACATATAGATTTTTTTAAATTAATATAAAACTACTACAATTAATTCAGTAGATATAAGTTTTAATCCGAAATATTATGTTACTATATAGCATTTTATAAGTACCCATAAAATATATATAATATGTAATGATAAACTCACCAGCATCATACGAGAGATTAAAATACTAAAATTTGTAAGAAAAGTAATTAACAATATAAATATCTTTAGTTATGTACTTTTATTTGAAAAAAGAAAAAAATGAAACATATAAATAGATCTAGAAAATAGGTTCTTACCTAATCTTATTAATAACGTCAGTTTATAGTAATAGACAAAATTTGAATTTATTTTCGACTAAAACATGATCAGTTCAATTAGTTTGCGTTATATCTTATTATTATATAATAGTAATTATTCCTTTTCAAGTTGCTTATTCATTAACAATTTAATCATCCTTCTTTTCTGAAATTAACTTATTAACTTTTGAAAATGTGTATATAAGAAAATAATTACAACCAGATAAACATAATGTCCTTCAAAATACTAATCCATATGAAATATACTGTATAACATAATTCAAACAAAAAAAAATATGTATCATAATAAAATAAAACAGAAAAAAGTTGAAATACTACATATTCGAGAACTCATTTAACCGTGTTTGAAATATTTACGTATTTTTTTTTTATATTGAATATCATAAATAATATTACATTCTTCAAGATATACAGTTTTGGGATCAGTATACTTATATACACAAACCTTGGAATGTAATTACAATATCAAAATTCTCATAGATTATCGCTATGCTATGAAAAAGTATAGCTAGTGCCTAATAATACAATACATTTTAATAACACATACTCACTTTAAATACTTTAATAGAACGTTTTTGTTTATAATTACATTACTACTAGACTTAGTCATCGATCAATTTTTTTTTTACCAAAACAAGAACCATTTTTTTAAACGTACAAATTTTACAAGCTAAATTTGTGTCACAAGTATGGTGACCCTATGTATAACATATTATAATACATACAACATATTATAAACACATAAACAAATAAATATATATATATATATTATATATATACACAGTATTAATTTAGAAATATTTCTCTACAGTAGTATTAAAAATATAATTTTTAATATAATAATGTAAATAATGATTCAAGTAAATTAAGCTTTAAACAATTTTTTAATTTAATAATGTAGAAATAAATAATATAGTACTCTTATAAGAAATAAATGCAAGAAAAATGGTGGACTTTAAATAATATATATACAATATATAATGTATATATTATTATGTATATAATATGTATTTTATTATATATATTATATATGAGTAGTGTATATATATGGTGATTATATTATAATTTACAAAGTAAACAATAATAAACGTAAAACAAGATATTTAATCATTTAAGTCAATAAATTAACTTTGCATAATACTTATCGTTATCATATTAATAGTTGGCGCACACACGTTATATTTTAAAAATTATGCGTATTTATGTGCTTAACGAAATATCATATATTATTTTACCTTTAGTATATTGGATTCAATATTTGAAATTTAAAATAATGATAAATTGTTATGTGTGTTTCTTGTTTATTCAAACGTAAGGATATTAAAGTAAAGTCTATATCAATTACGTTTAATCGTTAAAATTATATTGAATTATAATGAATATTAATTGTTTTCTAATTTTGGAAATTAAATGGTATCAATGACTATATTTAATTCTGTACATAGGAATTTGGTTCATTAATCTATGTACTTTATCCATCTTAGTGTACACAAAATTCGATATACTGATTTTCAGGTTTATCTAAACCTGTAACATAATTAATATATTAAACTATACTCAACGATGTGTATGTACACATAACAGTACAACATTAATATATGCTAACATAATTCTAATACTTATACATCCTACCTTATATCTAAAAGTATGCAACGTTTGAACATCGGAGTAAACATTTCAATTAAAGCAACTGCAGCAATAATTCTACAATCAGAGATAATATTATATTGATTAATTATCGTATCATTCATATTGATATTTTATAAAGATTATCGACTCATGATTTGATGATTGGTTATTGTTGATATGATGATAATTGCAACACAAAAAACTACCAATTGGTTCTAAAAAAAATGTTAATATATTATGTTATCTTAATAGTTTTTCTAATTGTTATTAAAATGTTCATAATTATTAAAATACTCGTAATACACCTATATTGACTATATTGTAATATTTATAAAAAACATTTTATTCTCGCAAGGTCCAATAAATTCGATAGTTGTTGATTTAATATCCCATCGCAATAATAACGCACGATAACTTGAAAATATAAATAATTCTTCCGCACAATCGTACAATTATAATATAATATATTTATAGGATCTCTGTAGTTTATATAAAGAGTATATCTTCCTTCGGGAGTTTTTCTTTAGTTTTTATTCATATTTTTATAGCTGTATCTATCTTTAATTGTTAATGATACAACTGTCAAATTAGTATAAAATAAGCAAAAAAATTAAACAATGTACTAAATTCAAAAAGTTGATTAATGTGTGACATGAATGGAAACATCAAATCGGTATTATGAGTTGTATTCTTGAAAAATAATATAACTCCCAACATATGTCGAGCGTTAAGTGTACCGTAATATATATTAAAATAAACGTCGGAATATAATATCCATATATAAGTATTAGAATACAATAATATAGTTTAAAATAGGTAGTCATATTATAGTAATTCATTATATAATAATAATATATTAAATATCGTAATAATAACAATATAGTGTACTCGTCTGCCACCGCAAAAGTGTAGGTAGTAAGTATCCTGAATCCGGGCGACGAAGACCGCGGCAGGTCGTCACCGTGGGAATTACACGTAAATGTTAACGTTCCACATATATAAAAACATAAGCCTCAAAGTATATATGGTCTATATAATATCATTGTTATATAAATATATATATATATATATATGAGTATATCGTCTGTGAGGATATGGGAGGAAAAAATAATATCGTATTATACAAACAACGAACGGGACACGGCCACCATGTGAAACCATATGCTTAACATGAGGGCCGCCGCCGTCGCTGACGGGTCGCGTGCCGAAATCCCTTTGCCCGCGCGCACGAGCCCTTCCGCGCTGCGCCCGCACCCGCATAGCAGCACCCGATGAAAACCTGACTGCGACCCGACGACCGAACACTATAATGTGTATATATTGTATATACGCGTGTAATATCTGCGCATATACATATTATTATTACAATAGTAATTTTGATGATTTCAAGTGCGTGTGATATTACGACCCACCCGAACCATTCTTTACACCAGCACCACCACTACCACAGCAACACTGCCACGGGATCGCATCATAACAGTTTACAGTAACTGTGCCCCTGGATGTTATGTTATCGTTTTCCCAGATGATCGTAATTTAATTATCGTCTTTGTTTTTTTCTTAAGACGATAAACTTCAGTCATTCAGTCATCACGTATTGCACTCCTGCTAATATTATATTATATTCAACTGCAATCGATTTCATATTCGTCATTGAACGATCAACATCTACATATTATTATAGTGAAATATTTCCCACGAAGTACAAACTACCACAAACGACAATTTATTATAGCTCCAGGTTCGGATTAAGGGGGTGATAGAAAACACGTCTCCGAAGCCCACATATTATGTTAAGGGCCCATGTTTATATCAGTTTAACATTTTATCACGTGGTTATTTAAACTTTTAAAAATAAAAAATATTAAATTTAAGATAAACTAAAAATGGTAAGAGTAGATAATCATTCTAATGTACTCCATTCGATTTTGAATTAAAACCTCTCAAAAGAATATAAACTTATAATTACTTTCTTATCAGAAAAGATATTGAAGACTGGCAAAACACACAAAATTGTAAAACCATCGCTTCGCTCAGAATCTAAAAATGCACAGTACAATATATATTTTATATTTGTGTGAAAATAATAATATATACCAGTTAATACCTCATCGAACATTATATTATCGTCATAAACTATAGTATTTAAAGTATCATTACTAGACCGTAATTTCAACTATATTGTTTGATTTTAGGATATTTCTACTATTTTTACTCGGAAAGATGAAAATAATAATTATTGTACCAAATATTTTTTATCAATGATTGAATTTTAACCGTTTTGTCAAAATTAATTTAATCGGATACTTATACATAATATATATGCTGCGTACATATGAGTATTATTATTGAAATACAAGTCTATTAAAAAATAAATAACAAGTAAGCTTATGCCGACAGATTTATAGTAATGTATGAAACAAACAATTTACTTAAGTTGAACAGAAAAGAAAATATTAAGTAAAAATGAACAATTTTGCTTTCAGTTTTCGAAGATTTCAGAAACTTCAGATATTATACTGGAATATGTTTTGTATTAATCCATTTGTTTAATTAATAAACATTAACATATTTTACGTTAATAATATTTATATATATACAAATTTGAACTTTTATTTTTTTATTGAAAATAATATGATATAATAATGCATATAATTAGCTATTAAATTTAATATTTACTAGATTTCAAAATTAATAAAAAATTGTTTAATTAATGATAACAATATGCGCCCTTTATTTATAACTAACATTTAAAAGTATTACCACTCGGTGTCCGAAAAAAGATCTAGAATAATTGTCTTCAATTAGATTTTTGTTCGACATTCATACAGATAGGCCTGTTCGCATTTATTTAAAGAGTGTCTACAATTGGAAGATAGTCCGCTATTGAGAAACGTTCGCTAACTAAGGTTAACGCTGTATACTTAATATATTATATATAGTACTATACAATATTATAATATAATTGAATCCGGTATACTTGTGTGTCGAAAATAATTGTTCATTTTTTTTTTAACATTAGGTACACGACGCAAACATAAATCGTAATTTTCGTGAAACCTGTTTTTACGTTTATTTACTGATTATAACTCAAAGTAGATATATTATATAGGTACCCACTCGAAATAATATTTTAATGAGTTACCAAAAATACTAAGCAAAGTAAATAGATATACAATATACATATACTGGATAATGTATAAGACTGTATTTATGTATTTATATAAAAAAATAAAAAAATAATTTATGTTTCAACAATTTTTACTATCACATTAAACACTATTTTTATCATTAAATTCATACTTAAATATTTTTAATTTATAATTTTTGTATATTTATATCATTGTTTATTCATATTATAATATTCTAATACCTACGTATATTATTAGTTATTAGTAATTACTTATTACGTATACGATATACACTGTACATATTGTTTATGAAAAAAATGTCCTTAATTTGTCTACATATTACACCTATATAAATGCATAACATATACAATATATCGAACGAACGCATGTTTACTAATTGAGTTGTACTCGAAATTGAAGTGAAATTATTGCTATATAGTAATATAAATATTTAATATACATTATACATTTAACAGTCAGCTTTAGTACAAGGTTAATCGGCAATAGGCTCATTTTTTTCATTGCCTATAAAGTGTATAATATAACATATATAAAATATTACATATTTTTTATAACTTGTATGAAGCATAATATATGTAATATACTTATGTTTGGAATCGGATTACTCCTCCAACTCATAATATCAGGTGATCCGTATCGTGTTACCTACACTATTGGTTAATTTTCAAACGTTATGTATAATGGCAAAACGATTACCTATACCTATATTATATTATATTGTATAGGCACCTATAAATATCTTCAGAACATATTTTTATTATATGCGATAAGACTAAATTTACTTTTAAATTTAAACTTGTAAGCACTTTATTTCATATTGTAATTTGTATTACCTATTGATTATTGATTTTATTAATACAAATATATGTATATTATTGGAGGTTTGATTATTGTTCTCACAAAAATATTACGTTTTAAATGAAAGTATTTTCTATTTCTGACAAATGCTTTTGGAAAAGGAAGTACTTAGATATAAATAGAAAAAACTTAAAAAAAAATTAGTTAAATAAATAAAGATCAGTTAATAGGTATTTTAGGTACTTATATGATTTTAGAATAACAAGAACATTAAAAGAAAACTCCGTATATGGTATTCAAAATAAAATATTTTGATAGGTATATTATTTCATAAAATAATAAAATTCTAAAAGATGAAGATATTTTTCTTAAAATCTATTTGGTCAACGCTGCAGATAATTGTAGAAAACGCATTTTGGATGTAAGTAATCGCTGATTTTTTTCCAATCCTAACCGTTTCATTTCAAATAATATACTCCTGAAGAGTATGTTTCTACATGATCGATGATGACGAAACTTTCTGTTAGTATAGCATATAAGTTTATACGAGATAGCTACATTAATAAGAATTAAATATACTACCAGAAGCGATCCAAGCTGTAATTTTTATTATATTACGTTATAGCCGTTATTAGCAGGACCGTCCCCGGGGCAGGGCGAGTGGGGCCTCGCGCCCAGCGTTTTCACCGCAGTTGACAGGCTCCCCTTTCATAGATACAATAAAAAAAGTCAAGTTGATGAGCAAAAAAAAAATGTACATATCGTTTTTTTTTCATATAAAACTGTAAAAGAAAAAGTTACCTGCTACTTAGCTATAATCTCTATAAAAAAAAAGAAATTGCCGACCAATTAAAATATGATGATATTATTATTGATCAATTCGCGGATTTAAAAATTAGAAAAGTTAACTTTTAATACATTTTTATATTGTTCTGCTATTACTATATTTTATATTTATTGTCTTATTTTGCCAATATTATTATTTATTATATTAAGTTTGTTTATATGACATGTTGCGTTATTCATTTATTTACTTATTCGTATTGTTGTAGGTGCAAGGTACTTTATTTGTTAAGACTATTTGCGTACATTTAAGTTTCAAATTTGGAGAGCTATGTATGCAACTGACTCTCGATAGTGCCATTTTAAACATTTTAAGCCCAGCAATTTTACTCTGTCTCGAGCCTCGCAAATCATCGGGATTATAGACTAAGTAATCGTCAAAAACATAAGAATTGATTGCTAAGTATTAACAACTATTAATAGTCTTTTATATTTTTTTATATATGTCATCAATAAGTATTGACTATATTATACTCAGTGAAAATATTTCAGAATTTATTTAGTATTATTTACAGTAGAGAATTAAGATAAATGGATTAGAATAGGAGTGTAGATTAACAATATATAGGGATATCCCGCATGCAATTATTATCTGTTCGTCTAAACTTTAAATGCTAATTTGAAAAATGAAAATATGTTTATACAGTAGTAATGAGAAAAATAATTTGAATCAAAAACAGGCTACTGTTTAAAAAATAGTAACATAATTTTAAAAAATCATTATGATAGCAAAAGTAAAATTAAATACTACCCATATAATGAGTGCTTAAGATGTCGTAAAGAAAAAACACATCACTATGTAGGCAAAGCTTAGGTACGTATAAACACAAATCTTGTAGCGATACCACCGCATGCTGCAGCTTTGTTTGTAACACGAAAAGATTACATACTCGAATAATGTGCTCAATTGGTACAACAAACGCCACCACAGGTTTCGCGCGTCTATATGTACATAATATAAATAAGTACTGTTATATATGGTGCGTGTGATGAGAGGGCCGTGACTTTTGCGTGTTAAATTACCCGCTTTTCTAAAACGGTGTGCAACGCCACAGGGGTATAAATGTATAAATGTATAATAGTATACATTAATCTCGCTTGGACACTCGTCGAAATATGTATACATAATAATAATAATAATAATATATTGTATTTTTACCACTTATATAATGTGATGGGAATCGACGCGAGAACAGACGTTTATCACGGAGACGATCGCGTCGATCGTACATATTATTATGTAGGAATAGGTACTGCACGCAGAGTACATACAGTAGCACGCAATATATATATATGTATGTGCATTACGTGCATGACGACGAAAAAAAAATAATAACAATAATAATAAGGGCTCCTAATAATCGTCCCGCATTTTCGAGGCTAATCACCCTCCGCATCAGTGTTAAAAGGTCTATATGTATGTGACAATGTATATATTATATATGTTACTCAGGTTATAATATATGGTGCGTGCACGTCGTTACGGCTGAGCAGCGACTCTGTGTGGACGTGCATGGAAGGGAACCCGGTTTAATACAAAATTCTTAAAAAAAAATTGTTCGCATCCGTTGAACAAATTTGATAAACGCACCGATTTTGAGGTAAATTTTTAATAAAGAAATTCGAATATGTTCGGCACTTTTGTTAGTGATTAGCAACTGCACCCCGTCGTTTAGTTTGACTTCCGGAAGCAATGCGTATGTCATAATATATTTATTACTTATCTGATCGACTCTCTACACTCCCCCCCCTACTCCGCGCAGTGGCTATCAGAGTATTGGGTTTCTTCAACAAATATCTTGATATATATACTTGCTTATAAATAATATCGCCGTTATTTATTTATAAAAATAATTGTAATTTTTTCAGTGCATAATATTTTACATTTGTCTGACTGAAACCGATTTTTAGTATATTATTTCAATAACCAAAAACAATATTTTAATTAATAGTTAATCAATTATAACTTATAAGTATTTAAAGTTTAGGTGAGTGAAGTGATGTGGTATAGGGATGCTTTGCTAAAATTTTGGTACTCTGCATCTATAAATCTATAACCATTTGAACTTTAAATATTTTTAAAAATTCAATTTTTATATTTATTTAAGATACTCTGTAGATTAAATAACATAAACCATAAATATGAAGTTAATTAGATTGGATTTCAAGTAGTATAAATAGTATAATATATACATAGAAGGAATTCAAAATAAAAGATTAATTATTAAAATTTTCCAAAAAAAAAAATTAATAGTACAATTATTATGGTAAAAACGCAAAAGTATGATAAACGTATTATATATATTCTGTAATACTCAAAAAATTGTATGCTTCAGAATTTAAAATTTACACTGTTTTTTTTTTCTTAAATAGTACATTTACAAATAAACGATAAGGATAAAAAAAGTAGTTGCGCTCTGTAGTGATTTTAAATTATGTAAAAATATTTTCAAAAACATTAAAACTTTTTGAAAAAAATAAAAGTTTAACTTTTAAAGAATATTTTAGTATATAAATTTATAAATTGTACCTAATTGCTTATGCAGAAATAAATTATAATAAAAATCATCGAAATTAATTGTTTATTAGAAGTTAATCGTAATAATGTTACGAACTATACAAACATGAAATCAATAGATAGGTACCAGTATTTTTGTATTCTTTATATATATATATATAACTTACATACGTCTTAAATAAATAATTAGAGTAACATATTTTCATAATACATAAAATAGTTATAGCACGCAAATTATAAATATAGTTTTGAGACATCAACAAAAATGAATATATAAACAACAAGCATAAAAATATAATACACTTAGAAGACGTGATATACCCTTATTATTTAAGAGGACGTCTGCGTAGTATTTGTTATTTTTACCTAACCCATATACAACATAACAAATTTTACGTTCTTAATAATGACTATAACTATATTAATTTCTCAAATTAGAGCGAAATTACCTACTATACAATTTAAATTTAAGAACATTATCTGGGACATCTCAAAAGCGTTTTATTATATTTTTATTTTAAAGCGAGTTATATGAGTTTTTTAAGATGTATAAATAATTTACAATTTTAAAATACGCATAATTCCTTTCAGAATCAATATATAATAAAACGCTTATAAGATGCCCTGAATAATGCTCTTAACTTCAAATTTTATTATAGGTTATTTCACTCTGATTTGAGAAATTAATATGGTTATAGTCATTATTGTGAACGTAAAATTTGCTATGTTTTGCGTGGGTTAGAAAGAGATAACAAATACTCTTAACGGGCGATGTAGGAAAAAATTGTACTATTGTAATTAATTTTGGCGTTGAAGTCAGATTATAATAATTAATAACTCGTAAATTTTCAAATCTAAATTGGAACAATATTTTTAAGACGTAATATTAATTTATAAAATATCATTTTATGAAGAATATGGTTACAATTTATTATAACATAGTATGTCATAATCGTAAAATACTATATAATTTCTTCATTGTAATACAATATCTTATTGCAGGTCCTTTTGATATAATCTCGAGAGTATTCTTCTCTTTAAATTTGGTTATTGGGTTATTCTATATGAGCTCAAATATAAGATAACATATACACCTCACGATGTCTAGTTGGGTATTAGAATATAATAATTAGATGGACTAGATTGACGCGACGGAATACATGTCCTCTATATATTATATTATACCTGAGTATACCATCTTACGATATTGTCGTAGAAAACAGCATTAATTGTAATATTATTTGTTATTATTTGGCAGTGTTATCGCGTGCTTAGTGCGTTGTGAATATTAGGTTTATATATCTTCTTAACTGGATTATTTACAATTGCCGCAGTGCCAATATTATAATATTAATATCGTGTCTGTACAATAGTGTGTATGTGTGTGTGTGTGTGTGTGTGTGTGTGTGTGTGTGTGTGTGTGTGTGTGTGTGTGTGTGTGTGAGTGCATGCGAGTGATATAGTCGAAGGGACGGTCCCCGCGAGCTGTATACCTAACCTATGTGTACGCGCGTCGCATTGGTCGACACGCCACCACTCCCAAAAGCCCCTATTGGTCGCAGCCCACATACACACGCATATACGTATGCACGTCCCGTCGAACGCGAAAACTTACATTGAGCACACGGTACGTTTTTACTTTGAACTTCACACGATCCGAGCACGACGTACATCGCAGAGGCCACGCGCGTTTCCGTCGCCGTTAAACATAAGTCGTCGTCGCGCGGACACATTTTACTATAATATTAATAATTAATAAACGTTGTTGATTACACACGTGACGTGTCGGCGAATTTTATTTATTTTTTTTCGTTTTTCCGTCCGTTTTCCGATTGCGTCTCCGAAGAGACCGAACGAGATACTCACCCGCGTCCGAGGAGTAGCGACTACACGAATGCTCCAAGTCGTGTACGCTAGACCACTATTAAAACCGGGTTCGCTTTTTTAAATTGCCCTTAAACGAAGTTTATTTAATATAATAATATTAGGTCCTATAATTCAGTTCGTCGTCGCCGCTTCAATTGTAGACAATCAACAGAAATTAACTGTCCCTCCACCGCCACCGCCACCACCGCCCGTGGACTGCCGCTGCCGTCTCTCATCACCGCGACGCGTGCATGTGCGTGTGGATGCAAATCTGTGATAACCACAATTATAAACAACGTTTAAGCTGAATTCAATTACAATAACCACTGAAGAGTTTTTACTTGACATCATGGACGAAGGTGCGTTTGACGAATCGATGATGTTCAACGAATACCATCACCAGACTAAGCCCGGGTCACCGACTCCACACCACCAGCACCAGCCGCTGTTGGCATTCCAGCAGCCGGGCGATATGATGGGATACGCATTGCCCGTGCCCGACCACATGGACTTGCAGCACCATCACCACCACCATCACCATCAGCTTCAGGATATGGACATGCACCGGCACCATCACAGCGTTCAAGACCAAATGCAGCAACAGCAGCAACAAGATAGACAGGTACAGATTGGCGATCCGCAGGACTTATTTCAAATGCCGGTCACGTCCACTGTTCAGGTGCAGCCGACCGATATTGTCGTCAACACCAACGGACAAAAGCACGCCATTAAATTGGAAATGGATTCGAACCCCTTGCCAACCACTGGTCAACAATCTTCAGGTATACATTACAAATAATAATATGTGTGTTCTTATGTTTTTTTAAGATACTTCAAGCATAATAACGTACTCAACGATAATAAAAACAATTTTTGTGGTAATACATTGACAGAAAAAAGTTTAGTCATTTTATAAATGTTTGCTTAATAATTTACTACTAAATTACAGAATTAAAAAAGTATAAATGTATAGTTAAATAAGGAGGAAAAATAAGATTGAAATTATTGTTTTCGACTACTAAACAACTTAATATACTTTTTATGTAAACTAATAATAAAAAATAAATTTAAATAATTTAAAGTTCTATGTTTAATGAAGTTTTTAAACAAATTATATATTTATTTTAAACGAATATCAGTGTTTTATTATTTTTTTCATTTTTTTTTTTTTTGCTTTTCCCATCGTTAATAAATCAATTTGTATTGTTTACAGGATTGCCGGCTGAACAACCAGTACCAAAGAAATCAAGTTCTAAATCGAAAAATACGGACAATAATGGCACAAAAAAGAAAAAAACAAGGTCAGTATATACCACAAAACATTTTAAATAATATTAATAAAATAATTGTATAATTTGTGATTTAATATTTCTTTCTTTTTGGAAAAACCGTACCTATCCATCATTTATTACCATAAAACAGCTTACCGATATATGATATATCACTTAATATCATAATCAATTATATATTATAAAATACTATAATTATAATAATAATATCACTATCGTTTACCATTTATGTAGGACAACGTTCACGTCTCACCAATTGGAAGAGTTAGAACGAGCGTTTGAGAGAGCTCCGTATCCAGATGTGTTCGCCAGAGAAGAATTAGCTTTGAATCTTAAGCTTAGTGAGTCTCGAGTTCAAGTATGGTTCCAAAACCGGAGAGCCAAGTGGCGAAAGAGAGAACCACCCAGGAAAACTGTTTACCTGACTAATTCCGGTAAGTGTGTATTTTTGAATACAACTATTTATAATAGATACATAGATACACTTTTTTTCGCTTACATTGTAAAAAAATATAAAACATTTTTATAAAACAGTCTCAAGTACATTATAATATGTATACAGTGACATATTATATTGCAGTTAGTATAATACATAAATTATTTATTTATAAGCTGGTAATTTATTTAAAAATATTTTTTCTTAAAATAACTAAAATTTGATAATTTAAAGATAAAATTATAATTTATATGTTATTAGTTTTTTCTTATTGTGTGTATTATATGATATCCAAAGGCTGGATATTCATCAGATTAAATGATAGAAAATATTTTTGTGTATATATATATTATACCTAACCAAAATACCTAATTCCTATATATATATATATATATTATTGAGATAAACCCTCGGAGACATTGGCCATTGGGTATTAATAATATAGTTAAATTACATATGGGTTGAGTGATGCAGCTAGAGATTCCGATAGTTTTGTTTCTTTTTATATCCTGTTCATAAAAATGATATTATTACCAAATAATTGGTTAATTTAAAATATACTGTTTTATCTAAACATATCAAAAACAAATGATAACTTATAAAATAAGTGAACACCGAAACATCCTTTGTAAAATCATTTTTAATCTACTGACTCATAATATTATAATATGCATAATTTAATCTCCTCTTTATAGAATACGTCATGCTCGCTTGTGTATTTTCTATCTTACAAATGTAAAATATAGCAAATTTGCGTTTGGTGATTATATTTTGTATTGTTATTTGCATTAATATTTGAGTAGATTAACCAATTGTTAATTTTAAAATTAAAGAGTTTATGAATATTTGTTTGTTGGCTATTGATATGATTATTTTTAAATGAGCTATAGTTAAGAACCTATAAAAAATATTAAAATTTAAAATTAAAACACTGTAAGAAACCAACAGCTTCGTACAAACACGGATAATTTTCTTATCATTAATTTTGATAACAGATCGATTCACTGTATTATTAAAATTAATAACAATACACAAAGTTGATCCGACTGAACGCAAATTGTTAATAATAATTATGTTATACGTTTGTATACAATAAAAGCAACATGTGAGGGTGTAACTTTCTAATAACCACACATTTCAAACATAACCGTTTAATAAGTTTCTTGGGGATGCCATTAGACAGGACGAACGACTCTTAACGTCAACAGCCAATAACAAACAATTGTATAATTATTTATACATTACAGTTTTCCCATCCGGATCACCAGGATCTTCAGTGAGCTCAACATCGTTCACAACACTAACAACATTCGGTGGTAACGTATCGCCGTCGTTGGGCACATGTTCGCCGGTCACACTCAGCGGGTCGGAGCCTTGGGGCTACGGTGCCGCCGGTTACGGAGATCTTGCACACCTTAACCTGCTCAATAGCAACGGGTCGTCGCCATTCACGCAGAACGCGTTTCACGGCAGCAGCGGCAATAACAACAATAATAACTTTGGTGGTACACCGTACGCCGTCCAGCCGCAAGATAGCCCGGGACTATTTTCGGCCAGCATGCAATGCCTAGCTCGGCAGGATATGATGGGCCCGCTGGACCAGTCACCGCCTGATCGCGACTATCACGGACATCAGCTCAATAAGCACGTGGTTGACTCATACGTGATGAGCCAGGACATGGCAGGACTCCTGCAACCGGATACCGAGTGTGATATCGTTGGGACCATGGGATATGAAGTCCAGGATCACCAGCAGCATCAGCATCAACAGCAACAACAACAGCAGCAGCAGCAGCAACAGCAGCAGATAGAAGAAGACGGAGAAGAAGAGACTGCGATAAAAGTGGAGCCACCGTTCACGCCACTGCCACCTTTTATCAACTGACACAGGAGGTTTCAGTTTGACACGTACGAATATCAAACTGAATTTGAATGAATCCAACACGTTTTATTTTAAATCAATAATAAATAAGTAAGTGTACGTTCTATGCACTATAATTAAGTTCAATACCATCTCTCAGTAGACAGGTACTAGACCATTCTTAAACAGCATTCATGGTCGGGATATTTTAATGATGAATAATAATGGATAATTGTCGTGATTTTGTACGAATCACTATCTTTGAGAATTATGTAACTAGCACGTTCGCAGGGTCAAGCTTTTAAAAAAGTCGCGAATCTAGGAATCGATATTTATAAAGCCAAAAATAATTATTTTTTATGTAAATATAGGTCATTTGATTTATTTATTTATTTTTATTCCTAATTTCTGTAAGTAAATTTATTATTTAAGAAATTATTTATTTATTTATTTTTGTGTCACATATTATGTAAATTTCACTTGGAACTGTAATCGTTCAATATTACTCGTCCAAAGGAGACTAATAATTTATTATGTATATATATAGATATAAAACTATATAATATAAATTATAAAATTATATATGTATTATTATTATATTGTATTTAATAAATTGTCATCTACAACAAAATTGCATTATTCTTCCATAACGATTAGGTGTATATAGTGGATATTGTATTATTATAGTATGTAATATTATTACATTGTTTGAACTTCGATTATTTGAAAACTTGTGTATTTTAGTTATGCCTTATTTGCTTGTATTTTGTGTAACTTAAACAAACTACATAATATACTATATATTTTTATGTGATCTATAAGTTAATAAATCATAATTAAAAACTTGTAACTATAATTATTATGTGTAGGTATAATAAAACAATTTATTTTTTTTATTTTTATGAGAATTGGCGAATGCTTACTTTCAATAATACCTTGAATAGCCTCGAATAACTTTAATCAAGTTAGTAGTATTGAAAATAAAATGTTTTTAGGTAAATAGTTTATTAGTTGTATATATTGTATCGTGCTTAAAAACACATCTAATTATTTAAAATTATCCATCATAACGACTTTTAATTTTTTTTTCAAAAGCATACTGTATATATATAACAACCCATATTTTAGATTCTTAGTAGATAGTTGAATGTATTGATTTTACAATGATGTATGTTTTTTTTATATACACGACAAATAGTCGAAAAAATACATCGATTTTCAACTTTAAGAGTCATTTCTGATAACAAATTACATTTAGTATCAGAAAATGAAATTAAAAGTTCAAAGTATTTTTCAAAATAACTGAAAAAAATAAATTAAAAAAGATAGTGGTTACGCTCTGCTATACAATATACATTAGGTATCGTATAGGTCACTATCATATATGTGTTAAATACTAATTCAATAATATATTATTGTGGTATATGAAAAACGATTCTGAGCAGAAACCTGTCAGAGTGTTAGCCTATTATCACTAAGTACAATTTGTTATATATTAAAGTAATTTATTTTACTTTTAGTATTACGGTAGGATGAAATCATTTTAACCAACAATATTGCAATTATTATATTATTAATATTTAATAATATGTATTTTTACTACATTATATTAACTTAGATAACTTAAAATTTTATAACATGTTTCTGTAAATACCGTAAGACAGCAAAAACATGTTCATAGTACTTATAAATAGATAATATTAAAAAAAAAGTTACTGCGTAAGTATAGTAAAATTCATGATAATATAAAATACATAAAATTAATAGTTCACACCAATAACGTTTATAACAAAAAAATCAACATTATTTATTATTTATCGTTTAAATAAGTAAGTTCGTCCAAATTGTAACTTAAAATGTCTAAAAAAATAATTGCCTTTTTACATTTTTTAGATTTCATGATTTCAGTATGAACTACATATGAAGAATTATGTATTAAATTTTAAAACTAGATCTAATTGGATATTAAAAACAAACCTCATTTTTAAAAATCGAAATATTTTATCGACAACTTATCGTGCAATGTACTCATTCATAGAAATCACATCATAGTAAAATCAATACATTCATTGTTCCGCATAGAATCTGAAAATAATACTTAATGATATGACCGGCTAATAAACTATCTCCACTCAGAATCATGTATCGTATATAATAATAATGTATTATTGAATTCAGATTTAACACATCTATTGTAAATGACCTATTCGAAACTTATAATATACAACAGTGCGGTAGCCACTTGCCAACTTTTTTAAATATTATATTAAACATTTTGATAATTATTAAAATAATTAATATCCGAGATAGTGTTACGGAAAAAAGTTGTAGAAAATTATTTTGCTTTTGGTCAAAATTAGATAGTTTACATAAATAAGATGTTAATGTTACAAATATTTATAACTTTATTCATTATAATTTTTTAATTAAAAAATGTATTTAAAAAATTATAGAATATGGCTAAAATGATAAATGTTCATATTATTTATAAATCATAAGTCATAACCATCTTTGTTATTTATCATCCAAGTTTAATGGATAAATATTATATTATATTCATATATATCTCATATGTGTGTACAATTCTTGAATTATACACCCATGTATTTTTACACAATATATTGTGATTTATATGAATTTTTTTTTATTTTTTTACTCACTATTAGTTTCTTTTTCCTTTTGTATTGTACTACCTATATAAGATATATAAGATTCATTTTTTGTTTTAATTATATCATATACTATGTGTATTGTATTTATATTTTAAACAAACATGTTGTATTTTTGTAGTGACCGTTATCCATACTAAATATATTATATGTAACCTAATCTAGTTAATTGATCATTTAAAAACTCCATTAAATATTTAGATTTATAAACTAGTATATAGGTAGACAAATTGTTATTGTTTTGTTTATCAATAAATCATTACATGGAATTACTATTAAATAGATTACTGGCTTACCTAACTACTGGCTGTATATACTTACCTAGTAATACTTACTAGGTTTTTAGTACACTGTAGTTATTTTATTATTATCCTTACATACGTGATGATCATCAGAACAATCAAAATAATTTTAAGTACCTACTTGTTTTTCATAGTCAACCTTCAATCAAAATAAAAAAAACTTATATTGTTTTAACATGTTTCGATACATGCACTCACGTTTAATGATAATTCAAGAAAGTGAAGTGCTCATAGAGTTATCTTATTGATACTATACATGTGAAAAATTGTAATCTATTAATTGCCAATAGGTGTCAACTCGCACACCTTAGTGTAAAATAATCACTTTTACTGTAAATTAAAACTTAAATTCCATAATGTACGTATAGTAATTTTTTATTTTGTTTAATATGGACAAGTTCAAATATATTCAAATTGTTTTATTCAGTTTCTTAATATTAAAAGGTAAGTCGTGTGTTTTATTATATTTGAAGTTATTGCCGTAACTACTTTGATATTTTATTCACCACCAATCATTTTATTAGATATTTAATTTAAACTATATTTTAAACAATACATAAGGTGTTCAAACCATTGGTAATTTTTAATTGTTTTCTGTACAAAAAGTACTTTTGATTATATTTTTATCAACTAAATCAATTAAATAGTTACCTACCAGCTACTTTGTAATAATGTTGGCAATAATATAAAAATTATTTATGTATATCTAGTACGGATGGAATTATGTATAGTATTTAAAATTAAATACAGTATCAAGAAAATGTATTTTTTATATATTTAAAAAAAACATTTTTTATCGTTCAAAAATAATATTTAATATTAGAGATAGCTTATAATTATTTAATAAGCATTCCAGTTATCTACAAACATGTGTAGAAAATTCGAGTATAATTTATTAAATTAAAATATATCATTAAAATAATTTTTTTAAGTAGGTTCGATACCTTTCTGGAAAATAATTATTTGTTATAAACCTGACAATAAAGTCATCAAGGAATAATGTAACGATTCCCAGTAGAACCAAACCAAATTACTTGACATTTCTCTCAATTTATAATATACAAATACTAAATAAATTATAATAATTTAGCTCTTTAATAATTCTGAAAATAAATTATAAATTGTATTTTCAAGAATCGAGTACAAACTCTTTGCAAAATGAAAAAAAATGTTCACCACCTTTACAAGCGCAAAACGAACAATTTCCTTACATAGTAAGTACTTCGATTTTGATATTATTCACGTGCACTGAAATATGTCATTTTTATGTTTTCGGATATTAGGTGTTAGTACGAATTCATTCAAATGGAAAAATATTATGTCAAGGCACATTGATAGATGTGAATTGGGTGATAACCTCTGCGTATTGTATTAAGTAGATATTTTATTCTTCATTTTATGATGTTTACAAGTTATTTAATAGACTTAAATTTTGATTTTTAGTAGTATAGGCAACATTCCATTGAACAGTATTGATATTACAATACAAAATAATAAAACTCATGAAATCATTTTGAAACCAAGAAAAGTTGTAGAAACAAAATACAGCGATGTGGCATTAATTGAGGTAAACAAAGTATAAGATTACTACCTTTTATTTTCATTAATATAACATATTTACTTATTATGTACTATCAATTACATTTTTTTTATAATTTATACAACAGATGGAACAATCAATTATTACCAATAGTATGATGGTAACACCCATTCAATTGGCCACTGAAGATCTATCGAATAATACAGAATGCATTGTGGCCAGCCTTCAAAAACAGTCAAATAATGATTTATCACTCATATATTGGAACGTAGTTAATATTTTAAAACAAAAATATGATAAGAGCGAATGGTACTTAGAAGATACAATTTGTCATTCACAAATATGGAATTTATTACAGAACGTAAGTCTTTGTAGTTTGAAATGTAATAATAAACTAATTTAAAATAATTTATAAGATAAATATTAAACATAAACATATAAGTATTACATATAATTTATTATTTTAAACGATTACAAACACAGTAGTGATGTGATTATGAAAATAAATAATAATAATTCAGAAAAATGAATCATTACTTACACTTTAATATATTCTATAAATTGTATATTAAATAAAGTCTATACGATATTTAAAATTGAATATGTTATTAGAGCTATTATACATGAGAAATCAAAATATTTTATAAAATTTCTTGTTCATCAATGAATAACCATATTACTTATCTTGAAAATATTTAAAATTTGGATAAACAGTTTAGTTTTTACCTAATTAAAGGATACAACTATATTATATAATACAAAGTATCTTATGTGTATATGAGTGGCGTAGCGTGCGTTTCAGCTTAGTGTATGCATTGAAGTTGTAAGTTAATAAAATCGTGGGAGGCGTAGTCCCCCACATCCCCCTATACTTGTCTTAAAATATAACTTGAAACATACAAAGTTTTACGTAATTTTTAATATATATTACCTTAGTGCATAGCACAATATTATATTTAATAAACAAAAAATAAATCACTTTTTAAAAATAATAAACTTATAACCTACAAAATTACTTATATATTAAATCAATTCATCTATTTTTAGTAAGGAAAGCTTTGATTACTTCATCGTGAAACGTAGATTTTTTTTCAACTCTACCAATATTTTTTTTTTTATTGACAACATTGATAATGATGAAAGACGATTTTGTTCTTGGGAATTTCTTGATGAATTCTTAATCTTTTTAAGGACCGAGAATGAACGTTCTGTTGATGCACTAGTAGCTGGAATAGTTAGTATCAATGAAATCAATTTTGTTACTTGTGGTAAGTTTTCGTCTAAATTGGTGGTTTTTAAATAAATTAAAAGATCGTGAACATTAGGTTTTTGAAATTCTTCGGTCGAATAGACAACCGAAAGTTCACTTCTCAATTTGGGTAAATCAAAATATTTACCGTATAATTGTTTCAACGAATTGAATAAGTTTATAGGAAAATCATTAGCATATAAACTAAATTTTTTAAAGTCTAATAATGCGAAAATTGTAATTTATTGAGATCTGAAAACCGTTCTTTTGTCTTATTAATTATAACGTCAATTATTTCAAAAAATAGTCGTCTGTAATTAGTTTTTGTATCTCCAGAAACTTGATTAAATTTTTGCCTTTTTGAACGGTGAATTTGAGGCTGTATTTCATTGTTTATAATTTCTAACTGTGACTAAATATCATCAAAACTTGACCTGACAGTATTTAAATAAACAATGAAATCGTCAATCTTTTTTGAGAAATTAGAAATATCAAAAAAATGTTTTTATAAAATTTCAAAAATAATCGTTGCTTGTGGTAAAATGATTGAAAATAATTTAAGAAAAAAATTGAAATCAAAACTTTGAAGAATTTCCACATACCCTTTAGCATAATTTTTTGATTTTGTTATTAAATCGGGTAATTTTGGTGTGGGTCATCCTAACTCAATTATACTTTTTTTTTCATCAAAATTGAGTAAACTGAAAGGCTTTAAAAATAATTTTTCAATTACACACTCACATATTGTATTATTTGTATTCATTATTATTTATTTAGTTTAAATAGTTTTAATTTAAAAACGATATGTCACACTTATAATAATATACAATTAATAATACGCACTTTACAACTTTAAATAATAATTGTTTAATATAGCATTATAGCCGGCAAAATTAACGATAGACGGCTTCTTACGATAGCGTATGCAAAACTGATCCTGCATACACGAGTGACGAAAACACGACCGCAAGCATTCCATGTTATGTTATTAATATTATCGATAAGAAATATAAATAGCTGTTGCTGAATGTCTGTACCCGTATGCAATCGCCAATGTGCATACTGCGTAGTGCGTACATAATGAACATGTTACATGATAGGTACTAGCCATTAGATTTAAATATAACGGACAATAGCGCGACGCGGCCGTAGTGTTGTGGATTAATCAATCATAATGAACTTAGAAGAAAATATACAAAATATTAAATTAATACAATCAAACATTTTTTTATAAAAATATTACATTATTAATATAAAAAAAATTATTTTTTCAATTTGTAAAGTGTATGCTGTGCATACACAGCATACGCACACGCTACACCACTGGTGTATATAAATAATTTTCTATACATTTAAAATTTAAATTGATTATTAAATTGTTCAAATTTTTAAAGGCTCTTAATCTTATCAATTTAAACTTTCTTTTTGCCAATAATTTTAATTTAAGGATTATTGAATATGGTATAAATTATTTTTGTGTAACAATGACACTATTAGTTCAAGAAATATATATTTTTTATTATTATTTAAAAGGTTACAAGTTGCAATTGCTAAGGTTATTAGTCAACATTTTTTTTTTTTTTTAATAATTATGGTTTGATACTATTTGCAATTAGTCAATTAAACTTTAATTTACAATATATTCTGGTTAAATTAGAGTTTGTTAATAAGGTTACATTTAGTGATGAATTTGATGATTTTTAGGGTTTGATCTTCGTCGAAGATTTCTTTGATATTGTGCAGAAGGTTGAGAGACCTGCGAGTTGGTTCATAGATAGAGCATCTTTGGAGAATGTGTTATATGGTGATACGAGTTTGACATGTATTACATGTAGATGGGAGGTATTTGCTAATTAGGGATAAATGTGTAGCAAAAGTGTGGCCGATTCTTATACGGGTGAAAGCGATATTTTGACGTTGGCTAAGATCCGGGGATGTACATATAACACTGTTTAACTGAGTTTTTAATGTATTTAAATTTATTGGTAGATGGAATGGAGTTCCAGTGGTATCGCCAATAGGCATAACAAGAAGATTTTATTTTTGACCGATATAATAACTTCATTGAATGATATTTTATCTATGGTGTTATAGGTAAATTTTTAGTAGCAAGCGAGGCTGCTTCATCGGTATTTAACTTCCTTTAATTCCTACATGTGAAGATACCCACATAAATTCGAAAGTTTTTCGAGGATTGGGTAATTTGAGTGATCTCATTTTTTGGAAACAAGTTTTAAGTATTGTTAGGACATTGAGAGAGTCTCTGATGACCAAAAAGTTATTTGTTTGGAGTGACCTTGCTGATTTGATTGCATCATGAAGTGTTGCGTAGGATTCAGCGGTGAATATATTTATTTTTATCAGGAAGTATGTGTTGGATTATTGTTTGATTGTAGATAACTGAGAAACCTTCTCCATGTTTAAATTTTTAGGCATAAATATATTTATTATTTTGATTAAAATGGTTTAAAACGTGAGAAATTAATAATAATTGTTGTTACAATAAATAATATATTAATACAACAAATATCATTATTATTATTTGATTTTAAATTAAGGTCAAGTTTATATGCTAGATAATAGAGTATAAATATTTATGATGGTTGATTGCGTATTTATTAAATGTATTAAATTTATATAAATTATTTTTATTGTACCTGTTTTTTAGATAACCGGTAATGGAACTCCTTTGATCTGTAATAATCATCTATATGGTATATACTCAATCAATGAGCCTAATTTATTCAATAACATTTTGAAGTATAACAGTTGGATCAACAATATAATTAACCCAATCTCTTCAGATAAAACAAAAAAATATACAGCCAATTTTGTTGCTAATTATAATTCAGTGTCTGATACAAATTCAATAGTAGCAAAAAGCATAACACAAATCGGTACGAATAATACGTCTTCGTCAGACACTGAAGATGATCAAATTTCTTCAAAACCAAAATCAACGCAAAGTAGCTACACTCGAAAAAAAAGTAGGAGCATCATGATGTACGCTGAATATACTCCCATAAGTACGGAATCCACTGAAATGGAAGACATGGAAATCACTCAGTCTGCTGATCCATATTCAGAGGACACTGAAGAAACACCAACTTATTTGACTGATATAACAGAGTCAGATGATCCTACTTCTTCAGTATTCTCAACACAATCATATTCTTCTACTACTATTATTAAATCGTCAATCACAGAAAAATCTACTTCAAACCCGAATCCTTTAACGTCTATAAATAGAGAATTAAGTTATCAAGAAACCGAAGACACTGAAGAAACCTCGGATAAACCTAGTTCGGAACCTCTTACTGAAGAAACAGAAAAAACCAAAGAAACTGAATATACCCAAGAAACCATAGAAACTGAAGAAACCTGGGATAAACCTAGCTCTGAACCTCTTACTGAAGAAACAGAAATAACCGAAGAAACCATAGAAACTGAAGAAACACCGGATAAATCTAGCTCTGAACCTCCTATTTCTCAATCTTCAACCACAGAGAAATTTTCTACGAGTCCAAATCCTTCTACGACTATAATTGGAGAAACAGGAAAAACTGAAATAACTAAATATACCCAAGAAACCATAGAAACTGAAGAAACCTGGGATAAACCTAGCTCTGAACCTCTTACTGAAGAAACAGAAATAACCGAAGAAACCATAGAAACTGAAGAAACACCGGATAAATCTAGCTCTGAACCTCCTATTTCTCAATCTTCAACCACAGATAAATTTACAACGAGTCCAAATCCTTTGACGACTATAACTGGAGAAACAAAAGAAACTGAAGGAACTGAATATACCAAAGAAACAGAATATACCGATGAAACTGGGTATACCGAAGAAACAGAATATACCGACGAAACTGGGTATACCGAAGAAACAGAATATACCGACAAAACTGGGTATACAGAAGAAACAGAATATACCGAAGAAACTAAATATACCGAAGAAACTGAATATACCGAAAAAACTGAGTATACCGAAATAACAGAATATACCAAAGAAACAGAGTATACCGAAGAAACCATGGAAACTGAAGAAACCCCGGATAAACCTAGCTCTGAAACACCAATTTATCAATCTTCAACCACAGATAAATTTACAACGAGTCCAAATCCTTTGACGACTATAACTGGAGAAACAAAAGAAACTGAAGGAACTGAATATACCAAAGAAACAGAATATACCGATGAAACTGGGTATACCGAAGAAACTGAGTATACCTATGATAACTCTGATACTCCTGCTACTCAATATTCAACCACAAAAGTATCGACTTTAAATCCAAAAATTTCAACGGCTATAACTGAAGAAACAGAAGCCACGAACGACCCACATTCGGAGTTGCCCAGCACTCATCACTCTACTACTCAATCTTCAACCACAAAAGTATCGACACTAAGCCCAAATCGTTCCACCGCTACAATTAAAGAAACAGAAGGCACAGATATTACAAAACATGATCCATTAATATCAAGCACTACAACTACTGATAGAACTAACCTAACGTCACAAACAGATACATCGGTAACTTACTATGATAATTCAACAACAACTACAATAATACCTTCTAATACTACTACAAATCAGTCATCCCTAGAACCAAATACAACACTTTCCGATTATGACGATAATCAAAATACAACTACAACGACTATTATATCTACAACAACCAGGATAATCACAGCAGTCACGTACGATATTTCTGATCCCAAAGAATCTTCTACATTTGTGGACGAGCAATATCAAGATAAATCGAGTTCCCAAATAACATCTATTCATACAAGTTTAATAACAGTTTTACTTTGTATTGTATATCACACCAATAATTTGTAATTTATTCTTACTTAATTGATTTCAATTTGTACAGAGCCTAAAACCTTATAAACAATTAAAAATTAGACGAAAATACTTCAAATAAATCGATTTCAAACGTTAAATGGTTTTAAATAAATCTTGATATTTTTTTTAATAAATAAAACAAAATTAAACATACGTATTATATTTTTAAATTTAATAAATGATTTTAATAAAGTACAATAATTAATCGATATCAAAAATTAAATATTTATGTATTGTATAGTATATGTAAATTGAAAATATCGTCCAATATGACAGAATTCATTGGACTTGGATATGTTCGGTACTTAACTTATGCCGAATCATACAGTAACAATAAGAGTACGTTATACTCGCATCTATTATCTGTCTTACTAACGTATCTACATCATACCAAATTTTCATTCAGCAGAACAATGGCATACACAGAATTTGTTTATGGGGGAGAGGGATTACCATTTATAAGTATATACCTGTATAAAAAATGTTTATTTCAAATGTAAATGTAATATTCCGTGAAAAAATCATTATACATATTTAAGTTTAAAATCCTCCCCCCATCGGTATGCCACTGTAACAGAACACATTTTATGTTGTTAGCTTTAATATTGGAGTTAACTTACTTATTATCAAAGTTTAAGGTAAACATATTATCTATGACATGTCATATGATTTTATTGGTATTATAATTTTTAAGTGAATAATGAACATTTTAATTTGTTAAAATCTCAATAATTAAAAAAAATTTTAATATCTTACATAATTATATTAATAAAAACATATGAGATGTTCTAGATAATATTCTTACCTTTAAGTTTGATAATAGGTACAATTGGTACATATAATAGGTATTATATTATATAATATTCCAATACATGAAAAATAGTAAATAGGAGGTATTCTACAAAATTCTAACCTAAATCCTAATATAATCAAACATTGAACATGATAGTAGTATTTCAATGAATAAAATAATTTTTTTTATAATAAAAGCATAACATATAATAAATAATAATAAATAGCTATACTATTAAATTAAAATATGGGTATAAAATAAATAAATTTCAAATAATAAGTTGAAAATGAATAAAAAATGTTTTAAAAAGTGATACTCTATAGTACTCTGTTTCAATGTTTCTCGATCTAAGTATTACCAAATATTTATTTGGTGTCACTTATATAATATGATTTAAATCAATATAAAAATAAAGAATCTCAATTATAAATATACAGTATAATACTAGTCTTATATCATGTTTAAATTCTAAAACTAAAATTAGTTCAATAAATTATATTAAGTGAAAGAATCGTACCACAACATGAACATCAAAAAAGGTTATACTAATCCTAAAATCTTAATTTAAGAAAGATTATTAATATTTAAAAAAAATTATATACATAAATTTATTGAAAAACAAATAAATGTTTGTAATATCTACTTAAAATACTGCTATACTTGTGCTTTTTATTTTATAAATATCGTATTATTAGTATTTACTCTAAATACTTATCTATACTTGTGTATTAAATATATAGGTAAATATTTTATAACACTTTATACTAATGATCTCTAAAAAAAAATCATACTTATTTGGATGAAGAGATTTTCCTATTAAAAATTTTAAAAACACTGCTCTAAATAAGATAACTCTTAAATTTTTTTTTAAAAAACTAATTAAATGCAGCATATTCCATGATGTGTATAAATTATCGATAATTTTATTTTTCATATATATATCAATATATCATACAAATTATATATTGGGGATACAATAAACATAAGTGATAAATACATAATATAATCATCCATAAATAGGTCGACAATTAAACTACAAAAATAACAATACTGCTAATTTTCTCAATAACCACCGATATTTATTAGAAAAAAGTATTATTTTAATGAGTATCTTTTTTTTCGTAACACACGAGTCTTCAAAAAATAAGAATTAAAAAAGCTTTTTAGGGACCATAAGAAATAAAACATAATACATGTACAATGTACACAGTAAATTTAATGATGAGAACAGAAATAATAAAATTAGGTAGGTATATAAAATTAAAAAATATACAACACATAATTGATGTTATGAAAGATACTTATAGAATATATTTTTAGTCAATGTATTTAAGTATAACTCAAATATTTATCAAATAAGAAAAATGAGGAATTCGCTTTACTGTATGGAGTAGGTGTCATGTACACCTCGTTAATTGTCATAAAGTAGGTCACTGTAATACTTTAATTAATATATCTATTATAGGTAAATAGATCAACAAAATCAATGAAAATAGATTTGTAAATAATACACCTAATTGAATACAATTATAATTATAATATCTATCATAATCTAAATCAGGAGTTTTAAATTATTAGGAAAGTTAGTATAGAATAAGCTATTATTTTAATAAGATAATTAAAAATCAAACTATTTATTTATTTATTATGAATATCAGAATTATATATAAGGTATGAGTCCTTTGGAACAATTAAAAAATAAAAATAGGTATAAAAAGTATAACAGGCATTAAATTATAAAGAATTATCAAGGGCATAAAGATATAGAGAAAAATAAAAATGATAGTATTATATAGATAACAAGAAAAACAACAATATACGAGTGAAAAATAAAACAAAAAGCTGACCTATGAAATCAAGTTATTAAATAATAAAAGTGGAAGTCTGTATTGGCATTAGACATCATACATCTTAAAATATAAGAAAACTGAAACATCAAGTAATCAGTCATTGTATCGAATGTACTTTGTGTACCCATATGTTAATGTTGATGTATAAATATAAAAATCTTCACTACAAAATGTTTGTTTATGATTTTTTTTAAATTATATGTTTTATAGGTATATAAATATAATATTACTCTACTAGGTAAGGAAAATGGGAAGAAAAATGTTTTATTTCCGAGACCCAACTATTTCGATTATGTCTTTGAACAAGAAATCCAATTGGTACCTATATAATATGAATATGGGACTTAACTAATATACTTCTATAAAAAAATTGTGTTAATATATTACAGGCTGAAGTATTTAAAATTATTACAACGAGTATGATTAACTAGCATTTACAAAGGAATACAAGAATGAAATATTCCTTTGTTATAAATTAGTCTATAAACAGTTAAAAGTTCATTGAAACAGCTCAGCTTAAATATCCACTTTTGTAGAAATTTGAGTTAAAATACTATTAAAATAAAATTAATATTCTATATTTCAGATTATTATTTAACTAATTTAACTTGAAAAATAATCTTTATAAAAATGTATTTAAAAAAAATATTAAAAATCAAAAATCAAAAATCTAATTATCTATAAAGAACTTAAAATAATTTTAAGTATTATAAAAACTTCATTGTATATATTAAATGATAGTACCTATAAGTAATAGAAGATTTTTCAAGTTTCTACAGATAATATTTTTATTACATACTATTCATTACCGTAAATAAAACTAATATTCGTAAGTTATTTACATTAATAATAATATATTATTAACATAAATCAAAGATTTAACAAATAACTAAAAATTAAGGAAATTATAAAAAAATTTCAATTGAAAAACTTAGATATAAAGTGAAAGGGTGAATAGTGTTATCAATAATTATTCTATAATGAACGAAAACAAAAACAGTCTTTCAAAATGCAATTCTTTATGTTTAATTACTTTCTATAAATTGTAAATAATTTACACATTTTTCTTTATATATTATATTTTATATAACTTACAACTTAATGCATCAAGTCAAAATATTTTCATATAAAATAAAAATATATCTTTGTAATGTATGACAATTTGTATCTTCATTAATATTATTAAAGAGCAATGAAAATAATTATTTCACTTTTCAGTAAACTATTGTTTCATTACATATAATTTACTAAATTATATGTATATATTTTCAGTTATATTGTAATATTATCGTTGTTTTTGGTGTTGAATAATATGAAATAAATACAAGTACTATAAATTAATTAATTTCACATACTTTTTTTATTTATAACTTTTATAATATTACAGATTAATAATTAATTATTAATTGTTAAGCTGCGAAATAAATGAAGGCTTCCTTAAAAAAAAATATAGAACATTTTACAACTATTCTGTAAAAATATCTGTAAACTCAAGTGTTTGATGAATTATTTCTTGACAACATCAAAGTTGTTAGCTTTCAATTCCTGTGATTTCAAAGATGCATCTCCAATGGCCACGGAATCTACACTGGCAGATCCAATGCTAGCGGACTTGATTAAAGATGATACATCAGATGAGGTTGAGTCAGCGGAGAAAGTGTTGAAAGGTGCTGGTGTCGAAGATCCGATGAAAGATTGTTGGCCGAAATCGAAGGGCGCTGCAGATGAACTAACGAAACCTTCTTGGACCACATTTGAGCCGAAGAATCCAGCCGGGCTGACAGTAGAACTGTACGTGCTTATTGGGCTAGCAGTAGAGCTGTAGAATGCACTACCGGTCGCTGGAGTAGAGCTGTAAAATGCACTTCCTGTACCTTGAGCTAAACCAGATGAGAACGCTTTGTAACCAGATTGACCAATAAGAGCTTGGCTGGATTCATATCCTAAAGCGACTGGTGATTGTTGATAGTAGTGTACAGTGGCGAAACGTTGAGCTGGAGCTGCAACCGGAACCGGGACCTTGACTTCAACTGGGACTTGGACTGGGTATGGTACTCTCTTTTCTACTGGATACGGGACTGGTCTATCCACGGATACTGGAACCTTGACTTCTACTGGAACGGGAACTTTAACTGGAACGTCGTACCTGACTGGGTATGGAACCCTCTTTTCAACTGCGTATGGTACCAATTTTTCTACTGGGTATGGCACAGCCTTTTCTACTGGATATGGCACTGGTTTTTCAACGGGAACTGGGTATGGCACTGGTTTTTCCACGGGGTATGGTCTGTCAACATTTACTCTTACTGGGTATGGGACGGGTTTTTCAACTGCGTATGGGACGGGTTTCTCGAACGGAACATGGACTGGGTATGGCCTGTCGACTGGGACTTTCACTTCATAAGGTACTGGCTTTTCAACTGGGTATGGCACTCTCTTCTCGATTTCTACTGGGTACGGTTGTGGAACGTGGATTGGACGGTCTACATTGACTTTAACGGCGTATGGCACGTGTTTTTCAACTGTAACTGGGTATGGGTGTGGCACGCGGACCAAGACGGGGTATGGAACTCGCTTTTCAACTTGAACGTAGTATGGAACTGGGACTTCCTTAGTGATGGTAACTTCGTGATGAGGTGCAGGGGCGTTAGCAACGGCTGGTACTTCAATAGCGTCGTGGCTAATTGAGTCAGACTTGACAATTGCTCCTTGAGAGTATGATGGGGCATAAGCTCCTGAGTAGTATGAGCCGTATGATGTAGCGAAAGCCGGTGATCTGTTGAGAACGACGGGTTCTGGGGTTGATGACACAACTGGTGAAGCTCCGGCCAATAAAACTGAAGCGGGGGTAGAAGAATACGCAAAGCTTGCGTCCGATAGTGCGGCACTGGACACTGCGGCACCAGATAAGAAAGGTGCTGGTGTAGATGAACCAATTAAAGCAGCTGGGGTGGAAGAACCGAAAGATCCGTCATATAATGGAGCCGGTGTGGAAGATCCGATGAATGATGCTGCATCGAAGGATTGAGCGGCGGCGGCGTTGGAGTAGGCGTTCGACGCGAAAGAGTTACCGAATACGAACGGAGCTGGTGTGGAACTGTAAGAAACAGATTTGAATGGTGCAGCAGTCGATGAAAACGAGCTACCAAACGCAAATGGGACTGATGAGCCAAAAGTTTTGGCTCCAAATGAGAATGATGGGTTGAATAAGGTGTCCCTCTTCTTCTCGTTTTTATCTGCGGGCTTGACATCCGCAAATGCGGCGGACACAACTAGGAGTCCTAGAAAAGCTATTTGAATCTGAAAATTAAATTAATTATTTAAAGATATTGACAATATTTGTATTATAAAATAATATAAATTATATCGATATCAAAAATAAATTTAGTCGAAATTAAATATAATTTTGTATAGGTATAACTAATGTTATTCTATTGATTTATTAAATATCTTGGAACTCTTTCAGTTATATTTATTTTTGAATTTTCCGATATAATGTATAAGTATAAACAGTAATTGTATCATAATAAATTTCAATAAAACTTTGTTTTTACTTTTTAACATATTTTATAACTATAATAACTAAAATAATTTAAATTACTTCATTATAGTATCTATTAAGCATTTTTCTGTTAATCGCTTCTTATAAGTTTAAGTATCTACCTACATTTATTTCTATGCAAGTGAAATTTCTAACAACTTGACTTACTTTGTATTTTAAAATAATTAATTTAAAAGTGTACAAGTTTATCATTTATATATATCTTTAAAACCAAATCAAAAATATTAATGAAATCATTATTTCAAACATAATATTATATATCAAATGTATACCTAAATAAAACAATAATTTTAATTATTATAAATTTACTTACAAGTGCCTAATATTAATATATTATTGCTAACTATTATATTTTTAATATTAACACTTACAGATTTAAATCATAACTATGAATGAAGAACGATTTATGTAACTACAATATTGTATGAGAGGTATAAGTATACAATTATTAGTGAAAAAGTTTCAAAACACTTTAAACAATATATTTTAAAATAAATATCTATTAATATTGTTGCATATTATGAAAAATAATTTTGATAAAATATATTTATTTTAAAAATCACAACTACGTTTAAACCTAAATATTTATCAATTATATACAAAATAATGAATAACTGGATAATAATTTAAGCTATAATAAGTACACAGTATATATAGATACTATTATATTTATAATATTTGTAGTTTTAAATTAATAAAATTTGAAGTTTGTTAACTTTCAATTGTATGTTATTTTCTATTTTTAATATTTAGTAACACTAGCTGTTCAACAGTAGTATTATGAAAATTATTCATCAGAAATAATGATCGTACTTACCATAGCAGTGGAAGCCATAATGCTTGTCGCGTCTGCCTTGTTGGTACTGTTCAGCCCAGCAGCTACCAATTGACTGGATACTTTACTGAATGCCGGCCTTTACTATATATACCTACACACGTCGATGCTATGTTGTATTGGACGGTCTCCAGCAATAATTATTGTCAAAAACCAGTAATCCGGGATGGGATAATTTTTAAGAAACATCAGAATACGACAAACCCCTCCTACCGATAAATTTTCGATCTTCGTTCCAAGTTTTTTTTATTACGATTTTTTTTATATTTTTAAATTTTATGCAACATAATATAAATGTATTTTATTTCAAATCGTATTAAGAATAATTTTTTTTTTTGTCTGTGTATGTGTTATTTTTTGTGGTCTTCTTGTGTCGTAAACCGGTCGTCAGTATATTCATCCAAAGGTTTCACAACCATAATATTATATTATTGTGATATAGCCTCTACGACCTTCATCTGCCATAATGTAGGTATACCCCGTACCATCGTTTCGCGGCTGTTTTGCACTTATTTTAGGTATCTATACTCCTTCGCCATAGTCGCCGCAGTGTCACAGAATATGACTTACCTACACACGGTAATCATATTAAAATTTTATTTAAAATACGATATAATTTATTACAATATTATATAAACAACAAATTTAAATAATATAAAATATTTTAGTGTATCACAACAAGGCGTACTATATATATTGTATTGAATTGCATATTATTAAATATGATGCATAACAACACATAAATGTTATGATTTAGTTTTTCTAAAAATACATTATAGATAC
Source organism: Rhopalosiphum nymphaeae (assembly GCA_036289425.1). NCBI lineage: Eukaryota > Metazoa > Arthropoda > Insecta > Hemiptera > Aphididae > Rhopalosiphum > Rhopalosiphum nymphaeae. Next base: position 9,576,214 of record JAZAQC010000005.1, read on the forward strand.
CTTCTATTAGGAAACCAGGTAAGTTCATAATAATACATAATATAGGATATAGGTCTATAGCTATATCTCTTTTTAATTGTACAATTTTACTTGCAGTATAATGTAAAGTTCCATATAACAATATTTATAACAATTAATATAATAATCTTAAGCGCAAAACTATACTGATACTAATTTATATAAATTCAATAAATTATAAATTAATTTTTAACCATTCTAAAACTAATTATAATTTTTATAATTTATTGTTATAAATTAAAAAAAAAACATTATTTTAACTTAATGTACACTGTTTAAAATTTTTCCCTTAAAACTCAGTTTGTTAACTGTACTATATACATTGTATTAATTCATTGTTAAAATTCATAAGAACTTTTGCATTATAATGTATTATATTATATACTTGAGTATAATAAATTTTCTAAAACTACTGTAATCCTAAAATAGTATACCAAAAATTAAATAAAAATTGTTCGATCTAAAAAAAAATTGAATGATCTTAGATACAATTTTCAAAAATCATTTAAAGAATATTATTTAATAATATATTTTATTTTAAATTTAATAAAAATAATTTAGATGTACCACTTCAACTATCACATTTTAGATTATATGTATAGAGCGATGAATGTATTGATTTTACAACAATATTTTTATAATCACTCTTTTTCAAATACAAAAAAAACTTAAGATATTTAACTCAGTCTATGGGCTATGAGCCTATGCTTAAGTGCTTTACATTATAAGTGCGACGAATGCAATTCAATTATCCTAAAACATCGATTATAATGATTATTTTTCGCAAATATAACAATACTCCAGTAAAAATCAGTTAAATAAAATGTTATTAAAAATATGCAAATGCTTACAATTGTACTATTATATGATATAATAATAATGTGATTTCATAATATTTATATTATATCGCGTCAGAGTAAAACCACTGGTTAGTTACTGTTTTAGTGTTTTCAAGCTTCCATGCCTTATTGTATGCACATTTTTTTTATTTAATATATTTATTATAATAATAACACAAATTGTATATATCAAATAAAAGTTATAACAAAAGTAAAACAATAATAAGGTATAATAATAATTATATATATTACTCTGAATTTTAATTATATAACATTTTAAGAATTATTTTATTCATTTATGTATACTTTTAATCAAAGTTGATAAACTTAATTTAGAATTCATATAATTGATATAATTTAACAATTCATTGTTTTAAATGAACACAGTTAATCAATTGATAATTTTATACTGAACTTTTCGTTTAGTATAAACAGAAAAAAAATATAAATAACCATTAGGCTAAGTATAGTTGCCTACCATAATTTATTATAGAAGATTTATATTATAACTGCATAATTATCTGTTTACTTTGTCAACTTAATTTTCTTGTTTTTTATATCAGTTTAGTTTTACAGCGATAGATAATAGGTAATAGGTATTATATACCTAGATAGTAGATAGATAATACTGTACACCAATCTGCAAAAAAATTGTACATTTTTTAATGAAATCAAGAAATACACAATTTAAATTACTCATAGATAACAAGATATAAAAAGTTTATTATTAAATTAACTATTAAACACAAACTTAATTATTAAGTACCAGGTACCATAATATTTAACACTTTTGATTTTCCGGCTTAAATGATTCCTAACAAAATAATGAACAAGTTTATATCATTTACCTATTTATAAGGAAGTTCTATGTATTTAGATTACATATTTTGATATTTTTAAACATTTGAAGTGCATAAACGTTATAATTTGAAGTAAAATATCCAAACTATCTATTGCAATAAATTCGTTTTTAGTTGTAAGTTCGTTAATAATTTTGTTAATTTAATCAAATCATTCAAACACTAACCCGACATAGTTGTAAACATAGCTGTAACGTAGCTAAAATTTCCTAATACAGTCACACCCTATATTAGGTATATCGACATATCGTAAACTAAAATTATATAATATTGTTATTCTGGTTAGACAAAAACCCATATAGCAGCGCTCACTAGCAACGAAAGTTAGCGGTGGTCGAGAGGTTATGAATGAGCGTGCAACTCGAAACTATACTGATAGATGGCGCTGCTACGGACTTTGTTTTTTTAGAAAATAATAGAAAAAATAATTTCTCGGACCGTTTGTACAATGTAGTTCAACCTTGGATTCCGGAGAAATTTTCTCACAAGCTACAACGTACAGTGTTCTATTGAAATAAATATCATTTGGTATAAAATAGAACATTTTCGTTCAGCAGAAACAATTTTCAGGCACGTATTTGAGGGGGGTAATGGGGGAAATCGCCCCCCTCTCCCACAAAGCCTGTATTATACTCTATCTTAGTATGTATCTTATAGCTTATAAGTAGGGATGAAAAATTATCAGTGGCACAACTAGAGTTCAAATCTTGGGGGTGCTACAGTTATGAATTGCTTACCAAGTCGTAGGGGGGGGGGGGCTCTACCCACCAACTTTATATAATCCCAGTATTTAGATTATACTAGTATTATATTCGCAGTATCATTTTTGGAAAAAAAATATGACACAATTCAATTTTTTTATAATAGTATTTGATTATTTTGATTACATTAAATTCTAAAGTGTCAAACATCATTATCTATCAATATTTGTAAATTTGTTTAATATTTCTTTAGAACAATGTCATTAGCTAGGTCTCTCTCAATATTTATGATTAAGGTCCGGAAGTTTATGCATTTGCATGTTTTTACTAAATGCATCAAAAAGTTGCTGAATGAAATAACAATTTGAATCACAATAATGCAATCTAACGAGTTCAAAAATGAAATTTTAATATACATATTTTGAGGTTTTTTTAAACATATGTGCATACTTTAAAATAAAATTGCATATAAATGCATTTTATTACATTATAGTGTTATTTTCTTATTAATATTTCATGATAATGTCGGACTTCGATTATATTTCCAAATTTATTTGTTGAAAAATATGTCCTTATAAAAACTTTGCCAATATAAAATAAAAACTTGATTAAAATTAAAGGTCATTGCTTGGTAGGACTGATAATTGTCATTCATTTGTATTTCAAAACCAATCAAAATATTCAAAATTCCTAGTTGTAAATTTTAATTCTTGAAGTAAATATAACGTATTATATTATATCATATTAAAATTGTGCATATTTTTCCCCATTTTTTAAATATTATTTTTACCAAAAACGAAAAAAAAACTTAATGTAAAAAAAAACAAAATACATATTTAGCGCATATTTTGATGGTTTTTAGTACATGAACTTCCAGGTACTATTTATGATACTTAAATTACTAATTAATAAAGTGCTGCTGTAATATGTTGTTTCGCAACCAATTTTTCAACCTCCTCATTGACGAAAAACTTCATTTGCATGTCGCAGAACTGACAGGTATGGTTAATGCAACCTACATTAACTTGTATACATTTTGAAATACTTCTTTATTTATATACACAATGATGTATTATTTAAATTCAATATTTTCGACAAAAATAAATCCAATTAATTTGCAACTGCATAACTTTTATTATTATAATATGATTATGTATAATCAATATCAATTAGAAATGTGTATGGGTTGGTTATGTTATCATTTTTAATTAATTTATTTGTGGTAGACTACATACTATATAATAGCCAAAATATATTTAATTATTAATATTATTAATTTAAGGTTACATAATATATGTTCATAAGCTATAATAGTTACCATATATAACAGTGGTCAGCAACCTTTTTGGATTTTTGGGCAACTTTCACAAATTAAAAACAATTTGCAGGCCAGACAAAAATAAAAATTTTATACTCTTAAATTATTTATTACAAAAAAAAAATATTTTTTAGAACTTTAAAATAATAAAATATTTAAAATTAAATGTTGTCATTGTAGAATTTAAAGCGCACCATTTACAATAGCCTAGCGGACTGCCGGTTGTTGACCACTAATATAGAACACGATAGTCTTTAATAACATTTTCATTGTTTACTTGATTTTTGTCATGTTTATTAATTTTTATTTTGTTTTGTTTATTTATTAATTAATATATTTCATGTTGAAATCTTATTTTATTCTATACATTATATTGTGTTGCTCTGACTTGTCATACAAAATAAATATGCATTAACATTAAGATGTATATTATTAAAAGACTACCTTAAGAAATTTAATAAAATGTGTATGTTATCAATAGTTTAGTTATACAAATTAGTAAGTAAATTTCAATAAAAAAATCACTTAAAATGCCAAAAGATAATTTTAAATATATAAAGTTGTAGATATTGTACATAGTCAATATTATTATTTTTTTTTATAAGTCAGAGTTTTATTGAATAATTTTGTCGTACTATGTAGATATTAAAACATAAATGTATAATAATGATAGGTAATATGTCTATTTAAAGGTTATAAAGCATAATTTATTAACCTTATGATCAGATTTTTTTTTAACTATTGGAAAAAATCAATTATAATTGATTAGAAGATAAAAAATACAAAGAAAATATAACTTAAGGAATTGCATCAAAGAACTACAAATTTAATATACAATATACTTAATTAAATGCTTGATTAAAATATAGAGGTACAAGAATGATGATGGATCATGTTTTTTAATAATTATCATAAAATAACACATAATAAAGAGAAAATTAGATTTTATTATTTCATATGATTTTATTTTTAAAAATATGTAATTAATAAATAATGTCATTATTATTAGTTCACATACTATAATAACGTTCTATTTACGACTAGACTATGTTAATAATTTGTTTGTTTTTAACAGAACGGACACAATTCTTAACACTATTTTAATACGATTCGTATAACATTTTTAACAAATATTTTGGTTTTTTTTTTTAAAAATCATATTTTACATTATTATAAATATACTACTTACTTTTAAAATTAATTTAACTAGTTAAAAATTGAATTAATTATTTACAATTTATAAATTTCATACAAAAAAAATATAATAATGACAAATATAAAATCTGGTATATGGCGCAATTTTAAACACCCTTTATAATGCTTTATACATTTTTGAAAACAACAACGATTAATCTTTCATAAATAAAACAAAATAATAATGACCATGGTCAGGCAATAGCCTATGAACAAAAACAAGCACATAAATTAATGTTATGTAACATTTTGTCAAAAATAATGAATTTAAAAGTTTAAGTAAACAACAGAATTAAAACATGGGAACAAGAGGACAATATGAGCAACTATATTCTTTGGTATAATAATGTCAGCAATTCCCATTGTCACAAAGAAATAACATGGTTGTGTTACTATAATTATTACTACAATTATTATTATTATTATTATCATTTATAACTTATTATTATATATTATTATTGTGTATCTAAATTAAATATCATCATCGCTATCGCCAGCATAATCAGATGAATCATTATCATCATACATAGTAGATGGTGAAGAGCAATCGGTGACCAGAACTCTTGGCTGATTGGATATTTTATTAAATGTACATGATTTCAATACATCATCCAAATTAGGTGACAGAATATCTTCAATATCAGTTCCATTTCTAAAAAAAATTCTAGAATTAATTTTTTTGTACCAAACTATAATTATTAATAACTATAATACAGAAGAATAAAACACAATAGTTTAGAATGGTGTTATTACAGTGAGGTAATTAGAGCTACAGTGGTTATAAAAAATAAAATAAAACAATTGTAAGGAATGATCTAGTTTAAGGGTGTGTTACAAAATTATAGGATTGTGCTAATCAACGGTGGAGGACGGCACAACAGACCACAGACACTTACCACTATCTAATATTTCTTCTTTCAAATGTCTTCATCTGTTATTCTGTAATAATATTACCACCAATGTTTTTTTTTATATTTATAAAATTTAGGTAGTGATGGAAAGTTGAAAAAATGACAAGACTTCCAAGAATCCATTAGTCATATTAATTTAATAAACACGAAATACTTACATTTCCTCTGGTGCATCATTTCCACCTTCTTCAGCTACTAACATTTCATATTCTTCAGCAGCATATTTATCCCAGTCTGATGCCTGAAACCACAGAAAAATGTATAAACTTATTGCACATTAAAATAAAATAAAAATATACACCCTTTCAACTTAAACAAACTATAACGATTATTGATTAATATAACTGACCTTATAATATTTATTTCCATTCTCGTTATGCTTGAAATTGATATTATCATATAATTATATAACAAACAAAAGTTAAAAATATATTAAATAATATTTTACTTACTTCATTTTCATTATCCCTCTGTGAAGCAAATGGATCGCGTTGTTCATGATCCAGATATTTTTCAAGGTTAAAGAATGTATCAAAAAATATCGGAGTCATTTTGCATGATTTGAGATCAGCCAATGATATTTTGCCGCTACACTTTGGTTTAACCATATCAAGCATCTATATTTATGATAAATTAATAACAAAAATGGCATAAACAGTCTTAAAAAAAAATGTTTATAATATGTATTTCAATTTTATACCTGACACAAACAATCCTCAAATGGCAGACATTCAATTCCTATACTTTCCATTCTTTGCAATTGCTCATCATAGAAATATTCAAGCTCGTACATTGACAAATAACCATCACCATCAATATCCATGCATCTAGAATAGTTGTTTATATTTCTCAATAATATGGTATCAAACATATATTTTGGGAAATCTTACCTAAACCAATATTCGACAGCTCTAGGATGTCGTTTATCTTCTTCAGCCATTAGGAACCAAACAAATTCTGTGTAACTCATTTTTTCTTCCATATAATTGTTATTAGAATTCTTTTGTTTTTTCTTAGTAACAGTCCCCGAAAATATTCTGTCAATTATCCGTGTAGACAAAGCTATAAAAAATGTATGTATCGTATTAAATAAACAGGTAAAATAATTTATAATACTACCCACTAAATGTTTATGCAATAAAACTAACCGTGATCACTGTGCCTGGCTAAATCGGTTTTGCTGATAAATAAATCATGGTCACGATCCAGTTCCCAGAACTTACAATATATGACATAAAAATGTTCGTAACTGAAGTAAGCTGTGACTTGATTGATATCTTCTTCTTTTTCTAATAAGTCAATGACTCGAATTAGATCTGATCGTCTGATTTCTGCTAAACTAAGATCACCACTCCATGAAGTGTTAACACTGTAGAATATCCTTGATATTACCTGAGATTTAAAGTTTACAAAAATATTTAGTTTTATTTGATGTGTAAATGTATAATACATATTTTTTACTTGAGAAATTATACTTCAATAGTTTTCTAATAAACATTTATAATATTTGTAGTTAAGTAGGTATTTATACAAAAATAAAATTTCTGATTAAAACCTAAATATATTTAAAAATATTAATATTATAATTATATTTATACTTGAATATTGTGATAATGGTAAACCACCATGTTGTAACACTTGTAACCAGCTGTTCTAGTATGATCTACTATCATTTATCTTTTACTATCTATTTATTATATTAAAAATATTTAATTAAAAAATTAAATAAAACAAACTTTATTATATTTGTTCTAAAGAGGATCCTACCCTTATATGCGTTACAAAAGTACGTCAATAGTATACCAAATTTTTATCATCAAAATTTAATTTTAATATACGAGTGAATTTACCTATTATTAAATAAACCTAACCTTTAATGTTAAAGGTAAGAACATTAAATTTAACTATTTAAAGCATAAATTTTTTTCCATATTTTAATTTTTTTAGCTATTTAAATTAAAAATTAAATTATCAAACAGTTGGTTTTTAAAATGTTTTATTTGTGTGAAAAATGTGTAGAATAGAAAAAATGATAAGAACTTTACAAAAGTGTTCAAATAATTGATAAACTATTTAATGTATTTTCATGAATTTATTAATGTGTGTATCATTATACACATGATTGGTATTTGATTTACGATTTCATTCATTACTTGAGTCTTGAATAAGTTAAAGAACAATTGCGAACAGTGGCACAACAGGGGGTTTAGGGGTTCATTATCCCACCAATTTAAAAAAATAATTATTATTTAATTTTAGTTATTATTCATAACCAGGGCTCGGGACTTATAGCACTTAAAATCATTAAAATAAAGCGCTTAAAAACATCATTATAAGTACTCAAATAAGCATTTAAAAAACTTAAATTTGAGCAAATATATTTAATATAAAAAAAAAAATTTCTTTTTACATAATAAAGCAGGTACTAGACATAATTTGTAACTGTGCTAAAAATAATATAATTAAAGATTATAAAAAATATTGAAACAAAATGATAAGGAAAAGTTTTTAACTAAAAAATAAAAAAATTAATCTTTATATTATAAAAATATCAAACTTCACTTCCGAGACATTTTGTCTTATTTTTTATAGATTTTCCGAGGGATTTTCTGAAAAAAACCATAAAAAGTAGAAAAATTGGTCATAAAAGCAAGAATAATCAGAAAAACTGGAATCTTTTTAAAAAAATCGTTGAAAAAAGTAAAAAAAAGCTTTTCAAAAAATTGAAATTTCAAATTGAACGTATTGTAACATGACATACACTTCCATAGCACTCTGCTACATTTTAAGTCAATCCATAAAAATAAGCAAATTCTTTAAGTCCCGAGCTTTGTTCATAACCGTTGAAAAACAAAACATTGATTTTCTCGTTATCACTGTTATATTTCGCTTCATCATCATTTCATGGTCTATGACGTCATAGATTCTACAAAAAAATTTTCCTGCTAAGAGCTAATTCATATTGATTCCAACGAACGCAAATTTACGATAATATACATATACCGTACGTCTGTGAGACGGAGATAACAGTTGTATGGGTTGCGCATATTAAATACTACTTTCCAGGTATTTTCTAAATAATTGTTTATTTATATCTTTTATATAAACTTTAATTGCAAATAAAAAGTAATTTTTACAAGATTGATTTGTTTAAATATAAAATATATTGGTTTTATAATGTTTTAATTACCGTGTGCACATATCTAGAATGAAACTCTGGTGCAGTTTTCAGGAATGTTAAACCGGGATGCGAATCGACCACATCTTGGACTAATAAGATGAAGTTCTCAGGTGATAATGTTTGTTTTTTTAAGTTTCTTGCCAATATGCGAATGAATATCGATGGTAAGTCGTGACAAGAAGACCATACGCTATTTATATATTTATAAAAAGAATATATTAAATATTATTATTGTTACTAAGAGTGTTGTACAACGTGAACTTACTCTTTCCAATAGTTAAGAAAGGTATTTACGTCTATGGTACTTGACAAGTCCCCGCCACAGGCAAAGAACAAAGGTTGTTTCCAATAAAGCGGACAGTTACACAACTGTAATAAGCATGAAAATGATAATATTAAAATATCGTACATAAATTATCATGATTAGATATGGGTTACTTTAGCAATTTGACCGAAATGGTGTTTTGAAGCTTGCGAATTCGGCAACGACATAAAGAAATCTGTGATTGTTTTGACGATCGTATCCCATTGCGGTTGACTCTCGGGCTTGCCAAATGGATAGTAGAATCTAAAACAAAAAGTCGGATTAAGGACGCCTTCTATATTATAACATCGTTGATTGTTATGACACACAAACAAATGTCCATACCTAGGAATGAATACATTACGGTTGGCCTTTGTATGTCTTTGTAACGTAGTGTGCGGCGGAGGCGCTCCAGGTTTCTGATTGGTTTCCTTTGAATAGTTCTGAAACAATACGATCTATTATTAACACAATCCTTTTCGGTAAAACTGTTAGGAGAAAACACGTCTTTTTCCTCCCAGCAACTTAGTTGTCCCAGACAGTAGTCAACTAAGACTATAAATCAGGCTCGGGAAACTGACACAATAGGCCTAATTAATAAGTATTATTACAAAATATCATCAAACTATCGGCCCGAATACAAGTAAGTGGCCTCTATTTGTAACTGCACAGGACACGATTTTCACATCATTATCCAAGCCAGTTCACCCCTGAATATTAAACAATTTTGAAAACACATTCATTAAAAAAAAAAAAATGTGTAAGTAATGATATTTATTTTTACAGAGTTAAATATACATTATTTTTTACAATACACGAATGGAACCATACAGCATCGACGTAGTAATATATATTACTATACATGTAAATTAAAAGTTTACATAATAATATTATATACCTCAGCTGAGATAACAGTTCACGACCTCCGATTATAAAAATTATTAAGGACAATAAATTGCCACCGAAAAATAAGCTCACGACGTCTCGACGTGTCCATAATATGTTAATTATAATATTATTATAACACGAAGAGTTCATCCTGCACGTGTTGAATTCATAATAATAATTAATATGTACATAATAATACACACATTGTATATAATGTACATTGCACAGATTTATTTATATGTATTAAACCGGGTGTCGTGCGTCTGCAATACATATGTATATAAATAATGAAAGTGGTGGGGTCCCATTATCAATTATTTTAAAAACAGACTTGTACGTGACCTAAAGACGCAGCGCGTTTTCGTTTTACATAATCCACTGATTACTCAATAACATAAGTACAGACACACGCGTAGAGCCGTATTTTAAATATTATGGTAATAAAAAGTAATACATATTGTAATATGGTACACAAGAAAAAAGCACATACCTTTAAGTTGATTTTCACACAATAACGAAATAATAGCAAAAAACATTGAAACGTACCTACATATTTCTTAATTTTGATTTCAATGAATTTTCCGCGAGACCCGTAAATAGCATTTGACGCACGTATATTACATATCAATAATAAATTAATATTAATATGATATAAACACCGATTATAATAAAATATATATGATACAAGGCCGTAACTGGTGGGAGGGTCTAGGGGTCCGGACCCCCACCCCCGAAATGGATCAGAGTAAAAACATTTTAGTGGTGAATATAGTTTATTGACTATAAAATTTCAGTATGTATATTAAAAAAAATGTTGGATCCTTCTCCGAAATTTATTTTCAGTTACAGCATTGATATGATATAGCAGTTATAAACTAAAGTAAATACCTTTGTCCTTTATATATGCGTGTATTGAGCATATAATACACAATGACGATTCGAACGAAAATATTAATTATTGTATTTCACATGTTTTCCTTGCTCGAGCAAACGGATTTCGAAAAATAAAATCTCGTAATCACTTCCCCCGAGTACACAATTATTGGTATGCATCACACTCAGTGCAAAAGCGTTTGGAGATTTCTTTTAATTTGAAAATTATGTGAACAGCTGCAACTGTAATGTACATATTGTTGTGTAGTTATATTATGTATGCATCAAATAGGTAGGTACGTAATCGCAATGAAGGTAGCTGCTGTAATGTAGCGATGACCATGAAATCTAAATCGTTTGTATCTATTTGTAATACGTCCGCGCCCTTTTTTCAGGCAAACAAACCGTACCGCCGTAGTCAGTTCAACTATATAATAATGTATTATAATACATTACATATTCAGGATAATAGAATTAGATTGATATTTTAATTTTGTACAAACTACTAAATATTTATATTTAATTGAATAAATGGTTTTTTCGTTTCTTCGAAACATACAAATTTCGTATGATAATAATTTATATTATTATTATATTATACTGCAGATAGCGTCCGTTTGTCCCTGCCATTGATAACTTTTGAGGTGTTTGCCCACAAACTTTAAAAGAAATATTAGCTCCGCGTTATTCTTCAAACAATATCTAATAAATGTAGAGGTAAATCAAAATAAAACAGTTTCCAAAAAGCTAAACATTGAGCTGTATTAATTTCCATTTAGAGTTCAAACATAATGTCTGATGATGTACCTATATAAGATAAATTGTATATAAAATAGTTACAAACGTGGAGGCGGGCATACGAGTGTACGCCTATTTTATATATATATTTTATTATCCATATAGTAGGCGGGTGGGCCGGCGGATATGTACGAGGACAAAGACAGGATTATATTCATCACTTTGTATAACGGACATTACCGCCGCCGAACAGCTGTGTTATGCAAGTATACAATGATATGCCCAAAACGCATAGGGCTTAAACATTTTGGCTGCATTTTTTGACAACTATAAAATGTAAAGAGGTCAGGGAGGAGACACAAAGAATTGAATATAACAAAAAACGAGTTTCCGTATAAACGATTCGTCGTCTATTACCTATTATTATTAAGTCACAATTTCCTGAGTCTATACGCGAGTTGGAAGAAAGTTATATTAGAGGCGAGCGAGCAGAAAACGAAATTAGATTTTACACGCATGGCGTGTGTATATGCCTATATACTGTATACGCATCACAGTATATATATATATATGCCCACGGCATTACCAACCTTGTTGTAAGACCTAGGTAATCGCTGTTTCCAGGGTTTGTACGGAAACCTGGGCTCGTGGACCGGATCATCTTCAACGCCACTGTCGTGCCTTTGCAACACTAGCACCTGACAGGCGTAGCACCAAGACCGCACGCTCGTCACCATAGTGTACCGACGTCATATCTCACACCGCGGCGGCGGATGCACGTCCGGTGCATACTGCAAAAGACGCAGTGCAAGTGTCGCTAGGATGGCGGGGAGGAGACGTGTTTAAGGTATAAGTCACGTGGACGAAATGCGCGTTTCAGCGACGTAATCACACGAACAGACGCGTTTAAGATGTACACACGACGACGACGACGATATCGCACAAACAAGTGTTTATAATATCGTCGTCGCCGTTGTCGGTCGATCGCAGCGAACTGGACGGAATGGCGAGCCCACGCGCGAAATGGCACGTATAATTTACTAGGATACGAAACGACCTCAGTTAACAATTAAGAGAGAAAAACAACAGTAAAATAGTGAATAAAAACAAATTAATAAAAACGCGGTAAACCGATGTCGGTCGCGATAACGCTGTAATATATAATATTATATTATGTGTATTATTGCAGTACAGAACGTTCGCGCGATGGCGAGACCACATTGAGCGGAGGTCGCGACACAAAAGCCGTACGTGAACATCTGACCGGACGACTTTTTTCCATTCGCATCATTATTATCATAACTATTATTATTATTGTACGCGACGAAGGCCACACCACTCCGGTTTTGCAGCGGTTAGCCCGCGACGCGTTGACGCGTCTGACTGCGGCGGCTGCGTTATTATATTATTATTATTATTATTATGACGATGTATTATTACTATTATTAAGTCGAACACATGTTGACCCAGCGTCTGTGGAACACATTCACTTTGTGACTTTGTAAAATGAAATAGTAAAATATAAAAAAACCTGCCTTGCAACATTCTCCCTCCGCCGGCGCGCGATACACGCTGACATCTGTAGCCCGACCGCTCGCTCTGTTTTAATATACTGTGATAAAAAATAAAAAACCACTTATTAACTCTGCTACGGCAGAATCTGACGACGTCCATTATCCGTTTACCTAATGCGATACAAAATAGGTGCATAATAATAACTAGGGTCGACATTTGCATGCATTATTAGCATATTGTTATTGATTGATCCAAAAAATAGGTAAGTCACATCAAAATTTGTTACATGATAGCTTAACAATTCTATAAACAAAATTTCATTTTACATATTTTTGAGTTTTTAGATTTTTATGTCATATTTTATGATTCTGTGCATTTTTAGAGTATATTTAGGATTTCGTTAATTTTTAAGACATTTTTAATTCAATGAATCGAGAATTTTCACAAAATAATAAAATTTTCAAGGTTTTTAAATATCAGAATGTAGTAAGGAAACTGATAATATACTAAGTATATACCCATGTTTTTAGATAAAATATTAATTTGTTTCATTCATAAGGTGTTTTCGAATGTTTATCGAAATTCAAAAACCGAAATCCACGCCCTTTTTTTTAACAATAATCTAAATTATTTATAAGTAATCACTTTATTGAAAATACAATTTTAGAATTTATTATAGTTTTTTTTTTTTTAAAGAATATTTTGGTAATTATTAAAACATAACTGTATATATATTTAATAAGTTTTTAAGGTATATAATTGTTGACCTAAATAATAACACATATGATGAGGAGTGTCATAATACATAACATATACAAAGTAGCAATGTTTACCTACATTATACAATAGGTAGATTAGATCTATCTTATTCATATTTATTAAGTGGTCTACAGCCAAATTAATCGCACTAATGATTCTGAAATTTGGTACATAAATAAACGTATACCTAAAAATGTGCACCTCAAAACTAATTTTTTAAATTTTACATTTTAAAGAGAGGAACATAAAAGGATTTTTGAGCTAAAGAAAAACGAATATTTGTTTGTTTATATAGGGTTTTAATTGGTTACAGAAAATAAAATAGTAGTTATAGTTAGATATGGGAAATGTAGAGCAGGATCAATTAGTATCTAATACACATATAATATTATATGTGCGCAACACAGTGATGTCATATTATACATTTTGATGCGTATACGACTGCAGTAGAAGGAAAAGCCCATTCGTTAACCAAAATAATAAATACGTCGTTTTTAAACATTGCATAAGTAGGGTGTGGCGTAGCTATAGTGGTGTTTTGGGTGTTGTAATATTTATCATCAGCCATATTTATACGAAAAATGTATTTAATATAAGTTTCTTTAGTAATATTTAAAAAAATATTTTATTACATGATACACTCAAGAGTAGAGCGAACGGACTGAGTATCCAGTGTATATATGTGTCTTTATTATGATTTTTTTCGATAAAGTTTGAAGGAATAACTACAAACATAAACGTAGGATAAGGTTGTTCATAGTCACCTATCTCATCATCGGTACTACTCAATATAGAATAACTTATTTGATACATGTTTATAAATAAATCGGTTCTACGCTATATATGCATACGACTGCATGGCAGTCGAGGCGCACGCCGTGGTAACGAATATAATAATGACAAGCCACGCGGCAGTACTTTAGACTCATGCATAAAGTTAGCCTCTGAGGCGAACCGCACTACTATGATGTACCCGGTTCAGACGAGCTTCATCATTCATATACACCACTATGGATGACACCTACCAAGCCCACAAAAACCAAAACACAGACATTGTACTTCTTATAACAAACAACTGATGTACAAACTATCCTCATGATAATAAATATACTTTCTTATAACCGATTTTATACATTCCAAAAAAAAAATTGTTTAATAAAATAAAATTATACTATATAACTAATATACAATGTTTTACAACCGCATTCATTTCCGAAATGAATAAATATAAATTAGTTTTTAAGAGGACAATACAACCGCATTTGTTGTTTCTGTAGTTTAAGTGCGTAGCATAGCAAATCTACGCTCAACAATTCACGTTTAATTGTGTTAGCTTTAATATTAGAGTAAACCTAACTTAACCTAAACCAACTATGAAGCCACCTATAATGGTAAGAACTTAATCTATGTTCGTATATGAATTGTTTTACGATATCATTCAATTTTTTATTGAGTTTTGTATATATAAAATAGTGAAGTTAAAAAATGCTCATAACTCACATATATACAAAATTATCATAAAAAACCTTTATACGAACACAAATAGACTTATTATTTACCATTAAGTTTCAATTTTCATAAAAGGTCGACTTACACTAATATTAAAGCTAACAAAGCTAAAATTGAACTCCTGAGCGTAAATTTGCCATTTTACAATGTTATATACTTGTAAGTTGTAAGACGGAAACAACAAATGCGGGTGCAGTGTCCTCTTAAGACTTTTTTTTTATTTCGATCGAAATATAAGTAAATAATTGAATACCAAATTCAATAGTATAGTAATGTACGATGAGTAAAATGGGAAATACGAAATATTTCCATAATCCATGTAAACAAAACAATCTATTGAATGTTCGATTAGTAAATTCAACTTAGTATCTCTCTTGGCCTAATTGCGCATATATTTGTAAATCCAAATTTAAAAACACAACAATGTTTAGGAAATATTCAAATATATAATACACAATTTTTTTTTTTTTTTTTTAGAAAGAGATGAGATCAAAGTATCAAATTAATTTGTCAATAAACTCACTTGAATTTTGCTGTGCACATCCGAACCGATGTTCTTCCATGATGAATGAGCTGATGAAGAATTGCAGACAGCCGAATTCTTCATCAGTTCGGTCGGACACTTTTCAAATATGAGCACACGCTCGGCAACTGAACCACGCGTCAAAAACGGTCGAACTGGGTTCGATTGGTGGTGATTGGACCGAATATTGGCCCGTTGGTGGTCGGTGAGCTCGGGGTGCGGCACTTGTTCCTGTTGCCGGTGGGCGTGCTGGTTCCGTCGAGACGAGCTGAGCGCGGATAGCCCGATGAGGAACTCGGGTTTGGAACGGTGGCCGGTCGACGCCGCATCGTAACCACCGGCAGCCGACCGCAACAGAACGCCCTCCTTGCTGGGCACAGCCGGCTTTTCGGTCTTCCTGTTCTCTACCACCGAACCGTTCTTGAGTGCGTCGATTAGTCGCTGTTCCTCTTTGGCCACCTCATCCATAAAGTCACAAGTATTTTGCTGCGACTGGGCCGCCGCCGGTTTGCCACCGGAACGGAACGGCCACGCGGGGCCGTCTACGCCCTTATTGTCGTCTGCTGCTGGTGACGCCGCATAGTTCCGCATCGGTGACGGTTTGCTGCAGTACCTTTTGGCAGCACCGCCTCCGCTGAAGTTCTGTTTACTGGCGGCAGCATGTTGTTGCTGTTGTTGTGACTGCAGGTGATCGGGGACGGGGCCAATGGACGAGGAGGCTTTCTGTTCGAACTTTTGTAGCGCATACTGAATGGACGAGGCGAACGGCTTTGGTGACAGTGAACGTGATTGCCGGGCTGCCTGTAGCCGAGCTTTGTCCTCTACTACAAACTTATTCACCAGTCGTTCCAAGTTGTTGGTGCTGTTCGGGTCGGTCATCAGCTGCGCACTGCGATTATGATGGACCGGAGCCGTAACATCCGCCAGTGGTTTGGGTTGTGGTGTCAGCACCGAGCCAAACTTATCGGCTGCCGCTGACGAATCGCGGTGGCATGTCAGTATCTCGTTAGGCGCTAAACCTCGAGCCTTCCATGTCTGATATATTGCCTCTGCGTGATCTGATATCTGTTTGGCGATGGCCGCGATGTCTTCTTCCGGCTCGGGAGCCATGTTACCTCCTGCGGCGGCCCGGTGGTTTGCTGTCGTAGTCATCGCTCGCCGAACCCGGCCGTTTACCGTTCAGTCAATAACGAGGAAGGTCATGCGATTTTTCGGCGGTCGGTGAGACCGTCGATGTGTGGGACACGACACTGCTTCAGCGGCGTTGACAAGGATGGCCTTAGTGGCGATAACGGCGTTCCGTCATGATGACGCCATGTATACCTGCAGCCACACGTAGGTTATGAAACAGCGCCTGAAAAAGTGTTTGAAATTTTGGTTAGATTATAATAATACATGATATATATAGTGGTGTCACTATATGATGCTGCAGCGTGTCAAAACAGTCACAAGGTAACTGTAAATAATATTATAAGTAATATTTTGTTGTGGAACGACCTTCGATTTGAATCGGGATTATTTCACGAACTGCGTCATTTTAATAAAACGAGAAATAATTATGTTCAGTTTTACACATTTTTAAACAAAACTATTTCAAACTTATCGAGTAAACGAGTAAAAGTTTGAATTTTAATAACATGTTGATATTTCAAGTATTTTGTTTAAAATAACACTATTAGAATAAATGTTAACGTGGAGCTTAAAGTTTCGCAGTAACATTAGTGTATCTACATAATTCATTCTTCCATATACTATATGTTGAGAGTTGTTTGTATTCAATTATGTGCCAAAAAATTGCAAAACCATTGAGGTATTCTCCCATAACATGAGTATTATATGATTATTAAGTCTAAGGAAACAGTTGAAAACTTTAACATGATATATTATACTTAAATTTGATACATTTTGAAATTACATAAATAGCATAGATTTAGGTACTATCATAAAAAGCACATTTGATTAAATATACAGATAAAAAAAACTCAAAATAATAATTACAAACGCGATTTCACAAAAATATTTAAACGTTACTTTTGATTTCAGACATACTACAGTTGTACATTAATATAATATATTATATGTTATATACTATATTATGTTGCTATGGGACGCAACTTCGACATCATTTTTCGTGAGAAAATAAACACCTATTTTAGTAATGACAAATCAATACGAAACTATAGAATAGTGTAATACTGTAAGTCATTCACGATTTCACTGCACCGCGAGCAGTGCGTAAAGCCGGTGCACATAAAGTACTTTCCACTTGTTTTTCTGTCGATTAAAAAATCGCACTGTATTGTTACATCTTGTCACAATAACTGCACATCACCACGTTTCCTTTATCGCACCATAAATTTGTTAGCGGTCGCGCTCTCGATATATACAGTTATTACTCCATGTTCCGTATTGTCGATATTCGAATAAATAATATTTCGATTAAAAATATGAAATTAATTAAAACAATGAATTGCAGTGTAATTAAAAATTTAGAGTGGTTATATCATTTTGACAAATCAGCAGACATCAGATTACACACATTAAAACATTATGTAATAACGATTTTTGGTTCTCCGAAAATTACAGGTCAATAAATTCACACACTGTTCATGGTACATCACGTCATAGTATAATATTATAGTTATTTGATCGAAAATACGACACACAGCGTATACGATATAATATAATTATATGTATATATAAATATATTATGTGCACGATGCAATTACCGAAGAGTAGGTAGCAATGTATACTAGTAGCAGCGGCAGACGAGTTAAAGGTCGCGTGTTCCAGAGGAAGGAAATGATTAACTAAGGGCGTTGTCAATTAATGTATTAGACACGCAAAAGGCAGCGGTAGCGGAGTGTCGTTTCCTCGGTGCGTATATACGGGTATGGTCGTGGCTGGCGGCCTGATCGTCTCTCTGTCAACTCACTCTCTCTTTCTCTCTTTAATGTACACAAATAATATAATAAAAACCAAGTGCGTAATGTAATTAAACGAATTACTAGCGAGTTATTACATGGGTCGAATGAAAAAAACCAGCGAGTAATCGAACGGGCGGACGATAAAAATAAAAACCACGACTTTTAAGAGAATTTCTCGTTTTTGCGATTTCTCGAACAGAAATCGGACGGATGACTGTTGGACACGGGCGCGTAAGGGACAGGCCAGAACAGACTACTGCGGCCGAGGAAGTACCGAATCGCCGTAGGCTGCGGTGGTGACGACGACGGTTTGTACGTTTGACTCCGATCGTACAACACCGCCATAGTGGCGTTTCTATTTATAGATCCGGCGGCAGTTTCTCGGTCCCATGTGCACATTAGTCGTCGGCGAGCGGATCGTCGTATAATAGTAATACTAAAACATGGTACCTATTACAGTATTACATTGGCGTACACAAAAAATTCTAAATAAGGGAAGGGGATTAAAATAAAATAATGTAATGCGTATATACGTGTTATAAGAATATTTTTACGTTCTTATATAATAAATTATAGCCAAAGGGTTGGAGAGGGGTAAAAACCCAACCCTGCATTGAAATAGTAGCTATTGTAATACTATGTATTATAATATAAAATGTAATCTATTATTACAATTGTTCTACTAATTTGGCCACGTTATATAACATAAGACGTATTACAAGGCAATCTGTTTGATCCCAAGACTATGATCACACATTTTATTTATCAGTGGATATTTTGCAATTTTTAAAATAAAACATCATATGATAATTTATTTTTATATCGTTTAAATATTTTAATTATTTAAGTTACCTAGATATTTTTTGTTTTCTTCTGAATCACTGATCCATTTAATAATATAGCTGTGTTCTGCGATTTCACATTATAGAATAGTCTCATTTCTAAAAATGTTGAAGTAAAAATATAAAAATAAATAAACAACCAAATACTATAGTTTTTTTTATTTATAACTGTTTTAGAAATACAAAAGAACACTCTTTTAAAATCATAGAAGAAAATATTTAAACGATCAAGTTAATATAATAATTTAATAAGTTAGGTTAAATACACTTACTTCAAGTACAGTAAAAATCGATATAGTATCTACAACACAAATATCTCAATGGGTCTCAAACGACTACTGATGATATATTCTATTCAAAATATATTCTTCTATCACCGAAAAGTTTAATTGTTATAAAGTTGAGATTTACTTCAAGCATTTTGTAGCAAAACATCATCTATGAAATGATACGATTTCGATAAACTTCACATTGATAACAAGTTTTCTTAAAACACCTAAACGATCCATTCGACAACAAGTAAATTTAAAATTCTTTTTGCACTCTCGTAAAATTATCAAAATGTGACTTGGAAATTTTAAATAAAAAACCTGGGATATTATAATATTAGTATTACCTACATTAGTTATAAAAGAAATAAAACAACTAGTTTAACAGTGTTTTTTCACACATTTGAACGAATGAAGAGAATTCAAAGCTATAAAACTCCACGACTATTGCAATAATTAATAATGATATAATCAGTTGTATCTATATGCAGGGATTATTTGAAACTTTTGTATTTGTCTGCAAATTTACGTAATAAGTATGATGATCAGATGGCCACTGGAACTTTTGAATATTTAGCATATTTTATTTAACGGTCGGAATACACGAGAACACGCTATAACTAAACAGTTAAAAATAACTTAACACGTAAAAAATTAATTTCGTCCACACATTTCTTGGACATGGTCATAAAACATACGTATCAATTAGATTTTTATACCGAATGTATTTTTAGTAACTATCAATTTTTCAAACCGTTTCAATTATATTACTATACACAACAATAATAATTTATTCTAATCATAAATATTATATTTATTTTTGATTAAACTAAAAAGTTAATTAAAATATAAAATGACAGTATATTATTATCGCTATAAATTCAATAATTTTCATTCGTTAAATACATTTTTTTTATGATAATTCAAATTATTAACTTATTGAGTTCATCATTAGTGATTTTATCTCAACAAAATTCTGTTAAGTCTTTCTTAAACTTAATAGTTATTATTTTATGTATGGTTACCTTTCTTAAAAAAGTTCTACCTGAATAGTTTTATGACTAAATACCAAATAATTATTATAAAGAAATAGTTTACTATAAAAGTTTACTATAAATAACAAAAAGGTCACGTCATGTATTTTATCGAGTTATATTATGTTCCGCGTTTATATTAATCCGATATTTTTCTTAACACACAAGTAATGAGGGCAAATGCCATTGCACATAGATCATCATACATCAATTACTGTATCTAATTTACATTGAAAAAAAAGGACCATATAAGTAATTTTAAACTTCCAAAGGCATTATTTTTACATAAATAATTATAATAATATTATTAGATATTAGTTATTATTATTATTATTATTATTATTATATAATATAATTATAATATATATTACGTATACTTATATCATCTGGGGAATTCGTTTTTTTAAGTAAGTTTTAATTATTTATATAGCAGTCACTGTACAATTTATTGTTTATTATTATTTTTAACTAAACTTACAGTTTATTTATATATATTTATATATACAACATATGTATGCCTAGAGATGTAAGATTGAAAATTTCTGAACATTTGTTTTTTTGTACTTTTCTTAAATTAACTAATTTATGACTCAAACAATAAATTACCTACCTTAAATTCGAAAAATCAATAATTGTAACAAAACGATTATAAACTCATCATTTATATTGAAGTAAAAATACAACATTTTTAATAAAAGATAAGTATGCACATTTATTACCGAGTTAAATATTATATATTGATGTAGGTATATATTATATATATTTAATGATTTGTATTTTGAATTTACTATATGGTATTACTAAATGGTAATAAAAGTACATATTTTAAAATATAATTAACTATATAAAAACACTATAACTATATAATATCAAAAGATTTATTTGATAAGAAATTAATATGATAAATTTTCACCAAAAAAAATTTTCATGAAAATTTACATCAGTATGACTATACTATACCCAATTAACTTGAATGATCCATTCCACTTGGTTTATGTTAAAACATAATAATTTACAATACGTGGCAACCAACAATATTTTTACCTAATGGCTACTATAATACCTAAATAATAAACTTATAATATGTATTATTAAATAAAATGAAACAACACATTTCGATCAATAACGTTAATTAGATAGTGTGCTAGGATGCTATAGCATCAACTCTCCATAACTTTATCAACCGTAATTTTTCCTAGGGGAAAAATTACATTATATGCTATAATTTTTGTTAAATACACACACACACACACACACACACACACACACACACACACACACACACACACACACACACACACACACACACTAGTTTAACAGGGATTCCTAAATATGACAATATGTACCTATTTTGTGTTATATTCTTCAAAATTATAGCAGTTTAAGTTTTCGGCTATAATAAATTATAATATATATCTATATGGTTTAATAGAAAAAATTCATTATATATGATATATGTACGAGCAACTCGAGGCGCAACTTGATTTATATACATACATTTACTTATTCCCCGAGTTTATTATTATTGTATTTGTATAATATATACTATACAAAGATATCTATATTATTATAAGTATTATGTTATCATAGTACTTTTTATCATAGAAAACAAAACTATAATAATATTTGATTAAAAAATTTGATAATACATTTTAACATTTTAATAAGTATGAGTTGGAATCTTATTAAAAAAAAAAATAATTTTAAAGAGACAGAAATAACAGATAAATTTAATTTTAATATGAAATACAAAAAAATAGTTCAATACATTATATTATGTATAATCACTAAGTAACTTTAAAAACCATGGGATATTAAATAAGATTTATAGTCTGAACAGTTGTTTGGTTTTTTCTTATTAACAGAAAAAATAATAAAACAATTCTTAAACGCGAAAAATACTGTAAAAATATAGAAAGTTAATATTACGGTTTTAATTATTATTGACATAAAAACTCAATACAAACTACTAACACTACATAGACGTTTAAGATTATTGAATAAACACTGTATAATTGTAAAAAAATAATAATATATAAAACAAATTAATATGTTGAGCAAGAAAACTCTTTATGTAGATAGGTAATATAATTGCGAAAACAAAACTTTTGGAAAAATAATTAAAATAATTTTATTCCACATTTTATTCCACAAAATATGTTTTGGTACATTCCATTAATAAGAAATTCAGGTGATATTTTGAATTAAAAAAAGAAAAATACGTGTAATAAGTAAAATATAATATAAGTACCTACCTATATACATATATATATATATGTAACAGCCTGACTAAAAGTAAATATTTATTGAATTGTTCTACTATTTATAGCTCCATTAAAATTACTGCATTATTGCAACGTCATATTTTGGCTAACAAATTGGGTTAGATGTGATAAATAATATCTATTATTTTTTAGGATTTTTTTCAATTTTTTGGAAAATGTGACGTCAAAGGGCGGCCAGTCGCTGACCGGACACCTTCAATGTTATTGATGATAATACGGGATTTGATTTCGTATCAAAGTGACATTGTATAACTTTATGCATAATGTGTATGGTATTATTTCTATAATTGCTCCATAACATACAGAATGATTCACTGAGCATGTTCATTCCCAATTTTTCTTTTATAAATTCACATTTTTGGATATTTATAGTATACTTAAGATCCATTTTTTTAAAATACTCTGATATTAATTATACATTATTAATTATTATTAATCTTTCACCAATTTGTAAACATTTTTTTAAGTATAATAAATTACAGATCCAACATTACATTTAATTTAGACCATTTCATATTTTTAAAAACCATTATCAGATCCTATTACTCATCATTTAAATTTTCAAAAAAAAAAAAAATCATCTACCTACCATAAAATTTACAGTAAAAAAGGTAAATTACCATTTAAAAAAAAAATAATCTGTATAGTAACAGACGATATGGCATTTCTTATTAAATAGTGTAATAAATCTAAGTAGTTGAAAATATGTTTTTTAAGTCTTTTAAAAATTACAAAAATAAAAATGTAATTACATTTATTCTGGAATAAATAAAGGTAAGAATACTACGTGAATATAACTAACTCAAACAATAAAAATTGCCACGAAAGTAGCCCATAGCTGTCTACGAAACACTAATTAATAACAATAATAAATATAATAATTTAGTACTATCGAGTATCGAGTCGAGAGTAAACGCACGTGCGTCAACTATCGGATCTTATGAAAGGGAAGACACGTCGATGAAAAAACGATTTTGTCTACTCTCTATCAATCTATCCTATTTCGCTATCGGGTTGCCCATAAATATAATTGAACAAAACCGGACGGATGTGATGGCTGCAATACAGATAGGAAAATAATAATAACAATAATCCTCTCTTAAATACCTTATACCTATTCTCTCTCTTTATATATATATATGATATATCACATAGTATAATATATATACCTACAAAATCGATTGCGGCGCAATAGAACGCCGAACATAATGATAATATTATGTGAGTAGATCTATAATGTATTATGTTATAATGCGTGTGCAATATTGTCGTCGATAAATTATATAATACATACGTATATGATAGCTATATAATATACACCAATAATTATAATAGTATTCACACTACGCGAGATACTATTAAATACTTGGATCTCACAACCTCATTAACAGAGGTCTTATTTTTTTAGAGAGAAAGAGTATTAAAATATGATCTTCAGGGAATTGTCACAAATCAAACTCTTTATGTTTAAAAAATGCAATATTTTATTTGCAGTTTTTAATAAACGTTCACAAGATTTGATTCAGCCATCTTGACCTATCGACAACTATATACATAATAATACATACAGTTAACGTACATTTTATCATTTCGTGATTTGAATAGGTATTAATAACCCCAAGTGTACAGCTGGTATGCTATCCCCATATTGTCAATGATACTGCAGCACAAGGTTTATTCTCACTGTATACTATACAGTTTATATAGGTAAATATAATATATATATACAGTGTATAGATAATATTTTTGTAAAAAAGACAATCAGGAGGTACTACAAAAAAAACAAATTATTATATACATCTCCGGGTCGTATAAGTATGGTCGGAAACG
Organism: Rhopalosiphum nymphaeae; assembly: GCA_036289425.1. NCBI lineage: Eukaryota > Metazoa > Arthropoda > Insecta > Hemiptera > Aphididae > Rhopalosiphum > Rhopalosiphum nymphaeae. Next base: position 9,601,532 of record JAZAQC010000005.1, read on the forward strand.
TCATATTTTTTTCGTAAACTTATTGATAGACCGCTATACCTACAAGCTACGTGTTAGTTAATAAATATTTTTCACCCTATCGAGATACGTAGGGGATATATTATAATTTATACATGTATCGTACATAATGGCGCTACGTTTAGCGAGTGTACTTTGTGAATATTGTTGAAATGGTACGTACTGCCAGTTGATAACATAACCGGCGGCAGCGGCAGTGGCGGCAGAGGCGTTTTTCTACTCCTGAAATAGTCGGGGCGGCACAGCGGCAGCTATCGGCCGGGCGTACGGCGAAAAAACGCGCTGACACACACACGCACATCAACATGTACGTGCTCTGATGCACGTGTCGCCTACGCCGTCGATTTTCCAGCCTCTGTCAGGATCGTTGCCCTCTACAGCGCGACAATAACTCTCAATAAAATATTTAAAGAAAAAACCGAAAAACAAGTTTTGAAGCCAAAAGCGGATTACTGTGTGAAAAACTTAATAATATGGTCAAGATGTCTATAATATTAAATAAATTATATTATGAACGTAATACGCAACGGTATGAAGCGTGCCATTTTCACGAATGTGATATTATGAAATTAGAATTTGTCATCGACCATTATAAAAACTACATATTGCCTACAAAATCATTGTTAAAATTAATATTACAAAGCTTATTAGTTCTTATGCACTATCAATTGGACAGAAATTTTATAGACTATACTACCACCGCTAATATTCATAATTTGATAAAAAAAATCTAATCTATTTTTTATCTTATTTTCAGTTAGAAAACAAACAGGAGCTAATCCGATGAGAAATAAAATAAATATCTATAGAAATGGAAAGTCTGAAAACCAATTTTAACCGTCTTAGGTAAATTATTAAAACAAATTCACGTTTTATGTACAATAAATATTAGATATAAATTATAAATGTAGGTATTTACTATTTATAAAGTTATTAAAAACCACCATCGTTCATCAGTGTAAATTGAACACACAATAATAAACAATATATAAATATAGTAAAAAATATTTACTACTAAATATTATTTATTCGACCTGAAAATATTATTTTAAAAGGCTATACCTAAATAATTTTTACCATATGTAGACTTCAATTTCTCACTATAATTAATATAACAACCATACATTTCGTTCTTAATTTCTTAAGCTATATACCAATACTAGTTTTTAAGTATTAACATATAATAAAATATGATATGACTATTGAAAATAAATAAGGTACTTACTTAAATAACAATAATTTATTGCATTTATTTTAACACTTGTATTTTCTTAATTAATGTGATATAATAGATTAATCGTTTTTGTTTCATTCTGAGGTATAAACATTTATTTAAGTTAATTCGATTATATACCGATGTATTTGTTCTATTCAACTAGCTAACGTAATATTATTAGACTAAATCGCCAAACACTTAACTGTTAATAAAAAAAAATAACCCTTAGCACAGAAGCTTTGGATCCTGTCCAGGATTACGATAAATTTATCACGTTCGCATTACCTGTGCCGATGCCAGCTAAGAATAAAATCTTATAAGTTCATCACTGACGTACGGTCAATAAAAAAGAACGCTGTGATAAATTTAAAAGTAATACTATTGAGTATAATATACTATTATATGTAGAGAATAAATATTTCTATCGATAGGTTATGCTATACTAATATTAGGTAATATATGAGATGGCATTAGTGAAGCAATAATAATATTATAATAGATTAATCATAATAAATAAAAATTGAATAACTAGTAGGTACCTACAATTAAAATGCATTTATTTATTGAATTCTATGATATTAGATTAAAAAAACAGTGGTCAGTACCACTTAGTAATCTATTGATTCTTCGCATTTATGTACAAAATAAGTCTATAAATATACACCTAAAAATATGCACAACATTTTCAATTATTGTCACAAAAAGCAATATTTACAGAATTACCTTGTCATCCATTAAATTAATCAAATACTAGCTAAAATGACCTCGAATAAATCTGTTTTTCCATTTTTGTTTGACCGTCGACCATGTTAGTTGTCGTTTCTACGGTCATAATGACAAATAGCTAATACTTTATATATTTATATATTGTATAAACATAAGTATAAAACACATATTTATAGAAGTACCTACAATAATTAATTGATAGTTGATTAAATTATAATTTATAACATTTATTAGTCTATTAGTATATTGGCATAAATAAGTATATTATGGTTAGGAAAAAATATGTACCTACAATCTACATGTGTTACTTGAAATTATAATTTCATAAAAAATAAATACATTATAAACTAAATAATTTAAAGTTAAAATAAGGGTATATACTAGTAAAAATAATGAAACAACTATAGTTGGCTCATTGTTTAAATCATTTGTGGTACACATAGAAGAGTAAATGAATAAATCAAATATATAATTACAAAATTCAATGATTTTCAGCAGTATAATATTATGATATGCGCATAGCAGTAAAGATAAAAACTACTACACTGCCGACTATCAGGCCTAAAGTTGATTTTAAAACGTACATTTACCTAATATATTTTTTTTAAAATATGACCAAAATTAAGTTCATATATACTCAGTTAATGCAAATATCTCATCATTTATTGATTAGTATTATTTAGGGTAACGCCCTATTAATTATAATAAACTATCATAATAATCTCGATAGTAATTTAAAATAATTATAATTAAGGGATTAATATTTTTGTAAATCTGATAAATTTTTACTTAAATAATTAGTATATGGCTATATGCAGTATCTTAATCTAATCAAGCTTTAAAATAAAATTATACACTATATAAACTGCTAAAGCATTTGTATGTAAACGCCACCAAAAATCAAATTTTAGTCTGGAAAATTGATTTTCTTAAAATAATCAATATCTATTCAACATATAACAATTTAACTATACCTAAAAAGCTTGTCAGATACTTTAACTCAATATAATTGAAAATGTAGACTACATTTTTATTGTAAGCTCAATCTAATAATAACGAGTAGGTATACTAAAAAGATCGATATGGTAAAATTACTAAAATTATGCAGAGTTTTTTTTATTAATTATAGTACCAAGACCCAAGTAAATATGTAGAAAATTAATAATATATGGTATCAAAAACAAAAGTTTCTGAAAATCACGCACATACGTAAAACTAAAACTCAATCTCATTTTTAGTAGGACTCGACTCTCGAGTGAATCTCGTCAATGAGTATAGGTGCTATTAGGCAACTGTTTTAATGATTATAATACTAAATAAATGAATAATGAATGAATTTAATTTAATAATAAATTACTATAGGTACTAACAGAACATTCTGAGAAAATGAGGAGGAGATAGCATCTATTTCCAAGAACATAATAATAATAATATGATAATATGATGAAAAGTTTTAAGTTTCTATGCTTAACATTTTTTGGATTACAATAAAAATTGAGCAAAATATATTGTGCAGCATGATGGTCTATACTCTATAGAGTATTTACTTCTTCCTTATTACCAATAAAACTTTCTAAAAAAAAAAATGATACTCAGATAAATTGATTTAAATAAAATATATTTTAGAATACAAATTAAAGACAAAGTGCACCTAGTTCACCATTTTAAATGATATTTAAATATTGTATGATAAAAAGTCTTTAAAATTCTATAATTCACTATATTTTGTATAGATCCATGCGTAAAATAACAAATAATGAAAAAATGTCATGGATAAAATCTAATCTAAATTTAATATACTAGCAAATGTTGAAGCAACTCTTATTATTTATTATAATACGAACCCAATTATTCTATAGATGATCAGAAATATTCCATATATTATATATATATATATATATATATATATATCCACGTGTGTGTGTGTGTGTGTGTGTGTGTGTGTGCTACAATAACAGTACATAAATAATATATATATTTACTATGCTCACGTGCTACATTTCAGCGTACGCCAAACTATGTGGCGAGAGTACGGTTCATATGTGACGTGTCGTACCTATAAACCGCGCCTATATTGCATACCGTAAGCACATCATAAGTACTTGTGTGCGTATAAAACCATTATACAAAAACCTACATTTATATAAAATATGTTACAACTTATTAAAACGATCTAAAAACAATATTATAACTTTATAAAAATAAACCCACAAATTATGAAAGTGCCTTAACAATATTTATAGAGAAGTTATCAACAATTGTGAGGCTGAAATAATAATTATACAGATATATAATAAAATATAATTTTTTCTTATTATTTTTGAATATCTACTCAAGATTTAATTATAATATTTTTATAGAAATTTAAAGTCGAATTACTATTATAAATACCTATAGTGATTCACTAAACATGTTCATCCCCTTTATCTTCTTCAATAATGCAGTAAATAGATATCTGTTTTTTTTTTAAATGACAACACCCCTCTCCTTTTATACAGTAAATTATTTTTATGATAATGTAAACATATCGATATCAAAATTCGAACTAGTTATTTAACTTTATATAACAAGGATATTAGGTTTGGAAAATGTAGGGGCTATCGAAATTTGAACATTTTAGCAATTTATTTTTATCAATAAATATTTATAATTAATATAAAAAATGTTCAGAATATATTAAAAACTAGAGCCAATATAATATATCTATACCTATTTTTGTAAAAAAATACATTATTATTTATTTATTATTTTTTTACACTATTATCCTTAGTATAAATATTTTAATAACTAAAAAACTACTCGTTTAAAGTAAGAATTAAATACTTACGTCAACATTAAAAAAATAAACATCAACTAAATAATTTACAATAAAAAGGAGGATAGTTATTTATAATATAAATGTTTGCATCACCACAAAACACTTTTCAGATAAAGCAAAAAAATTCCAATTATTTAAATAATGATCTTAAAGTATATTTAAAATTTTAAAAATTAAAACTTGAATAAATTAATTTTAAATGAAAAAATGGGTTGAGCATGGTTGATGAATTACTTTATTTAGTATTTATTATTATGTTTACAATCAATATGGGGTCAGTCTTTTAAAAAACTTTTACATACGAATAATATTACACAATAATATAATATACATATAACATAATCATTATGCACAAATTCTAACTAAACCTTATCACTACGATTTCGACCACATGCCCTAAATCAATTGAAATAAGTGTTCCAAGCCCTTATATTAATCCACGAAAAATCATAAGGTACCGTAAGTACTTAGATAAATGGAAAAAGTTAAAATACATTATTTAATAATAACAATTATGGAGGAATATTATAAATACCCCATATTCCCATGACACGACAAATCACTCAAGAAACATTTTTAAATAAAAAAATCTGAATACGTCTATATATATAGTTATTATGCTGTTTTTTTGAATATACACGACCAAATTGTACATAAGCAGTATTATATGTTATACCAATACAGTACATAATGGTACATGAATCGTATACTATTATATATAATATTTAACCGTTTGTTTCATAAGCTTGATCAAGGATGGTGTTAATAAAAACATATACAACCTCATAACAAGCATAAAAGTTTGTGTCTCAACTAAATTAAATTATTCGGTATTTGGCAGTGTGTTTGAGTAATAGTAAACATTTTAGGAAAATTATAACAATAAAAAAATAACTATATTACGAAACTATTATTATTTATTAATAGTGGAAAGAAAAATGCGCGTATAAAATGAGCATACCGTTACGCGATGTCACAAACGCTCGTTTTTGACGCAGATATACTACTAACATATTAACGCCGCGGTCATTGACAGATGGGCTAGTGTACCTTTCATTTTATTTTATTTCTTCTTTCTTTACCAGCGTAGTTATCATTATTACACGCATGTCTATATGCATAATATATTCTATAATATATTATATAGTACCATTGGACGCGGAAATCGACCCGATGCTCCTGCTGAAAAAAATTGAGCAAAATATTGTAAAATATTATTACTAGGAATCTATCCAACATACTCATAGATATCTAATATTATATGGTGAATATTATATAGCGTGTGTAAATAGGCGGAATTTTTAACACAAAAACGCGGTAATAGGGGTTAATATTCGTAATTGGTCTTATGCAGACGTGTTTCGCGCGCGCGTGTGTAGTATACCTATATTTTATTGTTTTATATTTTATAAAGCGACGTAGACATACTACACGTCAAATTTGTACACGCGTAATTATTATAAAAAGCCACACGCATAGATGATTAAGGTTTTTTTTATAGGCATATACATAATTTTTAAATATAAAATTGAATTGTTTTTTTTCTTCAATTACAGGTCAAGGTAATTTTAAGTACAACGAGCGACTTATGATTGGATATACGAGTACACATTATAGAATTAACGTAATAATAATATAACATTCAACAAGTTCTCGCATGTCATGCCCGCGTTTCTAGCACGATTCACGACCAATGATATAACGAGCGTGTTCATTGAACATTTTGTATTTTTTGTATTTAATTTTTATTATAGGTGACGCATTGGCTGTTACTATGTATTAATTTATAAATACTATATTTTGGCTGACGATGACATTATTAATATCTACAGCAGGAATCTATTTAAATTTGGGCACTACTTATAAGAAAATAAACAGCCCCATAAAACCTCTTTATTCATTTAATATCTTGAATTATCAAACATATATTTTAAACTATTCCCGAATTATAATTAAAAATCAAATCAAATTATTATTATACTAATTAATAACTATGACATTATTTATATTATTATGTTCACAGTAATCAATAATAAACTTCATAGGTAGTCTAGTAAGTTGTTATAAATTACACAATACGTAAAAGTAATACGTGTTTTATAAGTATCCCCGTAAATATCATAAAAACAAGATAGTCAAAAATAATTACAGCGATTCCATTATTATATTAAAAAATAGCAGGATTATTTCAACTTTTAACTGATATATATATAAAGGATAATATAATTCTGATACTGCAAACCAATTTAATTAAAATATAAATATTAGACATTTGTTGGATATTATTTCTATTATTCATTAGTGTTTTTTATAAACCTACCAGTAGGTATAAAAAACTACACAGTACCTACACAAAATATTTATTAAAGTACTTTTAGGAATAATAAATATTAATTATTAAAATTAACTTAAGTTATGTAATTTTAACGATCACAACTTTTATTTATCTAAAATTCATAACAATAAGTATATTATTATTATGTTTTAATTTTAAATTTTTAAATGTTATACCTTTATATACTATAAATATTAACTGTATAGTAAACACAATGAAGTTAGGATTCCAAGGTGATTAAAAATTAACTCCACTCTTCAAAAAAAAAGTTGTGATAATAAAAGCATCAGGGACAAGCTTAAAATTCAGAACACCAAATTTGTTTTTTTATTTTGATAAAATCAGGGATTATTTCCGTCCTATGGTAGTGTAATACTTTGTTTTTCTTAGTGGCATTGCAAGCAACTATATAATAATAATAATTTATTCAAATGAATAAGATGTGTCGAAACTCAATAGAACAAATAACTTAAAAATTAGAATAATATTTAGAAATACATAAAAATTACATAAACATTAAACACAATAATAAGAATATTATGTATAGTAATAAAGTTTGGTATTGTATTACATAACATTATTTATGTGAACATTTAATTTCCTCCTTAAAGACGATAAGAAATAATCAACTCTAGCCGAGAGTGTATTGTACAGAACGATAGACTTAGGAATAGGGAAGTTTTTCAATAGTTTTTACTGTGTATTGTTATATATAACGTACTATTTTAAAATAGTTATTATAAGAAGAAATATTAAAAAAGACACGATTTAATAGATCAGGAACATAAGTGACATCATTGATTAATTTGAAAATAAAAGTTATATCAGCTAGTTCACATTCTAAAAGCTATGAGTGGAATGTTTAGAGAAGGATCTGATTTGTGTATAATCATAAATATTATTAATGGTCATATTAAACTTGAAGGCTATACATTTTAGAAACTGATTTTGTACGATTTAACAAAATAAATGAAAATTATATAAAATTAATATTATCGTTGATTGTTAACAGAACTAAAATAATAAAACAATAATTTTTCATACATTAAAAAAATAATATTGTTAACTACATATAATGTAAATATAATGTTAATGCACATTCAACATAAAAATATAAGTATAGACAATTATTATTGATATTATTTTTTGTAAGCTTGCAGGTACTGTGCACAGATTAATAACGAGTGTTAGGAAATTATTCGAGAGATTCGAGAGTTCGATGTTTTTCAATAATTAATTATGTACCTATATAATAATTATGCATATAACTTGTTGTCAAAATTAAAAATAATCAATATATAAATATAAATTAATCCTATATTAAAAAATAATTTTACCTTTAGCTAGTATATTATGATATATTGATATTGTGATATACTTATACGGATTACCTTTTTTAGGTACACTGAAATTTTTTGATAAATATAAAAGAACTTGATAAAATTATATTTTTAAATTATGTATCATTATAGGAAATTAAATCTTAAATCTAAAACCATTATTTTCATAGTTGAGTGATGAAAAACAGTACAGATTACTACAGACGTGATTTCTTTTTAATATTTTTGAATTATATACATCAGAAAGACCGCTTTGGATACCATTTATCAATGCATTACATGTTTCATAATTATAACTATGATTTACACCTAACCCAACCCAAATTCTGAATAACAAATAAAGTTAAATATTATAATACTAAATAAACTAATATCTGACTAAATACACACTTAAAATTTGCTTTTTTTTTAATGAAACTATGAAATATTATTAATTTTTTTTTTTTTTGTGCATTTTAAAAATTAACATAATATTTTGTAATTATCGAATGAAATGCAACTCAGTAAAATTAATTGTTCATTACTCCAGTTACATAAACTAAAATAATATAACAATAAGTTCATAAAATAAAATAAATAAATAAAAACTTTCTTTTTATTTTAAACACGTCAATCCTATGTTTATACTATTTATTAGAACCAAAAAGTTCTAATAATTTTTAACAAGATAGCACAGTATAATTTATTAACAAATTTACTTATCAATGTCATTAAATATATAATTAATGAATACATTATACAGTAGTATTTTGGATCATTTTTTACACGTTTTTAAATAAAAATACATCATTTTGGAAAAAGAGTTAATATAATAATACAGTGCAGAATATCAAAAATTAAAACTATTTTTCAAATTTTTATAGTCTACAATTTATAAGTATTTACACAACATGAGTAGTTCGTTAATGTAAATTAAAAAACATGAAATCCGTTCACAATTATATAGTAATAAAAACGAACATTTAACCGTGGTATTTTGGTCATGTTACTAAATGTTAAACATTTTTATTGAATTATTATTATAGTAATTTATGATAAAGAAAGTTAAATGGAATATTAACAAATATATTTATCCACCGAATCTTACCTATGAAAAAAAATTATTGAAAAAAGTATATATTTGCAGATCACAATACTAAACAATTTATTGAGCATAACAAATTTAATTAACGACATTTAAGTTTAATAGAACTAAAACCAATACAAATGGTTTTATTTAATTAAAAAAAATATATATATTTTTCATAAAAATAATTTTTTAAGTCTATACATATTATTCTCGATATTATTTCAATGAAAAAATAATAGATAAACTAAATCGTTTTTTAAGCCTCATAAAATAACATACATAAAATCTCTTTATTGTGGTGCCAGAAATGTATCTAAAATAAGTTAAATTCAGAACTTATAGTATTTGTAGTTTAAATTGAAACCTGTCTGTTATATCAAACAAAAGTAAAAAATTAATGAATGGATATGAGTGACAAAAAAAATATGATTGTTATAATTTATAACAAAATACCTGATTGATCATCACTTAGTAAATGAATTGTCGACGATATAATAGAACAATAATCAACAAAACAATTTCCAAAAAATATTCATATATATCATTGAACAATCTGTGTTTAATTTTTACTGTATACTGATATTGAATAATTTTTGATAAAATACCTCGAAAAATGTTAAAAAACACATCACAGAAAAATCAATCAGTTTTTCAATATTCTAAATACAATCTAAAAATGAAGATACTAATTTCAGAAATTGTTTACAATATACAGTATCCATATTTTATATACTATTAATAGAAAATATTTGTATGATAAATTTAATTTATAATTATTTTTTGTTACTTATTTTGTTATTTTTTAATACAAAAATTATTTTGTTTTCAATTGGAATTTACGCTAAGTTTATATTTTTATAAATTTAATAGACGCAAAATATACTTTTTTTATAGCAATCATAAATTTTTTTTAACTAGAAGTTTTAAAGTGGCTAATTCACATGAAATGTATATTATTTATTTTTTTGATATATACTTGGCTTATCCGTGGACATTTTTAATGTTACTAAATACAAATTTATGCTTTTACATTCATAAATAATGGTATTATCGATTATAAAAAATTGTAAATAATACATGATTATTAAATTATAGAACAATATACTAGCCTACAGATTTTAGCTTAGTGATATTGAAATGAGAAAGTACTTATTCAGGTGTATTCCTTTACTTAAAGAAATAGATAATAATAACAAAAGGTAGTTTGACTTATACTGGCTGTAAAATACCTAATAAAAGAATATATTAATTATTAATGTATTGATTTAAATAAATATTTAATATATAAATAACTTTAAATCCATTAAAAGTATTTTATTTGTATTTTTTTCTAAATAAATCAACATTAACAAAAGAATACCCATATATATTTTATTAAAAAATTTTCGTCAAGATATTCGAATAAAATCATTTTATAAAAATTTTATTTATGTGCGCACAAACATAATAGTACATAAATTATTTGGCTGTATACCAATTTTATTTTAATAAAAAAGGTATGTAAAATTATCATATAAAAGTTAATGTTAGATAATTTTTAAGGTGCATTTATTAAGAGTTTGGGACAAAAAAAACCATATTACTTACACGTAATAATTATTAATAATTAAATTTGCAATTATACAACAATCGAAATCAAACTAAGTATTTAAATTAAATAATTAAAATTCAAGTATTGTAATTTAAAAATAATAACAGCAAGGACGGTAAATAAATAATTAGATAATATGTAACACAGATACTTATCACTAAACATAATATACTTGTAAAAAAAAAATGTTTATACTTTGGAACCGAAAAATATATTTACCATCTGAAACCACGATTTAACTTTAAACATTTTTTATAAGTAACTTTTACAACTTAGTTTATAACTGTTTCAGATTTCTTATATATCTTGCCCGTTTCATTTTTTCATAAAAAAAACTAGTAGTTGTTGTGTTAAGTATAATTTGGTAAAAACTTAAAATTCGCACAACATAATAATTAATATTAGTTATGTAATCACTGTTTGTATATTAACTACGCGAACCATCTTTTCAATTTTAACAAGCGGCCTATGCTAAATGTTATAAATTTATAATATAAAATAATGTCAAACGGAAATGCTAATATATTAATAAATCAAGTTTGTATTGGACATGCACATACTTAAATAATAATAATACTAAAAAGATGAATGACTGAATGAATGAATGAAAATCTCGAGGATTCTCATAGCGTCGTAACCTACATGTTCGGATAATCCCACACAACGAATTAAAACCTACAAGTTGAGATATTAAAATGAATGGAATAAAGAATGTAAATACAATAAGGAACACCTACCTACACACGCAATTTTAATAGGGTCAAAATCATGTGTTCGTAGACTTATAAATTATAATACCTGCACGCCTACATTTTACGCACTAACATACAATGTAAAATCGGGTTTGAAGATTTTGGAGGGAAAAAATTGTTTCTCAAACTAATGAAACAACATTTCAGCATCCGGTGCAAGTAAAATACTACACGAATATTGTATATCTGCACATAATATGTATACGACTTTCTTAAAGTAATTATTTTAACAATATTAATTATTATATAATACACGGTACGAAATTTTACGCAAAATGTAATTTGTAAGCATAACTACTTTAAAAAAAGTATGTTCTATAGTTAAGAATGAGAGATTTAAAAACAAACAGTATCTTTATTAGGTTTAATCCTAAATTTGAGTAATTTGATTCATTAGTTAAGAATTATTTTTTTTCTTAAATATTAAAATTGAGATTAAAATAATAAGTACATACAATTAATAAGTATACAACAACATGATTTTGAGGTTATGGGTAATGTCAGAAGTAATGTATTTTAAACATAATATATAAATATAAGCAATGAACTAGGTAGATATTATAAAGGCGTAATATGTGGTTAAATAAAGGGAGTACCTACCACTCTAAGATATCTTGTCAGTGTAATATTGTTCAATATACGTTACATAAACTCTTTGGCAAGATAAAATTATTTTAATTATAGTGCCACAAAAAGTTACCTTGTAAATATCTATCTTTTCTTAGATTATAAAATAGTCATATTGAAATTTGAAACAATGGAAATTATAGAAATGTTATTCCCATCAACAGAAATTATTGAACTAGATGTATAAATACAAGTAAAATTGTAATAATTAATGCACTTATACTATTTTAGGTCTATTCCCTTTGATCTCTTCAGATTTATGTTAACCCATGCATAGTACACTCATGCCATACCCATGAAACATAGGCTTCTAACAAAGTTGTATCTAATTATAAATTAAGTATATTGAATTTTATATTCATATTATACTTATATCCATTTTATTACATTTAAATAAACATTTCAAAAACAAATTAACATACGATTAAATCCTTGTTTTAATTTTTACACTAGGTGCTAGCAAATTTTTAATTTTTAAATAAAAATATATTAATTTGATTACCTACAAGGTAGGTAACATAGTATAGGTATTTAGTACATAAAATATAATTATAATTATATGATTATAAATAGAGAAGTATAACCATATCTTCTAAAATAGTATTATTCTAAGAAAAAAAAAATATTTAAATTGCAAGGAATCTATATTCTAAAACAAAATATGAATTCCATGATACTAACTACCAACAGATTATTAATTTTGAATTCATAATAATTATAAAACTCTTATACATGATTCTTATTGAAAAATTTTTCTTACCTAATAGTTTTTAAATTAATTTCATTAAAAGCAGGAGCCATTCAAGAATTTCAAACAGAAAATTATGATTATGATAACTTAAATTTTAACTTAATTTTTTTTTTTTTTTATAAAGTTCTTTCTATAGGTTCAGGTATTGAATGTATAAGTATATTACCTTAGATATTACCTACAATAAATAATACAATATAGTTTATAGGTAAATAGATACATGTGAGTATGTGTATCATGGATATTTTAAATGCCCATCTAAAGTTACAGTTTTCTTACATAATATAGTATGTAAATGAAACCAAAATAATTCTCTTAGAGATATAAGACACAAAGCACCAAGGTATAATATTAAATCATATTAGGTACACAGTTACACTAAATAAGCTAAGAACATTGATGTATGTTATTTGTTATATTTGTTAATAAAATTAAGAATAAGATTTAGTATTGTTCAATGTATTGTTCCACTAGAGAAATTGGAAAAAAAAACTAATAAGTATCCAACACTGTATGCAGATACATCTGTACAAGTATAAGTCTTATGGCTATTTATTGGTTTTCATTTTGGTTTTTTGTAGTGGTGGTGGTGGTGGTGGTAGGGGTAGGGGTGAAAATTAGAGCATCTGAGGTGTCGTTCATGACATCATGATAACGCTCTCTGTTTCGCAAAAAAATAAGAATAATAATTTATACTTAATATGTATTCCTTTGCTTAATACTTAAATGAATATCATACATAAATGCAGAGGCGGCTTATTATAAGAATACTAGGAGCGACTACTCTTGCCTCAAAAATGGGGAAAACATTTTTTTTTAAGTTTAACAGGTTTATGAATAATTCATAACAAAAGATTGATCATTTAAGTAAAACATAAGTATATCTATATCATAAATTATAAAATTTAATGAAAATTTAACTAAAGAAGAACCTAAAAATATTACATTGGTCCTAGTAAATGTAGTTGGTGGGTGGGTTGTTTAGAAACTTGCTCCTTGAGTTATGAAGACTCAAGTCGCTACTGCATAAATGCTCTATATGATATATTTAACACAATATTATACAAATTAAATAGAAATAGAAAAATAAAAACTGAGTAGGCTCTCATATTGATTAGTCAATTTTAACAAATATGTAATTTAAACTACTTAATATATTAATATCACTATAGAGTCACCTTAAAAGATATCTTTAAAAACCTCATTAATATTAAACTTTATGTTGATACTATAATTGAAAATTGTTTAGAATATATTATAGTATTCTGAAATCGTTAAAAATGTATAGTATATACCCATTTTATACTTTTATATCTATGTAAAAATGGATATTATTAAACATAATATATCTAAAGCAAAAATTAATTTGGATGATTGTTTATATTATTTTTATCATAGGTAGTTTGAGAAATAGTGTAAGTTAAAGATCTTTAAAAGGCATCATTATACAGAAGATAAAACAGCCAACAGATGAACCAAATTTTTTTTAGCATTATCCAAGGCGATATCTTATTTTCAAAAGATTTTTTTATAAATTTTGTAAATTTTAATTGTATACCATAAAATAAATATATCCAATAAGTATTACTATATACAGTATAGCATGATACTCATTTAGTTATTATTGTTTTGACCATTAATATAATTTCTTAGTGAATTTAAGTTTTTTCAAATTGTGTTTTTTTATGTCTACCCCCTCGCCACAAGCGGAATTCAATTAATCATGTATTTAATATATTACATTATATTAATCAGAAATATTTTATTAATAAATAATTACAATAAACCGAGATAAACATATGTACCTATGTATTTTAATAAATTAATTTAATTCATAGACAAATTGAAACCTGGGTAAACATATATTTTTGTAAGACTATTAGGTACCTTGATTAATACTATGTAACATTTCTAGCAATTGCTCATACTCACTTCAAATGTTTTAATAAGTACCAATAAGTAACTATAAATAAATATAGTAAATAATAAGTCATATTATGGGTATTTGTATCTCTAACATACCTAGTATTTTCTTAATTAAAACTCATAGGCTATCTTTTTGTATTTGTATATTATCTGCATATTTATCTGTACTAAATATAAGATTATGGACTTAACCATAACTTCTTCATCTACCTAAACAAAGACTATATGAGATAAAATATGGGTAATACTATTTTAAATAAGTTTAGTTAAAAATTTTAGTTTAAAAATCAACTATTTGACAATAATTTATTGAAAAAATCAGTCATATAAAATGTATGTCACTTGTAAATGAAAAAATACAGTATTTTTTTTTTTTGACCATTAACCAGAAATCACACACCCTATGACTGCCGTATGTGCACACAGAAACATTTGACCAAAAAATATTACATGACTATGTACCTTTGATGTGATAGTATATTAAAACCAATGGTATTTTTACCTAAATTGGTATCAATAGGCTATCATAATAAATGAAAGACTACATATATAGGTATATTATAATATTAGACACTAATAAGTGGTAGATTATTTACTCTGTGTTGTATGATCCCCAAATGTACTGCAGCTGAGATAGTGATAGGTAACCATAGTGTAGCGACCAGCTGCAGATGAGATGTAAAATTGATAGAGATCAATATGGCCCGCTGATAATTTATAATAAATAACCACCAAATCGCGTTATTAAAATGTAAGTTGTACGTCCGCACGCATTACACCTATGAAGTAAATATATGCGAAACGCCAAAAATCGCACAACCACGGCCCGGTGATCCTCGCGTCGCTAAAGAACTGCTAATGAAACAAAAGTTTTAAAATAATAATAATACCGGGCGGTACACGTAGTCTTTGGCGACGCTACCGGAAACGCGAACTTTACGTTTAAAAACCGGAATCCACGACACAATACTATTATTCTTACTAACTTTATTATTATCGCGATGATGACCGCTCACAAACGAGTCTTACGTTATTTTATTTCTCATGCACAGTCCGCGATATCAGACGCCGTCGCCGCCGACCGGAATGCACGATGAAACGCACCGCGGCCCAAATACTGTGTAAACGTTGTGTATCGATAGAACCGAACAACACGACGTTTGATTGATGACTGGGTGCGGCGGTGCGCCCGGCGCAACCGAGTCCGACGCCGCCCATTTAGTGTCGCGTCTACCCCCCTCCCCCATTTCCTACAACCTACGCTGCAACCGTTTGGTAACCACTGAATGCTTCGCAGTCGGTGCGTCGCAACCGTCATCACTCTCAAGATTTTTGTGTTACATATTTACTATTTTTTATTTGGAATAATAATAGTATTTTACCGGTTCTGCGTATTTTGAAAGTATTATTATTTTTCGTTTTTCTGAATACAATATTTTTATTTTTATCTCTGAAAATCAACAGTATAGTGTTACCATTACCGCATTCTGTATCATGTAAGCACCTATGTACTTTTAAGTATAAGCCCGTGCGTAAGGGGGGTGTAAAGGGTCAATCCCCCATTTCTTTTTTTTTGCATTTAGGTCATTTAACATTTAAAAATTATTGGTCTTTTCGAATTAAAAGGATGTTTACTTCTGGAAGACTCCTAAATCCTGATAAGTATAATATATGATCAAAAAAACTATAATTAATACACCCTTTAGTATACATGTACACATTTCATACTTAAAAAATGTATATAAATATAAATTTAGGTATAATATTTTTTTATAATACTAATTTTATTTTCATAACCTCCTTCATAAAGAAATCCTACACATGGGTTTACATAAGGACATAATAATTAATGGTATATAAACATATAGTCGGACCATCATCAGTTGATTTAAATATTATGTATTATATATTTTGTATAAAATATAACATATTAACATAGATATATTTAATTATATGTATATATTCGACATGAGTCAATGAATATCGTTTTTACCCGAACTTCTAAATCTGCACCCCTATATTAACAATATTACAATAATATTACGTAGGTATTTACCAATCATGAACTAATAACTAACAGTTAGCAATCAACATGTTTGCATATTAATCCTAAAACTACATATTTGTGTACCTATAAGCATATAGCATTGAACATTCTGAGATCCCATTAACAATGTTAAATTAAAAGTATTGGTTTGCCGTTTAAATATTTGGTACCTATTCCATACGACATATATTTAACGGATACAACAGAAAATTTATTGCTATAGTGGTATTTTGACCACACTACCTGTATAGGTATATTTATAAGCTCTCTCAAACCAACAGCAACTCCATGATCGAATAATAAATTACAAGAACATTAAGAACTCACGATAATAGGTATAGGAGCATTGTGTTTTAATTCATTAAAATTTTTAATATTTTTATAATATGATTGAATTAATTGATTACAATATTACTTATTATTTATTACATATATAGTGAAAATGAAAAACACAACTTTAATCCTTTTTATACTTTTTATTGATTAACCGATTTCTACTGTATCTATAATTTACTTAAAATATATAAGTTGTAAGTTATAACTTATAGTAAGTATTAAGTATAAATTCCTCAATAGTCTCTATCGAATACCAGTATACGAATTTACATGTTATGTACATCATTATTTATAATTTTCTTTTTTAAACCACAGGATTCACGTGTAACTGTCTATGAGCTTATATAATATTATTAAAGTATTTTTGGAAATAATTTATTACAGGGTACATTACATGACTGAAAAAATATGCGTATATCTATAACTAGATATTACCAATGTTATATTGACATAAATAATATAGGTCTTTGAATACACCTATTTTATAAAATAATAAAATTTATAAAATTAACGCTAGACAGTTTTGTTGTGTATTTATATTTTATATACGTAATTATATATAAGATGTTTATGATTAAATTATTTTATAATACTATATATGTAAGAACTAAGAAGGGAGGGTAACTTCCCACTATGGGTCATGGTATAAATAATGCTTCAAAACTCACCCAGATCCAACTCGACATTCCAAAATACACCTTAAATTAATATTTAATAAAGCACATTTTAAAACGACAATATAAGTATATAATGAGCAATAATATATATAAGCACGTAAAGTATAAGTTAGTATTTATATATTATATAATATTATAGATATACTTATTATGCATCATTTTGTACATTTATAATAAAAATTGTCATTTGCTAGTTCTTATACCAATTATACCTGTGCAAATACTATAATCGATATAAGTACAATAAATTATAAATTTACATATTACATTCCTTATTACAGCTAGTAGTTGGCGCTATATATGATTAATGTGCTATGCATGTACCGAATACCGATATAGTATTTTTTTCTCTAATCAACAAATACGCAATTTTATTCAGAATCATTTCAGCGAATGAATAGAAAAAATACTGTGGATAAATTTAAGTGAGATTAAGTATGAAAACTATGTTACAAGCTTAGTTTATCATAATTAATGTTGGAGATAGATACAATGCACTACATAACTATCCGAAGTGGACACATCGAAACAAACGGTAATAAATATAGTCGTTTTTTTATAATATGTTCTTTTGGAATATAGATTTTGTTATGTATGATTAAACCATAAGGCCTAATGGCTGATGTAACTATTGCAATTTGCAGTTGGTATATATATATATATATATATATAGTTCTAAAATTTGAACAAAATCAGCTTTTGATCTATTATAAAAGCGCTGTTAAAATAGAAAACACAATAATAAAACAATATTTTTCAATAACTAATCTACAATCAAGATATTTATATACTAATACAATACTATACATAGATTAAACATTCTCGATTGTATCGAAAAAAAACTGTAAATTATTAATATGATAGTGGTATCATTGTATCAAACATGTCAACATGTGGTCCACGTGCTCGTAGTGGCGTAGTTAGGATTTTCTTGAGGGGGTGTTAATTATAAGTACATTAAATTTAATTAAATATATAATACGTACAAACTATAACTTTTATTTTAATTAATTAATATGTATACATTATGTCGGTATAGTATGGTCAATAGTTGGTAATAATAGATTATAAATTAAAATCCGTTCGTTATTATAGATTGAATGACAATTTTTATATTACTTCTTCTACTGTTACTTTGATTTCACGATGAATATTTAAAGATGCTAATCCATTAAGTCTTAACTGGCCAATAAAAGTATAATATACAGTGTGTCCCGTGTGGATTTACTCATTGCGACATCTGAAATAATGAATATATCATAATTTTGAATTTTTATAAGATTCACATGGACAAGAGCTACAAATATTTCATGTTTTAATGTATTTTAATATTTTTGTAAAAAAGTTAAAAATATATTTTTTTTTATTTAATTATTTTTAAAAAAATTGAAGATAGCTATTTTGTAGAGTTTATTTTTCTAAAAATATTGACGTTTCAACATGTTAATTTCATTAATCTTCTAATTTTTATATTTTTTCTAGTTTCGAAAAAAACTGCGAAATATTTATTTTATAAGCCAAACATTTGATACAATCACAATACAACGTTACAACTATAGTATTAAATAATACTAAATATTTTTATATATCTATGGTCGAAACGGTACTAATTTATTTATTTTGCTGATAGTGAGTACATCGTTTTATCTACATCGTGGTTACAACTTACTATTGAATCATTTAAATGTTGATTGTATCTATCATGCATTTTAGTATAGATAAAAGATGATAAAAATAATAAAATAACATTTTCAATTTTTTACAATATCAATAGCTATTTAGTTTTTTTGTTTGCTTATTAGGTATCTACCAGCTACCCCACTTGGCCATTTGTACTACAAAGAAACATTTAAATGTCGGGTAAAAAAAAATTTATACAAATATATTATACTGTTTTATATAAGATGGATTTGATTGATATGAATAACATTAAATCAATTATTGAAATATTTTTATCAATAAATAACATACTAATAATTTGCACTATTTTCAGGGGTTAATCGTAATGGTCATTATAGATCCAGCAGGGGATCATCAAAAAATAATCAAATCCCTAATCATTGGATGAATTGCCCTCCTATAGCTACTTCAGGGATAGCCAATGCATTTGTGGCATTCAAAACACCATTAGATTATAAATATGACAATAAAATAGCAAACAATAAAAGATTCAATCCAAAAATGGTATTTAGACATATGTTTTCATATCAGGTATTACCTAACTATAATATAAAATTAAATTATCTTAAAATCTTATTAAATAACTTGTCTATTAATTTTTAATAGAGACAAAAGTTATTCATGTATTTAAATACAATGTTAATAAATTATATCTTTATTTTATTGGTTAACTTGCTTAGCAATTTGTAAATAAATATTATTATAAAGATTTGTCCCATTACATTAAGTATTAAATATCTACAGGGACAGATTGGCGTATTTTTGGTTGGAAATTCTCTAATAAGTTAGATTGAAATTAAAAATTATTATCTAATGACTGATTCATAAATAGAATATTAAATTTCGATGATACAAATATTAACAAAAATTGTTATAAACAAAACAGTATGGAAAAACTGTTCTATTTACTTCTTTAATGAAATATACACTTTATAATTATGTATATCATTAATTAAAATTTGTATAGAAATGTCTTTTTAAGCTATTTCCAATTGGATAATTCTTTAAACTATTATTGGAATTTCTTTATATTTTTATATTGCCCTTGTTTAAACTTCTTTGCAAAGTATAGTAAATTAAATTAGAAACTTTTATACTTATGACGTTATATAAATAATAATAAATAATACCCAATAATATAGATTCTGATAAAATTATCAAACAATTGAGCAGTAAAAGTATATTGCTTTACAAAAGACATATTTATTAAGTGTTGGATATTCTAAAATTAAGCTCTTTTAAATAATCATATTGATTGATTTGTTAGATGTTATGCATTGCATTTAGGTACTTATAGAATTATTATAAGTTGATAATTTATGATTTTATAATTTTATTGTGCATTTGTTTTTTAGGTAGTATATTACTTTAATAAGTCTACTAGAATAATTGCTTTGGTCCATAACTACCAAAAAGTATAGATTTTTTTTTTATAAAAGTTTATTGTAGGCCGCTTAGATATATATATAAAAAATATTTATAATCTGCCCCTATATATGTATTTTGTAAAAATTAATATTGACTTTAAATTAGTTGACAGCAGTGGTGTACAACCTGAGGTCATGAATATTTAGTATGTGTCATCAAAGATTTAACACTAAATAAAACATATTTTAGTTTATTGAATTTAGTAAAACATAATATATTTTTAATACTAACTATAAAAATAAGCGATGATGAACTAATAAAGTTTTCATTAAATAAAAATCTATATAACACATTCAATTGACATATATGATAAATAATTGAATCTGAAACAAAATTCCTAAAACAAACAATATCGTCTCTAATTCTGTTAGCTTAATTTATTTGTATAAAAAATTTTCTTTTTGTCATTATATCTCCTAAGATAAAATGTTGAACTTACAAGTTGTAGTTTTAATTTTAAAACCTAATATGGAAACAATTAAGTCAAATATCCAAGCACAAGTCTCTCGTTTAAGCTTAAGTATTTTGCAATTTTATTATTTTTTAAATTATAATTTTATGTACTTAGTATTCTATTTTTTTTTTAAATTTAAATATTTAAATTTATTTTTATGATTATGTGTATTATGAGGAAGAAGGGGCCTCTTCATAAAAAAGTAAAGTTTTGTTGATTACAGTATAAAATAAGATAAAATAGATTGTATGCCATTACACTATGGTTCCAAAAAATAATATTTTTATTTATTTTAACCAATTTAAAAAAGTGTTATACTGTTATTAACATTAATGCATTATATTATGTCAGTTTTGTAAGTACATAAAATGATTTTAGCAAAGTATTGGTTTATGGATTGATCTTACAAATACTACACGATACTACAATAAATTTGAAATACTAAATATGGGATGTGCTTATAAAAAAATACCCTGTGCTGGTCATGGAGATTTACCTAACCAAGAAATAATTGAATTATTTTTGAATATTTGTTCAAATTTTCTAGAAAACAATTTTTCACAGTTCATTGGTATAATCAATTGTTTTAATTAATGTAATATTAATTAACTATATAGTTTGAAATTAAATAATAATTTTTTTTAATAAGGTGTTCATTGCACTCATGGTTTTAATCGAACAGGATTTTTTATAGTTTCTTATTTAGTGGAAGTATTACATTTTGATGTAGCGAGTGCGATACATCATTTTGCAGCAGCTAGGTAATTTAAAATTTTTAACTTACAGTGGCATAATAAGGAATTTGATTTGAGGGATATAAACTTTTAAATTATATAAAGATAATTCTATGCATAGGTAATTAAAAATAAATGTTTGCTTTATGCACAATATATTCTATATTGGTACCTTTTATTTTTCAAATTATAATTATAAAAACAATTTAATTTACAAACTCTTTACAGTATACGTGGAATTGTATGTCTTAAAAAAGTAAATAAAAAAAATATTTAATTTTAATTTAAATTCAAATTTTCCTGTAACTAATGTTTATATCAATTTTTTTTTTTTAAATATGAAGTTAAGATCAATAAATGTTAAATAGAAAATAGTATTTCTATTAACTAACTTTACCTACTCTTTTTTTTTTTTATTGTAACGATCAATGATTCTTCCATTAAAAAAATTCTAAGTGTGTGGTAATACTAGACCTATTTATTAGGTATAATCATGATTTTAAGTGTTAGTTATTGAACAAATAACTACAGTCTCATGAATAATAATTTATACTTTACATATGAATTTGTATTATGTGTGCAATATTATTATTAGATAAGATATTATGTTGAAAGTTTATGTTTTAAATTATTAGCAGAATATATTTAAATGGATATATAAAATAGTATTATTAACAAAAAACCTCTAAGAAAGTTCTTTTTTATCATCTTCCTAATAATTATGTCACTGTTTACCTACATATAATTATGTATTATATTGTTAAATTATATGTATATATTTTACTATTTTAGACCTCCTGGTATCTACAGACAAAACTATATAAATGAACTTTACAAACGGTATGGACGGTATTCATATGAAGCACCTATCTTGGCTCCAAAACCTCATTGGATTTGTTAGTTTTTATATTGCAAGGCTTTCAATAATTGGGTAGGTGGTACTCACAAATAAAAAGGTTGAGAACTACTAACAAGTTGTAAGCTATTGACATAATATTGTAAGTGCCTACATTGCTCAAAAAAAAAAAAATTGGATTATATTTGATTTTACAATTTAATACATGTATTTGTATTCATTAATAATAATAAGAATATTTTTTGGGTGAAATACTGTGATATTAGTATAAAAATTAAATACAAATTAAACATTACAATACAATAAGTATTGAATAGAAATCTACAAAAACATGCTCATAATTCAATCTTTTTCCATGCAATAAAGAAAACAAATTAAGTCATAAAAGCTTAAAAACGTATAAAAATTTTTAAATTAAAAAATATACCAATTATTGGATCTTCAAATAATTAAGTACCTACTTCATTAACATAATTTTTTAACCATTTAATTTATAATTAAATACTCAAATACTTATCAACGTATTTATTATTAGGCAACAGATATAACTGATAATATGCAGTACCAGTTCTAGAGGGAGGGGGGTAATCCGGGGTCTATCCCCCGACCACTAATCATAGAGGGGTACAAATTTCAAATTTTAAACTTATCATTTTTAATACATTTTCATTTTTTTTAAATAATATTGTTGTACCCTGGATTACATAATTTGTAGATCCAGTACTAATAATATGTACTGACCCCAAAACTTTTAAATTGAGAAGACTTAGTGGTTCAGTCTTCTGTTCACCACAAATTCATAACACATAAAATATTTTTTGTATCTTAGCATAAATGTGATAAAAGTAGTCTACATACTATGGATTTGATCCAATATAAAAAACAATAACACATCAATGTTTATAAAGATATTTTTTTTTATAAAATATCATTTTTTTTATTACATTAAATGCAATACATTTCATAATTATTTTTTATACACTTTTTCTTTTCATAACAATAGTTAACAATGTACAAACATTAATTCCAGCCTTACCATACTTTTGGTTATGAAAGTTATCACAAAATAAAAAAAAAATATAATAAAATATTATTATTGAATTATGATACTGGAACACATAAACAATTATTGAACTTGATTAATTAGACTTTTCAATAAATTCAGTAAAAAGCATAGCTAATCGAGTATCTATAAATAGTTTATGGGTTAAATTGTATACTCATTATGTAATATAATTTACAATTAGTATAATACATAATTAGTAAACTGTGTATTACACAAAAGACCTTATAAATCGATTATCACTTTTTTTTTCATATAAAGTTCACTTTTTACATACAACAAAAACGCGTCATTGAAATTTAAAAATATGAAAATTTACCATTACAATATTTGTATAATATATAAACGCTGACGTATTAAAATATAAACTTGATATTGATATTTTGAGAGTTAGATAATACATAGACAACTTTTAATAAATATAATAATAAAATAATAATAATAATAATAATAATAATAATAATAATAATAATAGTAATAGTAATAATAATAATGTAAAAAAGCAAAATAAATGTACATTTTATAACAAATAATTAAATAAAAGACAGTATAAAGAGTGTAGGATTTTTGCTCACGCAGAAGTATATATTACATATTTATACATGTATATATAACAACTTGAATGTGCATGGTTCCAATCTATACACAAAATAGTTTTACAGCATAAAACAATTTTTTCTTTTTTTTTTCCAAGTATAAAATCGGTCAGCGATACACTTCTGTACGGTGGAGTATTTTTTCTTCAAAAATTTCATATTGAACATTATTTACTAATTATTATTAAAAAAAAAAAAAAAATGTTTAACTTAAATTTAATATTAGGTCAGCAGATGTTAACAACCTAAGACACATTGTTATTCATTAAATTGTCGTGTATCGAAATATCTATTGATCGCTCTGGTTGTGCTAATTGGTAATTATATAATTGCAAAAGGATTAAAATACAATATTTTATAAATTATAATATAATGCATTGTTTGATAGTATCCAAACAACAATAACTTGTAATACGATTATACATTCAGTTTTATTATTTCTGATGTGATCAACAAGTTAATGCATATCTGTTGATGATTCAACAATTCGCGTATTCACCAATTCGACGTTATTACTGTCACCATTATCAAAGTCATCTATACTGTTGAAATTGATGGGAACAGAAGCATCATAATCGTCATCATTCCTATATTTTTATTATATCAATTTATAATATGTTTTTCAAATGAAAAATAAAAAAAGCTATCTTACTCGGGTACAATATCTGGTACTACTTGTAAAGGTTCATTTACCAGAGTTGTCATTGTATCAGTAACATGTTGGATTCCCACTTCGTCACCTTCATCAGATGAATCTTCTATTTCCTGTGTAGTCAATGTTGGGATTGAAAAATCCTTTCAACACAATATTAAAATTTGATACAAGATTTTTAGTAAAAGCAAAATTTGATTAAATCTATAATATATTTTGTTTAACAGAAATTAATGTTATATTTATAATTACTTCAGATGGACAAAATTCAAATGCTTTTTGTAGGACTTTACGAGCACTAGTTGACCTTTCTAAAAAGAAACTATTAGTGTTTTCATTGGACTGGGGTGTCCAATTATTATATGTATTATACTGGCCTCCAGTTAATGTTTTCTAAAAAACAAAAGTTTAAGTTGAGATAATACTAACAAAATAAAGTAAAAATATTACTCTATTAAGTTCTTCCTGTAGCCAATCAACTGCTTCCACCCATTTTCTTTTGAGATCTGTATTTTGTAGTACAACTTTATGTGCCATCGGTATCCTCATGAATAAACCAACTAATCCTTTAATACATTGATATGACCGTCTTTGATATTGATTTTTGTGACGTAAAATTGTGTCAAGTACACCTTCTCTATCTTCTGAAATAAATTCAGTATTAAAGTACAATTAAAAAGAAAATTCAGTGCATTTACCGTTTCCAGTCATGGCGTTTTGAATACGTAAAACTTGCCAAGAATCTTCAATACTTAATATGACAAATAGTAAATCCAAATAAAATTTGAGCTCTTGACAATATGTATACATAATATGCCATAATATTTCGGTTAAAACCATACTACTACTTAGTGGATTTTCCCAACATACAAATTGTAGCATTTTCATGCTTTCTTCATTCATTTGAGAATTGTCAATAAGTTTTTTCAAATAACTAAAAAATATATTATAAATTTTACTAATAAACGTTTATTTATTATTGACATTTATGATAATACTTACCATATTCGACCAAAAATACTATCTTTAACTTGTTGAGGAACTTTTCTTAGGTATGGTTGACATTCAGCAAATGGATTTGGTAGGAAAGGAGTACCCTATAAAATTCACTAAATTAGATCAGGCCTGTTTAACCTACAGCTCGCAAGCTAATCAATGTTTAAAAATTATAAATTAGGTTTCATTGTTTTTAATGTATCAATTTCTTACTAAAACATTTCAGGAAATTTTGGACCATAATGCCAAAGCGTATTTCAGATTTATCCTGATATAAAAAAAAAGGTTGGAGACCCCTGAATTAGGTAATTAAATTAATAAAAAAAAATGAATAAGTGTGAAATGCATACAATT
Source organism: Rhopalosiphum nymphaeae (assembly GCA_036289425.1). Taxonomy (NCBI): domain Eukaryota; kingdom Metazoa; phylum Arthropoda; class Insecta; order Hemiptera; family Aphididae; genus Rhopalosiphum; species Rhopalosiphum nymphaeae. The sequence continues at coordinate 9,628,574 of JAZAQC010000005.1, forward strand.
TAAAGATAACGCTCCATGACGTATTACAATGACCACAACTTTTGTCATTATCCTCATTGTCTCTACTGGGCTATATGTATTCATAAATTACTAATGTGAGCACAAATGCCTACCAATTAGTTGATAATTAAAGTTATTGTTGGTTTAAATATGGGTAAAATTACCCAATACAAGTTCTTAGGGCTAGTATGTAGTTGGTTATATAGGATTTTGGTGACAAGAATAAATAATCTACTATTCAAGACAAGAATTGTACACGAAGGTAACATGTTTTGTCGGACCCCAATCAAATGACAAATGTTTATTGCTTTTACTAAGTCAACCATCTATATGCCGATTCCATAAAAGAATATCATTCCCCTGCGAATAAGTATATGCCACTATACTCGATTAAGCAGAACATGAGAACTGTAAGATTATAATATTTTTTTACAAAATTTATATTTTTGTACTTTATCATTCATGTTTAAGAAAGATTAATATATACATATATTTGGTAGTCAGGAAAAATGTAAATGTTTTTACAAAGGCTTTCCTTATGGATTAATGCCTCAGTACATATATGTTTCAAAAACAAAAGTTATTACAATTCTAAATGTAAAACAAATTAAGTTTATAGTAAAATTATTAATGACAATAGATTTCCAGGAGTAATTTTTGATTTTTTTTGTTTACATGTACTTACAGGAGCAGAGGATACACATTTTTCCGTACAATCACAACACCGCACTAAAATTGATATCACAGAATGTAGTTTATTGATTTCATTAAATTGATATTTTATGTTTGATCCACCTGGGCCTTCATCAATGGCTACCAAGATAAATATTGCAGCTACGTTTAACTAAAATGAAAATGAATTAATAAATAAAACCATTGAAATTAATTATAAAAATTATATACATACTTTTATAAGTTGTTGTTTTTCTGCCATACCTAAATTACAGTACATGCAGAAAAAAGAAAAATAATGTGGTAAATGTCTATTTGTATGTTCACCCACTTCTTTTTGCAACAGACTTAATACAGCAATAATTAAATGATCACTTAACGAAGCCGTAGTATCTAATAAAGAATCTACAAATTAAAAAAAGAATATTTTTAGGTATTTAAAAAAGTAATATTATATAATATAAATATATTACTAGAAGTAATGGCTGGTATAAGGATAGCGTCATCTTGAAGAGAATAGTGAGCCAAGTAAGCAATTAGTTTAATGAAGAATGATCGTACTTCAGAGCTCATACATTGCAATAAATATTCCACAAACCTAAAAATTTAAAAATACAATAACTAAACATTTGTAAAATTGTATTGAATATTAAAATTCAATTACTATATTACCTTTGTGGATGATTAAACAAAATGTTTCGAGCAAACCAAGCACGCACAGATGCATAGGTACAGATATGTGATGCTATTAAATCATACCACTCCATGGCGTTTCCTCTCAATGACTTCTTAGTATGCAAACCGACATAAAATAGAAACTTACTCACTAGTTGAATAGACAACAAAGATAATTCTTCTTGATCGGTAGCCTAAAAAATAAAATGAATAGTTATATGATAAATCTTTACATACAAGATATTTATGTTTACTTACAATTTGTATTTGTTGTAAATCATTAGATGAAGCAATTATGTTAGGGGCATTAATTGTAGCAATGTTACGAATAAATTTAAAATATTCTTCAGTATACTGACTGCGAGTATGTAAAAAACGTATATTCTGTTGTTGAACACTACGTTTAATATATGAAGGCATCTTGATGCAACTGTTACTTGAACGCCGATCACCTATATAATAATAAATAAAAGATAGTTATATGTATATGTTATATAACTATATAGGTATATTTGATACCACCTAAATTATTTTGATTTTTGATTATTTTTTTAACTTACTTAGACTAAGTTTTCTTATTCCATTAACTAATAATTCTGTGTTAGAATCTACTTTAGTATAAAATAACATATAAGCATTCCACCATCGTTTTTGCCTTCGATAACTGGTTCTTTTTAATGCATGGTCAAAAACCTAAAATAAGTAATTAAATAATTACTAACTATTGAGGAATTAAAAATAAAAAATTTACTTCGCCCATATAATCTCCACCAAAACACTGAGTTTTCATTTCTTCATCTTCGTCCATTTTACATTCAGTTACATCCCCATCATCAAATTTATACCACTTAGATAAACCTTCAGCACTTCTAAGACACGCATAAAAAAAATTGTATTATTATTTAGAAGTTAATAATAACTTAAACATAACAAATTCATTAAATGTATAGTTAACAAATTACATATATTCTGAATTCAAGAACAAACACTAAAATAAATTAAATGGTTTTTTTCTTTTAAATATTCATTAAATAATTAAGTAAAAAGACACAATATAAAAAGAGAATTATTTACCAACATAAAAAAAAAAAAATTATGCTTAAAAGACACCACAACACTAATTTTAAGTTTATTGGTGTATTATTGTAAACAACACAATGAAAAACATTTTGGTAAAAATCTGAAGTTAAAAAAATGATTATATAATGTGATAATAAAAGTTGATGAATAGCCGCGCGACGTCATAGAACTGACGATTGAGCAGCTGCCTATATTTAACGTGTAAAAGTAGTTTAATTTACACAATGATTTTAATAAATTAAAATAATATTTCAGAATTTTTTTTTCATAATCCTAAGTGTGTTTATGTGCTTAAGACGATGATATGATTTAAAATATAATATATCTTGTTGTTGCATACATATTATAAATTATAATTTAGTAAAATTATCAAATTTACAACTCGCGTTGTATTGCCGCACAAATCAATTTTATGAAATTGACTATAATAGTTTTATCTACAATAAAAAAACTAGAAAGTATATCAAAATTATAATCACACCAGTGAAATAAACACAAAAAAACACTTCAGGTTAAATAAAAAATAATTTAAAAATATTACATTTAACGATAGGAATCGTTGTGTTAATCTAGACACTTTTGTACATAAAACATATACCACTTTTACAACTTTGGCTCTATAACGTCACACGCATATTTTTAAACGCTTGTATCTCATTGAATAATTAGTGTTTAAGTGTGAGACCCACACCATATTTCTTAGATAATGAAATATTTTTAAATTTTATCAAACTTGTTTTTAATGTTGTGATGTCTTTTAAAATCTATTCAAAAATAAAATACAAACTTTTTTGCTTAAAATAAAGGACAAAAAAAATTAATTTATTTTAACATTCTTCATCACAATTAATTGATGTGCTAATTCTTTATTAGTAGTGTATTACTATGTATATTGTATATCATGGGTTTTTATGTTTTATTTTGTTAATTTAATAAATTAATAATATGTACCTGTCTTGAATATAAGAATAATAATGTCCTCCACTTGCTTGACCACTATGGACAACTATACCAGTCAATTGATACTTAGTATGATTTTCATTTTGTGACTCATCATAATCACAATCAATTATTTCACCTTCAATTTTGGCTAGTCCTGAAACTATAATAGGTAAAAATTTCATTAACAATTAATTGTTATGATTTTTACTTTTTACTAAACAAACATAAAAAACACTATCAATTAAATTAAATACCTGTATACGGTTCCATATCTAGGTTTCTTGGAAATTCAAAATAATCATTAAATTTTATGGCACATACTCGTTCAAAATCATACTCAAATCTTTTAAGTTGAATAGCTAAAATAGGAGGTAACTTTTTAACACATAATCTCTTAACAGTAACAACCTATTAAAAATAATCATACATTCAATTATCAATAATTAAAATGTTTTAACTTTTATTTGGTCTAACCTTTTTATTGCATTTATCACAATGGTAAGCATCAGCTCCTTCTAATAGTTCTCCTTTAACATATTGTTCTAGAGAGTCAGTTAAATTTGAGTGATTTCTTATATCTACACTGATAACACTGAAGGGTTCTTCTTTAGAATACCTATAATAAAATAATCAATAGTAATTGAATACAATAAATTAACAGACATATTATAACAATTTAATACCTATGTGGACAACCCTGACATATTTTTTGGTCTGAATAAGAACCTCCGAGAGTTTTACTCATGATTTGATCTTGAGATAATGCTTTTAGAGCTTCATCTAAACTCTCTACAAGGCTCATAAAAAACTCAACAGCATCTTGTTGTTCTCTAAGATTTACTGGTTCGCCTTGTAATCTATTGAAACAATAATGTAAATACATATAATATTTTTAATATTTATAATTACTTGAAATGTTTCCATAATCCTCTGGGTACATAATATTGAACCTTGCTGAATGCTAAGTGTCCAAATATAGCTTGTACTTGTTTTAATATACCAACATTGTATTCTTTTCTGGATTGATCAAATTTATTGCGATCTTCAGTAATATCCATTTGAGTCTATAGATAATAAAACCAACGAATAAAATCAGTGGCTTAATTTGGGAAAATAGCTGGGGTTGCAAAAATTACTCAAGATGCACAGACCCGTGGGGGCTTTGCCCACACACCTCCAACATTACAAAAACAAACAATGTTTTAATATAATAATAATTAATATAATTTTAAGAATAATAATAAAGTTTTAAATATTATTTAACTTCAAACGATGTGATATTGTAGATGAGTCAAATTGTTTTATGACTTCATCGTTATTAATATTTAATAATCTTTCACGTTCTATTTGTAAAATTCCTAAACGATTTAGTCTAGATTGTCCCATGGTACTTCTTTAGTATCTAAATCGTGATCGTAATCAATTATATTATTTTCATTGTTGGAGTATTGATAATATTTTATTTTATCTCAATTTTTTCATTTTCCAACATCTTTTATTTCATAATTAATTAACTAAATAATTACTGACTTATTTAAATTATTTTACTATCTAGCAATAAACCATAAATATGAACATTTCAAGGGTTGCAAAGTAATACTTTTGCGATCCCTACATTATTCTTGGGATCACAAGTGCGATCCCTTGCAACCTCCCAATTACGCTACTCAATAAAATTATTACATATATATTAAGATGTGATACAATGGATCATTACGCAACAATTATAGTGTTTCCAATTTTTAATAATTATAATAATCATAATATTCTATTATCTAATAGTTTGAGTATTAGAAAAATAAATATAAATCATTTAGATGTATTAATTAAATCTGAAGATTAGCATTCTTGTTGTGATTATTCAAATGTAGACATAATAATTGATATTTATTACTTTTAATTACAAAATGGAAGAATTTATAATATATTCATTTATCTTTATTGATAAAATTAAACCACAAAAAAATTGTTAAATCTAAAAGCATAGATTACATCAAGCATTATTATTTATATTAGAAATAGACAAAAACTTTTTTTTAAGCTGAGGCATAGGTTTTTAAAATTTAAAATTTAAGAAATTCTAAAAATTAAATAAGAAAATGTTAAACTTTTTGATAAAAAAATCAAAACAAATATACTATTAAAATTAATTAAAACTATATAAATCTGGAATGTTATTGATGAGATCATATAGGTAAACCGAGCAAACAAATAAATACAATTAATAAGATTACAAATAAAAATGATTTTATTATTGAATCTAAAGCTGAATGTAATGAACTTAATGGCTTTTTTGTAAAAGTAGAAAATAATTTAAAATAAAACATAAATTCTGATATAGTTAATTTTACTGATAAAAATGAAAGTAACAGTATTTTTCTCGATCCAATTAGTAGTGAAGAGATTAGTGAGTTTAGTTTATTGATAAGATTAAAAATTAAAATTATTTTTAAGAATATGAAACTTAACAAATTACATTTCTAAATCTATTTCTATACCGTAATCATTAATTTTTAATAAGTGTTTTTTAATTGGTGACTTTCTTTTAAAAATGTATAATAATTTCATTATTTAAATCTGTTAATAAATTATAATGTGGAAATTATAGACCTATCTCACTATCATTAACTTTATCAAAAAATTTCAAGAAATGTATCAAAAATCATTTTTTAATTTTTTTTTCAAATTCACAGTTTAGTTTTTTAGCTGGTAGTCAACAACTGATACACTTTTTAAATTATAAAGTGATGGGTAGTTTTCTAAATATGTAAAAAGCCTTTGATTGCATAAATAATGAGTTATTGCTAAAAAAGCTAGAATATTCAAGATATTTGTGGAGTTGCTAATAAAATCTATTAAAATCGTTCTTAAGTGAAAGAACTCAAAATAGTTAAAGTAAATGATTGTTATAATAAAGTTAGTCATAACTTGTGGAGTTCTGCAGGGAACAGTCTTAGACCCCTATTATTTATCTTTTTTATAAATGATTTATTAAATAAAAATATAAATAGTAATAGAGTTAATACATTTTGCTAATGATATGGCTATATTAGTGTTTGAACCAACAATCAGTAGCTAGTATCATGAAGCAAATATAAATTTAAATAATTTGTATGCTTGGTTTTGTAAGAATAAGTTAAGTTAAATTTTCTAAAATCCAAATTTATTTGTTTTAATTTACCTTATTGTTTTACATGGACATAATTTGATTGTACATTCACTAAAATGTAATCCTAATTTAAATAGATATGATCCAAAATTTGTAAAACTTGGAAAAGTTAATGAATTAAAATATTTTGGCTTAGTAATAGATATAAATTATATTAGATGTAAATTATAAAAGAGTTATTTATTTAGCTTTAATACAATCTGTTTTTTTCATATGGTATATCCATTTGGGGAGGAACTTTTAATAGTATTTATAAGTTGAATGTTACAATAAATGGCGTTATTAAATATTTACTAAATCTTCCTTTGCAAACTAATTACTATTTTGATTTATGAAAAATCCAATGTAATTTATAACTAATCTGTATTAGTAAACTTGTTTAAACATAAACATTTAATACTTGTATCAGATCATGAACATAATATTAGATATAATCAAAAGGTTAACATACGTTTACTGAATTATTAAAAAGTTTTTAGACAAAAAAGTGTCTAATATATAGGTCTTGATTTATGTCTCTTGTTAAATATTAATATAAATCATCAGTTTGATAATTTAAAGTCTTTCAAAACTTATCTTGGGCATATTGGTTTGTCAAAAATAATATAATTATAATAAGAATATTAAATACAATTTTGTATTATGAATAGTAGTATATTTGTAAAAACAAATTGGTTTTCAATTTATGTGTATTCTTTAGGCGACGAGTGCTTGCTCTCCCAGCACAAGCTTTACTTTTAGGGGGTGTTGCAATATGTAACTTATGGTATTTTATGTATATTTTTATATTATTTATGTGTTCTTGTAGTAAAGTTCATTATTATTAACTTGATATTTTAAGTAATTAAATTATTTGATAAAAAATAAATATGCAATAAAATTATTACCTCATTATCATTTTTTTCATCGACATTAAAGTCATCATTTGCATCAATGGCAGCACCATGTGCTGATAATATACCTAATCGTATAGGAAGTACCATGTACAACTGTTGCAGTACAGAATTCATGTAACAAGTGGCACCAGCATTTTTAAGCCCAACAAAACCACGAGCTGTTCTTGCACCCATCATAGGCAGATAATCCCATTCAACCAAAGGATCTTCATGTTCTAAATGAATAAAATAACAATGTATAGAATATATTTTCATATTAAGTATTAGTAAAATTACCTGAATAAAAGTATTGAGTAAGCATTTCAACAGTCAACTTCAAATTTGCTACACAACCAATGCATAGTGATATAATTAGATCAAAAGCTGCATTAGTAGAATTTGGAGATTTACAAACAGGTGTAACTTCAATATCAACAAAATCAATAGCTTGATGTTTGCTCATATCTTCCATTAACTTGGATGCAGGAAAAATAAAATCCTCAAGTAATTCTTTGATTAACAGTATCCCAGTAGTTTCATTGGAACCAATTTCATCACGCTTTTCAATACTTATCATTTGAACTAATTCTTTGGTTATATTTAGGTGACCTTCAAGAATCACTTCTTCCATTCCTGAGTCACCATCAGTTTTTATTTTCTCTCTTATATTTTTTAACCATTTAATTTCATTATTTAATAATTCTTCAAAATCTGGCACAGGAATTTTTTCGTGACTAGCATAATTTAATAGGTAAGTTAAAACCTTTAAAGAAAATAAATAAATAAATATTAATATTTGAATTATTAATACATTTAGATATATTACAGTAACTTACATGAAAATACTCATACGAGTTTTGAGCAAATTTCAGTACAGTACTATTAAGAACAGAAAACATTAATGAAATAGTTGATAATAATGGTTCGGCACTCCAACTAAACTTAACTATTAATAGAAATTGTTCAGCAGCAGAACAACGAACTTGTCTAAAAATACAAAAATAATATTATTGTATTTAACATCTTAAAAAATAAACTGTAAGTAATTCACAATTTTCTAAACAAATTCAAATTAAATACCTGTTATTAGCCAATAAAATTAAATCAATAAGAAATATTTGCCAATCTTTTTTCTCCATTAACTGACTTAAATAATTTGGCTTAAGAAATAGACAAAGAGTCAATACTTCTAATGCTTCTTTACAAACTGAAATACAATTAACATTAATTTATAATAAAATTAATCATTATAATCTTTCAAGTGCATACCACATATATCTTCCATTTCTAAAGATTTTCCATTTAAATTATCATGCAAATCTGCATTGTTTAATTTGCCATCAAACATGTGTTGATTAGCACCAGCCATTGCCCATGCTAGCTGAATAGTAGTCCAGATCATATCCAGGTTAGGCATAAATTTTGATAAAGACTTGTTAATAGCAATTATAGAGTCTTCTAAAGTGTCACAACCAGTGGCAATTTTATCAATGAACTTTCTTGCTAGCTTAGAAGTAACACTTCGTAACATATACTCTAAATTAGGATTAGGTACCAGAGCAAATGCTTCTTTCATTAATGCCAAAGTATCATCACATTGGTCAACTACATCTACTCCTTTGTATAAACAACATTCATTATCATTTGATGTTCCCATTACTAATCCAGACGATTGACATAACTGTGTTATAACTTGTCCCATTACACATAATACAAGTCTACAGATCTTTAGCACAACCAAATAAATAGATCTAAATAAAATTAATATATGTTTAGTTTAAGATAATCAAATTTTAAATGTATTAAATTTAATCAATAGTTGTTAGTCTTACCTTTTAGTAATTTGATCATTTTCTAAGATAAATTTATTTGATACTAACATTTGAATAATTTCTGGGGCATGACTACTTGTTATAAAATGGGTTTGAAATTCTAGAGTTTTATCTGCCATTGGATCAATGGCAGGTAACAACATAGAATAAAGTACCTAGAAATATAAATTTAGTTATAAAATAATATATTTTAATATTTTATATATATTTATCAATATTTAGAACTTACCTCTAAGTTGTATAAATTTTGAGAAGAGGAACTAGTAAAGTATATACTATCTATATTTAAATTTCCTTCAACAAGTTCTGATCGATAAGTAAAAAATCTCTAAAATAAATAACAAGAAAATAAATATTTTTTAAAACATTAAACATTTTCAATGAATTCATTAAGTAAATATGAGAACTAAAATATTTTAAATTTTTCAAATGTTTTTAAAAATTAATAAGTTTTGAACATTGTTAAGTTATAAAGCACGTAAAAATTATTATAATATTTTTATTAAGGGGACATTATACAGATATGCATTGTTTTTGTCTTAACTGACATTCACAACGGAAAATTGTATATTAAGAAAAATCCTCTTTACATAATTGTTTAATTTTGTGAATTGACCTACAAAGATAAAAATATTTAATCTAGGGCACCTCAAAAATTTTGTTAACATTTTTAAGCACATTATGAGCATTTTAAAATGCATGTATTAAAAATAACAAAATAATCTTTTAAATATTTAATTTTTTTATGTTAGTAAAATAAAAATAACACATGTAGATATAATATCCTTTTAAGAAATATATTTTGTGTTAAATGTAAAATACTATAATGCTACAACAATCAGAAATGCGCCAATTTAAAAAATGAAAACTATCTAATTTTATACTTAAAAAAGTAACAGTGTGAATTATTGAACCAAGAGGACGCCGCTGCATCTACATCATGGTCTCTATCCTACAAACACCAGGGATGTAGTAGAGCCGCATGCCCACTTTACAAATTTTAAAAAGAGAGCATACTAAAAAAAAAAAAACTGGAGACTGCAAGTATGTACTGAAAAATGTGTGTATACCCACTTCACAAAAATTGTTTTATGTTAGAACTGTTAATAGGCAGATAGTATTTTGTTTTATTTATTATTAAATTCAACTGCCTTGAAATGAGGGTTGCGGAATCTCCGTAGATAACATATTATCCATAGATTTTTGTATATATTAGAATATAGACAACAGTAAATAATATTAACTACATTGTTAAGTTAGTATAATTTCAAATTAACTTAATTGAACGGAGGTGGAGCCGCATAGGAGCAATTTGAATTTTAAATTTGGTGGTGGTGGGGGGAATTATAATGGGTGGAGATGGAGGGGTTGATATCAAAAGCACCCCTAAAACTACCACATATTTAGCATACAGTTTTAAGCATACTCACAAATAATTTTATGATTACATTCTGACAAACACATAACATTACAAATTGCCAATTGGACAATCTGAAGAATTCATTTAACTCATGTATAATTAAAATTACAGTAAATGTACTTATTATCACATTTAAAAGTAAGAATATTAATTAGTAAACTTCAGGTTTTTTTTATACTTTAATTTTAAAGCAAGTTATTAACATTTTAAAATAAACATGAAAAAAAATCGTTAAGGTTCTCTAGATAATATTATTACAATAAAATTTAATAGTACTATAATAAGTAAGTTCACTGTAATATTAAACATAAAAGGAGTTAAATTGGTTCTTTAAAACATATATTTGTTATGTTATATGTTTGAAAAACAGAGACAACACATAAGTGTCTTGATAAGTGAATATTAATTATATACATATGTGAAATTAACAGTACCTTTATTTTTTTGACGGTGGATTCTGCAGGGGGAATTAATTTTAAAATACAACGGGCAGCTTCTCGAAGTTGTTGATTTTCAATTTCAATACCCTTGTCTGACACTTGTAGAAAGAAATGTACATATTTTGGATTTTCAGAAATAATCTATAAATTATATTTATATATTTAATGTTAAATGTGATCTTACAAATAAATTAATGATATATACCACAGTAGGTAAACAGTTTTCTGCATCCATATTTAAGCTAAAATCATACAGTGGCTGGTTATTAGTGATAGAGCTATCCGAACTGCTATCTGGCGAACTGGCTAAATTTGTATTAGCAGTCACTAGTCTAGCATTAAGGTACTAAAAACAAATAAATGGTTAAATAAATAAATAATAAATTAAACTAAAAATATTACCAATTTATCTCTGAAAGGGAGTTCACCAAGAAGTTTGTTGTCGTCTAGAGTAGTGGTGAGGTCAATACTACTACCAGGAAATATATCTAATTTTATGTTTAAGGAACCAGCTATAGCTGTAATTGTTCCACTATTCCTTAACCTTTTTAATAATTGTCGCCGTACACATGAAATATTATCATTACTATGCATGACAAGCTCATGATCATCAACTAAAGAGCGATTGGCATTTGTTAAACGAACAATTACAGTTATATGTTTTCCTCTACAAGCTCTATAAAAATATTTAATTTAATTAGTAATTTAATAAATTAATGATATATAAAATGAAATATATACCTATGTAATGGCAACAAAGAACGATCTCCATTAAAAGAAGCATCACATTCTCCTAAATACTCATACAACACTTTCATAACCCTGATCATTTTAGTGATTTCTATATTTCTTTCAATAACATCATCTTTGTTCATTAAAGGTTTTGATAATATGCTAACTGTATCATAATGAGCACGCAACCTTTCTAAACATTCAGCCACAAATGTTTGGTGAAATTCGAGTGGATTGGCTTGCAGTCTAGGAGCCAGATTTGTATTAACTTCTTTAAGCAAATTAATTGCATGTGCTGCAATGTCTTCAGTACAATTAGTTACCACTTTCCATAAATAATCTACACCAATTAAATCTATATTTTCCATATGATAACAACGTCGTTTTTTTAGTAATTTTCCTTCTTTTACATTAACAGCTTTGAAAAATCTTTCAAAACATCTAGAAAATAGTTAGATAAATTTTCAATTAGTGATAAATTATATATGTATGAAAAATATTTGCACAAGGTCTCAGTTTTATCTTAAAATGGGCATCATTAACTACATAGTAAACAAATTATACTTTGCAATATAAACAGATTTAGAAACACTATCTTTATTATTGTCATTAATTATAAGATCTCAATTATTATACATAACAAACAATATGAGAAGACTTAAATTATTTGAATCGATACATGAAATAGTCTAAGTAAATGTATATTGAAAAAATTATTGACATTCAAAATATTACTTTTATTGGAATTAAATTGGGAATAAAAAGTTTAAATTTCCCTATAACTAAAATGATAAGATAATGATTAATTTTACATACTTTATTCCATTTTCAGTAAGTAATGTTGGATCAAGCTGTAGGAGGTTATTAATAAAAAATTTTGTATTTATTGAGGGATCAATGTCAGGTTCCTCGCCCATTAATTTAGAAAACCAACGAAAACAAGCTTCACGATCTGCTAAGAACACAGCTTTTTCAGCCAATGATATCCAAACTTGATGTGCTTGTTCTGCACACAACCAAAGATTTCCATCCTTAAACATTAAATAATGAAAATGTATTTTAAAAATATTTCATATGTATCACTAAGTTATTATTCATTAGAACATACTTTTAAACAAAACTTTAAGAAATATAATCTTTCTTGAACCTGTTGTAAATGACAATAGCGCCCATCAGGATAATATTTAGCAGGATCAAGATTAGGGTTTTCTAAAATAAATTTGATTATGGTAAAATAAAAAGTTTGTAATAAAATTTTAAATTAATTTACCTTGGGCAACTTTTCTTACATCGTCCATATATTTAGATAAATTATCTGTGACTAACGACACTAAAGTATGTTGATTTTGAAGGCGTGCAATGATTTCTTGTCTGTAAATATTTAAAGAGTAAACATTAAGAATTATAGATACCTATTATTAAATATGATATATTTTATTTTGGGCACTATTCGTTGTTATCTTGATTACATGATTTACCTGACCAATGTACACATTTAGTACAAAATTTCATATATGAATACAGTATTTATAGATTTATTTTAATACTAACTGTAGTTTTGAATTTTGCATATTATGTAATCAAAATATAAAATATACTTTTATAACTCACCGATACAAAGTATGAGTTTGAGCTTGATGATGAGCTCCCACTGGAGAAGAATCATATAACATACATATATCTCTCATATGTTTTAAAACTGGAAGTACCCATGAACTATTACTTTTAAGTTCATCAACACATTTGTCGAGCCATGCAGTTTTTTGTGCATCTCGGTCCTAATTAATAATAACATTAAAATAAATGATACAAAATTATATTATAGAAAAAATTGTATTACTTGTGCACAGCTATAATCTAGAATTTTTACATGAGCAGACAACGCTTGATCTATTATCTCAGTTGAAACATCTTCTCCATGAGCCAAATTCCAAAACAACATTAATACCTACATATTTTTAAATAATTAATTCTAATAAAATGTATGCTATTTTAAATAATAAATTTTAAATTACTTTATGAGCCATAACACCATCCTTATCATCTTCAGCTAATCGTCTTATTAGTTCCAATAATTTTTCTCTTTGTTTTTTATTAGCATTGGTCCAATTAGCCTATAATATTTAATAATTCAGTATTAATTTATAGCATTATATATTATTCATATTATTTATTACATGAAAACATTCAAATAAGTGATCTAGTTGTTCTGGTGAAAAATCCCAAGCAAGCTTTGCTAGTAAGTCATGGACATTCTTTACAATAGCATCATGTTTCCCTGCTTGAGCTGCCCATAATGCATCTAAGTCACTCAATGATAACGCTTGTTCTTTAATCACAAACCGTATAATTTTTTCAAGTTTCTCTACATATTGAGGCTGATGTAAAGAATCTCGAAGAACTATTTCTAGTACATTATTTTCTTTGATCCATTTCTATATATATATATATGAAAAAAATAAATAATAAAATTAGTTTACATTAGAGGTATATTGTATGATAATTTTAATATTAGGTAAATATATATATATATTAGACATATTCAAGAAGACTCACAGCCATCTTTTCTGGATTTAAATATTCTTCGTCATGATCTATATGTCTATGAGGAGTATATGTGACATTTGTAATAACTTTATTAACTTCATTTAAAGCGTTCATTTTTCCATTGAAAGATGATATTTGTAATAATCTATAATTAAACGTGAATATAAAACAGAAAACACAAAATATTGATGATAATAATTAAATATCTATATATAAATTACCTAAGTAACATTTTAAGTCTAAATATTTCTAATTGTTTGATTAAATCATCCTGTTTTGGTATTTTCACAGCAAGCTGTTTACAAGCCTTAATTATTGAAGAAATAGCATCATTCTTTCCTTCATTTTTGGTTTCTTTCTTTAATTCATCGTCAGTCAGTACATCCAATAAACCAGGTATTTTTTCCTTTAAATTAAATTTATGATAATATAATTTATTTTCATGTTACAAATACTTGAAAAATATACATACTACAATAGGCATCAAGTGTTTACAAATCGTAGATTCAGTTAAAAGTTCAGAACAACTACCGAATGGTTTAATAAGACCAGAGATAATTGATATAGTTAGAGTTTTATTAGATTCAAATCGTCCAGATAATTTTTGAAAACCGCCTAAGACTCCAAATCTAAAAAATTGTACAATGATAAATTCACATTTTTAAAATTATCAACTTTTAATTTGTCACATACTTGTTTAACAGATCAACAAGCCAGCCTTTAGGAGCTCTAGAATCCGGAGGAGTTCTTGCAAATAAATCAAATTCGTTTGTGTCAATTTCTGGTATATAATCTGAATGTTTAGTGCAGTTGAATAGATGAAATCTGTTGGTAAGTAAAGATTTGGTAAAAAAATCAACAATACCAAGTTATAAAAATAATAATTACTTATTTAAAGGATTAAACAACATCCCCAACATCTCTAAAAATGGAAAGTTGTCGTCATCAAGTTTGAGCACCAACAGTTCTACTAACTTCATACAATTATTCATGATGTATTGTTGAATGTTTACTTTCCAGCTGTTAACAGCATCATCAGTTAATATTCGTGTAAATGATAACACCATAGCATCACGAAAAAACTTTTGGCATCCTTCATTGTTGACGTCCAATCCTTTTTTACAAAATGCAATCGAAACATTCAACAATGATACTAGTTCTTGATCAGGTAATACTGGTACAATCCAACGTTGACTATGTATTTTCTCTTCCAGATTAACTAGTTTAATAATAGGGAATACCAATTCTTCTTCTTCTTCCTCCATCTCATCTTCTTTATGGGTTTCTTCTTCTTTGGTTTCCACATCATTTTCAATACTATCAACAGCTGATATTGTTTCTCCAATAGTCTGTTCAGCCACTTGATGTGACTCAATGGCTTGGGGTGGCAAAATGTTGATATTTGACAGAACGCTATGGATTTGTGTATTTTGCTGAGGTACATTCTATAGAGGATGAAAAAAATATTATAATGTATCAGAGTATGAGATAAGTTAGAACATAATTGAACAGCAAGATATTGTACTAAGCCTCACTTGAACATTTGTCTGGTTATCAGCCGAATCCAATCCGACGGTTTGTCCACGAGTAGCAATAGTCATCCTGAAACACAAGATATATTGTTTGTACAACGACGATATTTCGCCGCCTCAGTACCAGATGTGCCAAAATAAGAGAGTTATTATACTGACGTCAAGTGGGACTAATATAGATTAAAATGTATAAGTAAACGCGACCAGTCACCGTACTAGTGTGTTTGTATACAATGTTACGGCGACAGACGCAACCACAGCACTCAGGTATTCTCCATTATCCCATCGCTCCTACTAGTCGATAGATATGGTCTCATGTCAATCATATAATTATCATACTCACGGGATGGCGTTGAAGACGTCCGGAGTCCGACGGCTGTATTATACATGCGCGGCCGGAGGTAGGCCAACGGAGTTGTTTACGTTTCTGTTCTGTTGGATACTCCGGCGAGAAAGCGAACTGGCGCGTGTGTATGGCGCAGAGCAAGCAGTAACAATGACATGGACGACAAACACGGTAGCCGGGGGGCGCGGCGTACGTTTATTTTTCCGATCGCGCACGTTTAGGGGTACGTTACCGGTGGTGAGCGGCAAAAACTACATACGTGCAAATGATTAAAAACTGCAACGGCAACGTTTGGTGTCAGTAATCGGTGTAAGGTGATTACGATACTATGAAAGAGAGTAGGTAGGTATAAAAATAATAACACGGTACCGGGTCTTGAAAACGCGGCGCGATGTAAGCGGTGTCTGAGGTTTGATTCGTTTTTACTACAATTTAATAAATATTAATATAAAAAATTAAAGCGATACGCGTTCACGACGGTGCGACGGCACAGCGGTTGTGGTCATAGATATAGAATAACAGCATTGGGTTGTGTTTCGTTTTAATGTTTTTGCGAACAAATATCGGTACGAAATAAAAATCGTATCTCCGGGCTGATCGAGAGGGGGTGTACAGACTACGGACAGCGCGTCGGCGCGACGAAGATCACTCGACGGGACGGGGTGGCGGTGTGTGAGCGAGATAGTTGACCAAACGGAAGATAGAAAATTAAACACAAAAACAACTAGGCCGAACAGCTGATCGATGCCAAAGACCTTGCACAACAACGCCGACAGTGATAAAAAGATCTGTAAGTTATCCTTATCCAGTCTTAGATATATTATTATAATCCTATTACTCATTAGTCATTATAGTATTTACCATTTAGTAATTAGCACTATATACGATATTAAGATATAAAGTTAAGGTATTTAACATTATATCGTGGATCGGAGTTATTACTTGTCTTATTAGTTCATTATCAAATGGTGAATATTACCAAGTTAGTTTAAATGTTTAAAATGATTCTTTTAGTTTATTTCAAGTATTTTGCATTTGTTAATACTATCTTAGAATTCGACTATTTAATCTATGTGTTAAGTTCTTAACTTTTTAGTCCTTAATCCCATAACTATTAATTAATAATAAGACTAAAGTAAATAATATTTTCTCTACATCTTATTAATAGTTGATAATCGACATTAGTTTAATTAATAGTTTTCGGTCGTCAATCAAAATCGAAATTTACAAAAATTAAATATAATATTTCAATTCTAGGAAACCCTTTAATACGAGTTAAACGATATTGTTTATTATTCAAAACTTAAAAAAAATGTATCTTTTAATTAAATTAAATCATTCATAGCTTTAAGTTTCATCACCGGCTAATTTTTTAAAATTGTCCGTGTTAACCTTGTTATCATAAACACTATACAGTATTATATGGTTAATGGTTCTTAATTAATAATCTTACAATAATTAATTTAACACCTGTGCATACTGCATAGATATACGTTTGGAGTTAAGATCTATTTAATATGAATATTTTTTTTTTGAAAAGGGACGAAGACCTTCCTGTGATAGTGTGATGGAAACACTTCGCATCATTTCATTGCGAATGCTTCGATGAATTTCATTCGTCGTCGATCGATTAGTCAAAATACAAAATATAGGATCATATTTTCCGATTTTGAATAAGTCAGTGAGGTGGGGATACAATCCCATACGCCAAAAAAAGTTGACTGTTCAATTTTTAAGTGTTAAGTGATATAATAGAATAAAATAGATTAAGCCAACTGAATGCCAAACGCCCCAAGCTGCAGTCTGCAGCTTCCAGCTGATTCTTAGCATTCGTGCTAAGTAGCAAGTTCTAAGCCGAGACACAGAGTGGTTTTAGGTTGTGAGCTGTAGGCATAGATTACGATGCACTGATGCAGACGATGCAGTGGCCACTATACTAACTAGATAAGGAACTCATGTATTATGATTTATATTATTAACAGTGAAACTCGCGTATTATTTTTTATCATTTTGTCGGTTGGCAAAACATAAAATTTTTTTTATACAAAATGTATTAGGAATAACATCGTTTTTAATGGTAAAATACAGAAATAAATAAAAAATGATTTATATAAAATATTTTTTTTTTTTTTAAACAACGAGTTTAGACATCATAAAATACAATACAGCATAATTAATACTTACCATATAATAAAATACCATATAATGCCAACCGAAAAACCAGGTTTCAATTGATGGCGGGAGTTCGCTATCTAGTTCTATGTAGAAATCTGTGAGTGATCAGTAGTGTAGTCCAAAGACTTTGTAAATTTGCCGCACCACTGGTCCTGATAACACGTCGTACAGAGTGCCGATGACGATAATTTTTTATATTATTGTCTATGGCTGTATGTGCTTTATGCGATAAATAATAAATATTAAATGATTATTATATATACATATTGATATTTTATCATAATATTAAAATTCAATTCCAAATTTCCAATCTCTAATTATGATATTTTGTATTTTATTCTACTGTTGACTTCTATTCCATAATATTAATAACATTAATAATTTTACTTATAATAGAGGCTGATCAGATCAATAAACGATTTTGTTCATCAATTTTCCTACTTTTCAACGTGTTTCCGATTAATGGTAAGTTTGTATTTATGACATTTTTAAGATAGATTATGTTATGATTCCAAATTCATAATTATATTTACAAGCTCTCAAGGGTAGGTTCTGCATTTGCGTTTAGATTTTTTAAAACAACTTTATTAATGATTATTTACAAATGAGATTGTAAAAATTTAGTTATTTAAGCCAGCGATTTTTGAAAATGAAATTGGTATGTAATATAATATCAGTATCTTTATGCCACTGTGCCAGTGTTTGAATTATATGTAATTATGTAGATAAAATAATTGATTTTAAAGGTAGGTATTTCTTATAATATATTATATAAAGCATTATATTGTGAACATTGCTATGTTAGTTATTGGTCACTGACCACTGTACATTTATTGTTATAATTTATTATTTAATATAGTGTTTCTACAATAAGAAACAAAAGGTTTGTTAATATGTTTAATAATCCTTAATGAATATTTATTTAATATTAAATTAGTATAAATTATGGCACCTACCTGAAGAAGTTAAAACATATATTGAATAGTTGACAAGTATAGATCATAATAACAACTTAAAATAACCCAAATTGGAACTTTTAATAATATTATAGAATCAAATTTGAATTTTATTTGTTATCTAATATTAATAAAAAAAATTGTTTTTATTTTGGTAATTATTAATTTTCTCTATAATATAATATTCTTATTCTTATTTTAGTGTCTAATATGATCTAATAAGAACCATCACTGCTTCTAACACACTCTCCACCATTATCTAACATCAGTCCCATACCAACGGTGAACTGACTTTTTTCAGATTTTTTTTACTGTATCATACCATCTTAGCTGAAACCTGTCTCTTGGTATTTTCCTTATTAACTTGTTTCTGTGACTCTTGATGAGTGAACCTTCTACTCGCCAGATGTATACTGACCAAATATCACAGACTTGACTTATTGTATAGCTGCTGCAGCAAGTTTTTATTGGTTCTTTTTAGGAAACTTTCTGTTATTATTGTATATTGATCTGTATATTTTTCTCAATATTTTTCACTTAAAACTTGTTCTTCTTTATACCTCTGAGTGCTAAACTATATTCCAGATTCATACACCATGATGGGTCTCATGTATAATAATATATAGTATATGACCCATTGTACATTTGGTCAATAACTTGGAGGAAAACATTTCTTTCATTGTAAAATCACACCTGTTAGACATATTCAGTTTCAACTTTTTTCTCTATGCATTGGTTTTTTTTGTTTATGTTCATTCACAAATACTTTAGGTTCCATACCTAATCAAAAGTAAGCTTTCTCATTCATATTGTATTTAGATTTTCTTATTACAATAATATTATCTGTATAGGAAAGCAGGGTCCTATTATTTCCATTTCTTTGAGGTTTGGTATACCTTGACTCTCGCTACTTTTTCTATACTAAGTATGTAATATTATAGGTTTAAAAAAATTATTTAATTTGTTGAAATATGATAGATATTAGTTTTAAATGTTTCAATATTTAACAAACTTTATAACTTTCATTTTACTAATCAAAATATTCTTTAAAAAAATAATTGTTCTTTATTACAAGTATTATATTACTATAAGTTAGATATAAGTTAACCCAATGGCTTAGAAACCATTGAAAAACATTTTTTCCTGTTGTAATGAGTAATTAAACGATACATATACAAATAATTCCAGGACTGGTTCAATGTGTGATCTACCAATAAATGGCTGGTTTAGTGATCTAATAGTGATCTACCAAATAAATGTATATTTATACTACTTAAAATAGTAATGTACTTACTCGTACTGTAACATTGATTTTTATATTTATACAGTTATTAAGTATTTTTTTAAATCTAATAAAAATTATCAAATATTTGGCTTTTGTTGGTTTTATATAGTGTTGTATTGACAATTTTTTTGTGGATCCAAATATTGGAACTCACACTCAAACAATAGAGTCATTGTAGAAGTTAGTCAAGTCCAAATATAATATATAAACTAATGGTGCATTTCTATTATTAGACTGCCAACTTAAAGAAGAATTGTAGCGGTCATGCCACCTGATTAAAACTCAAATAATTGATGATTCTTTTATCAGATTTAAAAAATACTTCTGCTATAAGAATAAAACAATCAAAGTTCCAGTACGAATAAGTACATTACTATTTTAAGTAGCATACATAAATATTTAGTCAATAGATCATTCATTGGACCAGCCACTTATCAGTAGATCACACATTGGACTGGTCCCATAATTCCAATTGTTTTATAGATACAGAATGTGATTTAAAAAAAAAAATTGGGTGTATAATATTGTAATTATGTGTAATATATTATTATTACATTTCATTATGAATTTCAAATTTGTTAAGTTATTATTATTTTTAAGTAAAATATTGTACTTTAAAAAAATAATCTAGTTATTTTATATACCTAGATATAAAGAGTAAATTATTTTATAGGTGTTAATAATTTCATAAAAAGTTTAATATCTCCCATTTATAATTTAAAAGATATATATATATATTAACATATTTAAATATAAGTAATATGTTATGTAATGTGCCTAATTAATGATTATAATCTATGGTACTTTTAAAAAAAAAAACTCATTATGAATATATGATGTATTCTTTTGTAAATATATATATGAAAAAATGTTAGTCATAATAAATAAATAATGAATTTGAAAATATTCCAAATTATACAAGTATAAGTTAAATAATATATAATATTTTATTTATGCTTCATTCAATAATTAATTAGCATTAAGGAAAACATGTCTTAACATAAAAGAGCTTTTACACTGCATTAGACATTAGGTAATAAGAGTAAACATGTATTCAACTAGTAGGTAACGTAAAATATATTTTAGAATAAACAGAATCATAACACGATGCAGTATGAAAACTCCTTATTCATAATTATATCATCAAATTAAATTAAAAGTTTTAAGATTTATAAATGTTATCATATTTAATTTACCATAAATTATGTGATTGGTGGGAAGTAGTGCTAATATAGTATTGTTCGATGTCTTATTTTTTGTATACCCAGTATGGAATAAATAGATTAAACTTTTATCTATCTATAAAATTAATTGTTGTTATATTTTGTCTATTAAGAAGATGCCAATTTACTTTATATTCTGTCTCTGACTTACAAATATTTACTCGCTTTCAGCAGAACCAATTTTGTGTTATTAGATAGATTGACTTATTATCAAACTTTAAATAAACAACATTAACATTATGTCATTATTTGTTTTAGTAAATTAATTTTATTTTGATATTTCAATTTTTTCTATGATATATGAGTTTTTTTTATAATATTTTATACTTTATGTATTTACATTAAAATTGAAATACCAAATAAAATTCAACACAAACACATAATTTAATTAGAAGGGAAATTATTATTTATATTAAAGCTATCAAAGCATGTTGTCCTACTCAAAGTAAGTTAATATCTGTGGATCAGAAAGTGAAAACAAAAAATGCACTGATATCTTCTTAAAGTATTAATTTAGTTACTTTATATTTACTTAGATTCTACTGTATAGATTTTAAAATTGTTGTTTAAGTATCTAATAAATATAAACATTTATTGGAATTAACATATTTATTTATATAATATGCAATTTATCAGGACTGAAAACTGGTTTTTGGAAATTGTTTTATAACAAACCCGGTAAAACCTTTATTTTTCATACTTTTCCATCACTGTAACTGGGACCAAAAAACGTTTAAATCAATTTAATAGTTCTTGGTTTTAGCCTCGATTATGGTACTAGATAATAATAAAAACAATAATCAAGATTTTATCTGGATAATTATTATAAACTGATTTTTTAAAAAAATACTTATAAGTCTTGTAATTTATTAATTAAAAAAAAAAAAATTATTTCAGATTATAATTTTTCATTGAAATTTCAATGTATCCGTCTAATGGTGTTTGCTGTGGTTATTTTATTTGTCTGTCTGGCATATGGGAGCTCAGTCAGGTTTCAGGACACTGATATTCATTCTGAAGACTTATCAAAAACAGTTACCGACTATTTCCTTTGCCGGCATTGTGGTACAGATATTTCACCATTATCATCACTTATATCCATTGACAGTCCAGCTGCATCAGATAGTCGCGTATCTCAATTGTTTGGTTTAAAAAATGTTAAAGTCCAAACTGTAAAGAATTCATTGCACTCACAATTTGAAATTCTTACACTATCTAAAACATTGTGTGTTGGAAAAGGCAATGTAAGTAAAATTGCTAGAACTCATCCACCAACTTTGAAATAATATTTTAATTAAAAAATATTGTATAAAATATACAATAATTAATAGTGTTTATTTTTTTTTTGATAGTGGCAGACTGAAGATTCATGGTTTCCTGGTTACGTTTGGAAAGTTTGTGTATGTGCTAAATGTGGACGTCATATTGGGTGGTAAGTTTAGAGAGTGTATACTTTGTCCAGAAAGAGAATATGCCAGCTCTGCACATCCTTACTTGACACCTTGCCATCAAAAGCAGTTCTACTTTGTTAGGGTGTTGTGTAGGGATACACAGAATTGGTGTGTTCTTTTATTGTACAGAGTATGTATCTAAACATTAAATTTATTTATTTTTACTAATAAAAATTTTAAAATTTTCATTGTTTATAAATTAGTATAAAATAGTTATGATCAGTGCTCAAAACTTTATGTATATTGCATATTGCTTTGATACCCACTAATTCCAAATCTAATTCAACATATTCCTTCCACGCATCCTTCTTAAATTCAAAAGTTACTGTTTATTTTTTTAATATTTTAACAAGTTAGGGCTTATACAAAGTTTTTACACCTACTAATTCAAATGTTGTCCATAAAACTACAATATTTTAATACCATTAAAAATTAATTTAATATTAAAAATTGATGTTTAATTAATTAACTTTTTTATTACATGAAAAAAAATTGCACTTAATATAATATTATTTTGTACATTACAATAATTTTTTTTTAACTTTATATTTAAAATATTAGTGAAGATATTAAAAACAATTTAAAGCACCTTAGTAAAATCTTTTAAAAAAAGTAGTACATATTAAAATTTATTCGGCTATAAACACACAATATTTTATATATAATAAAAAAAAATACTATACAATTGAAAATGTGAAAATATGCAAATATTTCATGGTTTTTTAACACATAAAATCCTGTGCCTTGATTAGACCAAAAGATAACTTTATGTTACAATATAATGGATTATAAAATGATAGGCAAGTGGGTACTAGAGTGCTGTACATTAGGTATCGAGTGGGTCATTCTAATGGCTGTGTTAAATTTGTATTCAATGATATATTATTGTACACTAAAATGTTTCTGAGCGGAGATAGTCTGTCAGCCTATATCATTAAATGTATTTCTTATTATGTGTTTTGATATGACCATAAATTATTTATTGTTTTCTGAAGACATTGCATCTATTATATTATTAATATTTACTAGTTATAATAATATATATTTATATCACATTAAATTATCATAGTTATTTACTTAAAGAGTTAATGTAAATACTTTTAAACAGCGTGAATAAGTTCATAGTATAAATAGATAGTATTTTAAAATGAATAAACATTTTGAAAATTTCACTGCTGATAGTAAAATTCCTAATATATAATATACATAAAGTTTTAAGAATTTTTATCTAAATTGTCTTATCTTAGCTATAATTGCTTTGATAATTGATGGTTTATACATGTTTTACTAAAATTACTTGTAGCTTATAAATGATTTTGAAGAATTTTTTAAAAATTGAAGATATAAAAAAAATTTTGACTATGTATTTTTATAATTTGTATACAGATCCAAAAAAAATTTTTATAAAACTAAAACAAAATTTAAAAAAATAGGTTTTACAAAAAAATTCCCATTTTCCTTAATTTTTTTTTTATGTTTCCAAGTTGTTCTGAAAAATGCTAGGTATTTTAAATGTTGACCTCTAAATTATATACTAGATCAAAAACCATGCACAAAATCAAAAACTGAAACATTTTATTGACTATTTATTTGTATGCACTAACAGAATAAACATAAAATCAATTTATTTGACATTCATTGTCAATGCTCCACTCAGAATCTAAAATACTAGATTTATAAATTATTTTTAAATTTGTAATACATAATACTTTATCTATCAGCATACATTTTATTTAATATATAGGAGAATGACTATTAATGTATGTACTATTTTTGTAATGTAATATATTGTATAAACTACATTATGTTTAAGGATGTTTGAACCTTTACATTTGGCTACCAGTGATAAAATATACCCATCAAAAGAAGGGTTTTATGTTGTCATCATCTCAAGTATTATTAATGAATTACGTAAGTTTATTTTGTTTGTTAGTAACTTAAAAAAAAAAAAAAATACAAGTAGTCAGTAGGTATCATACATATTTTTTAGTGATGGGCATAATCAAATGTTTAGTATTCAAGGCATTTTCATAATCGAGAGAATCTATCAAAAATCACTCGAAATTAAAATTACTTACCTAAACTACGGCCATCGAGAAAATGCTACTCCCTGGCGTATCTAAATGAACGAGCTCCACATTGACGGCAGCCAGCTTTTGGGCTGGTTTAATGGTGGGGACCGGGAATGCATGAGAACGGACGTGTTTTGATCGCCGCGCAGTAGCGTTCTCTCAGTGGCCGTACTATATTCATTTGATAAAAATAATTGAATATTTTTACTAATTAAGAGAATCGAAAAAATTACTTGTAAGTCAAAATATAATTATAGATTATTATAGTAAATAAATAATTTATTTTTACTTTATTATTTGTTGGTGTACTTGTAATATTATTAAATTAACTTTAGGAATAATAATAACCATTTTATATTAATAGTTAATACATATAATTGTTAATAATAATATTAATTTGAAGTTTCAAATACAATTTATTAAATATTCTACAAATAAAAATTATTCTATTATTTTACTCATATCAAAATTATTTGATTTCTCGATTACTTTTTTTTATAATCGAAATATCCCAAATGTTTTTCATAATTGATATATCTCGATTATGCCCATCATTAATATTTTTGATGTATAGTTTACCATATTATATTATTGACTCGTGTGTTCATTTTTTAATTTAAATTACTTTAAATATTTTTTCTTAAACAATACTTTTTAAATTTTTACTTTCAATTGTATTTCACATTAATATTCACTAATTATAATCTAATCACTTTTTGTTTATCTTCTATTTTATTATAATTTTGGTTTTATTTTTAAGATGCTGATTCATTGATTGTAGTGCCAAAACATTTTTCTACAATAGAAGACATCTCAGATTAAAAATGTCATCTCCAAGTAATCAAAAATCATTTGATATCAAACATGAAATAGTTACTAAAGATAACATCACTACATATAAATTCCTTGAAATATATGTTGATGAACCACCAACAGAGAATCAGAAAGAAAAGTTATTGCAATTTGAGAAAGAGTTTATAAATCGATATACAGATGACGATGAAGATTATGTTGCTACAGTAAAATTAGGAAGTATAATTCCACCATTAGTTCCTTCATATAGACCATTCTGGGATCGTAGAAGAGAAAATAAAAAAAAATGGGGAGAAACAAATGACAGACATTCATATTCTCATCATAAAAAACCAAATTATGGTTACAATAATGACTATAGAAGATAAGATAAATTCTTTACAGTATACATGTGTAAATTGTATTATCCAGTGGTTCTGATTTGTATAATAATTTACACCTTAAAATAATTATATTATAAATTCATTATAATAATTATTTCTTTTTAAAAATAAATATTTTGGGGTTTAATATGTATTTATATTATTTATCTGGTCTAGATAAATTGTTTGCAATTAAAATTGTTCCATATTATGTTATCATAGGTAGAAATACTACATGAAATATATGCAATGCATGATTGTCTAATAGTGACTTTTATTGTAATTGCATTTTTATTTAATAAGAGCACTTTAAACTGCATAATAGATAAAATGTTTGATTTGTTCATTCATTTATCTAATTATTTATTTGAATTAGTAAAATGTGCATAAATATTTTGCCCATAACTACATAAGTTATGTTGATAATAATAAATGTTTACTAAATGAAAAGTAGTGACCATATTTCTTCTGTTATTAATTTTTTTGAAATGTCACAAAATAATCACTTGACATTTAGCGAACCGATAGTAACAGTAAGCTAAAAGTCACTTAAATATAATTTAGTGATCTATAAATCCTAAATGGTCTACTCACTTTTGGTTCATTATTAAATTAAACAATTTTTGTCTAACGCTACATAAACATTTCACATAAAATTAAAAAAATGAATAAATTTGGTAAAAATAATTTATTAAAATTTGTATAAATCAATTTCTACCAATCTGTATAAAATTACATTGATATAGACTGTAGAAAAAAAGCTAAATAACACGAATACCAATATAATTTCATATTTAAAAACTAATTCTTAGAGAATTCAATTTACATGTAGCTCGTTCGGTTTTAGAGAACAAATTATTAAAATTATGCTTAACAAAAACTATTAGTATAGTTGCTTTTAAATAATTTTTAAAATGTATTCTAAAAATGTACTAATGTTTTTTTAATTGATTTCAATAAATGTAGAAAAATAATAAATAATAATGTTTTATCTTGATAATTGAAACTTTATACATACATATACAGTTGTTTGAATACTTGACTACAAAAATATCAGGTATTCAGATGACTAAGATAATATAATGTAGGTAATATTATATTTATTTATCAATGTTAAAAATTTATTTTGAATTTTAACTCATATTATGGGGTTCAGAAAATATTCATACTTTAAATTACCTTATGTATTATTCTCTATAAAAAAATTATAATTATTAATTTTCTAAGCAAGGATTAGTTTTATAATACAAAAAAAAAATTATTGAAATTAAGAAATAATTTGTTTAGAACAAAAATATTTGTTGTTTATCTGTCTCAATGATTTATAGTATTAAATTGGCAGGAGCGGCTTTAGTTCTTTGCCTGATGGGGGAGGTCAATATTTTTCGGTATGCATATATTTAAACTATAATAAAATTAGTCAGCGAGTGTTAATATAATATAGCAAAAATGAATGTATTAAGTTATTATTTAAAGTAAAAATGAATAGTATATTTATTATTTATATAATAAATAAAAAAAAATTTAAATATTAATATTAATGAAATAAAAAATAGGTATATATAACCTTGACTATTGACCATATATTTTTGGAAAGTTCAAATTCTGAAATAAAATGATTAAGAATTATTGTACTATTTCTTTTATAGTTTTGGATGTCATAAGATATATTATACATTTAAATTACCTTAATTGTTGTTACTTATAATATAAAATCTAAATTTATATTTTTCATACTAGCAAATTGATTAAATATCTTACAAAATAAAGAGTAAAATGACTTAGGGGGGGGGGGGTGGGCATGGCTACTATGACACTCCTGTAAATTGGTAATATTGGTCACTCTAGTCATTTCATATAAGTATACCTACTAAAATCTTTGATTAAATTATTTTTTATTGTAAGTTCAAATTGTGTTTAACACACAGAACTATTTAGTAAAAACAATGCAATACAATAAACTTTACTTATATAATTAAAAAATAGGATTTGTATTGTATGTGCATAGGTAATTTAAAGTGGTAAATAAAATACAAAAAGCATAACTATGTATGAATTAATGAAAAATGTTATATTTTTTTAATATTATATATAATTTATTAAAAATTGTTTATGCGTTAAACAAAAGACAACATTAAAAAAAGATGTGTTTAGAACAATTTTTTTTCATTATTCGGTAGAAAAAAAAAATTATGAAAATTCCTTATCAGATAAACTCAAGTGTTTGATGAATTATTTCTTGACAACATCAAAGTTGTTAGCTTTCAATTCCTGTGACTTCAAAGATGCATCTCCAGTGGCCACGGAATCTACACTGGCAGATCCAATGCTAGCGGACTTGATTAAAGATGATACATCAGATGAGGTTGAGTCAGCGGAGAAAGTGTTGAAAGGTGCTGGTGTCGAAGATCCGATGAAAGATTGTTGGCCGAAATCGAAGGGCGCTGCAGATGAACTAACGAAACCTTCTTGGACCACATTTGAGCCGAAGAATCCAGCCGGGCTGACAGTAGAACTGTACGTGCTTATTGGGCTAGCAGTAGAGCTGTAGAATGCACTACCGGTCGCTGGAGTAGAGCTGTAAAATGCACTTCCTGTACCTTGAGCTAAACCAGATGAGAACGCTTTGTAACCAGATTGACCAATAAGAGCTTGGCTGGATTCATATCCTAAAGCGACTGGTGATTGTTGATAGTAGTGTACAGTGGCGAAACGTTGAGCTGGAGCTGCAACCGGGACCGGGACCTTGACTTCAACTGGGACTTGGACTGGGTATGGTACTCTCTTTTCTACTGGATACGGGACTGGTCTGTCCACGGATACTGGAACCTTGACTTCTACTGGAACGGGAACTTTAACTGGAACGTCGTACCTGACTGGGTATGGAACCCTCTTTTCAACTGCGTATGGTACCAATTTTTCTACTGGGTATGGCACAGCCTTTTCTACTGGATATGGCACTGGTTTTTCAACGGGAACTGGGTATGGCACTGGTTTTTCCACGGGGTATGGTCTGTCAACATTTACTCTTACTGGGTATGGGACGGGTTTTTCAACTGCGTATGGGACGGGTTTCTCGAACGGAACATGGACTGGGTATGGCCTGTCGACTGGGACTTTCACTTCATAAGGTACTGGCTTTTCAACTGGGTATGGCACTCTCTTCTCGATTTCTACTGGGTACGGTTGTGGAACGTGGATTGGACGGTCTACATTGACTTTAACGGCGTATGGCACGTGTTTTTCAACTGTAACTGGGTATGGGTGTGGCACGCGGACCAAGACGGGGTATGGAACTCGCTTTTCAACTTGAACGTAGTATGGAACTGGGACTTCCTTAGTGATGGTAACTTCGTGATGAGGTGCAGGGGCGTTAGCAACGGCTGGTACTTCAATAGCGTCGTGGCTAATTGAGTCAGACTTGACAATTGCTCCTTGAGAGTATGATGGGGCATAAGCTCCTGAGTAGTATGAGCCGTATGATGTAGCGAAAGCCGGTGATCTGTTGAGAACGACGGGTTCTGGGGTGGATGACACAACTGGTGAAGCTCCGGCCAATAAAACTGAAGCGGGGGTAGAAGAATACGCAAAGCTTGCGTCCGATAGTGCGGCACTGGACACTGCGGCACCAGATAAGAAAGGTGCTGGTGTAGATGAACCAATTAAAGCAGCTGGGGTGGAAGAACCGAAAGATCCGTCATATAATGGAGCCGGTGTGGAAGATCCGATGAATGATGCTGCATCGAAGGATTGAGCGGCGGCGGCGTTGGAGTAGGCGTTCGACGCGAAAGAGTTACCGAATACGAACGGAGCTGGTGTGGAACTGTAAGAAACAGATTTGAATGGTGCAGCAGTCGATGAAAACGAGCTACCAAACGCAAATGGGACTGATGAGCCAAAAGTTTTGGCTCCAAATGAGAATGATGGGTTGAATAAGGTGTCCCTCTTCTTCTCGTTTTTATCTGCGGGCTTGACATCCGCAAATGCGGCGGACACAACTAGAAGTCCTAGAAAAGCTATTTTGATCTGAAAAATATAATGATAATTAAAATTGTATGCTTATAGTTATTTTTGTAATGCATAATATAATAATGTAAATTATATAGATGTCAGAAAAAATAATTGTAATTAAATACAATTTTGTGTAACTACATTTATTGAATTGATTATATTTGATCAAAAATAATGAGTAGGTAATATAGGTGATAGGTATACAAAATTTTAAACGTTTCTACACATTATGTCGTTATAATTAATAACTAACACAAAAAAATAATAATGTAAAGCATTCCACAGTAATATCAAATATTTATTTACAGTTATTTATATGTTATTATGTAAATGCAATTTAAAATATCTCGAATTAAGTTTATATTTTTCAATTTATTTAACAATTTTATAGTTTTTATTAAGTTTTAAGCTATAAATTTGTTATCATTTATTAATTATCAATAAAATTAATTTATATTAAACATAATAATACACAATATCACAATCAACCACTAAATAAAATAATAAGTTTAAATATTAAAAAATATAATAGGTACCTATATTTTTAGTGTGTGTACATAGATTCTATAAGTATATTAAGAATTTAAGATTAGTATTTTACTACTCAGCATTACATTTTTATATTATTATTTACAGATTTTAATGATAAGTAGGTATAAAGAAAAATAACAAAAAAATTTCAAAACATGTTAAATAGTTATAGTTTTGAAAAATAAATATTTACACAGGTTATTTTCTATTAAAACATAAAGTAGAATTTAAATAATTGTAAATATCGTTAGTTACGATGTTAAAACGTAAAGATTTACTAAATAAAAAGTATATTATGTATTCGTATACTAAGTATCTACTTACTTATAATAAGTATTATAAGAGTGCTATCATGTCACGGTATTATTTTTAAAGTTTAAAATTGGATCTTTGTTAACGGTACATGATTTTATATTTTTCTAGTTAGATTTTTAATAGTATGAAACACAAGTCAGTATAGTAATCTGATAAGTTTAAAACAACAATAATATCTTGTTCGTTCTCACCATAGCACTGGAAGCCATAATGCTTGCCGCTTCTGCCTTGTTTCTTGTTAGTACTGTTCAGCTTTACAGCTATCGATTGACTGGATACTTTACTGAGCACCAGCATTTACTATATATACACTGGCGACCGCTTCGATAGTTCAATCTATTGGATAGTCTCCAGCAAAAAATATTGTCAAAAACCAGTAATTTGGGATAAGAGAATTTTTTATGAATTCTGAACACGAAAAAACTTCTCCTACCAATAAATGTTTCATCTCTTTTCCAAGGTTTTTTTTTTATTTATTTGTGTATTTTTTTTTTAGCCTTCTTATGATCGAAAACCGGTTGTCGGTATGCTCATCCAAGGGTTGCATAATAGTAATATTATATTATGATACGGATTCTGCAAAATCGACGACCTTCGGTCACTAAAATTTATCCCATCCCACATCTATCGACTCGCAGACATTTTGCACCTTTATCATTGTCACTGCAGTGTTATAGAAAAAGAGGTAAATGAGATACATACGTACGTACGGTAAATAAATGGTAATCATGATAATAAAAAATGCAAAACAAGTCAATTTTTGTTGATTTTTTCTACTGTATTTTATAAACTATTACTTTAAAATTATGTAAATATCAAATTTAAATAATGTACATTTTGGTTCTTCATAACAAACGTTATTATATTATTGTACCTATATTATATATTTTATCGGAAATATGTATATGTTATGAATTATCACCTAAAAATACACTATAGATACCTACATTAATATACAATTAATTTAATA
Organism: Rhopalosiphum nymphaeae; assembly: GCA_036289425.1. Lineage (NCBI taxonomy): Eukaryota > Metazoa > Arthropoda > Insecta > Hemiptera > Aphididae > Rhopalosiphum > Rhopalosiphum nymphaeae. The sequence continues at coordinate 9,661,000 of JAZAQC010000005.1, forward strand.
TTTGTACTTTTATTATTTTTTACAGAAAAATTCATAATTTTAATCGCTAAATTACTTATAAATTCAATCGGTTTTTATTTTTCTATTATTATTAAAATGGTTATAATTATAATCACTATATCACCCATCAAGCAATTAAAAATTATAGATACAAATATTTTCTAAAACTTAATATATAAACAGTACAGTATATATACTTTTGAAGTATGCCTAACCAGTATATTAATGCATTTTTATTTATAATTATAACAACAGAGATTTATATCGCAATATATTTATCTAACCCATTTAAAATAACAATTAACTACCAAATTATTAATACAGTTTTTAGATTCGGAGCGGAGAAATGAATATAATAATATTACAATAATGTTTGTTCCTTATTTATATTTATTTTCATTTTTATATCTATATCATCATCTTTTGAGGTAGTAAAGTAGATGTTTCAATAATTGTTAACATTAAGAGTTAGATATTTCTGTTAGAATATTTGATCTAGTTAGTACTTTGTTGGGGGTCAAAAGTAAAACAATTTCTTGCAGCACTACTTTTCAAATAAAAAATAAGAAAAGTAATGAATGTCAAAAATTGTTATGCATAACAATTAAAAAGACAAGTATTAAATTTTGTTTTATTAATATAACATAAAAACAAATTATTTTAGATATTTTAAATTTTTAACAAATGTTTATATTAGTTTTTTCTACACCTGATAATATTTTTAAAAAATTTATTTTTAAGCTATAGATAAACATTTGAAATTTTTGAATGTTGTACATTTTTTTCTATAGATATTGACAAAAAAATTTAGGTGGGTCAAAAAGTTTGAAAGCTATACTCGAAAAGTCGACTGCCACAGTATTCTTATGGAGCTTTAACACAATAACCATGAGATCAACCAGATTAGCTATTAGTATACCTACGTATACTATAACGGGTATTGTCACATACGCTGTTATATTTTTGGATAGATTTTAAAGTTTCTAAATATTATTGTTTGAAATGTATTTTTATATGTATCCAATAATAATAAAAAAAAAATTAAGAATGTAATTTTATTATTCTTTTGTTAGTCGTGTTTGAATATATTTATGTTTAATTTATTGGGTGGCCCCCTTTTTGGTCAACAGTAATAGTTCTTTTTTCGGCCAGTACAGTTTTCTTTAAAACTTATCATTATAACAATTGAACATATGATTTAATTTATTATTACCTTTGTTAAATTAAAAATTAATTTTTGTTTGATAAATTTTACTATCTTTTATAGTCTTCGCCCTTCAATGTAAGTTTAATTTTACCACTAATATACTTAAAATAGACATTATATTTTACTTATTACTAAACAAAAGTTATGAAACCTATATTTATACTATACTCTCTATATTATAATTTCCATAAAATAAATAATTTGTTAAATAAATCGAGTATACAATATTCTCCAAAATGGGTCACGATAAACTTTGAGATAGCAATTCACAAATCTGTCGAAGTTGTTTGGTCTAACATTGAATAGGGGTTGTAGACTGTATTAATTTTTATTTGACTAATGATAGGACTATACGAGTATATATTATAACATTTTATTGCCAATTATTTTATTTTAATAATTTTTCACAAAATTGTAGATAATAATTTTTATAAAAAAATAAATACAATTTTGGATACAATAATATGAAGTTCAGTTAAGTTGTTAAAATGGTAAATTTTAAAGAAAATTGAACTTGCCGAAAAGTAAATGATAAGTTTTGCCTGAATCATGGCCAAATGTACCCTTTCCTTTTTGGCCAAAATTTTCCGCTTACTTATCGGCCAGCATAGTTTTCTTTAAAATTTACAATTTTAACAACTGAACATATTATTTAACATATTAATTTTTTTAAATTAATTTTTGTTTGACAAATTTTACTATTTTTAGTCCTCACTCTTCAATGTAAGTTTAATTTCGTTCATAGTTGGATTTTTGGAAGTAAAGATAAACCAGCGTTGTTTCTTGTTAAATTAGAAAAAAATTAAATATAAAATAAAATTAAAAATAATAATAATAATAATAATTAAATTACAATTTAAGATACCAACAAATCGGTTATAATGATGTGTTTAAAGTTTACCTATATTCTAATATATATACAGGGTGTAACAGATAGAACTGACTTTTAGAATAACTTTTGTTCTAATAAATATTATCAATTTTTTTTTATTTATTGTTAAGAGACCCTAGCGCTACATAATTTGTGAATCTGATTATAAAAACAATTTTTATGGTAAAAAGATTTATCTAAGTCAAGTAGTTTATTTTTTTTAAATATCAATATTTTTTGATTAATTAATTTGAAATGTAATAACTTTTTAAAAAATATGATTTCTGAGAATTTGCTGACATGAGTAACATGAGGTATATTTCTTAAATTATTTATTCATCATATAATATTAACAATTTTTGTCATACGTTTAAGCAGCATAATTTTTTTTTTCGTCAAGTTTATCTGTTACATTCTGTACCTATATTATATTATTTTATTTTATTATTATAATTGTTTTTATATAGGTATTATAATACTATATTCATTTTTATTCGACTAATCACTAATGTATTATATTATAATATTTTATTGTATTATCAATTATTTTATTTTATTATTTTTACGCAAAATATTAAGTAATAATTTTTTTTTTTTAAATCATATTTTTGGATACAATTATATTAAGTTCAGTAAAGTTTTTATAATTGTAAATTTTAAAGAAAACTATGCGGGCCGAAAAGTGACAGTGGCTCAAAAGTGATACTGGTCGAAAAAGGAAGGATATATTTTGGTCGAATAGGGGGCCGCCCAATGAGTTTAATGAGTTTATAACGTATGCCGTATGGGTCATTATGGGTTATAAATAATGTTATTATATTAATATTTTACTTCACTAAATTAATTTTGAAAGTTGTTTTTTAAATTATATTTAAGCTAAATATTGTTTAGTTATTATTTACACGAGTCGTATAAATTGTTTTTTTAATTATTACTTTTTATTTTAAAAACTAATAAATTTGAGCGATGTTTGCACGATTAAGTTTGAATTTTTCTTCTCTATCTATTCTATTTGATGAATTATGAATTGACCATCAATAGTTATAGATATCAATAATGTAATCACAAAAAATATTGAGTACTAAAATTGGAAATTAACCCTCAAAGCTTGAAAATCAAATGGTGTGAAAACCAGAATTTTACCCAAAATGTTTAGTTAAATATTGGATATTTAGGATACGCGGGTATTAATTATGATGATACTCATGGCAGTCAACTTTTTAATACAAGGTTACTCCTCTTAAGTTGTTATAATAACTTTAAAAAAAAATAAAGATATAATATAGGCACGGCTTATATTTACAAGCATTTTAAGTTTGACAAAATTTGTCAAAAATCACAAAAATTTGCAAATACATTTTCAATAAAAAATTAATAAAATAGGTATTTAATTTAAATAATTACAAATTGAAAATTTAATACAAGATTTCTCATAAGTAATTCATACTACTGCAAATACCAAATAACCAAATAACCAAATATATTAAAAATATATTAACACAATTTTTTTATAATATGCATTTTAATTTAAATTAATTTAGATTTTAATTATTTTGTTGTAATTTAAAAATATTATTCATAATTACTTGAAACAGTTATAAGTTATAATATATACATTATTATTTTTATCCATATAATTATTGAATTTTCAAGTACAATGTTTTCGGCAAAAATTAATTCAACTAACTGTGTTATTAATAGTAAAATAAATAACTTTATTACCAATATAAATATATCATAACATATATACTAGTAATATAGGTAACTAATAGATATAACTATTGAAGCTAACAAACTATCTTTATTCAGAATCGTTTTTCGTATGTTATCATCGAATTTAAATGTAATACGTACAAATATATACTATTATAGTGATTTATTCACGAGGTTTATTACTACTGTACGTAAAATAGAGTCGTTAGATACCTACTTTTTTAAATGTGATTTATTTTAAAAAAATATCAATATTTAGGAACTATGCAGTAGGCTTTATTACTGTAAGTGCAATAAATAGAATTCAATTTTATTAAAAAAAAAAAACGAAAAATCATTATTTCCAATAACTTATTATACAAAATTATATCAACTATATTGAGCAACAATAAGATTACCTACCTAATAAAAATATTCGAGATGTTTTTGTAGTCTATCAGTCGCAGTTTACGCTATTATCTGTCCATTGAATGTTAAAAATATTACCATATTCTATGTCTATATTCTCAAATGGACAGATTTCTATACTGATTAGTCTACAGGCTTTATAATTTAATTTCTTAAGACCTTGGGTTCATCGATAATATTGGAAAATTGTAAAATAAACAACAAATATCGCGCACTACCTACAGGTATTTGGAATTAAAAACAATATTTACAAATCGTAATGTTATTTTTGAAAATTAGTGACTAAAATAACAATTTTTCAACATAAACATCATAATATTATTTACAATGAGATTAAATTTAAGAGGTATCTACATTATCCGAGTATAAAATTATGAAAACACGACCTGTTTGAAGTGAATTTTGTGACCAATTTACATAATAATTGTATACGTTTTTACAAAGCGCATATGAACCTGTTTGGACTAATTTATAACATAATATAAATTATAAACATTTTTCATAGAATTTTTCAATCTTATGACTACCAAATAGTTTCGATATGATTAAATCGTGACTACACCGTGATTTAAGGTGTCATATACCCTAGCGAGATTTAATTATTTTTAAACATAGCACTGTGATTTCCACAAAAATTGTATGGCACACCTAGCAAATGTACGCAGCACACAGTTTAAAATCATTACCTAATCTAACCTATACGATCATCATAAATTGAGATTATTATAGTTCCAATTGCAACAAAAAAATAATCATATTATTAAAATGAAATAGAAATTATACTTAAATAGTAAGTATTATTGATATTATTTGAATTACATTTTCTATGTGATGTGATTAATTTCAAAATAATATATATTGTATATTATTGTAGAAATAAAATATTCACTGATTAAGTGATCAATTAACTTGGCATTATTGCAATATTAGTGAATTTAATAATTTAATAAAAAAATTCAAGTTATAGAGTACCTATATAATATGTAAAAGAAAAAAAAATACTATTTTACTAAAATAATAAAAACTTGTTCTGCTATCTAATAGGTTACAAGAATACCTCGTCATTGAGTAGGTCACTGTAATGGGTATGTTACATTTGAATTCAATGATAAATCATTGTACACGAAAATTGATAAATAGATTTTTAGCGTTAACGTTGTATCACCTCTATTTAAAATGTATTTATACTGATTGATAGAAGTAGGGTTGAATTAATTTTAACCAAAACTATTACACATAATGTTTAAGGATACCTATTGTTTTAATTTATACTATTATGTCACTAGTTAAAATGTATAAAAGAATTTCGTTATACTGTAGAATGGTGTGTATTGATTTATTGTATAAGTGTATAAATAGTTTATTAAAATTGGTTCATCGTCATAACTGCGAATCTAAATAAGAGATAGCAAAATAGCTAGGTATAAAATAGCTAAAAGACATAATAGCGAATGTTCAAAACAACTAAAGTACGTTATTTTAAAATTATTATTCTTAATATTTATCTGTACTATTCTGTAGTAATAGTATTACTTATAAGTTATAAGGATATAAATAATCACAATCAGTTGATAGCTGGGTTATCCAATATATAAAAATATATATTATTATAGTAGTTTTAATCAATAAGTAAGTGGTCACTAACTAAAATAGGTACCAGATATATATTTATTATTTATTTACCTAATATATAATTATACCTAATTATATATGTATAATAAAATAAACAAAAACAGGGTGCAGTTCAATCAAACGTCAACATATTCAATAACATTACAATACAAGATCCGTTTACTTCATAATATATTGACAATAAATAAAATAAATAAGTATATAACACATACAATATTTTACGTATCACCTATCTATATAAAATAGGTAGTATATAAATTGTACACAAACTCACTTCGTGATATAAATAATACTTATATATTATTATAAATTCAGAAAATACAGGAGATCAAATTTTAGACGAGCCTATTCTACTAAGGACCATTCGAAATCTGATTGTGCGTGTTTGTGGTATTATTGAGATTTCAGTATGCAGTGTACGACGAGTATAGCGGACCGGCGGTGGTGCGATGCGCCAGCAGCGTTCGCTTCCAATGGTGATGACCGGCCGGAGGTGCAGGCGGCACGTAATACTCGTACGAGAATATCTTTTTGATATTGCTCATTAACGACACCATCAGTGCCATTTTGCTGACTAATAGTGCTTTGCCACCCAGAGTGGACATGAACATGAAGCCCATCGGAATTAGAATAGCCGACATGATCATATACGTGCCTACAATGATCGGGAACACCTTGCGGTAAGCATGACGCCTACGCCCTGTCAAAATAATCGTCAAAAATATTATTACAACGTCTATATTATAGACTATATTTATTTATTTAGTTGAATTTATTTACGGTTAAGAACCCAATTACATAAGGCACATAATTTAGTACATAGAAATATAATATACTAGATAATAGTAACAATTGAAAAAATAAAATATCTACATACATAAATTATTAAAATAAAATATAAAAATCACAGGTTATAAGTTTAATAACAAATTTTTTCTTACATAAATATTAAAAAATCAACAGCATTCAATTAAAAATGTAAAAAAATCTATTTATTAGCGATAGACATCATTATATTTACATAGTTAACCTAGTTCTATAGTTTATACTCATACATAGTCGGGGGGGGGGGCTGGGTGATTAACAACCTGCGTTTTGAAATTTGCACCTTCATAATTAATGTAATTTATGGACGAACTAAAAAAATAAGGGGCTTTAGTATCCTTAAGTTTTTTATTTAAATTATGTCACTTAAAACGTGTTTCAAAGAGTAATATTTAGGCATTTGAAATCATATGTATAGTTTGGATTGTCAAATTGCTTCAAATCAACTCCAATATTTGGATCTTAAAGTATTATTTACAATATAGACCTAGAAATTATGTACTTACATATATCTATATTCTATTTCATAAAATGTTATCCATATTGTGTAAAAAAAAAAAATGAATTGTACACAATTTAAATCATTTTTTCATGATTCTATCTACTTTAAAAAAAATAAGAGATTTCATTTAGAAGACTATATATTCAAATTAAGAATTTTAAACTTTTAAATGCTCATAACTTATTTCTAAATTTAAATTTAAAAAAACCTAAGTTAGGCACCTAGAATCTAATTTAAAAATTGATTATTTTTTTGGAAGATAAAAAGGTTGAGTCTTAGATAATATTTTTACATTTGAATTTGATAGTCAGTCATCAGTTCATTCAATAACAGATTAAAACGGATTTCTTTGAATGTTAAATTATACGTTAATAAGACCAAGACCAAGACCAAGATAGTTATTGACCCACAAGTGTATAACGCTGTAAGTCTATAACGTCCTTTTCCTCTAAAATGCATGTGACATGTTTGTATAATATATAATTAAATTATTTACCGAAACTAATCAACATTAATCGTGATAAAATAATTCCAATATTGAACTTCGATAAAGGAAATAATATTAGTGATTTTCATGAAATAATAATAGTAGGCAATTTTGAAATATATTTTATGTTTTTTAATTTTATCATATTTTTTTATTTCATATTATTTAATAATATTATTGTAAATTACTGTATCATAAATCTTAATATAATTTTATCATACACAGTATGCATTGTATATACCTATAGGTATTATATTTTTGTATAAACTAAATTCTACAATGGTGCGGGAATATTTTTCATGATAAATGTAGCTCTCCTGCCGTGTAATAATAATAGAAATCAATACTAATTTAAAATGTATTATAAAACTATCGTATATACTTGTATACAAATATAATTTATTATTTTATTATATTAAATGTATGATTATATCAATTAAATTGCATACTTTGAGAGTGTATTTATTATTTATTTATTATTATATTTATTTTATAACCTGTAGTAATATATTGTACAAAATAGTTTATATTATGTAGGTATTTAAAAGACTTAAATAAGGAGTTCAATATAGGCAATTTAATAAGTAAATGAATCTTGTGAATGTGTATGTAGTAAGTGACAATATTAGTATATGTGACTAAAATATAAGAGAAATCACGGCACGCATCCTCGTGCACATGCATTGGTCACAAAATAATAATTATTAGTCAATGAGTAATTTTTTTCACTAAAAAGCAGAACTTTTTATCCAATGCACTGAAAAAATAGAAATGCGATAACGATTAATCATAAAATATATTTATATTTTCTTTGAAGTTTATAATTTGTTTAGATTCCGATAACAATCATTAAACAATGTTTAAAAATTCTCCAATTTTTATATTTTAAAATCAAATTTAAGGGTAAAATAAAAGTTGAAATTTGGAAAAGTGTGGTAATTTTACGCTGAATTCATAAAAAATGTATATAAGTTTTCAGATTCCTTATCGTATTATTAGCTTGATTGTAACAAACTATACTGTACCCACATGAATAAAAATAGGTATGTTTTGTCGAAAAAATTTGCCGGTATCGAATCCACTTAGTTGTTTGGTGAAATCACTAATTAGTTGTTAAAGTACCTAATTTAAAGTTTTTATCGTAGTATTTTAATAACGATCATACTATGGAGCTGCAATGCTGCAATACAGTAACATTTAAGGGACTTTGTTTTCCATTAATAAAAATCATCAGGAGAAACTAAAATAAATTTAATTTACATAATATAGTATCGTATAATTCATCATATATTATCAAATAGCCATATTGGATTTTATATCTTTTTGGACCTAAGAGTAAACAATGTATGTCATTGAATAACTTTATCTAACCTTTGTTCTACTTATATGACTATTATGAGTTACACTGACGCAAAGTTCAAAAGACTAAAAGGCAAATTAATTTTTTATAAATATGTCATATTCGCATGCATTATACCTATTTATAATTTTTTAATTTAGATACATAAGTACCTGAGCGGTGATTACTTTAATATGCATTCATTTTAACGTTAAAAGGTTTATTTCCTTCTCTTTGAATATACGTAACCGCCAATAAGAATATATAATGTATATTAATATTAATCAAAACATTACTGCATACCTTCGGCGGTGGCGTTATTATCAGGTGTCCATAGATCAATTTGCAATGAATGACTATTGATGAATGAGACCATTCTGTTGATTATGTCGAAAGTATGATTCCCGTACCTATATATAAAATGATAAATTAGTAGGCATATGCATTGTATAGTATACATTTTATGCATATTACATTTTCTTGTGAATTTGTAAAGAATTAATTAATTAGTTTTATAAAATTATTTGAGTATGTATATTTATTTGTTTGATTATTATTATCAATCATCATAACAGAATGAAATCAGAAATAAAAACAGTACATAATACATATTTAAATTATAAGAACTATAATCTATTCCGACGAAACATCACATATAAAAAATGAAGATTTAACTTATAATAGTTATTATAGAAGATTAAGCTTAAAGAAGTTATAATATCAGATAATACTATTCTATAATTTTGTGTAAGTATACACTTTTGTATAAATTCGAAAAAGGTTTCTTTCTAGTGTATTGTTCCTGAATAATAATACGATTTTCTAGGTAGGTACCAGCTGTTTAATAAACATTATGGTTAATGACATTTTATGACAAACTAACGATAATAGGATTTTATACAACGAAGCTATAATGCTGCTACTTACGAGTATAAACCATTATATTAAATTTAAATTGAATTATTATCGGTAGCTCTATTCAGTAATAAATCGATTTTTGAAGATACAGTTGTATTCTATGTAAAATTGAATTTTAATATCAATGCTAGGTTTAAAAGTCATCAGGTACATTAAAATCATTAAATACATATTATTATTAAGATCTTTGGCAAAACGAAAAATAAATATATTGATGCAAATAAGTACACTAACAAGTGATAGTCGTGCTGAACTCTATAGTCCAAAATATAGTGTCTTATTAAACCATTTCCTTGCATGTTATAGTCATTTCTAATGGCATGTTGTTCATTATTCATACTGTTGATTACTGTAACTATTTTTGATATTTTGTTGCTTATAAAATAAGAATATTTAAATTTATATCATCGAATATTATTATCAACAATTATTTCTGTTTGAATTAATTAAATCAGTACTATAAGAACACTGGATACATAATTATGTAAGTAACTTTATAATTGCAGTCATAACTCATATAGTTGAGGTAAAAAAATAAAATTATAATAAAAAACGTATATAATACATATATTATAATTTATCATGCTGTGTATAAACTGAGATGAATAAAAAAGTATAAAATTTAAATATGTCCTGTAATTTGTCAATCTGTCAATAACAGTAGAAATATATTATAACTTTAAATAATAACAAATAACTGAACAATAAAACTATTTCTTGTTTACATATTATCCAATATTAAAAATACATAGTAAATTTATTTAAAAGTTTTATAATTATTTCTCATAATATTTATGTCAATACAACACGCGAATGTGTCTTGAGTAGATAATTTTTTAGTTCAAACATGAAACATACATTTTGAAGTATTTCATGTTAACATTAGATAGGACACATGTGTTATAAACCACAATCTAACTAATAATACTCACAATTATATGTTATCAATTTCTATTTTTATTTGTTTTAAATATATTATTAATTAAATAACTAAATTGCTTCGACCTTAAAACACAAATAAGAATGCTGAATGCATAAATGTGCAATATTTTGTCATTGAAAATAAGTTTATTCCTTGATGGTAAAATAATAGTAATTTTTAAACATATTATATAGGAAAAAATGAATACAATTTTAATATTTAAAGGTAAAAAAAAATCACTATGCATATACTATTATTGGACTATTCGCAATATCATATGCAAGGTAATCATGTGATTATTTTAAAGGTGAACACTAGTTTTTTCAAAAAGTATTTACGTTTTGAGAAATTAGATCCCTAGTTTTAAGTATTTATAACTTAGATGAATGGGATGATTTTTATTATTTTTTTTAGTTTCGAAAAATACTGTGAATTATTTAATACGACAGTGGTACCATTGTATAAAACATGTGGTCCATGTGCTCGTACGGCCGGCGAACGCTTTCAGTGATTTTCTCGAACCCAGAGAAAATATTAAAAATCACGAGATTAATGAAATTAAAATGTTGTAACGTCAATATTTAAAAAAATATGAACTCTACAAAATAACCATCTTAAATTTTGCTGAAAATAATTAAATAAAAAAATTAATTTTTTTGGCAAAACAATATAATAAATTAAAACATGAAATATTTTTAGTTTCTGTTTCTGTGAGTTTTATTAAAAATCAAAATTATGATATCTCCATTATATCAAGAGATATCACAATGGGACATGAGACACTGTACAAATTTTAGTAAATATTGTACATAGTATTTAATGGTTGTAATGTTATGTTATCGTGATTTTTATGTATAAAGAACCTTGTATTACATTTTCAAACCTTAGGTTTAAATATTTAAAACTGTATGCATTTTTAATTCTAAAACAATATGCTAATTATTGCAATTTTAAAGTAAATTTGTGAACTCTAACTTCAGACAATTATAAAAAATGTTTGTGGAATTACTTTCAGCTTTTTTTATTTCTATTAATTCCAACTTTCGAGGAACTTTTATTAAATTTTTAAGTTTTTGACCTAGTGAAAAGTTTTTTTTATTGATAATTAAAATAAAATAATAAATAAAAAATTCAATTCTCTATAAATATATAGATCAAAAAGGGTCTAAATGTATAGAAAATGATAATATAACTTGGTAAAAATTTCAGCAGATATTAATCCTTCACTCTACTTCCAACCCACAAGAAAAGTACCAACTAGATCCAATTTACTATCAGAAACCACTCTAAAGTTGAAAATCTGAGCATTCTTACTGACCTAAAAAGTCGATGACTGATACAAAAAACATATTTACCATTGTAAAATCAGTACATACATTGTTCCACTTTGTATCTATAGGTGAAATTCAAAAAAGTTATATTCAAATACTTTTGGAGAAAATGAGTATTAGGCTTTAAAAATAAATCACATTATTTATGTATTTAAAAAAATAAATGATCTTATTCTCGGTATGTCTTATTATCTTAAATGAAAATATATGACTTATTGATATTAATAAGCTATTTGATAAATAATTGTTTATTTCATTATTTGATTATAAATTAATATTATAAAATAGCATATCCATTAGTTTTGTAAAATGTTTAAATTAAATGATTTGACGATTACTATAATAGCTAATCAATTCAATATTCAGAGCAGTGGCTTATATTTAGAGGGTTTTAGGGATTCACCCCCTCATCATCCCCCTGAAAATGATTATTGATACGACATACGTTGCACGTTTTACGAACCTGCCGCTAAAATTAAAATAATAGTATAATAACCTCCTCTTTATCCGAAATTAATTCCTATGTACGCCATTGAATCAGCGTATAAGTGAAATTTATCATTATATTTATAGAATCGCTGAAACCTATAAAATAGTTTCTTCTTAGTTTAGTAATTTTAACTATATCAGAATATTTGTAATACTCTATTCAAATACACAATAACAGTAATTATGTTTGTATATAGTTGTTAAACTTGTTTCCTACGAGTAAGTTTTATCGTATTTTGATTTCAGTATTAAGTTACTCTGACTTATATTTTGTATAGCATATGGGTTACGGTCAGCAGTAGCAAGTGAATTGAATTAAGTTTACATATAAGACGGGTTCTTTTGATTAAAGCAAAATTGAGAATCAAAACAACATATTTATTATTTAGTTATTTATTGGGAAGTGTATTTTTTTTTATGTTTATAAATTATAAATTATAATACTTATAAGTTATATTTATTATTAGTTTTTAAGCCATTTGATTTAATGTGGTTGGGTAAAAAGAATGGCCGATATAACTGTTGTTAATAGTTTAAAATGTTACTTTATGTACTAATTAAAAAAAAAATTGTATTCAACTTCACTTACAATTATTCTCCTAGTTTTTTCTGAAAGTACTAGTAGTAAATCTGTGACATTTCCTGTTTCCTTATCGAATAAAAGAATTTATAATAATTTCGAGAAAATATTTTTCTATAGTCCCTTTTAAGTAACAATCTTTATTCTTAAATTCTTTAAGATTACAATAAATCGTACCTACTACCAGATTTAATTATATTTTCTTTCATTTAGTTTGGTGCTATTATAATTAATATAATTAGCATAATTTGATCTCGGATGTAGCTTTAAGTTTTATAACTAATTATTATTTTATATGAAATAATTTATAAATTAAAACAAAAATAATGCCATTTAAATATTTTAAAGTTTTAGTTGAAAGTGTTGATTGATGTACAAAAATCGGTATATAAAATATATAGTAGTTTCAATGATTTTTCAACATTAAATATTTTATACATTTTGAGTAGGTACGCAAAAGAAGAAATATACCTGTTATTAGTTTTATAATTTTTTTATGCAATAAATAAGTCCATACAGTTAAAATACATATTTATAAGTTGCAATTTATTTATCATAATATTTATGAATGTATATTAAGTTATTTATTTTAGAGACTTTTGTTTTGATACCTAAATAATTTTAGCGTATAGTTGATAGTTAAAGTTGTATATTTAATATTTAGATAAATAATAACAATGATAATAATATTTTTATTAAATTAAAAATATAAATTTGAATTATATAAATTGTTAATATATTTTGGAATTAAAAAACTCATTTAAAGAAAATGTTATTAGAATCACGAATAATGAATATGTATTTTCATTACCTAACAGAGAAATATTGCTAATCAATTTGAATATTAATATTTTATTATAAATCTAACCTAACGATTATATATTTATTTGTATTGTTATCTAAGTAAAAACGTAAATTTAGTTAAATTAATTAAGTAATGTTCAATGAAAACTCACTTAGATCCATAACTTATAATTATATTATATAGTTCTGTACCACTGATTAAATTGTATTTAAATACACATGTATATTTAATAATGTAATAATATTAATATTATACAATTTTTAAAGTATGATAATATAGCTGGAAAATATTTTAGTGGTATTGTTTTCAACCTACCTGATAAACTCATATGTCTTGTGTAGTTGTATTTTGCAGGTTATATAAAAATGTTAGAGAAAATAAATGGGATACTAATACATATATTAATATACATTATACACATAATATTATGTGCATTTGTTTTTTAGGTTAGTGTTTTGAGGGAAATAACTTTATCACATACCAATTGCTTTAACTTGACATAGGTATACTCATATAAAGTGTAGGTACACGTATTTATCAAATTTTTCTCGGAAAGATTGCCGTATGTTATGAACAAGTTTTTTAAATACAAAAATATTGTGATTGATTGTATGTAATTTTTAATTTAATAATTTAATAGCTTGTAAATTTATTAATAACTATGCTAGCCGCTAAATGAATTTCATGTTAAAATAAATATAGTAGCGTGGTAAAAGTATAAAAGCAATTTTATGAGGTTGCAGAAACTATTTTCATTATTTTCGAGATAAAGGTTATATTGGCTTAGAGCTACACGATTTTATCGGTATATAATGTTTACGGGTACCATTATATAACTATGGTGGGTATATACAGGGAAATAAAATATGTAAAGTTTACACTATTATAATATTATGTACCTATTACAGATCTAATTTTATTATAGATTATTTGTTCTTTTAAATCATTAAAAACAAAATTTCAAAATTTATGATTACTATTTTAATGTAATTTTAGAGTAAATTTAAAATATTTTATCGAATTATAAATATATATATAACTTATTTTATAGATTTAAAATTTAAATGTAAGTATAATATTTGTACATGACATAATATATTATTATTTATTTATTCAATCATAAAAAAAAACGATTTACTATACATTTGTTAACAACTATAAGTAACAAAATAGAGAATTTATTATTCCGTCAGTAGCAGGTTTATAACTCGTTGTTATACTCAGACATGTGCCGTTATTACGCAGTATTGATTACTTAGTTTTACCAAAAATGGTAATTTGTTGAGAATTCTAAGATGATACTAATTTTATCAAAAACCACATAAACATAAAAATAATAGGACGTATCTACAATAAAATTTGTGTTGAATTTTTAATCCATAGAATCCAGAATGGAGCTTTTGTAAACGTTTTAATTGCCAAGAAAAAATATATTTTTCTTTTTGTTATGACAGTAGTTGTATTGGTTGCTAAGAAGTTAGTTAAACTATATTTGAACTACTTCAGTGTCATTGTGAGGTTTATAGTAGTATACTAGTATATAATAAACTTGTGTAATTAACTATTTAACTGCATAAGTACACCCGTTGTTATTATTATAATATATTATCAAGTATAGGTAGGTTATATAATCATACAGGGTGATTAATAAACTTACTTGGCCGATCTGTCGGTTGTTGTGGTGGTTTTGACCAAACGCACGCCATCGGCTATTTGCAAACGGTCTGATTGTTCCAACATCTTAAACGTCTTGGCTATATTTTGAGCCATACACTGTGACCACTCGGCTGCATCGCAATCGTGTAACCAATATGATCGTTGAGTTGACATCTGATCAAGTTGTCCAGTGACTGTCGCTACTTCTGCAGCCATTGCCACCATCGACGCCACTAGCAGTATAGTAGTTGCCTGTAACCGATTCATCTTTCGTGTACGGTTACTTTGCCTCAACCGGTCGTATTTAAATAGTATGCACATCGCACATGATGATAGGCAATGATCGCGATTTTAACGCGAATAATCACCGCCGTGACGAACACGATTTATTTCATTTACTTTCCATAATCGTGATATACGCGTATACTACTTTATAATTAGTAGCTACTAAGCTTTACCTAACCTGGTTAAAGATTTTTCCCACTATCGTTTCCGGTTCGATTGTTTATCAGCCCGTGGAAAATTATTAACTCTGAGTTCAAGTATTTTATATATGAACTTCGTGTCACACACATTCCGTATTTACGAACCAATATTATATGTATATATTTGTTATAACTGTTATCAGCACAATTACCACCCTTCGGTTACAATTGTCCAGAAAATAATTCATTAGTAAAAATCAGTAAACTTGAGGGGTATAGCTAAAAAACAACTGAAATATTGTCTTACATGAATATTTTCCAAGATGTCTACTGAAAAAAGTACTACCTATACAGAATATGTTTTTAGTAAAAATGATGAATATTTGTTCAAAATATTTTTTGTTGTATCTAACCTCACAGTTAAGTAGAGTTTTTTTATTTTATTATTTATTTGTAATAACTGAAAATCCGATAGAAAAGACTTTTGTTGAGCTTAATGTTTTTAATCATAAAAAGTCAATAAAAAAATTATTTAAAAGAATATAACACAAACATTATTCTTTATTCATAAAAAAAATGTTTTTTTGTTTTCGTAACGAATGGAATAAAGTTAAACTTTTTTTTTTATTATCTTAACGAATTAACTAGCTTGTTATTTTATTTTATCGATTTACAAATAAGCAACAACGAAAAACACAGTTTTTAAGCTCTGATTTCTCTTTTTTACATGTAAATTATTAAGAATCTATAAAACTGTAGAATGTAAATCTAATAAAATGTACCTAATCATTATTATAATATTATCTATATTGCCCAATTAAAAATTGACATACTTAAATGCCTATAGAGATTACTTAACAAAGAAATTATTATTATTAGAAAAAATGTATCATGCAAACAATGCGGTATTAAGTGTTGGCAACTATAGTAACCTTTATATCATAATAATGTAAACGAAATAATAAATTGAATTATGAAATTTAATGTAAATAGAATATCATCACATAATATTTTGTACAAAAATCGATGATAGTACTTATATTTGTTAACGAAAAACGTGACTAACAGATTAACACAGCAGAGATAAAAGGTACTCAGATTCTGTAGTGGTGCATACCGTATAAACTATAATATTATAAAACATAAACTAGCAAGTAAAAAATATTATTAAATTATATATTAACTTTAATTACATATTATATGTTGACTGTTATCAAAATTATTTTACCAAATTTTTGATTAATGTAATTTTATTTATTATATTATTTGTGTTTAATTGTTTAGACTCTAAGTGAAATTTCAATAATTTGGTAGTATAATCTATAAGGGTTCAATCTGTTATGATCTATAGTAATTACATTTAAGTAAATCGTTATTAAGTTGCTAAACATGGAAGATATATTATATTTTTGCTGTAGTTCTGGTAATTTTCATAAGTAACATTTAAATTAATAAAAATATCCTGTCATTTTTATTAAACTTACAATTGAGTTATAAATCCTAAAATCATTTGTAATAAAGATGAAAAGTGTAACAGAACTGTATTATAATTTCGGAATGTAGGCGATGACATCATTGTACGATGGCTAAAGTCGCTTGGTAACATGCCGTTGTTTTTGTTAAGCGGAAAAAAATTAGATCGGGTGAACAAGGAGGTCGGCTATTAGGCTATACCAAGTCTGAAAGTTGTAATTTCTAATACTATTTATAAAAAAAATACACACATTTAAAAAAAATTATTATCTTGTTTTTATTTTTGTTTTGTTTAAAACTAGAAATATAGTGTTTGGGCACGATAATGTAGCAAGAATTTTTTTCCATAATCATATATTTATCGCAAAATTTATTATTATTAGATCAACTTTGGATGTCACCGTCATGTGCCGTTGTAGTATACATGATTAGTAAAGATACTGGATAGTATAGTGAATTTAATTAAATTAGTAATATAAATTATTACACTTAGTGGTTTTAGTATATAATTTTTTTTGGTACACTTACTACGTAATTAGGTATTCATTTTTTTGAATTTAATGTTACAGAAAACTATGTGGATCCACTAGACTGATTACACCAATCGTAGTTTTTATAGTAGTATGGTGCCTTATTACGATTCTGTTACTATTTATCATTATTTTTATTATTAATTTAATGTTAATAACAGTATTATAGTTTACATAATATATATATTATATATAAGTATTCGTATTTGTATATTATACTAACTATAATATAATATGTAGCGATAGAAAAGAGTAAAAATGTACAGTCAATTCAGAAGGGTGTGGGTGTAAAAATTATATTAATCTTGTGGTCACAATCGTATAAATCTTTTAATAATAGAACATTCAAATTATTTCAAGTATATTATTTATTGTTTAGTACTTAAACTAAATAATTAAAATTCTCTGAATCGACTAAAACCTCTTATATACCTCCTTGAGTAGAGTTTTGATTGAGTGTTATATTTGTTATACTAATATATTTACATTTTATTGTTTTTCACAGTTTTAAAATGTTTTCTCTAGCCAAGTTAGCGTACTTCGTTTGCGATGACGACGATAGGACATTTTATAATAATTTAGAGACATTAAAAATTGATATTCAACCTTGTTGCATTGATGTATTGAGATACCTAAAGAACGAGACAAGATCAAATGTTATGGATGTTGATTTTTACTCTGACGGTAAATTCAAAGACAACGTAGGTAAACGATATGAACTGAACGAATATAAAGGCTAATAACTCTTATATTTTATAAAACCCAACCATTGTTACTTATTTTTCATATAAAATTTAAATATCATCCTAGTTGATATTCCTTAATCCGAGCCTGCACATACGATATCGATCGATCATTGTGGCAAATATTAATAATGCTCGTGAAGGGGATGGGGATTTTGAGCTCCACAAGTATTTATACAAATAGTAATCTAAGGACTTAGGAAGACTTTTCCTAAATATTTTATTTAATATATTTATTATAACACTTCAATATTATTTACGAACTGATAATAATCCCCTTGAATAGATTATAATATTGGCAAACGGGTTAGGATTTGATCTCTTTCATTTCTAAACATGCATTCTGTGTTACGAATTAACCGATTATATGGTTTGTTAAATTTTCATCGAATCTTAGTTTACAGATATATTGTTTATGTAATTATTATTAAAATTTCAATATTTGCTGTTTTATCTTTTTTATATATCTATACTATTTTATAAAGCTAATTTTGATGTCCATCTTAAAATAAATAGATTAATAGTCGAATGTCATTAATTTTTTGAAGGATCAACCGCAATCTTACCCTGCCATAATACAACTTCATATTGCGAACTTGTGCCGATCTTGTTTCAAGCTATATCGTCCAATAACGATCACAAATATGATACAGCCGACTCAATAAGTGAAAAGGCTGCTACCAGTGGACATTTAAAGTGCTTGGCGTTTGCCGAAAGTCGCGGGTTTCCATGGACGCAAACCATATGTGCTCAGGCGGCTGCTAATGGACAGCTCGAGTGTCTTAAGTACGCACGCGAACAGGGCTGTCCGTGGAATGTGTTGGTGTGTGAGTACGCCGCAGCAAACGGCCATTTGGAGTGCCTGCGGTATGCCCGGGAACAGGGCTGTCCATGGGATGAGATCGTGTGCGAAAAAGCAGCTGGCCGTGGCCAACTCGAGTGTCTGGTGTACCTCCAGGATAATGGGTGTCCATGGGACGCATCCACGTGTGAAGCGGCCGCGGCCGGTGGGCACATTGACGTTCTACGGTATGCCCGTGACCACGGCTGTCCGTGGGACTCATTCACGTGCCGAGAAGCTGCAGCTCATGGCCACCTAACGTGCCTGGCATATGCCCACGAAAACGGCTGCCTGTGGGATAGCACGACGTGCGAAGCGGCCGCAGCTGGTGGCCATCTATATTGTCTGATGTATGCTCACAATAACGGTTGCTTGTGGGACATAACTACATGTGACGAGGCCGCGTCAAACGGACACGGCTCATGTCTGAAATATGCACTGGAAAACGGTTGCATGTGGGATGGATGTATTCCATGAATAATATACCACTATTGTTAGATTATATTTTATTATAATTTATCATTATCGTAAGCACTTAGGTACAATAGCTTATATAATTTAATGTGAAACAAATACTATGTATGGAAATTCTTAATAATTGTATTTGTTTATTATTAGGTAGTTTTAGCAATGTGGCTGGGTTATTTGTCTTCGGAAAATCTCGTTATTATCATTGTACTAGTGCAATATGAACCTTGAAGTTTTCTGTGATTACGAATTGATTAATCTGGTCATGAATTCTGAAAACATACTAGACAATAGTCTAGAATTTGGATTTTGATAGAAGTGTGAAACTATTTATTATTATAAATTATCATGTTAAGTTTTGGTTGTGATATTAAACTATAATTCGATTAATTTATTACTTTATTTTAAATTTAAATCCATAATGCTTAAAAAAGATTTTTAAGCAGTCATAAAATTAAAATTATTAATTATTAATAAAAATATTTTTTGTTTAATATCGTAGGTATGTGACGTATAAATAATTAAATTATTCAAATTTTGTCAATTATAACCTGTTATGGTGAATAATAAAATACCATCTGCCCCTTTGAATCTTAAATACGTCACTGTAATTCAATTAATTATTTTATAATTTTCTTTTTTATTTGTGTAATAAATATTCTTTATTTCTATGACTTAAATTAAATTAGTTTTTATTTAAATACAAGGTTTGTTCGTTTATTTAAAATGAATATACTAATGAATTATCCTGTTTTTTATTATAGATGGACATATATTGCTCATAATGTTTTTTAAACATTTAATATTTACAATCCTACTCGTATCAAATTATATACATTTCTAATAATTTATTCAATGAAATAGTTTTAAATATAAAAACTATAAAAATCGAAATGTCCACATTACGATTATGTTATGTAGACTTATAACAGTAGAATATTGATTATGTTATACGTTTTTATATCGGTCTGATGACCGTGCTTTCACACTCATTGTGTATATAATATATACTATGGTTTAGATCTAAAATCAGAGGTTTTGGGTAGCAGGTATCCGCTTACAGCGAGGGGATTGCACGAGAATATTTAATACCTGACCGTGGATAGCTATTCCATTCGATTATCTGCATTGAGCTATCTCCTTTAAGTGTGGAATAGCCGTTTAGCTGGAAAAAAGTGACTTGAATAAAAATAATGATGATGTTCCCGATGATGATGCCCATTTGCATTGGATGGAGTGGTTATAACACATGACACTGACCTATATCACGTTGTGGAGTAAGAAGTACGGACACTCTAATACACACATGGCACGAGTGGCTGCCGAGCATCTCAATATTAGCCCGGAATTGGTCTTGTCTCCATGACAAAACGATAAGTGGTACAGTCTCGGAGCTATTCGGTTCGTTTGTATCCTCCTTTTTTAAGTTGAAATGATACAATTAAGTACCATGTTATACATATGGATAACATCAATGATGTATTATAGTAAAATTGAGAGGCCAGGGAGTGTGGGAGCGTAACGCGCGTCTAGCACACTGTGGTACAAACCAAGTAGACACTGACGCGATGGAGACTTTTTCACATCGTTTCGGCTATGGGTTAGTACTTTTGATTAAGTATTGGTTCCGCTTAAATCTAAGGGAGTAAAAAGGACTGAACCTCCGAGTGAAATAGTTCATGAGAACTAGGTAGAACTAAGCTCGCGGTGCACATAGTTTGTGGAAGGATGGGCACGGTTATTATAACCATATGTAATAAGTATTACAATATATAATATGCTACCAACTTTATAAATGAAAATCTTGAAGTATTTTTTATTTTTTTGAAAATGTCAAGTAAATAATACGATATTTTTAATATTAATCATAATATGAATTCGATCACCGAACATTC
Organism: Rhopalosiphum nymphaeae; assembly: GCA_036289425.1. Classification (NCBI taxonomy): domain Eukaryota; kingdom Metazoa; phylum Arthropoda; class Insecta; order Hemiptera; family Aphididae; genus Rhopalosiphum; species Rhopalosiphum nymphaeae. The sequence goes on from JAZAQC010000005.1 coordinate 9,683,060, forward strand.
GACTATCTAAAGTCATGACAATATTACTATCGTATAAATATATACATACTAATTCACCATTAAGTAAATAATATTAGTTAAAATTATTATTAAAAATATTTGCACTACATTTAATATAAAAAGTAATATGTTTTATTAACCTGATTGTATTTAAAATATTATTATTATTATTATTATAAATTAGCTGCACCCCTGCGAGATTTATTTATTAACACTATTAACTTGTATGCTAAGTTAAAATATAATATATATTTAAATTTTACTTACTAAGATTATTAGAAAGTATATAAAAAAATACCGTGGAGAAATCTAAAGTATTGTTTTAATAAATGTTGTCGGCAATGGTATGATTTTTGGATACAAAAATATAATTTATCATATTGTGGAAGTTTACTATAATATTGTGGAAAAAGAAACGTCCACAATCATGTTTCACTTATCAGACTATCACACACCCTTTTGCCTTTTATATACTCTACTGGATTCATTTCCAGTGACGACCACAATGAATGATGATTGTGGTGGCTGTGAATCTATTCGTAGTCAATCAACTAGCTCTCGGAGCTAATATAAGGTACCTACGTGATTGTAGGGGTAACGTCAACTTTTTTTATCGTAGCTTAAGATTGATAAAAAAAATATAAACACACACATAATATATAATATAAATAAATGTAATTTAATGTAAGTATTTTTTTCAATAGCTAATAACCACGTAGTTATTATCAACTAATTGCGTCATATTGTTACGTGACGTTATTTTAGGTATTAAACAAAATATAAAATAAAACGCATCGAACCAATAGAATTTAACGGTAGGTGTTTGGATATTTTCAGATAAATAATAATAATGATGTATATAAAATTAACATAATAATTTAAATTTAAATAAAATTGACGGTATTTATGTAGCTGCGAATAAACAATATAAAAAACGAAAATCTAAATACTAGATAATAGGTACCTTACTCATATTAATATATTTTTTATTAATATTTTATTTATCTAATTCGTTAGACATTTATTAATTATTGTTCTTTCGTATAAATTCAATTTATTTTAAGTTTCTTTATTATAATTACAAACTGAGATGAAATATATTGGTATGTATATTGTATATTATATTTTTAAATTTTCATATGTAGAATTTTAATTATTTTAAACTTTTAAAAAGAACTATTAATGTTTTTTTTTAATAAATATAATTTTTTTAATTGATTTGATTATTTTTAACAGTATAATTTATTTCATAATAAAAAATGTTATTCTTAATCAATTTCCACTTAAAAAAAATTATATAAACTATTATAGTTAGACTTATTTGGTTTATATTATTTTGGATTTTATCCTTTTCAAGAAAAATAATTCAAAATAATAGAAGGTGGGCAAGTGGGTATCGCTCTGTTATGTACTAGAGATAGAGAGTAGGTCACTATAATGGACGTGTTAAATTTGAATGCAATGACAGGTATTACTGTATACGAAAAACAATTCAAAACGGAGATGATTTGTCAGTCTAGAATAATTAGTAAGATATATTATATTATTAGCTATATTTAAATTGTAATATATCGTTATTTTACACGATTTCGTTAAAAATTAAATTTCATACGGTTATAACATTTTTTCTATATTGACTCTTGAATTGTTTTTTTACAGCTATTTGAAGAACAAATTATGGAGAACTCAGCATTAGGTTTTTCAACCTTAGGTATAAATTACAAAAATGTTATGAATTTTAAACTTCAAAATTCTTTGCAAATTTTTGCAATTTTGACATATTTCGTACACATTTGAGCTTTAAATGCTTATAAACAAAAATTGTAACTAACAATTTTTGATTTTTTTTTTTTACTACGATAAGTAAAACTTATGATAAATCTTGTATTCAATTTTAATGATTTTTTGAATTGCCAAATTCTTTTTATCGGTATTTCAAAAATAAACTTAGAAAAATCAACAATTTCAAATGTCTATAAATAACTTAAAAAAAGTAAAAATATTTTGAAAATGTAATCGTAAATAGATAACGTTAATATTAACATTTGGTCAAAATTTCAAGTATTTAAAATGATTCGTTTTTAAGTTACAGCAAAATAAAAAAATCAACTTTGTCAAAAATTGATTATGCGTAAAAATTCCTGTTTTTTGTTACTTGTTTACGCTAACCTGACGCTTTTGAAAACTACTGGAAATTTTTTACTTTTGACCCCCTAAAGTACCAACTAGAGGAGTTTTCCTTTTCAAAGAGGGGCTGGAGTCAAAAATCAAAGCATTATTTCTACACCAAAGCATGATGACACAAAAATAAAAATAAAAAAACATTTATTATTGTAAAATCAATACATTATTCACTCCGTTCAGAATCTAAAAAACTAGTAAAGTCAGACTGCTAAGTAGGTTTCAACTTTCAAGTGTACCTTATCATTAAGTAGGTCACTGTGATGAATGTGTTAAATTAGAATTCATAAATTAACTATTTAATCATTAAATTAGGAAGACGATTTTGACTATCGATAGCCTCTATTTATAAAGAAAATGTATTATTTATTATACAATATACTATTGAATAATAGTATAACATTATTATACTGAACAGAAATAGCGACATACACACATTCTTTTAGTGACACACACGGTTATACAAACAAATATGGAATTGTTAAAGTTTAATAAAAAATAAGTTACCTAATTAATTAACACATAAGGAAAATAAATTTTTTTATTTAACACGTCGCATGGGTACAGAAATATTCGCCATCTCTGATCTATGGTATACGCTGTTAGTTGAACTAATTTTTTTTCAATAATATCGTAGATATATTATATTATATATTGTATAATAAATATTATAATAGTTAAAAATAGGATAATTAGGTATGTGAAATAAATAATTTAAAATAAGTTTAGATAATAAATATGAATTCTGTACATAATGTTGGATATATAGTTTCAATTTCATACAAAAAATATTTTTTTTATTATTAAAAATCACTAAAATCACACAGAAAATGTTAGTTTTAATTTAAATATTTAATTTTAAATTTATATAAAAATAACTAACCTTAACTGCAAAAAGTTTTTTATTCATTTACAAATGGCGACGATAACATGGTTTGATCAAGAATTGTTAATAATCGGACAGAGTGCGCAAGGGATTTGAAAAAAACAGTAAACGACCATCGTTTTTATGATAGTCGACAAAAATTACTATGGTTAATATTTTATACAGGTAAAACATAAACTATTAATGTATGAACATCAGTCACTTCGACCGTGGTAAAGAGTTAGTCGCCTAAATAGTGGTTTAAATTCATTGACCGTGGTCCACAATCTATATTTTACATTCCATTTGTCAATATAATATGGTGTGCAATCGCGATACTTTCGTCATGGGTCAGTAATCAGTCTTAAAAAATGTGATAGTAATAGCCTTTTTATCCACATTCGTTATACAGTTCGATCCATTATTAATATACATTAAATAATTTTTACGCCGTCGTCCACAGGTGCGTTATATATACGTTTTATTTACCATAATGGTGGTATACAGTGCTTGGAAATTCCAGTAAAATATGCTGGTAAATACGCATATTATAAATGCGATTTTCAACATTTCATTATAATATCTGATCACTTGTTTCCCGAGAATTATGAGCAAAGGTGGTACATTAAAGTGAGACGCACATTATTTCACCTTTTATCGATAAGTGTTTTACAGGACTTAATTAAAAGAAGTCGTACAAATGTATCACCAAATAATCCATGATTTAAAGAAATGTTAAGAAATAATTTTTAAATATTAATTTATATCTATATAATATATATTGCCAATAAAATGGCAATATTTTTGTAATTACGATTATAGTATTATAATCATAGGATGAAAAAAAAACAATTGTTGGGAAAATTATTGGTTTATTAATTTTAGAGATTGCTTTGCTTTCTATTATTATGAATCATAATATAGGAAATATATGAAATCTGGGATAATAATATAATGGGCTAGAAATTTCAGAGTTCAAGTGCACTTGCATGCGTTCTTTGTAGGAATTGATTGCTGTTGTTATTATATTATGCATATGTTTCTACGACTGTTATTAGCATTATTCATAATTTGTTATATTTAAAATGTATATTTTAATTAATAGATGTCTGAATAAATATTTAGCTGAATTTTCGTTTTTGAATTTAAATCTCGGTTAAGTAAGCTATATGATGGTTTTTAGAATAATTTAAAAATATGATAAATAATACTTATAATTATGGATTTTGTCTTTCTTTTTGTTTATTGTATTACCTACATATTATGTATAGAATATATTATATATATAATATTTTACACATTATAGGTTTGTAAAATCTGAGTAAAATCTTTATGAAGTAATCATCAATCCTTAGTAAGCTAAGCAGTATTATTCTAATGTGTAATGTAATATTATATACGAAAATATTACCAGCAAAATTAGTGCATTATTGTTATTAATCAATTACTCTTACAGCAACTGTTGGATTATGTGTTATTGTGGTAATACTATAATATAATATTATAATACTATAGTTCACAAACGTAGTCTGTAATATAATAAATGATAATTTAAAAAATCCTATATATGAGTATATGACCGCGAGTGCAACACCAAACACCATTTATTTAATATATTTTACTATCTATCTTGTACTAATTAGTCAACTTCCTAGGCACATACAAAGTATTCACATCTCGGTGATAACATATTTTTCTAAACCGTCCTTATATATTATAATTTGTATACTCAGATAATTTCATATATTAATAACTAAATATAATTATAAAAATTAGACAAAAGTTGGACAAAAATGTTCATATTTGTAAGTTCCAATTAAAAAAAAACTACCTTCCCTTAGCTTCAACAAATACATTCCTGAATTTGTATATATATATACATATAGGAATGTATTAAATACTAATAATAACACATTTTAAATAAGGTTTAACGATAATGTACGATAATAATATATAAATAATAATATAATAATATAGATAGTTTTATATTATTGTGTGTAGTACTATCGTTGTGACTAGGTTCTGCGCCCGCTTGCGCTCATCTCCTTTGCGTCATCCAAGAGGGGTTGTTGCTTGGGGGTGGATGGTGGTGGTGGTGTCGGTTGTATAAAAGGGTAGTCGGCATTTGGACACTGTCATTTGTACTGAAACCACGTATCGCGGGACACGCCGTCGGAAACCACACGTTTTTACCACCATGAACCATCTGTTGCTGATCGTCGCCGTCCCAGTACTCGCCACCGCATTTGCCGCTCACGTTCAAGTACGTGTATTAATAATACTATGATAAAACGATAAAATGAAATTTAAAAAAGGAGCTGTACTATTATATTTGTTTGTATTTTCATTATAACGTGGTATAAAAGTTATCGTCCTATATCTATGTGTTGTTGTTAGTATTATTATAATGTTATTTTGATCATAAAAAATATAAAACATATAATAGAGATTTATCATAATTGTTTTCATATTATTATCTATAAGACTTCATTTTCAATTGCATCTTAAAAATGTATTATACACCCATATAATAATCCACCAGCTTAATTTAATATTTTACAATTTTAAAAGTATGATACCACATTGAAATAATTTACTTAAAAGTTATAATACAACAAATAAATAAATAATGATTAACGATATATACAAATGTATATTATATGGAATATTGACTACTTATATTTAATTTAAGTATTAAATTTACATAAATAACACGATTTTGCAAATAGTTTTGGTTTAACTTTTCAAATTATTTCATGGATGTTTTAGGTGTTAAAATATTTTATATTATTAACAATTTTAGGTAACCTTATATTATATGTTTTGGTTTTAGAAAGAATAGAGAGGGTATTTTATAATTTAAATAGCAGATACATGTCCAATTGTACATATCAATTAAGTGTTGATGAAAAGTAAAATATAGTTATCAATTTATTATTTTTCATATTATTTATTATAAAACCAAAATATTAATTATTATAAATTTTTATTTAAATGAAAGTAATTTTATTTATAACATAATAAAAGTTCTAAATTAATTTTAAATAATTAAAAATTACACAAAATAACAAATTTATATTGATTATTTTTAGCATAAGATTGTAAGTTCAATAAGTTTATTTCTATTTAATAGAATACATTTTCACTTTTGAAAAATTGTTCTTTAAAACCTAATATAAAATAAATCACATTATTACAGATTACTTTATGTTTTTAACTAAAGTCTAATCAGAGTTATTAAAATGGTGAAAATTGATCAATGCCTTACTGATAACGTGAAAAGATTTAAAATTAGTTTAATGTAAAATCATATCAATAGTTATTTAAAAGCACATACTTATATTACGCATTATCTAAATATTAGTTTTAATTTAACATTTTTGAAATTTTCTTAATAAATAATTACATACAGCGTTAAAATCTATTTTTAATGCTATTTTATAATTATTAGTTATTTTTAGTTCTATTCGTAATACAGTCGGTTAAACTAATTTAAACAACAATGTCACAAAACATAATATTACATTATATTAAAAAAAATTACTAAAATAATTATTCAATGTATTGTTATGATTAACATATAGCCATTACCGTTATACACTAAAATGAAGTTAATAAATTCATACCATACATTGCTTAAAATTTGATTAAAAATTTTGAAAATTTATATGAGTATAGAAAATAATAATATACTTTATAACGAGGAAAATTTTCTAATCCTTACCATTAATCTTTTTTGAATTACAACATTGTATTATATTAAAGTGTTATTTGTTTGAATATCCAATAATATTATAGTTTCAAAAATTCATAAAATAATTTTTTTGCTAAATTAGTTTTCCGTAATTTCTTTTCCTATTAATTTTTAAAAATACAGAAAATACTTTACATTTTTAAATTGACTTGATCGAATTAGATAAGCCAAAAATTATAAAAAGTTTAAATATGAGTATGTATAATTATTTCCCTAGTCTTCAAGGTATTTAGTTTAGATAAATAATAATAATATTCCACCTAACCATAGTATTTGTTAAAAATCATATTCTAAACAACTAAAATATTATCACTAAACTTTATTTTATAATTTTATTATTTGATTGTTGACATAAATCATAATACATTATTGGTGTGTAGGCATGTATATACAATTATAAAAAGGCAAGGTTTGTGAAAGTCATTTGTTAGGTTTACCTTTATTATAGTGTTCATTGTATGATAATGTAAGATACATATATATATATATATATATATATATATATATATATATATATATATATGGCTATTAAAATCTACACGATTCCGCAAATGTGTTTTTCACCGATATCTATTTAATTCGTTGTTAAATATAAAAAGTTGATAAGAAAATATAAATTTAAAAAGAAATTATGATTTAACTTAAAAAAATGTTTTTAATTTTTTCGTTCAATCTAGATATTGAAAACAATTTGATCCATTGATGTGTTCAGCGTTCAGTTAATGCTAATTTCATTGTCTTTAATATGCGTGGAGGTGTGGTACTGTACTACTGAGTACTTATCATTTTTTTTACTGTTGTAGTAGCCAACTATTGAAGCTAGGTACCTATAGGTATATAAAATAACTAATAAGGGTACTTAATTTATTTAAAATACCCCATATAGTATTATACTATAAAAGTATATATTTTTATTGTATGTATTATATTACATTGCTATTAATTTTTTTGTAGAATACTAATAAATAATAACTAATAATTACACTAATTAGCATTTTTGTAAAAAGTACTTTTATAAGTATTATAATATACATAAAGATACTTTTTGGATATATTCAATTATTTTCTTATACTTATTTTTAGCTTCACTTTAACAAGTTTTGTACAACTGATGCGATACATATACTACGTATAACATATATATAGCGAATACACTGAATTATATTGCTATTGAAAACAGTGATGCACTGATGAGGGGAGGAATGACAGATTTCCAAGCACTCCTCCAGAAATTTTAAGATTTATTACTATGACAAAATAATAATTTGAAGAATAATTAGTCCCTTTGAAAACTTGTTTGATGCTTATTTTTAATAATAAACCGTAAAGATAAATAAAATAAATAGTCACATTCATATAACTTGGTATATTATTATATCATAACAAGTTTATCAGGAAAACTATAATAATATTATTTAAAAGTTCTGATTGTATTATGATGCAAATTAGAAGTATATAGTACAGAAAATAAAATTAAATATTAAACATAATATTATACTGTGTACAATTTTCAATAAATCTTATACATTTTTTCAAACTATTAACTAAATGTATTTGTTTTGTAATGCATAGACTATTGAAACGTATTTAAAATACTAGCTATTTCAATTATTAATTATAAATTGAATTAAAACATTTATTTAAATACTTTTGGTAAAAATAAAAATAAAAATAAAAATAAAAATAAAAATACTGTAAAATATTGCCCACTCATAAGTACAGGTAAGATGAGTTTCTTTTTATTTTTTTTAAGTCGATTTTAATTTCTTCTTTGTCACTCCTGCAAAACATATTTATCGTGTATAAATTTCCATCCTAATAAATATTGTGTTATTATTTCTTAATCATTATAATATTATAACTGAAAAAAAAGGTTTCAGTTTATAAAAGAAAATTAAAAAAAAAAAATCAAAATTTTCGCGTACAATAAATCTTCTTATGCGAGTGGCAAATTACTCAAATTACTGGTCATCGGGGTCAAACACTATGATTTATCTATAATATTAAATAGTAAAATAAGGTATTTTATACTTAATATTTTCGGTCAAACATTGTATGATTACCGCGATAAGAGATGAAAATGGACTAGGAAAGAACTATATTTACTTGTAGTACTTTCACAATATTTTTATTAAATTAATAAATAAATTAAAATAATTTTTATTAAAAAATAATTATCGATGTACTGGTACGTATAGAAATAAAAAATCAATAATTGTACCTTATGTAAGATTTGAATAACTTTTTTTTTTTAATTTGAAATATTATATTGATTAAGTATATATAAAAGTAATTTTTATTGTAATGCACCAATAGGTAAATTTAAAATGAAGCTTTTGTGTTTGTTTTGTTTGATCTTTGTTTGAATTGCAATTAGGTAGTATTTTTAAAATTAATTACCTTGCAGTTACAAAAATAAGAATTTCAAAATTGCAAGTACACAGTGTAACAATATTTATTCTAATTATTAATTAATAAAAATAAAATAAATTATTATGGTATCTTAAATATATATTGAAAATTTATAATAATATTCTCGTATAAATTATGTTTATGATTAAGGATTTCAGTTTGCAGAAATTTAAAATAATTACTAAATATACGTAACAATATTCTATTTACACATATTTAAAGATTAAGAATAATAATGAATTATTTTATCAAATTTGTAGTCAATTCAATTATTTGAACTTTTATTAAATTTTTATTAAAAAAAAAAAAACAGAATACCTATTTGGTTTTAACTGATAATGTTTTTTAAACTAAAATGTTTTCTCTGTGAAACTATTTTTTTGTGGTTAGTTAAATGTATTTAAAATGTAAATATAATTTCTCATGAATTTAAGACTTGGATAAAGGGTACTCCACAGAAGTGCAAACAATGTTAAGGAATTTCAGCCATTGAGACTTTAACTGATCTACACTTAGAAGCGTTCTTCCAAAATAATTATTTACTATTGTATTAAAATGAATTACAATACCTTAATATATACAGTATGTATATTAGAAGTGATTAAAAATAAATATTTATTGAGATTATCAAAGTATATAATATATGATATTATTTTTAAACTATATTTTTCAAGTTTTTTTAAGTTGTTTAAAAAATAATACAATAGTATTATCAGTATTATTTTTTTTGTTCATTTTGTTATTAGTTTATCACTTAAAATAAAATATTACATACTAGTAAATTTATTACATATTCTACCCCAAAATTCAAATCTATTTGCTTATTGTTTATTATCAAAACGCTTTTACGCCTTTAAAAGCTTTTCCAAACTTAAAATTTATTTATTTTTTTTTTTTGTGTAGTTTACAATTCTCTTTCAACTATCCAATCTGTAGAAAGTTTATACATGACACTTTTTTTTAAAGTTTTAATCGCTTCAAATATAGTTTTTCAAAAAACAATCATCATTATAAAACTAATAGTTTTAATTGGAATCTTAAATATTGTTGAACATATATGTAGCATAATTTTCTTACAAATATGTATATAAAATACAAATATGTTCACGAATTGAATATAAATACATTAAAAATAACACATAAACGTTAACATGCCTTTAACCATATAAAATATATACATATTTCTTTTGTGAAAAAGTAAATCTAATAATTTTTTGTTGCAAGAAATAGACAGTAATTAGACTTAAATTTGACTAATAAACTGTGTAATCGAGTTAAATTTTATCCAGGTGTTTAAAACAAATGAAAAAGTTATTTTTATACAACATTAAGATATTTCTTTTGGTCCTTAGGTACATATCAGCTGATTTATTCTGTAATGGCTATAACGCTATAGCCACTACTGTTAATAAGCCATTATTATTATTATTTTTTTTATCATAATATTATTATACGAATAGGTAGCTACATCTAAATTGTTATGTGTTTATTTTTTTTATTTGTGATTCGTTTTAAGTAAGAATGTATATAGAAACCTATTTACATCAGTATTGGAAGATGTATCCCTATAATATTTCGTAATAATATTTATGAATTAAATAATTCATAAATTACACCGATTTGGCTTCAATTAAAAAAAATTGCATTATTCTTACTACAACGTGATAATTTTATGCCGTTTATAAGATATAAGTTTTCTTTTATTAGTTTTAATATAATTGCCACAATAACCGGAAACAATACATCGTTAAAACAGACGTTGTAAAATGATTTTATTAGATGGAGATCTTTTGTTTATGTTGAAAAACTTTTCAAATTAATAAAGTAAATAAGAAACACACGTCATGTCTTACGCATTACGCTAACAAAATACTTAACTAGAAATTCTTACAATTCTCAATAAAATATTTACCTGGAGTATAAATATTTTGCTTATTATTAAAAAATAATTCTAGTGAAATATAATATGTTGTAAAAATAGTATCTTTAATATAAAAGCTTTATTGTATCAAAATTATTTAGCATTATATATAATATTAAATTAAATTAAACTGTTAGAATTTAATAATCATTTGATATAGTAAAGAATTTAATTTGAATTGATAGGAATCTGAAATAAAACAAAAAATATAGTTTATTAAAAATAATATATTATCCATCGTTATTTTCGATTTTATTAACTTTATTAGTTCCCCTTATTGTTTTATTCAAACAAATTACCAATTGTTGAGCCAAAATTAAAAATAACAAATATATTCCTAATCTTTCTATACTGTTATACTTTTTGAATTATTAAAATGGTTTGATTTAATGTTTTATTATTTTGTGTTGAAGTGTTGGGCTTGTCTTAGATGTGAACGTTTATAAATATTATCATAAGTGCCCTTAATAATTGGATCTATCAACTGCAGTTCAACATATTATATAATTTTTCAAGAGCATGTCCCTTAACAGTATTGAATGAATAATTTTATATATATTTGTATATAGGTTATTATTATTTTATTTTAATCAAAGATTATAGTATTTAAATTCGTGGAATTATAAAATAAATGAAAAATGGAAATTTAAAATAAAAATAATAAAAAATATATGTTTGAAATAATTGTCAAATAATGTAGCAGCAAATCAATATCCTTGTATCTCTCGTTCACGCTTTTAAGACTGTAGTATGTTGTGTGTGTAGTGCCGTACATAATACTGTATTATAATACATGTTTAATGTGTATCCAGTAATCTTTTATATTATTATAATTTATTATTATTGACTCTTATTGGGGTTATTTTTGAAGATTCGCATTAATTAACTATTTTGGATTTGGTTTTTTCATTAATATTATGGCAATATGGAATCGTTTATCTTTGTTGTTTATAGCAATTACCAATTAAAACATTTTTTTTTTCATAGAGAATAGTGAGTTATTGAGATCTTCAATTATTTTTTAAATAGTAAACCTGTTTAATTATAATTTTAAAATAATCAATACTTATCATATTCGAATATGTTTTTAAATGTTTATGTGTACATGTATTAAAGTAATAATTGATATATAGTAGATTTATGATTTTTCAAAGCTTATATTGTCTGAATACACCAAAAACATTGATGTACTATTCAAGTTCGTATTTAGAAATGTCTATGGGGGGGGGGGGCATAAACAAAAAGTTCAAATTTGCGTATACGGAGTGTAAAGTTGTAAAATATCTTATATAATAAAAAAAGTATAAAATACGGTGAATGAAGGGGGCATGGGCTCATGGGCCGCTCTCTTAAATACGCCACTGGTACTATTATATAGCTTATTCTAATAAGGTTTAATATATGAACATAATACATTGCGTTATAATATATGATGTATGTATGATTATATGTTATTTTATAAATCTTTACTTGTAACCTACATTTAAAAATATGACTATTTGTGAAATTTGTATGCCCACTTAATTTGTTTCAAAGAAAATTAAATATTTTCTAATTTTTTGCACAATTATAGTTGATTGTATGTAACAAATATTGATGATGGTATTTTGAAAAGAGTAATTCGATTAATGAACGTTGAGTTGTTCCAGGGAAACCTGAATGTTTGCTGACCAAAACGAACGTGTTTACTAGTTGAGCTATAATTATTTTAAATTTAATTCGTCCGGCTAAACAATGAGTTTTCTCGTCACAACTATTAACAGTTTTAATTGAATTGACATTTTTTTTTATATATATAATTTTAACAATTATTTTATTACTATACAATGTATAATAATGTAAAATACATACTTGAAGAAATTAAATAAATTACGTGAATAACGATTCATTTTATGGGGCAGTTATTTTTTATATACATGCCACATAACATAGACAATATAGTAGGTACATATTAATACTATATATATAATAGTACTAATTAAATAAGATAATATAATATGCACCCTAATTAATTTGATAAATTATAAAAATGTTGTGTAGTATTTAAGAAAAATATCAGGGTACATTATTATAATAATATGTAGTGACTAAATGGTTGTTTGTATTTATATTTAAATGTAAATAAAATATATGTATTTTTTTATTTGTTCTATTAAAAACTTATTGCTAATCAGCTTTTTTTTTTGTCCACTAATTATTGTTTTAAATAATATTATTTTTTAACGCCTATTATTGTACTTTAGTGGGGAACAATAGTTTTAGTTTTTAATTTTATATGTAAACATAATTTAACATTAATAAAATATAGACTTAAGTGCATTTTTTGAGAACACATTTTTTTTCATTAAATCAATCATTCAAAGAAATTATTTTTCATTTTTAACGGACAACGATCCAAATTAATCTTTTATGTATTATTAACAAAATATCGGACTTTTAAAATTAGTTATACTGTAGTTTCTTATTTAAATTGATTTAAGATTTTCAATGAATACATTGAGTGGCATCTTTACTATGTTTAGATATTTTATAAAGTAAGTATTATTAAAATTATTAAAATGGTCATTTATTCAAGAAAACATTACTTTTATTTAAATATAACATAATGGGTAATTTATACTTATTCGCTATATAAAATGATTATTTTTACTAAATGTATTATATAAATATTCATTATATACTTCATATACATTATTTATTTTATTTTGTTTAAAATTATTTAAACTTTCATATAATATTTTAGTATTAACTGCACAATAAACGATTAATATTCATTGTGATATTAAAAAAATTGTATATTTCTGAAATGTTTGAGTTTAAATAAAAATATTTATTCGTTTTTAAAAATAATTAAAACTATACTACTTTGTCCTTTAAAATTTAAAAGGGGATAAATATTAAAATAATTTATTCGCGCACTAGACTTAAAACGTTTATATAAGAGTTTTTTATGATTTTGAATTTTTTTCATCAAAGTGATTGCTCCATAAGTCCATTAATCTTTTAAAATTATTTTTTCTGATTTAGCTGGTGTTGGTGACTACGTTTACCGTGTGTTTTAAAACTAAGAAAAAAAATAGATAGAAAAAAAGCATACATTATAATGATATTATTTGACACACAAATTGTATTGTTATATTATATTTAAATTGTATTATTGATTTTTGAATACTTAATACTATGATATATAATAAACACAGATTATATAATGGTAATTCGTAGGTATATCATTTATAATATTTTTACATGTATATTTATATTTAATACTATTTTGCTACCATTTCTATCAAACGATTGTATTTTCGATGTCACAGTTAACTTAATATTTTTATACTATTGTGTAATATTTGTATGTATAAGTATATCATACATAATACGTAAACACATAGATTTTAGGTATAAACGTCAAGTATAGGAAATTACAACGTTTAACCAATTACAATCTATTTTACCAATATCTCGAATAACATTTGTGGCTTAAAAATGTTAATATATACGTTATGACGTTTCAGAGCGTTTATCTCGGTCAATACCTACCGTTCTCTCTAATTATTATTCTTTTTTTTTTATTATTCATTTTTAAAAAAATATTATTATTATATACTCCACTATATTAGTTTGTTGAAAATTTAAAAACCAATGCTAATGTTTTATTTATAAATTGTATAAGTTTATATATAAATTAACATGTTAACTGTTGTAATTTTTAGTGAAATCAGACACATAAATAAACTTTGAATATTTTTAATCGACACAAAAAAAAACTTATAACCTTCGCCAGTATTTACTCAGTTTATAAAAAAAATCAAAATAAAAAATAACGGTTGTGGATGAAATTTTAGTTGCAGATCACAGTTAAAAATATTCTATAAAAAATAATATAACATCTACATGGTATATTTTATTTTGAATTGTGTTTTAACACTTATAATTTATAAACAACGCTATAACTATATACAAAACTTTTTGTTCTATTCGGTGTTATATATTATTATGGTATTTTAGTGTTTTAACGCTGCAAAATGCGTGGACCGTCTGGTATCAAATGGAATATGGGTACTTTCATGTTCCGGGATGTATTAACACACACACAGTTATACTAATGCACATGCATAATAAGTTACAAGTATAGGGATTTTAAAGGTAAAGTCCATTGCTTGAATCCTGTTATATTATGTATTTTATTAATTGGGATAAATAAGATCCTAAAGCCATTTGTCATTTAATACATTCTAATATACTGTAGAGGTAGTTTTAAATTCAATTATTTCTGGAATAATGATGGAAATATAATAATTAATAATATATTATTATACTCTTCGCCACTATAATTTGTCAGCGAATAACATGAGATTTTGTTAATATAATTATACATTGTATCATGGATATACCTGTTAATAGATTTTATTAGTTTAAATTTGCACGCGTTATACAATTTTAATGTTTATCGTATATTGTAGATTCAACGATAAGTGGTTAAATAGTTGGCCTTATTATGATGGTACAATCATAAAAAAGGACAAAATAACAGATTAGAGTATATTAAATTATATATAACAAGAACATTGTTTGTGTTTGTACTTTAGATTTTTACGTAATTTAAATTTTTAAGTAAGCTATGAATAATAACCCGATTCCATAAATAAAACAGTTACTCTTAAAACTCACCTCCTAAGGCCACTCTTGAAATTTAAAATTTCACTATCTAATAAACTCACCATATATAAGTCGATAATTCAACAAATCAGGATAAATAATATTCAATTATGAGGTTCTGCCTAATCCTCTAATACTAAAACGCTTTAGACGTATCAATCCATCTAATTACGATTAATAACGACTTTTTCTTGGTATTTCCCAAAAAAAATCTTCATAAATACTTAAACATTTTTACCTTTAATCAATTAGCCAAACTATATAACTTAAAATTTCATTGTAAATTAAACTCTCGCAGTAACCCATTAATCAAACTACTCCCCTCCATCTCACTTCTTGTCAATGTTCATCTAAAACACAAAAGACATAAAAAATGTAAGTCATGAGTATGCAAATATTACAATATGAAAATATTCATAACTCACTTAATAATTATAATATTGCAAGAATACATAATTTCATACCTTTGAGTTTGATTATAGCTTATAAATCAGTTCACTCTAATATTAAAGTTAAAAACATTAAATTGGTTTTTCTGAAGATACAGTTTTTTTTATAAGTTTCGTTTAACCATCTTTTTTCAAGCAGAAAGAATAATTAAAAAATCTTAAAAAGGTTTTTCATTTATATTATGAAATGTTACCATAATTATTGATTACTAATCATTAATTAGTGTAAGCTTTTAGATTTTAAGTGGAGAAATTAATGTAAGTAATGATTTTACAACAATGTGTGTTGTAAAATTAATAATAAATAATAATAAAACAATGTATTGATAATATAAGAACCAAGAAGAACAATATTTAAATAGTAACGTCTGTAGTAATAAATAGCGTTTTATCTGAAGTAATGTATGACTAACTAAGAAGGACGACCCTATTTAACATTGTATATCTTTGGGAATTGTATGTAGTAAATTTAACCTGTTGAATTGATAAAAATTTGATGTAGTCTTTAATTTATTGAGTATATAAGTCTTTATGTAGAATAAGTTGTTTTATAATCCAAAGGTATTTGCGATTATTCTGAGTATTTTATTTTAGAAGATTTTTATTTTTTTAATGTGAGAAGATGTGCATTTTTATCAGATCGAGCAAGCGTAAGTGAGTTGTGTGAGTAGGATTTTTTTGTATTTTTGAAGAAATCATTTTTTGTATAATATAGATGTTTTATTTAGAACGGTATATAACATTGAAAGGCGCTTGTACGCTTGTCGTAGTTTAGTTGAAATATGGGGCTTTCACTCGAGCCTTTTGTCTAATGTTACACCGACGTATATTACTAGCGCTGCCAAGGTATATTTTAGTTACCAAATTTTAATTACGTAGTAGTACGGTAGTGATGTAGGCTAAATATAAATCGGTATAAATTTAAGAAAGGCATTTTTTGTATTTTCAAATTATTTCCCCAATCCTAAAATACCATAGATATTGTTATTAAATATATTATATGAAAAATAAGTAATACAAAGCCATTTTGATTTTTGATTATTGTTTGAATAAATATTAAACTATTTGAAAACATAGTTTTTTTAATCTTGAGATTTTAATTTTTTTTTTAACCCCGAGAATTTAATACAAGTACAG
This sequence comes from Rhopalosiphum nymphaeae, assembly GCA_036289425.1. Taxonomy (NCBI): domain Eukaryota; kingdom Metazoa; phylum Arthropoda; class Insecta; order Hemiptera; family Aphididae; genus Rhopalosiphum; species Rhopalosiphum nymphaeae. The sequence continues at coordinate 9,700,435 of JAZAQC010000005.1, forward strand.
CTTTCGTTATATGTAATTATAATTCACATATAACTGTATAAGTATAAAAACGTGTTTTAAGTGATTAAAGTTTGAATTAAAATGGTTTTTTTATGATGTTGTAGTTTTTTGGATTTGTTTTATTAAAGTGTTTGTATTTGGAACCATTTGAGTGTATCATTTTTGAGTAACTTTATATTTAAAAAACGCTCTTTAAATTCTGTGTATAGTAAAACAATTTTGGTTCAGATCAATTTTTTTCGTTTCAAGTTTGTTATAACTTATACAACTATCTCACGTTAAAGTGACTTGAGTGAAATGAGATGAATTTTTTCAATATTTCGTAACTATATCCTATTTGGTTTATTATTATTTTTATTTGTTATATCTTTGTTGATGAAAGTTTGAAACTTAAATTGTTTCTTAATGTTTTATTCGAACTTCACTGGCTGCAGTTAATAAGCATAGTTTGTAGTTTATTAATATATAATACATACATACATACATATATTAAACAAAAAACATTGTTATATCTACTACATTTAAGTAGAGATTGTGTTAGTAGTAGAATTGTACATGTTATAAACTTAAATTATATATATTAGAGTAGAATATTGATTATACGTATTATATGTACACATACAGTGTAAAGGAAAAAAGAAATAATAAATAATAATACAGTTATTAACTAAAACGTAAGATTTTATTATATTAAATATATATAAATTATATTTCTTGTAGGAGCTATAATTAGAAATAGTTATTTTGTGATTTGATTTGAGATTAGATCTTATAGTTTTATTTTATAAATAATGAAAAGCATGGAGTTGAAAAAAATAGATTTTAAATAGTTAACGAATCTGTCCAATATTTTTATTAGTGTAATTTATTGAGATGTTGTAAGTTTTATTACGTTTTAAATATATGTTATTATTTATACTTTATAGTTGATAGGAATTTTTTTAACAATAAATATTTGCAATTTTTTGTTAAGTAAATTAATACTCAGTATGCTACAATATTTCTAATTTAGTTTAGCTAACCTAACCATCTGCATACATAATGATTGAGCCATCTGTTTGCGAGTCTCAAAAGCTGTTAATGTATATTATAAATAAAATTGGGCCTAAAATATTTCCTTAGGGGACACCATAATTAATTTTCTAAAACGTCATTTACCATAACTATATGCGTTCTGTTTTTTAAGTAACGTGTTTTAGTCAAGCACTTACGGACAATTTTATTTCGCTGGATAATTAAAGTCTAAAAGCTAATAGTATTTTCATAGGTACAACTCTAGATCATTTATAGCATAGGTACTAAAATATAGTCTGGTAGAGATATAAATACCCAATACGTATAATATCTAGTGAAATTATTTTCTTTAGATAAGGCAAATTTTCGTGTGATTTATGTGGATTTGCCATTTCATTTTTTGGTCAAAGGTTATACCTAAGTATCTCACCTAGATACTCTTTGTGTTGTACAACCATTAGGGTTATAAAAATTATCAGTAATTTTGATGTTACCAGATTAAGTATGAAAAAAGTAAATAGAAAATGCTATAAACTCAGTTTTATTAAAATTAAAAGTAATTTTTAGCATTTGGGTTTTGAATAATTTGGTTTAGCACATTAGATACTTTATTGTAGACAGATTCTTAGATGTATCAGAGTATAATAAACATATATCGTCTACATGCGTTAATATTGTTCCATTTGTTTGCAAGTCGCAAAAGATATTAATATACATAATAAAAAAAATTGGATCTAAAATACTTTCTTAGAGGGCACTACAATTAAATTAAAATCCTAATTAATTTTTAAAACGTCATTTAACATAACCATTTACGTTCTGACCTTTAAGTAACTCGAAAACCGGTTATGTCTACGATTGTTTATTCCAAAATTTGGTAAGATGTTTAATTGAATTGTTTGGTCAACAAATACTTTAGCAAACTCTAGGAAAATCCTTATAATTTTATCATCATTATTCAATGCTTTACACATATATACTTAGAAATACTATAAATTGCATCCACAGTGCCTATACCTGGCCTAAACTCAAATTGATTATTTGAAAGAAGATGATGTTTTTTCAAGAAACAAGTCTTGATTTCACAATTTTTTTTTAATAGTTTTGAAAAATGATATAACATTGAAATTGGTCTATAATAACTTATACTTTGTTTTTGTTTTTGAAAAGAGGTTTAACTATTGCTAATTTAAATTATGTTGGAAAATTACCTTCAGATAAACTAATGTTATTTATATATATATGTATATGCGCGCGTTAGAGGGCCAGGTATAAATTATGAAATAGTTATTTAGTAGTTTCATTGATAATTTATCAAAGCCTACAGCAGTATATATATATATATATAATTTCGATGATCAACTGTTTTATCTTTAAAATAAAATAGTACTAAATTCGTGAATGCAATGTCTGTCTTTTATATGTTAAGCTTAAAAAATAATAATAAGGATACAATAAAATTTGCTTAAAAATTAGTTGGACTACTCATATCCCTACACTTATTCTCTCAAAATACTAACTCTGTATATTATAATATGTCACAGTCGTTCATTATCTTATTTACAAATGGGTACTCGTTTGTTCTACATAAGTTAGATTTTTCAATTTTAGTCAATAAAAAATTGACATAGCTTAAGATTTCTTTAAAATGTATTAATAGCTTAGTTAATACACCCTCCCTCCTATCCGCTAACAATTGTCAAATTATTCAGGTTTACGCTCGTCTATGTGTTCCATCACCTTATGTTGTGTCGCCAGAGTGTTACAAATTATAGTGTTCGTCAACTTGCGTCTGGCTAATAAGTCATACTACCAGATTCCTGCTTAGCTTATTACTATTGCTATTTTATTGAATTATATTGATATATATTTTACATTTATTCAGTACTATTGGGACCTGACAGTTATAAATAATAAAATATATGTATTACGTCGTATTATATGAAGTTAAACATTTTTAAAAATAGCACAAATTATAAATGTTTATCGGTGTCTTTTTACAACTTTTTTTTGGAACGGAAAACGTTAAAGATGTACATTGCACAATAAATGGATTATGTCCTATATAAACGGTCTCTTGAAAATGTCTTATTATATACATATATACACATATATACACACAAACATCACCACCACGGTGTATTTTATAATGCAATATAAAACCTAAAAAATACAAAGAACTTTTACTTTCACATCGAAATAGCGACAAAAAACAATAATAAGATTTTTTATTTTCTATATATTGAGGTGGGGGAGTATACTTAAGGCAAGGGAACAAAGATCTTGCCTTAGGAAATAAGCAATGTTTGTATTGTTAGAAAAACTACATCGAAGAAAAAAATATAAAGACATGAAGCAACCAATAAAAGTATGAACTACTATTAATATTTAGCTATTTATATAATATACTGTTAAAATAAATACGTGATGGGATTTTTGTAAATAGTCATCGAATCCATTACACGACCTTATTACTGGTGCTATATTTTATTTTTGTATTACAATAGGAAAAATGTATATATTTTAGTATACATTTATATTGTTATTTATTTTTCTACTCAAATTCTATAGAATGCAAATATGTTGAATTTTTCTTTTTTTTTTTTTAAATTCTCAACACTTTTGTTATTTTATAACAATGATCGTTACATTCTTTGATATATCGTTTTTCTTCTTATTTTATTAAATTAGTAACTATTAAATATCTATTAAGGCTGAGTAAAATCAAAAATAAATAGTATGGTTAATTTAATTTAAGTGATAACTTATTTTTATAGGTAATAAAATAAAATAGGTATTTTGATGTTGTACAAAATACAGTTACACTTGTAAGTAGAAGAGCACAGGACAAAATCAACTGAAAAAAAGAATACCTTCTCAATTATTTAGGATCTAAAGATATACTTCATTTATTTGCACAGTTGTATCAATTACCTTTTGTTTGCAATATTTAGTTACAATACAGTGAATATCGCTCATATTTATTAGGTATTTAATAAATCATTAACTTTTTTTTTAAATTTTATCGGTTTTTCCCAAATACCGAGACAATTTGTAATGGAGCAATACTGAGACGTGATAAAAGCCATAAAGTATAACAGGTTAGGTTAAATTATCAATAACCAAATATTTATTAATAACTATTGTAATGTAATTATAGTATATGAAGTTTTATAAATTGCCTATATATTTAAGACATAATTAACTTAATAAAAAATCGATTTCACCCCATCGTTTTTGACCTGAAGCATATTATTCACGAAATTTTTGATTAATGACACAATATTGTAGATAAATATAGTTTAGTGAGTGAAAAATCTTTACAAATTGTAGATTCATACTAAAAGTGTATAATACTTGTAGTATAGTTCTATCATAGTTAAATCTAAAGTTAAAAATATAGAAATATAGTAATAATTACCATCAAAATGTTCGTTATTAAATAATAATTCAAATCAAAAAGCTGCAGTTAATGTAAACAGTGTTAACAACATGTTCCATGATAAGGAATGAAATAAATCTAAAACTAATAATTGTCATCCATCGAATAATGTGTAATAAGCAGTATCGGTTTTACCCTGTGTTCCCACATACCTAAAATAATAATTAGACATTTATCTTTATCTATACATATTACTGTATTTACTATACCCAGCTATCATATTGTGAAGTATTAATTGTTATTTTTTTTTATAAAATTTGTAATCCTATAAGCTATAAGAACGGATAATAAATCGTTCATATATATTTTTTTTATAATTAAAATATTTTAATTAGCTTTTTCGAATAACATACAAATTTATTTTATACAATAAAAAATAAAAATAATCAATTTATTTATGAGTTGAACTTTTTATTCTGGATATGATTGCTATTAACACGAATATTAATTTAATAAAAGTATAATAATATTGTATGGTGATATTCATTTTATATATCTAAATAATTTAAGTACATTCCCTTAAATAATTAAAAGCTAATAACCATGTATTTGATGCTGAAACAATAAAAAAATAATATATATTATTATAAATACTTCAATTTACTATATTATTAATCGTTAAAAATGACAAATATAATACACAGTAGTACCTCTATTTAACGGGTCTTCTATTTAACTTAACACTTTATATAACGAATTATTTAATAAAACTAAAAATTGTTTCTATTTAACAAATAAATTTTGTGTTATTTTTTTATAAAAACTTTAAAAACTACTGTATTCATTTAAATAGATATTTAGAAATTACAATTTCACCAATTCGACCAATTTAAAGAATTGCGATAATTTTTATAGTCAAATTGTAAGAATAGTACAAAACTTGTTTTATAGGATATCAGAAAGTTTTTTGATAACAAAGAATAAAAATAATGTAATTTACATTATGAATAAAATTTAAGTGTATTTATTTTATTTGAATTAATTAATTTATATTATAAATACATATTATTATACATAATTATATAAATACATTCCATACACTATAAATGAGTTTTCTAAGTAGAAAAAATACTATTTATTTCTACAAACATTTTCAAAGAATCTTCAAGTTCGTTAATTAAAGATTCCACTTTAAATCCACATATGTTTTTAATGTTTACTAACTGAATACAGTAGTGTTTACGGATACTAATTAGTGACTTGATTAAATTATTTATGTAAAATAATATATATGTATATTTATTATAATTTTAAAGTATGGAATTCACAACTAAAAGAACAGATAATATATTGAAACCTTATTTCTTGTGTGGAATAATTCATATTTTTTGACTCACGATACTGCAACGTTAATAATTATTATTTTATTAGGTATACAACATATTACTCTGAGACTTTTACCGTCAACAGACAACAGATTTGAGTTAACTTTTGCATGAATAAATTCAAACAGTAAAAGCATAATATTAAACTCAAATGTTAACGTTAGATATCTTTTTTACAATCGAATGAAACAAACTTAATGTACTTATATTAACTTAAATGATTTCTAACTTGTATTATTGTTTAATATTATGCTGCGTTTGAAAATATTTAAATTGGTTTTCTTTTTTGGCAGTTAAAAACAACATTAAACTAATATTTTCGAATGTATGAAGAGTTTTAAGTTGAACCATTTGAATAAACTTTTACAAACTCAATGTCAAACGACATAAATTTATTTGCTTTTAAAATGATTAATATTTTAGATTCTGAGTGGAACAATAGATGTGTTGACTTTACAATGAATGTGTGTAAACAGGATAAGTATATTTGATAAAATGACTTAATTTTCTAAAATGAGTGTGGTTTTTAGTAAGAAAATAGAGATATTTAATACTTTAAAAAGGTCAAAATTAAAAATTCTTGGCATATATTTTATAATTGAGAAAAACAAAAACAAAAATTAAAGGAAAATTGAAAATTTTACGCAAATCCAATTTTCCACAAAATTGATTTTATGTAGATACTTGAAATTTTCACCAAATGTTTATATTATAATTTTAAATGTATGATAACATTTTCCAAGTTTTTTAAACTCTTTAAAGTATTTATAATAATACATCTTGATAAATATTATTCACTGCATGGGTCAAAATTCTTAAAAATTAAATAGATTGGATAAAATGTTTTCTTATATATATACAAAAATATTTAAAATACATAAGCACAATTTTTTTCTATATTTACATAGAGTTAGAATTTTAACAAATCTCTTTAAATTTAAAAATAAAAAATTATTTTTTGTTTGAAATTCATGAAAATTTTTATTTTTTTATATGAATTTTAAAAATGTAATACAGAATCTTCACGAATAGTTTGTACTGAAAACATAAAATATAAACAATGTATAAAGGAAATTATATTTTTATAGATACATTAAGTTACAATTTGGAAAAATTATTTATTTAAACAATAAATAGTGATTTTAAATATTTTGTTAAAACTCAAATTTAAACACAATTCATTGGAATTTAAAAATTTTTCATATATTATATTATTTTGAATTTTATTATACGTAATAACATTAATAATTGGTTTTAAGACCGTTTTCGTTTAGAATCTTTTTTTGAATACAATGATATATCATTGATTTTCAATTTAACACAAACATAATAGTGATCCACTCGACACCTAATAATGTACACAGTAGAGCTGGTACAGATTTCCTAAATTTTTTGATATTTTTTAACTTAACTAATTTTTAAATATTTAAATAAATATAAATTAATTAAAGCCTCAACGTAAAAATAAATTTTATAATTTATAATTCATTTATAAAATTATTTATCTTCGAAAAAATTGTTGCAATGAGTAAAATTAATAACTTTATAGTATTTATTAATTATTGGTTACATAATATAAATAATATTAGTCGATAGTTTTAGCTGCTCATTCATTTTACATATTTTTATGTTGGTTTACAATTGAATAATACATTTTTATTTGCCAATATATTTTGAATTATTTATTTTTTATTTTCATTTGGTAGTTGGTTGACATAAAATTTAATCAGTAATAAAAATCACATTTATGTTTAAAGATTTATTGTGGTATACCATTTACAGAAAACTACTTATAACGATCTCCATAAGCAACACCTTTGTCTATGAAATAAGAAGGTCAAAATTATTGAGCCATTTTTATTGAGCAGTATTTCATGGTTTTATTTTAATGACTAATTCTTAATACATTTTATTTATACCTGGAACTTTTTTGATATAGAATGTATAGAATATACATTTTGTTTTTAAAGTTATTCATGTTTTAACTCATATGGATGAAATAATATAAAATCTATTTTGATTTCAGTTTTATTGCATGTTGGTATAAATATTGATTTTAGTACACTGTAGACTCCTAAATTGTATAATAGTTACTCCTTTAACATGAGATATCTGTATAATACGTATTTAATATAATTTATAATTCAACTAATACAATTAAATTATATCTATACAAATGCAGTTAAATCAAAGTATGTTAAACATTTCATATATATATCTGAATAATAATAAAGATATAGAAATGCAGAGAGTGCCAGAGACTACTAATAGTATAAGTTGATGAAGCATGAAAACAATTGGTCACGAATAAACACATATTTATTTCTCAAGAATTCTTAATGAAGATGTTTTCAATTTATGTAACGTTATATACATATTTATATTTATGATTTACTATAAATTATAATGTTAATATAATCAATCTTTTAAAGTTTTATTATAAAGTTACTAGATAAATTACATTAGTTTAGGTCTGAATAGAGTTATAGACACTATCCATTATTGTCAAGAATAAAAACAATCTTTCATTACGTATAATAATAAAATAATCACAAACGGATTTGAAATAAAAATACTAATATCAAACAACAGTAATTAGATAATGATCTTTTTAATTTTATAAATTACAAATTCCTGCACTTTCTTTAAAATTTTAATATATTTCTTATTGACATTAATAAAGACATTTTTATTAAATTTCAAAGTTTTATCACAGAGCGATATTTTTTCATCAATATTTATAAAAGAAATAATAAAAATTTAAATTATCTGTGATTTGATCAAGAGGCAAAATATTTTTAAAATCATATATGTACATAAAATTCTAATTTAAATGTGAAAATGTCATATATCAATGATTAATTATTGATTATTCGTTAAATAATTATTACAAAATAAGAATTTTTTTTTTTTAATTTTTTTAAAAATTCTAATTTTTCTCCACTGTGTTTTATTTTTCAATTATTAAGAAAAGTACTTCCAATGTTTTACTTTTGATCTAACCTCTACCCAAAGTATGACTTAGATTTATATTCCTACCAACAAATATATTTAAGTTGAAAATTAAATCATTTTTTAAAAGCGTTTTCAGACCCAAAAGCACATATCATAGAAAAATCAATATATTCATCGATCCACTTAAAATCTTAAGCTAATAACGAAAAGTTAATTTTCAAAATTGGAATAGTATTGTAAACATTCTTTACGCTTGATGATATATATGAACGTCTTAAATAAAATTTTAAATACTTCTTTAAATACTCACAAGATATCTCATAAGATTTAAAAAGACCTATATTGTTATTTTTAATTTTTAGTTAAAATAATAAAACCAGAAAATTAAGTGTATATTTCTCTTTCTTATTGGTTATTAACGTTATTGCCGTATTATAAGTTGTTTATTATGTTAAAGTAGAAGAGTTCAGAATTCAAATTTTTATCCTCTCCTTTTTAACGCACCAAGTATTATTTATAAATAACTTAACTATAATTTTTATTTAGTGCAATAATTTTTAATCTCACAATTTAATCAAAAATCATACTATAAAATAAGTTATGAAGAATCGCATTGTTAAAAATATAGTTAAATTGTTATTTCAATTAGATCTTGTTAATGTTTTCGATATAAATACATTAAATTATGAGTCTGGGTTAATACTCAATATATCATGAAATTAATATTGAATTGCCTTTAAAAATTGTATTAATAAGTTTAAAATCAATATGATGTACCAATCTAAAATATTGAACTATGTTTGTTTAAAATGCTTATACAAATGCAATTAGTGTAATTAATTATATAGTGAGTTTAAAATATTATTATTATTTAATGATATTGCTTGTAGTCGAAAATTTGTAATAAAATATATGTATTTACTTTTAATTTTTATCATTAAATATTTGTACTTTGTGATAGATTTAAACGGTAAAATTTAAATTATAATTACTTAGAGATAATTCTATTTTAGTAGTTTTTCCAAGGATTGAAAACTTTCTTAAATATTTATTTGATTTAATTTTAAATCTGTTTGGTTAATATTTGTAACCACCTTAAAATATCTCAATTGTTGCATACATATTTATATTATGTAAAATCCTTCAATTTCTTTCTTTCGGATATATTTACAAGGGAAAAATTGAATGAAAGTTATTTGATATCATTCATTGACATATTTTATATATATTTACTTATAATTTGTATATATTCACGCGATTGTTGGTTATCATTCGTTCCTTATTTTTGAAAACTGAACCACTTCACATCAAGAGTATACAACATTTAAAGCGTTTATTTATTCTACTTCAAAATATCAACTTAACGGGTATTAATTTCATCAATATAACCGCATCTCTATAAACTGTCTTGCAATATGTTATTTTCCAAAGTAGTTGATTGGTGAAACTTTATTTTATTACCTTTTTGTAATTTTCGTATACAAAATACAAATACATCAATATAACTAAATATAATTTGAATATTTATTTATGATTTATTCAAACTACTTACATAAAACTACAAATAATAAATTTTTCCCGTATACTTACTTCTATAATATACAAATTAAAAAGCATAACTTAATAAATAAAGAATATAATAGATTTTTTATATTAAATAAAAATACTAAATATAAAACTGTACTCGTAGTCTAACCTTTAAATTATATACTAGAATTACGAATTTGTAATTATTAACTACCTATTAAAAGAAACCTGTCTTACATACAATGAAAAAAAGCACGTAAGTCATAATTCATACATAAATTGTAATACAATATTTTTCATATTTTTTTTTCTTTAAAATTAATTTAAATAAATAATAGTAATTGGCCATTTTCATTTAACTTAAAAAATACTTTTTTTTGAAAGTGAACATGGGTGAAACGATAAGCTCTTTTGACTTATTTATAATTCACCTTAATTTGTCTTGTATTTATTTAAATAATATTATTGTGTATATTTTATAACAAAATAATATAAGCTAATACATTTCTTGTTCGGTATAATTTGATATTTATTTTGGTATCGTTTTGCTATTTTAGTAATAAAAAGTAAAAAGTAATTGTATTATTGAACTATTCAAAACTATCTGCTTACAAATAAGTACTTACTTAATTAAAGATATAAATTTTATTCATAATTAGAAGGTCTGTGAATTTGTAGGAAAGTACATTTTATTTTTTGGTGGTTGTGAATTGTAGCTTTGTAAGTATATAATTTGACTTATGTAATAATAAATCCATTTTCATAACTTTTATTTTGCATTTATTGTCGTTTTTAATTTTTTAGGTAATTTTTTTGCTTTTTTAGGTCATATTTTTCTTTTTTAGTTCATTTTTTGGTATTTTTAATTAAATTCCATTAACTAACATTTTTGAAAACCTTTTAAAAAAATTTAAAAAATGTTTCAGGCAAATAGCATTATTAAAAAATTAATAAACTTCAAAATCAAAATTCAAATTAAATCAACTTTTTATTAAATTAATACATTTTTATGCATATAATATACCAATATCAACATAAATATAAAAAATATAAAAGTTAAATTAAAAATCATTTTAAGTGCATTTTACACTATAATTTTTGATATTTTAAATGTATTTTTTAAGGTTTTTCAGTGCATTAGATTCACAGCCGTAATAATTAATAATTTAATAGATAAAGTTATGATCACTAAATAATATAATATTATAAAGTATTAACTTTAATAATTATATACCTAGTTACAATTCCGAGTTGATGTAAACGTATACTTATTAATGTTAACGTAATTGTAGGTATTTATCGTATAATAATAAATAATAATTAATAATTCTAAACTAGAGGTCTCTAAGTAGTTATATACCCTCTTTATTTAAAAATAATATTTTTAAATTAATTATGATTATTTTTTATTATTATTAAATAGTAGGTACTTACTATACATTGATGGTAACCTGTATATAATATATACTTTATACTACGATTGCAGACATTCAAAACATAATTATATAATATTGTATGTTACTGTTTTTATTTAAATTTATTATTATTCTTAATAATTGACAATTGTAACCTGTTTAACATAATATAATATATTGCGTTACTTAAGAACGAAATTTCTATGGTTTTATTTTTTTTTATCAGTTAATAAATGATTATACTTACATCTTCAATTTCTACAAATCACGAAGAAAATTATCCGAACTATTTTGATAAAGCGAAAAAGGAATTGATTTTACAATTTATTTTATAATCGTATATTTAAAAACTCTTTACACATAAGAATTTTCCTACTTTAATTTAAAATATTTATTTTTTAAAAGTTAAAACTGACGTTATAATAATTAAATAGCTAAAATGTTTCACATTTATTTCATTTTCAGAGAATTGCAGTATAAAATTATTATTTATTGTATGATAATTGATTTTAAAAAATATGTCACAGGTAGTCATTTTTTTGTTAATTTTTTTAGTTTTAATACTATGACAAATTATAAGGTTACAGTTTAGAAATTTCATAAATATTGATCTTTGTGATGATTATACGGCTCAAATTATTATATGTATTTAATAATAATTTATGCAAATAAAAAATTTAATACCTACCTATATTACCTTGTGAATTATGATATTATATTCTGTATGACTATATTATTAGATATTATTTCTATTATTAATGATAGTAGACGTCCAATTACTCATAATCACGATCACATTATATATCCAACTTCTTCCATGTTGACAAAGTAACGTCTTTAGTTATACACGGTTGTTTATTTTCAATTAATTCTGACCACGTTCTACTCTGACATATTAGACTACTGCGCATGTTGATATAAACAATCTGTAGAAGTTGTTTATTTGCGAAAAGCTATTTTATAAATCTTTACATTATTAATTATCTCAATTCACTAAAAGGCTAGATATTGATGTTAAACGACCTAGCGGTAGCCAATAACATGTTTTATAAATATATATTTATATATTTAAACACAAAATAATATAAACATTTATAAGAGGTAATTCTTGTGTTTTTTTTTTTTTTTATTATTGCAATCCAAAAATGTAAAGCCTATAATGAATTTTCATAAAAATGTTTTAAATATTATTTAAAAAAATTGCATATCAAAGCTTATAATAATTATTATATCTTGTAATATTATTATCAATTACTTTCAAATAATAATATTATTTTATTGGCTAAGAAATTACAATTTTCAGTGTATATATATATATATAACATAGTTAAATGACCCATTTCATCACTGAGGATAACATCTTATCGGTGATGATAAAGTACTATTAAAAAAGTATATATTTATAAATTTTATAATATTTTTAAAATTTCCGTAAAAACTGTACCAAATTTGACTATTATTTAAAAACATAAATATATATACCTAGTAGTAATTATTAATTAGTGAAATAATAATAAAAACATAAATAGCAATAAACACTTATGTAAAAACAACAAAAATGGACTAAGTAAAATAATAATATTATATAAATAAATGAAAAAGAATAAATAAATAGTCTATATTATAATATTATATATACTGGTACATTATATATTATAATATTATACGTAGAGTAATGTGCAATGTGGAAATTATAAATATACAATACAAATACCAAGTATACGCGAAACATATAAAAGTAAGAGTATAAGAAAAAAAGATCCTTACAAGTTGTGAAAAATGTCATACGTGGTGATTTATTGTAAAATGTATATAGGTAAGTACTTAAACAAGCTCAAAAACTTGAAATATTAATGGTCCAAACATTATACTGAACTAAAGTAGGTACTATATCAATTAAAATTATGCCTGTAAAGTGTTTTAGAAGAATTAATTTAAATCATATTATAGTATACATTGTACACAATATGCCATATGGTATTATAGTAATACTAGCAGCAAGCAACACAGGGTTGTCTGGTTTGAAATGAATAAACATTATGTGATAACGTGATGGAACATACTATGACGGAATTATAGAAAAACATAATATTATAAAAATATTATTTTGTGGTTGACTTTTAAAATGTTTACAAATTGTATTTGAATTAGCTGAATTGAACATGAGTAGAAAGAGTGGAAATATAGAATATTTAGAGTATTTGTAGCCTATATAATCAATTCTAGGTTCTGAGTGGAATGAAAAAAATACCAACTGTATATACCTATTATTGATTGTACAAGTGTTTTTTTTTATAATTTTATTTTAGTTGGTTTCTTGTAGTTATTTCTTATCAGAACTCGATAGTTTCAAATACTTCTATATAAAGGTTTCCTAAATGTAAAAAATAATCATCTAAAATTGCAAAAACATAGTGATATTATTATATTTTTAATTTGGTAATTTAGTTTAGAAAAAAATAATTTAATATAAACTTGGAATTTTTGTATTATATATTTTAGTTCTATATTTAAAAATAGTAGATGATAGATACTAAACATGATAAATATTATTTTTTAATAAACCATTTGAGCTTATAGATTTTGATAGAATATATCTAAATTTAAAAAAATATGATATTTTCAGAAGAGATAAATTTTATCATGTTATTTCAATTATATGTCAAATACATATAATATTAAAAAAAAAAAAATAACAATATTTTTGGCGTGAAAGTTTAATATTTTAAAACATTAATAAATTATGTATAACAGGCAGAATTATTTTTTCGAAAGCAAATATATATTATTGTTTTTAGGCTTATAATAGAAATAACCAAACTATTCATAGTTGGAAGTGAAGGAAGAGAAACGAGTTAGTAGTTTGGTACACCCGGTTACTGTATCCTATTTGAATTTTATTATTATTGCACAAACTTATATTCTCTATTATATTATTTCAAACAATTTTTTTTCGTAAGAATTATTTTCTTTGTTACAATTTAAACATGATTTTTATTAATTTTAATATGAGCATTTTTTTTTCTCAGAGAAATAATTAAAATAGTCTGTTGCTACATTATCGAAAAAGTGAGAATTATCTAAATATAATATAAAATATAATTTTTTTTTATAACTACAATACTTAAAGTCACATACCATAATATTTTATACTAACAATAAAAAAAATATACAATTGATGATAATTATTAATTAACATTAACATAATTACAGCATAATTTAAATCAAAATGTTATCATTCCAACATTATCTGAACTTTACTTCAAATAAAAGTGAAAATATTTCCATCAGTGAAACACAATAATACAATATTACTATATATTTATATTAATCATAAACTAATCACGTTTAAAATTTTGAAATAAAAAACTATAAATAATCTAATTAGTTATGGGTAGTAAATATTAAAATAAGTAAAAAAATAATATTTTGTGCATTGTAATCGCCAATCAAAACTAAAATTTATAAAAATTTTAATATTTTATGTCGTTAAATTAAAACATAAATGTTATAGCTAAACTCTATAGCATTCTTAATATTGCAGTGAGACTCATAATCTTAATATTATTTTTATAGAGAAAGTTACGTCTAGTTAAATGTATTGCATCAAGTTACTTAATACAACAATTTTAATGACAAACATTGTATTTAACACCAGTTTTATATTTACAATTTACATTTCGGTAGGTAAATGAATTTATGTTCTGTACTGGCACACGACCATAATATACACCAGTAGACCCATAAATATAATTGTACATTAAAGTATTATGATGATATCAAGTTTTTTATTCGGAACAATTTTTAGTTTGAATAATTAAGTTACTGTACATAGTAATGTTAAGTTTTTAAATTTGTTTTTATTTATAATTTTAATCTTACCATTATGAGAGTACGAGACAAAAAATAAAAGAACAAAATTGAAAAATCCACTACGTGTCACGTATTGGTCAACTTAAAAATTAATTAAATTAAAAATCAATTAAATACGCGTAATATCGTTTGATAGGA
Source organism: Rhopalosiphum nymphaeae (assembly GCA_036289425.1). NCBI lineage: Eukaryota > Metazoa > Arthropoda > Insecta > Hemiptera > Aphididae > Rhopalosiphum > Rhopalosiphum nymphaeae. The sequence continues at coordinate 9,716,124 of JAZAQC010000005.1, forward strand.
AATCGGATAAATATTTGCTTTAGATAGTTTCTAACAATTACGTTTTCTAATTCTTATTCCATTATATTTTCTAAGTATATGTAAATGTACCCTACACAATTTCAACAACATTAAAATTATTCGGCGAAACAAGAAGACAATTAATTTATACATAGTGTGTAAGGGACACATTTCGATTAACCCTGTTGCAGAGTATTGTTTTACTGATTGCGTCTTGATTAATCAATATATGCTAATAGAACACTCTCAATTACATCAATAACAATTTTCATTCGTTTCATGCATGCGCATACACGAGTACCTACACCAGTATTGGATTCGTCCCAAGTTTAACCGAATGCTTTCAAGAGTTAAGTATACTCATATGTATTTATATTGTTTTTTCGTTCATACGTTATTTAGTTTCAAGGAGCTCGTTAAACTGTGCAAGCGTTATACTGTTTCATTAGCCTGTGCTCTATATAATTCACTATTATGTTGTAAGTAAAATAAAATATAAAAATGTGTTAAAAACTGCCCCATACTTGTTGAAACTCAAGAACATATTTTATTCTACATAACTAATCTTCAGCAGTTAGATAATAACATTTAGTGCGAGATTAAAATTTGGTAATTTATACAGAATTTAAAGTACCGAAATTTCACGTGAGATAAATATCATTGTTTGTATGAAAAAATAAACTGTTTTTTTTTTAATATTTGGCATTATTAAAAAATTATTAATTTTTTTTAAAAATATAATAACATTACAATTAGTTATGTTCGCTGAAAATATTGAAAAATGACCTTATTTGGAATGTAAATATGAACAAATTGTGTTTTTGATTGTACAATTGCCAAATAATTTTAAAAAAATTAATCCTAAGAACTAAATATTATTATATAGGTTAATTTATAGTAGTAATATTTCCTATCAATTATTCAAAAATATTTTTCGTTTACATTTTTAAATTATTTTATTTTGCTTGTGTACTAAATTGTAATTGAAATGACAAAATAAATTTTATTTCATTATCTAATTGCGTATATGAATTTTTAAGTTTAAGTGTAATCAAAACTGTAATCTGCAATTAACAAAAATAAATACATTGTGATAGACCTGGATAATATTTCCTCTTAGGAAAAATTACCATTATTTATATTTTAATTTTATATTGTTAAGTTAAGTAAACTTTCTAAACAAAATTAAAGACATAGATTCAAATTTTTATACTTACAAAAACGTATTATATTTATAAAATAATTTGTTGAATCTACTACTTACTTATGTACAATAGTATAATTTATCTATTGAATAATTATGAAGCTTTGAAATTGCTATTTACTATTCCAATGGTTATAGTATTATTGTTAGGTATTATGAAATTTAGACACTAGAGAATATAAGATAAATAAATAAGTAAATAGGTAATAATATTTATTTGTCATGAACCCTAAACACGGTCTTTGAAACTTCACTCAAACCATGTGAGAATATATTGTGTGGATAAAACCAGCAACAATATCCATTAACTTTATGCTGATACGTATGTGTAAATGTTAATACTATATTATGTTGATTATCGTTGCGTTGAGTAGTGATGGTATCGCTTACACAACGATGCCATCACCTACTCAACACTTGTCAAATATCTGCGCAAACTATATCGGTACATATAATATTGAAAAGTCTCACTGTATGCACCTATATATTATTAAACTGACAATATTATTATTTTATTACTTTAGATTATACGCTAATATAATATTTATATGATATTATATCATACCTTATCGATATTCAACATATTATATGTACGGAGGTACAAACTAAATGCATCGTGAGGTCCATAATATACGGTAATGATATGTGATATTACACCGATCAATACATTTTAACTTTTAAGTATAACATAGGTACATTACAAATATTTAAATTTTATTTAAACTCGCTATATATTATACTCTTAAATTATGCGAATATATTTATTCTATTGAATATTTATGTGATGTACAACCAAATAAATGATATGGTATAGAGCGTAGCAAACTGTAAATTTGTCACAGACTATTTTCCAATTCACTTTTTCTCGATACATGAATTTTGCGCATTTTCTTATATTATCCAATAATTTCGATTTTCCTAAATGCAATTTAAAATGTAAAACTGTATAAAACATTCGAATTCTTCAGAACAATAAACGAATAATAATTATTTTTTCGAAAACTGTGACTAATTTTGTTTACGTCTGCGGTTCTCATTATTCTCAAATTTTTTTTTTTACGGACCCCTATGTTCCTTAAAAAAATTTACGGGGCTCAAAAAATCAGGAATGTCTATTCGACAAAAATAATTCATAAAAAATTGTATAAATTTTAAATGATTTACTTTTTAATTTTTTTTCTTTAAAATACGAATATTTTCAAAATATTTAATTAATTTAATAGGAAAAAACATATTATTTTAGTAATTTATAAATTTTAATATTTAACAAATTTATTATAATAACACATTTTTCTTCATTTGTATTTAATGAGTATAATTCAATAATAAATCTAACCCGTGTGATGTTAATTTATTAAGCTAACAATCCATATTAATTTTTATTTACAAAAAAAAAAAAATACCAAAAAAATTGTTAACAATAAAAATAATTGATGGTAAAATAGTACACGCGTAATAACACGAAATAAACACATTCAAATAATAATAATTACATTAGCGATAACTGATGCGTGACGACTAATGAGTAAAAACAGAAGAAATTAACAAAACCTCATAGATTGTAAATGAGTAAGTTAAATTTATCGTACACGAAAAAAAATGAAAATTTCGCTCTAATTTTCTTATTGACCAAGACACAAAATTTACAGGTTTATAAAATAGTTTAGTGTTAGACTTTACAAGTTTTGAAATAATATTGAACATAAATATAAAAATGTTACTAAGAAATATAATAATATTTGAATTTAATTAATTCTAATGTGCCCAGAAGCCATAGAGCTCTGGGGTTCCGCAGAGCACAGTTTGAGAACCGCTGGTTTACAGCATGAACATATATAATTTATATAACACGACTAATTGAATAAAATAAATTTCTTTCAGTTAGTATAAAAAACGAAAATCAATAAAGATTTAAAAAAATGAAATGAGTAAAAAATAAAAAATATGATTAATGGGGTCGATGGGGACAAAACAGCAATGAGATACAATCATACATTTATATATGAGATCCAGCCCGAATGATACAGAATAAGCTCAACGGACGTTACATTTTGTTCGACAAGCACATCTGGATTTAATATGCCAGTACGAAGATAGTTTATACCAGTTGAAATTTGGAGGGTTATACAAAATTTATACAAAAATATTATATGTGTTATTATTTTTGTGGCATTGATAAACCGTTTATATTACATATTATTGTCCATATTGACACATAATTATTAATATGAGTGAAAACCGAGAGCGATATCATAATATTAGGTAATATTGTCCAGATTTTATTTATTATTTCTTGTCAATATTCTTTATTTTTTAAGTGTTTACAATAAAACGTAAGTACGGCTTTTTTATAGGTATTATGCTAAATTGACGCATTATAGTAAAATGCTTATATCCTATTTATACAAGTAGGCATATAAATACAATACATGCATTGTTTACATCCATAACCCGTCCATTCCATCGGTTATTCAATTAAAATATAAAGATATAGGTTTAAATAAAAAAAAATAACAACTATAGGTTGGTAACGGTGAATTTTACACGTGACACATCATATATTTTACTATTATTAAGTAATAATAATGGTGATAAATATACAGTTATATACATTTTATAGATTATACGCTATTATTTATTACAATACTATACGTATTGTATATATACTGTATTATATACAGTGATACTCATAATATGAAATAAATAATGTACGTGGTTTTAAAATGTTGATATAAATTATTTTTCCAAGTTTATCGAGTAACGTTTGTAACAACACTACAATTCTAATATTTTAAAATTATTTATTTTATCCAAAAATCAAAAAAAAAAAAAATTAAATAAAACTACACAATAATGTGTAATATAATGTCAATTTAAGAGTCAAATGCTTATAACAAATAACTTTTTATTTAGCTATTTTAGTATTTATTAATTTAGCTTTGTAAAATATTTAGGTGTATATTATAATATTATTAAATAATTTATATAATATTTTGAAAAAATGTAAAATAATTATATTATTTTTATGTTATATTCTTGATAATAATATATTTATTTAATATTGAAATTACATGAAATTTTACCTTCAGTATAGCTTTTGGCTTCGGAGATGATTTAACAAATTTTTTTTAATTTTTATACATTTTGTAAATTATTATTATTATATAATCTAATATTCGTACAGAATATAATTTTTTTATTTTAATTAAAAACCGTATTTGCTATTATATATATATATATATACTTTAACTATCATTTATTTTTTGACGATGTGTCTTAAGTCCGTAAACCGTAATGATAACATATATTCTATATAAGTGATATAATTGTGCGCAGTTGCCCGGCACTATTACATTTTAGGGCAATCCTCAAATGATTAAGGGACTAGGCATGGTCATATAATTTGAAATATGAGTGTCTTTTCATTTACAGTATATATAACCTGCAGACATCCCTTCGCATCGTCATGTACGCAAGCTTATTATGATGATTTATGATATGGCTGTATAATGTGCAATTACATTATTCGATTCAATTATAGATGTGTCAAAATGATAACTACTATTAAATATGCTATGTTTTATACTTAATTAATACTATTATTATTATATACTAGGTACCTATTTAAAATAAACTGCCTAATTACAAAAAAATATAAAGGGGATGAAATTAAAAAAAAACAATGGTTACTTAAAAAACATTCAATAACACTAAAATAACGAGATTTTTAACTTAATTGCACCTAAATAGACATTTTTTGACGATACTTTCTCAATATCAGAAAATGGATTTTATTATTCTACGTTCACTATTCTAGTGTCGTTATAGTTACTTAATTTATTACTAAATTGCTGTTTTAATTAGCATGTTGTAATTAGAGAACCGATTTAACGATACAAGATAGATTGGTGTAAAAGTAGACTATTTACTATTAGGCATTAGTATAACAATAGTTATAAATTAAAACTATAAATAAATATCTATTTGTTTGTTATTTCGCTATTAGTATCCCCGACAGACTTCATCACTATTGTACCCAGTACAAAGCAAACGGATCCGTACACAGGAGAAAATCATTACAGGTAAAGCATATTATAATATTTACATATAGTATTATTTATATAATCTTGCAATTGTGGTCGCTCTGGTATATTCACAAGGAATCGCGAAGGAGATGATGTTGGTATATAGATAACGATGATGATGATCATTTTATGATCGTATGCTTATAATGATCACGACGATGGCTGATGACGTGTTTGTATTTCCTTATATAGATTGTATGACCGTGTGGTCCGAAGAGGGTCACTTATACTACAAATCTCCGACCAGCGATCCGACAGTGTGCGGCATTTACATAATAGCGAAACCCGAGCAAACGGTGCACGTTTACTTCGATTACGTAGACGTACCTTGTAATACTGGTGGTTTAATAGCGGTAAGTGTTTGTGTGTAAGTGTATGTTAAGTAAGTCTACGTGAATACAATAATAATTACTTAGGTAAACAAGCGTGTAATATATATTTATGTACATATCATACATTGTAATAAAGTGTTTTCAAAATATATTACACAAATAATACAATGTCAAACATGATAGCTATACAATAATAATTATTATGAATTCATAATATAATATCATTATTTATTATATACCTATATTATTTATAAATACCTACTCTGTATCAATAATGATTACAATTTATTATGGGTTATAATATCATAAAAATTCTGAACATTTCACTAATTCTGTTTATTATAATGGTAAATGGTGAATTTGTGTGGTAAAACACATTCTGTATGTTATCCTATGATAACAAATATAGCTGCAATATAACCTACCAATCAGTCATATCGATTAAATATGATTATTACCAACGACGAATGAAACAACAAAATGCACGTTAAATGATATCTATAAAATGTGTAAACATTTATTATACAAAATATATTTATATATATTTTAATTATTATGATATATTCAACGAAATATTAGAAATCTAAAAAGTCTCTCGTCCACATATAAAAGATTTCCACAAATAATATAATTTATAAGTGATTGAATAAAACTCACGCACGACCCAATCAATTTCTATAACTTAAAATACAAATAATTTTGCTATAATATTACTATAGAATAATTCAAATACATCCATGGCATATTCAGTATTTTAAATAATATATATACTCGTTTAAATATTTACCTAATATAAATTACATTGATAATTTAATTTACATTTCTATTTATTTTGTAGACAATTTTTTTCTATAATTCTCTGGAAATATATCACAATGATCATATACATAGTCACAGTATATACATTTTTTAATACAAATATGTATAAATAATTCGAGTAATTTAAACAAAATATCTCTACATAATTTATACAAATTAAGACACTGATATAAATTGTTTAAAAAGTCACTTATTTTTCATTAATAATGATTTTTTATAATTAATAGCAATACGTATGTGATAATTATATTTAATTGAGTGTTCGTAATAATTTTATTTTTAAAAACCTACATTTCCTTTGAAACTAAGTTTTAAAGTTAAATTAAATTAAAAACTAAGTTTAAGGTATTCAATTTAGTCGATGCAATTACAACCAAAAATTAAATTGTAGTAATAATATGCAAAATATAAAATATATATCATACAGAATTTAATAAATTTTAAAAATCTTATAACTATTGCAGATTTGAGTTCTCTAATTATCTAAAAACTATGATGAAAATCCTCAAAACCTTTTTACCATATTCATTATAATAATGTGTCAATAAAATATTCAATAAACGCTAAATTTAAGATTAAAATATTAAATTGTGATTGACATTGGTGACACTTATATAATTTGACAGTTAGTTATTATTTTAAAATAATATATATAAATAATAAGTAGCTAATAGTTTAGTTTTATAATAACTGGTATACAGAAAGATTTACATTAACCTAATCTAACCTATATGCTCACCGTCCTTGGATGTATATATACTATTAATATAAACCTAGTCAAATACCTACTTATTGTGCTCAGACAATTTTTAAAAATTATAAAATTTATATTATAATATAATAATATTATAATCATCATAGCCTGTATATAATTTATGTCCATCATCATAAACTATTATTTCTAATAGATACCTACTTGAAATTTAATAACTCAAAAGCGACTCAGTTAACGTTTCTATATAAATCATCGGATTTAAAATTTACCATAAAAACATAAAAGCACGGTTCTTATTTTAAAATATAAATTTGATCACTAAACACTTTTTGAATACTATAAACAAATCAAAAAATTAGAAAATATATATGTTTTGTAAGCATACTTAAAATCAAATTTTGAATAATTGCATAATAAAGGAAAAAACGGGAAACTATTATTTTAACAATAGGTATATGATATATATGATTTAGATAATATATAACTTTTGAAACAATAATAACTTACCATGAAATGATTTAAATAAGTAATTAGTTCGTGGTATAAATAGGTAACAGCTTTAAATTAATCTAAATATTTAAAAATACTATTATGTACAGTAAAATATTATAATATAAGTAGGTATCTAACTTAAAGTTCCTACAAATAATATTTTTGAATTACAGCAAAATTAAAAAAATTGATTTTGTCAAAAACTGCTATATGTAAAAATCACCATTTTTCCAAGTTATTAAGAAAAAAAATAGGGATTTTTACTTTTGATTCTCAAAGTACTAATTAGATTCATTTTTCTACAAAAAAACATATCAAGGTTGAAAATTGAAGCAGTAAATAACACAACACTTTTTTACGAAACTTGATAATTTTAAAATCAATATATGCATCACTTAGCTCAAAATAAAACTAAGAGTGAGCTATATATTTATGATTGTAGAATACTCTGTATACTTATGCGTTCTTATATTGAGACATTGATAGTTATTTTAGTGATTATTAATTGTTTATAATCTATTTTAAATAAATACAATAGGTAGGAGGGTAAGATGATACTTATTATTTTATTTATATTTACCTATTTAATTGATTGTTGGTTTGAATTATTTCAATTGCCTATATTTTTTTAAATATTTAAATATAATACTGAAATTCTAAAATATTTTACATATATATTGATTATATAATGTATGCAAATAATTTAAATTATCACAGACGAAACATGCATAAATAGTATACCTAATATTATATTATAATGAATCTTAATATTCTTTTTTTTTATAATTGAAAAAGTTATAATTACAACAAATTGACTCTTTAAATTAGTTTAAACTTGAATAATTATAATAACTGAACTTTATAATTTGTATTAATAATGTAAAAATATGATTTCATTAATAACTTATTTTAATAAGTTTAACAATACATAATTAATTTATAATAAAAATATAGGGTCATCCTATATAGGAGTGGTGACCATGTACAGCCCGCGGGCCAAATTTGGTCCACGATCATTTATCAACCGGTCCGTCAAAATTATTTAAATTTAAATATATATATATTCTAAAAATGTTACATTTGTAAAATAATTCCCATATCTTATCGTATTATCGTCAATTACATAAATTTATATTTAATTTTATAACAAGCAATATATAATAAATAATTAAATTTATTAATATACCTATATTAAGATGTGCCTAAAATAAAATATAACATTCAATTCAAAGAAAAAGTTTAAATTTTTGGCCCACCGAGAATTTTTTTATGGCCCTCAGTAAAAAAAGATTGGTCACCACTACTATATAGTATATTTGATAAGTTTATTGTATGTATATAGGAACATAAATACCATTATTGAAATTCTACTTAACAATATGACATATATTTCCTAACAAAAATTTACCATACATTATGACCTGCACTTTAATAAAAAACTCTCATGGGATATAAAATCACTGTAGACTGCGACTAAAGTATCAAAAATCAGTATCTTTCAGTACTTCTAATTAATATTTTTTACATACGCCGTTATAAAAGCCTTACTTTTCACATATATGAAAAATTCAAAAATGACTGCACCAGCGCCATACTATTATAAACAATAAACATTTTCATAATAGTATTTAATTTTAATCACCCTAATCACAGTTAATGAATGTAATCTTTGTATCACTCTCACTGATAAACTATCTCTTCGGCTTAAGCGTAAATGCCATAGAGATTGTTTTAATTAATATATCCATCATTACTACACAAATAAGTAAATTGTAAGTATAATATCATCAATCGACAATAAACACTCCTTTCACTCAAGCCGTTCTATAATTCCTTTTATCTTATTTGTTTGCATTACATATTTTATTAATTTTATACAGATTTTAATTATTTATACTCTAATAAAAAATATATAAATATACTATACTGACTCAAAAGTGTTACTGGCACGGTTATTACAACGCTTTGATGAGAAGCACCTATTTTAATTTTAAAGTAATGATTTATTTATTTTTATCAAAATGTCAAAACCAGAACACCGCCATACTCATATCATACTCATTATAATAATTTATATTCCAATCGTTATTATGTGTTAAATACTATAGTAGACATGTATATTAATTTATATTTTGATTTTGAACGGGAACGACAAGCTATTAAAGTAATTGGTTTATTTACTGAAAAACCTTTTTTATCATTAAATGTGATATAAACATTTTATGTTCGTATTTATTATTTATACATATTTTTAATTAGATTTCAAAAAAAATAATATGTAAACGGGTAAAATATTGAAAATAATACATTTCCATTTTTTTTTTTTTTTTTTTTTTTTAAACAACACAGCTCAAAATCTTTGTCAAACTATGTATGTATTATATTAATTTATGATGTACCAAAGTGATAATACACTCTGCCTAGCACACATATAACCATATGCAAAAATAAGATCATCTAATTGTAATTTATCAGGTTTTATAGATAATAGTTTGTTTTTCAAAAGTTGTTTTTTTATTATTTCTTCTTACAGCTTTATTTAATCATTGGGCTGCTTTTTTATGTATAATATTGTACACAAATATGATTTATATTGTACATAATATAATTAGTAATAAAATAATAAAACAATAGAAATCAATAACTTATTTTAGAAAATTCATTTAGTACAATACCATTTAATATTCATATAATAAAATGTAATAATCGCTTTTTTTGATTTAAGTAAGTTAGTGTTATTTAAAAAATTAAATATTATCTATACATTAATATTATTGAATTCTAAATAAATTCTACACAATTTACGTCCATGCGTCTACATGTATAATAATAATAATTTTGTATAGCAAATGAGTACCTAATTAGTTTATAATTATATTACACCGGTATATTTATTGTACATGTGTACAAAACATAATCATTAAATTGGTATAGTTACTATTTATTATATTTTACTAATTTGATTTGCATACTGCTTAATGCTAAATTTACAATGTCCATACTGTTCAGTAGTAAATAATACTGTTGAGTGCTGACAATGCTGTACCAAAACAGTTTGTTTAGTAAGTCTTTCAATGTTTGTTTTGAAGTATACTGGTTTGACTTATGATGTCAGCCATGTTATGATATATATATATAATATTGGGTGTAAGTGACTGGAAGTTTTTCCAATCACACACTGAAATTAAATTTGAATATTCATATCTACCTCATAGACTATGTGGTCATGAATGAATGGCCGTATTCGTAATATCTATTTTTTATAGTTAATAATACTATTACCTATTTTAAATTCAGTGAAAATTTATATTATATTATTATAATGTACATACTGTACAGTATACATACATAATGTAATATTTATATATTATACGCGTATTCGAAGTCTAAGGTTTACACTATATATACCTTCCTACGTATGTATAGTTTGTAGACGGATGGGAACTCAACGGACAGTTGTTTCCCAATGAACAAGATCACCCGAAATCGATAAACGAACGTTTCTTCGAGATGTGTGGCACAAAAAAACACAAACAAATATTGAAATCGTCGCAAAATGCTGCTTTGATACAATTTAGAGTTCCACGTAGAGGCAACGGATTCAGCTTTTACGTATCGTTCATCGACAACCCTACCCGTATGTATAATAATATATTATAATAATTATTAATTAATAATACTATGTAGGTAGGTTAATTTTTTTATCGTATAATTTGTGGTTATACTGTTAAATATTTAAGTATATTATAGAATATATCTGGAGAATTTTATTTTTTTTTACATTCGAGGGTAAAAATAATTAAATTATGAAAAATGTAGATTGTACAAAGTATTTTGTGTAGGTGTAGTGTAAACAGTGTTTAATTATATACTAAAGGTATTTCAATTTCAGGAAATATTTAATTCAATTGTATACATTAAACATTTAATGAGTAATGCCTGTTATTATAATTTAATAATAATAAACATCATTCATTGATGATAAGAAGAAATAATTTTGTCTTTATTTCGACCAGGAAAATGAACATTTTTAGTCACTTATAATAAAAGAGAAATAATAATAAATTATTATTTTCACTTAATAAATTTTATTGGTAGTCAGGCAAAATATATCAATGATGCGTATACGTTATTATATAAAATATTAAGGGTAAGCCACACCTGTGACTTACGGACTGGTTAACAAGTCAATTCACCGACATACCATTTTACTGACATCCGATTCTTCGACATTCAAAATTCAACACACACATATTTATTTTATACATATAATACATTATGATGATTACTAACACAACTGTAAGGTATTTTGTATACTATTCGATAATAAATACAATAGAAGAATAATCATAATATATAAATTTAAATACGGTTATCTGGATTAAATTTGTGATTGGATATTAAAATAATATTCATTTTTGGTGTACAGAATGTCCCGTAAAAATTTACCCATTGCGATATCACCAGAAATAATTGAGATATCATAATTCTGTTTTTTAATAAGATTCACAGAGCAAGAACTACAAATATTTCATGTTTTAATTTATTTTGTTATTGTAAAAAAAGATACCCATTTTGTAGAGTTTATTTTTCTGAAAATATTGACGTTTTAACATTTTAATTTCATTAATCTCCTGATTTTTAATATTTTTTCTAGTTTCGAAAAAAACTGCGAATTATTTAATACGATAGTGCATGGTATCATTGTATATGTATCAAACATGTGCCTTATGTACTCGTATGGTCAGCAAACACTATTCAGTGTTTTTTTTCTCGAAACTAGAAAAAATATTAAAAATTAAGAGATTAATGAAATTAAAATGTTGAAACGTCAATATTTTCAGTAAAATGAAATCTATAAAATAGTTATCTTCAATTTTTTTGAAAATAATTGAATAACAAAATACATTTTTTAACTTTTTTATCAAAAAATTAAAATAAATTAAAACATGAAATATTTGTAGTTCTTGTCCCCGCGAATCTTATTAAAAAAACAGAATTATGATATCTCAATTATTTCTGGAGATATCGCAATGGGTAAATTTTCACGGAACACTGTAGACATTTTAGTATTAAATATTGTACATATATTTAATGCTCATAATGTTGCGTTATCGTGATTTTTATGTAAATTGAAAAAATAATAATACTTTATTGGTTCTAAATAAAGAAAAAGTACCTCACTGTAATACAAAGTTCATAAGTTGATACTATTAGTACATTAAAATTTTTCAATTTTCTTATTCATTCTCTTATTAGTATTATAAAAAGGAAAATTCCAGTCATTAATTTAAATACAAAAAGTAAAACCTGAGAAACTATAAAAATAATAAATAATCAAAGATATAATATTTTCAAAAAATATTAATACATTTCGATGTAATGAATGTTTGATGGTAAATGAATCATCAAACATAATATATTCATGGTTATCCCAACATAGGTTAAAATGTAATTTGATTTTATAAAACTTATAACTAAATGTATAGCTACATAGTCAAATAGATATGTCACAGGCTTTGATTATGTTCTCAATAATATGTATTACATGATATACGATTTTAGAGACCCCGAAATACAACCTCAAAAATACGGTACAAAGTACAAACTGTGTGTGCAATTCAGTTCAATCATTATCGTAAGCAACTGACACAGTATATTATATATTTACATGCTTAAACCCTTTCAAATTACCTATACGTGCTTGTACGTATAGATGCGTATATATTACACCGTTATCAAATAATATTCCATTTGTAAAATTTAGTTAAGCTAGCACAGTCCGGACAACGTCAAATTACGGTTGGCTAATTTAATGGCAACACGGACGTGCATCGTTTGCCTGCGATTACGATACGATTATAATTCTCACGTCAGCTGAATACGAATAACTAATAAGTAGAATAAGTATAAGTTTTAGCACGTCTATTCCAGTGTCATCCGCACATCGGAATAATAAACATTTCTCTATAAGGCGAATTTTCTTTTGACACCACAAAATCATATGTTATTCTAATGGGCCCGATACATGACTATAAATACTTATTTTTGTGTGAAAAATGATTTTAAAAATAATTATATACCTACACCTAATATTATACAAGTACCTATTTGTATTTATAAATAAAATAATTAAATTTGAATAAATATTTTCCTTTTTTAATTACTCGCTCGGAATCTAAACGAATATACATATAAAAAGAAAAGTGTAGGTATATTATAAATTATGCAAATGAAAATCCTATAGAATTATTTTTTAAATTAATTTTCACGGTGGTTCAATAATTTTCTGTATAAGTCTTAAAATATTTTACGAAATGCGTGTCTATAGAAGTAAAATTTATAAATTAACGTTCCAATAAGTACATTTGCATTATCGATTAGACGTTTCTATTAACCTACGTTATAGTACCTATAATAAGCCCTTGGTGAACAATTATTTTTTCAAGCGAATATTTATATTATTAAACTGTATACGCAGGGTGTTCGTAAGAGTATTTGTCGTTCAATATTTTATTGTTTTAAAAGAATAATGTAATGGTACCTATAATACCCACCCGTATACATTATTCAAATCTCGAAGAGGTAATCAAATTAATGTGTTTTGATTCTTGAATTATAGTCAATGGGGGAGATTTAATACCGCATGTTCGTGTAAATTAAATGTTTATTAGTTATTAAATGTTATAATATTTTGCAATATGTACAATGAAATTACATAATTTTGTTTAGTAATATATTAAAGCATTTCTATATCATTATGTAATATGTATAAACACAAACAATACATAAATATTGATTGATGACGGTTTAAGTTAATAGTGTAACTTGAAAATTAACAAAAATACTGAAATGTTGAAAATGATTATTTCAAGAAACACTTAACTAAATAAGTAAGTTTGACTAATAAAATATTGAGTATGGAACTATTAGACGAATGATTAAAGTTGTCTAAAAACACAATATGGGATATATTTAAAAATAGATATAAAATAACTTGATCAGCAGTCAGTCAAAGAAAATAAAAATAAAATTATATGTTTACTTAATAAATATAAAACTATTCGTGTTTTAAATACTAAAATACGACCAATACCTATATATTATTTAAACAAAAATAAATGTATGTAAACAACTGTAAACAATTTAAAAATAATCACATATTAAATTTTGCTTCTTCGTATCATTAAATAGTTTCTTGCTATCTTATAAAATATAAAAGTCAATTTCTAAAATTAATCTCTTTTCCTGATTTTGATATGAGTTAAGCGATTAAATTATATTTTATTATATTTATACGCAAAATAATATATGATGTCAATACTTAAATAGTGTTCTTGAAAATCATATGCAGGTAAAACACGTCAGTCTATAATTTAATGAAGACAATCGATTATTATTATTTTCTTTATGGTGAACATCGTGATATCCGGAGGAACTATTCTTTACCATAGGCAAAAATAATGCAAATTCGATTTATTAAATAGGTACCATTTATATATATCAAAAGTATTCTTGGTTATTGGATAAGTGACGTGATAAATCGATTAAGTTTAGTGTTTGAAAAAGATATCTACGCACTCAGAGAAAATTAATATAATTTCCTGGTTGATTATAGTAGACTTTGTCACGTCAATTGCAAAAAAAAAACAAATGAAAAAATCAAATAAACAAAAAAAACCAACAAAACTCAGTGATCTATTCAACAAAAATAATCGATCACGTTAACGCAAAAACACACTCGCGCAATCGTATTATTGAGTTACCAATGTGAGAAATGTGTATAGTAGCAAATAACTAAGTATCTTACCAATTAACCAACCTTTTCGGTTCATGTGTTGAATACATACTACACATCATACATAACGAAATTATATTTAATTACAAAATGTATTTATTACAATAAAGTCAATTTTATATATATATTTTTTCCATTGTAATTATTATAGACATTATATAGTAATGATTTCGCCAAATTTTTTATACACGAGACTACGAAAAAAGAACTACTGTAATCAATACATATTAATAGTTAATTATATAATTAGATTTCTTTTAACACGCATTGTGAATTTTTAAAGTTTAGATTGTTTTTAAGACGTTTTAAATTAATCAATTTTTAAATTTGATGGCTCTGAAAATGTTCTGTTGAATTTACAATTTTTAATTAATTTTTTTTATTTATTTTTTTTGTACGTGTAGAGTTGGCATAATATTTGACTTTGTTACAATAAATTTAGATGTAATAATTTATATAAATACTTTAACATTAAATTGCCTTTTTTTTTTAAGTTGTTGGCACTCTAAAATTAAGTGGCAATTGAAAATCTAAGTTTATCTAAGTTTCTGAAAAATTCCTCACCGCTTTTATTCTATACAAACACACGTGTATTTTTTCAAATAGAATAATGATTTTTTTTTACTGCGAAAACGATTACCACGGTTATCAATAATTCGTCGTTTTAGCTTGCAACATACTCATGGCTGATATTAGTGAAGTGCACACGTTGAGAAATTACGGAAAACCAGTAAACTGCAGTTTGACGATGTTGTACCCGGCCCAAGTGAAAATATTGGCATTGGGTGTTGGTCTCGGACATGAACAAAAAAGGACACTAACGGAACGCGAAACCGGCACGATTCATAAGGTATATAAAATATATTATAATGTAATCATCATTATGCCAATACATATGACTCATTTATACGTGTTTACTGTTATATTACATGTCGACGTTTTTTGCATAAAAGGAGCAGACTCCTAAACTATAAATGTATATATAATATTATAAGCAGTTATATATATATATATATAAATTAATATAATTATTAATAACGTATCATAAATAGCATAATAAAGCATGTTACTGTAATTTTTGACGATATTAAAATGAAATAATTAACAGTGTGATAAACGAGGGCTGCCGGATTTTGTTCAAGTCGGCGGCGGAGACGGTTTAGCCCAGTTGTCTATGATTGATTCAATTTGCGGCACAAACTCCGAACCAGGTCAGTAAGACAACACAACTTATTGTCATTAAACTTAATATTATTATAAAAATTAATATATTTTATTGCACAATACAATGACGGGTAACACTGGAATCGATTTGGTACTCATTATGTATAAAACAAATTGTACACATATTGTTTCGTAGTCTCGTAGTTTTTAATTGAATCGTGTCTACAATATTATTTAATAAATAGTGGATTCGTAACAGCAACTAAGGTTAAAATCCTGGAGTGGGGCTTTAGTTTTAATAAAAATTAATGTGAACTGTATAATGTTTAAAACTATAATAAATCATTGAAAAATTAAATAGTGAACGAGTGAAGAAAAAAATATCATTTCAATTTCGCAATCTATAGGTACTTATATGTACCAAAATTGCCTATATCAGCAGCCGTGCCAGAATTTTATGATTCGTATTATTAGTATAATATTACAAGTAATACAAGTATTGTGTAACGCTAATTTTTTTCTATAGAAAACGCCGTGGAGACAATTATGTGTGGAGTGACCACAGTGAGACTTGTTTCAAGTGGACAATTTCACAATGCCGTCACAGTGGCTGTGACACCACCCGACGTCGAAGCTACGCCGTCATTAGTGTGCGAGCAGTAAAAGCAGTCGTGTAACGTAACAAGCAAACGAATAAAAAAAATTACTCAGAAACCCCTTACCACCGATAAAATACATATTATAATAATAATTAATTATTTTTTTTCGCCTTTATAACATGTCTCTAATATCCGATAGAAAATATTATGAAACGTATAATGTAATTAGCGTTCAAAATTTTTCTTTTTTTCGTTTTGTATATTCATACTTAATATATACATTTACACATCAAACATTTACATTAATACATACATACATACATACATACATACATACATACATACATAACATACATATAGCGGCGTGGTACTTGTATTTAAATCTAATATTCACTCCTATATATTTACACTTCCTAACCTTTTTTTTTATCTTAAATAATGTCTATCTATTATAAATTAATACCTTTATACTATCATCACCGATTACGTCTTTTTTTAAATTTAGAAAGATGCTATTCAAATTTATAATATTCTTTTACGCCATGCCACTACTGAAAACATACCCATAGAAACTAATTATACATTGTAATACTGTAGACATGTGAATATAAACTCTTGATCATAGCTAATAATTGATTGATCGATGATAGCATAATATAAGTTTAATAATTTAATATTATGTATAATACAATATTATGTAATATTATTATTGATATCGACATAATTATGTTTGCATATTATTATTGATATCGATGTAATCATGTTTGCTGTGTACTTGAAACAAATATATCGTAATATATGTATACAAAGATGCGGGAACCAAGAATTATAATATGTAATCATATATACAGTTATCTTTTTTAGGATAGTGCACTCATTGTCCAAACCAAAATATTTAAATTGTACTCGGACTCAGAAATGGTAATGTTTGGATTGCATTTTACTCGATTTTTTTAATAGAATAATAGAATATATTATACACGTTGATTGTAATTAAAAATTGTTCGATCTAAGTAGATTAAATTATTTAAAAATGAAAGTAAAGAACGAGGGCGAACCCAATAAACTATAGATTTTACAATTATTACAAATAAACATTTTAAAACAAGAATTATTTTGATTATAATTTATAGTTTCTGAAAACAACTACTTATTATTATAACATTATTTATAAGTTTTTAAAATATAATTTATTTTAATTTTATTATTTTTAATTGTAACTATAAAAAATTAATACAATAAAAATAATAAATTTTACATTCTTTCATCGATAAATCATTAGTAAATAAGTTTTTTTAATGATCAGATCGAGGGAAATTTGAACATAACTTTTTTTAACTTGAGTGCAATTTGAACGCTACCTACTTTAAAACCGAGTGCAATTTGCCTATACGCAGTTTAACACTCATAACTCACGAATAAAATTTACCTTAATCTGTATTAAACTGGCCAATTTAAAAAATATACCTACTATATTTAAATTTATATTTATTTTATATATAGAAAGTATTAATACAAATAACGTTCGAGTTTTAATAATACATAATAATTCACATTATCCAATTTAATTTTATTTTTTTGTCAATTTTATCCGTTATTATTCAAACAGGAGACATGGTTAACAATTAGAAATAAGTAAAATAGGTAATTGTTCTGCTGTACAGTAACCAGTAGATGTTGATATCTCGTAATTAAATAAGTCACTGTAAGTTTTATGATTAAATTCAATGACAAATTATTGTATACAAAAGCATTCTAAGCGAATACAGTTTGTCAGTCTATGTAATTTTTTTCCTTTATTGTTAGGAATACCATATTTACCTTATAGGTATAATAAGAGTATTAGCTAAAATAGAAAAAATTAAATACATGAATAATCTTGATAAAAGTAGCCACCCAGTGATGATATTTTTAAGTGTATGTATTAAATCGATATATATATATATATTTTTTCTTAGATTAGGTTAAAAGATCTCTACACTGATTGCGTTTTAACTGTTTTGGAGGATTACTGTTAAGAACCCCTACATATTATTGTAATATTATAAATGCATTATTTTAGTAAAGTATATAAGATATTACGCATGTATTTGTGAATGTGGCATTTCCACGAACCGATCGCTCAGTGGGGACCATACCTTAAAAATGTGCTTATTCAACTCTTTGGTGACTTGCTCGGGTCTTGGCTGGGTGACGTAGGCAGTGGTATTATTTCACAAGTGTCTGTGAGCGGAACCTTTTTGGCAGAGCATATTTTAAGTCTTAATACATTTTACTTCTATTAAGTAACTAGGTATTTATTCTTCTCCGTTTTAACCCGTATCGTTATTTTATTATATTTAAATATAATAAAGTTGTGCAGTGTTCTAAGAGCGCGTACAACATTATCATGAAAAATATTTGTTGAAAGAGCCTAAATTATGGGTGTTGGAATGAGATGCTAGACGATTGTGGAGTCTTATATAATATAACATTGCTTCTTTTTTTACAGTTTTAATTTTTAAATTCACGTGGAGGGCATGATTTAGTACATATGAGGGAGAATTCGATAATTTGCTTAATGTAATCTATTTTAAGGTCCAAATTCGATTTACATTTGATTTTTTAGTATTTCACCAAAGTCGGAGACCATAAGTCCAAATGTGTTTGATGAAGGATTTATAAATTAGTAGTTTCATATTTAGATTTGTGTTTTAAACTAGTAAAGTTTTATGCATACAAAGTCGCAGATTTAGTTAAAGTATTTTTGCACACGTATGATGAGCCCAGGTGAGTAGTCGATCAAGGGTTAACCCAAGATATTTTACAATCAGAGTAGATAGAATTTGAGTACCGTAGAGAGTGACGGTTGGACAATGTCCGAGCTTAAGAGTAAAAGTTTTATAATTTGATTTAGTTTAATTGACCTTAATCCTCCATTTATTATACCAAGTCTCCATAAGGGAAAGATGATTTTGAAGGTTTAGCAATGCGACAGTAGGGTCTTTGTTTGTAGATATAATAACTTAATCATCAGCATAATCTATCACTAATATGTTGGGCGTACTTGGTAAGTCTATATTATTAAGTATATTTTATGTATTTATATTGATATATCACTGTAATTTATTTTATTAATAGTAATATGGTAAGTTAAATTATTTTTTTCAAAAGTAATGCATTTATTATCTATATACAATAACACTTCTCTATAATGGATCCTCTATTAGACGGAATCCTTCTTATAACGGAAAATGTCAATAGTACCGGTTTAAATTATTTACCTATCTATAACGAGAAAAATTGTTGGTCCTTAGATTCCGTTATAAAAAAGTTATTGTATATATAAATGAAATGCTGAAATGCTGTTTGTTGGTAAACACATAATTTGAAAACCGATAGATCGATCAGGCACACAAAAAAAATGTTTGTAATAGTCCGAATAATGTTTTTACTTAAACAAAAATTAAACAAGTTTACCGGAAAAGAGCAAAAAAAAAAAAAAAAATATGGAAAAACTGAGTGCTTTTTTTGTTGGGAATTTTGAATGAATTCCCGGTCAATGCGTGTATAACATTTCCCGGATCAGCTGTAAAATATAATAGTTCTTTATTGGGGAAACAACTTTTTCTGGGTTAAATTATATTATTATTATAATAATATAATAAATTTACATCATATATTATTGTTGTTAAATTTTGAGTCAATTCCTACCAACTAATCGTAGAACTATGTGAATAAGTTTGTAGTATACGGTAATAATATACATACAAGTTTCAATACTATACGAATAATATTTTTGAATTAAAAAAAAATAAGGCAATTGATTTTGTCTGAAACTTATAGGTACCCCTCCAAATTTAATGCAGAAATCGTCAGTTATTGTTGTTAATAATTACTATAAAAAATATATTACTCTTGTTTCAAACACGATAAATTTGATAAATTATTAAAATATTCAAAATACAAGTTTATATCTTTCTACTAGAATCATTGAAAAAAAATTTATCCCAAGAATATTAACAATATTTTATAACAAGTTCGACCAACCATACTATGGAAATTCAATTAAATTAAATTACGTTTAACACAAATTACTTCATAAATAGTTCTTCCTGATAGCTTTTTTATATTTATTTTTCAATCTCTTGTGATATTTTATGTTATATCTATGATTTTCAAAGTTTAAATAACAGTAGATGTGTACAAAAATATAATGTATATTATTAATTTTTCTATTAAAAATAGTCTCAAATATCTTTTTTTAAATTTACCATATTAAGAAATTTATTTTCATCAAATCATTGTGATTTTTTATTATCGATTTACATTATAGATGGATAATATAAATTTAAAAAATAATTTATTCATTTATTTTAATATTTTACCAAATTTTACATTTTTTTAGCGGATTCATAGGAGATCCAATTGGACAACGAAAAGCTTTGGAAAATTCGTTAGAATTTGATAAGGTTCCTAATACTCGAATTTTACCCGGGCTATGGACGTCAGTCAATAAATCGTTTAATAATGTCTGTTCAGTTGTCGATTCACACCATATCTGTAAATTTATTTAAATTAAATTTTAAATTTAAAAAACAGAGTATTTAAAAGGCATTGATATTAAACGTATGAATGTTGCATTAACTTGTATGCCAATACAACTGATATCGTTATTAACCGTAGCATCGTTATATAATTTTACTCTTTTGTTTAAATGTTAGTTTAGTTTATCGCTCAGAAGTTCCTGAGCGAGAGATAACAAATATTTATCTCTCCGTTATAAAAGTGTATGTTTAGTGTAGATACGAATTTTGTACCCATATGTTTAATATCAATGAAAATAGACGACATCTTACACTAGCAAATCCTATGAAAAACAATTGTTCAGCCGACAAATCCTCTAATCCGGGTAGCCTGTTTTCTACTCCATGTTTCGAAACGTACTTTTGGTATGCCATATAAGCATGACTTAAACCACCTATATCTGCAATATTTTCATTTTGAGTCATTTGGCCATTTATCTAAAAAAAAGAAATAATGTTATTCATAGTGTTTTAATTAATATAATGTAGGAGCTTTTAAATTTTAAATAACCAGGAAAAACGTAAATATCTAAGAGAGTGTAAAGAAATTTCAACCATTTAGACTGCATTTACAAATAATAAGAGTTATTATTATTTTGACGTTCTTAATTAAATATTATTTAATGAAAGAACCATATTTATTTTAGTTCAACCTTCAATAAATTCGTAAGCATTCCACGTTATGATTAGTATAAAAAAAGCTAAAAAGGATTCATGACATTATGTATAATTTAATACATAGCTAAAATTAAATTGGAGATATAATAGTTATAAATATTTGATTGAAATCAAGTTGAATATTTAATCATCTACCTTAACTTGATTACCAAGAACAGTCAAACTATAATTATTATACTGTTGGACAAAACATTCCGCTTTTATTGAAAATGTTTCCATTGTTTCTTGAGTCCACCATTGTCGTCTATTGCCATGTTTATCATACATTCTGCCTAATTATAAAAAACAAAACCTCATTTTCCTGTGAATTAATTTACATAATAAAATATATACAGACCGGAATCGTCAAATGCATGCATTATTTCGTGTCCTACAACTAAGCCCACCATACCATAATTTAGAGCCCTAAAATATTAAAAACAAAATATTTGTAAGCACGTTTAGAAGCACCAATGTATCCCATTTATAAATAAAGAGGTACTTGTTATATACTCACTGAATTCGACTTTTGTGGTAAAATGGAAGTTGTAACATTCCAGCTGGTAAAACTGAATAAAACAAGTTTATTAAATATCTAAATAACTGGTAATTATTTTTAATGATAATATTTCTACATAGTGATGTAATACAATACGGCACTGCCGTGAAAGACAGCACATTGAAATGGATAATAATCATGAATCATAAAATAAAAAATTGGATTTCTTTTTACTTATCTATAAACTAATACAGTATTTATCGACATAATTTATTGTAGATATAAAACTTCATGCACTCAACTTTGATGTTCCACATTTATTTAAGTAAATATACACTGAAACTATTATCACCATAGATATTTCTGTACCAATTTAAATAAAATATATATGATATATATATATATATATATATATATATATATTATATTTATCAAAGACAAACATCCAAAATTAAAGTATAACATCTAAATTGAATACTAATAATGCTGACTAACATGCAGATTACCATCCGTGTACAGTGTACAGCAAAATGATCGATTCAATCACCTGCATATATATGTGCTTATAAATAAGATCTAAAATCTAGTGGAATTACTTCGAGCAAAAATGTTTTAGTTTTTACCCTAAAACGCTATTCAACTATCAGAGGAATTAAGCAAATAACAATATATGTATTATATGTGTACAGTGTACACATATATTAATAAAAATAATGTTTAATATGATTTTTAAATAGATCTTATTAAAAATGATTGAACTCAAATTATTATTTTACCTATTGCGTTCGAGTAAATATCATTGTATCCGTTTACACTAACTATATCCGTTGTCCATCTGTAAAATAAACATATATGTACGTCATGTAATATTTATGAATTTATTAATGGAAATGTCTATCCTTAATAAAATCATTCGTCACATCAATTGAAAAAGTGTATACACTAAACTATAATTTGTCTATAAATATTATGAACAAATAAACGGGCACAGTATTATATTATATCTTTGTCAGTAAGTTAACATTTCAATATATGCTAAATACATTTATTATCATTTATTACTATAATTTGGATAATATTCAAACCTTTAACCCACATTTTGTACTTCAAAACTGAAACCAAAAACACCAATTTACAAAACAATGCTTACTCAGAATGATTGTGAACACTGTTTAATTTTGAAAATTTTTTTAAGTTTGATTCATTTTGTAGTATCTCCAAGTTCATCAAATAACTCTCTGTCATATTTACCTAAAACAGACAGTATTCGTCCAATATAATTATCACAAGTACATAAACCACAATTGATTTTTTGATTTTAATAATCATAACCATTATCTTCTTGAAGAATAAATAAAAATAGTAATAAATCGTAAATTTGAAATTTTGTGGTATTTATAAGATATAGTATTAACTATATCATATAAAAAATTCATTGTATTCATTTTATACGAAGGGTTTAGGTATAGGTTTGGAAAGGTATAATATATTTTTAATAATGCAAATTAAAATATTATTAATACCTTTGTATTAGTTTAATATGCTTACGATTTTTAGTTTATTTTGTGGATAAGAAGTGTCATTATGGAACCAATCAGGGTATGCGATAAACTTGTGCATTGACTGCAATTTATCGATAGCAGATTGACGAGTAATCGAATCCATCCATACTATGTTTTCCAATCGTTCCATATAAGCCTCTTGTATGTTATTAACCATTTCTGTAGCCTGTGAATTTTAATTACAACGTGAAATTTAAACTCTAATTAGCAGTATAACATAATAATGTTATCATATCAAGTAGATTTAAAATGTGTTTTAAGTTATTATGCCTTACCATGTATTTCGTAGACTCGTCGAAGTACTTAGTGACGTATTTATATCCAACATTAAATGAAAAATATGAACTGGTAATTGATACACAATCCACCCACCTACATAACGTCGATTAATACAAATTAACGAATAACGAAGTAACACGAGTTTATTATTAAGTATTAACTAGAGCATACCTGTACTAAATTTTAATACACCAAATGCCTACTTATTTTTCACTTGTTTGTAGAAAAAAATGATATTTAATGCTAAAAGATTATGATTTATCTTTAATCTTTTTATATATTTTTAACTAATCGGAACACTTATTATTGTAAATAATTTATTATCAACATGATATTATAATATCATAGGATGTATAATAATATAAATTATTATTTTATTGAGATTCAAGTTAGTTAATAAAACATCTTTATTATTATTATTTTGCGCGCTGGACCCATTTATACATTAACATGTACAGTTTGGTAGTTACGTATTTACAGTAAAATATTATAAATATATTATTATTTCTATATTACCTAGAAATTTCTTTAACATCTCCAGTAAATACTACATTAAAGTCTTGAACGAGATTTTTCAAATCTTCTTTGATATCAGATAACACAGATCTTAAAAAGCACCACGACATATAATTTACTACAATAACATAAAACTAATTGTATTAATATTTAATATAAAATTTCACAGTGCATTTATAAATGTGTTATGTTATACACTATGTAATAACATACTTAAAATTCGTTTTGGGGTTTTTTCCAATAACCGTACAAGATCTTTTATATAGTTCTCTTCTTTTACGAATATTTTTTCTGACTTTTTTAGAAGTACATCAGTGCCTTTAAATAGAAGCCGAAACATTTTTAACCAATCCACCTGTTAAAAGTATTGTATATTATGTATACGATATAAGTACACAAACACGTGTAAGAATAACAGATCAAATTGTGTGGAAGTATTTTTAATTTATAACTACCTGGAACGTATCCGATACGTTGTTTAAATCTTTTTGAAGTTCGTCTATTGTCATTATTCGATTCTTTAATACCTTTTCACTTTTTTTCATTTCTCCGGTGTTTTGTATCTATTTGTATAAAGTATAATTTCGAACATACAATTTATTTATTGCAAAATATTTTAAGCACTTACTTTGGCCAATTGCATTTCAAATTTAATTATTTCGCCAGCGATTTCGTCTCCGAAATGTCTACTTCGAGTCAATCTAGAACCAAATTCTTCGTACAACAAAAATACCGTACCGGCGATAAGTTTTGAATAAGCATTCATTTGAGTCTTGTATCGATCTGGGTTCATAAACATTGATCTCGGTAACATTAAGTCTGGCTGACCTATCTATATATTAAAATTTTATATATTGTTACGTATACTGATTAAAATGATTGCGAACACACCACACCCATTTACCATTAAAATATATTGACTGGTATTTAAATAATTAATTGATATGCCAGTATCTAAAATTGTTGACACTTTCCAGTTTTTTTCCATATAAATATACATTTTTATCCAATCTAAAGATTGTAACTTATCGCTATAGTCATTTTGTCCGATTGGCCATCCACCAAATAATGAGACAATCGATTTTAAGTATTCAATATTCATTTTGTTACTAACTATGGAAATTATTAAAATTTAATATTAAATACCAATATCTCGTGTTTGTTAAAAGTTTTAAAATTTACCAGAATTTAAACAACTTTTATAGAACTTTTGCGCTGGATCTAAAATCTTATCAGGATTGTTATCTTCTAAAATTTCTAAAATATATGATTATACAATTTAGAACTAAATAAAAAGAATATTTATATTATTAACGTTTTTCTATTCAAATTAAAGTTTTTTATTCTAAATATATTATAAACTAAACATACATTGTTAGGTATACGTTTGTTTGTATAACCTTATTAGAATTTAGAAATAATGTACTAACTTTAACCTTAATAGAGTATATATTAATTTTTTAAATACCTTTTAAATTATTTGTTATACTTTTTTCTGCCTCTTTATATTGATACCAAGATACCTTAGTGGCTTTAACTTGATGATCTCTTACCCACAAACCACATGTAAACTCATAGAAATCCTCACAAGGATCAACTGATCTATTCATACTTTTCAACAGATATTCTATAACAGTAATGAATCACAATACAATTTTTTAAAGCTTATAGTAATATTATTTTGTTTATTAATTAACTTTACATTTTTTTTTAATTATTACATAATATGGCACATCGTTATTTCTACAAGGCCTAATAAATCAATAAATAAATACAAAAATATTCTGAGGAAAGTTTACCTAAACAATAATAATATATTATTATACACTAAAATAGCTGTTTAAATAAATTTACCTGCTGTGTGGCATTGTATCGTTGAGCATCTTTGCTCTTTTAGATCGTCTTCAATTGAAAATACATCTTTCAAAAAATCATTTGCAGACCGGCAATGTAATCTCTCAATTATCAAAATAATTAAAAAAACTATTAACTTCATTTTTTTTTCTTTTGTTATATTAAAATATAAATATTTGTTTTAGAAGCTCTACATGTTAAATTCTATTAACAACTGCAGATTTGTATTTTATTTATAATGAAACAAGTGGGTGTCTTTCACAGGAAATTGATTTTGATATAACTAAGTAGGACAATGTCCAGTCGTGTTTATAAATATATTGATAGCGAACATTATTATTAGAGCAATATACTTTTAATATAATCATTTGTCTCTATTCATCAAGTAAATTATATAGTTATACGTCCAAATCTAATTAAAAACAAGTATTTTTTTTTCATAATAGGAAAATTGAATTGTATTGCATCATACATATTTGTAACCTGTCACAAATAACGTATAATACTAATTAGTAATTCGTTTTTGAGCATTTAACATTATTAATTTGTTCATTTACCAACATTTGGACGAATATCACGTTTAAACTAAACTTAATTTATTTATTTTTTTTGTTTTTCATATTTTTTTTCCAAACAGTCCAAATTGGATTAAATTACAATTGCTAATCTACTATTACAAATATAACTAAGAATAACAGAAAATAAATTAGTATACTGTAATATTGACATACTTATTGATAAATTGTTATGTCTATTTTCAATCATAATATCTCGAATCTCTCTTTAGTCATAAATAGTTTCATTTCGGTGGTTCGATAGTCAAGAGAAAATTTTAAACTTCATTTTAACATGGGCAGAAATCGGATGGAAATATAAAATTTAAAAACAAAAGACAAATATTCGTAAATGACAGCACCATCTAGCGACAAAGATCTAGATGATTATTTATAGCTCATTTAATAAACTTATATAGTTTATTATAGTTTTAACCTATTGATATCATAATCGACTGGAGATGGCCAACATGAATATGTTAAGAGCCACATTAATAAATACATTGATACCAAGAGCCAATATTTTTATGAATACATATAGTTTGTATAATTTGATCAACTTTTATGAATGTATATAAAAGACATTAAAATTCTTAATAGTTATGAGTAAATTTTGATTTAATAAACAAGATGCGAGTCACGCCTAACTATTACGAGAGCCGTAAATTGCTCATGTAATAAACTATTATAAACAGGGTTCAAGACTTTAACATTTTCATATACATCATAGATGCAGTAAATAATTTATAACAGATCGAAATCGTTTTAATTGTTTTGTTACATTAAATAGATTATTATTTTTTTAAATTCTATCGCTGTTTAAAATATATATAGAAAAAAAAACAACAAACAATTTTGGTTTTCATATATTTATTTAATAAACATTAAATATGCTATTTTTTTCTCCAAAAATTGGAAAGTAAAATATAATTAGCATGCATATATCAACCAGTACACAATCATAAATTAACGATCTTCAATGTCTTATGTACGAGACAAAGTAACGCGATGTTGTTTAACGAAAACAAAACAAATTCCGTTTCGAATAATTTCGCTTATAAAGGAATGACCTAAGGCACTTAATTATCAAAAGCCTAAACTTGTAGCATGTTGCATAACAAAATAGTAATACAATATATTGTAATTAATAATCATAAATAAATATATATATATATATACTATACATACAAACCATGTATATAATATTTATATACTTATTTATTTATATATAAACAGACATAATATTATATTCTTGCACAAATTAAGCCAAACCAGATAAGGGAATGGGGGTGATGATATTGTTACATTATAAATATTGTATATATAAGTATCTATGTATATGTAAAAAAAAATGAATATAATAGTAAACGTTAAAATATCCTTGGCTTAATACTGATTTTTTAAGTGTTGATATAATTTAGTTAGTGCATTTATAGTATTACAATATAGGTTGGTAATATAATTTAAAATCGGTTAAAACCTATCAGACCATATTAGAACAATGACTTTTAAAAATTTCATGTATCACGTATGTATAAATTTATTATTGACTATTTTCTTTATGTGTGAGTAAACTGCTAAACACAGTATTCGACTTCAAATTATATTAATAACTCAACAATATTTATTATTACGTCTAATCAATTTTTAATAACTACATAATTAATAAGATAGAAATATTGTTATCAAATAACAATAATAATAGGCAACTAAAAAAAAAAAATAATATAACATATTTTCTAAATATTTAACAGAATAAAAATGGCCGTACATGTATTTTTACTAATAATATTATCCTAGCTTACACATCAATCATGCCAGAAGTTGTGTTTATTGATGCATAATGTACAACAAATTTTGTTTTAAAATAACATTTGTAACAACTGTGCACTAAAATCTTTATAACTATAACGAGTATAGCTTGACAAATCTGTAAAAGTGAATACAACATCAAGACATCACATTTTTTAAATATAAATTAATTTTCAAAGTAGGTAAACATATCCATTTATTTTAGAACAATATTATGGATACGAGGAGGGGAAATTATATTATTAATATTTACTTTTTAAAAATTAAACATTTGCATATCTTAAAAAATATCAATGATAATATTGTTTTAGAAAAAATAATGTTTTATAAAAACGCTGTATACATTTGGAACACCCTAAACCAATTATTAAATGTTTCATAACAAATTAAATTTCTATATAATAACACAACAGTAATATCCAGGCAGCCTCATTCTATGCACATTTAAATATCACCCAAACAATTTAAACTAATAATGTTTTGTTTTTATTTTTATATAAACTTTTATATATTAGCTACATATTATTAAAGTTAAACTAAAATTGTAATATCATGTTTTTAAGTATAAGCACCAAATTCAGACAGTACCGTTGTTATCGGCTACTATTATTACTATTTGTTATCTTATGTACTACTTATGATAAATTAAACACTAAGTATTCTAAATTATAATACCTATTAAATATACCTAAATTTTTGGTCAATTGAACCATTTCAGAATCTAAATTAAAAATCAATAAGTTTTATGTATTTTGTGTATATACTATTACTATATGAAAATTTGAAATAAATAGTTGAGCGTTACTGAGATTGCTAATATCTAGTAAATCTCAATACAATTAAGTAATTTTTTTTCTTATAATACAAATTAATGAATTTTAGTGGAACTTTACAACCTCATCCTCCAGAATATTAATATACTCAAATAACGAATAATTATCTATATAGCAAATCCAATAGTAGTAAATTTGAAAAATTGATGTTGGGAGTATTAGGGAAAAGTAGTAATTCCAAATTTATTATATTTTCAAATAAAATTGATTTGATCTCTGTAATACACAAGTAATAAATTGTAACTTAAAGGTAGTAAATATTATAAAAATAACAGTGTTATGTTATAATATTGTTGACTGTCAATGAAATATTTCATTACTTTATAATTAGATCAAAGATACTGAACCCATCCATATCCATTTAAACATTCAAATCAAAGATAACAATATTTCTTTTATGGTTACTATATATATATTTAATTTTTATGCCATTTTAAACTTGATTGTTAACGACAAAAATATTTTATTTTAATGATAACGATTAACAATTTTTATAATGAACTTATTAACAAATTACTCCTGAAGAGGAGATCCAAAAAGCAGTCTCATAATTACACCAAATTTCCATGGTTTATAAAAATGAAAGAAAAATTTGCATTATATGAATAATGAAATGACCTAAAAATAATCATTTAAAAAGAATTTAAATGCAAATTTTTCTTTTCTTATAGCATTGAAAACTTAACTTAGAATGAGATATATTAAAAAAGACTATTCAAAGAAGTGATTAATTTGTTAATTTTTAATGTATGCCTGAGGAACTGTACAAAGGGCCTAATTTTCAAGAGGTCGGCCATTGTATGTGAATTTCTCATGCCCTGTAAGTAGTGTCCTTATCGTATTACATTTTTTTGTACAGGTTTTATCGTAAATAATAATTACAATGTATAATATATTGTTTTAAATATAATGACCTTGTCTAAATAATTATTGAGTTAAACAACATATGCCACTGGATATAAGTCCGCTTTGTCGTTGATCGTGAGATGAAGAACCAGCAACCCTTGACCCGTCACTACGAGACAGCGCAGGGTAAGGGTTGCCTTGCACGTTTTTTGGACTAGTCGTACTTAAGTGTTCTTCGAAATCGTCGTATTCGCTGAGTTCACCGTCATCAGTGCCTGAATCATCTAAACATGGAGATAACATCAAACCACCCTGATCATTTAGCCATTTTGTCACGGCTTCTGTAATCGGTCCCGGGATAGCTGTATTGATAGGGGATGTCAATTCTTGTTTTCCCACTTCGTCCTGTCGAATTTCGTTTTCCGTATCAGAATTGCCGGTATTCACCGCCGTCGCAAATGTTTCCTCTTCCACGGACTCACACGAATCAAGTGATTGTGTTTTGGTGAATTTAAATTGAATATTGTCTGTTGTAGACCTGGGAGTGCACTCTAACGAACAGAATTCTTCTTCCTGTATCCACTCTGTCTCCGGGCTGATTGATAACTGAATAATTTCTTCTGAAATGTTTTCTATTTCCGGTTTTGATTGCTCTTCTTTAAGTGATTTTGTAGTTTCTAATTTTTCATGTTCTGATCTAGATTTGTTCTTTTTGGCGTTTAATTTTTTTATAATGGCTGGTTCTTTAGCAATTTTCGACGATTTCTTACTTCCTTCGTGTTGGTTTTTCGGCAAGTCTTTACTCTTCGTCTTAATAACTGATTCTGCAGTAGTTTTTTCTCGTTGTTTGCTCTTCTTATTTCTACTTTTTTTAGTTATTGGCTGTCCACTGTTGCCATTAACAGCTTGTGGTTTTTCGTGTTTATTATCTGCAGAACCTTTGACCATTACTTCACTGTTTGGAGAGCTAATGCCTGAGTCAGAGTTTTCTGCTGAATAGCTAGGAACCGGTTCGGCATCCGGTTGGTCATCGGTAATCTCTGCTGTTTCAGCTTGTTCTTCTGGTATAACCTGGTAACCTATTGGGGCTAATTGTTCCGCGTATTGTGGTATTGGTTGGTAATATGTGGCCATTTGATCCGGATGATGATGAACGAGGATCGGTGTTCCGTGCAATATTTCAAATGGTGGTGGACATTCCATATGGAATGGTGGTGCGCTGTGGGACAACTGGACGGGTATGACATTCACTGGCGTTGAACCACCACTATTGTTTGTTAAAACACCCGAATCAGAGGTCTTTTCCGAGTCCAGTACGAGGTCACAACTAGCACCCGATTGACTTTTTTGTTCTTCTGAACTAGAATCTGAATACTCATCAGTTACCTAAAAATAATATATTTTTTAATAATTTCATAAATAAATGCATTAATAATTATTATTCAAATACTTGTTTAATTATTTAAATCTTAAAATCTTATTTTTACAGAAAACAAAACAATATTTTATTCTAATACTAACCTAAATATTAATATAAACCATTTTTTTTTTATGTAATTTGATAAATATTACGTATGTTACCTTTCTATATCTATTATTATCTAAGTCTATATGTATTCAGTACTAGTGTACTGAATAAAAATAGACTAAGCTAACCTAACTCTGGTAAACATAGTAAGATTTAATTCACAGATTATAAAACACTATTTTTTGTTTATATTTATTTTAATATCATTAATAAAAATATGTTTAAAATAAATATAACTAAATTTATAAGATAGTCATATTTATTAAACTTTTGTTCCATGGATTTAAATATACATGTTTTGAACTAGTCAAAGGCACTTCATTTTTCTAAATCTTTATTAAAATTATGTTTTAAACTAAATTTTCAATCCAATTTTTTATTTAGTATTTGAACGATGTTACAATATTCATCATATTCATATTATGGTATAAAATATAAATAATCGCTATTTGATACCGAATACTGTGTTCTCGTAGCATAGATTTATTTTTAAACCACATTATTGACCTTTTACCTTTAATTCTTTTGTATTTGAATAGTGTTGGTGATTGCCAGAGTAACTAATTCCTTTTTTATTTTTTTATTTTTGAAATGTCAATTGTGAGTTATTTCCACGTCACTTGTTTCTAGTGGAATGTCAATTTACTTTTATTTTTAAATAATATAATTTAACCAAACATTATTAATAAATTAAAATGTTTAAAATAGCTTAGTAAGAGTGTGCAAGAAAAACAATCAACCAATTTCATTACATTTTTAAAAGAAATCTATATGTTCATTATAAATATGATTTAACTAAATATATATATCAGATATTCAAATCTAACTGATTTTACATGAGTTAGTTTCTGACTATTTTTTCTAAGTTAAGTTTTGTGTAAAGATACTTACGTCTCCTCGCTTTCTACGCTTCTTTTTCTTACGCCGTTTTCCATTGGTGTAATCACAACTAATTGAAGGTGAAGGAGGAGACTGTGACTGTGGAACTTGAATGCTTACACCTATAATTAATAATAAATTCTCCTATATTAATATATAATTTACAAATTTAGGTTAAATTAATTTTTATTTTATTCAATTTTTATTTCTTTTAAACTTTTCCCTCTAATTGTCTAATTAAATCAAAAAGCAAATTATTATATTTTGTTTAATAAAAATAAATGCTTTAAAATTATTTAAACGTTTAAAAATAAATTACCCTATTTGCGACTTCTTCACGATGATTAAATATAAATAATATATTCAATACCTATGTACAGCATTTGGGTGGTAATGTAGTAGGCATGTATATATGTAAGGATGTAATTCATTTTAAATTTTTTTTTAATTCCTCACCACATGAAAATCGATTAATACATAGAACACTAGATAAAAAATAATTCTATTCAATCGAATAAAGTAAACAGGTGTCGAATGTTCTTTGCATTTTCAATCTATTCAAATGTATTTATACATATTATTTTTATATTATAATATACAATTTCGTGTAAACAATAAAAAGGCAAAGTATCTTATAATTATTAAGTGTGATGTAATATAATAATACAAAATACTAAAACAGAGATTATAAATTGTCAGCGTTGGTAAAATTTAGAAATCGTAATTAACTCATTAATAACACAAATAAAAAATCATTTATCGTTACAGTGATTTTCAACTAGTAAATTATTTTTATATATGTGTACGTGTACAGATTCACCTTCCCTCAAGCTAGAAAAAAATGTTAGTTATAAAAATAGTAATTTGAAATTATGCCTTTTGGCTCCATTCCACTACATCACATAGGATAAAGAACAATAAGACTGGTTAAAAAACACGGTGTTCATTTTATCCGACGTTCATAAATATGAATAAAATAAACTCAGGCTGAAACGGGAAAACTTGGCGTCGAGTTCAAACAGGAAATAATGAGAAGAATAGACACGTTGTCTATGTCATGATGTCGGGAGCTATGATATTGATTGGTAACATTCATCACCTAATAATATTACGGCTGTGTGCTAATCGTCGGGATGTAAGTTATGTACCAGCATATTTTCTGGCTATCAAAGCCAAAGTTAAATTAGACGTATGGAATGTTTGGCAATGACTTGTACGTAATCTAAATGGACATGAACTATAAGTTAATAATATTCAGGTCATCGTCATCGCCGATCGTAGTGTGTTTCGTTGATAAGTACTTGATAATATGATTATTGCCTAATACCATTTACTTGCTTTCGAAAATGATAAACATCTTACATCCCAGACAGATAATTAACATCTGTGTACTATATTCACCTGATATAATAAAAACAATTTTGAAAGATTTTACATCAAATAAGTTATAATTGTATACAAATAGTAATGGAATATAATAATTATATAACTATTACAAGCGCATCGCGAATTAATTATATTATATTATAATATGATATTCGCTTATTAGCTTATTATCTGCACTTCTTGTTATTTATTTATATATTTTTTATTCGTTAGACTTTTTCCCATAAATAGGTGATAACCAGAAATATTTTTTACAGGTTTTGGTTACCCACCATTATAATTGTACAGAGGAGTGCCAAACATATATCCAGGGTACATATTATACGGCTGCGATGACTGATATAAATTCTGCTGATCGTCCAGACTCGATTCCTGGGCACCATTGCCCACTTCTGAACCTTGAGCACTGCCGTTCTATGATAAATTAAAAAATAATTTTAATATTGAAGACCAAAAAACGTATAAATTAAGGATGATTTTCCATCTATACATTTTTGCGCACTAGCCTCGCGTCGATCATATAAATCATAAAAATGTAAAATATCGCTATTCGGAAGACTTACGGTGGCCAAAAGTCAAAGACCGATAACAAGATTGAAATATAATAGATTTTTACCTGCTGAGCATCGGCAGTCATTGATCTCTTATGATGTCTATTATTTGGCTGGTACACGGCACCCCCGGATATCCAGTCGGAAGTTACGTTCGAAGAGTTATACCAGTCGACGGGTTGCATTGGCATCGGTTGGTATGACATCGCTGCTAGCATCGGATGTCCGACCGGTGGATAGTGACCAGGTGGCGGCCCCATTAGTACAGTCATATTACCGGTATACGGATCGTAAACCTCGTATCCGCCACCTGAGCGTCCAACAAATCACGTAAGTATATTGTGTTTTGTTAGTCAAGGGCATTTTTCATTGTGTTAAAATTAAATCAAATTTAGTATCTAAATAAATGCTAATAGTTGTTAATAAAAACAATTAGACAAAAATAACCCCTCTTTAAATTGAATAACTAATGGCTATGTTTTCGTTGTTATTGTGTACCTACTATTTCATTTTAACGTTGCACTTTTTAGATACTTTATGTAATGGGAAATATATATTTATGTATAAAACGCACTTCATTTGACTCTCAAACGTAGAAAGAAAACTTGAATTCTATAAAATGATCAGTTTATTTCTTGTGAATACTTAAAAGCAGCGTTAATGTAATAGTAGTTCAATTTTCCTA
Organism: Rhopalosiphum nymphaeae; assembly: GCA_036289425.1. NCBI lineage: Eukaryota > Metazoa > Arthropoda > Insecta > Hemiptera > Aphididae > Rhopalosiphum > Rhopalosiphum nymphaeae. Next base: position 9,752,338 of record JAZAQC010000005.1, read on the forward strand.
TATTTATAATATTATATGCTAATTTAGGAGGCTTAAACACATTCTATCAAAAAATATTGAACTCCGAGTTATTTAAAATGAATAAATTTACAGCAAAAAATACAAATAAAATAGGATAATAAGTAAACACTTAAGATTGAGAAAACGATAAATAATAAGTATGCGTATACATTTCGGATAGAATGAGCTTTAAGTGTTAAATTATAAAAACAACTCTTGTGAAATTATACGGTTCCTAGTTTGGTTGCATATATAAATTGGTATTTATATTAAAATATAAAACGCTTAAAAGCATTATTAATTACATTTATACGTTGATAAATCATATAATATATCAATGATAAATGTTAATAATAGATGGTTTATTACCTATGTATAAATAATAATTGTATATCTTATATTATAGTTAAATTATATAGTATTACTATAATAAAACAAATAATAATCAATCAAAAATAAGTTTAAACGACGCTTATTTCAACATAATAAATATATGTGGTAATAAAATATTATAATTTATAGTCATTACGTACCATTAAGAATATACATCGTAGATGGGTCAACATATTCGCCGTGAGCACACAACTCGTCTAAAGGGTTGATATCAATTGAAACACCGTCTAAAACGCAAAATTATACTTATATCGATTAAAAATTCGTTCTATAAGATGATTGTTTCGATTTAATGTTACTGACCTTCATTTTCATTTAAAGCTTCAGTAATAACTGGTACACTGTTGTGCTTACGTCTTCCCAAGTAACCTTTTTTGAACAGCACGTCTTGTCTAGGCGTTGTAATCTTTGTGTATTCATCTATAGAAATAAAAATTGAATAATATTTTGGAAATACTATAGTATATGATAAATGAATATATTAAAAAATAAGTTTAATTAAAACTGTAAACTATGTATTACAAAACTACATTATTACGAAAACAATTTTTGCATATCAAATTTAAAACGTCTTGATTGATTAAATTTACGTACTTAAGCTGTTTATAAAATTAAACTATATAAGTATTGTATACATTACCATTGTATACATAAAATATAAATGAAACTCACGAATAAATATGTGAATATAAGTTATGTATTAATGTTTAAATATTTTAATTGAATGGATAAATATTATTTATTGAGAATCATAATCAATATTTCTTTATTCTAATTAAATTATAGTTATAATAACAATGTTGTAAAAAAAAATATATAAGTAATTTTTTTAGAGATTGCCTAATAATAAAATACAATTATGACATATAATACTGTTTAAAACATTATGATATGTTGTTTTGTCATCTTTCACCTATGTGATCTATAAATATATAAAGTATAAAAAAAAAACAATGTTGATAATATTACGCACATGCATTTGAAACAGTAGAATCAATAAGGGACTAGGTCATTGTCCTTAAGTGCCCCATGTACCACACCATTACCCGCAAAAATATATAAGAGCGAAATCGTGTATCATTAAAACCATTCAATAAACATTTAATGGATATCAACTCACTAAGAAATATAATATTATTAAATATACTATAACCGTCATGTTTAGCTCGTAAATTTATAATAATAATTTTAGTTGTTTCGTCCGATTTTATTTTTTTTGAAAACCATACAAACGTTTACTTATTGTGGATAAATATTTTAATAATATTTTAAGTGCTTATGAAACAAACATTGTGTTTCAAATATCTCAAAATGTAAAATATATTATTGTTACATTATGTATTATATTATAAATGTATAGATCAATATTAATAGGACGTTGGCTCTTTTACTCATAAACACGAAGAAAAATTCTAAAGTAATAACAAACTTAACAAATATATATTATGCTATTATAATAGTCATTTAAATAGTGTATTTATCTATGGATATTTTATACGACAATATACAATATATAACATATTTATATTTTATCAGATTAAAATATAAAATATACTCGTATATTACGTTGTAATTATTATATAACAGTTAGAAAATAAATATTTATAATTGCATAGATATGTAGATTGAATTTTAAAAAATAAATATTGTTTTCTATTTCTATACATTTAAAATTAGTGTGAATGATTAACAATTTAGAAAATATTTATTTTCTCATAGTTATGAAAATTATCTTAAGATTGTTTAAATAAACCATTAATAATATGTTATCTATTTTAGTTTTCAATTACTCAATAAAAATAAACTATTATATAATATTTTATGAGCAGAAATTATTATTTAAAATTTATCTCTGTAACATATGATGATATCTTGAGATTTTATTAAAACCAGTTTGATCGTCAAAGTGTGTATAATCTTGGAGATATAATAAATAAAAAAATTTCAAAATAACTTTTGATAATGTACCTTTGTGCACCTCCAAGTACGGTATCTAAAACTTGAAATGCTGTTGTAGTGGTACAATATAATCCTATCCTCTTTTCTATAAAAATATAGAATCGCTTAAATAGAATAAGAACTGTTCAAATAAATGCTTTTTAAACGGGGAATAACAAAAAGTTTTCATTTTAACACAGATACCATCTAGTACAAACTATAAAGTATAATATTTTCTAGGAATTTTGTCCCCTTGAAAGTTCAAAGAATCATGGTATAAGATATTCATGTATTCTCTGGCGTAATAACGTGGACAGAATCAATGGATTTAGAACTTTAATAAATAAACACTAATAATGAATGAATGAATGTAGTATAATATTATATTATATTAAAAACTTACTATTTTATTTATTATGTTTTTAATCATGTTGACTAATTTACGTAATTCTATCATAATATAATAAATTACATTACTGTTAGGTACATTATTAATTATTAAATTATACAAACTCTGTTAGAATTTAGATACTATTTATATAAAATTAATAAATTATTAATTTTACATTATTTTTTTTCTGTGTATTTGAAATATCCACCCATATAAATGTAGTTTCATAATTTTATGTTCTCATAATCTTATTTAAAGTTATATAATTTAACATTATTACCACTCTATATAATATAGTAATAAACATTATTTTGAATAGCTTTATTAACATCTAGTAAAAAGAAAAAAAATATTTTCTTGATATAATATTTAAGATTCTAAAATAATCGTTATAAAAAAAATATATATCAAAGGAGAGTTCATAATATATACATTTTATGTTTGCAATATAAGTTGTTTGATGCCGTCATTAAATTATCTAACACGTTACATTTTCATACCTATGAAACATGTTATTAACTCAATAATGATCATTCATATTTCATATGGAAAAAATTGGCTTGAACATCTTATTAAAATAGTCGTTTATCAAATATTTTTACATGAACTAATACGCTTTTGGTTTTTAGTATTTATTTATTTCAAATAAAGAAATATTACATAATTATAAGATAATCAAAATAATAAATAATATATAATTTTAAAATATAAAATTCACGTGGAGAAAACTTCAATTTTTTAGTAATTTTATTTTTAATTCAATTAAAATATTTAAACATTTTGTATACAGTCTCGTGTTTGTAAAATATGCGTGTACCCCTTTCGCCATATTTGTTTCTTTTAGCAAAAATAAAATACATTATTTAATAAATATGTTACCTACTAATAAAATATTCAGTATATTAAATTATGCTTTTAATGATTTAGATTTCAAGTAAAACGAGCAATATATTAATATTTATAATTATTTTTTGTACTTATTTTTTCTGTGAAAGATATTTTTGATAAAGATGCTGAATGTTTTTTAATTAGATCAAGTATCGTTTGAAGACTGAGCCTAGTTTATATCTACTATCTATATATTTATATTGGAAAAGCAATCCGTTTTCAGCAGTTTCACGAGAACGAAGAAAACAATACAAAAAAATCATTTATGAAATGTAAGCAAATGTAACCAAACTCAGCTTAACACTTAAAAAAATAATAACATTAAACATATTTATTTTTTAATGTTGTTTTGTAATGACTTCAAATTATATAAAAATAATATTTTCAAAAACTATTTAAATAGCGAGTGTCTCCTATTGAAAGAAAATAGCTCTAGCTATAAATGTGTTGTAAATAACTTTGTACCTATACCTACGATTATGTGCTAATTTTGTACGTACTAGCTTCCAAAACTTCGTCGCAACGATGATCATTACCAATGAGAGCTTTTTTTGTTCACTATGATAGGTAATATATCAGCTTTATTCTTTAATTTGCAAAACAAAAACTAGGTACCGACTAAATTCATTATCACTCCACTTTTGTATTATTATTTAAATTTATCATCGTTGCATTTTCCCACAAACAACGTCTATATAATATAGATCTGATACTATTATTCCTCCATAATTTGTACTTACTACTGGAGTAACTATTAATATTACTATACATTTATATTGTATATTGTTTTAAAATGTATAACTCCACAGCTTATTATGATGTACCTACTATTATAAACCATTAACATTCTATTTACAAACATTTTAATTAAATTATTTTTTTTTTTTAATAAAAGTAGTGAATAGAACTATCTAGTAGATGAATGTGAAAATATTTTATTTATTAATTGAAAGTCTTATTAATTAATAAAATTAATTTGAAATACACCTGTCCAAATCAAACGTAACGATTTAATGTCATAGATAATTTACATCTACCTATATTGGTGTCTAAATATTAATAAATTATATTATACATTAACTCGTTTACCTACCTAAATTATTATTTTTATTATTCTTTAATAATCATTATTATATTAAACCTATAAATAAAAAAATAGACATACAAACGATGCTTAAAACTTGAAGTTTTAAAACAAAATGTCACTAGTCGTTTATTTGCAAATGCTATAGTATTAAATTATAATCTACGTATTTATGAATAATATATATCTATAGATTTTTCATTGGAAAAACATCATAATTATTGTTTTTACACGAGTTAGCGTTAGAGAAGAGGGTAAGTGCGTCTACTTTATAGTTTTTTTTTATTTACCCTCATTAAACGTGACGGTTGAAGATTCCACGTGATGATTTTGTGGACTAACACCCGTTGAATGATTTCGGTTCGGTAACTGATGCTGTTGGTATGATTGGTGTTGAGCGTGATGACTTCGTCGACCTGCCGCCGCGGCAAAATTCGCTGGTTTCGAGTCCGTTGCATGTCGTCCAGAAGGTTGTTCGACAGTCGCATACGGCTTGTCTGCTGTAACAGTTATGTAATATTATATTTAACTATTTAAGTATTATTATTATTATTATTATTTACGGCTAGCGATAAATCATAATAATACCCAGTTATTATCATTATTTTTATAATATTAATGTATTGTTATTATTACATATCCATTTTTTGTTAATTTATACAAAAAAAAATAATAATAATATAGAGGTAAAACCCGAACAAATGACACAAAAAGTATATTTTTATTTCACCGAACAATAACTTGAAGGCGAAAATCAAGTCTATTGTATAATATAGTATAACCTATGCCCTGTAAAAATAAATTATTTACAATATTATATAAAAACCACATATAAATCGAATAAGTAATTTCAAAGATCGTCTCAAATATGAGGCACCATAATTATCAAAGAATAAATATATGGAACAATTCCATTAAAAAAACGCATTAAATTATGCATCTATCATCTTTAAAAATGTCGAAACATATTTATTTTATTACCCATGAACATGAACCTAAAGCCTTACCTGCGGTGTATTTAACCACTATACTTTAACTAACTTTTTTTTTCAATATATTTGTATACGATATCTGTTCGTTTGCATTTTGTAACTCAAACATTTCTTTAAATACGGTGACAGTACAATGTCAGCCGTTAAATGATCCATTTGTAGCAGAGACAATGTTGACTATTCCTTGTGTAGTTGTGTATGTGGTTAACTTGTTCATGACTATAATTAGTAGTACTTAAGTAGGTACTCTTTACATTTGCATGTAAAATGTTTAACAATACCGGATATAATATATACAGTACTATAATGATAAGTATAGTATTTTATTATAATTTACAGTATACACAATAGCCTTAATAGGTAAGGTAGATAAATACCTACTAAAATTTTTAAATTAGAAAAAATATTAATTGCGCTTAAAATATTTTGTTTAGTGTACCTACTCTAAACAACGAATATGATTTTTAATATTGAGTGCAACAAAAACAAATATTAATTAGTTAAAGGTCCACGATTAAAACAGCTAGAGAGTATATCATAATATAATGGCAAAGGTGTTCTTTTTATCATCACTCGACATAGGGTTCAAGTTTAAAAGAAAGTTATCATTAATAAATGTTCATGGATGATCATAAATGTATGTACCTAAATATTATTAATGTATAATTTATGAGAACTCTTTGGCAACTTCTAAACAATATACACAGCAGCGTTTGAAAATGGACATACAAAATACAAATAGCTAGTCCAAATAGTTATTCTGCCTGTGTGATATACTTATTTTTAGTGATACTTAAGTAGATTTGACATTTAAATATGAAAAAAGTAAATTTTTCTCATTCGTCATTTGAACAATAATTGCCTGCAATAATTGTCTGACTTCATTAACTTGTTTCTGAGACAAATTCTATTCAAAAGTAGCTAAAATAGGTACTTATAATTTGTACTATAAGTTGCTCTATAAAATAATAAACCTCTATGAGACATGAGAGTATTTTTTATATATTAACGTATTTTTAACAAGTAATATTATTTTTATTTTAAATGATAACATTATTATCAGATAACTAACTTTAGATATGTGAATTAAATTATTTTTTCAATATTATATTAAATCATTTCTCTGAGAGAATAATACATTTTACGTAATAAATAATTCAGCTATGTACAACATGTCTTAAAATATTTAAAATTTAATCTATGTTCCTAGCGGATAATGATCAAAAGATGTATAGATAATAATAATTAATTAACCTCGTTAAATAATTGTATATTATAAAAGGAATCAGTAAAAATATCTGTGACATGCAATGTTATTGTATAATATATTTTTGCTTACACTTTAAACTTATGCATCAGAAAAAACTATACAGACTTGTTTTAAAATATATTTTAAATTAAGTTTCTCTTCTATGAATAACTATTTAAGTATAATATATATATATATATCTATACAACATTATTAATTTTTTTTATTTATTTATAATCAGCGACTTTGTAAATTATTTATTATATTACTGAATGAATTAAGTTATAAATTACGTATTATGGGTCACCTTGATCGTTTTTAATAAGGTCGTCTGTCAAAAATTCTAGCAGCATTTTTGTAAAAAATCTATATTTGACTGAAAAATATAAAATTCAATAAGTAATTAAAATATAAACGAAATAAAATCAACATAAATTTTATTTTGAAACTATTTAAATTAAAAAAAAACAATTAATACAATAAAGTTTTATATTATATTTTATAACCATTACGACACAGTTACATTCCCTCACTCATTAAAGTCTACGATCTACTAATAAACGAATCATAAATATTTAAAAGTCTTACCTTAGCCATACTTATTAATCATTACTTATAATATACTTTATAGTATTGTTTATTTTAAATAAATAATAATTTTATCATAAATATTATTAAAAAATTCATGTTTTTGTATTTTGTACTTTTATAATGTGCGATAACAGATCAAATGTTTTCCAAATCTTTTAGAATGACCATATTTTATAAATGAAATAGTATTGTTTGTTTATTTAAATTTATTAATATTTTACTTAACATATTGTATATAACAATAATGTAAAATAATAATTAAAAACATAAGTTATAATTTATTTATTGCTTAATGTATCTGATTCATTTTTGCTGCAATCAGTAAAATTATCATGAAGGCATGAATGACTTTAAACTATCTGGACATATTAGAACAGTACATATCGACTAAAAATTATATGATTACATTCCATCTAAAAACTAAATATTTTAATTTTAACTGTATATATTTATGAATCCTAAAATCGATATACATTAAGATCAAATATTTTATGCCACAGTATTTATATAAATAAAAAATCTATTTCTATATTTATAAAATTACCTACTATATAAAACAAAGAAAAAATGATATAATATAACTTATTTTTTTAAAAATAAATAATTATAACATATACTTATATTTAATATAATAGTGATCATTTTAGTTAACTCCAAGATTCTAAAAAATCCGTTATTATATGACAGTACTTTTTTCAGACCTGTTTCCTGAATAAAATGTTTTATAACGATAAAAAAATTAGAAACTGTAGTTTCTGGTTTTCGTTTTTGATCACTAAGCTATTTTTATTATTTTTTTTTCTGATTTACCAATGATTTTGCAATGCACTGTAATATATTATACAAAATCAGTGTACTTACATAAAATATTTGATTATTTGTCTGATATTGAGTATTAACCTAATAATAATCATTCATGTCGTTTTTAGTCTCACACTTTTTCTGATAGTTAAGACGAACTATAATAAAATTAATTGTTTTTTTAGCTTGGATATTAAGCCATTTGAATTTCTGCTAATATATTATATTATATACTCTTTAAGTAGGTTATTTACTTATCATATATTAGTTCATGGAAGTAAATACGTCAATAATTAAAATAAATTTAACAATTATATGTTTTAATTAAATATTTACTATATAAACCATAACCTAAAACCGTATAAAATAATTATAACAATAATAAAACAACGAAATATTAAGTATATATTTTTCAAAATGTATAGTCCATGTTCATAAATTTATATAATATTATATGTCAATAATCTATGTTAATTTATCATTAACTTAAAAATAATGGTATACTATGCTACGTAGTTAAATCCAGTACCCAAGTATCGTAATGGTATAGTAGGTATTTATTGTACGATCATGCATTGCATTTATTGTAATATTTTTATTAAAAATATGTATAAGAATAGATACTTAAATAAAAAAGTATTAAATTAATTATTTAAATATATTTCTCAGTAAGTATTCAAATACAAATATATTCAAATTGTATTTAACATAGTCGTATTTTTAAATTTCTATTTGAAATTGCATTTTTATATTTGCTGTTACATGTTAGTTTCTTAATTATTTTTTCGGTAAAATAAAAAAACAACCATACAATTATTTATTTAATAAAACTTATCAAAAATATTTATACGGTTTATTCCTAAATACTAAAACATTTTTGTATTTTTACTTATTTAATAGACACAATTAACACATATTTAAATACAATATGTACAGTTAAAAAAAACACATTTAAATGCAAAATATATGATTTCAATCTAACAGAGATATAGTATTGTCTTTTATTTATTTTAATATAACAAAAATATATAAATATAAGGTATATTTATATATTATATAATATAACACAGCCCTTTTGGGACCCCGTGGCTTTTGCGTGGTTGGTATTTAAGAAAACATAGATCCACATTTCATAATAATGGGAGGGTCGTTATAAAGTTATTATGTATTGTTCTGTGTATAACATAAGATTTAAATTTGCGGGGGCAACGCATTTTAAAATTTATGTAACAACTACCCTTATTTATGCTGTATTTTATCGATTTTTTCTGCTACAACCACAAAAATACCTAAAAAACATAGTTTATTTTTAATAAATATAATGACACTTTATGCTCTATGTAGTTATAGGGTAAGGTACTGATCATAATAATATTATATGTATATTACATAGTATTATACGTTGATAAACAAATCAAAATGATTCATATTTATTCTTTATTTACATTGATTGTTTAAATATTTAACATCGATAGCTTTAGCAACCATTATTTTAAATAAAAAGAATTAACTGAAATTACAATAAACTCACTAATAGTACTAACCTAACAGTAGATTAAACAAAAAAAATGTCTAATAAGTACAAGTATTGAAAACATTTAGAATACAAAATGGTTTTTATAAGTTTAATATGTTAAACAAATACGATTAATAATAAAGCATTATCTATTATAGATTATTTTGACGGCTATGTAAGAAACTTTTTTGGTAAATAAACCCGCGTTGAGAATACAATATAATGCTTATGTAATACACGAGGTAGTAAAAAAACTACCCAGACGAGAATGTATTATATACTATATCATTGTATCAATATGTATTTTACAAGTTACAACAATAATGACGGACGACGGTGTAATAATAGCGATATAAATCCTAGTTTTGATATTATTATACGTCTCACACGGTGAGTACCTACTTGAAATTAATTTTTTTTTTTAGTTTTCGAGGGATACCTATCTCAAACAAACACAAATTATATTAGAAGTAACCGAGTTTTGCTACACACAACACAGATGTGTATATGTAATGTGATAATATGGTATTTTAATCGTTTTTTTCACCATCATCAATATTATTATTTTTTTTCCTAATGAATGTGCTACATTCACGTCAAAAACGATCGTTGAGTGTACCCATATAGTTATTTTTCAACTCGTTTTATACGTGCAGATGTGCAGTACAATATTTATATCTATATAATTTAGTGTTTATATGCATCAAACATCTGTATGTTATGTTTTATGCTGCAGTCGAGGATGGACCACCTCATGGATAGCCATCGTGGGGATGGTCGTCTAAACACATTTTACGTTCATAACAATAAAATATATCAGTCATTACTATTATTATTATTTATTGAATAAATGTTGATTAAATGTTTTTGACGGTTTTTCATTGGCCTCATTCAGCCCTAGTAGATCTTCCAATAATTCGTATAACAGTCAAGATAATGTGATGTGACTTTACACGTAACAATTTATTTGAGCAGAATAAAAAATTAATTACAGACATTGTGTATAGTAAAAAATAAAAATGTTCTGGTGTAACGGCACTGAATATTACGGAGCACGGTGGTCGTCCGTTCGAAACACGTGAAGCGGAAGTAATGGTTTATCCAAATGATTGCTCACGGAAGGACAATAATCGAAATATCACGATATAACGATCATAAATATTGACCATACTATAATAGTATAATAAATTACAAATTGCTACTTTTATACATGTTTTCATTAAATGTGGTTAAAAGGCCATGCTTGCGTAGATACGTGATATTCGGGGATAATAGGAAATATAGTGTAAAGGATATATAGGTTATAATTAGACAAAATAAAATATGTTAGTTCACTAACGGACGCGTTTTTAAATAACATTTATTTTTTTGAAACAATAATATTACAATATTTTTAAATATTATGATATTTTTTAAAAATATTTTTCGTATTTTTTAATCATATATAAATATTAATAACTATATAGTTGCGCAGGTCGAGAGGAATACTGACGGACAGTCATAAATTAAAATTAATAAAAATTGTAAACACAACTGTCGGGGTATATGCTATAAGAATTTTATTATTATACATGATTACGTGGACAACGTATATCGATTTATTCTGGCTACCGGGACAACTGCGATGACGATGGATTTACGTAACGCAGACGTCTAGACAGCTGTGTGCGACGAATTGATGCGTGTGAATATAATAATGCATTATTAAACATTTGTACAATACATGTATTGCAGATTAAACGCTTCGGTTATAGATGTATTATAATAATGTGCGTAGTGATTGCATATTTGTAAAGAAATATACTTGATATTAGTTTATATCGTTTAAAGATTTCTAGTATTTCTGCGTCACTGACGAATGCGACCACTTTACAGAGTAGAACGGTGAATGCTTTGAAAGTTTTACGTAGACTATACATAAAGACTATTATATCAAATATAGTAATAATTAGTACTTATTCGAAGATATCATTTTTTTTATATTTTCATACGTAAGAATATAATTTTCCGTAAGTGTATAAAGAAAAACCACGAATTAATAGAAATAATTACAACATGCCCGTTTTCAACGAAAATTATTTTTAGGTACATAATTGTAATTTAGAAAAACAATAACAATGTTGGTTATTCTACATTATCGTTTACTATTTTATTTTTATACTTATATTATGTAAACGTGAAACTATTTTCCGACAATTTGTCGATGTAATATTCTTATATTTTTAAAACAATCTGCAGTGTGCGTCTGTATAGTATCTTTTTCTTGGTATTGCTATAAATAAAATAACGGGATAACTCTACACTCGATGCTATGATATTTATATACTAAACTATTGGGTACACTGAGATATTTATTATGTAAAAAACCGAGTACGATTTTTTTTAAGCTACAGGGTAATTCAAAATAGAACATCCGATACTTTATACCTGGCTTTCTAAGTCACCTGATTTTACGCGGTATGTGACCAATACTACTTTTGAGAATACGTTAAAAATATGCTGTGCGTACCACCTTTATCACCAACCGCAAGGAATATAAAATTTATTAGAGTCAATTGCAACAGATATACAAAATATGGAATAAAGAAATGAAATAGAATATGGAAATCGTATGAATGTGGAATAAATTTGAGTTGCTCCAAGAGAAGTCACAACATAACGCTTATAAGTACCAACTTACATATGGTATCAATTCAGTATCAATTCGAAAACCGAATAGCATTGAGCTACATATATTTGAATATTATATTAAACGTACATTACATCTATATTATTATGCACTTAAAAAAAACTCACAAGCTGATCATTGGTTTCTCGGCGTCTGTCTGATTATTATCAAAGATTCTATCGGTTAAATTGTTTTCACGTCTTCGTCTGCTATTGCATATAAATTTAATAATATTGGTGTATTGTGTAGTAGAATAGTCTTGATAAAGTAAGCCTCTGCACTTTGATGTATGATTTAATATTTTCGAGCTGTTATCATAAACTTTCGATCCATAAAAATGAGTTATTAGTTTTTAAAGAATTACGTATCAGAAAGATAAGACGTTTATCATATTATATTACCTATTGTCACCTATATTATTTACAGATTCCTCGTGGGATAAATAATATGTTGTATTAGTTATTCATTCCAGTCTTAGAACGAATTTATAATTGATCAATCAATAATATTACGGCAATTTATTGGATAATATTTATAAATATGAACTAGATTGTAGTCTATATTGCGCAATATTGTTAACTCCTTATTATAATTATTGTCTATTAATATATGTAACCTAAATATACATCACGTAAATCGTAATAGGTACCTATACTAGATTTATAGTAGTATTAAATTATTTTAGTCAACAATGGTACACAATTTTATGATATAGAATTTTATTCGACTAAATAAAAGAGAAAAATATCATGTCATTGTTAGCGCAAAAAACAAAGTATCTTCAGTGATTTGACACCAAAATGCCATCTATATTATCACTTAGACATCCCATATCTAAACTATTAAACAATTTACAGTGATAAAAAAATAAATAAATCTCCCTTTGCTCTTTTCTTTAAAAATGATTTAAAATTCTCTCCTCTATAACCCTCATCAATTGAACATATTATATAATATTATTTATCACGTGTTTGTACTTCGACGTAATTACTGTTTTAGTAATATACATTTGAACATATTTTATCGATTTAATGACGTAGTATAACCTTGACTATAATAATTTATCTTGTTATTATCAGTTATATTTCATTTAGGCTCATTTAATACAACAGACAGAATGAACTTATGAAGCATTTTAAATTTAAATTTTAAGTATCTACCTAGTCAATAGCGCAACCAATGTGGGGTTTGGGTGTTATATAACCCTCCTCTAGATGGATTTTAAAACTTAAATTATCGATTTAGTGAAACATCAGGAATCATATCGAGTACGTTATGTACACTTAAAAAACTTTTAAGTTATAATTTTTTTTTTAATTAAAAATATTAAAAAATTCCGTAAGAGAACAAAGAAAACGTTGTTCCCTTTAAATTGTATAATGGGTAAAAAAGATTGAAAATATGGATTAATTTATAGTTAGTGTTTTGTAATTTTTTTATGATTTAATGTCAGAATAATAAAGTGTAGTATACAAGTCTAAGGGAATCGCAACCGACCATTTTTTTTCCAATATAATATGCAATTTTATATTCACATAAGTACGTGCGTATAGGTACGTATAGATGCGCAGTAAATGATCGTGTGTGTGGTCGACAACCGTGATTTAAAACAGATAAAACGTATCCACATGTTACCAATCAATATTCGACAATATATAATATTTTTCATTAAAAAGCAAGAATCTTTAGTCGTTTATCGAGTATAACTTTAAAAAAATAAGTTGATCGATCTTAAGATTTTTATTTTTAATCTTTTTTTCTTAGTAAATACTTCTTATTAAATTTAATATGTTGGAATTTTCTTTCCAGTTTAATGACATCTACTTCCAGTTTTTATAATTTTTTATAGATAATACAGTTTTAATTTAATTATTCGACAATTTGTCAATCGTCTTATTTATTTTCTTATATTTCAATATTTTCTTATTATATAATTAAAAATATAGTATATAGTATACATTTATACCATTTTGTATATTTTTTTATTTCTAAATGGTAAAATAATTTGTATAAATGCAAAAAATATGGTTTTGTACAATTTGTATATTTTACCATTATTGATCTGTTGAATAATTTTGAATGATTTTTATTTCATTACTTTATGTAAAACTATAATATACACTTATACCTATATATTTCTTGAAATTATTATTTATCATAGCACAGTTTAATTGACATTCATTCATTAATAACTTAAAATTAAAATACTTTTTTTTATTAAAATTTCAATGTAGGTAGTATTTTTATTTTACTACAAAAATTAAAATATTAAACATAAGAATATTAAGGCAATTAATCATAATAATAATAGATGAAAGCATTGTAATAAAATTATATGGTTTTTATAATTATAACTATAGTAGGGCTACACTAAGTATTGGAGTAGAAAGAATGAACTTTAAATATCCTAACGTATAAATTATAAAGTATTAATTCTCTATTTTTAAATAAAACCAATAGGTTAATATGTATATAACTGGAAAATTGTTAATATCACGTGGATCCAATCAAGCCAAATGTGACGTAAATTTGCAACTTAATGTGTAACGTATGTCCTTCAGTCCTCTTCACAGTTATTATATTATGCATTGATATTATTTTAATAACATGTGATTCCCATTGGATCAATACACCAAACATTAAAGTACATTTTTTATTCAATCTATTATTATTTATCAAAATTCAAATCATTTAATTATTACTACTATCATGTCTTACATACATTATATTAAATTATTATAAGTACCGAAAACGGATTAATAATTGTGTGAATCTTGACTTAAAATGTGTTTAATATAATACATTATATCACGCATCACCGATAATCCTTTGAGCAGCACTTGAATTTTATCTTAGTAAAAAGTGAGATTATATCAATATGAGCTCTGTACACAAACATACTGTATTACATGTTTTGTGTATAGACAAAACATAACACGTGTTTTAAAAATCTATAACATTGTATCATATATATAAGTATTTACATTTAAAAAATATAATTTCTAGTTATTTTTTAACTTGTTTAAAATTAAAGTTTATTTTATGAAAATAATGAATTTATACTTAATATTTTTAATTTCTCTTTAAGATAAATTTATTGAAAATAGGTAGATAATAAGTGTTTCTGCACTTGGCGTTGTTTCAAATATTATTATACTACAATCTGTTTTTAAAACACTTGGATCTAAATCAGATCATATATTAAGAAGCGAAGAAATTTTGTATCAGTATAATTTATACTTAATAGTGACGAAACATTGAATGAAATTATAGAATATTGGCACGTAACATATGTATTATACATAATTATTTTATTTTGCATTTTAACGTATAAATATTAAGAGTATGCCAAATTTCTACTTTGATATAGAATGTTTTAATGAAATTAGGAAAAAAAATCTTAAATATTAGTCTCAGTCCTATATGTGGAAGAAGAATCATTTAAGCTAGACTTGCTATATCTATATAAAAAAAAAATTATAAATAATAAAAACAATATTTGTTTGTTATGTCAAAGCTTATTTTTTTACAAAATAATTTACAAGTATCTACGACTACTTATAAAACATAATAAGAATTATGTAAAATGAAAATATTATATATTTATTTGTAATTATGAAATATATTAATTATTAATTTTATTTTAAGATAACAAGTATAACTATATTAGCAAAAAAAATAATAATTCATGAAAATTAGTAAATATTCTTAATCGAAATATTTTAATCGTTGCTTTACTTAAATGTGTATAATACACAAACTATACACATTATATTTGTATTATATGCAATACTATAGTGTTACTCAAATTTTATTTCTGTAATACGATTCTTAAAAAAAAATGTTAGAGGCTATAGGTCAATAATACACTTCTAATACTTTTATACATTCTAGTATTCTGGTTAGGGTCAGTAGTTTATATTCCTATGTTTTATCGTATGTTTTGTTTCACAGATACATCAATCAATGTCTTTAGTAGATTATTGTTTTGATTGTTGTTAGGACATTTCACATCATTAGTTGCATTTTAGAAGTACTCAGTTATTTATTTTTTACATTTAGTATTTATTGCATTATATAGTACATATTGAAATATATTATTGAAGATTTTCTAATAATCTAAAAACAATATAAAATGGATTTATAACAAACAACTTACAGTAGGAGATCAAAAATGACAAAAACAAGAGGCTATAGAGGCCTTGTCTCACTTTGAACTTAAATACAATTTTTTAAAAAATACTATTATTCTATATATTTAAAATGTTACATTAAATCATAAATTTGATTTTTTTTACTCGTAAAATATACATTTACGATTTTAATTATTTTTGTTCAATCAGAGAAAAAATATATTAAATTTTAAATAGCTCCAACAATCTTAATTTTTTTTTTAAATCACAATATAATCTATATAATACAATAAGAGTTTAGGTATAAAATAATGTATTGCAAATACGATATTAATATATTTGGTATATTCAAAATATCTCAATATTTTACTTCAACAAAGTAAAACAATAGTTTTATATTACTTTATTTTAGTTTCAGTTTAAAACAAAATTGCATATATATTATAAAGGTTTCAATAAAATAATTTTGAAAAATATGTAATAGTAATGTATTATTATTTTCTTAATAATATTTCTTCTATAATTTAATTTAAAAAAACGTTATACCTACGTCACTATAAAATTACGCCAAGGAAGTTTATTAAAAATACAGTGACGATATAACTAAGTGAAATTAATTCGCGACAATCCCAGTCACTAATTAATTTTATCAACTATAATTTGTATATCATACGCATTGAAACTACCATATGGCCGTCATAATCCAAACACATCACATATTTCTCTAATTATTAAGAATAATAATAATAATATTATATATTTATTATTGACAGTTTATTAAATCATTAATAATCACAATATTAATAAGTACAAATAAGCATGTAAATTGAAAATACATATAAACATGTTAAATATTATCTATATTATATTGTGTTAAACATTTAAAATATTTAAAAGATGATTTGACCGATATAAAACAAATAATAATATATTTTATATAAGAAAAAAATGTTATCAAAGATAAGAAACATTTTATTTTTATTATTTATACAATATATTTATCTATGAGCTACAAAACCTAAAGATTAATAACTGCATACGGCCCGGAGACCTCTGTAGGATTTTGAGGTTATAAAATAATAGAATTTTTAACTAGTACCGAATCAATTCTTATCTAACAAATATATTTAATTAAAGTGAGTTGATAACCTATGTAACTTGACTTGTATAATTAAAATTATATTTGAAAAGAGTTTGCTTCAAATTATTATAATCGTAAAAATCTTAATTTTTTAATTATTAACTAATTATTATTTTTATAAATAATAATTTATATTCGTATGTAAATAATGACTAGTTGACTTCTACTCAACCATTCATTAATGGCTAATGCGCATTTTTAACTGTGTCTACTATATTTATAAGTTGACAATCTCAAGACTGAAAAAATTGGAAAGTAAATATGCATACTTAACTGTCTTAACTATCATATTACAAAAACAGGAACTGATATTGCCAGTAATTGGATATGAAGTTAAACGGAAATCAATACAGCTTACTATAGAAAAATATCCTTTTCAAACGCAAACCAAATCGGCTAAATGGAAACCAAATTAACAATAGCAAAAATTATTGTTGATATACAATTATAAGGTATGTAAGAAAATATCTATGATGATTTCAAATTTAAGCCATCAAAAATAAATCATTGCTGCAGTTTGCAAACAAATTTAAATGGGCTTTTTTTTATAAGTTATAACATTCCACATGACTATCAATAAAAATGAATTTAATATTATATATAGTGTCATTTTTACTAAGACTTAATAAATCTAATGAAATATCTCAAGTTATTTTTTTAGCAAAATAAGTATAATAAATAAAAAAATTACTAATTCTAATCCAATATTAAATTGTCTATTTAATTTCGAAAAATTGTTATAATGTCTGCTAGTTAAATAATCATACACTCGTAGTTTAAGAAAGAATAAAAAACGTTCTTAATGTAAAATAATTTAACTACAAGACTAAAAAATATTTTACTGTATAGTTTTTAGATTTTTCTAGAAATATTATGTTAGTTACTTATCAAATAAAAAATTAGAATAAAAGAGTTTTTAACTTAATAAAAATGTTCTCTTAGAAAATAAAAATCATGATCAGATATACAACCTGTAATTTATTGCATATTTTTTCACTTCTTTAATTGAATTTTCGTTATTAGATATAACATTTTCAATTAAATGTATTTTATTAAATATAATATAAAAAATTATTCAAAAACTCAGCTGACTACAGTGCAAATTAAACATCAATACGAGTGCGAAATATTTATTAACTAATTGAATACATAGTAATATTTTCATTAATATTTAAGTATCCACATATGCATTTAAAATTTAATATATGATCTAATACCAAAACTACATGATTTTAAACAAATCATGTATCTATACATACTAAACAGTAAATACTAATATAGTAAGCTTATACATACAAAACCTCGTACAAAACGATCGATGAACGTATTTCAAGTACGTAGTTGCGATAAATTTAATTTTAATTTATATTATCTTCAATTTTAATTTTAAATTAATACTAATCGAATTTAAAAATAATTATAATATAGGTAAATGTATGCTGTCATCATCGCAATTTTATTTTCATTTAAGGACCGCACGAAAATAATAGCATCAATACCAACCATATAAAAAGACATAAAAACTAGCTTCTTTTTATTCATTGATCGTCTAGATTTTTATCATAAAAACTTTTAAGTTTTAATAATATTATTATTTATTATTTATGTTTATATAATGTATGTACATTTAATAATACTTAATGGTTTTAAATTTATTACATCATAATATGGATAAATAATTTCAACACAATTTCTATAAATTTATTTAAATATAACAACTTTATTTTATGATAACTTTCCATCTATAACTAAATTATCTAATAAATAACTTATATTTTTAAAAACTATATATTCATAACGCTTAACGCGTGAACATTGGTGTATTTATATATATATTAGTTTAAATATTTGACCTTCGTTACAGTTCATACAATTAACTTTATCATGTTAAACCTCATATTAAATATTATTATAAAATATTAATGGTAACTCAATAATACACATGCAAACATAATACATTCTCAAATTTTGAGCAAGGCATTTTTTTTGTTTCACGATAATGTGTTTGATTTTTATTTTCTATTATGATTTTATATAAGTAAATGTTTTCTAAAATCAATTATACTGATACTGCAAGCAAATAAGTACATAAAAATATTTGAACGCACATTATTAATTTTTATTGGTATATTAAAGATAAATATATAAAAATAACAAAATTTCCATTTTAATTTTAATTTTAATTTTTTTATAATAAATAAATCACAAAAATAATTATAATTTTATCCTAGCGTTTTTAGTCAATATTTCTTAGAATTTAATATAAAAATACACCTCTAGCTATTTCTAGCAATATATCTGTCGTTACAAAATATATCTAGCCATCCGGGTAATTTTAAAATAATATTTTCATATTAATTATCTGAAACCATATGACTTAGTTTAAGATTTTAGGTCAAGACAGAATCCACCTCATTGAAATTAACTCCATAAACATGTAAATTGTATACAGTTTATATCTTATATGTAAAATATATATAATTTTTAAACATATTTATAAAGATCTTTGGGTCGTTTAAATAATAAAGCTCCCGGACATTTGAAAAAAAAATATTTATTGTATAATAATTTACTAAAAAGTAAATATTGCTAAAATAAATTATATTAATATTTCAATCTCAGATTGATAATATCATATTAAATAATAACGTCGATTGTATCTAACAAGCGTAAAAATAGCCAATTAAGTTATAGTGAGAAAGTGAATAGCGATCATATTATATAATTCGGTATAATATTTAAGTTTATGTGCAGGGGAGATAATAGTAATTGATTGAATACGTAAAAATCATTTCCCCAGTTTTAAAAAACAAGATAACAGTACTGTACTGTTTGACACGCGGAAGCTATAAAATATATTTAACTATGCCGTTAGTGAATTAGTCTATGAGCGCGTGAACAATGAGGGAAAGAGAAGAGAGATCAGTGACCGGCAGTGATATTAAGTGACAAAATCATAATAGGTTAACATTACGTAAAAAAAAAAAATATATTTGGTAAAAAATATGATTTATTATAATAAACGCAAACGTTACATATTTTATTACAAACAAATTAAAATTTAGTTATATTATGTGATAAGTTAAAATTTATAATTATACTGAATTGCCGCTTTAGCAAAAAGCATTAGCTATCTAAAAAAGTATTTATGTTTTGAAAAAAAATTACATAATTTTAAGTCACAAAAATGCAACATTTTAAAAGCAAAATATTTTTATTATTTTTTAAGTTTAATTACTTTTTAAGCAACAACATACGTTTTTAATTTTATATTTTTATATATGTCCTCATAATATGTGTTAACTTTTAAAAGAATTACCTTGTATAAATTATGAAAATAATTATACAAAAATATATTATTGTTGCAGGATTTAATTTTTGTCTATAATACGTTTTACTCAAATAATAATTACACTGTAGAATAATATGTTTTTTAAAATAAATTGAAATAAATATTAATATATAATTTATTTAACGAAAACACGTGGCCACGAATCAACTTAAGACGTATACGTATTTTAGTACTATTAATATGTAATAAATTAATATAATGTTTATAAGAGTAGTAATATGCAAAACATACACCCACTGTCTATATGACTTTATACGGTGGTTCAAAGGGAATCACAATTTACATACATAAACTGTACCTAACCTAACCTATAAATTATATTTTTTCTTTAAGATTACCAAAAAATAATGCCGTGAATAACTATGGGAAAAAATATCAATTATGATGATAAATGATCTGAATTTTCCTGTCAACTTGTTTCAAGTCATTGCGTATGCAGTCGTGTTGCTTAACTGATAAGACCAGTTATAACTTATATTGATTTAGACGATTAGGCATTTACTTTTATTTTACACGTGCCATGAACAACTTCTCCTTCTTAAGTTCAACATAATGTAATGTCATATCCATAACATAATAATAACGTGAGATAAAATAAAACTAATTTTTATAAAAAAAAATCTACTTAATAAGTTATGAAGTACACGATTAAAATAAATGGTGTAGAACAACGTGGATAAATTTGTCGAATAAAACACGTCATTTTAGTCACTTATCAGCTACACACAGCGTGATCCTCGAAATAAAATTATTTTCACAAACTCGATATTTGTGTATTTTTGCAGATTGTAATACCTATATATAGAGAATAAAGCTGTTTCCAGAATAATAATATTATATTATGTAAGGTACGCTTAACCATCAATAAAAGTGTTGTCAAAATACGTGGTTGAATAGAATTTTGACTATAAGACTATACTATTATAGTATCAATATTATAATATGACACTTAAAATATTTCAGTTTTTTATTTTATCGTGAACACGCAAAACCTAAAAGTTAGAGTTAAATGACAATTTTTTTAAGAAAAGAAAATTTAATTATGCTAAAACCTATTTTTTTATTATATTTAAAAACGTATTTCAATAATTCATATTTATTTTTTTATAATTTTATGTAATTATAACCTATAAATTATAATTATATAAATACAATTTTTAATTAATATTTTATGTATTTATAGTCATCAATAATTATAAAAACTCATTACAAGTTTATATAGCAATAATTTATAATACTTTATAATTATATTTGAATAATAGGACATATTATATAACAATGCACATGGCATAATCATAACTTACAATTTATTACATATTTATATTATTTGATAATATTAATAAACAATGAGGTCAATTAAATATTTCAATTTCCAACGAATATTCATTTTTTTCAACTATACAATGTAATAAAATATAAAAAAAATTGTTTTTCCATAATATTTTTACATGTTTCTGAAATAAATATAATTATTCTTTTAAACAAAAATATTACTTCAATTAACAAAATAAATATTTATAATGAATATAAGAAAGTTATAAAGTGAAAACATTTTTAAAAATGATTTTTTCTTTAATTAATGTGAATAAATCGAATCATGTTACATAGTCAATATGCTTTTATATCCACTTTAAAAATACATAGTATGTGGTGTATACCGTATACCACTTAACCCTAATCAACATAAATATTATAAAACTGAAAAATTAATCATGACAGTAAATAGATAATAATTTTGGGTTACACTAGTATTTATATATTTTATTTTTCAACTTAAGTTTTTAATCATCAATATTTTATTTTATCTATCTATACCACAACAATTGAACAATAGGTTAAACATGATATATATTACATAATTATTATTTACACATATTATTCAAGACTATAAAAACCAGAGAAAAATACAAAACTATATTCATGAGAATTACCATGAATTATTATGAAGTGTGCATTTTTTAATATTTAGATTTTAGATAATTAAGACTACGTATTGTTATTGAGAAATAAGAATACATCTAACCTATAACGACATGTAAGTATGTAACTATGTCAAAAACACGCTAGCTATATGCCTGTAGTGTGTAATATATACCTATAATATAATATATATCGAACGTAAAACAATATAACTACTTAACGATATTATGCCACGGTCCAATTAACAGTAAACATTTTTTTTATTTATTCATAATGAAATATCATTATGATTCCCACACTGGCCACACTTCAATCGAATATCTAACGACTAATTAAATGAAATATTGTGCATTATTCATTATAAGTACCTACCCATAACGAATCTATTTATATATTTAAAAAAAACATATCTAATTTCTATACCATAATTATAAATTAAATTAATCATTATAAAGGATCTTATTATATAAATTGTATTGCTTTAAATTATATTATAAATTAATAACTAATTATTACTATTAATCCCAATGTATAGCTTTTCATAATCATGTTTATTCAAAAATTGTATATGTATACACAATTGTGTACAATAATCAAAACTACGACCAGATATTATTCGCAATTTATCAACAATATTTGAAAAACGAAAAAAAAATTAATTTTATTCAAATGGCTTCTTTGACCTTTAACCGATAGAATTATCGGGAATGTAAACCCCTGCACTTGCATACAATGAAATCGATCTAACAGAGCACCGCGGCAATCCCTTATTCTTGTCCCTGAAAGTTGCATAAAATAAAATATTATTCAATGAACCTTTAAATGTTTACTTTACTAAAAACTTAGAATGTCAATAACATTCATAACTAAACTTTTGTTTAAATGATAAATTTTTATTTATGTTAATAATTAAAAATGTTGTTGTTGGTTAAATTGTTTTCATTAGAGATTCATTAAGACATTTGAAATAATTTTAAATAAAATAAGTGATTTGATTTAAATCATTTATATATATTGATACAAAATATAACCACTATGGCACTATGGTATGTATTACCAAATTCATAATATTCATTGAAAATTGTTTTAATTTATAACTATTTTTCCCTATTTCTTGAAACTATTTGAGCGTACGAAGTTTATTATAATTATTGATATTAGTGTTCAAAGGAAATTCGCTGGGGTACGTTATTAGTAGAAGCAAGAAAAAAATACTTACCGTTATAGACTATACTAAATATATAATTATAATAATAACTAGTACACAGTATACAGTATTATCATATGTAAAACACATAAATAAAACAATTTGTTACTTGCAAAATCATAAAATGAGCCAATTTTAGCGTGTTAATAGTGTTAGTCTATGTTAATAAGCATTTTTATTGTTATTATAGTAGTTTAGTTGATAAACTTAATGAAAATTCATGTTATGACGAATTTTAGTTTAGTAAAAAAAATTAGTATCACTCCAAACGCAAAAAAGACATTTTTAATTTCATTGAAAAATGATTTTGATATACAGAAAAGCCTAATATTAATATTCTTAGCAATGAGTTTACTACAATTCATATTTATAAGTGTTCTGAATTTTAAGTTTTGACTATAGATATTCAATAATAAATTCAAAAAACGCACAGAAAAAATAATTTTAAATGACAAAGGAGAGAATGTATTTAATATATTCATCGAAAGAAAAACATGTTATCTATAATTACCGACTGTTCACCATAATCGCTAACTATATAGGTATATACATTATAAAATGCATTTGAATCCAAAAACACGTGATTTTCAATATATATTATGAATTTATGACATAAGTAGGTAAAGGCCAGTTTCCAAGTATGTACATACTATATATTTCATTTATATAGTAAAGGCAATATATTCGTTGTTCACGATCGCAACGACAGCAATGATAATTATTATTGTACATATACACTCGATAGTAATACCTATACCTTTATATTACAAATTATAATGTTTATTGTAATCTGTAATCGTTATAGCCTATAGGAACGAAATCAGCTGTACCGATACACAGTCGGTTAACCACATTTTCTTTCCTACAATGCTCGTAACGTATATTATGTAAAATATAATAATCATCTGTGGTTTATGGTCTGGCGATCAATCGTGTTACAAATAATATAGTTTGCATTTAAACCAATGCGCACGCGACCAGTATACATGTGCACATGTGCATAATAGTATATAATTCATAATATATATAATATTTAGTATCTCTGTGCTTACTGTATGTTGTATTATTTACCTAGTACCTACCTACCGACTTCCTGAAAATATAAATTTGGTGCATCATTAAAAACATGTTTATCTCAGCCTTCATCGTGGGTATAAAAACAACAATAGATATAGTATACTAATATTTTTATAATTTATAATTTAATTTAAAAAATATATTATAATTTATATCTAAACGTAATGTAAATGACCGCCTATAAAAAACAATTAACACCCTGATTTACCTCTATATCATTTCGACCGCTATTATAAAGAAAAAAGTAGCTTATTAAATTATTATATATTCAGCGCTACACGATTGTATGGTTTTACCACATCTATACATAATCGGTATACTATGCCTATTAAAAAATACGTAATCTGAGTATAGGTTGAAATATTTCTCTATATGGTATTTTATTGGATATCAAAAATTATATGATTTTAAAAAAATAGGTTAAAAAGGATTTATTCCACCATCTGGCCACTTTATCCCCCTCTTCACTTACGCTCTCCTCAGAACATTTATCCAAATTACTCGACCATCTCGGGGACAGTGCCTATATTATATAAATACCAGTTGTAGGTGGCAGTTTTATAAACAAAAATAATCTAATCATAACGTTCTGGATAATATTGCTCACCTCGAAAATAAATTAAACGTAGTTTGCGAACGCAACGTTACGCAACCCAGAAAACAAATTATGACCGGACATGCAATCATAACAAGCCTATAGCAGTAAATGAAATTAACCGATTTCCTAGATAGGTATTTGGTAAAACGATTATCCAATCACGGGTATGTGGTATATATATGGACATATGGTGTAATTATGTAAAAATAGGAAAATAACTTTAATATAATATATACACCTAGTACTTATATACTACTATTATATATTTAAGTACCTATTATATATCATATAGTCACTGTATAGTTATAATATGCGTACATATACAATATGTAAGTATAGTCATCTCATAGTATAACGAATTTTGAGGGACCGAGAAAATAGTTTATTAAATCGATAGTTAGTTACATCGATATTCGCATTATACTCGTATATGATGTTTTCAAAGGTATGACAGTTTCATTTGTTATATCAAGATTTTTGGTATAAGTACCGAGCTTCGTTATATCGCGAGTTGACTGTATATTATACAGTATACCGATTTAATGAAGGGTTTTAACTTTAAAAGTCTCTTACTCTTGGTGCGTGTTTTTTAAACACCTACATAAATGTTTAAAAAGATACTTGCGTTTTGATGAATAAATACATTATTCAATATGCAGCGAACTGTAAATACCATTTAAAATATAAATAATAATAAATATATTACGATTGTCTTATATAATATATAATTGAAAATAAAGATATTAAACACTGATGCAATTTCACTCGTTAATAGCACAAATCAGTCATTAGTATTGTCGAAATAATAGCGATTTCTTAAACAAAATATTTAAAAATCTAA
This sequence comes from Rhopalosiphum nymphaeae, assembly GCA_036289425.1. Classification (NCBI taxonomy): domain Eukaryota; kingdom Metazoa; phylum Arthropoda; class Insecta; order Hemiptera; family Aphididae; genus Rhopalosiphum; species Rhopalosiphum nymphaeae. The sequence goes on from JAZAQC010000005.1 coordinate 9,779,118, forward strand.
TAGCGAAAACAAGATGACTCCGATGTATACATACTAATGTTTTATCAATTTTAATTTGTTTAGATTTGAAAATTACAATACGTACCTACATCTATTATTAAGTTGAAACAATTTTATTTTTTAATAAATTGTATAAATATAAAATTCACTAAATTATCATTTATTGGTGAGAAAATCGTCATACAACGAATACATAGCAAATATATTATACTATAATACTTTCAATCATATAATTCAGCTTTTAAAAACATACATCATCAATCACGTATATTTCACAAAGTTTTAGATTTGTGGTTAGGCGCATGTACCCTGGCCGCCAATCGTGATCCTATAACGCGTGGGTGTCCCAATCTCCAACGACCCGGGTCAGGTACCTACTCTCCCGGCCGAAAAATCAAAAAATCCAAATCCTCGCAAAAAATAAATATCATGCATTTGCAATAGACACATGAATAACATTCATAATTCAATAAATTACCAGGATAATCGCAGAAAGACGTTACTGAAATAAATCGTCGTACCAGATGGTACCCAAAAATATACGTATCGGGGGCGTGAGGTGTTATCTGCACACGGCCGCAACACAATAAATATTGTATAAACTATAAATACGCCCAACTAGTATTAACTTCCATAATATTAACGTTAATAACAGTGCACATAAGTATACGCTTTACATATACGCCACTTACCCAGAGTGATGGGCAGCTCCCGCCATCTAGTCTTTTTGCCTTTCTTTCCCATTACCACCGGCGACGGCTACAACACGCTAGGATGACCGTCAGTATTCCTCCTTCGCTGCGGTCGGTTGATCGGTCGCTACTAGTGGCGTGTCCGCGGCCTGAATTTTCCAGTACAACACTACACAGGTACTATCTGCGCGTATGGTACAGTCAAGTATTCCGTTTCTCGAGTGTCGCTCGGTATATTATCAGATCGGGCGTAGCCGTTAGTCTGCAGCAGCAACAGCACAGTACGCTCGCAATGAAACGTCGTCGTTATTGTTGTTATTATTGTTATTTATTAAACGTCTGTTCGGTGGCGGTCAGGATGGACGGCGCGACGCACACGGACGGAACCGCGGTATAGACGACGCACAGCTGTAGCGGTGACGGTGGCGGTGGCGGTGATGCGCGAGCGAATGAGAAAGGCAGAGACGGTGTGCGCGTGCGACGACCGGTACGACTGGCAATCGAGCGGCTCCGAACGGAGAATCGGACGCGATTATCAACGGGAGGAACGCCACTGCTGCCACTGCCGCCGCAGTCGCTGCCATCGTTGTTGACGCCACCGCCGGTCTCGGTAGTCGACAGCGGCACGGCGGAGGGGACGCCCCGGCGGCGGGGGCGGGCGACACTCCACACGGCGCAAACTCATTGCATGCGGGTCGTCGTCGCGGTTAGCCCCACCGAATAATGGTTTTTGTTTCCTTCTTTAGGAAGCGACCGACCGCCGAAATGATCTACGCGCGCGACCAAATATATTCGTCGTTTCACCACCACCCTACAAACAAAAAAATAGAAACCGTCAACCCCAACCGACCCCACCAGGGGGTTTTATTTGTTTTATCGTACTCGCGTGTTGTTGTTGTTAACGTCGTCGAGGTTAGGCGTATATACATTATACACATTATAGATAGGCCTCACTACCTTGGTTGTGACCAAGTTGTCTGGTTTTTCTATGGGTTGGAATCAGAGCAATTGTTCACAAAAGTCACATTCGTGTCATATCGTTCTGTATCGTTTCAGCTTATTACCTTTATATATAAATATTAATAAATATTATTGTACTTGTTGGCGTTTTGGGTATATCAATTTTATCTAAATTAATGAATACAATATACCCGAACAGGGTATGATGCAAAACGCAATGAATATATTAAGGAAATGCGGGTGGTTAATTGTATACTTGCTGATAATATGATACATTATCATATTATAATCAGTGCTCACTGTGCAACGTACAATTTTAATTTTCAATTAAGTAACCAATGATAACGTGGTTGAAATACGTTCAGTGAATAATTACTATTATCATTAATTCCACTTAATTGATGCCTGACAAACACATCATTTAAGGGGGTACAGAGAAAAAGTATACACGCCTATTTTTTTTTTTGTCAAACACCTTTATTTACCAAAATTAAAATTAAAGCACCAACGTTTGGTTGTTTTACGTGTATATATTAAATCAAATATTGAGTTAATATTTATTATTTTAAATTTAATTTTTCCGTTACTCGAAAAACAATTTTATTGTAGCCCAACAATTAATTAACTACCAAGATAAAATTATTAGAAGTAATAAACTTATATTATACAAAGTTATTAAAAATCATTTTTACTTAACGATGTTGTCATTTATATAATATAAATATATCATGGAATTAAAATATCAAATAAGAAAAATATAAAGCAAGTATATTTTTTATATTATTCTGGTCTGGTTATGATTTTAAAATACTTATATAGTATTTAGTACTAAGTATCAAAAATTAAAAAAGTAAAATTACGCGCTTGGTGTCTGGTGAGTGGGGGACCTGGATGAATAGCAGTCTAAGTTTCTTGTACCGTATCATTCATACTTTGAATCATATTTTAAACTACCTATGAATTTTTAATACATGTAAAATAAAAATAAAATACGTACATATTGTACATGTTTATACATAATATATTATAGAGGTATATTTCTAGCGATGTATTGGGGAATGAGAAAGTGAGACATGAGATTTCGTCGTATGAAAAAATGTGAAGCTCTATAGTATTCTACGACCCGAACTATCAAAAATTAGCGATTAGGAAAAAATATATTTTATCTGTATTCACTATCGTGTTCCGGTGTCCTTTAATATTGTAAGCTAAACGACCGTGATAAATTATCATAAATCAATATTACTATTCTATTGTACATCGTCGAAGCACGAGTGTTATAAACACGTGAATTTCATTCGTTTGAAGTAAATAGTATTTTTTTTATAAAATACGTTTTAATAAAGGGCCGCAGGTTCGATGAATTATAAATCCCCAAATATGGTAGAATGTAATTATTTGTTTATTGATATCATTTATCGACAGAGGACCACTAGTGCTGTAAAATTATAGTACCTACTACCTAACTGCGATTAATGCGATAGTAATATTCTGTTGAAAATATTATCTATTTAACTTTCTATATTATTTAAATATAATATAATAATACAAGATGATATCAGTGATAATAGTATAATACTATATAATTCGTATACACTATTACAACACTTATCTTAATTACATTATTGTTCCGGTATTAAATTGAAAATTTGATTAATATTTTTAGTAATAATAACATATTAACCGTTCTTAATAAATATTGTGCATGGCTTTATGTCTACATATAATATAATATACTGTAAAGATTATAAACTGTATGGCTGTATAGGTATACATATATAATGTAAATATACTCATATAAATTGTGCGACAGTTCAAAGTGTTTTTTTAACGCGTTCGCTTGATTTGCACTAGTATAGGTAGGTACATACTACATGTAGTTATTCATAAAATGTCAGTTTTCAAGGATATTTACCGCTTTTTCCCGCACTAGGCGCTGGTATAATATATAATGTTATTGCACCACATGACGTCGTCGCGTAAAATGCGTAGGAGCTGTTCCGCATTCACTTATATTTCGTACAAAATATAAGATGATAAAATTGCAATGTATAGCACTAATTTCTTTTTTACAAAATAATTAAGTGTTAAAACTTTTTGTTTTTTGAATTTTCAATCTGTTTTTACTTTTTGTGCTTAAATAGTATCGAATATATTTTTATCTCTAACCTTTCTGCAATCAATACGACTATGAGTGAATGTTGTACGATTTTATATTTTTATGGAAAACAACACATTATCACCTAACCTATTGGATTGCTTAAAAGTTTTAATAAAATTAAAATAAATTCTTAAACTTTGATGAACTGGGCACAGTTATATTGTTTTTAATTAAATATTAAATTCTTATAATGTCGCTAACGTTACCTATCCTCGGCCAGTATCCTTCAATCACTAGATAACCATCATAATACAAGATACAAATTACGTATAATTATATTTTATAACCATAATACTAACATAATAAATAAATGTTACACTTCGAAAAACGTATATAAAACCCAAAAACGAAAAATCGACATCGTACCATATTTTTATAAAAATATGTATATACATAAATACTTATATATATATATGTATTTGTTTATTTTCTTATGTGCCAGACTGTTACTTAGTATAAAAACAATTGGTTATATGTCAAGTGTAATTGAATTTTACATGCCAAAAGTGAAGAGTATGTCTCTCATATATACTGTATATTAAATAGTAATAAATAATATTCAATAAAATAATATAAAAATTACCTTTTGATATAAAGCTAATAACCAATAGGTACATATTATTTGAAAAGTCTTCTATCCAAATATTTTGATATTTGAAGTGCTATTCTGTAGTATATATATTATAAAAAATATATGTTAAAAAATAAATAAATAATAATACAATTTATATTCACCGTCAGTTAATTGAATTAATTGCAGTTTGTAATATAATCATTACGTGTAACTGTAGCAAAGTATGTACATTATATACATTAATAATAAACGTAAAAATAAAAGTAATATTCAATTGAATTTGAGAAAAAATATGTTTTAAGAATACCTCCCAAAAGTGAATATAATGATTTAATATTTAATTTTTAAAACTAACCTAACAAAGAAAAATTTGAAAATATAATTTTAATTTTTCTTAAATTCAGATCCCTAGTCAATAGTAACAAAATATTTGAATATTCATCACGTCACCAACGTAAAGCAAATGAAAAATGGAAATTTTATCGTAGGTATTTTATTCTTGATGTTCTCGTATTATTTAATCAACAGCATCAACACAATGATGATTTTCTTATTATAAAATGACTGTAATTTTTATTTATCATTAGTATAAACGACTAATGAAATAGCTACGTCATCATTGTAATAACGATTGCGATGTACTCAACTAAAACAGTTGGTTACCTATTTTAATCACTGTCAATCCTACAATATATGTTTATTGATTTATGCTTAGTCGTGAAGTATTTAAGTAATTATTAAAGTATAAGTAATCTTAAATATTTAATTAATGGTATAAGGTATAGCAGCCTTGTTTTAGGTTATAATATACTTGTAATATATAGTTTCATCCATTAGCACGTGTAAATGTATTTAAATATATTATTTTTTTACTAAAATGTAAATATACACAGTCAAAGAAGTATTATTTTGTTAAGTTTGATAAAATCAATATATATTTAACATAATTATCGTTTTTATTAATTGTAAATTTAATTATTAAATAAAAAAAAATCATTAAATATTTTTTGAATGATTGTGATCTTTTTTACCTATCATGTGTGGAGACAGAGAAGGAGGGCTTTTAGAAAACAAACTTTTTTCAAAAAAAACTGCTCTCCTTATAGTTTTATATAAAATAAATATAATATTTAGTCTAGTATATAATTTTAAAACATTTGAAAATTATAATAATTACTAAAAAATATAAGCATAATTTATTCACATGATAAACAATAACTAAATAACTTAGAAATCAGACACTAATCGTTTATATTTTGATTTATGAACAAGAATATTTTCAAAAAAAATTATCTCCTTAAAAATGAATAATAAAAAAAATATAGTTAACATTAGAAAAAAAGAAGTTTATTTTTGAAAATATGATCTTTTTTTATTTCATTGTTCTTAAAATGCCTAAGATTATAATTTAATAAATAAAATGCATTTACAAAAGAAAAAATAGGAATGACAAAGAGCGTATAATACTATTAAATATAGGTAATTCATTACTTATCTAGATAATTCTAATATTTTCATTATAATTTATATTGCATTCAATTAAATTTTAAATAATAATGCTTATGATAAAATGGAGCTTCTGTCAAACTGTCCTTCCAAATAACAAAATTTAAGATCTTCTTTTGCTATAACATCCGTCCTTTTACATAGTACATCATTGTAGTAAAGTTAATACTTTTTAAAGTATTTTATTAACATTTCAGTAATATATATATATATATATATATACACACACACACATAATAATGTACCTATTAAGACAGCGGTTTTAAAAGTGTGCGCCGCAACGCTAATCGTTATGTGGTCCAAAAATAAATTTAAAATGTTCTATTCTTTATTTTATCTAAAAAAAATGGTCATCGGTTTAATCAGGGGAACCATAAGAAAAATTCAGTTCCAAAAGGGCACTGTAAAACGAAAAAGTTTGGGAACCGCTGTATTAAAATATCTAAAATATATTTAAAGGTATATAACTAAGTATAATATATTATTTTTTATTTTTTAATTTTTAATAAGTACAGGCTTAGGCCCAAAACAATTGAGATACATAATATAGATAACAAAGAAATAAATATAAATAGTAACAGTTATTAAAGTTATAAATCTATCAATAACAAAAAATAATAAGGTTTCAAAAAGTATTAACAATAACCCAGCTGAACAGATTTTAAGGATAATTGGGTGATTTAAAAACTATAGTAAATAATGATTATTGATCACTGATTAATATTAATTGATCAACATTTTAATTCAAAAAAATTGTAAACATACACTAAACGCTTGATACAATTTTAAATATATTTAATACATTTTTTAAATCATTTATAGTGAATATTGTCCTTTTATATTCATTTTAATAACTCAAAAAATCCTCATTCGAATTTTGATTAAAATTCATAAGCATTTTCAAAAAACCATTAGCTCAACAATTTATTTTTAAAAAGGTCATTAGATATCATTTTTAAAAAAAGGTGGTACTACCACAAATAAATTAATTTATAATTTATAAATTCATTAGTAGAATAAAAATATAAATTAAAATTCTTTGTGAATCATCATGCATACTGTGGGGCAGTGCTTCTCAAACTGGGGGACTGTGGCTATATGACTGATGGGCTGTGAAATATATTATATATCTAACCTAATCCTGGTAGGCCATAAAGTAATTAATGATTTTGATTAAGAGAGCCTTGACAGTTTCACATTAAATTTAGGGGGCCCATGACAGAAAAGTTTGAGAAACACTGGTGTAGGGTACCTATATACATTATAAATCTACTTCTCATAGTTTTATTAGAAACACTAGCTATTACGTAAAAACCGACTAATATATTATTATGTCATTATAATGTGCAAAGTTGTTGTTGTTGTTAATCTAAAATAAATTCTGAAAAAAATAAAATATTATTGTTTACTCTCATTATGCTATACTTAATTTATGTATAAGGTAGTCACATACTCACACCTGCACCGGAGTTAAATCGAAAACATTTCGCACTACGTTTCCGGTCAACACACTGATTATTAATATAACATTTGCAAAAAGTCCTTATGAACGGTGATATACACGCCCCATCTAAGTGCAGCTTTGATAGCATGATTTAAACTTATGTTTTTTAACACATTTAAGTTGGACGAATTTATAGAATATATTTTATAATACAAGCATTACATGTATACTGTAAGGTTATATGATAATATTGTTATATAAAATATATATACGTCGAAATATGTTCGAAAAAGACTCTCAATAAAACTGAAGTTATGGATATGATTAATGGAAAAATTCAGCATTTATTTGCAGTATTACAATATACTATATTATTAAGTATACAGATCACGACTTATTTTAGTCCATTACGACGTTCCATTTTTGAACAGATTTTACGGAACAGCTGTAATCTTTGGATACACTGAGACGTTATAATATTATTTCACAATAATAGTATAATACGTATAAACAAAAAAATAGTACGATAATTATGTATACTATAACGAGTATAACGTTACACAGTTTACTTATGAAGTAATGAATATTATTATAAAACATTCGTGTGTCGTTTAGTCATTCAGCGAAAATTTATAAATTACCCACATACAGGAATACCCGGAAGGTAGCAGGTGATACAAAAGCACTACCTGAGTAAATATTTTTTTTAATAATTTAAACTTTGAATAAATAATAAAGTATACGAATTCCTTTTTTTAAATTTATAATTTATATCTGTAATTATTACTAAAATAGTAAATACTAAATACCAGTTTTGAAAAACTATCATACTTAAACACTGTCTGTGGGTACCGTTATTAAAGAATGGAAATATTATACACTTAATACATTTATTTTGGTCACTAATAATATTATAATTAATTTTATTATTTGTACAGTCTTACATTATAATAAAATTATAATTATACTAGAGTGTGGTATATTATAGTAATCTACTAGTAGGTACGCCTGCAAAAAAGTAGCTCATTAGGTACAAAATACTTTTAATGTCAACATAAGTCGAAAGTGACTTTACCCTATACCCGCTAACTATATATTTATATAAAATGTTTACACATTAATGATAAGCATAACAATATACTATTAATATATATATATATATATATATAGTATATTGTTAATATATAATTGTATTTATTAGTTCAAAAAAAAAATATTTTCTTATTTGTACATTATACACACTATTATAATAAATAAAAAACAATGCTCACCACCAAGAACTCAATCAAAACTTGTCAATAATTTTTTTTATTTGCTGTTCGAAAAATTCTTTATTTTCATACTTTTGCCGATTATTAATAAATCCTAAATTATACTATTATTATATTTTATTTATATACATCAATACACTATATCGAATTGTTCAAACATAATGTGGATGCTTACCCATAATAATGTGCTACAGGCAACGGTAAAATATATAATAATAATAAAATAATAATTATTATTGTTACGATTCAAATTGGAATTAAATATCTTCAAACATTGTAACTGGGAAATAGACGCAGATCAATGATCAATGATCACATTTCGTATTAGGTACCTCCTACATACTACAATTAAAAATAACCATGACGTTCGCATACCTAAAGCTTTAAAATGTTAGAAAATAAAATTACAATCCTTTGACATGGGTTTAATGTCAGGGTTATATAATTGTGTTTTTTTAGTATGTACTTACGATTAATTATAGTTCTGTAGCTTTAATTCCAGTTTATGCATACATATAATATGTATAATTTAATTGTTATATTATTTAATTATAAGGAATCAAGATAAGATAAAAGCTATCCTTTGTGATACTTATTAACTCGTCAAGTTTTCTAGTTTTTTTACCAAAATTTAAAAAGTTAATACTAGATAAATTTATTTTTTATACTTTATTCCATATCACCTAAACCGACTAAACCCATAACCACAAAAAACTCTATCATGAAAATCATAAAATGTATCGACACATCATATTATCATATATATTATTAATTTACAATGATACAATACCAAGACATTTTCATCAAAAATCTACTGTTAATTTTTGCTGTCGTCATACTTAGATTAATTACAAAATATTGAGTAGAATTCGAAGAGAGGGTATTGTTTCCTCAAAAATATTTCATGATCTTCTAAAAAAGAAAGAAATCGTAATGTTTTCCTTTACTAATATTTTTAAAATACCATATAAAAGTACTGCGTAGACGTAGTATTTAGGATATTATTTACTGAAAATTGTTAATGATAAATATTTTGACTGAAAAAATGTCCTATTTTATATTAATTTTTTGCGTAAAGGGAAACTATTGGCCATTATTAGTTTATAAAACAAAAATAATGATAAAAGGATTGCTACTGCTATAGCAGTCTGAATTAGGGAATAAATGTTCAATTATTACACTGAATATAGCATACATAGGAACTATAACGTAGGTATATAATTTTTATTTATATACAAGCTAATGATGTATATCTTAACTGATTTATATCCTCTGTAAAAATTACAACTTACATATGTCACTTGCATATCAGAGTGTCCCGTGAGGATTTACCTAATGCGTTATCTCCTGAAATAATGGATGTATCATAATTCTGGTTTTTTAATAAGATTCACAGAGACAAGAACTACAAATATTTCATGCTTTTATTTATTTTATTGTTTAGTAAAAAAGTTAAAATATATATTTTTGTATTTAATTATTTTCAAAAAAATATTGAAGATAGCCATTTTGTAGAGTTCATTTTTTTGAAAATATTGACGTTTCAACATTTTAATTTTATCAATATCCTGATTTTTAATATTTTTTCTAATTTCGATAAAAACACTGAAAGCATTCGCCAGCCGTACGAGTACGCGGGCCATATGTTTGATATAATGATACCACTATCGTATTAAATAATTTGAAGTTTTTTTCAAAACTAAAAAAAATATTAAATATTTTCAAAAAAATGAACTCTACAAGATGGCTATCTTCAATTTTTTTGAACATAATGAAATAGAAAACAAAATACTTTTTAATTTCTTTACCAAAACATTAAAATATGTGTAGTTCATGTCACTGTGATTCTTATTAAAAATCCAAAATTATGATATCTCCATTATTTCAGAAGATATAGCAATGGGTAAATCTTCATAAGACACTGTAGAAATTTTAGTAAATATTATACATAGTATTTAATGGTCGTAATGTTATGTTATCGTGATTTTTATGTATAAAGAACCTTGTGAATCCTCATGGGATACCCTGTATATATAATGTGGGCGCGAAGTAAGTCTTTGGTAATATGTAATAATATTTTAGGTTATAATGTAGCTACAGTTAATATCCATACGTTATCTTTTAAGGAACAAATAAACGAATAAATGCGCAAAGTATCTTACTCCCGGGACAAATCATTTTCTAAGAATTATCTACCTTAAGTCATATACTACCAATTGAAAGAACTTGCGCGAATTGGATCTTTTTTTTCTTCAGTTTCGGTCATCATAGTTTTCTGCGAGCTATTGGTAATTGGGCCACATTTTATTTACCTGTTTTGGTTATACGAACACAATAGTACAAAACAAAATTTATTTATATTTTATTACTAAGAAAATAAATCAAAAATATAGGAATAATATATATGTTTTTAATGAGTATACAAAATAAAAGGTTTCCCTTCACATAAGAAAGTTTTCCATTTGTCTGCAAGAAAGACTGTTATATTAAACTTTGTTTTAGCTCTCCTATAAAATACAGTAAAAATGACTTAGTTAAAATAACACTCACAATATAGCCTAAGATACACGTATTTGTAATATAATATAACTATAAGTAGTGGCTTATTTCTGCAAGCGAAACTTAAATTTATAAGCTTTCCTTGAACTATTATTAACGTAAGCGTTTTTATTTCATCTTTGGTTTTTTGAACGGTATTATTAAGAAATTAATCTAGGAAAATATATTTTCAGTTTAAAAAAATTTAGATATACCTTCATAAATTATTTTGAGACCATTAGAAAATCGTTGTCATTAGGTTAGGTACGTAAATGTTATGCACTCTATTCTATTATTTTTTCAGCAGGATGTTTCATTAATAACACTAAGGGTAAATATAAATATAATAGTTAACTATTTTCCCAACTACATATATACAATATGCTATATAAGTAATATAGGTATATATTATATTTTATATATACTATAAAAGTAATGACAGTTAAATGTAATATATATAAAAATAAAAGTATAATTAATTTACTTTGATCTGTTCTCAAGATTTTATAGATCATGTTTTTCCATGAGTATTACAGCTATTAATCCATGTTTTAATTATACCTCACAGTAAACAAAAATAAAAATAGTAGACATAAATAAAAATTTTAAACTTTTAATCATTGTTTCAAGATTTAACTATAACTCTGCTACGCTTTAGAGGCTTCTCATCATAGTTATAAGAGTTTTATACTAATGAAATTGCATTACTATATTGTTGTATTGTCTTCAATGATTAAAAATATAATATGATAGTGAAATACATCTACACGACACCTTAAAGAGGGCTTAAATATTAACGATAATAATGTGATATGTTGTCTGCGCGCGCACAGGTACAATTTATATGCATGTACATATTATACATATTATATTATACCTATATTAATATAAATTTGATACAATAACCACAATTCTACGACAACCTATTATAATATGTTAAATACATTTTTAAACGCACATATTAATTAGTAAATACTACTTCATGTCTACATTACTTCGTATTGCAATATAAAATATAAATTATCATTTAATTCACAGAACACTGATACAATTAATCGTTGAAATATTTATTTTCATTATTTTTGTGTATATTTATTATATTTGTCGTTTATAAATAAATAAACAAATTATTGTAATCAAGTTAACATAGTAAAACAATGTATATAGACCTTGAATTATACTATTTTATATTTACACATATAAAGACATTTTTTTTTAAACATACCTAAACTTTATATACCTATATATAACAAATATTGAAATCGAATTAAATAATATAATATAAATACATATATAATTAGCAATAGATCTTTTATTTTAAGATAACAAATCCATTTAAAGATAACGCCAAAAATAATAACTATTCCATTAATATTGACTTTTATATATTAGTCAGCAGCTGTACAATTATTGGTACATGCGTAAAGATACAATACAAAAGTATTTAAAAGAAAATCGAATGCAACTCTGTAAGACCAGACTGAAAAATAAAATTGCGTTTCCACAATTATAATATGATAACGTAAAAATTGAAATAATTATATTTTAATAGCCCTAATACCTTACAAATTAAAATACATTATTTTAATTTATTTGTTTAATAATATTATTTGCGGTTTAATAGTCGTTAGACATAATTTTTATTAGATGAAAAAACAAAAATCTGTGCTTAAAACAAATTGTTCTTAATTTATGTCTCATCATTTGCTCTACAGTATTAATAATATATTCATACCGATGGAAAATATTATTATGTAAATATATATCGAAAATTAAACTTAAAAATAATAAAACGCTCAGAACTATAAAAACTCGACCTCGCACCTACCATCGGGGAATACAGAACATACTACACTAGTACGACTATATTGTTAATTCTTTTGGGACTTTTCTTGTTAAAAATATAGTAAATAGTAATAAAAAGCTGATGAAAATACACGTAGTGTACGTAAAACTCGTATATACCACAATCAGTAATCTTTATATACTTATTTAGTATTCACGCGCAACATTGCTCGTCATTTACCATCAGTTCCTACAGACTAAATTGTATAATCTGTTGAGTTAAAATCATGTCATAATTCTCGTACGACCGAGATTATTTATGTTAATTTTATATATATATATATAGGCACGTGCTTAGATTGTTATTGGATTTTTTTTCGACGAAAAGAAGTTTTAAAATATTATATGTTTTTTACACCTTGACTCATTTGAATCAATGCTATAGCTAGAAAATAATTTCGAAGAGATGGTCGGTATCATCAATATTATTTTATTTATTCTCTATTCTTATTTATGTTTTATAAGACATTACATTTTTCTTGAAAATATTAAAAAATTAATAATTGTGTAAATATAAAATAATAAACCGTCTAAATATCAAGTACCTCAGCAATTTTATTCAATCTGTTTATTAAATTAAATAGGATGTTATGTTTTAAAACGTTCTTTGACCGAGTTCCTAAAATAAATTCGAATGGTAGTTCCAAGGTTGAGATAAATAAGGTTATTGTAATACAATCATTTTACATGAACTATTGGTATAAGCATTACAGAATAAACATTATTAGGTATATTTATTCCATAATCAATTAAGTAAGTGTAAGTATTTCGTTAAACCTTAAATTTTCTCGGCTGAAAAAATCACTTATTTTAAATATTTTGACGGAACTTAATCGAAGTCAACATAATTTAATTTTATAAACTTATTACTATTATCACACATAAACACTAATAAAAGTATATTTTAATAAGACTTCATATAATCGATAATTTATTTTAACATTAAATATACATTTTATTTAAAATAAATTTTATAATATATCTAACTAGTAAATATAACTTCTGGAGTGTAGACAATTTTAAAGAATTATTATTTTTAAATTGTTGTTTTTATTTTGTTGTAGATTAATCGCGATACGCCGTATAACAGATTTATTAATGCATATATCTCTATAGTTGCCAAAGTTGCTACCAATTAGGTGGCTTATAATATTTTCCTGTATCAATATTTAAAATAATTCAGCGAATGTATTTCTTATTTTATTGAGGACAAAGTTATAATTTACATAATACACATTAATATATAAATAAGCAAATCAAAAATTTAACTATAACAATTTTAATTAGGTACCAAAAATACAATAGGTACTTAATTTTAGATCGAGTAAAATAACATCAACTAAATAATATATTAAAGTGATAAAAAACCATTAAACATTTAAAGAGCAATAACATTTTCATTAAACATTTGAGTTTTATATTTCTCGATAAAATGCTTACTTTTATCTCATGTACACGGTGACAATCGTGTCACAGAGAAATAAGTTTAAAGTCATTATTGTAACTGACATTTTTTTTTTTTATATTTGCATTCAGAAACTGTTGCCAGTATTATTTCATGATACAATATATAAACAGCTTGTTTTAATTAGCGCACAGAGTTTTCACACGTTTAATTTCAACTTAAAATAATTGAATAACCTATAATTTTTACGTAAAGTCAGGTTTGCTGAATAATGGCCTTAGATTATAACAGTATAGTCGATTGTAGATAATTTAATTTATCAATTTATTATAACCAAAAAAAAATAAATGTATTAGGTTTACTAGTTAAAATATATGAGTATTTTTACGTAATAAACATATAAGTAGGCACTATCTATGTTCTATAACCTATATCAATATAAAATATTCATTTTTTATTTAATTATCAAGATATCAGCAATCATATTCTCTATTTTATTACGTAAATAGTATTAAATAAATTTAGATTATAATTAATACAATAATATTATAGTCTGGACTAAATTTATAACCAAAATAAACTATACTATTTTTGAACGGTGTTTTTTCAATTTATTATATGGAAACGAAATATAACTATGACGTAGGTAGATATAAGCCATCACGAAGAAATTTAGTTTTATTATACTTGAAATTGGTTGATTTTAATCATATGTCACAATATATTATTATAATAAATACAATTATTTGAGTTTTTAGCAAAAATAAAATTGATTATTTTTTAATATAGATATTTAAGCAGACATTTTCTTATTTAAAAGTTTTTAAATTAAATTTTAAATATATTTTTGCCTTTAACACATTAATTATTAAGAGGACTGTTTATTTGTATCAACTATCAAAGTGCATTTTTTTACTTTGTCATAAATCGTAGTTTTCCATAAAAAAAAGTACCAATGAATCATGTTATAACGAATTCAATTAATAAAATTTCATTTTGAATTTTAAATTTTTTTAGGTAATTTATTAACTACAATAAATTTCGAATATTTTTTAAAGTTGAATAATAGGTAAATTAAATTCATAGTCCTATATCAATTTCTAATGTAATATTTGATTAAAACATCGTTGATAATTAATATTTATATAGAAGATAAAAATGTGAAAGTGTCATATTAAACTAATTACTTTAAAATTGTAAATATTTAATTCGATATTTACACTTTTAAAACATTTTCAGAATAATACTTTGTATCTATAAATATTTTTTTAACAATAAAGTTTTTGTTAGACTACTGCAGTTAAATATTAAGTATATTAACCTATAAATATATAGTTTCATTGTATATAAAAATTATTCTATTACATACCTCATATAAAAGAGAAACCGTTAATACCTACACTTGAATAATAGAATAAACTAGTATTTATAATTCTTTAAAATATTAACTACTTATAGTATTGCCCAATCATTCTATTTTCCTAAATATGTATTTGAAATTTCTAATTTCAATACCTTATTTATATGAAGGTAATTTAACTATTAATAATATTAATACTATATTGTCTAACCGATAACACAAAAACCATGAACAACTAAAAAAAACAAAAATCAGTCAAAATACACGTGATAAATGTTAGGATGGTATATGAAAGATAGTAAAAATGTAATAATGTCTGTGTCAATAAAGCAATATTGTACTTAAAGACAATAATATTAAATTATCTATATCATACGTTCTACAGGAGTATAAACAAAAGGTGTCGTTAAATAAAAGTTGATAAAAATCCTTATAAAATAATAGTTGTTTTGGAACCTACAAATATTATGACAACTACACATTTTTCCCACTATATAAGGTCGTTCTATACTGTAAAATCTTGTAGCGAAGGCAGTAAATGAATGCATTACTATATGTTAATAATAATCAGTAAATAGAATCATTTTTTCATTAACGTTATTAAATATATTTTCTAATATATATAAGTTGTTTAATGTTATTTAAAAATGATTTATACATTTATAATTTATTAATAAGAAACACGTGGATTAGTACTTCTAAAATATTTATAAAAAAATATTAAAAATATTATTTATTACATTTATTTTATATAACTAAGGCCTATGCGTTGTTTAAACGCTAAATACTTGAACATAAACGAACATCTTTATTTGTGATAAATGCCAGACAGGTTATCGAATTCATATGACCTCTTTGAATAAGCTCCATGAAATTAATTCTATAAATTGCTAATTCTCAACTACGAAATATAATTATGAACATCTCATATTTTATTGTGCTCATGCGTATTATATATTAATAGCTTTGCTAAAAAAATAAATAAATTGTTGAATTAAAATATATCTTTAATATTTAAATGTTATGACCTATATAATACATAAATTCGGATAAATTATAAAAAAAACTCTCAGCCAAGACAAAATATCAAACGATGATATAATTTAAAATTATGTACTAAGGCTTTTATAATTTTAAATTATTTTACATTATTATACAACAAATATCTGAATTGTATTTATATTGTTTTGAGAGATTTATTATTAAATCTGACAATTTTTATCTGTTACATGTAACATTTATAAAAAATAAATATTGTATGTTTCAAATTTTAAATAAATTAAATAAGAGGAAGTACTTACATAATAAATAATAATAATATAAATACATTGTATATTATACAATGTATTGTACATATTACATAATATAGTATGATTTGTATATTCAAACAAATTATTATGTTATTTAATAAACCAATTTAAATTCAGTACTTAAACATTTTTTTAAATGATTTTTAAATAATAATAATTAATAAACATACATTTTAATTTATTGCCATGATCATGTCGTTACACATATTTGCAAGTCTCTTATAACTGCTTTAAGTTGTGAGCATTTTTGTGAATTGTTTAAAGTCCAAACTCTACATTCAAAACTAACATACTCTATGATATATTATGTATTGTATATTCAGTGCAGATTATCTTATTGTATCATTTTTTTAAATAAATTATTTAATGATTAATATTTTTTTAAACCTATTTACAATAATTAAATTCATCTAATAGCTTTAATTTGTATCTTTCTTTCAATAAATATTGGTATCAATCAAAACTTTGTATGGATTTCTCATGGTCAAGTCATAACTACTATATAGATCAAGGCTCAATAATATAAAATACAACAAAATATATTTTGAAAGTCAAAATATTTATTTTAGTACATCCAAAGGGCAAAAATACAATCAAACAAAATAACATAGTACAATAATTTAAAAAAAAATGAATATATTAATTATAATTAAATACTCGTATAAACAAATAAAAAACTCTTAATATAATAATAACAAAAAAAAATTAGCTTAACATGCTTATTTAAAAAAGTATATATTACATACATACAGTTAACTATATAAAAATTGTATAACCTGTAAGATATAATTTTTATTTTCTAGTTAGAAAAAATTTGAAGCTTTATAAATATCATATTTAACTTCAATAATAATTCAATTTTTGTTATATATATATATAAATATGTTGACAATATAATTTCAAGATAATTTTCGAAATGATAAGTATAGTCTATTGGCCGCATGAATTATTATTATTGAGAATAGTATTAATAATTAATATCTCAGATTAATTTTTTTTTTTTTAATTTTATGCTACAAAGTTTTAAAATAAATAAAATCATTACATTTCACATTAAATACTAGTTTATGCGCGGGTTATTTATCAGAGATAAAACTAAAAATTTAATATACATGGATTCTTAAAAATATAAATATTTTTTTTAACAAATGACTAAATTTATTATTTCAAAAACGACATAAATCTCTGTCTTTACAAAAATTATACCACATTAAATTTAATAATTATATGTATAAAAAGTCACGTAATCTATGCAAAAAGTACTTTTGTAAATCTTATATTTATTTAAAAAAAATAAATGCCATTCAAATTTAAAATCACTGCAAAAATAACATTAAATATCTAAGTTTATTAAGTTATTTACAATTTGTATAAAATTTCAATATTATGACTTATAAATTAATAATTTAATTATATAGAAATTATAATTACTTATAATTATTAACTAATATTGTTTTTTAAATATCTAATTCAATAATAAATTAGATATTTCTATCAATTTAAAAAAATTTAGTTTAATTGCTTTTTTATACAATAACTTAAAATTAAGCCTGATTGCCTAGTATATTTTATATTATTTATCAATTAAAAATAATTTAAGTTCTCATTTTTAGGACATACATATCCTATATTATTACTTATCTTTGCTTTAAAATATTTAAGTTGCAACTTAAAAACAAATAAGTCATTATTTACTTTACGATTAGAAACCAATAATAACTATTATTGATAAAAATTATTTGAAAAAAAATATTTATATCATAGTTAGTTATTTATTTTAATCACTTTGGTAAATAAAGTTTGTAAACAATGTTCCTTCTAATCTATTGTAAATTATCCTAAATGTATCGAATTGTAACAGATCATCTACTAATGACAATATTGTTTATGTTACTGTTACCATAGTGTAATTTTTAACAATTAAAATAAACGTTATATTTATGAAAAATATATATATTACATAAGTATTTACTTATTTCAAATAACAATATTAAAAACAGATTAATATTTTATGAAGTAAAAATTATTAGAAACATAAGAATATAATAAAATTAAAGATACATTTTATTATACTTATACATATTGTATTCTAATATGTGTAAAATTTAATTTTATAATTAATCTTAACTATTTATAGTTATAAATTTGAGTTTGTTATTGTATGCTGTATTTTATCGATAAATTAATATCATAATCACTAGTATCATACATTGTATATTGATATATGTATATTGATTTTACTGTCAAAAGGACATGATTTTAAGTTTTGAATTAGAATTAATTATAAACTAGTCCAAACCTTTTTTTCAGACAAACACCTAATTACTATTCATGAGCATAACATATTAAATTTGACGCTAACATAAAGAAGTAATAGCTTTCGAGGTTTTATAAAATACCAAGATAATAATATTATCTTTAAATTTAGTGTTAATACCAATATGTGTTAAATAAATAATACTCCTAAACCTGAACAACATAAAAAGGTCTATCGAAAGATTTTCAATGTTACTAGGATTAGTATTTACAACTCTATTCCTAGCTACTTAATTAATACTATACAACTGTCACTATTTAAAAAGCATATTTCACACAAGCTAATGTATGAATATGACGCTGTTAATACGTGAAATCTATGAATTTAATTTTCTAAATTGTCTCTAATTATTGTACATTATATTAACTTCCGCTCTTAAATTGTAAACATTTATGTTTGAAATATTCACATGTTAAGAATTAAGATGTAGATAGCCCTAGGCCTTCACACGTGTTATCTCAGCGAATCCCAGTTATTTATAAAAATATTCTTAATAAAAATAAAATATTATTTATCATCACTAAATACTTATGTTCAATACACATGACATATTGAAATCTATTTCACACAAATTAATTTAATTTATTAATAAAGCTTGGTTATTTATTATATTTGATTGGTACATAAATTGTTATAATTAGCTCTGTTTAGTACGTCATATTTATATTCATATTTTTAATAAATACCTATGTCACAAAACTGAATTATAGCAATTTGAATATTTAATTATTTTTGTGATGTGAAATACTTCTATGAATATCTTGATAAGATACCTTAATGCAAATCATTATAACGCTTAATTTAAGACCGCGTTTAAATCATTCGTAAAGTTTTGATCTAAAATGTAAATGGGCTTATTGACGATTTAAAATTAAATTAACTGTGTACGTTCACTATGTTGATTTGAGTTTAATTGACTTCAACATTTTCAACCAATTGTCCCACTTAAATAATTATTATTATTGATAATAATATTTAGGTACTTAAATCGATATTAAACAATATTTTTGGTCACACGAAAACACATAACATATAATAGGTATACAAGACACACGATTTAAATATTAAGTCACTTTTTATTATATTAATTTCTAACTTAACTCACTTTTTTATATGCATACATTATGTACATAGTTGAAAATGTATAAGCATAAGTTCCGAATTTTATCCAAACCGTCGTATAGTATTATATTTATACAATCATATAAATAATTGATATAACCATACATGTATAACCACATATAACCATACATACAACCATATTAGTTTATATGTTTGTGTTAACGATTTCCAGAATGTAGTTATTACAATGATAATTATATGAAACTGATATTTATTGAGGTATGCGTTATTTTAAAAGTAAAATAGAAATCGCATAAATATATTGTACCTGACTACATAATTTTTAATAATAGATTTTTGTATCATTTGACATTTTGACAAGAATTCATGAATGTGTGTTTATTATTATTTTTTTTTCATTATATTAAATATTTATAAAAATTAAAAAAAGACTCGATATTAATTTTTTAGTTTGGTGTTTTACAAAGATAAAATAAAAGAATCCACATTGCATAACAACGACGAAATCTATCTTCTACAGATGGTATAAGTATTTATTATAATACATGGACCAGAAAAAAGTAAAAACAGTAACAGACAACAGTCAATCATACCAAACCTAATCGCTGGTTTGGTCATATATTTATAAATAAAATGCCTCCTGGAGAGTGATGCTTTTTTTAACATCCATCATGTTGAGCCATAAAATATTTTTTAAATATTTTACTACAGTAAAATTAAATCGTTTATTTAAACATTACATATAGTTACTATTTTTTTTTTTACACTTACACACGTGTGTTTATTTATACTTTAATATATGAACAACTG
Organism: Rhopalosiphum nymphaeae; assembly: GCA_036289425.1. Lineage (NCBI taxonomy): Eukaryota > Metazoa > Arthropoda > Insecta > Hemiptera > Aphididae > Rhopalosiphum > Rhopalosiphum nymphaeae. The sequence continues at coordinate 9,800,394 of JAZAQC010000005.1, forward strand.
AACAAATAACAATTGTTATTGTATTTATATATATATATATAAATACATTTGTGTTTTTTTATTTATTATCTAGGTTTTTTGTTTATTATTATTTTAAAATAAGATTTTTCTAGCTTATGTCTATCTATATTTATGATATTTATGAATAATACAGAATAATAAGTTTGTGACTTTTTAGCAAGATGATTATAAATATAAATATATAAATATACTAACAAGTGTGTATACAAGTCATTTACCTAATTATTACCTAGATAATTGTTATTATATTCGCAATCCATATTAAAATGCGTGATAAATGTAATAATAAGACGAACGGAATTTACGAAAATAAGTCGTTAAAGTAATTTATAACATGAGCTTAATTTAGCCTCGTCAATGGTTTTAATTTAATTTTTGCGATACTGACATAGACATGTCTTCAAAATAATAGGAATACTTTGTGTATGTAGTATGTACATCCAAGTGGTCATCGATTATAATGTCCAATTCATAAAAGATTGATAATTTCTCACATAATAACAAGCAAACTTTATAATATTAAAAAAATTTAAAACTCAAAAGTGTGCCAGAGTAATAAATTTTACATGGTATAGTTAAAGTAAATCGTAGTTCACATTTTCTATTCTACAGATGGATAGTTTTGGGTTACTGTTCGGTGACAAATCCATTTAAATAAAGTTGATTTACAGTTTTTTAAATTATTAAAATAAATTTGCAAGAAATGTGTCCACAAATGATAAATATGTGTGTGTGTTTTTATTAACATTAGTTTTGAAAATATTTGATTTTTTTTTTAATTATTATTATTATACTAAGGAGACTTGACATAAAAAAACGATTTTGAACAAAGGAGGCGGATGAATTAGGATATATTTTTAATAATAGTTTATGTTATATAATTATTATTAAAATAATTTAGCTGGTTGAATTAATTTTTGATAAAAATATCACGTATAACTCAAAAGTCCCTTGAATAAAGTAAAAAGTTTGTAAATATGGCTATTAAAATTAATCTAAATATTTTGAAAAATGTATTGCGTATAGAAAATAATAATATATGCAACGGAGAAAAGTCATCACGATTACAGAACATCAAAACATCTAAAATCGATTGTTGAAAAATTGTTGTTATTCAATTAAATATTCAATTTCATCAAAATTTAAACTTCAAACTCATATTGTAAAATAAAACTGTGTCTATTTATTATTGATATTTTTAAATATCTCTATATTTTTTAATAAATCTTGTACTACACTTGCAAGCTTTTTGACCGACGAATAAAAATTTGATCATCGTAAATTGAAATGAAACTAGTGAATTCAAAAAGTTCAAATAGCTATAAATTACTTAAAATTTGTTTAAATATTTTATAACCGTAATCATGTATAACGATAATATTATAAAATTTGTTTTCTTATTAGTTACATATTATTTTAATACTTATTATTGAATTCAAATTTAACATGTCCATTAAAGTAACATATTTAAGGACGAGATACTCTGGAAACTACATAATACCTAAATAATTATTTATTTCATATTTATAATAAAAAACAGTATTTAGAGATTTAGTATTTAACGCAATTGAAAATATCATAAAAGACGTTCCAAGTCGCTTTTTAAGGAGTTTGATATAGGCAATTTCAATGACATTTTGGGAAAAGCTTTAATTTCAAATCTTAAATACATTTATGTATTCTAATTTAGATCAAAAGTAACTTATAAATAGTCCCATTTATTACAATTACTTAATTATGACTTATGAGATGATATTATATAAAAAGCTTTATCCCCAGAAAAAATAACCATATTAGCAACATTCGTAATTAAAACTATTAAGAGATAAAATTTATACACGATACAGAAGAGTTACATTAATACTTGCTTTACGTTACCATTTTTATTTTTATGATTAGTATCAATAAAACAAAAACGATTAAAACCCATTATTTTAATTGTTTTTTTTTTTATGACATCAAAAATAAAAATGATACGACACAGTGAATATTGTCTTCTGTATTATGTATAATTAAAGTTACAGAATTTGATCATAGATAAATGGTTCTTTTTTACACAAAAACACTTTTACAAAATATTGATATGTGTGAGGCGACTTTAAAGAAAATAATGTATTTAAAGAATAACAATTAAATATAATTTTATATTATTAGTTACTTGTGATTCATATTTCCTTTTAAGGTTTTTTAAATAAGTCAACTTTTTATTTTATTGGTTTTAAAGTATCATTTTGTCAAATTGGATTGTCGATTGAATTATATTCATTGCAACTTAAGTAATTATTGTCAGTTTATAAATCTGACAAATTGTGCTACTAAAAAAAAAGTAAAACAATACAAATCAAATATGCAAACCAGTAGAAACTTATGGAATCTAAAGAATAAGATTGAACATAAAAATAAGAAAATAAATTTAAAGTCCAACAAACTTTAACTACAATTATAACGGTTCGTTAATCGAAATCACATATTTAATTAATTTTTCATCTTTTAATGATCAGTTCCGCCTCTAAACACGTGCCTTTATACAAAAGTATGTGTCAATAAGTAGTAACACATATATTGTACTGATTATATGATTAATAAGAAAAATATTATTGATAATGGTACCAAAAAAAAAAAAACAAGTCGCCAATTAAAAAAAAAAAAACATTGATCGTACGTAAGATATAATCATGTAATCCAGTCACCATCATTCGGTATAATATCAACCTTTAACGGACCGATATAATTTTTACTAATAAACTTGGGTAGGTTAGTTATAGGTGATGCATTGTAAAATGTGAGTTTGATTAATTTTTATCATCATATGTTGTTCATTAGGGAATTATAATGATTATAGCAGTGCAGAATTGCAAAATGAAAACAGAAGACTAAATGAATGTATTATATATTGTTCTAGTGGTGAAAAAAGTCACCGCTATAAATGCATATTATTGCCGTAGTAGTGACCTATTCATAAAGGTTTTCCTGTAGATGTATATGCTGCAAAAATGGTAGTTGCTTGAGTTTTTCAAAGATCACTGGCCCGCAGGATAAAACTTTTCTATACTCTTTATTTTAGATTCTGACCAGACCAACGAAATGTATATCGATGATGTTTTTTTATGGTTTTTTTTTGTTTTGTGAAATACTTTTCTTGGGGCAGTAAAAAAAAAAAAAAAATAATCCAATGCAACTCCTACCTCCCCAGAACGGAAATTGAACATAATAATATTATGATTCTCTAGAGTCTAAATTCCAAACCCAGTGGTTCCTATCTACATCACTTTATTTCATTGATTCAACTCGTTTTTTATTCAACTCAACAAATGTTTTTTGACATTATGACCATATGACCAAACAATAGAGGCATAGCTACTTCTTACCCGCCGGCGACACCATGGGACCCCGGCAGCGGACTTGACATTTCTCGAACATGACCAAAAATGGCCGGTAATTATTTTCAAATGCTTAATGGGTAATTCTATACAACGGACGCACCGAGCTGTCATTCGGCGACGGCCACGGACGCAATGATTGACAGCGAACGGATTGGTAAAAAAAAAAAAATAAACCGAAACAAATAACTTTAGTGGATGTATCTATTTATAGATAGGGCGATACCTGCGCGACACACCGGTTGGACAAACGAAGTATTGCCAGACCGTAATGTTGAAAAATAGAACGCAACCTTATGCGTATTATATGTAACGATCGATTCGTATATCGCCGCAAGTCTGCGAGACGTGTACCGGTATACGCATGTTTTATCGTATACAATACATATTAATTATTATGATACGTTTATGTATAATCTGATGAAATAATAATAATAAATCTTACATCATTTTTCGTAGATAGAAGCCCATTTTACATATTTAATTTCTTGCTTTTATATTACCCATATAACATCATCTATTAAAATAATATCATAGGGGTGTAGATTGAATATTTGAAAATTCTTCATTTAAATTGTTAAATCTTTTTTATTCCCCTTGTATTATATAAACAAATATTAATATTTTTTATTAATGCGACAATATGAATGAGATGAAACTGGTGTTAAAACTATAATTAATTAAGAGAGCCGATTTTAAAGTAGTATAAATATCACGAGTAAGCTGATTATAGTTTCATAATAGACATAAGACATGTAAACTAGATTCAAATTATTATTTTTAAAAATAATTTAATATCATGCAGGAACCAAAAACGCTATATGATCATAAAAATTTAACATATATTAGGTATATCTAACCGATAACAATCGACGACTACTTGTACTACTGTACAATTTGATTTAATTGGTTTCTTTTATAAAATAGTGTATCTAGTTCTTGCATCATCAGTCTTCTTTTATACAAAGTTATTCCACAAGACGTTACAGTCAGAATCGTAGCCAGGATTTTTTTATAGGGGGAAGGCTAAATACTTTCAACTTAAATTATTGAAAACCAAAAACAACAATAAAACAAAAATACTGATAACATATTAACGTTGATTTCCCGTTAACGTATTTACTATTTTAAATAACTAAAATTTGTAAAACAATTTCCAAATTTAAATTTAAATATTTCAAAACAATATAAAAAATACATCCAATGGGGGGGGGGGGGGCTATAGCCTTTTTAGCCCCTCACCCTTAGTTACGCCACTAGTTAGAGTACGAGAGACCTGCCGTCGAAACCGTACACGCTGTACACACGTGTTCACTGTGCATATTTTAACGTGTAGATGTAGGAACTTATTTTTCCTAAATACAGTAATACACGTAATATAAATAGTAAATAATGAAAAGACTGTAATAACTATAACGAATATTTTAATCAATACAAAAATATTTATAACGTTTAGACATTATTTATTTTGGACATGGAGATAGAACTACAATTATTGACTTTTAGATATAATACTTCTAAAATTTCATAACCAGTTTGAATATTTTATAAGATAAATATTTACCCTATGGCCTATACGGTTTACCTAAAACAAATATCAACCAATTACATAATTATGTATCTATACATTGTCTTATAATAGTATAATGTATAAATAATGACACAATATAATATTAATGTAGAATAAATTCTTATTCAAATAATTACCTATCCTATATAAGTCGAATGTATAATTACTTTAGAAGTTTAATAAAATATTGCGTATTAATTGTTATACAAAATAGTCATACTTGCAAAAGATATATTACATTTTTTTAATAATATTAGACAAAAATTGATGGCTACTAATTGGCTAGTTATAATCTTTGAAGTTAGTATTTAATGAGTTGATTATATCTTCATTTGTATGGCGCACAATTATCGAATAAGTGTAGTAAAGAACTACAACTCATAGTCTCGGATTAACTAATATCTTGAATGATTACATTTTTAAACAGGCCTATTTCGATTGAATTTTCAAGACAACTATGTCTTTTTATTGTCAAAAATTCAAAACGTAATTTATATGTTGTTACTTAACGTTACTTAAATATATAACTCATTATAACTTATCAAATAAACTGATTTTAAATTTTAAACTTTGATTTACAAGTATTGTGTGTTAATACTTAGGTACAAATAAACTCTTAACCTTTTCAAAAAAATTGTTAAAACAATAATGAAAAATAAAAAATATTACCTATATGGCTATATCTATAATATTATCAAATTATTAGTAATAATTTTATGATAAACAAAAATGTTAAAAATACAAAATTGACTTTATTATTTTATTAAAGTTTTGTTGAAGTTCTTATTAACTATTATTGAATATTTTGACATTTTTGCGTTAAATTATAATGTTGAATGTTGATATATATATATAATATGTCGTAGGCATAAAGTTAACTCAAGAATTTTACTATCCGTTTAGAGCCTAGACTCTAGACATTTAGTTAAATGCTTATTTTAAGACAGGCAAATAATAAAAATGAAATATTTTGAATTATTTTAAAAATTTGACTATATTTTTTTTTAAATTATTTATTGTTATTCTATAAGAAAAAACTATTTAATATTTAAATATATAAATTCACCTCTGACATTAGTTTTAATTGAATAAATTATATACGGTTAACCATTTTTTATTTTTTAGCTTTAAAACTTTTAATTTATACCAAAATTCAGATTATATTGATATAATCTTACGTTTTTTATAGTGTCCACTTTCTATTTTATCTAGTCAGAAACTGTGAATCACGAAACTAATTAAATTTTTATGTGTCCACAATAATTTGCCTTTATTCAAAAAAAACTTCACATACATAGTATATCAATTTTTTTGAAAACTTGAATATAAAAATATTGAAAATGATAGTTTAAAATTACTTAAACATTACGCAAAGTTTCAAAATTAATAAATAAATATTGCCATATTTAAAATTAGTATACTATACAAAACTCGTTTACAAGTTCGTTTCATTTTGTATATGAAATAAAACTCAAATTGCAATGTGTTTTTCATTTTTAAATATTTTTACAATCATATTCGATATATAATATATATATTATCCTTTATTCTGCGCCATTTAATTAAATAATATACCATTTATAAAATGAAACCTAGTTCAATAATATTTGTTAAAATGAAGGAGATTTGTATTATATATTCTCGAATCGCTAAAACAATAGGTTAAGACAATTTCAAAGTGTTTCCAATTTATATCACTAAAACAGATAAACATTACAAGGTTCCAAGAGCCACGTGATACCTACACATATATCACATGGTGGCTACTTTAATAAGAAATAAACAAATAATATATGTATAACATAGAAGTATAATTAATAATTATTATATACCAGGTATACAATAGGTACATTCGTACGAAACATTGCAGTATACGATTTTATTAGTTACGATTCAATGTCAATGTCGAGAATAAGGAAGAGCACACTCTCTGGGCATGCATAATATAATATAATAATACATAGCTTTCAATTTCAATAGGTAATTGCTAGTTTATGTAGAATTTAAAATGAAATATAGAACCCAATAATAATATATATAATTAAACTATTACCTGATAAATGATGATCCAAATCAGTTCCTATATTCTGATGTGTATTTTTAAATCGACATTAGATACTTAAACATAAAGCACGTGATGAATATTGTACGAGTATGCATGTAAACATATAATAAACTATTGGTATTACAATCTATGAAGTATAAAATGTTTAATGATTTAATGGTTTTGATTTAGATTCGATTGATAATTTATCTCGTGTTCAAAATTGTCTCATTGAAAGTTACTTCAAATAAAAATGATATTACTATTTTTACTGTGTTATATAATATCATAAATCGTAATTTAATCAATTTTGGAATAAACCTAAAACAAAACAGGTATTCAATATAAAGGAAAGTAAAAAAGAACATTAAAAAATCTAAAGCCGATAAAGTATATTAAATTAGAGACAATTGCATATTTTATATTTGTATATATTAAACGAATGTGTGCCAAGATTACAGTAAAATAATATTTTTTTATAAAATCAAAAATAGTATTGGTATCCTCAAAGTTATTTTTATGGTTTATATTGCATTCAAAAATGCCAAAACTTGAATTCTTTAGCCAGTAATAATAGATACAAATTATAACTATCTCTTTTAAATGTATTTTACTTTTTAAAAGTTTTAATTTAAGTTTTAAACGTTAATTATATTAACACATCATAAACACTTAAGAATTATTATAAAATTATAATCCTCGAGCCAAATTTACATTTAAAATGTCGGTCAAGGAATATTAATCTACCTACTTCTCATTTACAATATTATTATCAAGTTGGTTAGAATGATTTTAATTTGACATATTTTAGAAATTATTTATAATGATAAATGCAATACTTTAAAAATTGAAATTTAAACTAAGAGGCTACAGAGAACTCAATTTGATTTTGAAACGATTGCGATGAATTGCGTCAAACTATAAAAATAGATTACACCTATGTACGTGTGCAACAGTCTATAATAATAATATGAACAACGACTTTTTTCATCCGAACGCTAAATTTTGTCGTTTTCAAACTAGATCAGGTGCAAGAATTTGCTGATGTTCATTGTTATAACTTATAATTTACATTAAATGAATATTTAAAAAAAAATAACATTTGACTATTTTTATTATATTAACGGTAATAACTTTTTATACATACATTATATATGTGTGTGTATTTATATATATACAAATACATGCCTTAAAATGGACTTATACAAGATATATAACAAATATATTATACAAGGTAATTCATCAACTATGCTCACCCCCATTTTTATTTTAATAATTAATTTATTCAATTACTAATTTTTAGAATTTATAAATATACTACAAGATCGTATTGTAAATGCTTAAGATTTTTAGTAGTGATATAAGTTTTTGTTTTTCAAAAAAAAAAACTCTCTTTTTTACTGTGAATCTTTCAGTGAATAATTTTTTGAGAATTATGGTGAAGGTATCTAATTAAATATTTAAACAAGTAGTTTCTATATTATTTAAATATTTATACTCGTACTAAAGGTGGTAATCCTTAAAAATGGTATTACAAAAACTTAAAATATATGTTATATTGAATCTAGTATTTGTTAAACTTGGACCCTTTTTAGAAATTATAAATGCTGAAAGATTAATATTAATACTTTCAATTGTCGATCACCATAATATTTTTCAATCACATCATCAATGACATATCATTCTTCATACACAAAGTTAATTAGCTCAAAAACTGCTGACTTGAATTTTAATTTTGTCATGTGAACATGTACATATAAAAAATATTCGCTAAATTTTACAATATAAAATGGCATTCTTATTTGAATAACAAAACTTTGTATTTCCAGATAATACTCCTTAAATAGAACAAAATATATCAAAAATTTGACTCAAAGTAAATTTAAATATAAAAATTCCATTAATCAGAATTTGAATAAATTATAATAATAATTATATATTTATATATATTTATCGCAAATAATATTGTGCACATATTATATTTTTTGGAAAACATTCTCCTCCGAAAAGTGATATAATTATATCAAAATATAAAACCTTCTGCTATTTCACTATATCAAAAGGTAAAATAGTACGACTAAAAAGGCAATAATTTATGCGAAATCGAGTTATAAATCATAATATATAAAATGATTACATATTGTATACGCAAATGGCCAATGCTTCGCAAGACGCTGAAATGATTTGAGATAAGGGCAAAGGCAATTACTCCTATCATATACGAAATTATTAGACAGATGATGAACGACTATTGGCTTCTATACGAATGCGATTAGCAAGAGGGATGTATGGTCGAGAAGGTTACAAGTGGGCGATAATTTACGGCTTCACTAGCAACATTAGTATATACTTTCGCAGTTCCTATACAAAGGATCATGCACATTTATATAGATAAATATGTGCTTAGAATATAGGTAAGTATATAAACTCCAGTCAAACACAATAGATCTCTTTGTATAGTGGTAGGGCGTCAGAGCTTATTTTAAAAAAATAAGTAATACGAGAATAAGTATAATAAGTAGGTATTATAGTCCCATTTATAGTCAGATACATTTGGCGTGATTATTTTGTAAATAGTTCCATTTCCATATTACCTGCAAAACAAAAATCATTATTTTATTTTCCTTTAATATTTATTCTCGTTAAAATTAATATTATGAGAACCAATTACAACGGTTATACGGCGATTAATTCATTATCATTCACAAAACGTACAGTTACATGCACCTCTTATGTCTCATTCAGGTCAGAATCTGAATCTGCGGTTTCAAACTGAACTTAAACACTTCGCTAATATAATTGTTGTAACTTAATTCAGGTAGTCATCGCTGCGGCTAACGTGCACACGTATTATGTATTATACCCAGCCGGAGATCGAACGAAGCCCGCACGCTATTATAGTTGTTGGTTGGTGGACCGGGCAGCGGCGTTCGTCTAAAATTAAACTCTCCCGTCGTATGTACCACGACGCAAATAATAGGCCTCCGCCTGCCGATGACCTTTGATACTATATACACACATGCACGTGCGTTTATATAGATATATATTCGTATATATTCTTCTTTGAGCCCCCGCTTGCGTTCCAGACCTGCCCAGCGGTCACTAATTCTCAAATTTCTGGCCCTACGGCTAAATCCGTCACGCTACCGCCTTTTAAAACGATGCGACTGCGATGAAGTGACTACGTAGTTGAAAATGACGAACAAGTGTTCCAAAAACATTCTACTCGGTCTCATTCACCTCTCCTACTCCACCCCCGACAACCGATCAACATCCCTTCGTCGCTACCCCAAAAATAGGTACATAATAATAAATATATATTTATAATATGCATTTTTGCATTTATTATTATTAGCGTATGTACGGACCAAGCAGGTAATTTAGTCATATATACACATTACACATACATATTATATACTGCTGCAGAGGTTAGAGGTAGTTACGCACTTATGTACGGTTATGCGTGAATTCGAATTGATATTTCAAAGAAAACTAAATCAGTCGTTCGAAAATTCGTAAATAAATGCAAACAAATGACTATAATAAATCGCATATATCATAAGTTCAATAGCGTATAAAAATATTAAATAATAATATGTTATGTACTAACGAAAACCTTCAAGTCTGTACAATTTTTTTTTTTTAATTTCAATAAAATCGTTATTTTTATTTAAATATCAAATTTTGTCAAAAGTTATTTGTTAATTTATTTAGTTTATACTAACAATTTTTTACTTATGAATTATTTTAGATGAACTAGATTGAATTTTCTTCCAGAAATCGCGTTCATAATTGAATATATAAGTTGTTTTAGTCACCCCAGTGGTGATGAAGCAAAAAAAAAAAAATAATACACATAAATACACATGAGTATACTTAACACATCATTTTAAAACCAGTAAATTAGTTTATTCGTTCGAAATTTAAAACTTACAATGTTCTACTAACACTTATTGCCTTTATTATCTATACCTAACTGACATCGACTTCATTTTTTATATAAATAGTCTATTGCTTATGGTAAAAACTACCTTACATACTCTACAGCACCTACAATAGTACTTATATACTTATAGATCATTGTAGTTACTTGTTTATGTTTATATTATAAATATATGAAAATATATGATATATTATATTAGTACTGCATGTTTTACATACTTTGTACTATTGTTAAATTAAGCCTAATCAAGTAATTTTTCCATTTCGACAATTATTTTAAACAGTGCATAGTTAAAATGAAGATGTGTAAACGAAAAATTGAGTACTTGTATTTAAAAAACAGAAATCTTTCACAAAATTGTACTTACATTGTTCATTTAAATTTCCGTAAAAAACTAGGTATATAACAAAAAACTGTTAAAACACTAAATTAAATTAAATTTTGGCAATCTTGAAAGAACGTATTATTATTAATTTTGCCTTCATAGAAATTAAAAACATAACAAAATAAAGTCGACATAAAAGTTGGAAATATTTATCTTATTTTAATGATAAAAATAAATACCTATTTAATATCATGTTACATATTATGACATATTAAACAACAATATCCATTAATTAAAAAATTATATTAATATAAATATATTAGTAATTCTAATTCGTAATTTCTGTTATATGCCTATATTACTGCAAATTTTTAAGTTCTACACTAATATTTTATTTAATATCACTAGAAATAAATTATCGAATAATATTTTTCAAAAAGTATCTTATAAAAAGAATTTAATTAGAAAATATTTAAAAAAATATTTATTTTTAATGACCTTGAGGTACGAGTGTTTAATGAATAAGCACTTGTAAAGAATTTGTATAATAAACAATTATACATACTTTCTATTATTTTATTTTATTTTTTTAATTTTAAACATATTTTTACAGAATGGTAATTATTTTAAGTAGAACATATCGTAAATAGTGGGTGGTATCAATATGTTATTTACATAAATATATCTCTTGTCCGTCATATTGTCATTAGAAATTTGATAATATTGGGCATCACCATTTTTTACTAAAATCGATTTTTCCGTTTATCGCTAGTATAATAATATATATTTTCGTTTTCTACCATCACAAATTTCACCTTTTAGATTTTGGTGACCCCCTTATTATAAGAATTGAAATATATAAACCACGTAGATTTATATTCAAAATCATACCTTATCTTTATTAATAGAAGAAAGGAGAGATCATGTTTTCAATACATATGACGTCAATTAAGATAAAAAGTGTTGTAATTTTATCTTTTACTATTTTTACGATGCCTACTATTTTCCTTTTTAGTTTGGATTGAAGTTGATAAGAAACAAGTGAATTCAGCACAATGGAAAATATAATTATTGGAAATAATCTTTGTGAAATACAGTAAATTTTAAATTTCTTATTGATTTGTTTGATTTGTGTAGCAAAGGACTTATACGTTGGCGGTGGTTACTTACAATTAAAACTTGTACAGAAAAAGTTTACACTAATGAAAATAATAAAATGTATGGCAATACAAATACGCCACAGCATATTCATATTAGAATATATGAGTAGAATCTCAATCATTGAAAAAAACAAGTGAAAATACAGCATGTATAAGAAAGGCTATTTAAAATGTAAGTAAAAGACAAAAAAAAATATTCTAACTGAAATCGCATAAAATAGTAATTTATCAGGTATTATTATATCCGGTATAAATAGGATCAGAAAAAATACCTATATAAAAAACAACACAAAATTACAACCCATAATCCTACTAAAATATAGCTCATACCTTTAATTTACTTTATAATAATTGACATAAAAAATAAACAAAATGAAAACTGTTACATGATAAATAACGAAAAAAAATAATATAATAATACTTTCATGTATTGTAACTAATCTTAGATTTTTATTAGCAGTTAATAGCGTTTATATCGAAGGAAGTTTCGATTATTGTACTCATTTTTTTTCACAATTTTTTTCAATTCATAGATGATTAAATGGTTGTTATGTTCCATTAGTTTTTTAAAATAATTTTTATCAACATTCGTCATATATTTTACAATGGGTAAAAATTACAATGTTTTAATCGAAGAAGTACAAACAGACGTTTATTGTAAATGAAGAAGCGTCATTGAATTAAAAACATCACGAAACCAAATTTTAAAACAATAACAAAAAACAATGTTTAATTTAACAATACGGAAAAGGAGCAATTTGCTGATACACGTTTTTAAAATCCAAAGAATTTTAATTTTTGACTCAACTTTAGATTGTTGAATATTAAGTTATTTTAAAAATATACTGAATTATAAATCAATTAACTAACTTTTTTATTTAATTTAAAGTTATTTTACAAATCATTGCAATTTTCAATAACTCTAGATATTTTTTCATAATAAGGAATTACCAAAATCTAAACACTGACATTTTTGGTCGCAAAAACGGAAATATATATTATTACACTAGCAGTAAACGGATCTGGTGGTAAACGGAAAGGTCGATTTTTGTCGAAAAGTAATCACCCAATAATATTTAATATTTCTATTGTCTGGATTAACCATAACCTCATTGTTTATATGACTCCATAAAATATTCGTGGTTACTATACATTTAACATTTTCAATATGCCTGCCTGCAAACTTATCTGTGATTTGATAATCGACTCGATATATCTACATTATTGTAGTATAAAACCACTATTTACATATTATATATTTTATATATCACGCTTTATCTTTATATTAATAATATTTATAGGTACCTTATACTTCATTATAGTTAGATAAAAACATTTCTTACTACTGTAGTCTTAGACCTTAGTAATATGGTTTTAAGAATTTAAGTACATTTTATACATCAAACTAAAATATTATACACATGTATATACAAAATCATGATATTGTATTACATTTAGCAAGTTTTGTCGTGTTCGTTTACGAAAAGTAGGAAAAAATAAGATATTTTACAGTTTAAAAATAAGTAATTAAAACATATTAAAGGTTTTAATATTTTGTTCGTATATCACTTGCAGAACATATGGAAAAGTTTTGATTCTTGCAAGCTTTTATAACTTGCAGCGTTATATTATTAAATAATTTGTATGAAACGATAATTTCTACAAAATTAGGACATTTATTAATGTATAAATTTATACAACTACAATTAAATTGTTTTATACCATACAAGTAGATACTTATCAGTTACCTATCAATGATATAAAATATATGAAAAATCATTATTATATCCAGTTTACAGTTTAGAAAAAACAGAAATCTTTACGCCAATCCAGTTTTTGATAAGCTCTAGGTATAATATTTTTTTGGTGACTTAAAAACAAAAAACCTTGAAATTAATTAATTCAATAATTTATGTTACCATTTCCTCTATAAAGTATAACTTTTAAAATATATTTTAAGTTTATTTTAGACGTTTAAAGTTTGAAATTATTTTCCATAAATTCCGATAAAAATATATCACTGAAAAAATGTATTTTAAAATTGAATATAAGATGCATCATAAGTTGTTTTTTTACCAATTAAAAAAAGTTAAAAATTAATACTCACAACAGTGAATTTATTTTCATTAAAATTCAACTTGTAATAATACTATTAGAAAAATAAATTACAGCTCTATCAACGGTTTTCGCTCGCAATTGTATTGCGTAATATATACATTAATATATCATCGATTTTCAAATTTAACACATCTATTATATAATTTATCGTATGACAATTTATTACAGAGAGCCACTCGACACCTAATGTACTATCAGAGTAGTATCTATCCTCCTGCCCACATTTATTTTTTTTTAGTTTATTCATATTGATGCTGATAAAAATGTTCACGAAGTCAAAATACTTGAAATACAATATTGCAATACTCTTATAACGAAATAAAAATATAAAAATACATAAAAATCATTTATTTTTTTTTTTTCGTAAAAGAGTTTAATGTTCATATTTTTACAAAATACATAGTAGTAAGGAAATTGAAAATCAACTTTTAGTTAAAAATGTATACACTTATTAATTTTAATAGGTAAGACTTTAAAATTGAATACAAGGTTTCTTATCAGTAGTTAAAAAGCTACGGAAACCTAAATTTACAAAAATACATATGAATAATTTTTTTATAACCGTTTGAAATGTATTTTTATCTTACATATTATTATTTACTATACACTATGATATTTCTTAAATATTAAAATTAACTTTAAGCAATTTATACCACGAACACATTATTCATATCGTTCTATGTCAATGTATTGACATTTTACATATAAGTTAATAATATTATGGTAACGAGTGATGTAATTATATATAAATGAATGATAACAAACTTTATTTTGTTAAAGATTTTATTTGAAATATTATTTTATTTTTGTTTATTATCTAATAAAGTTTTCTAATTAAAAAAAAAAAAATATATTTAAAATTCATATATTTTAATAAATTTTACATTTGATGTTATATTTTGAATTTATAATTACATACTTATGTACATAACAGTTTTTTATTAAATTTGAGCTACGGCTGTGCTTATTTGGTATAAGTACGTAGATAAATAGAATAAAACGTTAGATCTGACGTTATAGTTCAGAATATTTGAATACATTATTATTATTACCTCAAAACTCATTTTGGTATATATTATTATAATTTATAATTCGTTTTAACTAATTCAGTTAATATTTAAAGCACAAAGTCACTGCAAATTATGACAGCGCATTTTAATTATAATGCGGAAAATAAAATAAATATGTATACCTATCATAACCTAACCTAACCAGGTCATAATTAATCCATAGAACACACAAATCAGAAAAAAATATAATCGTAATAATATTATTGATGAAAATAACTTATTTTATTCTCCGATATTCGTAATAATTGGCCATTGTAACGTTTCATCGAATACTGTATAATGTTATTTTCTTTCATAAAAAATAAATCCTCAGATTTTATTATATTATTTTATAAATTATAATATAGTTTTTATCAATAATGTGTATATCTCTATTTCTGCATATATTCCTACATGATTATTAACTCCGACGTATTAAAGCATCAACTACAAATAATTTAATTGTTATTTATTTTATCGATTGCTGGGTTAAAAAAATATGTAGATATAACTATAATAATTAATAATTTAAAAATAAAATATATATCTAAAATTACCGAAATAATATTATATCACGTACAATGTACATACTACTGCATATTAATATAAACATATTCAATTTATGTATTCTGATTTTTAAATATTTAACGGCATTTGTAATAATTAATAAGTATTCTATACTTTTTACACCCAAAATATTATTATTTAGTCTATTGAAAATGTGTACCTACATTTTGTAAGCATACATGTTTCCGATATAAATTATTAAAAAAGCTTTAAAAACTATGTATAAAACATAATATAGATGTTGCTGGGAAAAATATATTTTAAATTTAACAATCATATAAACAATTTTATTATTTTATTATGTAAGTTTAAAAAGCAGAATAATTTAAAAATTGCTTGTTCAAATTTCGATTTTGATTAATATGATACGATGTTTAGAAACATTGACTCCTTAATAATTTGCAATGAAATATCAAAAGTCTCATTTAAAACAAAATTTAAACGTTTAAAATATATTAAAATACATGTTTGAGTGTACACTGAAATATATTTCAAAAATTAGAATTTTACTACAGCCACATAATTAAATTACATAATATTAAAAAGATACCTAAATTAAAACTTTTATTTTGTTATTATAATTATTATGTCTTAGTACTAGAACTCAATCCAAAAACCTCTGATTATTATGATAATAATAGCCAGCACGTTGTATTAAAATAAAAAATTGATAAAGAAAATCTAATAAAAAAAACATAAATTTAACAGTTTTCGTTATTTTTATAATTGTATCACAACGTGGAACATAAAAAATGCATATAATATATAGAAGTATATAGTAGCAGGTATACATGCGTATGTTTATACGAAAAACACATCAACGCAATACTTGAGCACTTTTAAGTTTTAATCATGCATTTATATTATACGTATGTATGTGCTTCAAAGCAGTAAGGAAGAGACAAAAACAATACTCATCATTGTCATTAGGCTGATGAAGCTTCCTGACTTGGCTCCAAACTTAAGATTTATAAATAAACATAATATACACATATACATATACATGATGAGCGCTGTCTAGTCATTCAACATTAACTCATGTATGACATAATAAATATAGTAGACACAAAAACACCTGTTTTTTGTCAATCTTTAATGTTAACAGCTAGACAACGCGTTACATTTTATTCCAATTCTATACTTCAAATAATGGACATATTTTTTCCTATTGAATTTCAATATTAAATTAAATACAATACTTAAAACGTTTTATATAATAATAATAAATAATCATTTGTAATGAAAAAATACATGGTCAAGTTTTTCGTTTTTTGGTGAATAATACATAATACGCTATAAATAGGAAAATTTTTTTAAAAAAAAAATGTTCATTCTTCTTTGTTGAGTATACAATTTAAGTACAAAAGGCGATGTATTATTACAAAAATAAGTGTATCAATAGTCAATTAAAATCTGTTCATTTCCAACAAAATAATTATTTTAATATCGTGACACAACTATTTTCTTACGAATATTATTTTAAATTAAGAAATTTAATATTTTTTCCATTTTTATAGATTTATTCCATTACTTTCATTAGGTATTTATTTTTTCATAATATTTTCTTATGATTCATTAATTTTTTTTTTAATTTTTAAAAACAACTTAAAAAAATTGCAAATAAAAATACATTTGTAATTTTAATACTAAATCAATGGTCAAAAATGTGAATTATTTTATTTAAACAAAAAATATAATTGTAAATAAACAATCTATATTTTTTATTTTTTAACCCATTGTCACTCCCACTGAGTAAATAATGAACCAGCTTATGTTTTTTTATAATTTTAAAAGTGTATCATGAAAATAATTGTTCGTACATTCTATAGCTTCAAATAATGTATTTATTGATAACATTTTATCAGTTTTGTTACCTTGATTTTTTTGTTCACTTGCTAAAAGTACATAAAGTGATCAGCTTCAGTTAGGTTGGAAATAATTTACCTCGTGTGAGTAATCGCAAAACAACAAAATTTTGCACGATATGCGTTAAATTAATTTGTCGTAATTATTTAATCGAAGTGCTACCCTCAATAAGCTAAAGTTTAGCCACTAAATAATAATAAAACGATAAAATATATTTGTGTTTACCTTTTTTTTCACAATAGTTTTTAAAAATTTTTTATAATACAATTTTATTTTATAAAAATAATCTAAATAAAACTTGGAAACCAATTATTTACATCAAGGTTGACTTTAATTTATTTACTTTAATAACAAATATACGAAACACAACTAGAAAAAAAATACCAACGGAACAATGCGGGTGACGACGAGTTAAATATATTTAAATATAACTTATACAGAAATGTATATATTTTTATTAAGTTCATAAACTCAATATAATAATTTGAATATATTAACTCAATTTTATAATAATTTTCTATTTTAATGATATAACCAATAAGAGTTCAATTTGCAACTTTCATTTTAAATATAAATTCTACTGACAAACAACAAAACGCACCATCACGTGTATATTGTTTACATTAGTTGTGACAAATAAAATAGATTGATCAATTTTACTTTTGCTGCCTAAGTAAGCGAAATTGGAATGATCATCGATGATATTTCTATTTTCTTTCGTTAACATTTGTGTTGATGCAAGAATAAAATATATTTATATACTATATATAATTAGACATGAATTAATATTTTGATGTAAATACAGAACTAATCGTATAGTATAGACCATGTAAAAATATTTTGCTTTACAGTAATAAAATTATTATATAATTTAAATATTTTAATAATAAATAATTACATATTTTTATAATATTTTGAATTTATTTTTTAGGATAGTGATCTGAAAGACTTGCCCACTAAGGATATATTTCTAACTGTGTCACTAGTGATGTAGGAACAACCTAACCTAACCTAACTTGGAACAAAATGAAGAAAAGCTTCAAAGCACAGAGACAGATAAATATTATATCGATTATAATTTTATTAAATTAGCAATATTCTTACTTTCATGCAATATAATTTCAATAAAGCAAGCTAAATAAAAATGTACATGTATGCAGTACATAACGAATACAGCCATAGTATTAGTATAACAAAACTCAAATGTATTTTTACAAAACCTGAGCTAATTGGACAAGAAACAATTTAAAAATATAATATTAAATTATGTTTGATAAATAATTTTGAAATTTATATTATATGAGTACTGACACTTTAACTTGTTTGTATAATGAAATCCCTCGATGTTAGCAATTCAAAACTTTAAAACGACAATAAGAACAACAATCAATTATACCTAGCTAGTATTAACAATAAGTAAAACTTAAAGATCTATGAATTTTCATTATTTTTTAAATAATTTACTAAAGTAATTATAAATGGTATAGTTATTATCCTGATGCTTCGCTTATATACAAAACAAAAATATTCATAAAGATAAATATAAGAAGTTAATTTTTTTTCTCCAACTAGTGACTACAATAGATATATTGCTGATTTGGTTCAGTCCATAATAATGTTGTATTTTTATTAAATATAAATCACAGTATACTCAATTAAAATTATTATCATAAATGTGCATATAAAAAATAATATATCATTTTTATAAAACATCATAATAATGAACTTATAACAGTAGTGTAGTGAAATAGCCTACCTCAAACGCCGTGTGATCATAATTTCCTCAATGCTTCGATTATAGGTAGTATGAATAATTAAACCATTTAAACCAAGTTAGAAATACATAAATAATGTTCTATTTATACCTATGATTTTAAAATCAAATTCAAGTTTCTTTACACATTTTTTCATCAATACAAAATAAAATTCTACCAGAAAGCCAAATTAATTTTTTATGAGCAAGTTCAAATTTTTTACATCCATATGCGAGTCTCATCGCTATTTCTTTCTAAACGATTTTTGTTTTATGTTGTAATTAAAAAACAAATAACTACAGATACTTGAAATGTTATGCTATTTATAGACATAAAGAATTTTCAATTTTGTTATAATATCTGTACAATAATATTAAAAGTATATAGACACAATTTTCTTTTATATGTATTTGTAATCAAAATTTTAATCAAATACAGCAAAAACAAAAATATCAATAACTATTTTGTATAGTTAAAAAATCATAAAAACTTTTCATTTTATCTAAATTTGAAAATTTAATATAATAGTTCTCATAAGTATTTAATTGTGAAACCATAAAATCTAATAGAATATATATAAAGACAAATATTTTTTTATGAACATTTTAAATTCAAATTTAGACGAAATCGTTTATTTAAACAACGAATAACGATAATAATTATTTTGTTATAATTTCAAAACATTATTCATTGGAATTTTATATTTATACATATATTATATTATTATGAACTTTACTATACGCAATATCATTTTTAATTTATTTTAAGATATTATCTATTTATACAATGAATTTATTTTTACTATTTTGTAGTACTTCAAAAAGATCATACTACATTTTGAGTTGATATGGTATATATATATATTATAATAATAATCAAATACTAATAATAAAATAAATGCAATATTTTTGAAAAATATATATTAATCTGCAGTATTGATAAAATAAAATAATAATTTAAGAGCTTGGTATATTAAAAAAAAAAAATATCATTAAATATACTTAGTGATATAGGCTAATAGATCATTTCTACTCAGAATCATTTTTAATATACAATGAAATATTATTAAATTTAAATTTAACACATCCATAATAGTAATTAGTAACCTACTTGACACCTATTGTATAGCAACTAAAACGGTGGTCACTTGCTCACATTTTTATTTTATTCTTATTTCTAATTAATCTTCAAAAAGATAATGGTTCCTACTGACCCTGATTGTATGGGGTCCTCGAGTTCACATTTTTTAATATTTATTATAACTTGTCAGTTGTAGTGACGTATCACGTATGGAAAGGTGCTCAGGGAGGAGGTTAGGTTAGGATGATTAAAATGAAGGATAAGGGTTATAGATATTTATAGTTTTATAATATTATAAAATATTATATTAGTAATAAAAATAAGGAATTTTAAATAAATAGATAAACTTTAGAGTCTAGATAAACATTATTAATTTTTTCTTTTTAATTTATATTTTTAAATATTGTACAAATATTAAGTAAAATAATCAAACATTATTTTTATGTTCATAATAAATGCACATTGATAAAATAAATATTATTACTATTATTATATTCTGCGGTTTTTAATAATATAAAGATAACTATCACTTGTAAATATGTAACAACAGTAGACAGCATAATTACTGCAACCAACAATAGTAATATTCTACATCAAAAAATAAGTTTGAAGATTAAAAATTTAAAAAAACAACAAATTGAATATTATCAACTATAAATTATAACTTAAAGTTTATTAATTTATTAGCTTACAAATTTTATTATATTGAAGTTATCCGCAACCGCAAGAACATAATAAAATATCTTAGTGACAAGTTGTTACTTAAATATAATAATATGTACATACTACATAATACTAAATTTAATTTAATAAAAGTTAAACTGCTTACAAAAATATTCGTATATAATTTTAAAAAACATGTTCTAATTTAAATAAAAATATAAAATTTAAATTAATTTATAAGGATACGTTTAATATAATTTTAAAACTAAACAACTAACTTACTAAATATTATGATGATAATATTATCATCAGAACAATGGCTTAAATGTTTTCATGTAGTATATACTTAATATATATAATATTTATATATTTAAACTAGTATAAATTAAATAAGAGGGTTACTAAATCGAGGGTTGATTAATTTCCCCTGTTATAATTTATAGTATTGACTATGTTCTACAAAAATTCTCTTCATGAATTAGTCATTTGATCATAAAATAATAAAAAAATAACACCTGTAATATACATATATATATATATATATATATATATATACTTTTATATCTAATTCAAAATTAGATTTAACTTGTTTTACTATGGTGGTGAGGAAACTTATACATATTAAAGTTTAATTAATATTATATTTTATGAAATACGAATAGTCGTATTATCGCAGTTAAATTTTAAAGTAAATCCTTATATACAGATTTATTATATTAAAAATACAGTTTTTACTGGATGAAATGTTTATAGGATTGTGGTGATTAGTTGTTTTTATTTAAATTGCATTTAATATTTTAATAAATAAATAAAAAATATAACCTGTCACAACATAATCAATAATCATACACAAATAAATAATATTTATTGTAAAATAATATAGATATCAGTATTAACGACTTACTATTGACAGCGGGAAATAAGTCTTAGATGATAATTTAGCACAACTTACTTGTCGAAATCGTAAATCATCTTTTTACGAGAAATCATTATATGAAATCTGCACCAAATTATTACATCATGTAATATTTACACCTGCTATGATATTATATTATTATCAATGTGTTATGCACTAATAACATCCATATTACATAACATGATTCGACAAATATACAGACACACACATACACACATAACAACGTTACTATTGTTTCACATAGTGTAAGGAGAAGAAATACTTAAAAAAAATTCTAGAAACGCATGGCAAGAAAAGACTAGACTAGCATATATAAACGTAGGTAGGTACAAGGTATGTATAGGCATTAAATGTATAATGGTTAAAATGTAATATATATATATATATACGTATCTGTAAGATTTTTTTTAAAACATTCCGTTACGTCACTACGTATTTATTTGAATATATAACGAAGCGTATTTTGTGAAGCCGCAATTTTTTTTTTTTACTCGTCGCGCGTATTTTTGTCAACGGAGCGGTGGCCGTGACGGACGTGCCACCACGCAGTGTGACTAAAAGCCATTATTTATTGTCAACGGACATAATAATATTATAACATAACGACAACAATGTCACATAATAATAATATCTCAGACCGAGCAAATAGTTTCATTTGATGAAAATTTAAAAAAAAATCTATTAAGAATATATCATATCGTATATTTTAAAAACCCCTTAAAAAAAATATATTTAAACATGAAAATGAATAAGTCAGTTTTTCTTTGAAATTTTAAATTAAAACATTTTGTAATATTTTCCTATACTATTTATTTAAATATTTTAACCATCGTCACATTTACTATCATTTATTTCAATACCTCAATGTCCTCAAACCAACTCATATTTTATGACTATAAAGTGTAAAAATTAATGATAAGGATATACTATATTATGACGTATATACTGTGTAATTTAATTTAACATTTATTTTTAAATAACCTAGCAAGTATTTAAACCTATTATAAATAAAAATTTGAAAAAAAATTATTCAAAATTATATTGAAAAAATACATAATACATTTTTAAAAATAACTTTTATTTTTCATGTAACTTGAAAATTTTAAAAGTACATCCAGAAAATTTAAAGGTTTTATTTTTTAAATATTAAATGTATTACCACTCGATATATTTTTATAAAGTCGTGTATTATCATAATTATAATTTTTTTTTAAATATGTAAACATTAAAAAATCTATTAATATGACAATAATTTATACACTTATTTTACTTTCCTCTAAATAAATCAAATTTACAGATTCGCTATTTAAAATTTGTTACCAACACTAAAAAAAATAGGGGATATAGGTTACAGTTCTGCTGTATATCAGTAAAAGTAAAATGTACCTCATCATTAAGTAGCTAAGTAAGTAATTGTTAGAACTTAAATGTTGTAAAAATTGATTATTTGTATTCATTTCTTAAAAATAATAATATAAAATTTGGAAATTCCAATTCAATAAATACTATAAATATATTTTTAGTACAACTGACATATATTTTTTAAACGATATAAAATGTCTTTATCGTTATCATATTTAATCCAACGTGAAATTATTTTTTTTTCCTTAAAACTATTTGTTTTAACACATTAATTATTATTTTTTATACATATATATCGTAATACATACATCGAGTCAGTCTTTATAAATGCATTGCACATCTGTAGAGATTATATAAATATAAATATGTTAGGATGTTTAATATTTACAATATTTTTTTATTTATTATTGAACCTTTCACTGTAAGTTCCACCATAATCTTTTATTGTAATATAGTGCCATGCCCCACGTGTATGGTAAAAATACTAATTGACATAATTTATAGCGACTGTCATTTAAACGTAAACCTATTAATATTAATATCATGATTTAAAAACAACATATAACCAAAATCTGTAACAAAAATATTTCAAGGACCAAACATCCTAAGTCTAACTCCAGGAGACCAAATGTCCTATTTTAATATATATCGGGGAAAAAACGTCCGTAAACTCAATTTTTTGACGTAATGTTTGTTTATCATTATGTTTGAAGATTGATTACTGTAACTATGGGGTTGAGAAAAGTCTGTGTTAAATAATTTTACACTGTGAACGCAATTTTTAAATCGTTATTTGAATACCTTAGTTTAATTTTTCCCATTTCAAGTACTGCAAAGTATTTATACAGTAATTTCTAAAGGTATTGCACATAATTCTACAGAAATTTACAGTAGTCTGTAGATATTCATTTTTTTTTAAATTTTATCTAAAAACGTAATGGAATCAATTATGTGACTAGGATTTTATTTGAAAATTCATAAAGACTACCCTTAAAATTAGTCACTCAACACTATTTATTATTATATTTCATTTGCATCTATATTCTATTTACAAAGGTTGTAAATGTATAAAATCCGGTAAAAATGTCAAAAGGATATACGAGTATACCATTGTTAAAACCATATTATATAACATGGACTTTCCTTCTCTAAAAATTTTTATCTCAGTGAACCTAAGTAATAATAATTATTATAACCGTTAAAATTCCGATAATCGTACTTATATAATAGATATAAGTCTATACGTAATTTGGACATTATTTATTAATTAACGACATAGATTAATATATTATATTTTATAACGTAAAAAAATTTGAAACTCAGTCTTCAGTAATATTATGATAGATACTTATATACACACTACAGATTATAAATTATACATTGTACACGTGTATAAATATGTATTATTTTGACTCGTAAAAGTAAATATAAATTTGAGATGATTTCATAGACAAATCATATGTCTGTGTAAATTCCAGCATATGAATTGTATTTTGCAAAATATATTAACAGAATTCACTAACTATTCAAATATTTAAATTTAGAAACCTACGGCTATTGTGGGTTATTCATTATTAACGTTAACCTTTAAAGATGGTAAATTTACATTCATATACAGTGTATGTATATTATATATATATATATATTTAGTCAGTGGATTTGTAAATAATTGATGGTATACTATGATTTTACAAGACTAAACATTAAAGATTTATTAATAAATAGACTACCTCACTGCTCACTCCATGATAATTAATATTATTTAAGTATAAAAAAGCATTATATAAATATATAATAGGTATACATATTACATATAGGCCGCATACCTATTTATAAGAAAACTTATGTTTCACCGTTTCGTATAACTGTTCGAATTTGTATTGGATATTCAAAATAATATTATTAATTAAATTAATAGAATTTTTATGGAGCACCGTACGCGATAAACTTCAGAAGTTTGTCAAAATACGTGATGGTGACATAACATTTTAATTGTGGACGCAACCACCTACAACTATAGTGTCGGCCATAGAAGCATGCTCGTTTTTTTTTTAATTCTTTTTTGGTGCCCATATTAATTTAATACACAACGCAATGTGTACATATTAGTATATTACAAGTTACAACAATTAGGTAAAGCGGGTGTGGCATAACAGTATTAAAATAATAATAACATGACCGTTAACATAGTATTGAAGTGCATGTTTAATATTATGATTTAATTGAAACACGCGATAATATTTTTACCAAAAATACAGACGATAGATAAACATTTTATTATCATGTGTATTAAAATATATATATCTTTAAAACATGCGAATAACAGAGTAACGAATGAATACAAAATATTATAAATTATAATGCTACATATTTAACCAATTTTTCTTTTCATAAATAGTGGACGGGTGTAGTATTAATTTACAATATGTATAAAGTGATTCTTGTATCATAAATACTTATGAACATTACTTTTGAAAAAGTTATATTTTACTATTTTTATCATGATCATTTTTAATTTTTTCCTTTCTAAGTGATACATATCATACGTTTTTAATTGTATACCCTAAAGCAGAATATTTCTCTATGAATTTCAATTTAGTTATACTATATGCAGGCACGTATTCAGGGAGGGTTTGGGGTTCAATCTCCCCCCAGCCCGAAATAATTTCTTTGAAAATCAAGTTAAATTATACACCTATTATTATAAAATATTTTTATTACTAGCTGTTAGGTGTTTTTATTTTATTTATTAGTCGGGTATAAAATACAAGTTTATATAGTATAATAACCAAATAAAGTGGTTACTAAGAACTACGCACGTGTGAGAACTGTACATTGCGATATATACCTAGAATATACCTAGAAAACTCGTATTTTGTCAATATTCTTATCTTATTTCAATCGAGAAGTCAATTATTGAGAAGTTTTTTTCCTTAACTTTACCATTATCTATAGTGCTACAAAAAGTTAATATTAATTTGTCATATTGCTATGAGCGAGTAACAGATGTCTAACAGATATTTAAAGAAATTCGAGAAAATAGCGATGAGTTTAAACAAATATTTTCTAATTCAGAAAAGTCTATGTTAGAAGAAATTATTGAAGTACCAAAGACTATAAGTCAACAAGCTGTACGTAACAATATTCCAGCTGATTCTCCAAAACAATATTATAAAAGATCAATATTTTTATCTTTTCATGATCATTTTATTTGTCAATTACAAGATAGATTTACTAATCATCATCGTGTAATGACTAAACTACAATCACTTATTCCAAATTTTCTTAAAAATATAACTGATATAAAAGATTTTCAAGAGGTAGCATTTTTTTATAAAGATATTTTACCTGATTATAAAACATTTGACGCAAAAATTAAAATATGGCTAGCTAAATGGAAAACTATATCAAAGAGAGACCGTCCAACTACATCATTGACTACTTTGTCTACAATGTCTTATGATTTTTTCCCAAACATTCACCAGTCTCTTGACAATTTTGGCCACATTACCTGTTACAATTGCTACTGCTGAACGGTCATTCTCAACTTAACGAAGACTTAAAACGTGCTTATGAAACAATATGGGAGAAATTAGACTTACTGGATTGGCCCTACTAAACATATACCAAAATTTTTGATTTAAATATGGAAGAAATTATCGATAGATTTACTAAGTTACCATGAAAATGAGATTTTATACTTTAGTTTGTAATTTTTGAATATATAATATATAAATTGTTTGATTTTTATTCTATCTACTTAATAGTATAATATATACTTAGGTAATTTTATGTGCATACTAATCAAATAAATTTCTATTCTATATATAATACATATTATTTTAAATTTTATTTGTTATTATTATATTATAATTGTTCTTACAAACTTATTTCTGAACAAATGATATGAATAAAATGTAGATACTTAGTATAATAATTGGCACATTAAAAATAATGAGTAACGAGGAAGAAATTTTTTTATTATGTTGCGGTACTATTAGTATTGCTATATTTTGTAAGTCCCCCTCCCGAAATTTTATTTTGTATTAGGTATATATCTATTTAAAGTATTATAAGTTGAGTAGTATGGCACAGTAAACCACGCAAAATATTGGTGTATTAATATACTATTAAAACCCTTATCAAATAAATAAATCAAATTAAAAAAAAAAAAAATATTTTACTTTAGAAAACTAAATTACTAGCTGTCATTAAATTAAAAAACAATAATGATACAAATAATAAAAATATACATTTTTTTGAAAATGTTGCTCTATAATGATTTCAAATTGTGTAACATAAATATTTTAAAAAACATAAATCATTTTTATTATAATAGTGTTAACCTGTTAAAAAATTATCCAACATAACTACTATCCACTTTTAAAACCAATAATTGTAGTTTGGAAACCTCCATCATAATATTAGTACATAAATAGTAATATTATAACAGGAGTATGTAGGACTTAGTATCCTACTACAAACGGTGTATTTTACATTTTACTTAGAGGACAATCGCGATAATTCAACAAATGGTATGTATAGGACATTGGTATAAGGTACTTAAGCAGTGACCGTCAGAGCGTCTATATTGTATGAATTTAAGTAAAACCCTAACTAAATCATGAAACAATTCATAATCTAGGGAAAAGATCCATACTGAAAATTACATCCTCCGATTTATGGCTGCACAGTTAATATTATGTATTATGTATACGTTCTAATCGTATAATTATAAGCACTAATATATGCAATAGTAGGTTTACTTAAATCGTGATAAACATATTCAATTATATTAATATATTAACGGTTGGCAGCCACAATAACAATAATAATAATGATAGACAATCATTATTGTATTATAATACGTATACACCGTATAACCGTAAACAGTATGAGCAACATAACTACCTACAAAATTTAAACGGGTATAGATCAACTATCCGAAAATCATATGTCCGTAAGTCATATGTTCGAAAAATTATCTATTCAAAAGGCTATTTGTTCGAATAGATATTTTTCAATTGTCACACTTTTGTAAATAATGATTAATATTATGTACTAATAAATAAAATATAAATCCACATAGGTACTAATGAAAATAAAATATTAAATTGTATTATTATTATAAGTAATAATAGCCAATAGGAAAATTAATACATATTTAATAAATGTTAATATAATAAAAATAAATAAATATTTATGAAATTTATGGATGAGCAATATATTTTAAAAATTCTAACTTACTATAATACTATCATCGTAAATTCCTTATTGAGTACATTTAAAGCGAATATTTTTACATTGGCGTTCTTATTTACTCTTTTTAAAGTCCGTTCTTGTATAAACTGCTCAACTACTGATTATTTTTCATTTTGCACTTTTTGTATAAACTTGATAAATTTAAATAGACCTAAAGCATAATTTAAAAAATAATCATAATTTTATTAATCTATTTTTAAAATATTATGTATTTTAACTAACTTGAATTAGGAGAAAATAGTCTGTTTATTTTCCTGTTCTGTAATTCTGCATCGTCTTTACGTTCAATAATTTGTCAAGCAGCTTTTTTGCTAACATAAGAATTATTTGTTTGAAATGTTCCTGCAATTACTACGTAATATATTTGCATCGGTTTATCTTGATTTTCTCTAGCCATTTTTTTGTATTTTATTTTATTTTTCTTACTTCTATACGGTTAATTCCAAATTTCAGTTTTACACAAGTCCAATAAAAAACATTTTAACTGTCATTTTTCTAATGTAGTTATTATTTTTTATATATAAATAATTATTTATTTATTTTTTGCCCATTAAGGCAATTTTACAAAAGTAAATATACTAAAGAAACATACTTATTATTACAATACAATTGTTAATACTTACGAATACGTTGCACCTCTGTCTCTGTCTTACACACGTACGACAAAGTATATTTTCATTCACCAGTTTTAATAGTGTGCTTTTAGTTTTGATATTAGAGTAAATTGGCCTATTATCAAACTTTTAGGTAAGAACGTTATCTGTGTTCTCTCGTTTTTTATGATATCTTAATTTTTAAGTGAGTTATGAATATGGAAAATATAAATAATTGAAAATGTTCATAATTCATTTAAAATTAAGATATCGTAAAAAATTAAAGAGAGAGCACAGATAATGTTCTTACTTAAAAGCTTAATAATAGGTCAATTTACTCTAATATTATAACCAAAAGCACACTATTGAAACTGGTGAACGAAAATTTACTATATCGTACATGTGTAAGACGGAGACAATATGCGAGTGCGATGTCCTCTTGAAGGCTACATTTCCATGAATACTATTTAAAATGTCGATGTTCATTTTAAAAAACGCATAGTTCTCAGAAACATAATCAACTGCATACGTTATACTGTAAAGTCAGTACCTACTACGACAATAACATATTTTAGATAAAGAATTTTCATTATAGAAATTCCTATATTGGCATGTATGGGATTTTTCATAGCAAGTATTATTGTACTTATCGATTTTTTATCAATACTAATCAAATTATATACCTATAATCTAGATATAATATATATACCTACATATTAAAAACCTGTTTCCTATGTGAAATATATTGGATCACGTTGTAGATCTAATTAGTTTACTAGTTTTTATTTCAAATTCGAATAAAATACCTTTCAAACAGATCAATTTTTGAATACATAACATTTCTAAAACACAATATTTCAGAAACATAAGACCGTCAAATAGGCCAGCTCCCAATTTAAAAAATATTGTAAAACATAGTTGAGCAGAAAGTTTTGTGTACAAAATTTATATCAATACTTCATAGAAATTATTTTTTATCTGAATAAAAAAGATGAAGCCTTTCTCAAAATTCTAGTGTTGTACTCAGATACGTGCACGAAGGTGGTTTTAAGTATTCAACTCCTCCCCTCGGAAAATTCAGAAAATTATTAAGTATATTTTTATAGATTAAAAGTAATTTCTGTAAACCTACGTCTTCTTTATAGATATTAAAATGTACAACCTTAACTCTACTCCCAAGAAAAACAATCTTATATGACGTACTTACTTAGTACTTATTAGTGGCGTAACCATGTAACTGCGGGGTGATGTAGGTGATATATCACCACCAGACCTTTTTTTTATACTTATTTTATAATTTATAAATCATATTTCATATTATTGATATAAAAATGAATAGAATAATATGAAACCTATAAATTTTTGGTCAAGCGTTTTCTCTAGTATACATTTTATAATATATATAAAATATATAATACAGATTACGAAGTAAGTTTGTAGATATATCACATTGTGATACAAATTATAATTTCTCATTTCTTCTATTTGAGATTGTCCAGTAAAATCTGATAATATATTATAATATAGTAATGTTCTATCTTCTATGGTAATAGTTATGTTCTGTGGTAATAGGTACATCGATAAGGAGTAATTAAGTGAATAAATATAAATAAATGAATTAAAAGATCGGTATATAAACCACAAATTAGTTTTTGAAGGTTAGTACCTGTTTAATATCTAGGTACACATTTTTACCATGATTTTATCAGTTCAGTAGGTAATTTTAATTTTCTTAGGATTTCAATGCCTCTTTAATAATCCAAATACATCCTAGCTAACTCTTAAAGAAACGGGTCAGTTCAATAAGCTTGTCAAATTCTACTCACCAGAGATCAACAAGCATATATTATTAACTGAGTTAAAAATATGGAAAAAAAATCTTCTACTAATAATTCAAATATAAAAGTGCACTAGATTTTCTTTAAGATTTTTTCTGTGTAATGAAGATTTATACCCAATTTTTTTTTTACAAATGAAAAATATCTTTATCACCCCCCCCCCCCACATATTAGTCCTATTTACACGCACTGGGTCTGGCTATACTAAAATATATGTAATGCGAAAAATTATAAGAAAATAAATATTGAAACCTATGGTATACTCATCGATTAAAAACATTATTATTTACTTATCGCAGTTATCGACTCATGACAATAAATAATATTTTTCATAAAAGTGAACTCATGGTTAAAAACTAGGTGTATATTTTTCACTTAATTCGTAAAAATATTAAATAGTTCATAAATTTTATGATTTCTAATGAAATCGTCAAAATTCCATAACGATAACAAATGTGGCATTGCCCATTGGCCATAGGTACAATAAAATTATACTTTTTAACTTATTTTCTCAAAATCAATAAATATTTTAGTAGTTATAATAATTATTAATTATACGAGTAATGATTACCTATTTAACCTCGATAAAATGCTTTAAAATACAGGTACAGAAACTTCATATCAATAGTCTAATAGTTCGATTTCAATTTGAAGTTATTTTTACGAATATAAACTGCGCCAATAGTTTGCAAAGTAATATCTAATCTCGTTTGTGTATCATTATAAATAGTGAGTATATTTTGTTTCAATTTCATTGCTTTCTTTTTAAATATATAATTTAGGAACTGTGACTAATGGGCATAGGTGATAAGTGAATAGGTCATTTTTGTCGGAATGGGAAATTTTACGAAGGGCCTCCGGCATACCAATCACTTCGTTCTCAAATAAATGAAAATGAAATGTAATATTTAATGTGTAGGTACCAAATAATAAAATAAATATTATAAAATCATTAAATTAGTTTACATTTCAGAATAATAACAAACAAGTACCTATATTTATAAGTTATTGATCAACTTTTAGTAAGTATAATATATTTAATATTGTATGCGAATCAATACCATTCCTAATTAATTTCAACCTTAATTATTTCTTAAATAATTTTTTAATCATAAATTCAGTTGATAACAATTAATTAATATAATTTAACTTAAAAATGAATATTAGGTGTAGATGCTTTATGTATTTAGTGTGCTTGAAGTAAAACAAAAATTTCATAAAAATAATTTTATAAATGTATTATATTATTTATATTGAATTAAATAAAAATTATATAGATACCTTTATAATAATTAGGTATACAATAATATGTATAATTAAAATCTTTTATTTTTGTTAATTTCTATTTAACCACCTTTGCTGTTTTCAAATACAAACTATTTTACATTTACATAACAAACTTAGTATATATTTATTAAGTTAGTATAATTTCGATAAAAATTTTATTTTTTCAGATAAGCAATTTTAATTTTAAAAATGAACGTAATATTTTGCATATTTTGGTGTTCCCTTTGGTGGAGTACTTCAGCGTATAATAGTTGTATCATCGAACTTATGGGCAAAGGAGTACAAAATTTAACATTTTTATCACATAAAAGCCAATATAACATAGTAAAAAATAAATGGTTTGAACAGGAACTTGATCATTTTAACATAAGTGATACTAGGACATGGAAACAGGTATTACTATATTATAGATTTTTTAATTGTACCTATATTATGGTGAATAACATGTTATTAAGTGTTAAAATTATTCAGTAAATCGATAACTGATAAAATTTTATTTTTTTAGAGGTATCATATGAATTTAAAATATTATAAAATGGGTGGTCCAGTATTTTTGATGGTGGGAGGAAGAGAAGAAATTTCACCAAATTGGATGATTTCCGGATCATGGATTGAATACGCTCAATTTTTTAATGCTGCATGTTTTCAATTGGAACATCGCTACTATGGAATGAGCCATCCTACTGAGTGAGTGCAATAATGAGAAATAAAATTATATTATATTATTTTTATATATTAAGTTCAGCAATTTACTTTTAATTGATATTATTATACCATGTATCGTTTGTAAGAATGTTTATAACTAATTACAATTAATAATTTATCAAAACTAACATAGAATATAATACTATAGATATTTAATCTAAAGTTATTATTTTTTTTATAAAAATCTTCTTAAAATGAATTTGCACCTAAGTCAATACCGCAAAACATTTTTATGCAATAATGAAATCATAAGTAAACACCAACTAAATTTTACTTTAAGAACCAAGTTTTCAAATTATTGAGATTTTTTTGTACTACTTAAGCAATGCTCTGCAACGATACAAACTTCTGTTTTAAAATAAGAACCCCCTTTTTATATTTTCAGGAGAAATAAACATTTTTATTATTTTTTAAATTTGTATAATTAATATTTATTTGATTGGATATAATTGTAAGGCCCAAAATTATATGCATTTTCATATTTCTAAATTGAAAAATAGCTAAGAAAGACACAAATTCGAATCTGAGCCTAATGAATTAATGGGTGAAATTTTAATTTGTATATTTTTGCATACTTGGCACATTTCTAATTACCGTGCATATTTTTCTGTTTTTAAAAAATGAAATAAAAATAGTGTTACATTAATATTATTTCTTAACGCTATGTCCTACGTAAATGTGAATGTGGAAAACAAATCATGTAATATAATACAACTATTACAATACTACGCGTATTTTCCTCTAAAACTCGTTATAATAAGATAAAGTTACAATAATCTTTATCGTAATAATATTTATCGTCGATAAATCACGATAATGAAAAACCATTATGAATTAAAAGTTTAGTGTTTATACAACCTTGCTTCGCAATAATGTGTGTTCGTGTTTTGAATTTGGAGAAAATTATTTTTGCATTTCACGGCAGAATTATTTTTTGTAAGATATGTAAGATTAAAATCAATAGTGTAAAACGCTAAACTATCATACAGCATCTGATTACTAATAAACACATCCGACCTATTAATCGAAAAATGAGAATAAATGAAAATATCAACAATTATTACCCTATATATCGGACAAATCCATATTCGCTTAAGATTTGTGCAGCACATTATGCTAGCAAATATCCCTTTGGAAAAATTTTGAAATAGACATGTCCATTTGTTTTTTGAAAAATATATAAATAAAGATATATCTTTGGTTTTGTTACTAAGAAAAACATACATTGATGAATGTTATGAAGATATAATGAACGAAATACGAAATAAAGTAGTGGGAAGAAGATCTGGGTTTCTATCGATGAAACAACTGATGATATTGGATGATACATTGCAAATGTAGTCATTGGTACTTTAAAAGTTGATAAACCCGGAAAAATATTTTTACTTTCATGTGAAGTTTTAGGAAAATCTAACCATTCCATGATTAGTAAATTGTACGATAAAGCATTATTTTTTTTATGACCTAGTGGTATACAACACGATGACGTATTACTTTTTGTAACAGACGTTGCGCTATAATGGTAAAAGCAGCAAATACTATAAAAACATTTCACTCCAAAATGATTCACATAACTTGTCTCATACAAGTATAAAGTGAACAATATGTAATAAATGTAATAATTATTTTACGAATGTATTTTAAAATTGTGAAACATTCGCTTAAAGGAACATTATTTATGTCCCTTATATATAATAAGCGAATGAACTCACAATGGTTTTTACATTAACTTGAAAAAACAATTTTTTATTGTTCTCATAAATCTATTAAAGATTCCTAAAAAAATTATTTGTCAAATATTTAAAAACAATAATTATTTATAATAATTTATGTTCTATCTATTAAAATATAGACATTTGAGCATAAACTCAAATGTATTTATAATATACTTATAAGTAATTTATTATTGGTAATGAGCTCTAAAACGCTCAATTTTTTATTATCAATAAACAAAAATTAGTTTTTTTGAATTGTAGAAAAAATATTTTTACAATACATTTTAAATATTTTAATACCTATATATTGTGAAATGAATTAACCATATACGATGTACATAATTTATGCCAATTTACATAAAAATTGATTAATTTAAAGGCCCACTAAAATTAAATCGATTAATCATGGTAAGTAAATCGTGCTTATAAGGAACTATATTATTAATTCACTATTGATTCATTAAATGTTAAAGGATCTTTTTATGCAATCCGGCATTAGTAATTTAACAACTGTAGTTATAATTAATTATTAAAGAAATGTAGAAATAATTTTAGATAAAATGCCAAGTACCTTTAAAATCCATATCTCAGATATTTTCGGATAAATAATAACATAATACCTAACAAGTTAATTTTAATTAATTTTTTATTATTATTTTTATTTTTATAATAATAACCGTGTGTTTCAGTAATTTAAATACTTCAAATTTAGTGTACCTGACAATTGAACAAGTATTAGCTGATCTGGGAACATTTATAAATACCATTTCGATTAAAAAAAAAAAACTGCTGGGTGATGCTAAATGGATAGGATTTGGTTCATCATACTCGGCAAGTTTAGTTACCTGGTTAAGATTAAAATATCCTCATCTGGTACACGCCGCAGTTTCATCGAGTAGCATTCTAAAGGCGCAAATAAATTTTGAAGGTACGATATAACGCGTTTTTTATGAATTTTTTAATTTGCAACTTTATAAAATGGTTATGCGAGGGGACACATTTGGCTGAATTCATACGGCTAACAGTCAGATGGTGGTGTGTTTTAGCCACGACAAGATCGAAAAATCCGAATAACAAAAAACTGATAATAACTGTAAATTATCAATTCGACTCCATTTTCCTCTAAGAAATTATTTTATGTAATTAAGTCAACTGTGTTAAATTGTACAAGTAGTTTTACTTCTCTCTCACCCACTCGCAAGAGTTTTACTATAAATGTTATAAATTTAATACAATATCCTACTAAGGTATATAATAAGTTGTTCTTATAACAACTTTTGAAAATATTAAAAATACATAAGTTCAATTTTTTTTTTAAAGCACTTCAAATGTTGACGAAATTCATCAAAATCGGAAAAATTTACAAAACTAATACATTTTTTACTTTTTATTTTTATGGCTTGAAAGTTCAATGTTTAATGTATAAGGTTTTTTATGTTTTATTAACAATTACAGAAATCTTAAAATCATATATTAATACAAATACACAAATTTTTATTGGCAAATCAAGTTCAAATTTTGACGAAATATTATTAACATTTTATTTTGTTCTAAATAAAACATATTATTCATAGGGATTTCTATCTTTTTATTACAGCTTAAATTATTTTTTACTAACCCTCCACAGTAAAATTTTCAAAATATTTAGATTAACTTTAAGCTATTTATACCTATCCACGCAAGTTAATAGTAGTCATAATTTTCAATAGGTGTGTCTTATAAGTTAAAAGCGGTTAGTAATATTATTATATTTGGCATATTATTATATACGATTAATTGTTCTCAAAAATTAGTTCAACCTGCCTTATTATTTATTACTAATAGAAAAATGTATTTCCTTAGAATATTTTATAGCTGTTCAAAAACAATTATCAGATTATGATCCAAAATGTGAATTCCATATTAGACAAGCAAATAAAATGATTAGTGATCAAATAAAGACCGATTATGGAGCAAAATACATACAAAATAAATTCAAGTAGTTATTAAGATATTCACAATTATTAATTAACATTAAAATAGCATATAAAATCATTGTGAAATTATAAACGTCAATTGTAATCTATGATTTTAGTACATGCAGTCATAATTTAAACAATGCTACAAAAAATGTACAACAATTGTTTAGAGACATGTCTAGATTCATTGGACTAATTGTACAAGACAACGAAGATAACAGATATTATGATAAAATTATTGAAGAATCGACACTAACATTAGTAACACTATGTGATATAATGTCAGATGAAACGTTGGGAAATACAGTAAATATTTTATTTTATTTTATTAATTCACACTCCATTCAGACACTTTACAGCTTCCACCAAAGCTCTTCAGCCATCAGTTCTTATTTGCATCTCTAATCTAGCTCAATTTATTAATCTCTTTAATTCGTCTTTTACTTGATTTTTCAACGTTGATATGGGCTTCCCACGGGTAATTTTTTATTAAGTTTATTAGTGAGTACCTGTCTAATTAATCCAGCCTCTGCACATCCTACATGACCAGCCCACTCTAACCTTTTTGACCTCAACAAATCGTACAAATTGAGTACATTATATAATCTATCTAAGTTTACATTTATTCTCCGATCATAAATACACCTGTATTGCGGTTTAACCTATAAAGTATAGACCCATATATATATTATACTTGTCTTATTTTTATTTTTTTATGGGTCATATTTTTACTTGTCTCTGCGAACTTTATTATAGTCCTTTTTAATTCCGTTTTCAATTCTCACATATACCAATGCTTATATGGCTCGACCTTTTTGCACATCTCATATCTTTTCCAAGAGCTAAATTAAAGAGTGGAAGAATTTTTGCGTTTTCTTGTCTCAAACTCTCAACCCATATCTGACCTCAACTTGGTAGTATTTTATCATTAAGCAATTTTGAATTTAGTTATAAATATATAATTAAGTAGATATATTAATGATTATGAACAGCAATTATTAATAAACGACTATATGTAACCAATAACCATGTAAAAATGTATACATTTTATTGTTATCTAACAATGAATTTATTAATACTTAATTTATATTTCTTAAGTTATTTTTAATTTCGTCGAAATTTGAACTTCAAACACGTGAAATGAATATTTATTTTCAATAATTTTTATCTTTTTCAGTTATAACTGATGACTTTATGAGGAACTTTGTATTACATTTTCAAGCTATTTGACATAGAAAAATAAACAAAATAACTTGAAAAAACTAAAAAAAAAAATCAAAAATTTAAAATTTATATAACCTAATCTAACCATTCTATCCTTAAAGAGATACAAAATATTTCATATAGATATATAGCTTTAACCTCACCAAAGTACAAGCGAGATCCAATTTGTTACCAAAAACTTCATCCATTAAAAAAAATACACGCCATTCAAAAACCAATATTTACATTATCGTTCCATTCAGAATCTAAAAAAGTCAATCTGACAGTGTGACTAATGGATATTGTGAACCAGCTGATACCTATACTATCAATATTATATATAATCCCTGTATCGACTGTATTCTATATGCATAGTTATAATTAATCCATAGGTTTTAAAATTATATTTTAAAAATGTAAAATTACTGGATAAAAGTATTTAAAGTACATAAATGATTGATCATTGTAACTAACCGTAAAATAATATTATAATATTATGTACATTTTTTAGATAGACAGATATGCAGCTATAATCAAAAAATTCTTATCCATTTGTGGTACACAATGTTTATCAAATACATATGAATGGCGAGTTAGATATTTTGCAGAGTCATTTTGGAATAACACAGCAGTAAAATACGGGAGTTAGTACCAGATTTTTTGATAAAAATTAACATAATTTCTAATCGATTAATCAAAAATGTCGGTGATTTTATGAGCTGATCACTAATACAATTATCTACTAATTACTAAACATAATCTATGGGTTGCCCACCATTTTTATTGCATAATGTAGCATTATAATTTTCAAGTCCAATTTATACTATGGATAAGTAAAAATAATTAACTTACTAATAATATATAAATATTATGAATTTTGTTTATTAATAGATAACCGTTTAAATTTTATTTGTGAACTTCATTAAATTAAATTTCTACTTTTGAGTTTTTGGTTTAGAAAAATAAACCTATATAACCTTTAAAATTAATTTAATTTAATTAATTATTAAAATATTAATAAACATCAATAATTTATTTTATAATGAAAACTATTAAGAATTAATGTTTAATTAATCTATTATATATTAATATTTTATTTTTACTATCTTATTTATTAAATCTTAAAATTACTTGGGTAGAAACTTCAATGAAATAATGAAATAATAAATTGAATAAAGTTAAAGAAATTCACACTAATTTAGTTTCAAATTAATAATATATCTATAATTTCATTGCTAACTTAGAAAATATGGCGATTAGAATAGATATCTGACAGGTAATAATCTAAACATCTGCCGAGTGTACATATTATACGGTTTTTAAGGAGTAAAATAAAATATAGTAAAATATATTAATGTCCATCTTGATTAAAATAATATAAGCACTTATTTTATCTGCTACTATCACATATTACAGCAAAAACTATTTTATCGTATTTCAGATCGTCAATGGTTATACCAAACCTGTACAGAGCTTGGCTTTTTTCAAACATCTTATCAGGATCATCACTTGTTTGGTAATACTGTATCATTGGAATACTTTACTGGTTTATGTACCGATGTTTTTGGAAAATCGTGAGTTATTAAAAAAAAAAATATTTCAAATATCATATTTTTCTTATCAATATGAGGTATTAAGTATTTTTAATATAGAGTTCACAATAAGTAAAATAATAAATAACTGTGCATATACTACAGCGTATAACCCTATTTGTTCACTACTCACTAGGCTCCTCATTGTAGGTAGGCCCTAGTGACACGACCGAATTTGACTAGAAATGGTTTCAATTAAATAATTTATAGATAAATAATTACATATATAACAGAAAACAAAACAATTTATGACTTATGTGTCACGTATATCGTATATGATATAATAGCCATGAATACAATATATATATAAATATAAATTATAAATAGGGCACCTGAGTCTAAAGATATACAAAATACAAATATGAATAATATGATAAAATATATTTACGAGGCGATACAAAATATATTGACCCACTGCCGGGTCAATGAACCAATCTCGGCAACACATTCAAACAACAGCGACAACAATTACATAACGGCATACATAGGCGCCCGGAGAGGGACAAGCTGGGGCATTCCCCCTGACTTTTTCAAAATATTTTTTTAATTGAATTTTTTAAGATAAATTACTATTTAATATATAACAAATTTAATGTGGTTATATAAATAATAGGTTATCATTATAAAAACATTAGACTAGATTATTTGTAGTCGATTGATCATTGTATATCTAGTAAAATTATATTTCTCCTAAAATCCTAACATTGCCCTACCCCCTAGAACAATTTCTGCGGGCGCCTATGACAGCGTATTGCACGGGTCCAAAAGTCTGTAAACGAAAGAGTTACGAAGAGACGTCATATTATAGAACAGCACTGAACCCGTAAATAATACCATAATGGTATTCGAGCAAATGACAAATGCAACGCACACTCGATCGATACAAAAGACACCGGCAGCGAATTAAAAGCAACGATGGCGACAGCAAAGACGAAAGGTAACACTACGCGCTTCCAACCAGCATACATAAAGGTGCAACAACTGGTTGACCCGGGGCAACAACGGAAACACCAGACACTAAAACCGTGGACAACGCGAACACAGGTGTGCTCGTCGACGTTACCGGCACTTAATGCTCTTTGCACTATAGTCAGCTGATCCATAGTTTGGCATGGAAAATCATATTAAACATTTGAACTTGCATAAACAATCTAATAAACTAAAACAGTGGCTTATTTTACTTTATGGTGGAGAGGTGATTGACCTAATCTAGATGGGAATTCAGGGAGGGTTATGGGAACTCAACCTCTTTCAGTTTTCTAAACAATCGATAAAATTAATTTTTTTTTACAATATTTAATAATTGTTTAATTATTATTTTCATAATGAAACATATTATTGAATCAACAAAGTTGTATTTATTTATTTTATAAAATTAACAAGTTGATAGCCTAATAACAATTTATTATGTGTTTGATATTTACATCATTGTATAAAAGAAAATATAAATTAATATAGATAAAATAAAAACATACAATAAATAAACCGAAAATTTGCATATTAAATAAAATAGAATAAAAAAGGTTTCTAAGTTGGCCAGCCTCATGCAGCGAGTAGTGGTTCATCATTTAGATAATTGTAGAACAAGAAGAATGGTAAAAGAGACAACGTTCCATGTAGTGTGCGCAAGAACTCTGAAATTAACATATTGAAAGAGAGAGAAACAATCACTTACATCAACAATGAAATTCTGTTGAAAGATTATATCATAAGAAAGACGACGTTCTGTTTGATATTGATAATTAAAGTTTTAAAAAACTGGGTCATAGTCATGAGAAGGGTAGATAATATTTAGTTTGATTCAGGGAAACTTAGTTATTTACGCTAAACACGTTCTATTCGCCAATGAAGCATTATCTCATTCATCTTGATTTTATTCAAATTTTTAAGAGTTTATTTTTTTTAAATTTTATTTGGATACCTTAAGTTTAATTATACAAGGTTTATGACTGATTATGCACATATTGTAATAATCATTGATATTTGAAGGTTCTTACTTTCTTAACCCCCTAAAATTTCAAATAGGGACTCCCAGTTTTTCAGTATTTTTAATTTAAAGTTAAAAAAACGTTGTTATGTAACTATAATATCATAAATATTTTATATTTGACATTATTTTTTTTAGATTCAATTTGAATACATTAAGTAAGGCAGTAAATAAAACCAATACTATGTACGGTGGTTCCAGACCAAGAGTTAATAGAATTGTTTTTGTAAGAGGGTCTATCGATCCATGGAATCCATTAGGCTTGTCATTTTTACCAATAAATTCGTCTACAGTTTTTATTGAAGGTAATCTTTGTATTTAAATTAAGTAATGCTTATGATATGATCATATTTATATTTTATCAGGAGCATCTCATTGCGCAGACATAGATCCTTCATATTCATCGGACCCGCCACAGCTATCAGAAGCCCGCGTAGACATTTTAACGTATTTAAATAAATATTTGAGTGAAGAGGATTTTTCAATTGAACCTATATTGCTATAGGTGTAGAAAACTTAAATTAAAAAAATCAG
Source organism: Rhopalosiphum nymphaeae (assembly GCA_036289425.1). Classification (NCBI taxonomy): domain Eukaryota; kingdom Metazoa; phylum Arthropoda; class Insecta; order Hemiptera; family Aphididae; genus Rhopalosiphum; species Rhopalosiphum nymphaeae. The sequence continues at coordinate 9,842,886 of JAZAQC010000005.1, forward strand.
CGTTTAAGATGATGACCACCCATTGAGTACTTCATTCCCAAATCAAATTAATTTTTAATCTACAACAAATAATATGCCTAGACCATTTTTATTTAGGCATGCAATGATCCTTTACTCAACAATAACTAAAAGAAAAAAAACAATTAAGTATATATTTACTTAAAGACATTAAATCACTTATCTTATCTCATCTTATGAACTCTTTTTACCTCTATACGATATCGTATGTATCTTTAACCGCTATTGTGCTATATAATGAAAATTTCAAAAAAGCCCAAAGCAGATAGGCTTATCAAGAAGTCACTACATATTCTCAGCACTATAGGTATCACTTTGGATAACGTTATTATCGGATACTAGTAATAAGGTAAATACGTGCTACTCCAAGGTTAAAAACATCAATAAATCTATTTGTTCTACCAATGATATCAATTCCCGAGAAAATATGATTTAGATTAATTTTATACATGGTGCTCATTAAATGGTATGTCATTTAATACCTCTAATAACTCTGTGTTCACATTTCATTCAACCGTTCAAAATCTCATAAAAATTTTCATTATTATATAAATGATGTCTCGTTCCAATTTATTGATCAAGTACAGGGTCTGAGTATTATTCAGTCAGACGATTTATCCTTTAAATTTTAATGCACAAGAAATAAAATATATGGAAAAGTCTCCGTGCCCTTAATGCCCCTCCCTCCCTAAAAAAAAATCTGTGACACGTCTTCATAATTTAATTATACCACGATTACTACAAATTCTATGATTTAGTTAATAAAAAATCTTTAATTTATATTATTATTTAAATTTGTTTTTTATAAATAATAAAAACCTAACCAAAATCTATATGATAATTTTCAATTGCATGATTTTTTCTATACGTTTTTAAAATAACTCACCCACAATTAATTCTATAATTGTTGGTGTCACTCTAAAGCATTGTAAGCGTTGGTATTGTTATATCAAGCAATATTACACCTATTTTAAGGTCAAAACCTCTTTGTAAACTTTCTAAACCAATGCAACACGATTTTACTTTTAATGTATTGCTTTTTTCTTAGGTGAAAATAATAAAAAGTGCACAATCGTGTACATTCTATATCTTCTCTACATGATGCCACCGCAGTTAAGCATAAAAAAAAATATTACGCTGTTATAAAAATCTTTAATATATAATAATCAATGCTTGCGAATCGGAAAGGGTCACATAAAAACAAAATCACTCTCAATAATACATTATTTAACTAATAACAGGTCAAAGTGTATCTCGTACTTCGTAGTTGAATTATTCAAAAAACAAAAAATCATTGTATTTAAAAAAGAAAGTGTTATAAATTTTATAATAACTTATATAAGACATAAAAGTTTAATTTACTATAAAAGACAATTATTTTTTTTGTTTATGTAAAACATTGCAGAGGCGAGTGATGTTTAAATTTAAACATACGTCTTTAATTTTATTTTTTATTATTTGAACAACGTAAATTATTAATAAAATACCTACTTGTTGAAAATAAAAACTAATTGCAGTATAATTTATATAATAATATAGATATTAGATTCAAACTAATATTGTGAATAAATGTTTATAATTTATATACGATAAAAAAATAAAAATATGTTACTTGGTAATAGTAAAATTGAACATCGAAAAACCTCGTTTTTCTATACGTTAATCGAGCACCTACAGCTACCGTCGATGAAAATCATGAAAATATCTATTTATATAATTATTACATGAATACCTTATCTAAAATTCAATTTGGATAGGCCACCATACGATAGTCAGTAATCGTCAGTAACAGCTACAGAAGTATTCATCAACGAATACTTATTTTCTGCCCGTTTAGGATGTCAAATTATAAAACACAATATGTAAGTATATAAATAAATTAACTATAAGAATACCGCTCGCTCAGGATTCCATTTTTTTAATGCTATATGCGTAATTCATTACTGTAAAATTTTTAAAAAGTGACACCGGCACAAATGGTCCGCTTCATTCAGGAAACTATACAAACATATTGTAGACGTGTATATATTTATTATATCTACATAGCTATAGGATATATAAATATATGCATGCACGATTTATCCGCCTAGGCGACATTTGTCTTTACAGATCTATTTTTATGAAAATTTCAGTAGATACGGTAACTTATATAAACGTGTATCTATCTACACGGAGTTAATATGACATTATACATAGAGTAGCACGTGCGGCTAATTTTGGTGTTGTGGCTCGACACGACATCTTTAACTAAATAAAAATTTTAAACTAAACTACTTAATTAATTTACTCTATCAAAAGTTACTAAAAGAAAATTAACCGTAGGTCATCCGTCGTCGTCGATCGAAATGCTCTAATTCTTCTGTTTACATACATTTCGGGATTTTTTTACATTGCGAATAGTAAGAAATGTACGTATGAACTTGTTTTAATGTCTCCGACCTAACAGATAAATAAATAATACATACAACATACAACTGTCACAGGCCACACGCAGGATTACTAATGCCTTGTTGAATCTTTCCTGTCACTTGTCACTTATGATCATTAGTGTGTTTTTCTATGGGCATCACATCAATTCTTTTAAAATACTTGATTATTAAGAGGATAGTCATTGTACTATTTGTTTCCTCTATTTTATTTAAGCGTAACTCGGCAGATTTTTGTTAAGCAAAATTAACCACTTGTTATTAACTTTAATATTGAAGGAATTAGTTCTTGGTTCTACTATCGAACTTGTAAAATTATGTGTAAATGTGTAATGAGTACCTATGTAGAATATTACAATTTTATAAATGACATACAATTTTAAATAACGTATAAAAGCCAACGTATGAACACAGATATTGTATACATTTAATAATAGGCCAATTCCTTTTAATATCAATACTAACTACACAATAAATTCATCTAAAAGTAAATTTGCAAATTTGCTATGTTACGTGCATGGATCTAAAAGAATAAATAAATAGCGCAAAAATATTATAATACTACTATGGAAACAATACAGTATAACACTTACGTGCTTATGTAATGTATATATTACGTCAATGACGTGAACTTGCAGATACAACTACTACTGACATCATACTAATCGTAACATTTAACTCAATCAACAACAGAGATAATGCATATATTGGTGTACCGAAAGTGCCACTCACCGAAACAACAAAAACGAGTTCGATGAAATGTTGGTGATTGTGTCTATCGACCAAAACAACATCGGTCATTATGAATATCAAAATACCCCACAGGTGCACGATAGTAATGCGGTCCCGGTCATGTAAGCATTTAAGACAGAATCTTCTGGAATTATCGTCATAACAGTCATTAACTTTAACGAGTATAATGACGAATTATCCATAGTCAAAAACAGTTTTGGGGATGTTTTCGGTAGACTGACGCCGGGAGTAAGATCATCGAGACCACCACGCCATCAGTCACTCATGTAGTCATGTCGATCAACGTGAGACAACTCAGTACAAACGAGATAAGAACCATGAAAGATCGCGAACTACTCTCGTGTTCTATTATATGGGTATTACGCCACATAAACCAATTGGAGAGACTCAGCCTTCCTTAAATCATCCAGGAACCCCGATGAAGGAAGATAAATAGATTTTAAGGGATACGTTGTATGTGTTTAATTTATTGATAAAATAATATATAGTTATTACTTATTTAAAATTTTTTTTCATCATTAACGTAGATATTATAGATAAGTACTTTATTATTACTATAGGATTGTAGCTTTGTGGAAAAAATAAATATTTTTATATTATTACGAATAACATAAAACATTTCTTTACAGTGTTTGAATTAGTTATTAATTAATTCATATACCTAGGTGCCGATTTGAAGAATACCTAATTATTAATCGCAAAAATATATATTATTAAATGGTTTTTATAATAATTTATACACCAAGGATAAGTATTATGGAAATAGTACGATGTGCAGAACAACGATCGTCGTCAGCGATTGTATCAACTGCTACAGTGTACGTTTACGTTGGTGAGTGATAGTAGTGATATTGATGATGCTCTTGCAGAAGTTATAATTAATAAGTTGTACGTCAGCCGTTACTTTATATATATTATAGAATGGTTAAATCAACGTTAGTACACGTCGCACTGATAAACTCTTTTAATCTTTTTAATGTGCTTATTCAAGTCGTAGCTCGTAGGAGCCTAAACTATGAAACCCGCCCAGCCGTCAGCCTAAACAATACTGTTTTGTAAATCTATCATAATTGTATGTGTACCTATACTCAACTCATTAAATATGATTGATATCTCGTCTCCAATCGCAAAGTTGTAATACTTATAGGACTTAAGAAAAATACAACTAGTTTTAAATAATGAATATACGTATTGTATTTTAACAATTATTTTTAAAAAAATACTCAACTTAAATAATTCTGCAAATAATAAACTTTTAAACATAAATACATGATGTATGCGTATTGATTATTGCGGGGAATGATTAAAACTTTAATGGTCCATGGTCCGACGGTAAAGTTGTGGATCCATGATAACTGATAAACAACAATAATAGTACGTAAATAGCATATGAAAGGTACCTAATTAATTATGTAACTGACACTAAATTGCACACAGTAAACATTTTGTTTGAAAAAATATTTACCTTTTTTACTCTAACCTGCTTATTGTGTGAACGAAAACCATTAACTATTATTTTAAAAATAAAAAAATGCTTTAGAAAAACCACGGTTATGAGTTCAGGGTTCAGTACCTATAACCTATATAAAACAAATGTTAACATAAATGCCGTGTTAAAAAATAAAAACCTAGGTATTTTTCTAATGTTATTTGTAGTGAAATTGTATCAATACTTTTTCTGTGGAAGCTGGACAATTTTTTTATTGTAGGTTTTTGGATAATTTTAAACGATTACTCCTTCAAAAGTTGTACCCAATTTCTGACTATAAGCATCATACTTATTTATTTGTGCCGGTCGATTTCCAAGAAGATAAATACATTAAAATGTGAGAAAAAATTGCACATTACACTACAAGAAATGAACGCACATATCTGTATAATATATGTATATTTACAATGTATTTATATATTTATACATACATTTACCAACACGTGATTTGCAAATATTTAGCTGGTATACGCTATATTTATACATAAATGTGTGTGTGTATGTGTGTAATGAATACCAGCTACGTATATAATATGTATACACCTATATAGTATATATAGAACTTAAGTGAGTGGTATATTCATTAATAAACCGTCGCGTACGTGTCTAAAGACTATTTATTTATGTGTGCTTGTTTGAAACGAGACCTGTAGCAAAAGATGGACGATGCTGTAACAAAACAGAAAGACAGCGAAAAAAAAATAAATAAATGACTGGCTACGAAATAATAATCTTATCCAAAAATAAAATAGAAAAATACATGATTATAATTCTATTCTAACTCTCAACACTCTCCTCGTCGACAAAAAAATGTAAATAATAATAAAATAAAGCGCTTTAAAGTATCGCCTCTTAAAAAATATAGATACTGCAGCTTTGTATATAGTGGGATTCATTATATATAAATCGACGTAACTAGGGGAGCTTGGTGGAAACTTAACACCTCTTCCCTTAACATTCAAACCAAGTCCTTGCAAGAAAAATATCTCACGTTGAATTTAGTTAATAAATTATATAAATTATGAGTATAATATATTATCTATACTGCCCTCTTTAGATAATAGGCAGTAAGCAACAATTTAGTAGTAGTTTTGAGAAAAATAACTTTTTCTGAATCATCTTGTTATTATTTTTATCACATTATCAAAATAAAATAATAAATTAATGATCCTCAAATAACCTTTCCTGTAGAATCCAATACCTCACACTCAAAAATAAACTCTGTGATATCTCATAAAACATATATGTACTTTTAGCTTAGAAGTGTAAGACATTAGGTAATATATATAATATTGATTACAAAAAGAAAATCATTATATTACGTGTACAATATTAGAATATTGAGGATAATGATAATAATATATCATGATTGGAAGGCCAAATCACAACCACAGAATTATATTAATAATCGTATAATCCATAAACCTTGAGTAACACCCACAATGTTAGCAATATTTTTAACAATTATTATAATGTAAAATAATATGAGTGTGATACGGGCATACGGCTATACAATTTTTATTAATACTAAACGTAAATAACCGCGTGTAACCGTATGAAGCCAATATTATAAGCAAAATTACTGTATAATGGAGTCAGTTACTTTTTTGCTTAGCATATGTTTGATGGACGTTTGAATCATTACTTTTTTATGGTATATAATTTTAGATTATTCCGAACGGAGTGAAAAATGTATTGATTTTACAATGGTATATTATGTTTTTTTATTTTTTATTTTTGTGTCTGTCATCACATTTTGGAGTAGAAATAATGCTTTGATTTTTGACTTTAGCCCCTCTTTGGAAAGGAAAACGAATTTAATTGGTACTTTGAGGGGTCAAAAGCAAAAAATTTCCAGTAGTTTTCAAAAGCGTCAGGAAAACTCCTAAAAAAGTAACGGAAAAACGGAAATTTTTACGCATAACCAGTTTTCGACAAAATTGATTTTTTTTATTTTGCTGTAACTCAAAAATGAATCATTGTAAATACTTGAAATTTTCACCAAATGTTTATAATAGCGTTATCTATTTACGATTACATTTTTAAAATATTTTGACCTTTTTTTAAACTATTTATAGGCAATTTAATTTTCCATTGTTCTAAATTTATATTTTGAAATACCAATAAAAACAATTTGGCAGTCTAAAAAATTTTTAAAATTCAATACAAGGTTTATTATAAATTGTACTTATTATAGTAAAAAATAATCAAAAATCGTTAGTCACAATTTTTGTTTATAAGCAATTAAAATTCAAATGTTTACGAAATATGTCAAAATTACGAAAATTTGCAAGGAATTTTGAAGTTGAAAATTCATAACATTTTTGTGATTTATACCTAAGTTTATAAAACCCAACACAAGGTTTTCCGTTCCGTAACTTTTTATTCAAATAACTGTAAAAAAAAATGTTAGCGTCAATATAGAAAAAAATGTATGAGCGTATGAAATTTAATTTTTTACAAAATCGCAAATAAAATATAGGTAATAATATAATATATCCTACTAATTATCATAGACTGACAAATCATCTCCGTTTTGAATCGTTTTTCGTATACAGTAATACCTGTCATTGCATTCAAATTTAACACGTCTATTATAGTGACCTACTCTCCATCTCTACTATACAGCAAAGCGATACCCATTTGCCCACCCTTTTTATTATTATAATATATATTATTACTACGAGTTCATGTTCAACATTGTCAACCTACCTGGGAGTTTAATAGCATTTAAATAACTAACATCTTAACCTAAGTGTTAATACATCATTCGACTTTAACTTTTTCTCCTACAATACAACAGACTTTCAACGTCAGGAGGAGGTATAACCCTATGCCAGCCAGGTATTGATTTGCACTGGTTGACAACTGATAGCTAGACAATAGACACTCAATTACATATGTTCGTATTTATTTATTTTTTTTTTTTTTTACACACAAAAAAGCACCGAGCAAGCGTTGGGACAAACTTTTAGACCGAGTGATAACTGTTAGCCCACAAACATGATAATCGACTTTGTCACATGTTTTAGTGACCGATTTCAAAACACTCGATTAGATTAGGCATTCCCTACCGGTGTAATTCCGGTAATTTCCTAATTAAGCATCAAAAAAAAAGGAATAATATGCCGATATTCGTATATAAAAATAATGAATTAAGAAGTACTCATAACAACAACAATAATAATAATTAATAACGTAATACATACAATCCAAAAAATAAATAAAAATAAAACTTACATCACACTATCACAGTAATTTATTATTACACGTTAAAATAAAAATCAAATTCTTATAACTTTTTAGCACAAAAATGTGATTCTAATGTCAGCAAATAATTATTTAAAGATATCTCATTATTTTTATATTTTTTTTCCAAGTATTTATTATAAATGCAATATTTTCTTCTTGATATTTATGAATTTACTATTTTGTTATTTTATATTATATATTTTTAAATAAGATTCACTTTGAATATCCAATAAAATATGTATCACTTGGTAAATAGATGAATGAAATGTATAAAACTGAGCGTTGGAAAGATTCCATTAAATCCATTGGTTGTTCTTGCTTCTGTTAAAGGTTCAGTTGACATGTTTTTGTGATAAAAAGTTAGAAAAACTTGATTTTCATTTAATTTGCTTCATTTAATAATGTAATTCTAATTTTAAACAATTTTATAATCTAATTTGGTGCAAAAATATGGGGGCGGTCAGCAAATATAAACTTACCACTCTTTACTTCATGGTATCGGATATTTATTTTTATTGTAAATATGTTAAAATTAAATAAATATTAATATTTATTAAATATGTCAATTTATTGCACTCCATAAAGTTTCATTGCTGGATGGATTCTTCAATCAAGCCAACAGTCTTTTCCCCATAGGTATATCACGTAAACTTATTGTAAACATTTATATTTACAGATCGTATAAATACAATAAAAAAAAAGATAGTGTTCAAACAGTAAAAACGCAATAAGTACCTAAAATAAACTTTGAATACAGACAATAATATCACAGTTATTGGGACCAAACGACAGATTCAGCGAACCGATTTAAAATTGACTGTTGTAGAAAACTTGAATACGTTCCCAATTAAAAATGATCAAAATGGTATATATATAATCATATAGCCTGTGTGTTTGTGTGTGTGTGTGTGTGTGTGTGTGTGTGTGTAATACGTAAAATTCTAAAAATATTAAAATGTTAAAGAAAAAACTGTTTCAGTGACAGCATCAAACATTTTTTATTAGGGGGATGGGTGTCGATACCGTGCCAAATTTTTTTTCAGATGGGGCATTTATGTATGGCTAATCGATCACCGATTAATTTTTCTATACCATATTTTCAGAAAAATATTCCTAAAAATGTTTCGGGTATAATATATTATATTTCTAAAATATAATCAAAAAATATACCTACTATATTATTATAAAAAATATACTACAATAAAATTTCAAATTTTTTCCGTTTTCTTTTTTTTGTATGTAACAAAACATAACTTTTTATTTTTTAATGTATGAAATTTTCGAAAGTGTACACTTGTACAATTAGTATTAACTCTATTGAATATTTTTATTTCTAAATATGCAAAAAAAGAATATTTAATTTACATATAACAGTCAAACTTTAAATAATATAACTTAATTCTAAAAACTCTTTAAATTAATTAATACTATTATTTATATATCAATAATGATTTGCAATTTATTTATTTACTTACAATTTTTAATATTAAATCATAGTGGGGTAACCACCCTTAACCCGTGTATCGCCACCCCTGCAACACTATAGAAGTATATTTACCATCTTAGGTTCATTGGGAGGGTTCTAAGTGTTCTAACTCCCAATCTCTCCCATGGACACAACACTGGCATACCTACATTAAGTTGAAACCCAAGCTACGTCACTGCTATAGCGCAAAATCTTCCAAAACTGTAGGTCACGTTATATTTTTAAATAATACATTTTATTAAAAAAAAATCATTGATATTATTGTGGGTCCCCAAAATTTAAAAAAATTCCAAAATGAGTCGTACCATAAAAAGTTTGGGATCCTTTGCAAACAAAAACAAATACATTCCATCAAAATACAGTACATTTTTAATCATACCCTTAGAAGTCACGGACGATAATTGACCATAAGTCTGTCACAATGAGAAGGAAAATTAAATTAATAAAATACTGTCCAATACTCAAACGCATTAAAAGATATTAAAAAAAGTCACCCAAACACGTTTTAAAATCACTAATCCAAACGCATTATGCAAAATTGCCCAAACATAAATCACCCATTTTTTATATATCTACATTATTATACAAAATTTTCAATAATCCTGAGATATCTGACATAATTATTAAGAATTATAATTGTCAATAACAAATATTCATCATATCGATATATTCTTACAGACAGTCACAGTTATAGAAACGATATAAAATGTACTTATGTTCTTACCCATTGATTATATGAACGTTTTTCCTCAACAAACGTACTAGTGAAAATTCGCCATAACACTCACAACTTATTGCAATGATAAGTGTTGGAGCTTATGTATGTGCTACGCTGTTATCGTCGTACGCAAAAGCCATCACTAATATGACAAATATCAATCCAAATTAAAGTCGTAGTATACGCTCGGTACATTTTTCATATTTTTTCATATTTTTTCTGTAATTAATTGTTTTTATTTGAGCAAAAATAAAACAAAAATATTATGTAATTCTATATAATATTGATTATTTTTTATTATTATGTAGGTACTTTTGTAGAAATAACATAATCTTTTATTATAAGCGCCGACCAAAATATAGTCATTGAGATTACAGCATAATGTATATTACCTATATTATAGTCTAAATATTACAATATATTATATTAATCATAACATTTTATTATCACAGCGATAACATATTATATTATATAGTATAGATTCAATGCAAATAGATTATTACAACATTACAATCGTGATTTATCTCCATTTAAAAATAAACGCGCATACAATAATATAATATATTATATTATAATATTATTCATATTTGTATACATCGCAAGCCTAGCCATACATTCTTTTCACAATAATGATAAAAACTATTATCATTACACTTTTAAAAAATCGCCACACTCGTAATTCAAACAATATTAAACATACCCCACAAATTTCTCATTTTAATAATAATAGTACTCGTATGTGTTTAAAACAATAATCATTATTTGTACAAAATGTGAGTGTAAATATTACTATAATATAGTGTATTACTGTACTTTTCTTTGTAAATTAATAGTTTTGAAACTATTTTGTTTTTATATTATTTAAATGTATTAAAAAACATTTGTATCGTTATTTATTTTCAAGCTATTGCTTTTTTGAATAAAAATATTCAATACATTTAGATTTATATTCTAAAGCAGAATATTTTTATGAAAATTTTGAAATATAAAAATTGAATTTTGAATCAATAGTTAAAAAAAGGTTAAAACTTATGAGTATTTAACATTTAGATAAGTAGAATGGGTAATAAAAATCTGTAAAATTCTGATCTACATTACTCACAAAAACTTCAAATTCATGAACTACTGGTTCAAATTTGATTTCTATAATACACATCAACATTTCTCAAATAAGTATTCTTCTTAAGAATATGAAATTATAAAATTATATCAATTTAAAAGAGTAAAAACTTGAAAAATAATAATATTAAACACAATATAAACTACATTTTTCTTAGAAAAAAAAATTACATAACAAATTATTATGGTAAAATAAAGGAATCCATTGTTGTATTTTAATATATACTAATACAAGTGTAAAAAAATAACTCAAAATAATATGGTCACAATATTTGTTTCAAAAACTAGATAACAACAATATAATATAGCAACTGTATTATTACTGAAAGTAAATTATTGTGTTTAAGATGTATAGAAATCACAATTATAGATAAGTAGTCTATAATTATGATAGAAAGTAATGTACAATAATACTCATATTCCAAAAATGAATTATTTTAACACATATAAACATATTATTATTATAATAAAGTTAAAAAGGCAATGTTATCTTATTATTCTTATTGATGTCATTATCATTGGTACAATTTGTGGTGTTTTCTGTTGTTTAAAATGTAATATACAATGTACATACTATTATGACTTAAGTTTACAGTAATCTGATTTTATAGCAAGACTTAAAAATAGGCTAGATAACAATTAGAAGAATATTATAACACTATTTTTGTTTTACTTTCATAATTTCCTAATGACTAAATTTTTATTTAATTTTGTAACTGCTGTTGATATTATGTCAATCAATAGTGTAATTAGGAATTTTCCATGATGGTTTAAATTTTTTTTAGTAGAAAATTATTTTTACATCACTTCCAAAAAAAAAAAAAATAACCTTTAACTCTATTAAGAACACAATTACTTATAATATTATACTTGGATTACTAATAACTTATAAATATAAGTAAAATAAGTCTCTAAGGGATCTATCCCCTCACTCACCCTTAAATTACGTTCCTGATGTAAATACATGTGTATGTATCATAGTTTGTTTTATAAAATTATTATAAATGAAACGATTTAATTTAAAATGCATTAAAAAATATATTTATTAATTAGTTAAAATGAATAATAAAAAAAGTTATTATGCAATTAACAAAAAAACTAATCGTTCTAGTATAAAATATAGATAGACAAACAAATTTCAAAACCACAGCAGTCATAATAATTAAAAAATTATATAAACTACAATTTAAAAACCTATACATTTATTTAAACTTATATAAATTGTTTTTAGATAATATAGAAAAAGTGTACACTATAATGAAATTGTTGAGCATACACAATTATTGCACCTTTAATTTGTATTAATCAAAACATAAAATTATAATTTTGAATCATAATTATAAAGGATTGCTAAAAACATAAATATAACCAACTCTTTAAAAAATTAATAAATAAAAAAATAGTTTGAGGTATACTTTAAGTTATGATTTTCAAAATCAACTTCCTTGTCCAAAAGTTCTAATTAATAATACAAGCAACATACACATATATACAAAGTGGTTCATTAAATAAAGAACATTATAAGTGATGTGTTAGATTAAATGAATCACAGTGTATATAAGACATACATAACATAATTCAATATGTACCAAATGCACTATTAATTTCAAATGCTATATGATTAAGTATAAAAAAATTAAATGATGTATGTTTGTCATAAATTTAAAAATATCGAAATAAAGTTAGTTCCATTTCTGCATGATTGATAAATAAAAATAATTAAGTTTAATAAAAAAGTTTTAATAAAAATTGTTATTAAGGAGGGAGGTAAGTCATAGAGAAATATATTAGTTATTTTCCAATACCATTGTTCAAACAACATTTATACTTTATAATATCAATAATTTTGGTATATTATTACCATCTATAATAATATAATGTACAAGATAGTAACAATATAATTATTGAATAAAATCTAATTAGAATTTATAAATGTGTACTATGAATTTTTATAATGATACATACTATAAACATATGTATAAGTAGTAAAAATATATGCATATTTTTTTAATTGAATTATAATTTAAACATAAAACTACATAAAACAGAAACTAAATTTTAACGTAATCTTTAAAAAAAAATTTCTTTTAGTTTTTAAGTTATACATTTTTATCTGAATTAAATAACATAATTGTATTTTAATCATATCTGTATCAGCATGGAAACTCGGTTCTCCTTCAAATTGGACAATTAACAGTTGTATAATTTAAAAGAAGTCCATCACCTACCAAAATCTAGTACTAAACAACAGCAGGACGTACTTCACATTCACCTTTGCTCAGCCGGTATTCAGCCATTTTGGTAATACCGTGGTAATGAACAAATGCTGCCAATATAACAAGTACATGGAATATCTGATGACTTTGAAACTATAAAAATAAAATTTTCAAAACATTATAATCTAATAATAATATTATATATATTATGTTTTCTATATTTTGAAGATTATTATAAACTAAAATGTGAGTTTTGAAAACAAATTTAAATATTTATTTAAAAAAATATCAACTGGTTCATTTATGTTAATCTAATAACAATTTTTAATCATGATTTCATTACACAATTTTTTTTATTTGTTATTAAGAAATGGATAAAGATAATATTAATAAGGTATTTCTGTTCCTTATTATTTAATTCACTTGTAATTAATCTTAGTCTATATTTTGTAGTCATATATTAATTTGTTTATGTCTTATTAAAAAGTTCTAATTTGACTCAAATATTTAATATTGTAAAACATACAATTAAGAATTATTATCAGAATTAAAAATTATAGGTAAAAACCCATATGAATAGTATGATTTTAGAATTAATTGATTTGAAATATGAGCATGAATTGCCTATCAAGGATGGTTTGTCATATTATTTTTTAAATTATTTGTTTAAAAAAATAATATAATATGGTAATAATTATGAAATAATAAAGTTATTGACATGTTATCTAGTACTCTGCATTTAAATACTTTTTTTCTAGCGTTTTAATTTTTAAATATATAATCAGTATAGTATTACATTGAAACATCATCATTATAAATATTGCCATTTATAAGTGGTATGATAACGCGGCAATGTCACAGATAAATTTTCTCAATTTACATAAAATAAATAATATATTATATAATAATATTAATAACTAATAAAGTAATAACCTATAATTGCAGTGGTTTTCAACCTTTTTTTAAACACTGCACCTTTTGTCTCTTTCATAAGCACATGAGCAATATTTTCCTCAACAAAAAACCTTTTATTTTGTTTTTATGTCATTGTCATATATTATCTATTATTCTATTAATAATGAAAATGTAATGCTAGGAATTTCCTATTTTTAATAATAATACTATGGTACAGTTATAGACAATTTAAAGGAACACAAATGTATCGTGGAACACCTAAGTTGAGAACAACTGACCAATACAACAATAGGTGTTTAAGTACTTTTTCAATAATTTAAAATTTATATATTTTGTATGTAAGAAACAGAAACAAAATTGTTAATATAATCATCTATAAGGCATCCTAAGCAGTAAAATTTAACGTATTTATCTTATATGAATAGTTTTCTATACTTCCAAGATTTGATGGTATGATTATAATTAAAGTTATTAAACCTATAATAAAAGTTATTAATATTATTATTAATCAGTTTTCATTAGAGGTTTTTTTTTAATTATGATTTTTAACAAAAATAATAAAAACTTTCACTATAGGTTATGATATATTTAATTCCAATCACAATTTTAATATAAAATAAGACAGCAGATTTTGCTATACACCATTTGTGTAAATGAAGAACTAATTTTTCTAATAATGTAATATATTACAGTATATTCTCACCAATAAATCACATCTTCCAGGGAAAAATCTTTCTGGTACTCTTAAGGCATATAACAAAGCACCAGAGATATATAAAAATCCCATGAGTAACAACCAACCAAGACTTATCAATGTAAAGTTAGAAAAGAATCCTTCGACAGCTCCATAATGAAGTGCTGGTATAACACCAATCAATCCAAATGTTGTAAAAACACCTATAGTAAAAAAAATTAAAATAAAATTTCACTTAAAATCATTTCATTAACTAACAAAACTAAATAGAAAAATAGTTATTATAATTTGAAATATAATAAAATTAATAATAAAACATAATTTTACAATTAATCCACATAATAAATTTAGTAGTAAAAAATATTAAACAAATAACAATAACTCAAAAGTTTGGTTTTGTATTTACTAAAAAGTTTAAAATGATATGTATTCATGCATTAAGAAACCTTTAAATATGCAACTAATATGCTATTAATATTTTCAAAAATAAGCAAAAATCTTTAGTAAAAATATAACTAATTTTTGGTTAAAATTAAGAGATAAATTTAAATTTTTGATCATAGATAATAACGACAATTAATATACAATTAAAAACATACATAAAAGTTAAAGCAATCTTTTTTTCAAATATTATTCAGTTAAAGATTTACATTTAATTATAAAAAAAATATGTTATATTACATATCCATTGTGTATATATATATAAGAACAGGCCTTTTTTATGTTTCAATTTTGTGATGACACTATTTAAATTTTTACCAATTTTTGTCACAGAGATATTCCAAATTCTTTTTTAAGTGTCCCCACGTCACTTGATTTTTTATTTTTTATGTCCAAGAGGAGGGTGGGGGTTTATATTTAAAGGTTACGATTTTTTAGCATGCCATTTAAATAATTTAACGATTTATTTTTACAAGGTTGTACCAAATGAGTCTAAGAGTAAATCACTCTTATTATTTCCAATTTCATTTTATTTGTCATTTCAGTTATAAATATTATAAATTAAGTTAAATTATAAAAAAATATATATTACATGACTAGGCTTTAAATAGTTTAACTAAAATAAAAACACCAATTTATATACAAATCAATTAATTAACACTCGAGTGAAGCTAGGTTAAGTTATATGACATATATATTATAATATCACATGTCACTTATAATTTAACATGTGCTTTCCTATCAATACAACCATGTAAAATCTAAAATTTTCCCTAAATATATAAATTTTAAAACTAAGAAATTTTATAATTTATTTAATATACATAAAAAAAATATATCTTTTAAAAAATATATAAAATTCTTTAAATAAAAAATATGTGTTCATATGCAATATAACTATATTTTATATGTAATTAATATCTTATATTAATATATTCCGTGTTAAATAAATATAAAATAAAAATAAGCATTTCTTATTACACATTTTCAAAATAAGTAAAAGAAAATGCATATAAATCAAGCTTAATAATTGGACATAATATAAAATAAGATATATACAAAAAGAAGTTATGTAACAAAAAGATAAACCAAAATGTATAAAAAAAATCATACATGATAGATTCAAAAAAGGTTAACTTTTATAAGTTTGCTTTAAAAATATTAATGACACTGTTGGTTTAATTGTTATTTGAAAATATGATATTATAAATGGTTTTAGAGTAGCAATAATCTACTAATACACTCTGTTCAATACAAGAGATTCTGGCTATCTGACCATATTTTGAACCACTGGATCTTCATATAATACAACTAATTTCCTTGGTACTGAACAGAGTGAGTAAGTACACAACTACATTTGTTATAGGATAATTATTAATAGTCAACTAACTATCAACTAAACATATTTTTAATATTAGTATACCTGCTCTGAGTGGCCTAAGGCCAGGATCACTGAATTTGTCCCATAGTGCTACGACCATTGCCACCATTCCCAGTGCAACAATCAATATTAAATACAATATCCATGAATATGGCTCACAATAAAATCCATAGTATAACCATGGCACAAATGAACCCATTATTAGTATGGCAATTCCACAATAATCCAATCTTCATAAATATATAATTAATTAATTTACTATTAAAATAATCAAAATGATTTATTTACTTGCTAAAAAATTTGCCAACAGTTTCTGAATGACAATGAACAGTATGAAACACAAATGAAAAACCCATGCAAGTAATTGCTCCGATAAAGTATATAATGAAAACTAATTTGTCTTGAAACGAAAGTTCTTCTTCGGGTCTAGATGCAAAGTAAAGAGTCATAACAAAAAACGCAATACATCCTGTAAAATAATAGAAATTAATTAAATCTCGTTTTGTCACAATAAATTAACACAATAAATAATTTTTATAATCACCTAACAAATGTGTCCATATGTTTCCAGTTTCAGTATGAATTCGAAAAATAGATTGAAAACAGGCCTGAAATGAATTTAATGGTGGTCTGTGTCCTGTATGCAAGAAATCATTATCCTGGAGCCATTGAGGTAAGTTGTGAAAATTACACACATTCCACATTTTACGGCCAAGATCACGGGCTTGAGCAGCAACATGCTGAAACTCTGCTTGGGCCATAGTGCCAATATCCATGTTTTCATTGGTTTCATTGGATAAGCTACATACCATCTAAAAATACAATGCCCTCAACTATTATTTTATATAATCAAGAAACATCATGTTGAAAAGTATAGTTAATTTCAAAAGAATAAAAATCATAATTCCCTGTGAAAAATAATATTAAAACCAGTGATTGTATGAATAAAATAAATCCTTACATCATTGTTTCCATTTGAAGGGCCAGATAATAAATCAGTTTTCTCTGCTATTAATTCATCTGATTTCTATAAAACATATACATAAAATAGCAAACACAATGCAAACAAATCAGTATTATTTTTTTGTAGAATGAATATGTGAAAAAAAATATATCAATCTTATTCAGTACATTTCTCCAATATGTAACAAGTATATTTTTTTTTTATACATGTGTTAAAATTGAAATATATAGTACAAATATGTTAAAATAAAATAAATATCTCTAATGATACCAAACCAATAATATAATCATGATAATCAATGATAATTTTTCTGTCATTATAAAAAATATAATGAATGTAAAAAAATATATTAAAAATAACTTATCTAAATCAACAAGATCAAATTCAGATATTCCGTCCAAAAGCAAATATTTTTTCAACATTTAAAATCTAATGATAGTTTATATACAATAAATATATATAAGTATACACTAATTAACAAATAAATTAAATTTTGCTTCAAAATAGTTATAATAACTATAACAAATACTGATATTCAAATGCGACACATAGCGCTGGATTGGCAAGATATCGGCCTACTGAGTTTTGAAATTTCTAACGTTTGATTACAACTACAGCTACTGTACAGTTTAAATAATTCAAATAAATTGTATTTTTTACTAATTTATCACAAAAATATAAAAAAAAATATGACCAAACACTCAAAACCAGCCCATATTTTACTCGGTAGCTCACCAGACCAATCTAGTCCTGGTGACACATTTAACATACTAGTAACATATTATTCTAAAGCATAATTTTTCCTATTCTAGTATAAAACAAGTATTTTTGGTTCCTTCTAGAGATTTCTAATAATCTAAAATATATTATAAAAATTCTGTAAAATTAAATATGCCTTTAAAAAATTTAAAAGGCAGAACCTCTACTTTCCTTTAATTAGGCTAAGCCATTGTTATTTAATAGACAATTTATTCATATAATACAATAAAGTAGTTGAGACCTATTTCTCTGTACTATAATATTTGAAGTACTCGTTTATAAACACCGATGCTGACAATATGACAGATAAAAAGTTAATGCTTACTATAAAAATATAAATAAATTATATGTACATTGACCTTCTTCTTCAAATTTAAGATTAAAATATCTAACAACTATTATCAACTTGATTAACTCCAATGATAACTTAAAGACAGATGTCTAATATTTGTATACATCTGTGATTTTTGATTACTTCGGTCAAAGGTTATCTCTCTATATTTTACCATAAAATTGTGTTAAAACTAAGCATATACCTAACCATTTTTTTAAAATGATATCAGTAAGAAAGATTTTAAGTTGTTAAAAATTATATTGTTATATTAAATAAAAAAATTATAAGGAATATACTTACATTATTTAAATCAGCAGAGGGTATTTTACGGTGTCTAAGAATACTATTTTTTTTTGCTGTTGAAATGCTATCGGCTGCATTTTTTTCAGGCTTTGTAATTGTTTCAGTCTGTACACTTTCAGACATCTTGAAATTAAATTATATATCACTCAACAACCTGAAATATTTTTTTTTTTTAAATTTAATTAACTAAATAATTTAAAACTAATATCTTCAAATAAATAAGTAATAATAAAGTTTGAAATTTATTAAATTAGATAATTGTCAATTAACTACTCAATATGCCTATGACTAAAACATTTAAATTTATTTTTCTAAAATTTAAATTATTTGATAGTTAGAAATCTAGTTAATATCTTATAATATAATTTAATATATTAAAGGTACCCAGTTAAAAATAAAGTACAAGAAGTACAAAAATAAATCAATTCTGCAATCAACTTAGGAAATCTAAGCTATTGATAATCAACTCCATTAGGCAGTTAAATTTTGACCTCCAAAAGTGTTTAATTCAATTTACACTTAACAATTAATTCTTTGACATTTATTAAAAACAGAATGGATTAATAATATAAACCGTCATTGTTTTAAACCTTGAAAAAGTATGCTCACATATGTTTTCATACATAAAACAAATACATTTAGTGAGATAATTAATGCAGACATTGTAAATAAAAATGAAATACAATAAAACTACTTTTGACAAAAATATGACTTATTATATAAACACAAAAAATAATACTTTTGCTAAGAATAAATTATTATTATTTATCTTTGTAAGTTCTATATTAATCTACTATTAAAAAATTGTATATATTTTTTAATAAACAATACATATTATATACCAATGTTCCATATTTTCTGATTCATAACCAGAGTATAAATTTGGAAATAAAATGTATAAATACCTATAAGTTTTGTAAATACTTTTCAAATATATTGGTTGATCAATCATCAGTAATTTAAAAAATAAATAAATTTCATATAGCTAATAAGTTTAGATCAGAAATATTGAATAATATGTGTTATAAGTCCATAGGGCATCACAAGTATTTGTCAGGAGTGCTGTAGCAAAGAAGCAAAAAAAAAAAAATTGTTCTTTTGTTTATTACTACTTGTATACTCAAAACGTAAAACATTTAGGTAATAATTTTAATTTTTTTATGCATAATTATTATTACATTTGTTCTCTGGTGTAATAAATTTATAAATAATACATATTATCATAAATGATTAAATATTATAAGCTGTGTCCTAAATAATCTGAAAACTACCAACATTTTATGAAAAGAATTAGGAGTCGTGAAAAGAAAATTTTGAATACCTCTGACTTATATGTAATATAAATCAAGTTTTACCAGTTATATTTATGATAAGTTAAGCGACATCATAATTAACATTCAGGTTAGATACATTAGACTTGTGGCAGTTATAACAAATTTCTAAGTGAAGGGAAGGAGTAGATTTCCCCTTCTTTTCTTCTGGCATAGTTATATTTTTAATTAACAGTTACCACAACTATATTTTATACCAGTACAAATACTGCGTGTTTTATAAAATACCAAAAGCTATTTTAATTTTGTTTATAAGGGTGATCAAAATATAAAAATGAAAAGATCATTTATCATATTTTAATATTGTGTAGCTTTTATTATCTTGAAAAGTATAACAAAGGTTAATTAAATATATTCTTAATTTTTTTTTCTTTTTTATTTATTAAAATAATTGTTTGTAACTTCTCATTCATCAATACATCAGCTGCACCGTTTAATTAATGCCATTTCTTTTTCCCTCTAAAATAAAAGCTACTGCTCCTGCACATTCTTGGACATGTCAAAAGCATTTGATAGGATATGATACAAGGATCTGTTTTACAACTTAACGCCTTATCTTCCTCCCTCCCCCCTAATTAACTAGTTGCTAATCAAATCCTACTTCTCCAACCATAAAATATCTACATTGCTGATCAACCTACTTCTCCTCACACGACAATTGCTAAGTTTACAGGCCACAAAGTTGTTATTTTTATTAATAAAGATTCTTACACTGCCTCTCTTGATCTTATGGCTGCTTAATATAAAAATTGGCGTTTCAAAGTCAACCAATCAAAATCACAGTACATTTACTCTTCGCATTCTTCCTTTTCCTGTGGTGTTTCTAGACAATGTTCAAATTTCTACATAACAATCAACTAAATACTTATGTCTAATTATTGACTGCTGGCTCACTTGGGAACACATCAAAGCCAAAAGACTTGCCTTAAACACACAACTCCACTTACTTAAAACTCTATTGATTAACAACAAACCCACTAAATTAAACATTAAACTCCTAATATATAAATCCCTGTTTGAGCCAGTGTTAACTTACGGTCTCCAGCTGGGGTAATTCTAACAAATCAAGTATTGTCAAAATTCAGATCTTCCAAAATAATATTCTTCATAAAATCATCAATTCACCACCTAACATTACAAACAGATCTAAAAATCAAAACTGTCCATGAAGAAACAGTGAGCTCTTGTAAAGGATTCCACTATAGAATTTCATCTCATATTTAACCTTGACACTCTCATAATTCCTGGGAATCCTCCAAAGCTCAAAAGGAACTTGAGTTATGGCCTAATTAAGATTTAATAATAAAAATTTTAATTAACAAAAAATAAATAAATAAATAACAAGTTAGGGCAGTGTTACCAAAGGGTAACTCCTCCTATCATACAACTCAGTACTCATTTATACAAAAAGAAAATTCTGTAATCAAATATTTTTATTGTTCCTTGGGAAACAAATTGTAAATATATTTAAATAAAAATAAATAAATAAATAGTAACTGTTTGAACAAATTTTTGCTTTTATAAAATATAAAAATCTTATAGTTTTTCTAGAACAAATTATTATTTATTAAATAATTTAAAATTGAACTATTTATACAGTACACTATTGATCAGGCATAATTAATAATTTATTTACATAATAATATTGTTTAATGGTGCCCAACATATAGCTACATGTGACCAACAAAAGTAGCTAAATGGCCTATTATAAATGTTTAGAATAAAATTTGGAAACTAAAAGTAAGTTATTGTTTAGCATTTACCAAATTAAAATTAGATTGATGTTTTTAATGATTTAAATATAAACTATTTCTGTTAAAATTAACTATATTTAAAATATTTATCAATGATCAAAATAATAATTAATATCGCTGAATTTGTAGTATTTTCATTAATTACATAATACATAATTAAAATGACCATCATAATGGTGTCATAGTATAAATACTGTAAGTCAGTGTCAGCCTAGCCATACTTCCGTTTTTTATTTTATTTTTTTTAGTATTGTAAATTATTTTGTTCTTGATAGGTATATGGGGAATAAGATAAAGTATTTATCGAAATATTCAGCCATAATTTTTAGGAGCAATTTTTCTTTCAGGGCCCAGGAAATTGAAAATTGAATCAATAATCAGATGCTTGTCCATTACTTATAATATGAGCAGTACATAATAGTACCATTGTCAAGTAACAAGTTGGAGGAGGTTTTTTTGGATTAATTGTGTTACTGCAAGTTAAGTTAGGTTTTATCTTTTTTCTTAAAAACAATAAACTTGGACGAGACCACGAGGACCCTGCATGGGCCACGGCGCCCCTCTGTTAGGTTCAGCAATCATGCAAATATTGCATATAAAAATATGTAAAATGTATTAATTTACAATATTGTATGTCTATATCTGTATAATATATAAATATATAATAATGATGGAAATAAGACATTTAAATTTTTTTGAAAGTTAACTTAAATAACATTATTCTTATAATATAACTTATGGATTTGTCTCCAAAGTTAAAATTCTATAATAGAAATAAAATTTTAGTTTTCGTAATTTCGTTTCTGTATTATTAATGATTATTATTTATGATTTTGTAGTTTCAAATGTTTCAATAGTTTCATAGTTTATTTTTAAATGAATGATTTTAACCACTTTGGCTTCTTGTTAATATTATATAAATCTTATCCCATTAATGTTGATAGCTATAGAAAAAAAATATAGCTATTAATACTCAAAAACTGATTGAGACAATAGCTTATTCATTTAATGAATTAAAAAAAATTACTTATATAAAAATTGCTTTTACATTTAAGTTAATTCATGATTATTATATATTTATACTAAATTATATACATTTTTTATTATGATCCACATTGGTAAAAATGTAAAGTACATATATAGAAGTATCTCAATGTGTTATTTCAATATAATGTCATGTACATTTTTTGGAGGCTCTTAAAAAAAAACTGATCCATGGGGCCTTTGGTGTGCCAGGCCAACACTACTGTAAGTATATGACAATAAATAAATCTTTTTTAAAATTGAATTGAAGAAAAGCAAATAAATAATAAATTTATTTAGTTTAGTGTAATATAATGTTTTATCCACTACATTTATAAAAAATAATTATCCATATTTATTATAATGCAAAAACATTCAGAATAAAAAGTCAAAACAAATAAAACTAACAATCAATTAATTATTTTAATGTTTTAGATTGATTTTATATCATGTTAATAATAAAAGAATTCCATAAAATTGAAACATTATAATATAACAATTAAACAGGCAATTAAACAATATAATGATCAGAATAACAAATAAATAATTAATAATCAACTATTATTTTTTTTACCCTAGTTTTTGAAAAATAATAGAACGAACATTTTTTTAAACTGGGTATTTAATCAAAAGAATGATTGTTAATGACCAAATTTTTAACAATTTTCATTAAAAACTTCTATTTATACAACATTAGTTTTAAAAAATTAAAACAAGTCACACCTTGTGATAGTACCCATAATTATAAGTATAACCCAATGTTAATATAAATAAATATAGTTATATGTTTAAACTAAAAACTATATCAAACAAAATTACATTTATATCCAATAATTGCTGGATAAATTAATAACTATTAATTTGGTCAAAAATCTAATATATTTTTTTAAATATTACATTGTAAAGTTAATAAAACAATTAATTTCTTATAATAGAATGTATATAAAATTTTAGCAAATAATTTAAGTTTGTCAAAATATATAGGTAGGTAGATACATTAATTAACATTTACCTACAGTATATTATGTTAGCCTGATTGGAAATTCTGTAAATATGTTTTTAATTTAATAATTTAATCAATAAACAATTAATAAAATGTAAAAAAAAAAATTTTAATTCATAAATAATTGCCTAGAACTGAAAATGTGTGACCTCTCATTGTGACCATATTTCTCAAACAAAATAATTACTTATACCTTTAGTACAATATTTGAATTAATGTTATGAACTATTAGTTATTAATATCGATCTATGATTGTAACTACTTACTTCAGTAAATTGTATTTATTAATAATTATTATACTTTACTATAGTATATTGTATAACAAACTAACAAATAAAATAACATAAATTAAATGTATATTTAAGTAATTTAATTCCGTAAATTATAAAGAATAATGAACACCTAATTTTTTTATACATTTCCAAATAAACAATTTACAAACATTATAGCTTATAATATTAAAACACTCCAGGCTGCAAAATTTTAGTTTTAATTGACATGACAACACCAGTTTAAATAGAGGGTTTTAAAAAAATGTTAAATACCTATAACTTATATTCAGTTTCAGTTTCATAACTTTACTAACATCGCTTACATACAATTTTTCGGAATTTCAAATAGGTACATTTGTGATCATGCTCGACAACATCACAATAGAAAAATGTAAGGTATAAATCTATGATTATTATTTACCTAAATAATAAAATTGAAATAAACAAAAAACGTACCTGTTGCAATTAGTTGAGAAACTCTGTAAACCGGCCAGGAAATCACAAAACCATACACTACTCGACAAGTCGTTTAATCGTCGGCAATCGATCGACCGACGACGCGCGATAAATTGTACTATTATTGCGCTCGCCGTAAATATTCGCTACGGTACGACTAAAAAACAGACAAGTTACAACTTACAACGTGTTATCACTAGGAGAGAAATGAATAAAATACGTTTTAACAATAATTTTATTACGTAAAGAGGCAGCGATGTGCGCAACGTCCGCTGTAACGAGTATCGAATATTAACGCCGTTATCAACAATGACAACAACAATAATAATGCTCAATATGTAGTAACCAAACAAATAATAAGGATAGTAAAAAATGTGTCTATTATAGGTGGGGGAGTGGTAGTAACTGGTATTTGGTTGTCCAATGTCCGGTAGAATGTCAGACGGTCGATCCAGCCTTCGCGGGCATCTGTCGACTGTCACTTTGACTTTGTCAAACTCATGGAGCTATAGCAAATAAAATGACCCAATCGGACATCGGCGATGAGTAAAATGTGATAGGTGTTTTAAGTCGTTGATAATTATTATCTATCTAATAAAATACCTACGGGGGCGAAGGCGGTAGCTAGGAAATAAAAAAACCGACAGACCTGAGTGAGTTTTAAAAAGTTGTGACGTACATGAATATCTCAGAAAAGAAACTTTTTGGATTATAATCATGGACCTATTAACAAATAATAGGTCTATACTCTATGATTATAATAAGCCGCGCGGCGAACGGGAAATATCAAATAATAGTAATAATTTAATTCGTTGATAACGGGAAGATAGCATTCGACATTTCGACCCCAATGTGAAATAATTAATAAATAAAATAATTAATGTTGTTGACTGACAATTGTGGATTCGTGGATGTGCCTACAGAAAAGTAATGTTAATTTATTTTGAAAAGTGGTGGTCTATTACAACATATCTTACAATTCGCCGCATAAATGATGTTTTAAATATTATTATGCTGCAGCTGCCTACTCAAATCTATTATAATAGTTGTGATTAAATATTTGAACAAGTTATATACTGCGTAACTAATAGTATACTGATTAATGATTATACGCGTATAACATAGATATAAGAGATGTAAGAACTGAGAGTGAAAAATGACAAATGTTCCAATGTTCCCGTTGTTTCAAGAAATAGCTTTCTTGCAAAGTTGCAATAATAATTTTACATAATATATAACATCTGTATATCATTTTTGATAACCGGTAAATAAATAGCCAAGGCTAAGAAGGCCGTTAATTAAAAATCAGTAAACATTAAAAAATATGCTTTGAAGAACTAAACATTTTAATAAATGTCTAAATTTACAAAAAAAAAAAGTATAAATTATAGATTATAATAAGCAATATATAATTATATAAAAAACAATTTTGTTTAAATGTCTGGTAACACTGTATAGATGCATAATTTAGCTATAAAGAAATAAAATACTACGTTCAATCGTTCACGTCATTCGTGATAAAAACTAAAAACGTGGTATTACACGGTTAACTATTACTTATTAGGTAAATGGTAAATACAAGGTGGATATCCACCTTGGCTTGGGGAAATTACTATATAATCATAATGAGTATCGCTCTGCTGTACAGTGTACAGTGTATAAGTATAATGTTTAATATGAATTATTAAGTATCGAATGGGTCACTATTATAGATATGTTAAATTTGAATGCAATGATATTTCATTGTATGGGTATCTGACAGTATATCAATTATTATTATTCACATACGAAAAACCATGACAATTTTTTTTTCTTTTCATGCGAAAAACGATTGAGTGGAAAATAAATGGTCTATCAGCCTATATCACCAAACGATAATGATTTTTTGAAAGGTTTTTTGATATAGCTAATAAAGTCAATTATTTTATTTTTAACATACATCACAATATAGTCTGTTCTATAATCAATACTTTTAATATTATAGTAATTAGGGCTTAGATCATATACAATATATGATATATACAGTATTATATGATCTAAGAATTAGGGCCATTGCCTATTATTATTAAGTCCAGTTAAGTGTCGGTTAACGCCACAGACTAACTTTTATGTAGAAATTTGTGATTAACGTTAATCGGCTGATAACAGATTTTATACCTGCAGAATTCCGCCTGTTAACTTAAACTGAACATTGTAAAAACGACCTATAATAAATTAACATCATTTTTTCCAAAAATATTGCGTTATTATTATTTAATTATTATATATTATATATTTTTATCATATTACATCGACTAATAAAATTCAAAATATTTTAAAAACATCTTTCAGTAAATACTGTAAAACAAAAAATAGATTCATAGTACCTGTAAATAGATAATTTTTTTAAATAAATCAAAAATGTTATGGGTATAGTAAATTCATAACAAAATAAAATACATCAAAGTTATCAAAGTTTAAGTTCCCGCAAGGCAATTAATGATGTTTTTAAATTATAACAAAATAATTTACACACCGTTATATAACATTTGTTCGTATAACTAAGTAATTTTATCCAAATTGGAATTTAAAATGTCTATAAAAATAATTGTCTTTATACATTTATTAGATTTTATAGTTCTAATATGAACTACTTATGCATAATCTTATTAATCTTATATTACATTTTCAAAATTAAATTTTTATGATTTTTTTACGATTTTAACGAATTTTGTCAAAATTCTAACTTTAAATGCATATAAAAATAAATTTGTGCCTATTTATTTTTTAATATTTGTATACAAACATAAAAATATCTTTTTTAGGATCTTGTATTAAATTTTTAAACATTTCTACCCAACAAATAATTTTTAATCGACATTTATAATAAGGAGCAGTCAATTTTAAAATTAAATAGATTGTAAAGCTAAAGCACATCTTTAAATTTTCGTCTATTTTCAAGTGAATCAACTTAAAAATGAATTGTTAGTTGTTTGGTAGTATAGTCGATTTTATTTGTTTTGTGCATGGACGTTTTCGCGTGGGGATATCCGAATAAGGGAGATAGATTCTCCCATGGTCTATTTTTTTAAATTTTGAAAATACAACAAATAAAATATAAATATATTATATGTGATAATTTAATACATTTTGTTTTCATATAAAAAAGGGGTATGGGGGGGGGCTGGGGGCTTAGTTTTCACGGTTCATTTTTTAATTTATTTTTATATCCCCCCTCCAATTAAAAATCTTAAGAACGTTTCTGGTTTTGTGGGCTAGATAGTGCCTATAAGAATAAATTCTAAAGTTCAATTCTGGTAACTAAATATCATTGGTATGGATTCAAATTGTTTAAATGATTGAACCATATTCTAGGATAAAACGAACTAAAGAAAACTATAACATTTTTCGGCAATTAGGATTATTGAACTCCGATAGGTACATTTCGACATATTATTATGAAACCAAATATACGAATAGCTTTATTGTACATTGTACATTGTATTTGTATAGTTATTAAAAGATAGATCAATTGATAATAAAATATTTACGTCTTTTATTTGTGAAACAATAGTTAAATATGATCCATTAATTCTGCATTGGAATTTTAAATAATAGGTGACGACGTGAAAAAGAGATTTGAGAACATTTCTCAGTGTTTATATTAAGGTCATTTATTTAGTACCATAAATAAAACTAATCGAACTCATATTGAAGTTTATGACAATCATTAAATGAATGTATAGACACATAGAGTTTTAGATCATCAGCTAATTTATTTATTTTATCATGTACCCCGTCAATCAAGGATTCAATAAATCATAAAATCGCTAAACAATTATTGAATCGTAGTTACACTTAGAAAGTACCTAAAATAAATAATAATACATATATTAACATTTTAAATCACTCTCAATCAGTTGATATTAATATAATAAAAAAAAAAACTGTTAGATTAAAAAAAATAATGTAATGCATATTTTTAACTCAAAAGGGAGGAGAAAGTACAATTCAAAATTTGTTTTGTTTTATGTTTATTAAGTATTATAACACTCACCACTCAGTAGTTTAAATAAATACAATTTTGAATACATATTTCAACACATTTATTATCCACACTAAGTCAACCATTTGTATTCTTGTCATATATTTGTAGTAAAAACAGTAAAAACACAAGTTATCTGCTGACTGTTAAAATTCCTAAATGAAATCCCAAGTAAAATATTTTTATAAATTATAAAAGCCTGTATATAATTTCAAAAATCGTAATACATTCTTTGGTAAGGTTATTAGTTAAAATTATTACTATTCTAATTTAAAATGTTATTGTTTAATTTATACATGTTAAAATATTATAATGATGTAGTATTGCAAACCCAGTAATTAGAACTGCTCTTCTAAGTCGTTTTGGAGCCTCCAACAAAAGTACAACTTAAAAGATGAATGCAATAAAAAAAAATCTTTTTTAGATTAAGTATACAATATGATGTATATCATAAAAAATAAATAAAAAAAAATTTCATTGACTTTAGAACTACTGAAATTAAGTTATTGCAAAAAATAATAATTTTTGATTATTGATCCTATGTATATTTTAAACTATTTTTTATAACTTAAAGATAAATAAATGTATCAATATTAAAAAATAATAATAATTGGTAAAATATTGTATACATTTTGTAAAAGAAAATTTTATTTGCAAAAACCAGTCACTAAAGACAATTACATTTATCAAGTATATAATATATAAAGTATTACAAAAACAATAAACAAGTAGAATGAATATTACATTGAACCTATGACAAATAATATTAAAATACAAAACTTAAGACATAAATATAGTTATTTTCTCGTAAATTATAAATCTCAATAAGACTAACATATGTAACAACAATGAATAATGCAAATAATTATGTATTCTAAGTACAACATAAATAACTAGGCAATGGATAAGAAGTAATTAATAATTATTAAGAACTAAGAAGTAAAAATGAGAATTTATTATTACTTTATGTAAATAATATCTTATAAATACATATATATTTTTTTTTTATTTTATCTCCATAAGATACTTTTATTAGTTAACATAATATATATATATATTTCATATATTTATGAAAACAAATTGTAATTATCAATAGTTAGGAATATACATATTAAACATTTATTTATGAATTTATCAGTAACTACATTTGAAGTATAGTTTTATAATTTATAATATTTAATTATTAAATATTTAAAACAATTTAATTTTAAAATATACATAAAAAATGATCTATGTTTTTGTAAATGAATTACAATAAAATAAAATTCTAATGAAAAAAATTGTGTTTTACACGTGAGTGCTTATCTTAAAATATTAATAACATTAGTTATACATAAATAGCTGTTTTAATTTATTATCACTTTTATAATTATATTAATTTAGTGTTATACAAATAAATTTAATTTTTATTAATGTTAAATAAAATATATTTTAAGTTAGTTATCAACTGAAATCTGTTGTGAAGTATCAAGTAAACATCTAGACTTAAATTAATTGTTATTTAATAATATAAAATACACACTCACATAAATGTAGGTATATTATAAATTGAACTAATTGTTAACTACTAAAACTATTAATTAAATAGCGCAGACACAGTATATAGAGTTTGACTTCAAAATAAGTTAAGAGGTTGTCAGCACTCTATTAGTATTATCTTAGATCAGCGGTTCCAAACTTTCTTAGTCTCGGAGCCTTTTTTAAGTAGAAGTTTCTCGTAGAGCTCTCAAGAAATATTTAACGTTAATTTTTATCTGCTTTTGTTCTGCATACATTTTTTTGTGGTATTACAAACTGAGCGCTTGGTAAGCCATTGCAGAGCACAATTTAGGAACCGCTGTCTCAGATCTACTGAACATAGCATAATTTGTGTTTAACAGAATCAACCTTGTACGGTTAATTTTAATATTTGAGTGAATTGTTCTAGTATCAAACTTTAAGTTAAGAAAATCATTTGTGTTTTTTTATGTTATTTTAATTCTGTGATATACTTATGAACATATTTAAATTTTAACAGTTTACATTTTTATATAAGAATTTAAATATTTCAAAAAAGCCAATGTACAAATACAAGTTTGACTTAATACAGGTATACACAAATATTAAAGTTAACAATGCAATAATATGCGCAAATTTGCCACGTTACATATGGATTAGAGAGAAAAAATAAATAGTACTCCTAAATCCTTTTAAATATAAAGTAATACAAATTTATTTATTTAAACTATGTGGTTATACATATTCACATTTCACATTTATACTATTACGATAATTAATCTATACAGTACATAGCATATTTTAATTTTAAAATATGCTATACGTAATATACAACTAAAACACATTTAAGATTTATATTAGAATAATATTAATTATAATTTATAACATTAATCGAGTCAACATTTAAAATCCCATCGGGCAAATTAGACTCCACAAGCTATTGGCAGTATCAACTGGTTAAAGAGTTTTAATTACCCTTTACGGATCAAAAACAACATCAACAAAAACTTTCAAAGGTAACCCCACCTAATATTTTTAAGTTTCAGAGTAAGATTATACTTACAAATTATTAACTGATTTAAACAAATTCTTAAAACTTAGTTCAAAATATAACTGTACATAATTATAACTGTATTGAAATATTGTAAAAACAAAATAAAATACCAAAATAATATAATTTACATAATGTGGTAATTATAAATGGTTCAGATATGATGAAATATTGATGATTCAAGTTTTTCATACTGAACTTGGTCTACAGATTTATTTGTATAAAAAACTAATAACAAAATACAATAAGAATCATAACAAAACTTAATATAAGAAAACAATATTATACAGTTCTATGTTTAACAGTTTAAAAAAAATATATTGAGTAAGGAGAAGGATTTTAAAACTTTTATTCATCAAAATTATCATTGTTTTTAACAATAATATAATTAAATTTTATTAACATTCTTTCAAATAAATAATTTTATAAATTATATATATTAATACCTTAAATAAATATAATGTATTTTTATTAAGTATTTACTATTAATAATTAGTTAAAATATAAATTACTTTAATCATTTTATTATTTAACAGATAACTACTATATTTAAACATTAACTAATTAATTGTTATAATATGCAAAAAATCACAGAATTTTAACAACAAAATTTTTTAAAGAAAACTAAATTTTAAATAAAGAAACTCAGGATCCTTACGTAATCACAGTTGGAGAAGTACGTCCAGTAAATTGCACCAATTTAGAAATCTCCAATGCTATCTGTAATTTAAACATGTCTTTAGTCAATAGTATAATCATTTGTTTTCAATAAAAAAGTAATTGAGAAAAAGTTTAAAATTTAACATGACTAAGAATAAATACAGACCGGTAGGGTAAATTAGGAGATTTTTTTTAAGCGGACAGGGGTGTCCAAAATATCACTAAGTGGAAATTGAACAATTCCTGGATATTCCAAAAAAACTTTAAAATTTCAAACCACTTAAAAAACTATTAATCTGTCTTAGACTACTTTTATTATTTGTTAATAATGTTAATATTAAAAAGAATAAAAGTTAATATATAGTTAGTTCATTCCATACACTGTCGGTTATTACTTTTACAAACAATATACATATATAAATTTTAGTTTTTACAATATTATTTTTCAAGTGTACATAATTTATGTTTATTATTTATTTAATGGATTTATATTTCAAATTTTCTTGTTCCCATATCAGAAAATATTGATTAGTATCATAATTGTTAATTTTTATGAAATTTATAATTTTCCCTATTATTTTATATTGGTTTAATACTACATACTTGAACAAGAGGATTAAGAGCCACTTGAGCATCTTCTAAAATATTTGAGGTTGGTGGTTCATATGATTCAGCATATAAACGGATAGTAGCCCCACTGCTGCCAGTACCACTTAATCGAAACACAAATCTAGATCCATCTTCAAATAACACTCTTATACCCTGTTTATAAATTAGAAAAATATACCAATAAATCACAATATTTGATTTTTGTTATTACAGTATAAATAATTAAATTTTTCTCTGCAAATTATCATTAATGTTTTTTACAAACTTGATTTACCTGTTTTTTAGTGACACTATTATCAATCGGATCACAATATTCAAAATTATCAGCTTGCTTGAATACATAAACCTTTGAACCATAAATAAACTTCTGACCCTTAATTGCAGGATCAGTAACTTTTTTTTCCAAATCTGACATAAGTTGGTTAGATGGTTCAGATTCACAATTTTCATAGTCATATCTAGTGAAGTAATTACGTCCAAAAGTTTTCCAATGATTAGTAAGTATAGTTTCTACAGACTCTCCAGTATTGGCTAACACTGATAACCATGCTAAGACAGCCCATATTCCATCTTTTTCGCGAATATGATCAGAACCAGTTCTACAAATAAAATATAAAACAATTATTGTGAATAAATAAGAGAATATGTTTTGTACTTCTTAATATTACCCAAAGCTTTCTTCACCACAAAGTGACAAACGACCTGCATCCATTAAATTTCCAAAAAATTTCCAACCTGTAGGTACTTCAAAAAGTTCTTTTCCTCGCTTTGCGGCCACTCTACAATATATTTTTAAAATTATGTAAAAAATATTTTTGAAGAGATAATAGAGAATATTTTACCTATCCACAGCTGCACCTGTTGGCATACTTCTAGCAAACCCTCTGACACCATTCACTTTAAAGTAAGGGATACATTCTAGATTGTTTGCTAAAACAGCTAACGAATCACTTGGGTTGATGAAAAATGCTTTTTTACCAAGAATCATATTACGATCCTAAAATAAAATTAGTCAATTTTAAATAAAAAAGTAAAAATACACAATTATAAGTATTTTACTGTTATTCTTATTTTTAATATGGATGTTTAAGCTCCGAATCCCAAGTTTATCACAATATATTTTCTAGGTTTCAAAGATTTTATCATAGAACCCTTTTATGTTAGATTAAAATTAAACAATTCCACTTAATTATCTTCTAATTTTATTATATTTAGTAGTTTACAAATTTATATTATAATCTACAATATTCAATATATATATATATATAATACTTTGATTATTGTTTCTTGTTTACTAAAACATATTAATCTTAAAATTAACCAACTACAATAAAGTTTAAACAAGTTTTCTTATTTGGATTGGCATTGATTTTAAATTAGAAAGTTACTCAGTAAAATAAAATTAACTTTTAAAATTGAAAAAAATAACCTAACCTTATGTTAGAATTTAGATTAATTTAAAATTTAAACACTAATTTGTCCTATTTGTTCATAGAATTAATTTTAAATTATCATAGTATGTTGTACAAAAACTTACACCATCTCCATCAAAAGCAGCACCAAGATCATACTCCCCTTCTTGTAATGCTTTTACAAGACCAAAAGCGTAAGTAAGATTAGGGTCTGGATGAATTCCACCAAAGTCAGTTAAAGGTACTACATTGATAGCATTATTAGATGGTGCACATAATTCTTCAATAAAAATCTTTTTTACATAAGGCCCAGTAACTAAAAACATGAGTATTTTTAATTTCTTATTAGGTAATTTGTTACAATAATAGTACAATAAGCTTAAGCTATAATATGAGTACATGCAGAAAATACAGAGTGAAGAGACCTTCCAGTAGAAGTACTTCATTTTTTATTTTAAATTTTTAATCAAAATAAATTATAAATTTAAATTTGGTTTGGTTAAATCATTTATAAATCAGATAAAGTTTCAACTAAAAAAATATAATGCAATTATACTAAAATGTAACAAATCAATTTGATTGAAATCATGCCAATTAACATGCTTTATGTTTTTACCTCCATTCATTGAATCAATAAGAATATTAAAAGGTGCTTTATCATTAGACCCTTGAATTAACTTGCGAATAACATCGAAATCAAAAATACTTTTCATCAACTGAAGATAATCCACAACAGAATCAATGACTTCTACTTCAAATTGTTTGCCACTAACCTAAAAGTAACATTTTTATTTCCTATTTTCAACATTATAAATGGGGTGTAAAAAATCTATACTTTGAAAAATTGTAAACCACAATATTCTATAGAACATTTCAAATCTGGTACAATACTATAAGAAGTGATACTTTTAGTCAGCTCGTATATGGCATTTGTAACAGATTCTGGAGCAGGACCTATAAAAAAGAAAAATAATTAATATTGGTACTAAATAACTAGTGTGGTTTGTAAAATTTGTTCTACCACAAATTAGAACTTACCTCCATTGGCTGTGTTGTACTTAATACCAAAATCATTATTAGGACCTCCTGGGTTATGACTAGCTGTAAGTACTATACCACCGGTTGCTTTATATTTTCGAATTATGCAGGATACAGCTGGAGTTGACAAAATTCCTTTGTGTCCTACAATTAATTTTTTTACCTGGAAATTAAATTAAAATTAAAATTGTAAACAGATAATTTAAATAGCAAACAACACAACTAAGCATAACTTAGCACATAACTACTAATCTTAAAATTCTACATTTTCATATTTAAGAGTACTATCAAATAATTTGGCTTTATACTATCATGGAATATTAATAGGCACGATGTTAGTAAACATTATATTCAATATTTAAAAATAAATATTTATATCAAGTATTATTTTTAGAATATAAAAAACTCTTTAATTATTATTTATTTAAAGAGACATTGTGAAGCCAATTTTTTTTAAATATCTATTTGCTTCCTACTTATTTTGTATTTATGACTATTTAATGTGAACTTCAACCATTTATTTACATAGTTAATAATTTATCACTGTATAAATATTAAGATTAAGTATGTATACAACAAATACATTAATTAATAACTAAACTTATAGATAAACAAATTTTATAGCTATTATTAATATTGCCAATTCACCTTCAATAATATTTATTATAAAATATATTAAAACATTTTTTCGAAAATAAGAATGTATGTTTTTTATTAGTACTGGTCTGGTCACCATTCTATGAAAGGACAGTCAGAAGCCTTGAGCTTTTCATAATATATCCAACTATTAAAAAATATCATACAAGACTAAACAATGCATGATTTTATAAAAACACATTGAAAATTATTTTAGCGGGGATATGTGATCATACCTAAAAGTCATGTATCTTGTATCTAAATTATTATTGTACAATACATCGAATATAGACTTAAGTAACAACTCATTATAAATAGTATTATATAAAACTGATTATTGACGTATTATGAATTCGATCAGAAAAAATAAAATAAAACCAATCGAAAATCATTTCTTTTTTTCGCAACGATATGATTATATCAAGAATATCATATATTATTATCATTACCACCATTTACCGGCATTATTTAGGAAGGGGAAGGTTATATTATGCTGTAGCTATGGTTAAATTATAATATTTATCTTTATATATGTATAGAGAGAAATAGAGATAACACGATGTAATTTATTCACAGTACAAAGCTCTGCTGATATACGTGTATTACGTTATAAGGTGTGAGTCTTATCGTGTAATTAAGTAATTTAATAATTCATATTACAAATAAGAATATTGAATAACACTAATTCAAACTCTGCGCGTGTTTTGGCTGTTCTGGGTTTGATATTGATATTATACAATTTGAAAACTTAGACGCCTATGTTAAAAAACTAATGACTTACTATATAGTCTATATAGGTAAATAATAAAATAATATAAGTATGATATTAATATACGTATATTAAATAATAATTAAGAGAACGGTTTCAAGTATCAACTATCGAATATAGCTAGTTATAGTATCTAATAATACTAATTGGTGTATTAATATTATAATAAAGACACCTTTGCGTCATTACTATATTATTATGTGCGTAAATGATACGAACTTTTAAAAATAAAACCGAGCATGCCACGCATGAAATAACGCAAGGAAACGAAAAAATATAACTATAACTAATTTTTAGACATAGATATAAATTTCAAAAAATCCGTAATAAACAACAAATAGTGATTGTTGCAGCAGTGTCGAAAAAAAGCAACAGTTTACCGTTTGGATTTCACAGAAAGGGAAAAATAAATTTTACATTATTCAATGGTACCAGAGTGCTTTGGTTACGCGAAAAGGTTTTAAAACCGCACCGGTTCAAAGGCGTAGATATAATAAGTTTGAAAAACAATATAAGAAAAAAAATTGCAACTCGGCACTATTGAATTTTAAAACACCAGACATAAATTAAATTATATAATATTCTATAGTCACGTCACATACCCCGTTGGCAGCAGCGATTTTAATTATCACGTCCACGGCTTCAGCGCAAAAGAACCGACCGTCTCCTCCGACCACCAAGGTGCTACCAGCGGCCGCCGGTTGGACGGCGCCGAGCACAGCCTGCACGAAGTTTTCTGTGTAGTTGGGCTGCTGAAATACTTTGACAGCCTTTCGCAAGCCGCTGGTTCCTGGCTTTTGGCCTTCATACGGCGTTGTTTTTACTACCACCGGTTCCATGGCGAAATGAAATACGAGTTAATACCGATGCACTCAAATGGGGATGAAGTGATCGGTGACGAGGAGACGACGAAAGCGAAGTGACAACAGTATTATGAACGTTCTGATGTTCTGAATGTTCAAATGTTTTGTCGTCCTCCGAAGCGTCGGCACGCGCACGCCGCCGTTCCGTCAGCTGATCAATGCCTCTGGCGGTGGAAGGGGCAAATTCAAGGTCGTCGGTGACGTCTTTTTTTTAACAACAATATCGCCTTTTGCCTTATATAATGTATACTGTAGTTAATAATTATTGTTGTTGACGTTGTTGTTGTTATTGACGACAGTCGACTATCAGATTGTACAACGTACAGCAGGACTATTTTCTTCTTCTACAACTTATTATAAAAGTTGTACTTTTTAAACGTACATTTCTACAATACTACTCAATTTAGTAAAAGCAACGAATTTATTACTTCCGCCAGTTAAACATTTTCTCCTGAAATTTATAAAAACTTGTCATGAGTGAAAAATTAAATTTGATTTGGGACAAACCACATTGAGATCAACCAACTCATAAGCTTACATTTAATAAATTAAAACTAGATATTCAAATATAATGTATATAACATTGTTTTCCCTTAGATATCGTATAATTTAATATTATCATTCCTTAAACGACTGAGATAACGTAACTATACGAAACAAAAGCAGAAATGCAGTTTAAGTGTACAATGGAAATGGGCATGTGGCATGTGTTATAGTTTTAACTTTTAAGAAACACGTCTTACAGTTTAATACTTCAATGACAATTATTCTATTTATTCTTCTTTTTATGAAATCCGTCTCAGGATTTCTCATGCTCTTCATGACACTTCGAGACCCAACCGTTGAAAGCAATATTTCAATAATTGCGCTATGAAATATATAAGTAAAATGATTATTGACCGCAAACGGTAAGAGACAAAATCACGTGTACCATGTACGTAATACCATTAGTTATAATACCTACCTACGTATAATGATAAAATAACAATACTACAATAATTGATTAAAATATATATGATTTATATATTTAATCAATGCTATAGTCTATAATGGTGAATACAGAATAATACTTAAAATACAACAATGTGTATGACACTTATGGCTTATATAACAGTTATAACATTTACGGAATTTTTTTATGTATCTATTACCGACGATATAAAGTTTACGAGGTTTTACGTTCATGCTCGTGCTCCATGTATAGGTATTGTTTCAATGTCATTTTTATGTCTATTTATATATAAGCTTAATAATATATTAATATCACGTGTATAGCAGTCGTGTTATTAGAGATTTCCCTAAATGGCTAGATCAACATTTAAAATATTCCCATCTCTCATGAAATTTGTGATGATAATACTACCTATCATATAGTACAATATGTTTTAACATTTTAATATTAAAATGTGTATAAATTAACATCAATTCGATATATCATAGCATTAATTATTGGACTCTATATCTCGAAGGTCGAATTAGGATGAAAACAAAGTTTGATGTTTCCACTTTCCATTAGAAATAGGTAATTATCAAATGGACTAAAACTATTGAAAAATAATTATCATTTTTGAGATTAGGTATTATATTATTCTAATGAGCAATGACTTATTAGTTATTAGCAATTAATCTTTAATTTAATGTTGTATTAAATGTATTATGTATTCATTTTACTTACACTTGAATAATATAATCAATAAATTATATCACATATTAATAAATAAATTAAGCAAATTATCTAACCTAACCTAACTTACTTAACACAATATGGATTGTTATTCTAAAATAGTAAAATAATAAAATGTATATTAGTGGTCAAATGTACAATTGTACAAATAGATACTTTAAAATGTTTATATTTAGTAACATATCTAATAACATTCTTTCGAATTCAAAATTCAAAATAAGTTAAGTATTAACAATTTATCGTAGTCATACCTTATAGTAGGTAATAGGTATTTATCATATTATCTACAACCAGTGCTCGAATTGTGTTGGTGAGCGGGTGCGCAGGGGGACGGAACATCTCTATTATTTTTTTTTGTATTCTTCAACAATATTTTTTCACTTGGACGATGAGACGGCACAAATTTATGTCCAAAATAATTTTTAATAAAATATGAATTTCGATTTACGTAAATTATATAACGAATTTTATGATTTTTGGAACCGGTCCAATGTGTGATCTACCAATAAATGGCTGGTCTAATGGTCTAATGTGTGATCTACCGAATAAATGTATTTATGTATGCTACTTAAAATAGTAATGTACATTGTACTTACTCGCAGTATAATGTTGATTGTTATATTAATTATTAATACAGCAAAAGTTTTTAAATCTGATAAAAAAAATCATTAAATATTTGAGTTTTGTCTTTTGTAAGTTTTATATAGTGTTATACTGTAAATCATACTGACAATTGTATGGATCCAAATACTGGAGCTCACATTCAAATAATAGAGTCATTAAGGAAGTTAGTTAAGTCCGAATATAATAAAAAAATGAATGATGTATCTCCACTATTAGACCGCCAACTTAATAAAGATTTATAAACTTAAATATTTAATGATTTTTTTATCAGATTTAAATACTTTTGCTTTATTAATAATTAATATAACAATCAACATTATAGCACGAGTAAGTACATTACTATTTTAAGTAGCATACATAAATATTTAGTCGGTAGATCACACATTAATCCGGTCCTCGATTTTTAATATCAAAAATAATAATTATTAATTTTATTATCTATTTAGCACATTGAATAAATTATGTTTTCTACTATAACATGCAGGACGTAAATATTACTATCAAAATATATTATACTTGGAATTTAAATAACTGTGCAGCTGAAAAGTTGTATTCAAAATATAAGTAAGATTGGTGAGTGAGGCAAAGCCTCAATGGGTCTGAGTTAAAAGAATTGTGCATTTGAAATACAATTTTTAAATCGTTGGATTGAGCTCCTCTACTTAATTTTTCCTAATTACAGTACTGTCCAATGTCTACAATAGACAGCAACAAGGCTGGGCATTAACGAGTTAAAAATTTATAGTTAAGTTATATAACGAGTTTCTTTTTTTTGATTAACTTCTAACTTAACGAAAAAACCCAGAATAGTTTTAACATATTAACTATATTAAGAAGAATACCATCATGTGTTGTCTCGTCTAATACCTAATTATTATTACACTAATAACATAAACATTTTTTCTTTAATAAACAAACAATATCCATGTTACCTGGTACCTAAAGCTAAGTGGACCGTGGCAAGTCCTTAGTTCCTGATGCATTTCACTGTACGTACAATGATTATTATTGAACTAATTAGAAAGTATTGCGTTTCGCTGTACTACTTATACTAGTAAAATATGTATGGCTTCTTTCAATTAAAATGTATATTTTTATACTCGCAAATCGCAATACTCGCAATTATAATGAATCTCTAAATTTTTCGTTTCGTTTCATACAATATTTGTTATAAAAATATTAACAATGTATCCAAAAAATCGTACAAATTACGATTGGTTTTTACTCAAACCATAAAAGTAATACCTACCTAGTAAAATTAAATAAATATTTTTTAAATCAACGACTGCTTATAACTTATAGGAGAAAAATAATGAATATAGAGGATATAAACTATATCAAGTAATATATGCTTGTAATTTCACTACATTTACTAAATCAAAAAAATATTTTTATAAATCTGAGGAGAAAATTAAAAATTATCAATCATTTTTAAACTAAAGCCATATACCTAAAATTTAAAGTAATAACTGAAACAAAAAAATTTAAAAGAAACAAAGTACTTTTAATATTTGCAAAATAAAATAGTAAAAATTAAGAATCCTAAATTATACATAA
Source organism: Rhopalosiphum nymphaeae (assembly GCA_036289425.1). Classification (NCBI taxonomy): domain Eukaryota; kingdom Metazoa; phylum Arthropoda; class Insecta; order Hemiptera; family Aphididae; genus Rhopalosiphum; species Rhopalosiphum nymphaeae. Next base: position 9,884,417 of record JAZAQC010000005.1, read on the forward strand.
TTATTAACACCGCAACCTATATAGGTTCGGAAACACTGATCTAGGGCATCTTAGATCACTAGACATATATTTTTGTATGCAAGGCTTTTATTGATATTTTAATTTTAAAGTGAGTTATACTTAATATATAAAATATTAAAACTTTAAAATACTACAAACTCATTTTAAAATTATAATATTAATAAAAGTCTTGTATACGAAAAACATACAATGATATATCATTGAATTCAAATTTAATAGATCTATAATCGAGACAAACTCGATATCTAATGTACAACAGGCGGTACTCACTTACCTACTTTTTTTAAAAATTATAATAAATTAATAGATTTTTTTTCAAATAATTTAATAATAATTTTGAATAATTTATATTGTTTTCAAATAATAGTCAATAATATCAATTTTTAAAATTAATTGCCAATTATAATTATAAGTACACATTTTTACTTTAAATAATAATCAATCACACTTATTTTTTTTTCAAAACAACTGAATCTTTATTATGGTTAAATGAAAATATTTTTGCTTATTCATAACGCGTTAATTTTTGTTTTTATATTTAAGTTTTTTTTTATCTGTATATTTAACTTGTGAATTTTTTGGATATTGAAGTAAGCGTAAAAAGATTTACAATTATTTGTAATTTTAGATAAATTTGTATTACAACTATTAAAATGTTAAAAAGATTATACACTAATTGATTATTATTATCATATAAAATTACTATATAACACAAATAAATTTGGCACAAATGGATGGTCGGAAAAAACGTACCTTTTTTATTTTGGCACAAATGGACTGTATCCAAAAGGAATTATTTTTTTTTTGCGGTGCAAATAGACAATGCCCGTAAAATCAATACATTCATTGCTCCGATCAGAAAACGTTAAAAATATAAATACGAATTATATAATACTTTTGTGTATAATATCAGTTTAGATAAATTCCTTAACACAGATAAAAAAAACAATAGTCTCAACAAGAATCAATTACAATTTGTTTGCATTGAATAGTTTAGAATAAAAAAAAATGTCACCGTATTACTATCATACATTTATACAAATTGTACTTATATATTACCATCCAATATTATTTAAATATAAAAATACATATATCCATTATAGATAAGACATAATGTTGAAAGTGATATATACGCTTTACGCATTTATATATGTATTTATTGTATTATATAAATTCATCTTATGTTAATCGTGTGCTAATCTAGTACACTCAGATTATGTAGAAACATTTTTTAGTGAAATTCAAGGAGTAAACTAACTCAAGAATTTCAAAAAAATAATATTTAAACATAGTGTTATTTTTAAAACGTTTTTACAAGAAATGTATAACAGGAGTTAATGTAATACATGTATAATAAATATTTTATTTAATACACTATGTATTACATATCTTATATAGTATACTATATATTACATATTTTATTATTATAAAATAGCTAGTTTTTGTAGGTTAATCAGTTAGGTAAGTGGTAAGTTAAGACTACAATATTATATACTGCCCCTAAAATATTCAAATTTTCGTACTACACACATAATCTCAAATTGGTCAAATCTAAATAAAAAATCAATGCTCAAAAAACTAGCACTAATGTTTATGGACTTCTTTGATCCTTCTTCAACCAATAACACTTAATATAAATTAAATAACAATATATATAAATATATTATTTCATTACTGTGAACAAAATTAAATTATTATTAATTTACTCAAAATAAAATTGTTTTAATTTACTTAAATATATTATTAACATATTGTATTATATATAATATTTTAACCTTTTAGTTTTAAAGCATTGACTTTAAAATAGTATAGTAAAATTTTACAAAATAAAGGATTTTTTAAAAACAAATATTTTTAAATATTAACTTTATTAGAAAATTATACGAGTATTAAAGAGAATTTAAAGAGAATGGTTAATGTTGATAAAGAACTTCTTGAGGTTTTCATAATGTTGTAACAAGAAATTAATCGTTCTATATCTATAGAATGAGATTTAGCGGCAAATATTTTAAACATTGTTTACCGTGTATTAACAGTGTGTCTGTTTAGAATATACTAGTTAAATAATTATTAAAATTTAGTTTGACTAAAAACCATTAAAGTGTGAAGCTATACATACATAATATACATAATATTATAAAAATTTTATTTGAATAATACACTTTTAAATTTCATATTACACATTTCACTTTTCGTACTACACACTATTTTAGGGACTAAATTTAAAATATATAAAAAAAATAATAATATATAATAATATAAAATAATAAAATAGCATAAAATATTCTTGCTGTGAAAATTGTTTAACTTATCACGCATTTTTAACAAAATGTTTTAAATTATATTATGAACACAGTCGACGGATGATAATCGATGGAATTTGGAATCAGATTTGGTACCGTTATCTTTAATAGCCAATATATAGGTATGATGGTCTATAAAAACTAACTAATAAGTCAATATATTTTATATTATATAGGATATAAAAGTCACGTAGACACAGAAAATTACATCGCATCAGGATTAGTTGCAATAATCACAAATGGAAAGGAAATTAAATTTTATTACTATGAAAATGGCATATAAGTACAAAAGAAAAAATAACATTATGGCTACTTACTTTATTGATTATAAAAATGTTAATCCATGATGAGGCGTACCCAAAATAAATTAATTATTTTAGCACAAATAACTAATGTCCTTTCATACATCATTGAATTCAAATATAACACATCCATTAAACTATAGGTACAGTGACTCACGCGATATCTACAGTCCTACTGTACAGCAAAGTGGTGTTCACTTGCTCACCTTTTTTTAAAGTTATAATGATAAATTTATAAAGTATTTATATTTATGTGTCATCGTTAGAAATTTGTACAACAGAGCTCAGTGCTCTACAGTGTTATTTAAATAAATTGTATTCATATTAATTACCAGTCATAAATTAAACCGAGATTAATAATTTTTAATAGAATATTTAATAAATTGTAATTTGTAAAATACGCTATTTTAGGATAGTGTTTTTATTTAATTACTGAATGATATTCAATTTATAATAAAAAATAAAATTGTTATTATTATTTATAGTTTTACCTTTATATTAAACGATAAGCAACTAAACTTACATAAAATTAAAATAAAAACCAGTGAAGTCATTGGTGTATATTGTATAATGGGTCTAAGACTAATCGGCGCGCCTTATTATTTAGTTATGGGATATTTTCTTATTCATTACCATTATCAAAAAAATATCGAATACTCTAAGTCATAAATTTTTAACCGGTGGTACATGGATCATTTGGGGGTCCACAAGGTGGCTGTGAGTTTTTTTTTAAATAACCCAAAAATAAATGTGTTGAGTTTTTACAATTTTCTATTTCAAAAAATGGATCCATGACCCAAAAAAGGTTAAGAACTTATGTCTTATGCAATAAGTAAAGTAATTAAAATAAATCTATAAGAAATAAAATAGTTAGTCAATGTTTAATTTGACAGATTGTGAGTTGTCACGAGACACAGGTTGTTATTTTGTAACTGGTATTTGAAGTTTGAGTTCATCCGAATAAAATGTCCAATTTACTAGTAAATCGTGGTTGTGACATTTTTGTACAAGATGGTGTTATATACATATTTTTAATTTGACAAATTTAATTTTAATCATATAAAAAAAAACACCAACATTTACACTGTTCAAATGGGCCGATCCTATTCGAAATAATATACACTGTCGTGCCGCCGCTATATTTTTTTTACGTAGTTCGCACCACGACTGTGTCGTTAGATAAAACGTTTTTGGAGATTTCATAATAAAGGTAATTATCCCAGACCTACCTACTTCGACATTCAGTAGATCACTGTAATGGATGTTTTAAATTTAAATACATTGTTTACTCATAGAAAACGATTATACGAAAAACCATTCTTAAGAAGACTCAGCAAGTTATTAATTTTCTATAAGTAATACGGTATTTTAAACAATATTTTTCAAAAAACATCACATACATTGTACATTATAATATTATTTTTATTAATTATAAGTTAACACCAAAACCATAAAGTATTCAAAGTAACTTAGAATATACTAAATACTAATGTAGTGTATTGAAAGTAACTTAGAATATACTAAATACTAATGTAGTGATTGTGATCTTTTTATAATTTTCAAATTTTCTTATAAAAATTATTAGATAAAGATCAGGTTAAATAATTTAAACTGTATTTTATAATTATTAATTGTTAGCAACCTAAAATTGCCACTACAATTGTATTAGACATTTTTTCTTAAGTTTAGGGATACTAGAAATCTAGCATATTATAAAGAGAAAATAAAGATACGACCTCTTAAAATCGTCGACTCAATCATCAATCACTATCATCTTATAATTATTTTTCATAGTTTATACCATATTATCCATATTATATTCTATATTAAACAAATTTTCTTATTCAGTATTCATAAATGTGCTACAAATCCCATTAGAGACCTTTTACTATAAGAAAATGTTACATAAAATATTTTTAAGAAAAACGTCTGCGTAGTAAAACTAATATAAACCTCACAATATGCCTATATATATTTATTCTTCTTGATGCAGGCTTGGATCTAATGGGGAAGACAAGGGGCCATACCCCCGCTGTAGACTATGTCACACAGGTAAATTTTAGGATGTCTGTTATGGCAGCCAATAAAATACGATATGCACATGGCAGCACCCCCCCTCCCCTGTAAATATATTCTGGATCTGCTCCTGTCTTGATGTACAAATAATTTAAAATATATTCATACACTTTAAAAAAGAGACTCATTGAAATTTACACAAAATATGAACCAGCATACTATTTATATAACTCAAAGATCAAATTCATTAATGTTATGTATTTAATATTTTTAAGATTATAGGTAAATTTTTGGGTCGAAACAGCATGAAATATAGTAATCAGAAACAGAAAAATATACAAAACAAAACATAAAATAGTTTAACATAAAAACATAATACGAGGCGATACAATATAATTGATATAGTAATAATTACTACTAACATAATTTTTATGGGAATAGTATAAATGGAATAATGTATAGTTTGGTGGCATGCTTTGATTTGCACTGTTTACAGCCACTTGATCAATATTATTATAGAATAATTCTATACTACTATTTATTAGCAATTTTTAGCTCGTTATTTTAATAATATATATTTACATAATACATATATACATGGATCGTTTTATCAATAAGTTTTATCTTCCAAATACTAATTACTATAATATTTATTTTAGTTTAATATTCCAAAATTTCCGAATTACATAACATTATAACAATATACTGATTTAGTGATCTAGATTCTATTTAATATAGATTATAGACATATAGTGTACATATAGCATATGAGACATTAACAGACCGTCATTCTATATAATGAGTAGTTAATGACCCTCATGTCCATATATCGTGCTCGTTTGGATATCATAATATTGTGTATTTGTATAAATAAACAAATCAAATTTACGGGTAAATTAAATTCACCCGTATTTTGACTTTTAAGTAATACAACGATTAAAATATTAAATTTACCAAGTCCACTAACAAAAAAAATTAAATCTGTTTCCAATACAATTAATACAAAATTTATTTTATTTTATCACATCTAATCTATAACCATCATTTTTTATGAGCTCAGCTCAAAGTCCGTTTAATGGATATGTACCTCTATTGGTAAGTAATTTACATCAAAATTAGTTTTCCCAATTACTTACTTACGCAATAGTATTACAAATGACTGTTATTAATTATACTTAATACTTTTTAAAATTAAATTAGCCATTTTATTTTAATTGATAACACTTAGGTACTATAAATATTAAATATAACTATATAGTTAATATAATTAAATTGATTTTTTTATAAGAAAATAAAAATTATAATTAAGAATTATATAACCATAATATGTAGCCAATATAGGTTATTACTAATTAGTAACTACCGAATAAATATTCACTATATTATGTAAATTCTAAATTAATATGACTGTTAGACCGTTCATAGATATTATATATTGTAAATTGTAATAAATGTGAATTAATTTTATATATTATCATATTTAAAATATTCCTACTTGAGCTTTTTGTAGAATACAATTTTTAGATTAAATCATATAGACTTATACAGTAGTGAATTTAAGGAGGGTTCAGAAAAGACTGAACCCCTCGTGGCCCATTAACTTAACGTATGAGTTAATAAACCAAACCAATTTTTAATATTTGTGATATAAAATACGAATACTAAAACTTGAAATTTAACTAAATGCATTAAAATCACAAAGATTATATTAGTTGCTCTTAAAAGTGACAGAACATAGAAAGATACAAAATTCACTAATATTTATAATCGAACAATTTCTGTTAAGCGGATATTGTCATATTAATGTTAAAATGTCGTGAATTTATAAACGAAAATTTAACGACTTCAAGATAGAAGAGTACTTTAAAATTATTAAAAATTTCACAATTTCGAATAAATTTATAATGTTTCTACCCCTCTCCGTAAAAAATTTTAGTTTCACTACTATTCATTTATGAAGTTTGATTTTATCTTTAATCCGGCCAAACAACTATACGTTGCAGACAATATTACAATAACAACTCCCACCACCACCACATAAACAAACTATAAAAATAAGGATGTTTATTATAGGTCATCTGAAATTAGTTTTCCATACATACCATGTCGTATGTAGGTACATCAGACGTCACCTCTCTCTATAATAAAATGTCAAACTAGTCACAAATCACAGTATTTGTATATAAACACTTCGTGCCATACATACACGTTTATAAATACTATATAGACCTACAATTCAATGGTTGTTGTATCCTCTAACAATTTATATTTTATATAATATATATTGATGTATTATTACTATAATAACTTTATATACATATTTTATATAACATAGAACCTAAGCTGCAAGATGTAAATGTGGTAAGTATAATTATTATTTTTTAACATTTTAATTGACTTACAAGAATTTTAATAAATGAACTAACTCTTTGAATACCTAATATTAAAGTTGTGTTAATTATTTATCTGCTCATTACTTGTAGCTACATGCTTTCATAGTTTATGTAATGATTTTTTATTCATATTAATCGATATTTTACATAAAAAATAGTAGTAAATAAATACCAAATATACTATACGATTTAACTAAATAGGTTATGAGCTATTGATATTGGCTAATATATATTATATATTACGTCTGAGTATGCACCTATATATTAACGGGATATCACGATAATATGTTATTCAGCATCTATAAATATCGAATTGACTGATTGGCCATGAAAATCGTTCAACAATAATATCTAAGGTTGCATAAAAACATTAGCGAATACGCACTTGGTACATACAACATACCTTAGAAATAATTAGCAATTACATTTTTATTACACTAATGTATAGGTATTATATATTATATTAAATAGGTATGCACATCGGTATTTGGTGCTGACTATAATTACTGAATTTAATCTGTCCTTGTTTTCAATCTCAGTTTTTGCATAAGCATTGTTATTATCTTCTGTTTTTAAGCCACGCCTTCTTTTTTGCGCCTTTGACCAAACTGATTAAATGATAATATGCATCTTTTGCCCGAAAATTATTGACGATCTACTATAATATAATAATACAGACGCAGGTGTTTCCATAAAGTAGGCTACGAGTACAAGGTGAATAGGGTTCAAGGGTCATTATTAATATTGATAAGATTCAAACAACATAGAACAGTAGCAGTAGTGTAAATGGAAAAATAAAAGACATGGCTCTGAGTGAGTCTTACGAGTGCGTTAGATATGAAACCATGTGGAGTAAATATATTGCATTTTATAACTAAAACAATCATCCCATTTGTTTTAATTATGAACACTTAAAAGCAATGGGTCGAGTTTCTAAGAAATCGTTTAAAAGGTCTAGCAGACCTAGAGCTAAGTCTATGATTACAGATTGTGAAATCCAACCATTATTAAATTCAGATTTGAGCAGAACAAGCATAGCGTAAGTCCACTATTTTTACACTATATTGTATATACATGGTACCAATAATTTTATGACACCTTATTTTTTTTTTCAGAGACAATGGATTCATATTCAAATATGATTCAGAAAACAGTGATTTAGAAAATAATAAAACACCTGCTACTCCATCAAAGGCCAATGAATTATTATATCCGTATTACTTGAGGTATGCTCGACATTCAGATACATTGTTAAATACATGTTCTAAGTAAATATAGTAATCATTTGTTAAACTTGTAACGTGAATGTAATTATTTTTCAGGTCTTTTAGTTTGGACTATGATATAATAAACAGGCCAAAATTTTATCGAAAACTACAACCTTACATTCCATTAGGCGATACAGTAAGCTTACATTTTTCTTTTTTAAGTAGTTATACAATTTTGTATAATTCACAAACGAATCGTTAATAAAAATATATTACCTAATTAAACTTAAGTTGAGAACTCAGATACATAAAACAAAATAATAATGTTATTTAAGAACAATTTAATTAATTAAATATAATCGTCAAAACTAATTAATTATTAATATTTTTAGTATTTTATGTAAAGTAATTACTTTTATTAACATTTGTAGTTTATAAATTATAATAGTACCTGCATTTATAGGTAGGTACCTAATAATAAATATTGAATTGATTATAATTTATTATAAGCTAATATTTATGATAAGCAATATACTGATTATTAATGTTTGCTATACATGCGTATGTAAGTAAATACAAATGTATGAATAAAATATATTTAAATAAAATAATATATTTACATAGCTATGTGAATAAAAAATGATTGCATGTTATTTTTATATATAGATAATGTCCATTGGCTATAACTAAAATGTTAGTATAAACTATTAGTATTAAGAGGACATCATATCCGCATGTGTTGTCTTCGTCTTACAGACCCGGATTGGGTCGGCGAGCTACCACGCTAAGCGCGGTGGGCCGCAAGATTATTAGTTTAGATTAAACTGGGCCGGTAAAATTATTGTGCTCGGTAAGTTTCTGGGTTCCAATTCGGCCCTGCCATTCTTATGAACGTAAAGCATAGCAAATTTGGTTTCAGTAAAATTAATTTATGCTGTTACCTGTTAACATTAATATTAGTTAATTTACTTACTATTAAACATAAAGGGAATATTATTATCTAGGGCAGAATTTTCCAACATTTTTGTTATGGCAATCCACAAATGTACTATTTGTTAAATACGCAACCCCCAACAAAAAAAAAAATTGCCTCGTAAGCTTTTATTGGTATTTTAATTTTTAAGCGAGTTATACTTATACAAAATATAAAAACTTTAAAATGCTCGTAATTCACTTAAAAATTATAATATCAATAAAAGCCTATGAGACGCCCTAGATAATATTATCTTTTTGTTTGATAACAGGTAAATTGACTCTAATATTAAGATGACGTCATACTCGCATATTGTATTATTTCCGTCTTACACACGTACGACAAAGACAAACACGTTTACGTAGTCTGAGTAGAACTCCCTCAATTTTGGTTCTAGAGTAAATATACTAATTGTAAAATTAAAAGATGACAATATATCGGAGGACAAGATGCTGAGCTTTTAAAAAAAATTAATAAAGTTAAAGGTTATTTAAAAATGTTGAAATTTTTGCTAATTCTAAACGGTTATAACTTATAATGAACGTTAGATTGGGAATAATGGAAAAAACTCAGTTTTTTCCCTTCGAAATATTGTTAACTTTTAATTTTGTGATAGGTATATTTATTCTATAGAACCAAAATTGAGCAAGTTCTACTCAGACTGCGTAAACGCGTTTTGTCCATATCGTACGTGTGTAAGACGGAAACAACACATATGGATATGACTTGTTAAGTACATAATATATCTTTAGGTACTATAGTTATTATGTACAGTGAACCGTAAAGATTTATTTATTGCGATATCTCCTGAAATAATAAAGATATCATTTTTTTTTTATGAGACTCGCAAGGACAGGGATTGCAAGTATTTCTTAATTTAATTTAATGTTTTGATAAAAAAGTTAAAAAAATAATTTATTATTTAATTATTTTTAAAAAAATCAAAAAGCCATATTGTAAGGACTATTTTTCTAAAAATGATGACGTTTCAACATTTTATTTTCATTAATCTTATATGAATTTTAATATATTTTTTTTAATTTCCAGAAAATATGCACATATAATATAATACCAAAATATTTTTAAAACTAAAAAAAAAAAAAAATTTAAAAATTATGAGATTAATGAAAATAAAATGTTGAAACGTCATAATGTTGGCTACACAATGATTATCTTCGATTTTTTTGAAAATAATTAAAAACATTTTTTAACTTTTTTTATCAAAATTAAATTAAAATATGAAATACTTGCAGTCCTTGTCTTTGCAAGTCTCATAAAAAAAAATTATGATACCTTCGTTATTTCAGGGGATATTGCAATGAGTAAGTTAATATGAAGTTATTTTTATTCTATGTTGGGTATTATCAAATATTGTAAACAAAAATATGATATATAGCATTGAAAATAATATCGTATTATATTTTTTCGTGACGATTATTGATCTGGAATCAATTGAAAAGGAAATTATTCATTTATTCATAAATTTTATTTCATATTTTCTGAAAACTTTAATTCGTAAATTAACAGATTAGAATATTATTTCTATATCAGTTCATAATTTTCTAATTTCAATAGCTAAATTTTATTGTTGAAGTTTTATATTCTCAAAGAAAAGATAATATTTTTTGTAAAGTTGTACTGTTATGCATTAATCTTGTAGATTCTTATTGAATAATATGTTAATTTTATTATTTTTGATAAAATAGAGAAAGTTTATACTCGAAAAAACAAAAAAATAAGATATTTACTTATATGTTCCTACTCATTCCTTCAAACTAAAACTTAAATTATTGTTACTAATTATAATATTTATATATTTATTAGTATTTGTAAGGTATTACATTTCATACATTTATAAATATATTTTTTATTTATTTTTTTTATATAAAAAGGATTTATATACCTGATATGACTTTATAGTAAGATTTTATTGTTTTATATCCTTTGTTTTTATTCAATTATACACATAACTTTATCTTTAATTTTTTCCATTTGGACCAAGAATATTTTTAAATTTTTCTAAACTTATTTATACTTTTAAGTAAATCAATATACGATTTTTCCAAATTTGTAGATTAATGGATGAATCAGATACGTGTAATTTTATGAATGCTATAAACCAAATTTGACTGATTATTTTGTACAAACTGTTTCAGGTTTTCCACACTGATAGGGATTAACATCGTCTTTTAAACTTTTAATCTCAATAAAAAAATTTTCAAAATTATTTGCTCAGAAAATTGCAGAATTTAACCATGTTCTCCACCTTATAATAATAGGTTTGGGAGTTAAAGGTATACTCAGCATTTCTTTTTATATTTATTTATTCTCGGTGGTACTTTTAGGAAAAGTTTTTTTTCTAAAATAAACGAAATAAGTTACATATATGTATTTAGACTTTATATATTAAATTAATTATCATTGTTATCTACTTATGTAATAATAAATTTAGTTTAGTTAAGTATTTTGTTCATTAAAACGCACAAAATTTAAAACAAATTCAAAAACGAGGGAAATTGCAAAAAATTGCAGTATAAAATTAAATAGGCAGAAAATGAGAGAACATTAAATATATGTACATAGACTATGTATTTGATCAGATTTTATTTATCTTAACGCAAAAAAGTTCCAAGATTAGTCCTCTACGATAAATATTTTTACAATTACAACAATAACATAACTGAAAGTGTTAAAGAAAATATCGTATTTTTTGTTTAAATATCCAATCTTATTAACATTTAATATTCAAATATTTATGTACAAAAAAAAACTGTGCAAATTAATTTAAGATACCTATTTTTTAATTACTGTATAAACAACTTATAAGAAATCTTGTATTAAATATTAAGGTTATTGACACAGAAAAAAAATAATTTAGAAAATTATAATATTTAGTGAACATTTCATGTACCTAAGGTAATTTGTTTTTGAGTTACAACAAAAGTTGCGTAAGTATTCTCATTTTCCGTATCATTACAAAATTGATCCAATTTCATACCAGAAATAAGCTTTAAAGTTGAAGATTAGAGCATTTTTATTTTTTACTTTATCAAAAGGTAATGACGGATTCTAACTTAAAAGAATATATATAAAAAATAAAATACTATTATTGTAAATAACCTATATGCTATGTTAGCACTGTCATTGTTAAAATCAGAATTAAAAATAACATAATATAATTTAAAAAAATTTAATTATTTATTAACTTATAGCTGGTATACTAATTTATTAGAATGTATATAACTTGATTTAAACCAATTTGCTTTATGAATATAATACAATTTTAAACAAAATATTGATTAAGAATTTTATTTTAATGAATATTTCTATAAATGTACTAGTTACTAATTTATACAATGACACATTGTGCCACTTTATACTTATTATTAAATTAATAAAAATATGTTTAAATATTTTATAGATTACCAATGAACCATACACGCAAAATAGTATAATTACCATGTAAGTATTTATTTTAAATATTAGATTTTATTATCATAAATGTATATAATCTAAGTATTATAGGTATTAAGTTTTTATTTAACTAATTAACAATTATGTTGCATGTACTTAAATCAATAAATCACAGCTCAAATATTTTTAAAATATCCTATTAAATATGACACAAATTATGTAAAATTAAAAAGATCTAATAGCGTTTTTAGATTTATCTTTTCGATCTTTCATCGCATTACGTAACATATTAATAACAAAACCAATGTTTTAAAATCGATTAAATGATAGAATATAGATAATTAACAGTTATTACTTATTACCTAATAAATATTTATGTGTACAACATTGATATAACTTGAATACTGTAGTTAATGTTACGATATTTGCTAAGAAGAATTAAAAACAAGTCTATACTATCGGTATATAACCAATAATAGGCCACTAATTATAGCATAAGTCTATCAACATTTTATTGTAGATTATACTGATAAGTTTAAATGTGTACAATAAACGAAAAAAATGGGATTCTAGAGGTTTAAAAACTTAAATTAGAATAACGTATAATCAATATTTCTAAAAAAACAAAAATGTTTTGCCTTTATACACATACTTTGCATAATATTTACAGATATCCACCGTAACATGCGGCACGTAGCGACATGTAGTGTCGTTTATTAAATTTACCAATACATATATAATGTTTATATTAAGTCTACTAAGTGTTTACGTTTTAAGTCATAGAACATTTGAATTTTACGTGAGTTGCGTGTACAAACCATGCGTGTAAAATTAAGTTAAAATCAAAATTCAGGATTTAGTCCAGAGGATTTTTTAAAATCATATACGATTTTCCACGCTTTCATTATTTGTATTCATACACAATACATTATGTATATTTTCACAGTTAATATTACGTATTACTGTATTAAATTACATACTAATTTAATTATACACACGTCTACTGACTACTCTACATCAGTTAATATTTATGCACGTGTGCATTACCTTACTATTCGATGCAATCTGACGTCTATTGTTGCAGTTTCATCCCCGCCGAAGTTGTATATAAACGAACGATTATGCTGTATATATTTTAGAGATGGAGAGCTGACAAGAAAAAGAAAGATCGTTAAAAATGTAGACACTGATCGAGACAATCTATTTATTTTTTACTATGGGTCGAAGAGTGACGGAAGTCGCAAACAAGCATGTCTTGTATATATATATGGATATATATAAATATATAATAGTGACCGCCGACCGGCCGGCCGGTCGGCTCCCGATGAATGAAGGTAAAGCCGCGGTACAACGTTGGCGACGGAATGCGCGCGATTCCCTGAGACTAAAGTAGACAGTGGCGGCGGCGAAATGGGGTTTATTGATCTGCCAAACTAACCCCGGAGAGTCTGGGGTCGTTGCACCTCACGCACGCCGGGTCTGCAGACGTAGGGTTCAACAACCCGTAAAATATAAGTGGCTACAGGGTTTCACCATATATACAATGTAATAGCTTAATGAATTAATAAGTAATATATAGACATAGAGGACACTCAAATTTTCAAAATAAAAATACAGATTTATTTTTGGACTAAGTTGATTGTATATGTTAAGTCATAAAAGGTAATTTTATGAGTATTGCCTACACTCAAGGTCAGCGGCATATTTACGTGACTAGCAAAAAAGGGTTATGCAGAGAATAGAGATAATTAGATTAAAATAAGATATTACATCCGCATTTATTGTCACTATCTTACAAACGTACAATATATTAGGTACATTTGCTTTCTGTAGATCCAATTTTGTATTGTTAAGTTTAACATTAGAGCGAATTGAATTATTATCAAATTATTTAAACTTGAAGATAAGAACATTATCTATTATTCTTCGTCAGTTTTGTACAATATTTTAATTTTTAAGTAAATAATGAGTAGGTATGTGTATGTATAATATTAAAATATAAAAACCGACGAGAGGTAACAGATAATTGTTTACCTATAAGTTTGATAGTTTGATATTAAGTCAATTCACTTTAAGTTCTTATATTAAAGTTAACAACACAAAATCGGTTCTATTAAAAACAAATTTTCCGTATTAAACGTTTGTAAGACGAAGGCAACATAATAACGAATAACACAATAATTATTCACTTACACACATCAAACGTAGTATTATAAAATATAAATGAAAGATTTTAAAATTATAACTGTATAATTATACAAATTTTTGGTTTTTAAATATTTCAGTGAATTATATAAATTATAAGTATTCATTAACTCGGTATACAATGGAATCACGATTTCAGATACCACTACATATCTCACCTGTATGATCTTGTATTGAAATGGGATTTTCGGAATATGGGAGGTAGTATCAAAATACACATTGTCAAACAAATTTTAAATGTTTAACCCTTCAGTACGCGCATTCGTACAATTCAACTTACTTTTTTTTTTAAATAGCAACACCATTTTTTTTTCTTTAGATTTGAGTAGAGAATTTTTTTTTAAAACAATTTTTGTATACAATTCTTTTCTAATTACAAAATTTTCTAGTTAAATATAACGTTGATATTTAATACTTACGAATTATCTGTTTTTGACGAAATTTTAACTATGTTCAGCTTATAACTTATAACTTGGTGGAGAAGATCAAACAAAAAAGTTAGTTGTATTGCACATGGGCGTACCAAAAGGGTTAACAATTTGAAATTTGTTTAAAAATTAAAAATAAATATTTTGGTACTGATTTTCATTCCCTAAAAACTCCATTTTAATACAGTATAATCCAGTTAAGATATTTAGTGGTATGTATCTGAAATAAATATCATACTATATACATAAATCATCATTATTAAACGTCTTTAGGTTTTGAACGGAACGATGAATGTATTGATTTTACAATGGTGGTTTATTGGTGTATTTTTTTTTATGAGCACACAACAAGTAGATGATAACTGCTTTGATTTTCAAAAATGAGGGTAGTTTTTGATAGAAAATTTAAAACAATTAAGGAAAAATGAGAATTTTTACGCAAATCCAATATTCTACAAACGTAAATGAATAAGTGTAGATACTTGAAATTTTTAACAAAAAATTAAAGTATCATTTTCATTATATTGATAAAATTATTAAAATATTTTGATTCTTTTTGAGTTATTTATGGACATGAAAAATTTTCAATTTTTTTATTTTTTTTTTTTTTTGTAATAGTTACTGATAAAAAATTATTCACTAGATCAAAATTCTTGAAAACGCAATGCAAAATCCCACATAAGTAATTAAATCTATATAAAAATTTAAAAAGTTCGGAGTTAAAATTTTTTTATATGCATTTGAAGTCAGAATTTCGGTAAAATTCGTCAAAATAACAACAAATTTCAAACTATTCTGTAATTTATGTAGGTATATTTAAATATGTATTATGAATTTTTCACGCAATGAAATTTTTGATTTATTTTAAAATATTATCTATTTATACAATGAATCTATTTTTACTGTTTTACGGTATTAACAGTCTTACAGAAAGATCACACTAAATTTTGAGTTATATACGTTTATAATATGATATAAATATATATTATTATAATAATCAAATACTAATAAATATAATAAATACTATATTTTTGGAAAAAAATATATTAACCAATCGTATTGATAAAAGTAAAATAAATTACTTTAATAGCTATGTATATCAAAAAAACATATCATGAAAATGTATAGTTTTCCATATAATAAGATCAGAATTAATGTTGTTCGTGTAGAATGATATATCATTGAATTCAACTTTAACACACCCATGATTGTGACCCTTTCGAGCCTTTTGACATCTAATGTACAGTAAAGCAATACCCACTTAATTACATTTTTTACTGCTTACTTTTTTTATAATTTCTAACACTGTTACAGTTTTTTATTATTAGTATATACACGCAAAGCGATAATTTAAATATGATTTAATTATATTCCTAATACATCAGTTAAAATAACAGATGTAAAAGAATATATTATAAAGATTAAAGGTACAAAAATATAGGTTGTTATTTGCAATTGCAATAAAGGTTTTAAGCATGCAGTGAACAAGAAGTTTGTAGTTATGACTGTACGAAATAATATGACTGGATATTAAAGAAAAGAAGCTGATTAGTGATAACTGATTACGGATAGAGTAAGAGAAGTAATTTTAAAAAGAAAATTAATTAACTGTTCAATTGTTGGTCAGCTATATAATACGTCCCAAGAAAAGAATTTTAGTCTGTAGAAATTCATGGATGAATAGTCGAATAGTCATCCTCATCACTATCTATGACTGGTACTATAATCACTGACTGGCTTACTAGTTCTCTGTAGTAGCGTTATTCCAGTTTTCGATAGAAGGGAGCAAACGTTTTGATTGATCCAAAAGGGTAACTTAAAAAGCGTGCTTGAAACTCCATTTTTAATTACATTTTTAATAAATGACTCTTGTCATCTTGCATATACATATTTATAAATTAGATATTTTCCTCTAATCTTTGCATCGAAAACTTCTTTATTAACGAACAATTTAATTTACAATTATAAAGTAGCAAATATGAACGATGACGCGTGAACACGGTTATTGCATAGATTATCTGACGAACAAGAAAAATACAGCATAGCTCCTAAAACCGGGTTTCCACTATAAGTTTTCATATCATCGTATTTCGTATATTTAATATGTAAGAAACACACTAACACGTTTCCTAATGCTCAACTATATACACGGAATAGACTAACCTAAGAAATATATCGTTGTTACTATTTATAACATATTTAATGGTCGGCCATTGGTGGTCACCTTTGGCTTAGGACAGTTAGAACACAGGCTACAGAAACAAGTGACGACCATAGTCGTCTATATTTATGCAGCATACTATAATAGCAATTAGAACTTATTACTTTACCTATCAGATTTTGCCCATAATCAATAGACACTAGGTATACTAAACCAAAACTGAGGTATTTGTCGAGCTTTTCAAGATTCAGTGGCAACTATATAGTTTTTAACCAACAATAGATATAATACAGGGTAACCCGTAAGGATTTACCCATTACAATATCTCCTGAAAGTTGAAATAATAGATATCATCATTCTGTTTTTCTTTTTATACAACTCACAGGGACAAGAACTACAAGTATTTCATATTTTAATTTAATGTTTTAGCGAAAAAGTTAAAAAAATAATTTTTTATTTAATTATTTTCGAAAAATCGAAGATAGCCATTTTTTAGTTTATTTTTCCGAAAATTTTGATGTTTCAACATTTTATTTTCATTACCATCGTGATTTTTAATTTTAAAAATATTTTTGTATTATTCGGGCATGAGTTTGGGAGCACTTATGATATTATTTATTCACAATTTTTTTTGAAACTATAAAAAAATATTCAGTCATGAGATTAATAAAAATAAAATGTTGAAACGTCAACATTTTCAGAAAAATTAAATTCTACAAAATGGTTATTTTCGATTTATAAAATCCTCACGGGACATTGTTTATAAACAAAACGTACTTAGTATCTATATATATATACTATATAACTATATATATAGTCATATAGATTAAGTAAATATTAAATAACCACCACTACCTCCCTTTAAATAAAACAAAAGTTATACATTAAAATTGTTGATTATCTAAAAACATGAACAATCGATTAGATCTTTTATCCCGTAAAAGTAATATATAATCAACAACCATCTATACAAACCCGTGTATTTAATTTTATGTAGAAAATTATCAAAAACATTATCGATATATTATAATAATAATGAGTGTCGACTCACCCTGTACACGTATTTATTCAATAGATAGTAGGTATTAGGTAGTTAATTATTGTAATATTTTGATTTTAGTTTCGCAATATGGAACACGATAATGGGAACATCTCTATTAGCAATGCCTTGGAGCGTGGAACGAGCAGGACTAGTGATGGGGTTATTACTAATGTTCGTCATAGCTGCACTATGCTTATACACGTCCAATCGTATTCTTAAAGTGCAAGTACTTCACGGTAAATAATATTGAAAACCATGATTATTTAATGATCTGCAGCTTATTATATTATAGCCCAAAAGTAGAACTGGTAAAGGATAATTGATAGGTATTATGCCTAAATCTATATTGTTATAAATGAAAAATGTGATAAATATTGTTTAAGTAAAAGCGATTGAGCGATAAAAAAAGTTAAGCGATTATCATAGTTTCTAATATTGTGATGTTCATTTGTCTTTTTAAGGAAACGATACCGGTGAAGTAGCACAATTGAGCAAAAATTTATTAGGCCCTTGGGCCGAAGTCATAGCGAAATTATTTTCGTTCATAATTTTACTAGGTGCCAATATAGTGTACTGGATATTGATGTCAAACTTTTTATATTATTCGGTCGGATATGTTCACGGTAAGGCAAAATTGTATTGTTTTCCAAACAAAATTATAATATTATTGTGACCGATTGATAAACCTATATTCATAAAATAAACTTTTGGCGTGGATGCAGATTTGCTTTTTGCAGACGAAAACACTGGGGCGTTCGAGTTCAACACTACTAACCGTAAGTTGGGATATTGAAATTTAAATTCATTATATGCCCCCGAATAAATCTTATTCAGCATTTCGACTGTAATATTATATGAACTTTTTAAGTTTTGACGTCGTAGTGGTGTAGTGGTGCAATTTCAACAAAAAACCGGAGGTGCTAAAGCACTCCTTATTTTTTCAGTTAGTCTATAAATAGCATAAGCTATAAGGGTGCTAATCATATTAAATCCCCTACAAATTGCGCTTATACATGAGTGGTATATAAATCGGAATCATTTCATTTCAGTAATATGCCCAAACAATGCGGACTATACAAGTGCTACATCAAACTCAACCAGGCCGTGGACATTGTATGAACGAATTTGGGATCTCAACACGACAGTACCCATATTTCTCGTCGTGATCGTTGCCCCGCTGTTGAACTTCAGATCAGCCACGTTTTTTACAAAGTTTAATTCTTTAGGTAAATTAATGAGCATACCACTGCACGCATGGTGTTTCTATGTATCGATCAGGGTAAACGAACACTTTGTACTATCTATTGTTTAAGTTTCATACCGCGGTCACTTAATACGGTTAAAATAAATAGGTAAAAATAGATCACGGATTCTTTGTACGATATAAATAAACCAGAAAATATATTTTACAAGATTAGATTAAATTTAATTACTCAAAACTTTAGATCATGAATCGTGATCGCAATCAGTATGACTAGTATGACACATTAATTTAGTGACACAGTAGAGCATACCTTATACATTTTGAAATATATTATAAATCAAAACTAAACTGTCCAAACTACTAAACTAAATCCAAAAAATTTTAAATGTGGTTATGATTATACCATTTAAAAATAAATAAATTAAATATTCGTTGGAAATGTTCAAAAGTGAATTGTACGGATAAATAGTTACTACAAACCTTTATGAACCGATGAGTTATAAGTTATATAAACCATATTATTTTATAATATAACATCAGAATACTAAATTATTAAATTGAATGGCCTTTATTTTTTAATACCAAATTATGTGATATGTATAGGTAAATGTTTTCTACCTGAAATAGTACAAACTGTCCGCGGTTTTAATTTTTTCTGAGTGACCGTATGAAATGTCCTACAACCATTAGTCAGTAGTATTTGCCCCACGAGTCGATATTTTATTATAAATATCTATTGTTGTTTATATATATATATTTTATGACTTGTTTTCTTTTAATTTGATTTGGAAAATAATTACTGAATAATATTGAGACGAACACGGTTATTTATTTGGTTTTTGTAAGTATTTTAATTCGAAAATAAAAACGTGTGTTTTAATATACCCGTCACTAAATTTTTTTAATTTCTTGGCACAATTCTACTGGGAAATATAAACATGTTATTATTTAATACACATACATATACAGTTACAGATTTTCAAATTTTAAAACACAACTTTAATAGAGTAATTTAGTATAAAATAGTTTAACATATATATAGATACTTTCATAAAAAATAATGATAACAAATAATTTAAAAAACTTAAAAAAATAGTTATGAATAAATTTAATGACAGGTTCAAACACAATAGAACACTGTGTATCGCTGTAAATATTCACGGACAACTTAAATATATTTAAATTTATTTTTTAGGAACTCTGGCTGTGCTGTATCTATTCATATTTGTCATAATAAAATCATATAGTTGGGGAATAAATATGTCCGCACCAACGATAGGAGGATTAACAGACTATTCTGAATTTTATAAAAACACATTTCCTGCAACATCTGGAATGCTAACATTATCGATGTTCATACATAATATCATAATAACAATAATGAGAAATAATGAAAATCAAAAACACAATGCAAGTAACCATATAATTGCCTATTTGAAAATTAAATAGTATCTAATTGTGAATTTTTTTTCCAATTCTTTTAGGGCCGTGATCTATCAATAGCATTCACTCTAGTTCTTCTAACATATATATTGATTGGAATTACTTTCTATGTGTGTTTCCCGTTAGCTAAATCATGTATCGAGGATGTAAGTATATTAAACCTAACCTAACAATTAATATACAAACTGATTTATACTAAACACTCACGAGGCTAAAGTACAGAGTTCGTTAAAACGCATTAATATAATATAAATTATAACTCTATTGTAGATAATATAATAAAATGTAAATAAACTAGAATAATAAATAATAGTATACATTTTACAATTTAAATGTTAATAAATTATTTCATTACCTACCTACGTTTCTGCTTTATATTGAAACGATGCCATTAGTATTAAATAATAACGGAAATAATGGTATCTACTTACCTATTTAATTGTAGATAGGTACCTACTTAAACCAGCATTAACTATTTGTCAATTAGCGATAAAATAAAAACTGCGAATGACTTATTCAGCTCTATAGAATACAATTATAATAAAAGTTCTTTTTTAAATTCAGAATAGTTGAAATTGTCATTTCTGTTAGTTTAACATTTTTGTACCTATCGAATTCGATTCTACAAATCAAATACTTTATAGACTGTAAATTATAGTTCATTAATTATTACCTAACCTAACCTAACTTAGATAGGTATTGTAGGTATGGTATGTTGTTTATGTGGACTTCATATTCGTATGTATTGTCACTTGTATAGCTATATCGATTTTTACAAATCAAATTACAACGTAAAACATACTAAATTTGTGTCAGGCGTGTTGTAAATATTTTTGCATTTCAATATTTTAAAAATTCGTAGCATGCATACCAATTATTGTATAATGGAATATTGTAATTAATTTAGGTACAAACATAAGTAATGTTCTTATATTATCTACCTTCATAATACTATAATAGATTAATTCGCTCTAATATTATTACTAATAACACATTGGTTCTATCAGTTCTAACTGGTATATATGAAAATATACCCAAAAATAGCACTATAAACCCTACTTTAGTAAAATAGCAATAAAAACCATAAGTATGTAAAAAATAGCAAAATTAAATTTTGTGTATGCCACCGGAGAAGTGTGAAAGATATTTATATCTTACTTTAGATGTTCTAGGATGAACAAAGAAAAACATGCATTTACTAAAACTTCAGAGCCCTGATTATAACTGTTGAGCCACATGTTATTATTATATTTTAATTATAAATATATACTACAGAAACACTAATAAATTGCTAATCAAGTAATAACTAATAACAACACTATGAATTTTTTTTTCAGAACTTTTTAAACAACTTTCCTAGAACAGATGTCTTTAGCATTATTGCTAGAGTTTTTCTATTCTTTCAATTATTGACTGTCTATCCTTTGATATCATACATGCTACGAGTACAAGTGTTTGCAGCCCTTGAACTATCAATATATCCAAGTGTTTTACACGTTATAGCACTAAATTGTTTTGTAATTTTTATATGTATATTGTTTGCAATTTTCATGCCACATATAGGAACAGTAATACGGTTAGAAAGTCCTTATATTTATGTTTTTGTAACTATATCTTATCAATTAAATCTGTGCATAAAAATAAATTACTATATTTTCCTTAGATTTAGTGGAGCAATTTGTGGATTTGTATACATATATACATTACCAACAATGTTACATTTGGCATCACAGAGAAGACGCAATCTTTTAACATTTGGATCAGTCATTTTTCACATTTCAATATCATTAATTGGACTAGCTAATCTAATTGCCCAATTTTTTGTTTGAAGAATAATTTAACATATTGTTAAAAAAAAGTTAAAAGTAAAAACTGTAAATTATTATTGACATTACTATATCCAACTTATTATCATATTCATTAATTAGTTGTCTTTAATTTTTCATCAAAAGGCATTTTTTTTTTTTTTTTTTTTACTGTGATCTCTTTATGATAAGAGTGTAATATCCATTGACATTTAATTGCATATTTTTTTTAACTTAAATTATTTATTTAAACTATTATTTATTATTATCTTATTATGTAATAAAAAAAATAAAAATACATTGATTTGATCCTGTTTTTATTTTATTTAAAATGTTGTTCAGTTGTAGGGTAGTTATATAGTTAAATTGTACATATTAATTGTTAGTAATATTAGTATCATCACCTATTAAGTACCTGTTAACTATTTTAATATCTACTATATACAAGATACAACTTAATAAGTACTATCAGTGAAATATTTATATTAACAGAATACATAAAAACTAATTAGTAATTCGTTTTAATTATAATAAATATAGAATATTTAAGATATTTTCATTATATATTCTGAGCTATCTAAACTAAAATTTAATCTCCACTGCTTTAAGGTTAGGTTAAAATTATGTAATATAGTTATACTAAATTATTAATTTGTTTTATTTTTTGAAACAATATTGTCATTGATTCATGGTTTTATTGTTTTAGCCATTTTCAAAATGTAATTAAAAATTCAATAACTTTTTTTGTTTTAAATATTATGTTTAAAAATCATTTATTTTATTTGTTATTTAACTATACATCAAAAAATGCATATCAGTTTATCAGCTATAAAATAGTATACTAAAATAAATAATATGATTAGCTATAATAACATATTTTTATGGATTATGGTTTGGTCTTAGATATTCTATATGCCCAAACTCTGTCAATGCCTGTACCAATGACTAAATAAGGTTCTAAGTTTGGGAGAGGAAAGCGACAAGCAACTATTACTGTTCCCTCTGATAATTCTGCAGCAAATTTTTTTTCTAGATCCAACATCTAAAAAAAAATTATTTTTAATTTTTAATTTTAATTTATAATATTTAGACGATTGCATGTTTATAATTAAATTATAAGACAGAAAGTTTGATAAATCAACTAAATTCTTAACTCTTAATTGTGTGCTTATGGACATATACACACTACTACACTGGTATGGACAAGCTAAATGTATCATATTTAGGGCTCGGATTTATACGTAGGTATTAAAAAAAACAAAATATTTAAATATATATGTAATAAAAAAATGAAAATATAAACAAATTACAAAATAACATTACTGATAAAAAATTAAAAATTGCTTTATGACAACAAAAAATTAGGACACTTAAATTAATGAACCTTATTCAACTTGATCTTGATAGCAATGAGATACCATATATATGCTCAAATTATTAAAGTTAAATGATCTATGGTTATTCATTCCGCAATGTATATATTTAATTTATTTTAGGTAGTCTAAATCAGGTTAGGTTATTGAGAAATATGTAAAAACATGTACTTATGGCAAAATATGTAAAATAAAATATAGTTCATTTCATTGAAAACCACTTGAATTAAATTTATTACTTATCTAAATTGATTTATCAAGTTACAGTAAAAATATGTACTTATATATAAATCCAAGCCCTAATCATATTTAATCAATTTTTAAATTTTATAAAATTAAATATTTGTATAAATATAACATATGATACCAGAAATGTTGATAATTTAAGAAATTATGAGAATTCCTAATAGTTAAAGAAAATTATATCATTGTTAAGGAATTTTCAATATTTCTGGTAACACACACACACACACACACACATAATAGAGCCTTGATAGTCTGGAGTCTGGACCCACAATATTCTAGTGAACGTTATATAAATCCATTTGTTCGTAAATACAATGAACTTATGTAGTTTATTCAGAATTCTCAAAACCCAATTAATCAACAAAATAATATTATTATTGACAAAAACCATTTCATAATTTTTATCACCTACAGGTTATCTAAAGTGCAATAAATATAATGGTGGTGGAAATAAAAATCTTAGTCATTTGAGTAGGTAATCTGGATGATGCTCGGTCTAAATTCGTTTGAACTATCAAGGCTCTACTGTCCATTAAAAATTGTTAAATTACTTCTAACCATTTCTTCAACACCAAATATTACAACATTTGTGAAAGGTCCCAAGTGATATTTCCACAAATCTGTTTGAATAAATTTTGGAGAAGGCTCAATTTTAGATTTCATGGCAACTAAACGTGAATATAACACCAACCAAAAATTCAACTCTACACCAACTGATTCAAATCCTGCTTTTGCTGTATTCATAACCTATGTAAAAAATTATTTAAAAAAAATTAAAACATATAAACATAGTTAAACAGAAGTATACAAAACTATAAATGTATAAACAATAATTAATATCACATACTATTCTTCCATCACCACTGCCTAAGTCAATTAATTTCCCTTTTCGTCCTTTAATTACATTCAAAACATTTTGGATTTGCAAGTTGGTTGCTGGGACATATGGTAAACATACTTTCCGTAAAGCTGGTGATATGAATGGATAACAAATTATGCTTAGTGCAATAGATATACCACCTAAAATAACCAATAACAATAATCTAAATCTAAAAAAAACATCATAAAACATTGTAGGTATGCAAGAGAAAAATATTAATACATACCAGTTAATCCCACTAAAAACAATCCTTTAAGGCTTCTATTATTATTATTATTAGTTGATTGCACATTTTCAAATAATTGATTTGAATCAATAGGAAAATCACTGGTCATACTGAAAGATAAAAAAATAAACCATTTGTATAAATAATTAAATACTAAAAAATGATTTACTTAACTATTAATGTTGCCATAATTTAGTATGTCACAATTTTTAATTTAAATACACTGTAGTATAATATTACAAATAAGTATATTTATATAATAATATTGCTTATTACAGAAATAAAATTTCAATTTACATATTAAATATATAAGTACATAACAGTTACTTATTTGTATCTTAAATAATTATTTAAAATAATATAAATTTAAGTGCATGTACACAAATATAATATGATGAATAATATGTATATTATTATATAATAAATATAAAGATTAAAGGTAATAAATACATACAGACAGATCTATAAGTGAAATATGAAATTTATCTTTATTTATAAAATTTCTTAGACATAAAATATTAGATGAAAACAATAACATATATTTAGTTTACATTATATTCACCGGTATATAAAATAGAAGTTTAGAACTAGAGTTATGAGAGTTAGTTTTGAGCCCTAGTCATTCAGTTAGTTCTGAACAATCTACAACAGCAGTTCCAAACCATTTATTATGCAGACCACCAATATTATAAAAAAAATCTTTGAGGCCCACTAATAACTAATAGCACACCTATATATGTATGTATATAATATAAATAAATATATAATATTATTTTAAATATATATGTTAGTAATTTTATTATTATATATTATATATATATAATATACAGCCCAGTTTCATGCTGCCCGTAGCCCATGGGTTGGGTACCACTGATCTATAATATTATTTAATAATTTGAACAACAATTTTTAGTTAAATAATTTAATCTAACATCCAAAGATATGGTAAAGAAAAATCTATTTATATTATTATTAATTGAATAAGGAGCTCTGTTTATTTTACATTGGAAACAAAAATCTTAGAAGATTATTTTGTACTATAGTCACTAATCAGTGTACTATATTAGATTTGCATATTCCAATCAACAGTATACCAAGGAAAAATATAATAATATAAGAACATGAGAATAATGGAAGTTTTTATAAATGCGTTTTATTAATCCTAGACTACTTATGCTGATTTTAATACAAATTTTCTGTCTTTAGTATACAGTACACTTCTAAAATGTTTTCATTATTTGTCAAGTTAATAACATCTATCGACATTCAGAACTGTCAAATTTGTGAAACGGTCTTATAGCATACTGGTTTGTAACCAATTTTTGATACGCCTCATAGAAGAAAATGATCTATTGCAAGTAGCTGAATTTATGGAAATATTTATTGCTACTTATAACAACATATAAAATTAGGATAAACATGTTTTCGATCACTTTGCTAATATTATTAATATCGAAATCAGGTTTGATAGTATTCAGTTATACAGTTTCTTGCTACAGTCATTTCTGATTTTAAAGTGTGAATATCTATTATTAAAAGAATTAAAACAATTAAATATTACAATAAATGTATTTAGAAAAAAATATTATTGAAAATTTTAATGTTAACCTAGTAAAAATAAAACATAAACTTCCAAGAAAATCCATTTTAATAAAACATTAAATATTCAACTGATAACTATTAAACTTGATAATTATTTTGTTTAGATATTGAGATCATAGATATAAATGATTAGATTTTATTACAAAATCACAAAATTCTGGGATTCAATATTTTTCATTAAAGAAGGTTATGGGAATATTTAGGGAGGCTAAGCCTCCCCAAGCCCTCCCAACACTAGTCGTGCCTATGCTTATTCTTTTTTAGTACTAAGTCCATTTTAGTTTAGATAGGTAGTATATTTAGGACAATTCGACAAATAAAATAACACAATAATTATAGATGTTCGTTAAATAAATACCATTTAAAATTAACAAGATTCTCAAAAATGTATATATATATACAATTGTATGCATTATATTTAAAATATGCAAAAAAAAATATGTTCTATTTAATAAAGAATAAATCAAATTGTAGACATATCTGACAACCCATCAATTTAGACTTGAGGAAAACAACATGCAAATGCATAGAAATACTAGCCTTGATGATATGTATTATTAATATGAATTACGGTGGATATGGAAGTGTAGGGGCTTAGCTTACACAGGTTTTTATTGTCTTAGTACTTTTAGACTCATCTTCCCCAAAATAAAAACTCTAGTTGCACCACTGAGAATAAGGGATTTAAAACACTTCTAAAAATGTATAGCACTATAAACGATAAATATGAATCAGAAGAAAAAGATACTACTTAAAATTTGGGACTAATCGTGTTATTTAAATATGCTTCAATAACATTGTGTGATGTGAAAAGAAGTCTCAATTAAGATCTAATCATAGGTCGTACACATTGAAAAATTTAAAAAAATATATAATAGCATGTAATAACAATGATTACTAAGTAATAATATAAACTAATATTAAAAAAAAAAAGTTGTTTTTGCATATTTTACAATTATTTACTGCATAGAAATCTTAGCACTGTTTATAAGTTTAAAAATATTTTGGGTTTAATTGTGAATTTGAGGTGGATGATAATTTAAGACAATATTCCTATTTTTGTTTTTATGAACAAGTAATATAAATTTTTATATTATGCTGCATTCTTCAATTTATTATTTATTTTTTAATCAAACAATAATATAGGTAATTAATTTGTGTATATAATATTATAAATACTCATCTACTTTTAAGTATTCATGAATAATAATAATGAATAAATTGATAAATAATTCACGTTTACGTACCTCAATAGTTTTT
Source organism: Rhopalosiphum nymphaeae (assembly GCA_036289425.1). Classification (NCBI taxonomy): domain Eukaryota; kingdom Metazoa; phylum Arthropoda; class Insecta; order Hemiptera; family Aphididae; genus Rhopalosiphum; species Rhopalosiphum nymphaeae. Next base: position 9,912,922 of record JAZAQC010000005.1, read on the forward strand.
TCCCTAATACCGATACAATCTAAATTACTTACTTAAATGTTTTAGGATTTTGTAACAATTCATAAACGATTATTTAATTGATACATAACTTTTAAACGTATCGAGTACAATATATTTATTGACTAATTTTCGACTCCAGTCATGAAATCCTAAATCTTATTCCGTTACTAACTATGAATTATAAATTACAGCTTATAATTACACAAATCATTATTATTTATAACATGTTTCAGCCGTTTTAGGTTTATACTTTTAGTTTTATACATTATACTAATAAAAAATACATGTGCGAAGTTAGGTGACTTTTTCAGACGATTAGTGATAAGAAACTTTGTATATTAGATTGCGTATCAATGTATACCAGGCGTCAAATGTTTAGATTGTTACCAACCACAAGATAGCGTAATGATAATGATTTTAAAGTTCATGTATTATATATTTATATAACATAATAGATTTCATGAGTATCGCCGTTTTCCGCAAATTATTAAAAACGACATTCCTTTTTCCAACAGTTATATCTTATAAATAATAGAGTTTAAAAGTTTGAGAACACTTACGTAAAGATTTAATAATACTATATTTTTTTGTGTATTATGTAGGTAGTAGGTAGATATATTCTTTACAGTTAAATAACAATTGTACATTTACAATTATTTTAATCATAACGCACCATGTTTTTATAAACCCTCCCAGCAAATCAAAAATTCATTGCTGAAGTATTCTAAGCTTTAAATGTTTTAAATATTGAAACAAAACGAAAAGAACATTTTTTACTATTAAACAATGCAAAAAAAGATATAATTATATTTTTGTGATACCTAAAATAGTAAATACGAGTGGAACATACAGTGACTGTTTTGAAATATATAAATAGTAAACATTTGCAAAAAAAACGAGTACAGTAATCAAATCTTCTATCTATACAAACAATATCTCCTAAAATTTAAAAATTTAAATTTATATAACACGAAAAAACACTTGAAAAAATTGTGACTAGTGATTTAAATAGTTGGAGGTGTACAATTATTATTTAACTGTATAGTGTGTACTACAGTGTACACTGTATCTATACATACATGATACATTTCTAATTACTAAAATATATAGTATAATTAAATCATAAGAATTCAAGGGCGCTCACAGAAATATTAACCAGAAAGGGTACAAAGTCAAAAGTATAAATACTTAATGCATACCCATGTAAGTAGGTAACAAAACAATTGATATTTAATATTAACTAAAATAGAGGAGGGAATCCCCCGTTACCTTCCTCTCTGAGGACGCCATTGTAAAGGTTCCTAAACTTAAAAATTCTATAATTTATAACTGAAATTAAAAAAACGTGAAATTTGATACCAAACAATTTCAACAATATATTTTCACACCAAATACTTTTCGTTGAAATATTTTTCCAGCTAAATATGGTACCAAATAAATATGGTTCCGAGAAAATATATTCCAAAAGTATACGTTCGATTATTTTTATAATATCAATAGCCGTGGTGATTACCATTTTAAAATGTTCATCAATTTATCATATACCTATCTACCACATTTATACGCAGCAGTTAATGCGCATTAGGGAGCAGGTTTATAATGTTCATATGCACAAACAATATCAAGATTAGATGTTGAATAAAATAAAAAGTTAATGCGAATGTTTCTTAGTCCATGATGTATACTTTGAAAACTCGAAAATCATCAATTTTTATCATTAAAGACGAACTCATGTTTTTTCTTTTGATTTTTTACTAGCTAAGTTAATAATTATTGCAAGCGTCTTTAAAACAACATTATTAAACCGTTCTTTTAATACCGATAAAGACACATGTATACTGTGCATTCCAGCGAATTGGCCTAACTTTTGTCATGATACCAATATATCATACGAATATACGATATATTGATATCATGATATATTATGATATAATAATGCTAATTTATAAGTAGTATTAAATATTATATTCTCACAGTTACACTATTTACATAAAATAATCTTATAAGAATGTAAACTGCCTTTAATAAATAAACTATATATTTACATTGTATGTGAACCGCCTTTTACAAATTAGCTATTTTTTTACATTTTCATATTTTAATCAAAATTGTACCAGTCTTATTAAATATTAAATTATAATTAGAAATATCATCACTAACTAACTAAATAACAAATATACAAAATATAATTCACATTAATGTAATATTTACACTATTAAAATTGTTTATACTTTGTGTACATTTTGTTTCATTTAAATAGTACAATTTAGTACTTCCCGCGACACGTTTGGACTTACCCGGGGTCCGGCGACAATGTGACATACCGATTGAGAAACATTAGACTAAACAGTGTTAGCGGAAAATTGTTATCTTCAAAACTTCAAAACGGTATAACTTTGAAACTAAGTTTGATCAACAAATTCTAATTGCACCATCGTTTTGAAATAGTCAATATGGGAGTCCCGCCTCCCAAAAAAAAATTCAAAATTGGGTAATTTTCGAATTTCAAACCGTTATAACTCAAAAGCTAAGTGTTCACGCAAATGTATTTTTGCACCATCGTTCCTAACTAGTTGAAATACATATATTTCAAAAAATATATTCCAAAAATCGCGTGGTAGTTAAACTGCAATTATATCATCATTTTTATTAAATTAAAAGCTTTTATTTATTATGAACATATAATTTACACCCTTGTGTATTCCTAAAAATTAATAATCAATACACTGCAAAACAAGTAAAAGATTTGGAAGTTCATTACAGGTAAAAAGTTACATTATAAAATAATTTATTTACCAGTGAATTAATATCCAGATACATATACGATTAACAAGGTTTGCTTTATAGAGGAACTTATATATTATAGAAGTTTACGAACCCCTTGATAACAATTCCTCCTGTAGGAGAAGATAATATAAATAATATATTATAGGCTAGCTGTCCTTCTCATTGTAACCTGGTATTCATTTTTATTACACTTTTTTTAACACTTTAGTATGTACTTTATTGCTTGCATAACGTTCTTTGAAAGCTAAAGTGGCCGATTTAGGTGCACTGGAACAAAAAAAGTTATAAATTGCTTGGACATTTCGAAAAAAAAATTAGTAGCTTCATTGGAACCTTTTACAGCGTCACATAAGACTAAATTTATAATATAATATTATGTGCAATCTGAAAGACCTACCCTAACCTAACCGTTCTGATAAATTTTATAATATTATAAAAATAAATGTTTCAATAACTTATAATTTTACTTGAACATAATGAGAACATGTATCTAATGTACTGACCTAGATGAAGGCGGGGCAGGTTCTGCCTGGTACCGCTGCGGTTTTTGCGGCACTGGTTATAATACATACTCTATAGGTTACACCAGATATATTCAAACTTTTGCATCCCATGGATCTTTGGTTTCTAAAATATTTTTACGGCTCCTAAATTAATAATGATAAAAAACAATAGTTATAATGGTTAGGTATATTATGTATTTAAATTGTTATAAATTTATAATGTATTAATATTTATTTACAGTCGATGACTCGCGTTAACTCGAAAAACTTGACAACTCGAATTTTATTTTATCCCCCTAGAAATATAAATTATAAATTAATATAAATTCGAGTTAGATAACTCGAATAATATCATAATAATACCAAGGGCGTAAATAGAAATTAATTTCGGGAGGGGGAGGGGGGAGGTTAAAAAAAAATTTCCATTCTTAAATTCCAATTAATTATGCAATCAAAATCAAGGCCCGTACCAACCTTACATTTCAGGGGGGATTTGAACCCCTAAAACCCTTCACTATACATACGCCACTGAATAATACATATCTCGAAGAAAATTATTATCTCCCTTCAACTTCGAGTTATTGCGACTCGACTGTATTTATCACAATTTACAAATAAATAGATAGTATAGAAAAATTGAAATAAAATATTTTATCCTTCATAAATACAAATAATAAATAAATAAACTAAAATTTAGTGAGATGGATGAGCTTGTGTATGTTTCATAATATGTTTAAATCTTGGTTTAGAAATACCTAGTAGTTCTCAATTTCTCATCTTCTCGACGTTAACTTTTAAGTTTTAATCGATATTTTTTTATTCATTTTAATAATTTAATTTCCGGATCTTTAACTCAGCTCCAATTTCCCAATCCCGCGACGCCCTCCTTAGAAACCACGGCGCATAGTTTGAATACCTCTGGGTTATTATATTCTTACTCTATGGGTTACACTAGGGTGACCATACGTCCCGTTTAAAACGGGATTGTCCCTTTTTTGATCATCATGTCCCGTTGTCCCGAAAAACTTCGAACGGGACGCTTTTTATCCCGTTTTTAGGAGATTGTCCCGTTTTAATCCCGTTATTTCCATATAATTAAATTATAATTTATGAATTTTTGTAAAATAATAGAAATAAATTTATGAACCAATTATAAAACAGTTTGTATTTAAAATTTGAAACCAAATTCATAAATAACAGACTAAAATTTTCCGTGGAACGTCGTATAGAATATGCATTACGAACTAAAATATATAATACTATTTATAATCGATGATTTATTTAGATATTATTATATTGATTTGTTTAATCAAAAAGTCGAACAACAAAATATGTCGAATAGTAACGTACGAACAATAAAGCGATTGTGTTTATTATAACCACTACGTATTGTCTTTTTTCTTTCAATTTTTGTGAGTTGGTGCATTAGGTATATAAAAATAGCAGAATAATTATATTCGTGTTGAAGAAAGATGATGTGCTATTTATAGAATTTTAAATAGTAAAACTATTTTGATAAATAATTTTTGGAAGGTAGTAGAATATTCTCTAGCAATACATGGAACAAATTCTGCAATTAAAGTATTTTATATAACTAATTTGTTATGGACGGACGGAAAAATCACTTTATTGTTCTTACCATCACATAAATTGTAATTCTGAAAAATCATTTCAAAAAATATTCATGTAATGATTTTTATGATTTTTTGTCAACACAATTAAAATTGTTAAACGCAATTAGTTTATCGCAAAAGTACAGTAACGGCACAATAGATAATAAAGGACATAATAAGCAATCGACATTAAAACAATAAAAGAAAACATGTTGTTTATTAAAATATTATGCAAAGTAGTTAAAAATATTTTAATTGTAAATTATAACTATAAAATATAAATTATATTTTTAAAAAAATGTGTATGTTTTATTTAAAGTATTTAAACCAAAAATTGCTTGTCCCTATTTTTTTTTTTGTAAAACTGGTCACCCTAGGTTACACCCATCAAGACACCTCGTGCTGAATTACTCTAAGGGCCTCGATAATATTTACCGGAGATGGATAAGAGGAAAAACGTTATATTTTATGATATCATAGATTTATTATAGTATCTATTTACTATTTTCAAATTTTCAATTTCGAAATTGTGAAGTATTTATTATTAAGTGGGAAGCTATATTCTCTTGGAACGGCTATATATACGAGATACCACGACGTAGAGATCTTTTCTCACAGATATCTATACTAATATATAGTATAGATACTATGTCTTTTCTACGTCGTGATAGATGCTATAATCAGTATAATCTATAGCCGTGGTAATCACGTGCTCGTATAAATTTTTTCTTATCTAAATTCGTAAATCACTTATCAGGTTGTTAAAACTAATTTATCATTTGGGACATTTGGGTGGAGTATTATTAATTAATATTTAATAATAATTATTATAAATATATGATTGTATTAACTATGAAGTATGTACTATGTAAGCTAAAAAGTTTAAATGTCATTAATCTCCTTAAACATCAGGTTGAATTTTAAATACTTACTTATAGTTCATTATAATATATACTTTTATTCACCATCCAACTGGTTTATAAACGTAAGTGTTTATAGACATAAAACATAATTATTGAACACCTATATGATATTTTTATGCTAAAGTAATGGATGTATTAACATTTTTATTATTTTATTATTGTAACAAGATATATCACTCAAGGTGTCACCACCGAAACATTCAATAGATATTTTGTCTGCACACTACATTTGAAGATGTTTCAAAATCTTGAAACTTGTTTGGAGAAATATATTCCACAAGAAGAATTAAATCATGTACAAAGGATTTTATATGGAAAAAAATTAGAGTAAGTTTATTTTATCTACTATGAATTACAATAAAAAATAATAATTTGATGATTAAATCTATATCTTGTAAGTAATATTGGTAATAGGATTATCTTAGTAATTAACAAAAAATAAGTAACAAAAACTAGAACATAAAACTTAATTTTTAAAAAATATGTACAACCTATAGATAACTAAAATTGTATTATAGTTATATATTAATATTAATTTATATGTGATATAGTTTTAATCTATATTTCTTTAATAATAACTATTGATTTGAACTTTAAATCTATATTTTTCAGAGAACTTCAGTTACCAGAATCTTGTCTAAATAATAAATTTGATGTGGAAGTTAAAGGCTTCAAATTTGATAGTTTAACTGAAGAGTTACGAGAAAAACGGTATCATTATTTATTGACTATATTTTAGTTATGTTCTTAAAATCTTGTTTAGTTATAGATTATAAAATAAAAAATGTGGACAAGTAGGTAGCATTACTGTATAGTAAATGAAATTATTCCTCATTGTTCAGTAGGTCACCGTAACACTATTGGACTTTTGGTCTGTAATAGAGGTGTTAAATTTGAATTCAATAATATTTCACTTTGTACGAAAAAGATATTGAGTGTATCCAATATATCAACCCATATTACTAAGTGTATTTTATCATACATTTTATTATACATTTATATTGTTATTATTTACAGTAATTAATTTTATTATTAGTAATACATTATAAACAAAAAATAGCTTTAGAGAATGTCGTGCTCACATGACGTGTTTTCTTTGTTTTACTAACGCATACCAATCATAACATACTAAAATATATATTCAGCAGTTCCAATTTTGTGTGTTTAGCTTAAATATTAGAGTGAGGCGGAGACAAAATGAGGGAACAAAAGCCCTTTTAAAAATAATATTTTATATTATATTAAAAATTGTATTATTTAAGTATAGTAAAATATAATAATGTTTGTACCATTTTATTTTTTGTTAAAATATCCATTTTTATTAAAATTTTTACTTTAAATGTCAACAATAAAAGAAATTGCTTTTATATATTTCTTGGATTCTAAGGTTTCAGTAAAAACTTATGAGGAATCTCGTATTAAATTTTCAAGCTTTTTAACAAAGCATCAATTTTGTTATCAATATCTATAGTCTATAAATGGGTCAAAAATAATTTTTTAATTGCACCATATATTATATACTTTGTGTTCTTGTCTCAAAAGAGCATAATCACTTTTTGCGCATGCTAACTGACCGCTCTGGCAATAGTAAAGCAAAATTTCCCCACCTTGCAATTGACATTTCTTATAGACAATGTACAAACATTTACAACTAATATTCCTAATTAATAATATTATTATACTTAATTTAGGGATCTGGAGACCTAACCTAACCACCCAATAGTACGAGTCGTTGGTGAAAGATGTGTAGAAATGGACAACAATTAGTTAGGTCTTTGATTATTTTTTTTTTTTGAGACAAATTAGTGAAAATGTCTACTGTTATTTGTTTATGAATTAGAACAAAAAAGGAAAATTGATTTTATCAAAAACTGGTTTTATATATAAATTCTTGTTTTTCCCAATAATTGAGAATATAAGTATTGGGTATTTTTTACTTTTGACCCCCTTAAATAGAAACTACCAATTAGATTCATTTTTTTACCAAAAATTTAAACCTTTTTTATTTTTTACTGCTTAAAAATATGACAGATATAATAATAAAATAAATATATCATCTATAAAATGAATACATTTATATCTTGTTAGTAAAGTAAATAATTTGAAAAAATATGTTTTAAGGATTGTGAGAGTTGGAATTATTCAAAATCAAATTGTCCTCCCAACAACTGCTCCTTTGGTCGAACAACGTAATGCAATTTATCAAAAGATTAGCAAAATAATATCACTTGCTGCTGAAGCAAATGTGAATGTGTTATGCCTTCAAGAAGCTTGGCGTAAGATACCCATGATAAATACATACTATATTTATTTCTAAATAAAATATATATTTTTTAGCAATGCCTTTTGTGTTTTGTACAAGAGAAAAATTTCCATGGTGCGAGTTTGCAGAATCAGTCGAAACAGGGCCTACAACTTTATTTCTAAAAGACGTAGGCATTGCATAACATTACAATCCATGTATTTAAAATCAAATAAATTGTATATTATTCAATAGATTTGTAAACAGTACAACATGGTCATTATATCACCAATTCTGGAACGTGATGAACAAGAAGTGATATGGAATACAGCTGTGGTCATAGATAACTTTGGTAAAGTAATTGGAAAGCATAGAAAGAACCATATACCTCGAGTGGGTGATTTTAACGAATCTACTTACTACATGGAAGGAAACACAGGACATCCTGTTTTTGAGGTATATAATTTCTAAAATTAGTCTAGAAAATAAAAACAACAAAAACCCCCAATAGTAGATTAATTTAGACAGCATTTGGTCGAATTGCAATCAATATTTGTTACGGACGTCACCATCCACTGAATTGGTTGATGTTTGGATTGAATGGAGCTGAAATTGTTTTTAACCCTTCAGCTACAATTGATGGTTTAAGGTAATTATGAATAAAATATTTAAATTAAAAAAAAAATTGAAATTTATTATAATTAATTTAATGTTACACGCAGTGAGACACTTTGGGGAATTGAAGCCAGAACAGCTGCAGTTGCCAATAGTTATTTTTCTTGTGCCATCAACAGAGTGGGTACAGAAACTTTCCCGTCAGAGTTCACTAGTGGTGATGGTAAACCGGCTCATAAAAGTTTTGGCCATTTTTATGGATCGAGTTATATTACTGCTCCTGATGGTTCAAGAACACCTGTAAAACATTTTATTATTTATTTTAGAATATACTAAAATTATAAAAAAAAAGATCGCAAATAATATTTAATTGTTTACAAAAATTATATTTTACTAGATTTTACTAAACTAAAACAAAATGTATTATACAGCTTATATTATATAAGATTTATTTATTGATTATGGAAATAGGATAGTCGTCATTTATCACTATCGATGATTTTTTTTTTTAATAACAATACATATAAGTTATTTTAGATTTATTATAATATAATATATATTGTATGTTCTAGGGCCTTTCTAGGACTCGTGATGGATTATTAATTTCAGAAATAGACTTGAATCTTTGTAGACAAGTAAAGGATCATTGGGGTTTCCAAGTAATATAATTATTATTTTTAAACCATTTTTTTGAATAAAATTGTTTTAAATATTCTATTTTTTTTTAGATGACTCGAAGATTAGATTTATATGCAGATTCATTGGCAGACATAGTAAACTCTAAATAATTATATTCATTTCAAAAGGAAATATCAATAGTTAATAAACATTATATCTAATACATGCTTCATATTACATTGCTATACACTTTAAGTCTGTCTACTTAGTTTATAACATATTGTCATTTTTTATTTTGAATATTATGAACATCATAAAATATACAATAAATAACACTTATTTGTCAATATATAAGGGTACTGTGTAATGTAATCAACATTTTAAAACATAGTAACTATTGTTTTCAGTTTTAATACAAACCTCTCCAACTAAGTCCCCACCCAAAAAAATTATATCAATAGACATGATACATTAGACCGGAACTATCACTGTTTGGAATACAGTTACCATTTCACAGTCTCACAACAATGTTGGTCTACACTTTAATGTATTTGCTCTTTATAATTGGTCAATGTTTAGCATATAATAGTCAATGGGTGCCTAGTTTTTACTTGAGTACTTATCCTGAAAGGTTTCAAACATTAAGAATGTCTCGGGGGTCGTGCATTGTTTCTTTGAACACGTTTAAAAGTAAACATTATAATGTAGAAATACCTTTAATCAATGGATCGACACCAGCAGGTTTTTGTTCAATATTGATAAACAGCATTGAGAACTCAAGTCTAGCGATAGCAATAGATCAAGGATTGACAGACTTAAACAACAGTGTAATGAATCAAAGCATCAAGCTATTTAGAGTCAAGAATGGAAATTTGAACCTTATCCAAGAGTAAGGTGTCATTCATAATATTAATAGCTATATTTATATTTAATTTAATTATTATGTTTCAGTGTCAGTGGATCAACTGATGTTCCTGGTCTAACATTGGCTGAATCAAATATTGCAATACTATTAATAAAAGCAGACCAAAGTATTAATTTTTCATTAAGCGTATACACTTATCAATCTTTAAATATTAAAATGTAAACAGATTATTTATGATAAAAATAGATTTTCAATCAAAACTTTATTTTTTATTGAATAATTATAATAATATATCAAAAATGTATAATAAATAATTATTTATAACTGAATATTATATTGTGTTTTGATTTAAATATAAAAATTATCATTTAGAGGTTATATACAATTACTAATTATATAATATTGTATTGATAGTTTTATTTAAAAACTCAATTATCAAAGAAAAAGTCTATACTTATGTCTTTATTATTTACAGATCAAAATAAGTTCTAATAATAAATGTTTTTTTTTTAATTATCTAATGCCAAGTATCAATTATATTTCTATTATTTATAGTTGATATGCATTAATTAGGAGGTATAAATTTTACAAAATAGTATTAATATATACAATTTTAGATAAATACATATGCACATAATAAAAATAGCATTGATAAAGTCTAAATCATGTTACTTTTTTATACCAAAAGAAATAAATGAAGAAATGTACTGAAAATTTGTTATAAATAAGTTAAGCTGTAGGGTCTTTATTAAAATGTTATTCTAATCAGTAATTATAATTCAATTTATATGTGTTATTCAAATAAAGGAGACTTCATTACTAAAATAGTGAAATTATTCAATTATATTGAATAAAATAAATCATTTCATAAACTTGTTCTATAACAGTATTTCCCAAAATTGCTTTCCCTACAATAATATATTATCAGTTTCGGCCTGGCACACCAAAGGCCCATGGATAATTTTTTTTTTTAAGGGCCCCCAAGAAATGTAAACATCATTTTATTGTAATAACACATTAAGATACTTCTATATATGTACTTTAAATTTTTACCAATGTGGATCATAATAAAAAATGTGTATAAATACATAATAATTAATAACCATGAATTAACTTAAATATAAAAGCAATTCTACAACTAATTATTTTTGAAACAATAAGAATTCTTTAAATAATAAAACAAAATTTGTATATAAGTAATTTTTTTAATTTATTAGATGAATAAGCTATTGTCCAATCAGTTTTTAAGAATCAATAGCTATATTTTTTTCTATGGCCATCAATGTTAATGTGATAAGATTTACATAATAATAATGCAAAGCCGAAGTGGTTAAAATCATTTGTTAAAAAATAAACTTTGAAACAATTGAAACATTTGAAACAATAACATACAAAACCATAAATAATAATTATTAATAACAGAGAAATGAAATTACGAGAACTAAAATTATATTTCTATTAAAGAATTTTAACTTTGGAGACAAATCCATAAGCTATATTATAAGAATACTTAAAAAAATACCTATAAAATACTTTTAAGTCTGAATAAAACATAAACAACACACAAAACAAACATTAAACTATTAAAATACAGTTGTATTTTTTAAATTTTATAAAATGATTAAAGAATATTCACAAATGGACACTTCAAGGGATATTGATTGATATATGGTAATAAATACTATCCAATTATAAAACTAACATGTTTTCTTTTATTTTAATTTAGTAAGTACAATATTTTCTTTTTAGTCTGCATGGAAGATTTAGAAATTATATCTGTTTTAAGTGTGCCAGTTTTATTAATAGAAAGACAATAGTACAATATTTTGAGGCTTCAGAGATCCGTGCCCCACCTGAATTTATATCCAGTTATGGCCATAAAGTAAAAAAACTAATTCTCACACAAAATCATGAACGTGGTTTTATTAAACACTTTATATTAATTTATACAATTATAGGTTTAAACATAAAAAATCATAACAGTTTTTAGACATTAAAATGGCATTATCATATTTGAGTGTTTAATTAGTTTGAGGTAGACATATATATGTATATTTGACCCTGTTGCACAGCCATTTTTTTCACATAATAAACCAATAACCATTATTAGATATGTTTATTGTCTTATCATTAGACAATATAAAATTATATAAAATAACACAATAGGATAGGTATATTATTCCAGTATTTTGTTTACACAAAGAATATTCAAAATATTTTTAAAAATATTAAATACTAATCTCAGAGATGGAAATCTTCACAGGGGAAACAGCTGTCTCCCTTCCTCGTGCACACACTTATAATGTCAGCTGTATGTTTGATGACATTTGTGATATTGATGGATCAGTACAAGTCTCTAATTTTATGTAACTTATTTTATAGAGTACCTAAACAATTTCAATTTTAAAATTGATGAGAAAAAGGTATTGAATTTTAAACATAATATATTATATATCATATACAAAAAACATTCAACTAGAATGCTAGTATATTGCAAGTTAGAGTGGCTTTGTACAATCTTGAATTTCAATTATGTATGACCATAAGTATAACCTAATCAGAAGATTTTTACATATATTTGTAAATTACTTTCATTTTTTTTTCATAAATAATTAAATCTCAAGTAATATTTCATATTATTTATATGAGCCTAAACAAAAAATTTAGATTTTTATTATTACAATATACCATTAAAATTATTACAACATATCTAATGATTAAATACATAACGATGAGTAAACTAAATATATTTTTAAATATTTTTTATCCTTATATTTTTACTTTTTTGAATGACAACATAGAGTTTTAATTTCATATTTCAAAGCATAATAATTTTTTGAGTATTTTGATCAAAAATATGAATACTTTTTGAAAATTGTTTCATAATAATAGAATAACCCTGTATAATAAATTATAACTTATAAAAATAGATTTTTACATTTAAGGTCTTGTGAATAATAAAATTTCATAATATCAAATTAGAGAAAACAAAAATAAAAACACCGAGATTAAGTAAAAACAGAAATAAATAAAAAATGTATGTAATCAAACATAAATACATTTTACATGATTATTTAAGTATGTTAATTGACCCTCATATTATTTTCTATAGATTATACTGCCCATATAACTAATACCTTTTTTAAACGGGTTGTTGTTATAAATATTATATTATTTAACTTTCACTATTTAGTTTTATACTAAATCTAAAAACTTAACATTTATTATTACTTATTTTAGTTTGTATTTGATACAATTCTTATATGAAAAAATGTATTTTGTACAAATCTTTTTTATATTTTTTAACTTATGTAGCAATAGCATGCAATTAAATTTCAAATGGCCAGAAAGTCATGTACAGTTAACTCCTTGTCATTCAACATATACAATATCATCAGGGAATTATGTGTTAAACTATGATTCAAAAGTAACTGGGAATTATCATAGTAAATATTACAAACGAATTATTATAATTAACAAATATAATGCAAAAATAATACATTTATTTTCTAGATGATTGCACTTTTTTAATAGAAGGCCCGCCAGGAACACGGGTTCAATTGAATGCAACAATTACAATATTAAATAAGACAAATAAAGATGAATGTATGGACTGGATTAAGTTTTACGATTTCTATAGTAATACAACATTAGTTCCTTTAGGAGAGTAAGTGAAATTATTATAATTAAAAAGTTTAATACTAAATTGATTGTATAATGTTATAATTTGTTTGTTAATAGATATTGTAAATCAACAAATTTAACCAACTTATTAACATTTTCAAATATAATGTACATTGTTATAAATATTTCACCAACCGATTTATTCCAATTAAGTGTAATTACTTTAGTTTAGAAAGTTTTTAAAACTAATAGCAAATAAATTATACTTTTTTAATACAATTTTATGTAATCATTTTACTTAGTATTATTTGTATTGTTATAATGCTGAATTTTAGTAATAAATTTTTAAGAATTGAATTTTACAATAAATTTTAATACTAGAGTACAGAATTATGTAATATAATATATATATTAAATAATTACATTTCATATTCTAATTATTTTAAGGATAATTATATTATTTAATTATCAAAACATTTTAAGTACACTTACATTTTAGTTTTTACATTTTTATTTTAAATATCCCATTTACTTTTACACATTTTTTATACTTCTATAGGTATTTAAATTAATATGTGGTACTACTATTATGTTGCAATCATAATTTTAAATAAATAGTTTAAAATTATTTATTTATTTTTAATTAAAAAACAATAAGAATTGAATATTAAATACATTCACCTCATTTTAAAATTAGGTTTTTTTAAGTAATGGGATTGTAAGAATAGTATAGAACAGTAAACCTTACTCATGAAATAACCTCCTGATTAAAAACTTGATTTTTCCACACATACAATAGTTTAGTTTTTGTGTGTGAATCACCATATACATAGGTAATTATATGAGTTGGCAACCTTAAATAAACTAGTTTGGACTATCAAGGTATAAAATTAATTTATTGATTTCAATTTCCACTGATCAATTTTGATATTAGTTTTAATTACAAAGATATTTATTTGTTTCTAAATTTATGTAATGATTCATATTTTAGTTAAATATAAAAATATGTAGTAAATCTAAAGGAGGATTAGCCTATCTGGAAATCAGGTATCTTCTTTTTTATTATAATATTTTAACTACACAATGATATTTTCAAATGTACACTAAAAATTAATTTAATCTACTGTAATTTTACTAATAGTAAAATAAATTAATTTAATAATAATATCACAAAATATATCATGAAAATTATGAAATATGCTTAGTGATATGACTGTCTTAGCTTAGAATCATTTTTCATATATAATTATATAACAATATATTATTTAATTCAAATGTATCATATACGTTACAGTGATCCACTTGACACTTAATGTACAGCCGAGTGGTTCCCAATTACCCAGTTTTTTATTTTGAAAATTATGTAAATACATTTTATTATTAATGTAATAATAAGTACATGTAGTCATGTAGTACTGCAAGTGTTGACAAAAAAATAAATCATATTAGAGTGTTATAAAGTTATACAGTTTGTAATGATTGTGGAGAAAATAATTTTTATATAGTAAAGAAAATATAGCTCATGAACAGTTAAAGATATAATAAAATGTACATCTTTATAGGTAAAATTTTGGAAAATTATTTAATCATACTAAAAATATATTAATTATTTATATTATATAGAAATATTATAAAATATTATATTTATATTTATTTTATATATGTATGATTATACATTTTTAATCACAAACTACAATTATTTTGAATACTATGGTTACTGTTATTACTTATCCATCAATCTATTAAGTTAGAATCCTTGTTATTATCAAATTGAATAATATAATAATAATTATATTACAATCACTGAAAAAATCAAAACAGAAACCTAACAGATTTGTAATTATAAATCTATATTGACTAATATAATAGCATTTTATTCTTATTTAGTAGAAATTGTTGCGTTAGATGGCCAGGTTGATGCTATTTGTGGCAATATCGATGATATTTACACTGATCTTCATAATACTTTTGATAAGGTAGAATGATCTTTTAACTAATTTAAGTAAATTTGATATATAGGATCCATTATTATCATGGTATTTTTCTTACTTAAGTGAATGCTCTCAACTAGTAAAGATTAATAATTCAGTTCTCAATAAAATCAAAGACACATCAGATATTCCACAAGTCGATCACTTATCCCTATTGCTTTTTAATTAATTTATAAATGACCTAAATAAATGTTTTAATACTTGTAAATTTTTAATATTTGCAAATGATAAGGAAATATTCATGCCCATCCATTTTACCAACGATATGATTTCTTTGAATACCTCTTAATGTGTTTGCATTTAATTTAACTGTTTTAAATCTTATATTAGTTCTCAGTCTTTTATTAACGATATATATCTCAATTCCGTTAATTAGGTGTGGGATCTAGGTATTATTCTATCAGCTGATTTACTCTTTAGTGCCCATTTTAGTTCAATAAATAGAAAAAGTCTACATATTTTAGAGTACATTAAATGCACCTCCACTGATTTCAATGATCTCTTATGTATGGAAATATTATATTATTCACTAGTAAGATCATTACTGGAATATGGTATAATATTATGGAATCCTAATTAATCTTATTTAATTTATAAATTAAAAAAGATCCAGAGATATTTTATACATTTTTATACATAATAAAATCAAATATCTTCTAAAAAAAAAAACTTATGAGATTGCTAACTTTGTAGGTTTAAAGTCATTAAAAACTAGACTATTAGTATTTGAAATTACTTTTGTGCATAAAATATTGAATGGTGATATTGATTGTCCTAAATTATTACAAAAATTGGTCTTAAAGTACCTTTATTCAATTCTAGATTTAATCCACCTTTTACTATATCTCATTCAAAAAATAATTATTTTACTAGTTCAGTGTGTCACCTGATAATAATGTGTAATAATTACAGGACTCTCATGTAAAATTATTTTAGTTACTTATTATTTATTTAAAAAAATTATTGAAATTTAAATTTAAATGTGATAAAAAATCTACTTTTATCGTTTACAACTACTGGTATTAAAGGGTTTCATTTAGTAAATTAAAGATTCTTAGAGTTTAAGATAATTTTAAAATAATGTGTTTAAATAAAAAAATTATAGTCACTTTTTTCATGTTTTAAATTAATTTGGTAACTACCATTTTTTAATAAAAAATAATTAGATATATATGATATTTAACAAGTAGAAATTTGTTATTTTAAGAATTAAGAAATAATGCTCACTTAAAAAGTTAATGATTTTTCCATAAGAGTAGCTGTCTTCATTAAACTTTCTCTTTCATTCTTAAAGAATAATAACATAGTTTCATCAATGGGTTCCGACCATCGTGTTACTTGTTTTTTCAATGCTAACCGAAATTCTTCTTTTACTCCTTTTCCAGCTCCTCTGGTAGATATTCTTGGACTATGAACACAAATGATTATTTAATTATTAGTAATATTTTTGGAAATAAAAATATACATGTATCAAAAAGAATTATTTACCTTAATGAAGAAGCTACACATGGAAAAACATTTAAGACGCATTTATCATTTTCCATAAACATAGCCATAAAGTGCTCAATAATATCTATGTTAGTGATATAAGCTGAAAATTGAGGATATGTAAACAAAGGAAGTTTTCCTATATGGTTATACATATCTTCAGCAATCACTTTGCCTTCAGGCCAAACCATTTGTGACAATACTAAAAGATGACCAATTAGAATATCACTAGTTGATGGATAATTGGAAAGCTGATTCTAAATTTAAAAAATAATTTAACTTTGTATTTTGCATAGGTAGGTAGTATAAACTAAATTTAAATAAAATCTTTAAAATATAAGTAATACTCACGTAGAGTATCTGAGTCATTATTTTAACACAATACTGTAAAACAGGCAATTTTGCTATTTGGATAAAATACATTTCTCTATCTTCGGGTGGATTAGCTATTTCTGTAGACACACTTCCATACAAACTGAGATTTTCTATTTGCTCTACTACCTTGAATATGTGCTCGGTACATTTCTACAGCAATAATAGAATAATTATGTTTTTAACTTTTTAAATAATTGAAAATAATAAATTTTTAACAAATTACTAATTTTATACCTTAAATTCTTGTACACAATAGTATAAAGTCACTAATGATAATGATTTTCTTATACTTTCATTAACTGGAACAGCTTTAAAAAGATTCTTGTACTTCCCTTGATAAAATTCAATATCATTAAGGAATTGTCCTATGAATGTATCAACTTTAATTTGAGCACTTAATTTCCAATAATCTGTAAATATTTTAAGTATTATAAAACATAGTGAATAAAAAAGTACAAATATTATCACAGTCTACCAGTGCACATTGGTTCTTTATTAGTAAGTAATTCCCAATAGTTGAAAGCCATTTTAAAATGATCAAGAACTTCAGATGACTCATCAGTAATACCAATCAATGATTCATTTAATTTAGTGGCTATGGAAAGTACTGCTTGTTTCAAAGGAGGTTTATTAATTTGTACTTTTGGACCTTTTATTGCTTTAACTAACAAATATTCTGAACCATTTTCTAAAATGAAAAATTAAATTACAATGAATATTAATTACATTATATAAATGGAATACTAACTATTTAGTTAATTATTAATGTTAAAAATAAAATTATATTATATTAAATTACTCACCAATTTTTAAAGATTTATTGTAATCAAAAACATGCCTTACAAATAATATCATCCCACAAAACACTAATTGTTTGCTAAGTTCACTGTTATTTGAAGCAATTACAAACTTTTTTGCAAAACTTGATACCTTTTTCCATGCTTTTCGTTTATCACTAAATTATAATACATAAATAATTAACAACTGAAATTGTAAAATTTAAAATAAATATTCTATTAATATCGGAATAATTACCTTTGACTTAAAACAGATCTTAATTCCCAAGAAAGTTTTTTACCGATACGTTCACATGAAGCAAATAAATCTTCCCAAGGTGTTTTAATATAATTTTCAGTATCAGGTAAGTTCTATAAGAAATATTATTAGAAAAATGATCGAATATATTGGATAGTAAATCATGTTACTTGAATAATAGAATGTCCTCCCATAGCATATGTAATATAAAATTCAGTAGTTTTTGTCAACATTTTATAAAGATTTTTCTGATTTAATGTACTTGTTGATACTAATAAAGGACCAAGATCACATACTGTAAAAAGTATTTATCATAATTAATGAAAATAATAATTATATTAATTAAAATACATTCTATCATATATATTTTAGTGTGAAAAATATAGTTGATATTATTGATAATAAAAATTGAAACCGATAACTTAAATATAATAATAATAATAATATATAATATAAATTAATCATAAATCTATACTTATTACCTAAAATTTTTCTGTAACAATTTATAACATTTGGGCATTGATTGTGTTTTTCTGCTGTAATCATTGTATCCATGAGTTTTAACTGAAACAGTTAAAACAGTTAATTTTGCACATAATAAACAACCTGTCAAATTATTTTTAGTAATAGACTATGTATTTATAATTGTTTAACCTTTTAATCATAATTTAGAATAATATAAATCTTTTATCAATTTAATAGAAAAATAATAAAAACTAGATAGTTTTTAAAGATTAGTTTGTTGAAATTTTATTCCAAAAAAGGATTTATAATTTTTAATCAGATGTAACAATGTGATTCATATTTTCTAATACAATTGTATTATTACTCATTAATTTCTATACTAGAAACTAAAGAAAATAATTTGTTGTTTATTATTATTTATTTAATTTTATTTCAATATTTATTTTAACTTATAAAATGCTGTTAACATAGTATTTTTATTCTTTGACCCATGTGGAATATGGAACAATTTGCATTCAGAAAAATTAACTATTTGTTAGTTTTAATATTAAAATCTAAAAAACTAATCAAATTTAAATTTAAAAATATTATCTGTGTTTAAAAACAAATTTTGTATGTTGACTGTAGGTCAGAGAGAGAAAAGAGCAATAACATTATTTTAAGTATATTAAAATGTTTAAACTTTCTTCCTTGTCTAGAGTACTAATTTTTGTATATCATTTTTATTTTCATTTTCCAATAAATATAATTAAACTTTGTACCACTTATAATTTATAATGCTACTCTTACTGCTAGTTCAGTTGATGATTGAGGGAAACGATTTAGAAGTAAAAGTACTAGACGACAATGTTCCATAGTGTCTTCACTTCTTTCAGCACATACTGACAATAATTTCTGTTGAATAGCTATGACAAAATTTTTAATAGCATTTTACTAAACATATGGTATTATGAAACAATTAAAAAAAATAACTTAAATAGTTATCAATTTAAATGATTCTAACTAGGCTTAAATAAGTTAAATATTTTAATAATTATACGGTACTTAGAAATATAAATACTTAGTTAAAGTTTATATTCTAGTTACTTAATACTACATATAATAACAAATCCTTTTAAATTATGGACTTTTTTTTTAAAGATAATGTTTATAATAGTTAAATGCTTTGATATTCAACTTTGACGGTGGCTTCTAGTAGCAAATTATATCTATACTCGGTTCAATATACACTCACCAATAGTTAAAGTTTGTCTCATTCCTACCGAGTTAATCTTCTGTACGCATACATGCAATAAAACTGTTTTTCTGAAATTAGTCGCTCATTAAGTTCCTGTTTAAATTGAGTAGACCCAATTTGCTATTGGAAATCACCTTCTAAGTTGTAGATCAAAGGTTTTTTTTAGTATAAAAAGTATGTTTGGACATAAAAAAATACATGATTTTAAAGTAATTTATTGCTCCACTCAGAATCTAAAATACATTATGAATATTTTTAAATTAAATCAATCAATTTTTGTAAAATAGATATTATATACAGTTTTCAATTAATTTATAAGCAAAGTAAGCATTTTTTAAGGCCCTCAAAAAATGTTGGCTTGTAGAAATGATTATGAATTAAATATTATTTATATCCATAAATAAAATTTTAAAACATCATATTATTTTTTAGTTAGTAGTTCAGAAACATCCAAAAGGACTTAGTCTGACACTGATTGTATATATTTAATAGATTGAGCTAAGTAATTAAGTCAATATTTCATGTCAACATTTTATTTAGCTTACATAAAGGGAGTGCAGAAAACATTTTTCTAAAAAATGTTTGTTCTTCTGATAAAGAAGATGTGTCCATACATAATATTGGTGTAAAGTTTTCAATTTCTTTCCAAAGAATTGGTTCATTTGGAAAATCTTCAAGCCTAAATCACAATAAGCTATTAAGAAGTGGAAAATTAAAAAAAAAAAAATTATCTTACAGACAACTGAAACATCTAGCTGCTCTTTGAACACAACGTAAATTTTTCTCTATTTCATAACATTCAAACTGAAAATCACATAAAAAACATAAAAAGTCTAATAACAGTATTAGATGAACTAAACATTACATACATGTATTCCAAAATTACTAGGAAACATTGATTTAGCTGTAAGTAACCATGATCTACATCTATAGCAATCAGTCTCAAGGAAACTTTTAGCTTTCTTCATCATATACTCTTCATCAGTGACTGACACTTCCATAGGCTCCATTTTTAACTTTACTATTGGTAGGTACTTCTTATTTAAACTGTATTTTCAAACATAAGTAACAATGCAACAAAGTATATAATAATATAATCCAATATTTAGTAAAGTAGCTTTTTAATTTTTAGTATAATCATTAACATTTAACAATTTAACTGGAATACTATTTGAAATATTAATTAAATGTACAGTTTTTAAAAAGTAAAAACCAGGGAAAGTAAACAGTTCGTCTAAGCTGTGAATTGTATGTACCAACACTACCAAAGTATCAACACAAATAGAACCTATATATAATGATAAATGATATTATGATAATATAATCTTGAAGTCTGTTATCGACCAATAGGTATAACCAATTTATTCTGTGGTATAACATTGGTTTAAGCAATATATTTAAATATATATTAATTTTTTTATATCTTAAATCGTGATCGTGTCACATATTAGTTTATTATCTATGATCCACAGATAAATATCATTATTATATTCAATGTATAAAAATTGATAATAAAGATCATTAATATCTCTAGCCAGTCTAGCCTTCATGATCGTGTTTATAAGTTGTTCGATAAGACTAATTGATAATAAAAATATTTTATCTTGATAGTCAATGCATTATTAATATTTAATAATTAGTATTAATATCAAAAATTAAAATAGGTAGTTCAAAAAAAATTTTGAATTAATTCTTATTTTACCCAAATATTTTATTTTCTATTTCATGCCACACAAACCACAAGCATAAAGAATGATTTAATAATATTCTTGTACACTATCCTATACTACAATCGTTTTGTTGAATTGTAATTAAAATGTCTGAAGCGAAAAATGGAGATTCAAATCCTTGCTTGCAGGTAATATCTTATAATTTCAATATAAATATATTATTAATGTCTATTCATAGTGGTCTAAGGGTCTATTAAATAGTCCATGATATGCATAAATAAGTTCATGACTTAAATAAAATATATTACATAACTATAAATATTGCTTCATTTACCCACTATTTTAATGATAATACTAATAATTCGATTTTCAATGTCAAAAACTAGAATATTTGCCATTTAATTATATTTTGTTGTACATTTAGGAACAAAGGTTATCATTCAAATGCTTACAAGATAATTTTGGTGATAAGTCTCAATGTGAACCGCAAATAGAAAATTACAAAGACTGCAAAACATTTTGGGTATGTTTTTATGCACAAAAAATATAACCAATATTACATTACACTTTTTTTAAATTTTTAAATAATTCAATATGAAAATGTTAATTTATAATGTTTTCAGTACAATATTTTCAAAGAACGGAAAAACAATAAAATAAAACCATACATGCCATCATTAGAAGAAAGGATAAAAATTAAGAAGGAATATATTAATGGCCAATAAAATATTAAAATATTGTATAACTAATAATATGATATATTATAATATATTGTTTACTATAATATTATCTATATATTGTGTTCATACATATATGGTTATAATTATAAATTTTTATTTAATACTTGAATAAGGTTTAAATAAGTGTAGTATTGATTAAATTTAATAAAAATAGTTATATAAAAAAAAAATGAAAATATTATTATGATAAAATAATATTTGCATGTATAAATAACAAAATACATAATGGAAAAAAATCAACAATAATATTGTAATGCTTACATAAAAAGAAGATTAATTTTGAGACAAATATATTTTAATTTACTATTCATGCATTATGAATAATAATAAATAAATAGGTAGCTAATATTTTAATTAATTTACTTTAGTATTTATATATAAATGTGTAATAATGAAAGCTTATATGAGTACCTACTAACAGTTATAAAACTTATACAAATACTTGGAATCAACTCATTAATTTAAGTTTCTATGAATGAAGGATAGCATCATATGCTTGGAAAACTCCTTGGGCTACTTCCATAGCTAGTAACTTTAATGATAGCTAAACATAAAATAATTTTTAAATTAGAACAAAAAACTACAATAAGGTTAGCAATAATTTATTTTTAAAAGTTATAAAATAATTGTTTTTAGAAATAATTAGATATTTCATACATAAAATAATATGCAGTACAATTTTGTTAACACTTTGAAGAAAAATAATGTGGGTTTTTGAAGAATAAAACTTAAATTACTTACAGTTATGTTTGGATTTCCTGGTTGAATTTTAAGCTCATTCAATACCCAATTGCCATTTGTTAACTTTAATGATTGGTATAACATGTCCTGACCTTCAACGTGTCTTTTAGCTATTGTAAACACATTATTTTGTGACATCTTCAAAACAATAGCCTCTGAAAAGTATTAATATATATATAAATGTATATTTTCAATAACAATAACTGCTAAGGATATTGAACAAAATAGTAAGAAACCATAAACAGGTAAATTTAAATTCAAATAAAATGGAGAAAATAATTAAATTGGCAAGAAAAATGTTATTAATGAATTTATTTTCTACCTGTATTGCAAAGAACATTTTTTAAAGTGAACTGAACTTCATTTTCAGCAGGTATATCTTTCCAAGTTTTCAAAAATACTCGTTTATCCATTTGACCATCTTCAATAAAGAATACATTCATTGGTATGATACAAGCAAAATATAAAACATCAATATTATTTTTTATTGCCACCTATAACATGGTTATGAATTAAAATATTTATTGTTTTACTGTTAAAAAAAAAAAAAATATTAATTTATACTTGAAGATTAGTTATGGGTTCCATTCGTTGAACAAGTCCAGTGGTCGCAAGAGATAAGCTGGTTTCATAAGATGCTGTAGGTAATAATGGGTTTAATACTTGTAATGGGCGAGATGGTGTCAAGCCAAAACTAAAAATTAAGAGAAATATTAACAAAGTTTAAATTTTATTTTATAACAAATATAATGTAAAATTAAATATTCTATCTCATAGTTCAGAATTATAATGTAAAATGTTGATAACTTATTGAATATATTACTTTTTTTAAGACTTATATTAAACTGATCATTTAAAATTTTTGAATCTTAAATTCTGAGCAAAGCGAGGAATGTATATTTGGTTTTATAATTATGTTTATTGACATTGTTGTATGATCAATATACTTTTTAAATTATATAAAAAAAAATTAATATTAACTAGTCTTTTTTGTTACATTCTGATACCATTTCGACAGAAAAATAGCAAAATAAATCATGTGAATTTAGGAGATTACTAGATTTTATACAATAAGAAAAATATTAGTTTGCATTTAATGAATACAATTTAAAAAAATTCTCATATAATATGCAGTTTCCACTATTTTACTTATTTGGTAAAATATTCTTTTTTCTTTGCCTAAATTTAAACAATGTAAAAATTAATTGTAACTAATGCCCAACATAGCCAAAGTTCTTAAAACAAATAATATATATATTAGATTCTGACAGGAGTAATACATTTAATGACTTTGCATTGATGTGTTTTTTGTAATTCAGACTTATCATTATTTGTGAAAGTCCAAAACTTTTTACTAATTATGTGATTTTTTTCCATTGCTTTATATACTTGTATATAAAAATTATAATAAAATATTAAAAATGAACAAACCTTTTTGCAGTTGAAAATGTATAAATTATGCAATTTTTATATTTAAAACTTAAAAATTGAACACTAAATATTAATTCAATTTAATATTTAAGTTTCTCATAAGAATTTTATGATGAAAAAAAAATTATATAATCATAATTTTGTTATAATTTAAAAATATTATTCAGAAGGATATAACTTATACTTGTATTATTATATTTTACACATAATGATATTTTAAAATGCAATGTTTTTGGTAAAAATTTAATTATTTTTTTATTATTTAATTCAAATTTAACACATCCATTTCAATGACCCATTCAATTCTACTGTACAGTAGAATGGTACCTAAAGTTTTTTATTTTATATTTTTTAAATAATGTTCATAAGTTTTGAATTATAATTATAAAATTTAAACAACATTATAATTTGTGATTATAACTATAATTTAGTAATAAATCCAATTAGCTCAGATCATTTTTGTATAGGCTGATCTCAGTGATCTCTAATGACTTTGAGCACAAAAAAAAAATAAATTTTAATATGCTTCATTAGAATAAATGAAATGAAAATGTTTTTTATGTACATTATATTTTTAAATTAATTATCTAATACTTACGAATTTTTGTTCAACTGAATAGCAAATCCACTCATTGGTTGCATAGCTTTGTTCTTGAGAGTCATGTCCATACTAATTTGACCATTTCTAAAAAAAAAAAATAGTAAAATTAAATAATATAAAACCTGTATTAATATATTTTTGTTTCAAAACATACTTTCTCGAAAATGTTCCCATAATTTCTAATCCTTTGCCATTTTCACTAGGTAACCAAAGTTGTTTAGGTGGAGAATAAGATACTGGTGTTGGTGTGAATCCAAAAATGTCACCAAGCAAACCTGTATTTGATGATGAAGCTGCTGGTAAGTCAGATGTTGTTAATAATGAATCCAACCCAGAAGCAAGTAAATCAACAGAAGGTGGTTGAACAGACGTATTAACAACAGCTGGAGTAGTCAGATCCATACTAAGAAGATCTCCAATCAACGATTCTTGCGGGGCAGGTATGACTGCAGCTTGAGGAACATTACTAGCAGAAGCATTTTCATTTCTATAAACAATGCATGTTAAGTATACACTATATTGTAGTAAATGGAAATTAATAATTATAATAATAATTTCTTTACCTGGCTGGTAAAGATTTTCTTAATCCTGGTCGTCCTTCAACAAATGCATTTGGTGGCTTATGATAAACACTGGCCAGACTAGAAATATGACATACAAGTTCATCAAGTAAGGTTGGTTCTAAAAGATCAGTTTCCTCAGAAATTAATGGTTTTTCAGCAAGTACTACATCTTTGGCTGCACCAGGATCAGTAGATAGTAATCTCCAATAAATAAAACCACGATCACGTAAATCAGGATTATCTGAATCTTGTGTAGCTAAACTTAAGACTTGTTGTACTAATTCTTGAGTGTCAGTAGGTCTCTTCAAAAATAGTTTAACGATAGCAGTTAATAACTGTAATTGTACTTGAGTATTTTCATCATGAAAACCTTCTAAAAAGCTTTCTAATAATTCATCAGCATTATCAATACGTTCAGCATATTCTCCAATTATCCAAATCATAGATGCTCTTGCTTCAGGCTCATCAAGCGTGTCCAAATTTTCACATAATAAAGATATTATGCTTTCATACTTGTTAGGATATTTTCGGAATATATCTTTAATAACAACAATTGCTTCTTGAACTACATAGTTTACTTTTGTTTGTATGAGGTCCAAAAGTGTAGATACGCAGCGTTCAGCAGACTGCTCTACTTTAATTGCACATCGACCAATTGCACGAACTGCTTTGCGCACAAAATCAACATCAACTTCAGTGGCATACCTAAACAAATTTTAAATTGAAGTTAGATAAACTTAAATAATCAGCTAAAAAAAATAAATTTACTCTTTTAGTTCTGAAAGAACTTGTGCTATATTTGCTTGTGATGCTAAGCGTATCATAATATCCAGTTTTTCTAATTTTACATAAATAGGATCATTATATTTAACAAAAAAAACTTTCATTTCATGTTTAAGTATATCAGGTCTCTTTTGCACTATTAAATTAATATTTCTGAGCGCAACATATTGAACCTATAAAATATGAATTCATAATTGTTTAGTTAAACTCTGGACATATACAATATTTATTATTGTAGGAATATATATATATTACTTCTGGTTCTGTAGATAATAAAGTAACAAGTGGTGGAGCAAGCTTTTTAGTCAATGTAGTAACAAAATCGGAATCAGTTGGTAACATTTCCATTAGTTTCATTAACACTTTAATAGCAGACAAAACAACTGCTGCATTAGCATGGGCTAATCTGGGTGTTATTCTTTCACATATGCTAAAATAAATAAAACTATCAATTATGAAATAAACTGTGTACATTTAAATTAATAACACATAATTTGCTGTTGTAAAATTTGTAGTAGTACATAAATAGTGAGCATTTTTAATTTAAAAAAAACAACCAAAATAATTATAAACAAATTGAACAAAAATAATGTTCTTCAAGAAATAAAATTTAAAAAAAAAGATAGACAAGTGGGTGTATTTAATTTTGCATTATTGTTATTCAATTACTAAGTTCATAACATTTTTTATTTTTATACCTAAGATTTGAAATTTTAACAATTTATAAGTTTTTCAATTTATACATAAAAAAATTCTAGAAGAAAGTAAAATAATTTTTTTTATGATAGTTTCAAATATAAAAATTAACAACATTAGACATTTGCCTGTATTAAACTACTTCTCATTCAACTAATTTTGATAATTTATTATAATTCAAAATTGAACAACTTTAAATACTAGAAAATGTTTATATTATTACATTCTATACATAAATAATTTTAAAAATATATTGAAACTTTTTAAGCTATATAAAGAAATTTATGAATTTAATATTAAACCACACATATGTATTTCTTAAATCTGTATAAAATTACAAAATTTATTAAGACGAAAAAATTTACAAGTTACGAGTGTTTTGAAGTTAAAAATTTAAATTCTTTAATTTTTATTATGCTAAGGTTTAAGAATGTAATATAATATTTTTCATACTAGAACTAAAAAATTTAAAATATATGCAAACAATTTTTTTTTATAAATGTTTGAAACTCAAACTTGAATAAAATTACATATTTAGAGAATGAATAACCATGTTAATTATTATGTTATAAATCAAAAGCGTTCATGGAGATTTAAAACTTTTACATACATTATATTATTATGAATTTTACTATAGGCACTCAATGATATTTTTGACTTATTTTAAGATTCCTACTATTTTTACTGTTTTAAAGTATTTAGAGAAAGATCATATTAAATTTTGAGGTATAGAAGTTGATATGGTATGAATATATATTATTATAATAATTAAATACTAATAATATAAATTATAATAAGCAAAATATTTTTGGAAAAAATTATATCAACCAACTGTAATATTAAAAGTGAAATAAACAACTTTAAAAGCTATACTTAATATATGTATATATATCATAAAGTATACTTAGTGAAATAAGCTGACAGATCAATTCTCTCAGAATCGTTTTTTATAAACAATTATCATTAAATTCAAATTAAACATACCTATAATAGTGGCTCACTCTACTACACCTAATGTACGGCAGAGTGATACCAGCTTGCCTATCTTTTTATTTATACATTTTAAAGTTATGGTTCTTAACCTTTTTTGGTTCACCAAGATTACTGACAGCTTACACCCCTCCCTTCCAACTAATCAAAAAATGTTGATATAAATATGAACCAATGTTCTAAATTAAAATAAAAACTCTTAATTTAATGTTTAGTAAATAAATATTTTATTTGACTCTAATTTAAACTTTTTTATAACTATTCTGATTTCATGTGCAAAAATACGTGTCACTGGACACTGTTTTTTTAAAAAAATTTTCCATTATTCTGCATTTAAGTGTTTTATCGCCCCTCCAAACCTACCACCTCACTGAAGGACTGAAAGGTCCCCTGGGAGGCAGTACGTTCACGTTAAAAACTACTGTTTTAAAGTAACTATGTGAAAAATTTTAAAAGTTATTTCAGGGGTAGCTAAATATGTTTAAAAATACAAAAGTAAAAAAGGTTATAGTTAGATATTTTAAAGTATGTGTTTTTGAAAAATAAATTATTTTTAAATGTAAACATAAGTTATAATATTTTATTAAACAATATACATAATTAAATCAATAAGATCTAAAAAATGTATATTTTTAATTAATAGTTACCTTTGTGCCTCTCGATCATCTTTTGGGCTGTAATTTGCTAATGAATCAAGAATAAATACTTGACCCCATTCTGTACATTCATTTAACGCAGTTAAAAGTTTATTAATGGTTTGTGAATTCATTTCAATCAATGGAGAACCAGTTATACTAGCTTCATTCATTTCAGATAAAGCTGCAACAGCATTAGCAACCACCTTTTTGAAAAAAAATAAAAACATATTGTCATTTTCATATTAAGGTTTTTTTTACAAAAATAAATAATTACCATAGGATTAGAGTCTGATAAGAGTTCTTTTAGTTGTTCTAAAAATCCTTGATCGTCAACTAATTGAGCATTTATGTCATAGAGTTTAGCAACACAAACAGCAGCAGTTTTACGTACATATGGATCTTCGTCTCGCAAGCATTTACGCAATGGTTCACATAAATATTCAGTTATTTTTTCAACTCTGATGCAACCCATGGTACGCACTGCTAAAGCACGTATTAATGGATTTGGATCTTCGCAATCCTGTTGAGAAATAAAGATAATGTTAAATTATTTATAATATAGTAATAAATAGTGAGAAATATTACCTTAACAAATGTATTAACAGCCATAATAGCCATATCAGGATTGCTTTTAGCGTAATTCATCAAATACAAATAAACAAGTTTCTTCAGTTCTAAGTTATCAGTTTGCATACAATTTACAACATCAGGAAATAGAGCAGACACATCTTTACCAACTGTCATAGATGCTATAACCTATTAAAAATAACAAAAAAAGTACAAACATTATTACTTCTAAATAAATCCAATCTTATAAATAACTATTTATAATTTAATAATAGTTAACACTTCGTTACAGTTTAATCTACATAAATTAGGTTATTGTAGAAAAATTTTTTATTTTTTTTTAAGCATTTTGTTCATTATTTTCAAAAACCATAATAGAAAAAATAAACGATCAATATTATCGATAGTAGATTTTTTAAGAAATAAATAAACTAACAATTAGTTATTAATGACATATTAGATAGATTTTTAACTTTAAAACATAAAGGTATTAAATCATAATTAAATATCTAAGTAAATATAATAAATCTATAAAATAGTTACAAACTTATCTGTTCTGCTGTACATTAGGTTAGAATGGATGTATCAAATTTGAATTTAATAATATATCAATGTACATGAAAAAATGATTCTGAGCAGATGGTCTATCAGTCTATATTATATATTTCATGATATATATATATTTTTAATATAGCTCTTAAAGTAATTTATTTTACTTTAATTATAGGTGTGAGTTAATATAATTTTTTCCGAAAATATTACATTTATTATATTATACTATTATTAGAATATTATATTATATAAATTTATACCATATCAACTTATGGAGTTCAAAATTTAATATGATCTTTCTCTTAGTATTGTGAAACAGTAAAAATAGGATTATAAGTATAATTAGATAATATCTTAAAATAAACCAAAAATTTCAATGAGCATAGTGAAATTTATAGTAATATAATATATGTAAAAATGAATTCTCCACAAAGAATTTTTTGATTTATTCCAATTATTTTAAAAAGTATTAGGAATTTTGACCCCTCAAAGTAGAAAATTCATCTAAATCACTAAACTACATGCTTAAGTTGAAAATTGAAGATTTTTTGTGCTTCAAAAGGTATCTACATACACACAAAAGAAATATATGTATACAAAAAAATTGTAAAACAAATTGTTTTGCTCAAAATCTAAAAAGTCAACACATAATTAAATTTAATAAAAGCTAGTGTAGTAATGCTGATTCAAATTTGAAATATTGGTGTAAATATATATATATAACCTAAATTATTCAAGTCAACAATGACAGTTTATTATAACAATTCTAATCAACCTATGATTAAATTGTTGGGTAAAATATTTAATCAAAAGTTGGCTTAATAGTATTATTTTATAAACTTTTACCTTCTTTACAGCTTCTCTCTTTTTTTCTTTTTTGTCGCTATTTAATTCAGATTTCAGTTCAAATATTTCACCTTTTTTTGTGGTGGTGAAGTATTTGCTGTCTGTCATTTTGATATTTTAACTTTTCTATAAAAATATATTTAATATTTCAACTATAATTGAATATTAATTGATAAATAATAGTACACAAATATAGAATTACCTTACCAGTACTGTAAATAATATGAAAGTGTACACAGTACACACCACCTTATCTTCTTGAATTAGAGGGGCGTGTGTCAGTAGCAATCTGTTATGGAATACAATTTTAAAACAAAACTTCCTATTTTTGTAAATCCTGTGAAAAAAATAAAATAGCAATAACAGGTAAATGCCGTAATTAGTTATGCAATAACGCCAGAATCTGATAAGTGATAAGTAATGTGAAGTGCACTATTATTGTTATTATGTATGCAAATAATAAATATAAAAATATGTGGTATTGATATAATTTACTTTATACTAATTTCTACTCGTCAGCCTCACAATAAATACGAATGATGGTTGTTCGATAATCGAATATAATACTATGCACTGTATAGTAAACGATATTTACATTATACTAAACATTAAAACATTTATAAAACTGATAAATAATTAAAAATTAACATTGATAACACGTATTGCAAATAAGACAGTGTTACAAGTAGCTGGAATGAGAACATAATTGTCAGTGTTCTTCTTCCCGTATGGATAAGCAGTGTTGCAAATCACAATAATTTTTAAGTTGGTATAAACACAAAATGGTTATAACTTAAAAATAAAATCACGGTCTTAGAAGATACTGTAAGAACGGCCCTTAAAAGCTTTTAAAACTAAAAACAAAAACAATTTATCTATTCTATCTAATATCTATTAATCTATTCATCACTCATCTATTCCGTTCCGAATTCGAACCTATATATAACTACCATATAATAGATTTAAATAGATTCTGTGCTACTAATACGATATAATAATTAAACTTGTCTATAGTCTATGATAATAATTATTGTTATATCGATAAATCTTTAAACTTATTTTAAACAAAGTAATGAACTAATGAAGTCAATTTGACTTAGTACTGAAATGAAAAATTATTTTTCTTGTACTATAACTTAATTTACAGTTTACACTATCAGTGTCTTTTTTAACATAGAATCAACAAATTTCCTAGTGTACCTATTTCCTTGTGTGTATAATTTGTCTGTATCTATAATCCTAAGCTATAGAAAACCAAGACAAACTTTCAAAATACAAGTTGAATTTAGTATCAGTATATTCACCTTCTTCAAAAAAACTTTTGTTTTCGTTGATACTTAATAAGCTATATGTACCATTCAGTGGCTTAATTATAATTGTTTTATGGGAGGGCATATGAATATTTTGTAACCAAAACTCGTGGGGGGCTAATTTGTATTTTGTAAGACAACAGTACATAAATACGGCACAAGGGGGAATTTATCCTCGATATCCCCCCCGTAATTACGTCCCTGGGACCATTGATTATAGAATAGACTACCTATTCCACGATGTAGAGAAGAGATCTCTTCAAGAAGAAAAATCAATGATCTAACATTTTGTTCAAAGTTTAAAAAGATTTGTGTTCTGTCCTGAGGTATAAAACTTTTTTAATTTTTCTGTTTCTCAATTTAGAACTAGGTCATCAATCATAAATTCATAATTACATTCTATCTTGAAAAACTCAAAGCAAATTATGCATTATCTGCTCCTATAAATAGAATGATATCAAACGCTAATGACGAACAAATTGATAATTTTAATTTTAATTATGTTGATTCTATTAAAAATGATGTAAGAAAAAATTGTTTATTAAACTTATAATCTGTGAGTTTTATATTTTTTTTAGTAATTTATGTATGTAGTTATTTTATTTTTTCAATTGTTACTGTTACCTACTAGGTATATTATATTTCTATGTACAAAATTGTTACTTATGTAATTGGGTTCTTACCCATAAATAAATTATCAATGGCTACACGTAATTATAGTTATGAACTCACGAGTCATGACTCCGGTAAACGGAAAAAATAATTTTCAGTAAAAAAGTCCTATGAAAAAAGTCTCCCGTTGTAGTATAAATAAAATAAATAAGAGACAAATCTGCAGTTATTGCTAATTTTTTAAAACAAATAGGTCAAAATATAAAAAAGAGATTTTTTATAACTGAATATTTAGATTTAAATAATATATGATTTTTCTATAAAGTAATATCTTTACTAATTACTTGGCCACTAGGGACAATACATTTTGTTTTTGAACTTTTGTAATGCCCATATTATATACAATATATTTTATTTAACCACATAATAAAGTTTATTAAATACTCAAGTAAAAAACTAGATTTAGGAAATATTTTTTATTATCAAAATAATTAATTCATAATATGGCGTGACAAGGCTGTAACTAAAAAAAATTTCGGGGTTCAACATTTTTTTTTAATATGGATACTACAAATGTATAATTAATAAACTATACTCACCACTAAAATTTTTTTACTTTTAAAAATGTTGAGGGGTCCAGACCCATGGATACTCTTTCCAGTTACGGTTTTGACATAGGACAATAAAAATAAACATATTTATATAATATAGAGATTAGAGGACGTCATTAAGAAAGGTGTAGCGTCTAAATTATACTTTTATAAGAAATTATAATTCTTAAGCCCGCCAAGATATTAGTTTGAAAATGTTTGCAATATTGGGTTGTTGATAGATATTAGTATTTATTAGTATAGGGAATGGGACGTTTCGGCGACATGTCAATATACTTTTTAGCATTTTATAAATTCGGCTTTATGTCAATAAACTTATATCTATAATAAACTTTGTCTCACTGTGTGGCGAGTGGTATATAGAAATATTATCTAAATAACTATAAATTTATTGTTTTTATTACTATACGATAAGACGGTTACGATAGTCGATAATAATTTATGGTTGATCATGCTGTAGACCGGTGAGATAATTTTAGTTTTTAATTAATTGTTCAAAACCCGAAAGTGAAGTACGTAGTAATACGAATTGTTGTCTATAATAAAAGTAATTCGTGTGTATTTTTTTTTATAATATATTAAAAAATAATGTCAAAAGTAAAATCAAAAAGAAACAAAGATATGATTACCATCTTTACCATTTTATGTTTGATAAATGTAGTACAGATAAAACGAAACGATTTTAGTGATGTCATCGTAAAGATTTGTCTTGTCCGGCTCGAATACATACCGGTATACAATATTTTAAAATTTTCTGTTAAAAACCATTGTCATCATTCTGAAGCGATTAGAATAGAAGTAGACACAGCTATAACGACTATGCGTCAACAAGCCATTTTAACAATGAAACACACGCTTGTGTAATTAACGAATGTGTTAACTGGTTATCAGATGCGGCAAAGGTATGTATAATATTTAATTTTAATTTTCATTATTATTATCCGGCGCATCCCAAACGGCTTCTGTCGAAAAATAATTTACAAACAGGAAAATTCCAAAACTGCTAACGGTAATACCGGTATACTAATTTGAGCTTTTCTAAGTCTGTGATATAGGTAAACGAATTTTATGATTTTTTTATACCAAAAACAATAATTATTAATTTTGTTAGCTATATAGTATTAAGTATATTGACTATATTGAATAAATTATGCATGCTGATTATTATTATATTTTTATGTTTTACTGTAACATGTAGGACGTAGATATTACTATCGAGTACTGTAAACCGGTATATCGTATTTTTCAATTTAAAATGTATATATAAAATGTAGAAAATATAAAACATATTGATAATATCGAAAATACCGAAATATTGAACATAATTATATGTTATATATACTCGTATACTATGCAAAAATCATAACGATATTAGAGTTGATAGCTAATTGGCAATATTGACAATAAAAAATGCTTTAAATAGGATACATCTATATCTACATTATTGTCGATAACAATTTTGCTTATACAATTTAATCGGATATGTGATATGCCACACAATCGTATCAGCTTATGCAGTTTGTTCATATTTCAGTCTGTTCACGATGTTCGGCGTTGTGTGCATTTAAATTTACATTACAAACTTGTATGAAGTGGGAAGGAATTTGTGTTGTAAAAAACCGGAGTCGTTTAGGAATTTACCTGTTCGTAAAACCTTTTTGTAAAATAGGAGCTGAATGGGCTACGTCTTTATTATCATGTCTGGACATTTACAGTAATAAATAAACTTTTTAATTTATAGGGCGTTTTACAATCTTCCGAAGCTCTAAAACGATAAGTACGGCGTATAAGAAATAATGAAATAGCAGCTACATGTGATCCATCTGATTTATTATCTTTACAGATACCCGATGAGTATCAAAATTATATACCATATTAATAGAAATTAATGAAAAAATATTATTGACTGATAGCGGGTCAGGTAATGAAAGAATATTAATATTTGGTCAACCACTTGGTCTTAAGTTATTAAAAGATTAAAAAAAATGGTACATGGATATAGAACTTACAAAGTGGCACCTATTCTATTTGGCCAAGTTTATGTTTTTTTAATTGAATTTTTCGAGGGAGTGCATTCTACAATTTATCCATTGCTACCTAACAAAAAGGAACAAACATATGTGAAATTATTTAATATGATTAAACAATTACAACCTAATGTGCATACAATATTAGTTTCATGTAATTTTGAAATTGGTGCTATAACTGCAATAAAAAATTCATTTGAAAAAAGTAAATATTTTCGGATGTTATTTTCATTTGAGCCAAACATTTTTGAAAAAAAATCGGAAAGTTACATTTATTATCAAAATATAATAATGAAGTAAATTTTTGTGTTGCTATCAAAACCATTATTGTGTTGGCGTTTGTATCATTATGTAATTTAGATATGGCTGCAGATGAGTTAGCAGACGAACTTCCAGATGAGCTTATGCCTTTATTTGAATGATTTGAAGAATTTTACATTGGGAAGAAAAATCGACGTATAGGACGAAGAAAACCACGCCATTCCCCTGAGATGTGGAATCTTCACCAACAGATATTAAATGGTCCAAGTAGGACGAATAATCACGCAGAAGCGACAAATCGGCGACTA
The DNA here is from genome assembly GCA_036289425.1 of Rhopalosiphum nymphaeae. NCBI lineage: Eukaryota > Metazoa > Arthropoda > Insecta > Hemiptera > Aphididae > Rhopalosiphum > Rhopalosiphum nymphaeae. The sequence goes on from JAZAQC010000005.1 coordinate 9,949,250, forward strand.
AATATTCAAATGGGTACTCATCCAACTATATGGACTTTCATTACAAATCTCAAAAAAATTCAAACCGGACGTGACACGTATTATGAAAATCTTGTGTCAAGAAATAGTCCTCCGAGGAAGTTAAAAAAAATTCAAGACACAGATAAAAGAATACAAAAGGTTAGTAAATAATTATGATAAGTATATATTAGTTTCATCATTATTTATTGGTAGTATTTCTTCAATCGTTGATCAACTCTTCAAACTGAAATATTCGTTCATTACTTTTGTAACGTATATAAGATCATGGAATAATCTGTACCTATATTTATAGTCGTAGGGTGGTTAAATTTTTGGGGTGGGGGCTGTAGGCTGTAACCCTCCTAGAGGTAGACATGCACGTCATAGACGTACATAGAGTTCGTTTGTGAGGGTGTTACCATTTATGTATAAATACGTAAAAAAATGTTTATACAATTATATTCTTCTTATATTTAATGACATTTCACAATTAAATTTAAAAAAATGTATATTTTATGGTCTAATAATACTAACTTAATTTAATATTAATTTTTCTTGATGTTTTTTTAATTATTCATCAAGTACAGCGTCTGTTGAGATTTCTATATCCCGATGAATATTTAACATTGCTAATCCATTTAAGTGAAATTCTCCGGTTGTATTTCGTAGATAGGTTTTAAGATGACGAAGAGTCGAAAAAGTCCTTTGGGGGGAGGGGGGGGGGGCGTCGTTACCGGTAGAGTGACAAGAATAACTAAAAGTTTTAATATAATTGGAAATATTTTTTCATCACATACAAGTAAAGCTGAATGGGCATTTTTAAGATTTTCATTCATAAGGCTTACATAATTCCACCATAATCTAAGTTCTCTGATATTTTCTTGTTCACTGCAGTTAACGATTTTTTCATAACGACGTATCAAATGTAAAATGTCAATCTCAAATTGTTTTTTGAATTCTAAATTATTTATTTTTTATGTCACAAGACATTGAAAACTTGAAAAAATTTGTTTATGATCTAACAAATGTCTTTGAATTTGGATTATAAAAAATCTAAAAATGGAATGAATAATGAAACCCAAAAATATACTTCAGGTAAATCTGTTTCAATATTACTATGATGTACTTATCTGACAACTTTTCGTAAAATCTTAACATCAACACCCCAATCAGAATATAAGTTTTGAACGTCTTTAAAAATATAATTAAAATTTTTTTCAGTATCATTTCGCATTTTAAGTATAATTTCTTCAATATTTGTTGTGAGAATCAATGTAGTTGATAAGTCAAGATTCTCTGTTTGTAATAAACGACTTAAGGGAAAAGTTATACCAAAAATCTTAGCGGTAGTACCAAGGTATTCTGAATTGCGGATAATAGTTGTAACGCTGTAGAACAAATAGTTTTATCTTGACACAAAGAAATGGTTTCAAGAGAAATTGTGACAGCATTTTGAAGGACTTTTTGTATATATGGCAGGGGCGGATCCAGACAAAGATAATGGGGGGGGGGGGGGAGATTTTTAAAGGGCACACATTAATTTTGATTAAGTATTTATTTAGGTACATATATGTTACTTTCCAGAGTCTCGTACAGAAAAAAAAAAATTTTATAGTAATAGTAATAATAATGATATTCATAATTGCAAAAAAAACTGAAATCAGGGACTTCAAACAATTTTTTTGGAAGAGAACGGGTGGGGGGGGGCGATCGCCCCGATCGTCCACCCCTGGATCCGACACTGATATATAGACTTTTTTATCCCCGGACTTTTCGTCAGCGATTCGATGCAAATACATCGAACATGTATATGTCTTATACCTACTGACTAATTTACCAATATTAGTTATATCTATATGATTCATTATGTAACCTACAGGTAGTTGATGACGTCATGAATAATGATCTTCGTGTTGCACAAATTTATAAAATGACCCTAGCCATAAAACATATACATGTCAAAAAAAATTCAGGGGGATGAGGGTTCATACATTTTTTACAAATATCAATATTACATATATTTTTTTGTGGTGATGGGAAGAGGTGTTTGAACCTCCAACCAACCGTATAGTAAACGTGCCTGATTAGTACCTAGTGTCCTAGTAGCTAGTCAAGTGCTCGGAATGAAAAATCTGTTGAACCAGAATGACATGCATTATTATTAAATATATTTAATTTACGTATACAGGTGCACGTAAAAATTATATCTATCGTTCGGTGATGGATTCAAGGAACCCCTCCCCCTTAAAAGTTATATTACATGTATATAAATATATAATATATTATATGTATAATGTATGTGTTAGGCTTACAAATATATTAGTAAGATCAAATCCTAAATATTGTGCTTATAAAATTATATAATATAGTATCATATATAATAATATGAAAAATTTTGGGGTCCCCACAAAAAATTCCTAGATCCACCATTTTTTTCGTAAAAATATGTTTTACCACATTCTCTGATATTTTTTGTTGGGTAAATTGTTTAGATACATAGTTTCAATAAACTTTTTTTTATTTGTAAAAAAATCATCATCGTCGTCATTATAGGTTTCTTTTTGATCGAATTTTGTAAAAATGAATTCATATATTTAACTGTTTTGGTCAAAAATCGAATAGAATTTTATAGCATACAGATCAAATGTATTAGTATAAACTATTACTATACTATACTATACTACCGTAGGCGTGTTCAAATTTGGTGTCCGAGTGGGCTATAAAATTACAAAAGTAGTTATGTAAAAGGAAATATGCCTTTTATTGAGTTTTATGATGTTTAACTAATAAAACGAGTAATATTTTTCAGTACCTAACTTTAATAAGTATTTTAATCATAACTATTTATACCTATTCTATATTTCAATACTATTATTTTATACCGCGATATGAGTCTGGAACCATGGTTACGAATAAATGGTTATATTAAATATAATGTTTATGTTATCATTTTCTTTTCACCACAATACCACCGCCAATCAAAGAACACGTAAGCAATCAATGACGTCAACGATTCGCTTGCACATTATCAATAGCGTTACAATTATCTCGCCGAATATTTTAATTTCAAAGTTTGAACAGATAAATAAAACATAATTAAATAATAAAACAATAAATAAAAAACGTGATATCGAACGACAAACTGTGAACAGCTTAAATGTTTCGCTCTGTAACAACTATACATCAACAGCAAAAATGATACCGTCGAATAAAAACTCATTTATCGCATTTTTATTTTCATCGTACTGCATCTGTTTGGTGAAATCAATCGAGTTGACTTTTGAACTTCAGGACAAAGCAAAGGATTGTTACTATGAGAATATAGAGAAAAACACGTCCACCACTCTGGAATATCAAGTAAGTGATCGGCTGTTTACAGTCAATACATTTATTTTATAATTAATTTTGTGTTTTGTTCCAATTGCAGGTAGTCACTGGTGGTCAATACGATGTTGACGTGATAATCGAATCTCCGACTAAAGAAATTCTATACAGACAAGTGAAATCACAATTTGACAGCCACACATTTGTTGCAACGGTGAGTGGACCATATGCCATTTGTTTTAGCAATGAGTTTTCAACGTTCTCGCACAAGCTCGTGTACATGGACTTGCAAGTGGGTGAGGAAGACTCTTTGCCTGGTATAGGAGAACAAGTGACTGTTATGACTCAGGTATATTTTTAAAACCCATTCTTTATTGATGGTACCCTAATATAGAATATAAATATTTCATTATGTTGTTTTAGATGGAAACAACATCACAAGATATTCATGAATATTTAAATAAAATTATCGACTATCAAACTCATCATAGATTAAAAGAGGCACAAAGTCGTAAACGTGCTGAAGATCTAAATCACCATGTAGCTTTATGGTCAGCTACAGAAACTGTTGCAATATTATTAGTCGCAATTGTGCAAGTATTTATGTTGAAAAGATTCTTTACAGAAAAATCACCAACACAAATTCAATATAAGTCAATGTATTAAAACAATTAGGTTGAGAATAAAAAAAATTTTATAATACAATTTAATTACCAATAAAAAATTATCATTTTTCTCGACATTATATTAAGATATGTTTACCAGAGATTTATGATTGAAAAGTGTTTTTTGTGTGTTAATTAATATTCATTAGTTCAGGGTTTAATAAAAACTATTAAGATTAATATGTACATATTATTGGTTATAAATCATAGTTGATTGTTAAAATGCAAATAATTTATAATCATGCTTTGTACATTAATGTTTATGATATTGTCAAAATCAAATTGTTTACTTACATGATATTTAGCATTATTTAGTTATCAAAACATTTTAATACTTTTAAAGTTTTAAACATCCATTCATTATTTATAATTTTAAGTATTTAAATGGTTTTAATTATATATTACTTAAATTTGTATGTACCATATAATTTATTATTTTGGATCATTAAATTAATGAACTTGTACATTGACAATTGTTAAATTGAATTCTGTATGAAATTTTAATTATTTATATATAAATATAAATAATTACTAGTAAGGATATATTACATTTTTTTTAAAATGTATATTGTTATATTATTCATTAAATTAGGTATTATGAATATTGTTATTGGGTATGTTTAAAAACTAGATACCTTTATAACATTTATAACTATTTCGAGGACGCCATACCCACGTCGTGTGTTGTCTCTATCTTATAAAAGTATATCATAACAAATTTTTGTTGAGTATGATCAATTTTATGTGTTTAGCTTAAGTATTAGAGTGAAATCACCTAATATGAAGATTAAAGGTGAGAATGTGTTGTCTTGTTGACTTTTTAATTTTTGTGCCAATTGTGAATGTAATATTTATATTTAAAAATGCTCATAATTCACTTAAAAATTAAAATATCGTAAAAAACTGAGATAGGAATATAATTTATATGTTAGGTTAGAGCTGAGGTAGCCAACTTGTAGCATGTATGCCTTTTGTGGCACATTTGTGTTATTGATTGATACGCTAATGTCAAATAAAATAACATGTATTAAATTATTGTGAAATAAATATATATGTTAATTTTATATAGTACATTCCCATTTTGATTTTGACTTTTTGGGACAATATAGAAAAAGGTTGGCCATCTCATAGGGTTTTATTAGTATTATAATTTTAAAGTAACTTGCTTTAAAAGTTTAAAATTATTATATTAATAAAAACCTATGAGATATCCTAGATTATATTCTTACCTTATGGCTGTTATAATAGGTCAATTTACTCTAATATTAAAGCTAACAACATAAAATGAATTCTGCTGTACGTACATTTGTTATTTTGTACATTAGTATAATATTTCATTATTATGATGGAAGCAACACATGTGGTTATGACATTGTTAATGTTACATTATTTAATTGAGATGCAGATTGTCTGATCAATACTACAAGTGCAATGTGTTAATAGCCTTTAAGAACAGTTTATATAGGACTGTGTATTACATTTTTAAGCTTTTCAACCTAGCATACAATTTTTAGGGTTAAATATTTTAATCGCATATTAATGGTTAAAAATTAGTTAAATCATTTTTCAACTTGAATTATGTAGGGATGATGAAGGTAGTGATGTCGTACGCGATCTACCCAAATAGGCGATCTACCGGTTATTCTGAGCGAGATAATTCAAAGAGAAGTTGAACAGGGAATGATAATTTTCAGTGACCAGTGGAAGGCATACGAAACATTTAATGAACACGGGTTTACACACAAAACACTAAATCATAGTCTAAATTTTATTGATCCAAGTACATGAGCACACTCAGTCAATCGAGGATCTTTGGCGTATTGTGAAGAAAATATACGGTATAAAAGTAAACAGAGCTTCACATTTACTCGAAAGGCAGTTGAAAGAAGAGTAGTGGCGATCATTTTATTCATCTATAGATACAATATTTGACGATTTTCTTTCACACATGAAAACAACATTTTTAGTATAAGGTGTTTTATAAAAATAATACTTTGTAAATATTTTTGGTAGATTTGGGTAGATCGCGTACGACATCACTACTGATGATGAATTATGATTTAATTTAAAAAATGGAATGTTTCAAATTCCTATGATTTATAGTTTTTAAATAAAAAAAATAACATAAATTGTTATTATCTATAATATTGTTTGAATATTCAATGACTTCAATGTTATCAAAATTTAAACTTAAATCATTCATAAACATTTTTTTTTATTTTAAAATAAACGTTTTCTTATTTATACTCAGTATTATAAGCTTATAAGAAATCTTGTATTATACTTTAAGTCTTAGGTATAAATTTTAAAAATCTTACAAATTTAAAACTACAAAGTAATTTGCAAATTTTTGTGATTTTTATAAATCTTGTTAAAACTTGAGTTTTTAATGCTTATAAAGAAAATATATTACCGTAATTTACAATGTAATAACTTACGAGAATACTAGGGCCTTTTGTATTAAATTTTCGGAACCAATTCACAATTTGCAAATTTCTTTAAGAAAAGTGACATGAACATAGGCGGACTTTTGATGGTATTTTTAGGGGGGCTATAATAATCCAATGTAAAGTGACCCCGCACTCCTTTTTATATTACCTTTGATTTTCGGTGGTCTATGAAATACTTTGGGGGGGGGGGGGATAATATAAGTTAAGCTTCGTTGATTTAAAAATAAGAGTGATTTGACGTATAATGAAACTTAATTGTAAAAACATAACTGTTATACAAGTATTTTTAAATTGTACTATTTTACATACACAAAACTCGATAAAAAGTTTAATTATCGTAACAGTCTTATATATGAACACAGATAAAGTTTTTATCATTAAGTTTCATAATTGGTAGATTCATTTTAATATTAACACTAACAAAGCTAAACATGAATCGCTGAGCAAAGATTTGCTATATTATGAAATTGTTTGATGAAGACAATAAAAAATGCGAATATACTGCAGTGTATTAGTGTGCATTATAAAACTATTGAACTCCAATTTCTTTATTTAAGTATTTTTAGACGAAAGGCTGGAAGAATATTACCTATCTAAAATGTATTGTATATATTATTGTGCTTTGTGTCTATATTTCTATAATGCCCTGTATGCAAGAGTGTAATATGTAACTTCTTCCATTAAGTATATTATAGATACTATTGGTTTTGATTGTAATGTCGCAAAATTATTTCGTATTTTACCGTTTATTAAAAATTATTATTGTTTTACTCGTCGTGCGTATACTAGGGCTGCCATTTATTTGAGATTAAAAATCGGGACATTTAATTTTGGGAACCCTCCAAACATTTGAGCTTTGTTACCTGTTAGTTATTTTTATATTCATTATTATTTGTGTACAGTACCTTTACTTGAGAAGAATAAACCTCCCCAGCTCTCTGTAAACAGGAAATTTCATAAAACCGGTATTATTTTTTGTCCCGGCCGGGACTTATGAATTACGAGACAGCGTGCTTGAAACCGGTAGTGTCCCGGCTAAATCGAGACGAATGGTAGCCCTAGCGTATACATACTTCACACTTTTGCAGCGCACATAATATAATATATTATATTTTATAAATCACTACCGTAAACGACGAAAAAAAAATTGGTTGTTGATATGTTCTCGTAAGTCGTAATATAATATACATTAATATTGTTATGGTATGACAGCGTGGATGGGGGGGGGGCGATATCGCAATGGAAAAGTAACGCTGTTGTGGCGGTGGCGTGCGGGCGTCTGCAAGTCCCCTGCAGTAGACCGTATTTGTATATATATATATATATGGGACGATCGTGCGGCGAAGTCCTTGGAACGTCAGTGGCGGCGGCAGCGGTGTTGTATGATAAAAGAGCCGGGCGGGCGGCATGCGTACAAGCGGCGATGGCGGCGACTATCGTCTTGTATGTATATAGTATATATAATATAGCGGCGTCGTGGTCTGAGTGTGCTGGCGGCGGCTAGCTGCGGCGTCAGATATTGTATGGCGTCGTCGTCGGACTTCGGATGAGATATGCGGAAAGAAGCTTTCGTCGCGACTTCCAAGGGGGCACCCACCATTCCGTCTCGTCAAGTCACCCCTTCATCTTTCCACCAAACCAATGCGACGACCGGCCGCAGGCGTCAACCGTCTGCAGCGTTTAAATACTGTGTGTACGCGCCGTGCGTGCCTGCAGCGTATACACGTGTGCGTGCGTGTGTTTCGGCGGCGAGTGGGGTCGCAAAGGAGGAAATTGATTGTTCGATGGCAACCTAACGGGCAAAAACGTATATATACATATATTTAATATATATATTCGGGGGAGGGGGAATAAGAAAAAAATAATATAAGAGAGAAGAAAAAATAACGCGTGCGTACGATTATATTATACTATATATATATACGTGAAAGAGGGTGGTGGTGAAATGAGATGTATATAATACATATTATATACATATACGTACAATATAAGGGACAAGGGAGGTAAATCGTTTATTATATATTTGTATACATATTTAGTATAGGTCGTACATTTATAGTGCGTTAACGTAGAATTCGTAAATTTGTATTTTGTACATTGTACATACGGTTTTAGGAAGCGGAAGTGCAGGGATTGCTACAACCAGTTATCACAATAAGGACTAAAGTACTAGGTCGGCCCCGCAACGTGGTAGTGAAATAGTCAGTTTCCTAGAGCGGTAGTTTCTTTCAGGGTGTAGTAAAATTTAGATGCGATGCGTTATACGTAAATTGTTTACGGTAAACATTCACGCAAATGTAATCTGAGTGGTTTCTTAAAATTTCTTTAAAATAATAATGTTAATAAAAATATAAGCATTAGTTAGTTTAACTTTATAAAGGGGCAGCTAAATATTTATTGGGCATGGAAAACCAAAAAATTTGGGACTGTTTAAATCGTGTTATTACTTATTATTATAATAAGTACCTATTAAATGTTTCAAAAATTTAGTTTTTTTCAACTATGCTGGATTGTATAAAACCATAAAATTTTATTTTAATAAATAGATATTTTCAAATACATTATTAATGATACAATATTTTAGTAAATTAGTAAATTACTGTTAAAGTTAGTGTCTACGCCAATGCTGTACAGCAGTGGTTTCTACACTTAGTTCCATCACAGAGCTGTTGGTTGATGTTCAGTAATTCTTTTCCAAGGGCTTTTTTGTTTGACTATTAAAATTTAATAATTTAATAATTAATCGTTATTTAAAACAAATATATATATTTTAACAAGACTCTGACCGTCTATCGATTCAAATGTGATAATTCGCCGATACGTAACAAACAACATTAAAATCTTGATGAGAAAATATAACGTAATTATCGAATGTTTAGGATCTAAAAATAAACCCATTTCTGAATTTTGGACTTAATTAGGAAAAAGATCTTTCAATATTAAGATCAAATGCTAAATTATTTTTACTGCTTTTTAGTTATACGTATCTTTGTGAAACGACTTTTTGAAAATACACATTTATAAAAACCAAATATTTAGCATGACGTTTAAACGCAAAAGACTAAATGCGTCTTCAATTGATTTCTGTTTCACTGGACATTGACAAACGTTGTCATAAAAAGCAAGCACATTGCTCACATTTTAGACATGTACATGCAACGTTGTATACTTGTATTGTAATAATAATAATTATAAATAATAAATACATTTTTCTCCAGTTTATTATTTTATTAATGCTATTGTTTCCTTTATTAATAAATATTTTATTTTTCTTATTCAAGTACACATTTTGTACATAAGTAAATAAAACTTAACATTAAATATTTCTTGGAGTTCCACGAGAAACTACTGCTTAAAAAAAGACTCCGTGATTGAAAAAGTTTGGGAATCGCTGTTGTACAGTTCGACGAAATATATAGATACTTTCTGTGATCTGCAATTATAAACTAAAAAGGGCCATACTGTCCATATTTATCAGATTAAAATACGTTATAATAGCTATATTATAGTAAAATTAATGATTATAAAATCCTAAATTCCAATACAATAAGTTTATAAATTTAATTATAACCATAATCATAATAATGTTATAATTTATTATGCATACTGTTGTATTTGCTAAAGTTAAAATTAAATTGTAATGTATTTATACACTTTCTGTACATTTTAATTTTTAATAAGATTAATATCATTATCAAAGTAATTACAAATTCAAATATATTTTAAAAACCATAATGCATTAAATTTGTTTGAATTTGTAAATTGCAAGGAGTTTGTATTATTTCGTACCTTTTAATTTTTTGTGTCGAGTAAATTTAATAGTAATATAATTATTGGTAAATAATTTTAATAAATATTTCAAAGAAAATATTATAATCGTTCAATAAAATAAAAATTCACTTTGTAAATATCGCATAAATAATAAATATATAATATATTGTATTTTTTACTGGTGCACATGTCATCTTTTTACATCATTATTTAAAAAATATATAAAAGTTAGAGGAAGGAAATCATTTTTGTCCGCAAATTGCAATATTCAATATTCCTTTCTACAAGTTACAACAGAGACTAGTACATTTTATTTTTTGTCACCCGAGGTCAGTGGCTTTTCCATTCAACTCTGCTAAACTAAACTTTTATACTTTACACGTGTAAGTGTGTAACTATCTAAGTATAAAACTAAAAACTGTAAATTGTACAAACTTAAATTTAACAATTGAACAACATAGTAACACAATTACGTTTTAATCGTAAGTAAATAAATAACGTACATTTTAATACTTTTAAAAATATATCATCACATTGGTAAATATGTTATAAATTAGTAGTTTTTATTTGTCTCATCAAGCATATAAATTATATGAGTATACTTAAATACTTAATAATAAATGAATAATTTTTACTTAATTTAGAGGTATAATATCTTTATATTATATTTTTTTCCAATATTTTGAGCACTAGATTGGCTTTATATTTACTGAATGTTTTAAAGAAACAAGATTTATGAAAATAGAAAAAAAATATTTAATGAGATAACATTATCTGGTTATCATTACAAAAACATAAAATATAATAAATAATATATTTCATAGAACTATTATTTGTGATCATTTTAAAATTATGAAATAACTATATGAGATTATTAATAAAAATCACTTTTATTATTTTGACATTTTGTAATACTATATTAACATATTAAATGATAAATAAATATAAAGGAAAAAATCAACACCTATATAATAGGTATATAATGATTATTGGTTTAGCTAGAGTATTAAATAATAATATGTTAAAAATACAATTTTCACTAAATTTGACAATAATAGTTGTACTAGTTGTAGTAGTTATAGTCGTAGATACTCAACGATAATTTTGTCGATACAATAATTCAAACAATTGTCAAACTATATGTGTTGAAATTTAAAAAAAGTGTCACTAATGTTAAAAATAAAATAACAATATAAATAGAAAACCGAAAAATGTACTTAAAATTCATTATTGGCTATTACATTTATAACAGTCTCCAGTCGGACTTGCCTGCAAATATTGTAAACTATAGTTAAATATTATAATTATTATTTATTTCTAATTAGTACAACACTAGCTATAAATTATTATATATGTCGTATACGTCATGCAAAGGCATTTGTTGATCCCTGCTCCGTATATAAAGTAATATTTCGTTTTTAATCATTCATATATACAATACATCCAACATATGTATATAGTATATACTTACCAGATGATTGTTGGTAGTTAGTTTTTGAGTAACATTAAAGTGTACTACAACAAATAGATTTTGTTAATTTATTTTTGCATAATATTACAATTTAAATTTCAAAATAAAAATTAAAAATTCATAACATTATATCTCATACTACAGTTCTATATTATTTTTTAGTTCTATCGTCTGAATGTATAAATAACTCTTTAAGAGGATTTCTTACCAAATACATAATTATAAGATCATTGAAAATTTATAACGATTAACGTCCCAAATAAAATAACATACTGGAATATCAGTTTCTGAAGTGTACCTATAGTAAAATACCGATTATTTTTTTCATGATCTTTAGTTTTATTTTATTATACTAATAACTTTTGCTGTTTTATGTAGAAATGTAGTATGTTATGATTAACTTGATTTCCAAACCACAAAACTGTAAATAATTGACGCAGAAATGAATAGAGTGAGTAAGTGACGTAAGTTATACAGGATAATTTATTTAACGTTCATTATTCGAAAAATTTATCGTTTTTAAAAATATTTTTATTTAAAAATAAATTAAATAAAATAAATTTTTAATTATTATCATGATATTTTTTACTTTTAGGAATGATACTTTATATTTTTAAATTTTTAAATTATCTGTTTAAAAATGTACAGTAAAAAAAAATACGAATTCCTAGTTGAAAATATTTTATATTGCTACATGCCATTGTTTAAATAGTATAATAATTCACAAGTATCTGGAAATTTAATTTCTTAAAACTTATAAAAAACAATCAGAAATTCAATAACTATATTATTAATGGATTTAAAGACTAAATATTATAAAATGTATTCGGTATACTATTCTGGTTTAGGTACCGCTGGAAAAACTTTTTTATGTGAAGTTTTACTAACTTAATCGTATATGTATGTAAATAATGTGAAATAATGTATAAAAAATATATATGTATTAACCTTCTTAAATTTTTAATCGATTTGTCATTTTGTCTTAAGTTGAAAAATATTTCAATCAATTCACTGATCGGTGGTGGTGATTTGTTTTGTCTGCAATAGTGATAATTTGCCAACAATAATTGTTCTGAACTGTGTATATGGGTAATTATTGCCCATTTACACGGTATTATAAGTGATATGGCCCAACATATTAAGTGCACTAGACAATCACCGTCTTCCCGCACATGGCTACATACACACCTTGCATGTTACCACTTACTTCTCTAGTTTCATACATTATTGTGAACATTGCTGTGCAGGTGTTAGTATTTACCGAAATACAGCCGACCGTCGAGCGGATTTTTCATATTCTCGTCGTCGCCGAGTTATTTGCTTTGCTGACTGGACGTTTTGACGCCGCCGCCGCCGTCAACTCGTGTAAACAACATCGGACTAACGCGAGGGTCGTATTGCATCCTTACACGGAAACAAACCGCTGGTGGGACGAGATGGTATACATCAACTGTAAACAGACAACGCGCCGATAGTCATATAAATATATGTAAATATGCAATAATGCAGTACAAATATTATGTATTAAGCAAAAAAACGCGATATGTGTACATAGAAAAAACCAAAACATCGACGCTTCTGTACATTCGATATAATAATAGCAATAATAACAATAATAGTAATAATTTACTGTATATACTTTTGCCGCTGTGGCGCCCCCGAGCCAACCGAACCGTTAACTATTTTTAATATCACCCACCCCACACACGACACCACTCACACACAAGACACAACATAATACCTCGAGGGGACTGCGACTGCCCCTCGTCGTTTCCGCACATACACGCGTCGTATCACTTGTCTATTTAGTGTGTCGTATATGTGTGTATACATACACACAATAATATGAACCCACACACAAACATAATGGAAATATTGGCGACAGAATGATGTTGGCGTCGCCCGACGGTTGCCGCCGGTGCGGCTAGTCTGGACGTCTTCGTGGCGGACGGCGGCACGACTGGCGCGCGCGGGCTCCGGCCGGCTGGGCGCGCGCGCGCTTGTGTGTGAGCGTGTATACTCAGTGTTTACGCGTGTGCTAGCACGCTCGTGTGTGGGTGTGGAGCCTTTCGCCTTGGCGTCCGACATCTTTTAAGTCTGCCGCACATGGCAGCAGCAGCAACAACAACAACGCCACAGCCACCGCCGCCACATCCCCCTGTAGTATATATACATAATATACGTGTGTATAGTGCAGTGGTAGTGGCGGTGGTGTATTAATATATATTATATATACACTGCACGACGACGTGTCTGTGTGTGTTTATTAATACGCGAGGGCAAACCACTCCATCGAGTTGGTGTGTTGGGGGAGGGAGGAGAAGCAACGGCCGCAGCAGACTACTATTGCTACTGCCACTACGACAAGTCACGTGATGTCGGACGAGGGAGGAAAAAATGGATTGAAAGATTAGTGGGTATACCGTGGGATGGCAACGACTACCACGATGACAGCACGCAAGAGGATTCTATTGCAGGAAACCGTTGACGCTACTTCGATTAGATTATTCTGGCGCAGCAATATTGTATATAGTGTTAGGATGTTTATAATTTTGCATGTTTTTTTAGGTTGTCTAATAGCTTCCATTCTTGTATTAGAAATGTGTTTCAGGATATCTATATTCAAAATATAAAAATTTTATTTCACATATATTTGCATATTTTACCATTTTTTATTTATAAGTGCATATTTTGTGTTTTTTCTGTTTTAAACGCATAATTAATGGTTTTCGATGCAAATTACTGAAAACACTGTATTTTTATATTTTATTAGCTGAATGTATTCTAAATTTGATTATTTGTATTTTATATTGATTGTATATAAACAAATTATCATATAATTATTGTTGAGAATTTAATACGGTTATACAGAGTAAGGTACTTACTTAAATAAAATTTTCGATAAACATCGTCGATTGTGACAATCATATAATATGATGAAATTTTATAATATAAAATGCATTTGTTAACATTTGTAATTTAATTGTTTATAATAAATTAGAAAATTAGTCTATATTTATTGCATTTTTTTGTCCACATTTCTTTATTTTTAAATGCATATTTGACTGTTTTTAAGTGCATAAATGCATACATATTTATACATTTTTTAGCACGTACCTAAACATACCAACTTTATAGTTATATATATATATAAACGGTATATAGATAGTCATCTTTATATTTTATAATGACTGCTTAATTATAAATTATGAACATCACGGGAGATTATGATTTTCACCTCAAAGTTCCATAGTATACATCATACGTTGTGCATATTATACGCACTGGTGCGACTGCACGATAATTCAGTAGTATGCCAGTACCTACAGGTAAACATTAAACAGTTGCGTCCTTGGCAGGAATATCATCCGGTACACCGATTGGGGTGTATAACTGCACCTCGTGTAGTTGTGTATTAGCGGTGAGCGGTGCAAGTTATACATACATACATACATATATACATACATACATACATACATACATACATACATACATACATACATACATACATACATACATACATACATACATACATACATACATACATACATACATACATACATACATACATACATACATACATACATATATATATATATATATAAGATTATAAGAGTGTGTGACGTTTGTTTATTATTTTTAACTACAACTAATAATATTTTTGAACTCGCAACCTCGTACCACTTGTACCTTCTGTTGAGGGTTGATTTATAGCAGACATCCATCTCATCCTTGTATGCGCATTTACAGTATTCACTTCATGTATCGTTAAAATCATTTCTTATTCATAAATTATTGTAATTTATAGGAAAAAATAATAATTTTAATGGCAAAATACGAGGTGAAGACATTTAATTATGTTTGAAAAAACGCTATTTATGCGCTGCATGCAGGATGAGTTTCACATATAAACAAGTACAATCTACTGATATCAAACGTATATTTTTATGGTTTTATTTAAAAAAAAATATATTATTTAAATTAAGTTAGATAATATAGTATTTAAATTTCCTATAAATGTGTTACACCTAAATTTACTTATGTTGTAGTTTGACTGTTTGACATAGTAGCCGATAATTAAATATAAGTGTTTTGTTGTGCTAGTGTCCTGGTGACACGTGGAACACAAACTTTACTATAATTATATTAATTAAATTAATAGGATTATGTATTTGTATTATTGTTGTTAGAGAATCCAATTATATTTTAACGACAGTAATAATTCCACCAATGGTATGAAATAAGAATAAGTACATTTTTATGTAATAATCATAGTTACTATCGAATTATCGTAAGATATTTACCCTGATGGCTGACCTAATTATATCCTAATATAATTTATATTAGTCAATCGCGTAGAATACATATTATATAATATATATATCTTAAATAATATAAACAAACATTATTCAAATAATTTAATCATTTGTTGTGTTGATTTTAGGGTTTTACTAAAAATTGTTACCACTTAAGGACTATAACTACGACTATATCTATTATGTTATACTCGTATGTATGACAGTAATCAAATGTTACTTTGTAGTTACTGTTAGGAACCTCTACACATTAAGAAGTGTTCGTGAGTAGAACCACTTTGATAGAGCGTTATTTAAGACTTAATGAATTTTACTTCTATTAAATTATTAGATATTTATTATTTCGCATCCGTACCATTATTTTGTTATATTTAAATATAATTAAGTTGTGCAGTATTCCAAGAGCACGCGCAACATTACCATAGGATAGTAGTAGTAATTTACCGCAAGTTTCATTTTCAATTAGTTCAGCCACGTTGGCACAAAAGTAATCTATGTGACTTATAGGGCGGAACGCCTGGAAAACTGTTGATTGGGTTGAAAATAGTTGTAAATTGGATGGTGCAACGGTTGTGGATAAAATGGCAGTAACAACCGTTTTCCGATTGATGAAAAATATTGTGGTTACTCGTTCGCGAATGACATGATATAGAATTATTACAAATGATCTGGTTGTTTAGTGTGATCGTTTCAGTTAGGCGATATACCGTAGATGAGCTCACAGCAGCTTTCCATATAATCTGGGTAAAATACCCGATACTGTACTTTGATAATTAGAATAATCAGCCAGTTAATTATCATAATCATCCTATCTTTCTCCAATGTCCCAGTCGTCCGACAATATTTCGTGTTATCAGCGAACAAGTTATATAATTTCAACGTTAATTCTGTTTCTATACACGGCCCTATCATTATGAGAGAGTAAACAACAGAACATATCGCTGTACCATCGCAAAATAAATATTCATATGTAAACAAAAATAATAAATCTATAAAATTGTTTAATCATAAAAAAATAAAAATGAAAGTAATATTATAGTAATATACCCATCTAAAAATAGGGTGAAAATTCGCTGTTTGTTGAATGAAATTGACTATTGATTTTTTACTTGGGAATAACTCAAGACGTTATTCTGATTGTTTAAATGTTAGTTATAGATCAACAATGACTAAAAATGAACCATTATTTCCATTTCCTTTTCATACGTGTTGACTAATTTCGTTTTCCTCTCTTCCGCAACATCGATCGTCTCGCGACGGGTATGGTAGCTTAGTATGCGAACTTGTTCACTCACGAACTTACATTTCCGAATAAGCGATACACGGAAAAAACCAAAAGTCAAACCGTATTAGCGTCTATTTCCGCGTTCGTTTTGTTGTTGGTCCGAATACCTTACATTGTATTATTTCCTCATTATTCATTTTGCCTATGTAATTTTGTCTATAAAAAATTATTTATTTTTATTTAACGCTATTCGAATTAAACGTTATTGCGTTTTTCTGGAAGAGCGTTTTGTTTTGAAAAAAAGTACACTTAGATCAAGCATGGGGCAAAATTCAACATTGATTAATTAGCACGTGTAACTTAAAAAAAACCGAAGAAGCAATAAAGACCTCAAACAGAGCACAAGGTTAAGCTAGGTTATGAGATGCATAATATGCAAGTGGAATATAAGAGCTGCTTAAAGCTGAATATCACCGGAAAACAAAAACAAAACCCAGATGAAATTTCGGAAACGTAACTCAAAGGCATATGCGGTGGTCTTTGAAACATCAATCATAACGAACCAGGGTAATTGGGGAACCTGAGCAATAAACTTATTATGGACTCTTCTCTAATAGCCAAAAGGGAACAATCTAAAACGTCTGTAAAATTTATGAAGGCAAAAAAAACAATGAAATCCGAAAGGTCACCTAGAAATAAAGAAGGCAACTATAATATCAAAGAAATAAATGAAAGCAATGATCATAGGTGCACCTGAAGAAGGAACATTCTATGCTGATCAATAATAATGCAAAAGAAGCCGGTATCAAACCTGATAGAAACTAGAAATTAACGTATTCAAAGCAAGAAGAACATTAGCAGACAACATTCTTCTAGAAGTTGCAAATAAGGATCAGTAAACTTGCTTGCTCAATAATTAAGAGAGAAGGTTAGCAATAGGGCACGAGTGAGGCGCTTTAACATTACTACTCCTATTTTGATCACGGGTATAAAAGGAATAATCACTGCTGAGAAGTTGAGAGTCAAGCTAGAGAAGCGTGATGCAAAGTTGGTGTTTGCCATACATTCTCCATCTATCATGGCTACAATGGCTAGCGTACGGCCAGGGTAAATGTATCAGTTGCAGTAGTTTTAATGTTCGTTAAAGATCCAATGTAACGATTAGTAGTAGCAGTTGCAGAATTATACTCCTTGGCGATAAGGTTAGATTAAGTTAATGTGTTATATATGCCTTGAGAGCAGACATATAAGTAGAAGCGGAACGGGACAATTGGACGCTACCAAATGGGCACGGCTAACTCGGCGTGGCTATCTGGGCGCGGGATCAAATGAGCACGAGTGAAGTGGACGCTAAATACTCAATACTCTATAATAATATTATTATTATTATTATTGTTATTATTATTATTGTTATTTTTGGCATACCTATAAGGTTTCTTTTTTTTTTTTCATTATTATTTATTACAAAAATTTAATTTCTCTGTATTTATAAATTCATTAGGTAATTATGCGCTATCCCTCTTAAATATGTTATAATAGTCCCGAACAATCGTTAAAATATGTTAATCAACATCCACGTATTTAGTGTACTTCTTTAATTCCATTAGTGAATTGTGTCCAGTAACAAGGGTGTTCATAGTAGAAATCATGATAGGCTTGCACTTTTCATAAGCCGTTTATAAGCTTCCAGATTGTAGGATGATCCATACCCAATTCCGTTTAAAATTGGTAATGAGCTGCTTCAACATGATTATAAGTTCTGACCTGTTGGTTTTGTTTTAGACAATCCACATTTCGTGAAGAAACAAACGCTGTCTTCGTCCATTACCTCTTCTATTCATTTTTCCGATGCAGTTGTCTTCAAATCAGTCTAAAATTGTTTGCGCATCATTTGGTAAGTTTTTAGATAATGATAACAAAGCATTATCTTTGTCTTCAATTAGAACTAACACCAAAGCCATAACTATTTTTGCGTATAACAAAAGATTTGGTTCATTGTTATAGCGATTTGTTAGGCTTAATTCACATAATTCTTTTATCATATTTTTCACCAAATGAAAAAACAACCTCAAATTTCTGCAGTAGAAAATAATTTTGAAACACTTTTAGTAACCATTTCATAGTCACAACTTATAGACTTTGGATCGAGGTTTGACAGTAACACTTTAATCATACTAAACAATTTATCGTATGTTTCTCTGCATTTATTAAGCAAAAGTATATAGAAGAGAGGTGAACACCTCCAAGTTTTTTTGTTAGAACAATATAAATTTGTTTGAATAAATTTGACGCAATTTTAAATATCTAGATGGCTTGTAGACTGTGATTATGCATATTAATAGTTTTTACAACTTCACAATTGACTATATGCACGCGTGCTTTACAATGTTATTTTTGTTTACATCGCCAAAACTCAGTTTTTTCGTTTGCAGTTAGTTTATCAAATATGTACCAAAATCCGTTTTCATAAATTTTTTCACGATTTCGCTGTGACAAGATGTTTTCCATGTTGAATGATATTTGAACTGAATACGACTACTTCATAGACTAAATTTGGTGTATGTCTATAGACACAATCATTATCCACCTATTATTATTATTTATTGTCTTGTTATCGTATTTGTTTTTATTTTATCTTATTGCCCCTACATTACACCTCGCGGCCTACATAGCATAAAAAACCAACTTATAAATTATTTTTGATTTTATATAATTGATATTTTCATAATTATTTTAGTCTTAATTATACTCTAGATAGTTAATGTAGTAAATTTTCATTTAATTTTTGCGCTCACTTATCTTGCGTCTACTTCACATGCACCTATTTGTTCCTACGCCTTGTTAGTTGCACCAATTTAATTGTGCCCATTTGGCGGCGCTCACTTGTACTAGACTGAAGTAGAAGATAGGACTGGGTATTGTTTTAAGTACCGCAAACAGGTCACTTAGCTAGAAATTGTGAGGAAAGGATTGTGTTAACGAATCCTAACTTTCAATTATATGTTTTTTGAAGTCTAATCTCAACTACTGTCGCAGTGCCCACAACTTACTGAGCCAAATGGTTGTTACTATTATTATTACCAACAACAAGATAATAGAAGGGTTCTCAACTTGGACTTTTAATTAGACTAGAAAAGTGGCGATAGGCGTATTTAATTATTATATGACACTTTCTGATATCAAGCAGGGAGACAGTTTCGTTGCTGCTAAAGTAGACGGACTGACCATATGCAGCTGTTACACTTCAACAAAAACGCCGATCTCAAGCTTCTGTGCTTTCTTCAACACTGTATTAGAGTCTACAAAATAGAGTACAGTGCACAGCCAAAACTTGGTGACATAATAATAGTGAGTGACTTTAATGCTAGGTTTTCTGCACGATTCGACACAATAATGAATATCATAGGTGAGGAAATTTCCGAAATGGCAGATTACATTACAGCTGAAAGTGGCAAATACAGACACAAACCAACGTTCATTAATATATGTGCAGAGTCAATAGTAGATATAACTCAGGTATCTGAATCCATTATAGCACAAATAAGCCAATGAAAAGTACTCTAAGAAGAAAACTTGAGCGATCATCAGCGTATAAAATAACAGTGCATTAGTAATAGAGGGCAAATAGCCTTCGACCACTTAACCGCAGAGACTGGATTACTGAAAATATCGAATAACAGCTATGACAGTGGAATTACGTTCTAGGGCTGTGTAGCAGTAACTGAACTTGCAAGGGTAGTTAAGCTAACGTGTAACTTTTCTTTTAAAACAAAACAATCAGTGAACCAAGGATAGAGAACTCTTGTACCCTCGTGGAGCATGGAGATAGCCTAACCTAGGAAACAGTGTATCTACCAAAGCATAATGTACTACACGAAGCACGCAAGCAGTTGGATCTAATAATAAAAAGAGTAAAGAGAGGTGTTTGTTGGGATTAATATGAACTATGGATAATGACCTTTGGAGCAAGCTCTACAAAATTGTAATGAGAAAGCTTAAGGCACAAACTTTTTCCTCAGCACCTTTTACTTGTGAATATCATACCAGATGATATACCAGAAGTGGTGTGCTTCAGCCAAGAGTAGATTGATACAATTGTAAGCCGATTCAAGTCCAGGAACAAAGCACTAGGGTCTTACTTCATTCCAAACAAGATATGGGATGTAGTCATGTAGTGCATAATATCTGTCTCTTTTTCCTGACTGGAATCTTAATTTCTGTCTTAGATCAGTCCAGTTTCTATAACGTCGGAAGCGTTCCTCGCTTGTACTCCTTCGAAAAGATCAGAAGCTCGAAGGGATATCCTCGTCACACAGAACACTGGGTCTGTTAAATGATGTAGGCAAAATCCCGAAAATGTTGGAGAAACATCTAAACACTTTCGGAGGATTATCGAATATACAATTTGGTTTCCGGGCGCTTCAATTAAAATAGAGAATATAATCTTACTAGTCTGTAATGGCGGATGCTTAAGTGTAGCCATTATTTTAGATATTAAAAAAGCCTTTAACAGTGCTATGTGGGAGAATTTCCTAGTGACATTGAATAACCTTTACGTTGAATCGTACCTCGTGTGCATGATACGCGATTATATTTTGCTTGATATCATCGAGTGTGTCACAACATTAGCATAAATCATTAGATCATCAGAAAATAATTGGTAATCATAAAATTTAAGATAATCACCAGAAGAGACAAAACAAATATCTGACAAATAGCCATTGATTTTTATTTATTGATATCTATCGTCTAAATAAAAGGTAAACCAGTATAGCAACAGACTATTTATAACAAATAAATGAAATTTTGCAATAAGGACAGAGTGGTTTGCAGTTTTAAATGCTTTGCTAAAATCTATGTAAATAACATCTGCTTATCTACTGGATTTCATAGGAAATCAAAAGGAATTATACTGCACAATATGACAAACCATTGGCGTTTAGATTACTTTTTAAAGAACCGAAATCATCGACGTGAAAAATGGAATATAGCGGTTGATATGTTTCATTATCGGCGTGTGACTAACAGTGCCGCAGAGAAGATACTGTCGCTAATATGAAGCATAACCTATTCCTCAACGATCAATTTAGTATCGTTAAAAGTGATTTTACGTCGATGGCTTATCATATTTTTCGCGTAATAGGACAAAACAAAATGATAATCGAGCAGAAAAAAAAACAACAAAAAAATGTATTATTCAATAAGTATATATGTAACCGGAAATGTTCACATTTAGGAAATTATAATAGTTCCTAGGAAATAATGATAACTCTTAGAAAATTATGACTATTCTTAATAGCGGAAGAAAATTATATCATTGCCTAGTATATGTTATCATTTTCTAACGATACCAGGCAAAGATGCTATATATATTTTTTAAATATTTTAATTTAATCTATCTAATTTAAATATTACTTTTATCAAACATAATTATTAATGAACTACCCTGCTGTTAAATAATAAACAAACAATCAATTTTTTTTTATTATTACTTTGATTTGTGTAATTTAAGTGTTTTTACATTTTCAAAATAGTTACTCATTTTTGTTTTCACATGATAAATGGCAAACTTCCGTGGCGTTTAGAATTGCAAATTCTAGATTCTGTTCTACAAGTATACCTGATCATCTTGCAGTTTGTCTAACATTGACATCGGTTATATTTGTGCCCCTGAAGGATGAAATACTATTTAGAGTAGCTTCCTCTCGAAGTGGTATTGGTTTTTCTGCGTGATCTGCCTATTCTGATACAGTAGTTAGGTCCAATTAATTTACTTTGCAAGGATTTACTTCCGATCTTGAGTACATATGTGTTAAAAATCCACTTTCAGTGCCTATAGTTAAAAAAAAAAAAAATTCTTTTATTACCTATGCGTTTGAATACAAAGATGTTACAATTTTAGTGTAATTTTTACATAGCTTATATATATCTTCTTTAACTTCTATTATAACACCACTAATACATTTTTTGGTGACCCATGAGCGCAATCTATACCACGAATGTTCAAACGTACTGTAGTTCCAACGCTTAGTTTATCATATTATCTATTTGAAGTTTTGTTCAATGTACCTACAGGTTTGAAACACTTTTAATAAAACACATAAATATTGCGATAAACATAATATGCGATATGTGATAGCCGTAACATTTTCCAATCAACCATTTTATCGATATCAGTCATTTACCCACCTGATATTTTTAGAACATAGACAATATTGACAGTTGACACCAAACTTGGCGGGTGACGGTTTTTAGCATGTCACCGTTACGAGCTAATTATCGTGCTAAGTGACATTGTAAAGCCAGTTCTACATGACATACAACATCATAATTTCATAATCGCTAATATTTTCGTGTAAGATAGCTATGTGTGATAACATTGCCTAATAAAATACGGAAATTATGACAATTCCTAGGCAATGATATCATTTTCTTCCGCTATTAGGAATTGTCATCATTCTTAAATTATCAAAATTTCCTGTAATACATATACGAAAAACTATATTAATGAAATTATAAATATTATCATAATTATTGTATAGGTAGTAACAAGTATCAGATATTTGTTATCGTTTTATTTATTTGGTTTGACTTATTCTTAGTTTATTAATATAAAATAGGTAAAGGAAATCACAGATAACAAATTTTTTGTAGATAAATTTGTTTCATATATATGTTTCATATTTGTTTCTTGATAAGAAAATTTGAAAAAATTACTAAACAATATAAATTGATTACATGCATTAATTATAAATTCTAATATATAAATAATATAAATTAGAAAATGACCACCTGGTACATAAAGCGTTTCGTAGTCAGAGGCTTATTAATTAAATACGTGAAGAATCGTGTATCATCTGTAAATTTTAATTTATTATTAACATATTTTTCCTTTATACTTACAACTTTATAAGCTTAATATTTACTATACAACTACATAACTAGGTACTTGATTCATATAATATATTTTATCAATTAAACAATTTTTTAGAATTACAATATATAATTATAATTTATACATTATACAATATTATAGCTATTATATAATAGGAGTATCTATATAATTAATTATGATTTCGGTGAAGTGTAAATAATTATAATCTTTGATTTGAATTGGTATCCATATTCCATAATGAATATAGTTATCACAATATCGTTTTCAATTTCATTAAAAGTTAATAATTATTAACGTAGGTTAATATTTAAACTATCCACTTTGATATGTTTTTTTTATTTATAGCCATCCTACATAATATTACGTATAGATGCATAATAATTATAGAAAAATTACTGTAGAATACCAGTTATTATAAATATATTATATTTATTTCTTCATAATGTTTTTATTTAATCTATGTATCTTATTTTTATATTAAATTTTAATTTTAAATTCGCTTTTTATCAAATAAAATAAAACTACAGTCGATTACATTTAACCACACTTTTAAGTCATAACTTCAAACTTTCTATCTACAATCTACATAAAAAAACATTAAAAATAAATCATTGCTATAAGATATATTTGAGCATGTATAATGCAAAAACTTAAGGTTATACTAAATCTTCCTAAACTTGTGTAATTGAAGCTTTAGAATGAATCTCTCTTTGTAATTTGTATGCACATTTCACAACCTCAATAATAAGATAAACATAAACATATTGTCAATTGGTCAATTGTAAAAATAGTTAAGACGATTAGATATAGCCGATTTAATTTTTTTAATTTATGCCGTACAATTTTAGTAGAATTCCTATTTTAAAAGTTTTGTTATTTTAATGTTTTAAATCATTATATATTATATTATTGTGCCAATCATTATCTTAAAATATAGATTTAGGGGCGTCATTTCAGGGTTTTTTTTTAGGTGTGCGAAGTATCAATCAGATCATTTTGAAATTTCATCAGGCCATTTAAAAATAGATATACTAAATATATGTACATTATTCTACTTCAAATTATTTACATTCATCGTGGACCTAATCAATGCATCAACATAAATAGTAAATATCAATTTAAAAACTAAAATACAATAAAAATGTATAACACCATATTTGTTTATAATTAATGTAATTTATAGTGATAAACTAATAAATAATAATCGTGCATTATTTCATCAGAATGCAGGCCAATCGAAACTATTTTAAAAGAAGGGGTGCAACCGCACACCATGATCCTCACATTTAGAGGCCTCTGAATAGATTGTTTTTTATCCTTTTTTAATTTATTTTGAAAAATATTTAGAAAAGCATAACTTTCTGTACAGATCAATATTTTCCAACCTGGGGACGCCATGCATATTGTTAGGGAGGCACAAGGTATCATTACAAAGTAAAATTTGTATTTATTTAATTATATGTGAACTTCAAAATTCCTTGTAAATTTTCGTCATTTCGTCATATTTGAATATTTCGTAAACATTAGAACTTTAAATGCTTGTAAATAAACTTTGTATTAAATTTCAAAAAAATAACTTAGAAAAATCCAAAATTTCATAAATAACTTAAAAAAATTCAAAATATTTTTAGAATGTAATAGTAAATAGGTAACGTTAATATAAACATTTAGTGAAAATTTCAAGTATTTACAATAATTCGTTTTTGAGTTACAGAAAATAAAAAAATCGAATTTGTTGAAAACTGATTATGCGTAAAAATTCTCGTTTTTTCATTACTTTTTTAGGGTTTTCCTGACGCTTTTGAAAAATATTGAAAATTTTTTACTTTTGATCCCCCATAGTACCTAGTACCAATTAGATTAATTTTCCTTTCCAAAGAGGGTCTGAAGTCAAAAATCAAAGCATTATTTCTACTTCAAAACGCGATGACAGACACAAAAATAAAAAAAAAATAAAATAAAAAATACATACATCATTGTAAAATCAATACATTTTTCACTCCGTTCAGAATCTAAAATTGATTTCAAAATAATGAGCATTATTTGTCGCTGAAAGAATCACTCTATATTCGTCATTCCCTGTGTTTAAAATATGATGTAATGTATTAGAGTACTTGAACGCTATGCGATTTAAGAAACCATGTGGTGATAATGTACGGGACCGGTATAGGGCGCCAAACTTTCCACCGTGTTGTCCGCGTGCAGTGGGCGGGACCAACTGGCGTCCGCGCGTTTCGCCGCATTCCAAAAACGGAGAGGATTCACGCGTGGTCTACCGATAGTGTGCTTGATGCTGCCGATCTGTCCACTACGAAGGGGCACCTAAGGAGTATATTATTTCAATATTATAATACATTGGAGCTAACTATAATTTACAATAGTCTTACACCAGCATCGCAATTTTCCGAGATTTCTTACACGTTGTGCGAATGCCGTTTGTCTTCCGTTTCAGGTAATTACATAAAAATATACAAATCTTACATGCTACTTATATATTAAACGATATAATATATATTCTGAAAACAAATGTATTTAATTTTATATTGAGCTCAATTTTATTATTGTTGTTCGCAACCACAAATCGAATATTTGACACTTTGTAGGCTATAGACCTATAGTATAATATAAAATGTATATAAAAGGTATTACATTTCCCTTACATCATCTATTAAAAAAATGGTAGACATTTTATCACCATTTTGACACCATAAACACTTCAAAATGGTGACACGTCTAAATATCTCAAAAATAAAATATTAATCACGCAAAAATATTCCATAAAAAAATATCCCGTGTAAATATTAATTCAAAATTTAATCCTTTTTATAAAAGTTACATAAATACAATACAATTGTTATTAATATTTATAGAATAAAAAAAAAATAATAAAACGATAAATTTTCCGTCAAAAATTATCATACTTATTATAAAACTAAGTTATGTGCTATTATTTTTAAGTATTTATTGTTAATTTGTTTCATTATATCCTCTTACAACAGCATTTAACCGTTTACCAAAATGTTTTTATTTTCGTCTTTTCTTTTATTGATATAAAATGACACACTATACAATTATAAAAATAACGAATAAGTAAGAACACACATTCACTTTAAATAAAGTTCTAATATTACTTCTAATCGCCACTTTTATAATAAAGGTTAAAATTTTAAATTATTATTTACGCGAGATATTTTGGCTTATGAATATTTTTACCGGGATATTATGTCGTAGAACCATCCAAAATGTACCTTATTGTTTTTATTCATGTATATAACAACTATATTTTGGTTATAACTTTATATTATATTCATTCAAATATTACAGTGATAATATTACCGTTTTTAATATCTAATGATATTTTAAGTTTTGTTTTATACTATATAGTAAAAATATTCTATTTTAATTTCCCTACTTTTGAACTCTAAATCTACGAAATGCTATTATTCTGCTGTACCTATTTTATAAATGGTGGGTATTTATTCTTGATATTATATTGTATACTTTTGATCTTAACTTCATATATTTTTGTAAAGAGTATTGTACATAGGTACACTGTTTTATAACAAATATGTTACAAAACATATTAAATGAGTTTTATAAATTTCGAGCAATCAATACAAATTTTTCACTAATATTCGTAAAGTTTAATTTTTGAAAAATTTAGTTTATGTAATAATATTTTAATTTTTTTTTAAATGTGTTCATGTGCAATTTATTTTACACACATTTACCTAACACAATTTTAAAATTTTTCTGCAAATTTTTTAAATTTTTAAAAACAGTTGATGTATAAGTAATTAAATCATTGTTATTTGTTGTTTAATTACTAAGACCACTATGAACAGTAAGCCAGAAATGATTAATACAAAATAATAGCATATAATAAATATAAACATCGAGAAATAATTGTAAAATAAGATAATTTATTTCGAGTAAATAATCAAAAGTGGAGAAAATCTCAAATTATGAGATTCTTATAAAATTCAACGTAGTTTGACGTATACATACAAAAATTGACTAGAGGTAAAATAATAAGATTGATATTATGTCATAATTCATTATGATAAAATGATATACACATTCTTATATTTTTACTGTATTAGGTATATATTTATATGTAGTTATAAATATAATTATACAATTTTCAAAAACATAATTTTTATAGAATCTTAATGTCAATAATTATTAAGTTTATTTCTAACCTATGAAATACGTTTTCTACTTCTACATATCTCATTCATATCAAACGCGAATATTTTTCGTAACACTAATTTCTTTCAATATTATATATAATATTGCAATTAATACATCTTTTAAAATGTAAATAAATAAAAACGAGTTCGACTTTGTAGCTACAGTGTGCAGTTGCATTTTACTATTATTACGGCACGTAGTTGATGTACTATTATACGACTCGTAAGTCGCACGCCACTGTATAAAATATATTACCGCTACCTGTTGGTGCTGTGAACAGGCGTTTTATTTTATTGCCTTGTGATAAACAAAAATGTTAATCGTCCATAAACGCGGCGCCAAAGCGTACAGGCGTGTAATGTATTTTTTTTTATTTTCACGTAGCGTGCACGTATAAAAACAAAGTTCAACGATACGGAAAAATGATAATAACATGTGCGTAAATAGTATGGGTACACTCGTATAAATACGAACCATGGCAAAATATAAATAAATAAATATGCGTATGTCACTCTAAGGTGATGGAAAGAGAGAAAATGACGTTAAACCGTCGTTTATGATATTATATTATTATTGCAAACGTGGGGCTCAGACAGGCCGTGTGTGGAATTAATCCCTAACTTACAATCCACTGTCGCCACTGATGCCGACCAGTGATGGTAATGTCGTTAAAGTATATGCATCACGCGCGTTTCATTATTCAACACTGAAGACGGTTTTGCTCATTTTCCCAGCCACTGCGAGTGGTGCCTAATTCAGAACACGTTTTGCGCGTTTAATTTTAATATACCAACACCCACCTCCTTGTAACGACATAGACCGCCATAGTATCGTATGTATTGCGCATTTGCGCTGATGTACATTGTTTGTCTGTATAATAATATAATGAATAATAATGCTATTATATAAGTGATTATAAATTACCAATATAGTACAGATATAATATAGTAGTATAGTATGTATTTGACGATCATTAATGATGATGATCAGTGGTATCGGGAGACACACACAATTATTTTATTGTACGTAGAAATATAAAATATAGATACGTTTAAAACATGAATGTACAAGTTAAAACAATCAAAAATAAATGTAAATAGCTAACAAATTATATGTATAAATAAACCAAAATGTTTTAATATATTTATTAAAGGATTATCCTTTATCTTGCATTGTGTTTATGGTGTTAAGATATAATAAGATATAATTTCTTGGTTTTGTACTAGTTTATTTAAATTTTTTTCTGAGTTATTTATTTTAAGATTTTTACAGCTTTGATAAAACGACTTAATATATTATAGTTATAAAATATTATTATATACTTAATAGATTTTGATTATTTACCAAAATAGTATAATGTATCAAAATTCTCAGTTATGTTAATGACGATATTTCCATATATATTATATATCCAAATAAATTATTTTTTTTCCAGCCAATTCAATGTTTATAATACGTCATTTTTAAAGGCATCGTAGATATATACCTAGTTAGTAGTTAATATTATCGTTTTATCATAAAAGTTTCTTCATTTAAATAATTAAATATAATATAAAGAAAGTGCTTATTAAAGTCTAGATAGTAGAGAGACCAAGAAAATCTATATAAATATCGCAGATTATAAATAGTTAAAGTACAATAGTAAAAAATTTCTATAAGTACTAAACTGATATTAATTACCTACATGTATAGGTATGAATTATAATTGATTTTACATTAGATCAAAATATGTTCAAAAAAAAAATGGTACCTATTAAGTACCTAAAAAACTACACTTGCTTAAAAATCCAAATGCTACTATAGTAATTTGTTTTTGATATTAATTATAGTTGTATTGTTATATATACACTATAATATATTAGGTACAGTTTCGAAAATGTTTAATCATAAATCTAAAACCATAATTTTCTTTTATAGTATTATGATTATTTAAATTTTGAAAAACTAATTATAAATACTATAATTCACGATATTATAATTTCATGGTAAATCTAGTTCCTAATGTAATAATTTATTATTGCAAATTTACGATTGCTTTTATAAAAAAATACTAATAATAAAATTATGGTGAACGAAGCCAGGGATTTGTTGAACATTCAATTACTGTTTTCATTTCTTATATTATTTAAATAATAAAAACAAAATCATTTATGGTCAACAAAAACCACTACCTATTTATGTGTTTAAATTCATGTTTAGGGAATTTAGGTGACCAATAATGAAAGGTCAGTCATCAGTAAATGGTTTTTAAATCATTAGCAATTTTTTTTTTTCTTATTGAAAGAAAAAAGAGGCTTCAACGTCTGGGGTTATTAGCCATGTATACATTTTACATTGTGTGAGTTACATTAATAATTACATTTAAAAGGTTACAAAAATCTTAAATTATGGATACAGAATACATATTGATTAAAGGTTGTGTACAATGTTAATTTGTGTAAGGAAATTTAAGATTTTTATGGTGTTGTCTTCATGGAGAGCTTCTTCTAAATTGTTGGGTATTGATAAGGTATTTCTGATGTTTTGGAGGTTTGGGCAGTCTAGGATGATGTGTTGAATGGTTAGGTCTTCTTGGCATTGGTTACATATGGGTGATGGATCTTTTCTAATTAAAAAAGAATGGGTCATTAGCAATTATTTTCGTTATTAATTAATCTATCTGTAAGTATCTATTTTTAGGTGTGTCAAACCCGTAATTCAATCATACGTGTTACATAATATTTATTTTACTAAGATAACATACAACTTTATAGTATAATAATATTCTTTAGTAATTTACTGGATGTGTAAATTAATTATTATTATTTACATGAATATTTGTCTTAAATAAAACATAATAAATTGTGTGATTAATTACTTATTAGGATTAGATTAAATTCACTTTTCTAACATATCAATAAATAAATTACCATTTAAATGAGTAGTATATTTTGAAAGTAATTCAGTTAAATAATGATTATTATTATTATTATTATTCATTATTATGAATTAGGATGAGGTATTTAAAAAGAAAATGTACTAGTATACTATACTGTCTATGCCCACATAGTTTGTTAATGTTAATTAGTTTCAATAATAAATATTAATTATCTAAAAAATAGTTTTTTATCATAAGATCAAATTCCAAAAACCTTTATAAACTACAATAAATATAATAGAATATTGATATTGCTATAATTTTGATTATTCATGTTTTGCTATAGTTAGTAACTGTTGAGTATACTCGTACTGCATAATATTATATTGTTATTTTATTAACATTGACATAAATGGACTATTTGGATAATTATATCGTTAAAACAAATGGTAAACCATAAAAAATACAAATTAATGTGACAATAAAGACAATAAAGTTTATTTTACAGACTGCAATGAAAAACAAATATCTCTAAAAATATCGGCATTTAATCCAGTATAACAATAACGTGTCGTATAATCTTAAACCATTACTCGGTACTTGTGTTTTAACATTTTATACGTTGAACGGTTAAACCAATGCCAATATCTTGCATCGAATTTATTTTACATAATATATTCAGTGAACAACATTGCATACAAAAAAGGCGTTCTGATTTTACATTTATTCACATTATAGTAGTACACATATACAGTTTTTTAAACGTCTAACAGCGAGATATGTTATGAAATTTCGAATACTCAGACAATTAAATTATTTAAGTTGTAAAATAATTTTAGTATTTATATAAACTCTTGTTGTGGTTTGTGTTGATCACATTTAACACGTTTGATGATAATTCTTTAGACGCCAGATTAATGTTGTATTTATTTTAAAACATATATTAATACAACAATGAAACTATCCATCTCACAGAAATATCTTAAAACCATTAAAATAACACTTAAATGATTCCTTTAATATCTCCATTCCTAGTGACTCTTTTGTTGACCTCTGCTTCAATGTATTGTATTGCATATTCCTAGAAATTCGATAGATAGATGTAGTAGTGGTGTCATAAAGACATAACATGTAAAAGCATAAATATATTTTTTTTTATGATAGAGTATAAGACCACTTTGCATTTACTTATTATTACCTATATATTATTAGTATTTTCAATTATTTTATAAATACTAGGTGCATTTAAAGCTGTTTTAATTGACATTTTTTCTATTTATGTTGTCGTTGTCAATCAGTTTGATATTTTTAATATTAATTTGTATGCAAGTAGATGGTAGTAAGTAATTTCTCTATTTGGCATGAAATAATGAAATATAAAAATTTAGTTTTGGTTAGATGAGCTATATAAAAACATTCATATTGATAAAAATTTAAATTAAATTATAACCATTTATACACGATTAATAAATTACTTAATCCTTTACTAAGTTTATTAGCCATGATTTTATAAAACGTGAAAATGTGAAATGTATAATACAGTGCCTATAATGAATATTTCATACCTCCAAACATGCAGAAACAAGTTACGTAACCAGAGTTTAATATTAAAAATTACACTTTTTTTTAAATTAACGATTATTAGAAATTATTAATTAATAATTAGTAATCATAATAGGTTTTGTATCGCGAAACAAACAACTAAATAATTATAATATTGATATAAATTATTTTTATAAATACTGAATAAAATATGTATACTGTTATTATAGGCGGTTCGATGCTATAATTTGTTCTTAAACAATAATACATCATACGTTTTCGTTTTTTTATTATTATGAATACTATTATCGAAAAGTTATGTCAGATAATGAGCTATATTTTTTTTTCTGCACGACGACGCAAGTGATGAGATGTTATTTAATACTGTTACCTACAAATTACTTTTCATTAACACAGTAAGTTTATGTACGAAATGTTTATCCTAGGGATCTAGGCTATAGACAATAGGCATACCTGTAAACAGCATTTTAGAAAATAGTATTTTTTTTTTTTTTTTGAGATAGACAAACCCGTTGATTCAGTGGCCATAGGAGAATTCGTATTTTTTGATTTGCCATGTTTATACAATATATACTATTATCCTCGATATTGTTACATAATCTTTTATGTTTTTAGTTATATTGTAAATCATTTTCTCATATTTTTTTCAAAGCACCTAAAAATGGTATCTTTAATATTATATACATACAGCCAGGCTGTTTTGTAGTGAGACGCATTTTGTGCAATGAGAAAAGTAATTGTGTAGTGAACATTGTTACTTTGTTGTATCATGGGCGATATTTATATTCAGTTTAATTCCTTACTAATATCCAAAAGAGTGAGGAAAATATTGTTTATGCAGTCAGTAAAAATCATTAAAAAACCCTGCATGCAGCGGAGGGGTTTGTATTTCAAGAATTACCTTCATAGAATTATGCAACAAATGATTAATAAAATATGCACCGGGATAACGTAATTGTCACGTGATCGAAAAATCTAAAAAGAAAACAACCCATTTTAAGTGATAAAGTCTGTTCGTCCAGCCGATTATTTTTGATCAGCGTTGATGTTACGCGCCGAATTCTCATACCTACACCCGCTAAAGGTCATTGCCTTCGTACGAGTACACCTCTCTCCCGCTCTATACGCCCGAGGACCTCGGTGTCCCCGCCAGGTAGAGGTATATCGCACGTCTCCATTGCTACTACGCACTGTGCGGTCGGGTTTCCTCCTGCTCTGCGTGCGTTTTGTAGGGCAGACGGTGAAATTTCGTGGTCCGCATTTCGTCCCGGTAGTACCGCCGCCCGGCGCCCGTCATCGTCACACATGCACGCGCATACGTCGCCTCGCGCCGGTGTCTCGACGACAAAAATACGATGATGATATTTATAACGATCATCATGATTCATGACCATTATCACTGCTGATGAAATAATACCGCACATACATTTCGTATATTACGTGATTACGCATGCACACACCGTATACATATATATTGTGCGTAAAGACAAAAGGTGCTTCAGGTGATTATGGCGCCACGTGAACAGGTGAAACGGCGTCGATAGCGGAGGTAATTATCCACCAGAGGCGACCCCGTCGTCATAGTCGCAGTGGAAGTCTTCGTAAACAGACGGACGACGATGGCCGTCTACATAAATATACGATATTTACACGCACTACATAGTACATAATATAATTTTATATATTATTATATTTGTGTGTGTGTGTGTGTGTGTGTGTGTGCTCACAGACGGGCGACGGGCAGACGGAAAACCTACAACGCGACGATGCACACCCGCACCATCCGTCCGTACACTCGCCCGTCATCACTCCCGCACACCAGCTGCCTGCCGCCACTTTAAGCGCCGCCGGCACCATTGTTTTCGTCTCAATGCTACATAGTGGCGTCAACCATGACAAAACGGACGCGCGCACACGCACACCACACGCCGTCGCCGCCGTCATCGTCGTTATACATCAATAGCACCCGATTGTCATGAAATGTATTGCTTATTTCCATCATTGCCGCCGTCACGATATCGTCGAGAGGGGCAAAGTTGTTGAGGGACACGTGTCCGAATATAGATTCATTAAATCGTATATAAATACTGGATTTTCTTTTGGTTTTTTAAATATTTATTTTTACCTATAGATAAACAATTTTATGACACCGTTTGCGGTGCCCTTCGGTGAAAACTCGGGTAGATATATTTTTCGTTTTTTGTATGATGTAGGTATTATTATTTATTGTCCTTCGAACGGCGTTAAACCGAACGTTTTCCAAGATAACCAATACCACTATATATCAATATCACAATGGTTATAGCTGCAGATGGACAAATATCGTTTAAGTATATTGATATTTTTCGGTCAATCCGCTTTATTTATAACCGACAATAATAATGATATCTGTGCTCCTAAATGTACATAGCGATGGTGACAATATTAGATATTATGATATGTGAATGTGTATACAATTTTTTTTTATTCATTTTATATTAATATATTATACAATATTTTTACTCGACTTTTCCATGAGTTCGTACCTATGCATTGTACGAATGTAGACTCGACGCCATCAGATAACTTGATTATTATCATTATTACTATTATGTTACGTTATGTGAATTTATATATAAGATCAGTTCGATTATTGACCATTTTTTATTTTCGTTTCGAAATTACCTGGAGGTTACAAGCCACCGGGCATAATAGTATAGTGGATAATGTATAATATGTATACCTTACCTATATAATATAGTCTGAAACTAATAATGTCTAAATAACAGGGTAAGCTACAATATTCCAGTCGGTGTGTTTCAAACGTTATATTATTAGAAGCCTTTTTAAATTATATCATATTTATATATATATACGTGCATTTTTCTATTCTAACATAATATAAATAATACATTATGAATACCGACATTAGTGTACCTACTTAAATTACTATTTAGGATTTTTTTTATAAATTATACTGGCGGTTTAAGTAATTTTACGTACCGACAACTAATTCGTTATTATATTCGTTTGTTTGTTGTCGAACAAAATTTAAATCATTCAATGTAATCTAAAGTGCTATTTTTCTATATTCTATACATATATAAATGAGTATAAAAAAATACCTTGATATAAAAACAAGATTTTAAATTTAATAACTTTATTATTATAATTTATAGTTGTATGGGTTTTATACAAAAAACGATTATAATGGAAAAAATCTAAATCAAACTTTTAATATAATGATTAGTGGGTCAATTTATAAATTTACTTAAACAAATTTAAGTAACTCCTATTATAAACTAACCTAACCAAATAATAATAAATATATTTATTTTTTTCATGACGACCTGTTAAACAAGATTTAACGCAATAATCGAAGACTTTGAATTGCAAACCACGATTATACTCTTAGGTATACGAGATGTATAAAATCGATAACGAGTATTAATAAAAATATAAAATTTGAATACCGAAACATTGATAAAATATTCTAAATTTTAAATTTAAACAAATTGAAAACACAAAATGTATGCTAACATCTATAATAAATATATCTTCTTAATTACCTATATTATGTAGGTATCCTAATAATTATTGGTACCTATTCAAAAGTTCTACACAGTGCTTTAAGACAATTAAACATGTAAGAAAAGAACATTGCAATATATGATAATTAATAGTATTAGTTAAATCGGTGTCATGTTAAAAAAAAACTGACAGAACAGCTGCATCAACAAGTAACATATATTATATTATTATAATATGATATTATATACCTCCCAGAGAGTTGATTTCGTATGCTTCGTGTCTGTTAATCTCTGTATTTTGACCTCTGTGTATGAAAAATACTTCTTTAGTGTTTGAGCATCATAAATAAATATTCAGTTGCATACATATTGTACAATTGAATTATTAAAACAATTATTTTTTATTTATATTTAAAAATAAATACTGTTATTTTAGTATTCGTAAAATACGAATAAAACCAAATAACGCTACTTACAATACTATGTTGTAGAATTAACACCATAAATTCTTTATAATCGTGTTTTATTATTTTTTACAACATACAATGATAATTATAGACTATATAATATAAAAAAAAAAAAACATTCGTATAATAAATTAACTATTAATTCTAAGTGTTTAGTAAGAGGATTTACCTATTGCAATATCTCCTGAAGTAATGGAGATATTATAATTTTAATTTTTTAATAAGACTCAAAAGGACAAGAACTACAAATATTTCATGTTTAAATTTATTTTAATGTTTTGGTAAAAAAGTAAAAAAATATATTTTTTTATTTAATTACTTTCAAAAAAATTGAAGATAGTCATTTTGTAGAGTTAATTTTTCTGAAAATATTGACATCTCAACATTTTAATT
The DNA here is from genome assembly GCA_036289425.1 of Rhopalosiphum nymphaeae. Classification (NCBI taxonomy): domain Eukaryota; kingdom Metazoa; phylum Arthropoda; class Insecta; order Hemiptera; family Aphididae; genus Rhopalosiphum; species Rhopalosiphum nymphaeae. The sequence goes on from JAZAQC010000005.1 coordinate 9,986,350, forward strand.
TCATTAATCTCCTGATATTTAATATTTTTTCTTGTTTCGAGAAAAACACAAAAAGCGTTCGCAGGCCGTACGAGCACGCCGGCCATATGTTTGATATAATGATATACCACAATCGTATTAAATAATTCCCAGTTTTTTTCGAAACTAGAAAAAATATTAAAAATCAGGAGATTAATAAAATTAAAATATTGAAACGTCAATATTTTTAGAAAAATAAACTCTATAAAATAACTATATTCAATTTTTTTGAAATTAATTTAAATAAAAAAATTTATTTCTTAACTTTTTTACCAAAACATTAAAATAAATTAAAACATGAAATATTTGTAGTTTTTATCCCTGTGGAGGTTATTAAAAATCAGAATTATGATATCTTTATTATTTCAGGAGATATCGCAATGGGTTAATCCTCACGGGACACTGTATGTCTTATGTCTATGTCTATACTCTATTTAATGCGGATTACGAATATTACAATTTATGAGTGTCCATAATACTATAATTTATTAGGTAAAGATTATTATGTGCTCCCTTCTATATATATTCTAAAAAAATTAATTTAATTTTACAAATTAATAATAATACAAAATATTTGAATAATTCATTAGTGAATAGTGAAGAGGTCGGTTCACAACCATGACCATCCTGGAAAATAAATCCTGCGTTCGACGTTTAATACTTAAGTATAGCAATAAATAATATACCTAAAATATACATAGTATAATTGTATATTAAATTATTATTATATTATCGTTGCACGATATTGTTAGGTGATCATCACGATACTAGTTACTACTCCGTCTCATAGGTACGATACATATACATACAAATTATAATGATCTGTATCATACATTCATACATGTCTATAATAGTTTATGGTATAATATATTTATTTTTGTAATTTTGTTTTTAATAATAATATTTTTTTAGAAATACGTGCTTGAGGAATCATGGCCCTAGCTTCCTTAGAGCCTTCAGTAAAATATTCTATATTTATACCTATAAAACAAATTTAAAAACACTTGTAGAGCCTTCCTGTGACTGTAAAGGATGCTGTTAAAAACCAAACAACAAACAAACAATAAAACTATTTTTATCGGTTACAATAACTGTGTAACAATAATAATAACATTATTACTATTAACCGACGCTCTTTTTGTATGGTTCAACACGCAAGTGGTCATGCCGTCATAGTAGGTATACCGTCTGTAACATTGCCTACCAGTGGACAATAGCCAATAGGTATATAACATACATTGGTGATAGAAAATTCGTGTTACAAAATTGTGAAAATATCAGTATAATATGCCTTATGATTCTAGTAAAGTCCTTTGCTGTGTTTTTTTCTCAATACAATAATTATTCCAACCGGGATGTATATTATGCGTATTACGAATATGTTGTACTTGTAATATACAACACATATTAACGATGCACCCTAAAGCGCCAGGAGTCTGAAGTCGTTCGCGTTTTATTAGCATCGACATTCTACATAAAAACTTACAACATCGTCTATATACTTAATTTACTCTTGTCGTAAATTCGTTAATAAAACACAGTGGGAAGAAAAAAAATTAGAAAACTGTTACAAGTACCGGCACACTGCCACCATTTATAAAGATTATATAATCCAGCCACCCTTCAGTTTTTTTACCATTTTTTTAGAATCTTGTATATACACTATAATAATGTCGTGAACATGTGTGACGATTGTCTTTCGAAAATGCTTTTGATTTCTGATTACTTTATATGTACATAAATTCAGTTAAATGCATTAATAGATTTTAAATAATCTCAGAGATTATTAAATACATCACATACTTTGTAACGAGTGTTATTTTATCGTAATAACAATGCAAACATCACGGTCAAGAGTTTTACTCTGCAGAGGAGTCTACGTCATTTACCGTATATGTTTGGATTTGTGATAATCAATGATAAAAAAAATAAAGTTTAAGCATCGATATTTAATATTTTATCAATTTATATTATTTACAGGCGGAGTTTGGCATCATTCGAATACAATTTTAATTAGATGATTATTTAAATAATATTTTATTCAAATGATTATTTCACAATTATTCGAATAATTTTCAAACATAGTTATTCGAATACTTTTTAGTAATTTTATCTTAGTTAACATATGGTTGGTATTTTGGTAATTAAAACATTTACGAATTAAAAAAACAATAGTTAACATTACATTTCGATTTCACGGTTGTAAATCTTCTTTTATTTGAAATAAATAGAAAAATACTATAGTTGAAACAAATATATAACTAAAGAAGAAACTAGAAAGTAAAGAATTCAAATATATTTGTATTTTGCATAGCATTATGTTTGAAACTTATTCGAATAATATTGTTTTTGTATTATTATTCAAATAATATCTAGATGATACTTAGTTCAACTCTGTTAAAAGCTCTGTGCAGAGCGTATAATTTTCTGTTTATTGATAAGTTATTGGGAATTTTATATAATATATCTTAATATAAAACTATATTGTAATTTTTAGAATTTAATATTATCCTAGCTACAGACTGCTTTCATATATTCATATACTTTAATTCACCTAAATAAATTCGTCATCTAACTATACAAATATTTATTATCAGATTTCGGATAATCATAAATTTGTTTTAAACTGTTTTTACCTACAAGGTAAAAAGCAAAAAAAATATTTCAAATAATAAAATTGGGATCAACCATTCCCACTCCAGACCTCCTTCTCACTTTTTGTCATTTTGACTAAACTAACAACTTAACTATATAAATAGGTACTAAATTCACGTTTTTATATATTTTCCTATCAAGTAATTAAGAACTTTAATAGTGCACAATACTACTCATACACATTTCTCTTAAACTATAATAATAATGTTTAAAAAGTATTATTTTTCTCTCTTGAAAATTACTCATAACGCTATATTTATACTGCCATTGCAAAATTCGTGACTATGGTTGTTAGGTCAATCGTAACACGATTTTAGGTGTTGTTTCACATTGTCCAGTATTCGAAATACTAACAAAAACAATAACGGTCAATAACATCCAGATTATCTCATGTTTGTCAAACATGCACACTACAGTATGAATATTATTATTGCCTTTACACATTATTATATCTTAATAAATAATAATAATAATATCATATATAAAGATATAATATACACATATATTTTATATTCACGCGATAAATGTACCTAATATTCATGTAATAATTAAAATATTATAATATACGGCAGTGGTGTGACTGTGGCGGCGACCGTTATAATATATAGATACCTACGACGTCGGCATAGGTAGTGGCGACGACGAAAAGAATCGCGGTCGGTTGTTCAACTCTCTAGTACGCGGTGGCGGAGAAGGAAAACGTGAATGAATTATCGGCTGGTTGTCGTATATAATAGTAATAATAATAATATTATATGTGTGGTATAAGTATGTATATAACAGGTAGTTAGAGAGAGAGAGTCGAGAAAGAGAGAGAGTAGTATAGGCTTCTCTTCATGGGAACGGTTTCTTGAATGGATACGAAAGGACGGGAAGGCACGTAATCCACTATAGATAAAAAAACATGCAAACGGACCCATTAGAGAAGACGACACACACATACACACACATACACACACATACACACACTGTGGTTCGTGGGCAATAATGCATACCGTATACTCGTAGATGTAAAGTGTGTGTGCATTGTATATTGTATATAATATATATATTTATATTATGTGTATTGCCGGTCGCCGGATGACGACTGATCACCAGTAAAACCTGTAATATACCGAAGCCGGATAAGTTTATATTCACTTAAATGTATACTGATCGTTCTCGAATCCCGAGTTAAATTTCATATATGCGTACGGACGGATCGATGGTTGTTTTTGGGCTGTGCCTTATTTTTAGTTTGGATTTTTATTTTTTTTGTATAGATATCATAAATTCATAATATATGTACATAACATTTATTATTTGAAATTGTTAGTAAATATGTTTAGTTTTATAACGAATAGGTTAGGTGTGTAAACTGTTATTAATAAGTACTGGTTAGAACTATGTAAGGTAAACAATGAATGGTGACATTGAAAAAATGCAAAAAATCACCGCTGCGGGCAGGACTCGAACCTGCGCGGGTAAAACCCATTGGATTTCAAGTCCAACTCCTTAACCGCTCGGACACCGCAGCATTGGAAGTAATGGTACGCATATTTTACATTTAAGGGCAATTTCAAACTAAGACATTTATTTTAGAATGGATGAATAGCCGAATACGGAATAAAAACGTAATATAAAATAAATATAATATAAATTTGTTTAGATTTTTAAAAAATGTAATTATTCAATTATAAACTAAAATAATCAACGTAAAGGCAAAACATTTCAATTATCTACATCAAATCGTCTTAAGAATATTGAACTTAAATATCTTAAATAGGGTTCTAAAATTTCATGAAATTTATTTTTTTGAAATATTTCATTTTTATGAAAAATAAAAATAATATAAGATAGATTAAAAGATATAAAAAATTAATTATATTAAATATTTATAACTTTTAAGTTATAATAGTTATAACTTATAATAATTATCCTTATTTATATTATTTAACATTTACATAGTTTTGCTATTGCCTATTTGAATTCAAATAAAATAGAAGTATAAGATTTATAAATTTATAATATGGTATAATTTGTATTATAATTATTATTTATTATCACTTATCAGCTCATCACATGATTATATTGATATAGTAAATAGGGTATGAAATCAGTGTGAAATTTAGCGTTTACTTCATGAAACATACCGAAAAATTTAAAAATTATAAGAAAAATATTTTTCAATATTTTATTTAAATATTTCAAGAAGGATGAAATTTTCACTTTGAAATATTTCAAAGTGAAAATTTCACGTTAAGTTATAACCCTAATAAAATAAAATAACCCTACTCCGGTTAACGGTATTGTTCTCGAATGTAATTTTTTCTGAAAGTCCGTAAATCTGAACACCTTTTACCCGAATTTATATTGAAAACGATAAATCATAATGTATATAAAAAATTAAAATTATTAATAATATAATAAATCCAGTAGTGATATATCGCTCTGTTGTATAGTAGAGGTGGAGAGTAGGTCACTATAATGTATGTTAAATTTGATTGTAATGGCAGGTATCATTATCATTGTATACGAAAAACGATTCAGAACGGAAAGGATTTATTATATTATTACTTATATTTAAACTGTTATATATTTTTTTTATACAAGTAATTATTTTTTTTCAACTACTGGTGAAAATTTCAAGTTTCTACGACTTATACTTTTTGAATAACAACAAATATTTTAAATCGTTTTAAGATATATCGTTATTTTACGTGATTTCGTAAAAATTTAAATTTTATACACTCATAAAATGTTTTCTATATTGACGCTGGAGTTTGTTTTATTACAGTTATTTGAAAGAAAACTTATAGAGAACTTTGTAATGAATTTTTTAACCTTAGGTATAAATAACAAAAATGTTATGTATTTTTAATTTCAAAGTTCCTTGTAAATTTACGCAAATTTAATATACTTCGTAAACATTTGAACATTAAATGCTTACAAACAAAAATTATGACTAACGATGATTTTAGATTTTTTTTACTACGATAAGTACAACTTTTAATAAACCTTGTATTAAATTTTAAAGATTTTTTGGAATGCCAAATTTTTTTATCGGTATTTCAAAAAAAAAAAAAAACTTAGAAAAATCGAAAATTTCAATTGTCTATAAATAGCTTAAAAAAGTCAAAATATTTTGAAAATTTAACCGTAAATAGATAACGCTAATATTAACATCTGGTAAAAAGTTCAAGTATTTGCAATGTTTCGTTTTTGAGTTACAACAAAATAAAAGTTTTGTGAAAAACTGATTATGCGTAAGAATTCTCGTTATTCCATCACTTTTTTAGGGATTTTCCTGGCGCTTTTGAAAACTACTGGAAATTTTTTACTTTTGACCCCTTAAAGTACCAACTAGATTCATTTTTTTTTCAAAGAGGGGCTGAAGTAAAAAATCTGAGCACTATTATTACTTCAAAACGTGATGACAAACACAAAAAAAAAAATCACACATCATTGTAAAATCAAAACATTCACTTCGTTCAGAATCTAAAATAAAATTAATAATATAATATTTTTGACTTAAAAGTCAGTCATGATCTTAGCAGTTCACAAACAATTTTATGTTCCTTAAAAGAAGATTGTACTGCTCTGAGCATACTGATCAGTTTCCTTTGACGACAACATTGTATAGACAATTGGCACAGCAACTGTGTCATGAACTCATGAACATCGTGTTGTTTGTATGTTCTCAGAATCGTGAAAATTTGTGTGAAAATTAGGTGGACACACCTAAGAATTATGAAAAGATTATAAATAGTATGCATTAACACGCTATAAACATATACCTAGTTAAAGGTATTTTTGGTAAATACTATGTAATTTTACACGCGTCTGTTTATCGCACGGAAAAAATGATTATTGATAGATTATAATGTTTAGCAATAGCTATATTTTAGTCATAGGTATAAAATTTGATGTACAGAAAATGCGCCACTATAGCTCCTCGTTATAACAAAATTTTTATTTCGGGAACAATAACCACCGAGAAAAAAGCGTTTGCGAAAAAAGGTTTCGGGGTTTCGGATTTTTGGTAAAATATCTGTAATTGGGAAATGTTTATTCGGGAAAAACGGCGGGTAACTCCACATACTCGTATATATCTGATATTCAATTTACCTAAGACTTTTAATATAACTTAAAAAAATTGGTTTCACTGACATTGTCACGACTTAATTTATTTTTGTCTTAAATAATTGTTGAAGATTTAATATATTTTTTTTACAAATACCAATAATTTGTAAATTTTATGAAGTTTGTAAAATTTTTAACTTCGAATACATATAAAAAAAAAAGTTAGATAAGTGTTCGTTCTGCTGTACGTTAAATATTGAGTGGATCACTGTTATAACTGTTAAGGGTATATTAAATTTGAATTCAAATAATTCAATGATACATTATTGTGTATAAAAAACAATTCTGAGCAAAGACGATTTGTTAGCTTGTATCACTAATTATATTTTATGATGTATTTTTTTTAATATAGCTAGCTAATAAATCATTTATTTTACTTTTAGTAATATGGTAGATGTTGATATAATTTTTCTAATGATTTTAAGACATTGCGAATACTATTAATAAACACATCTACACTACATAATATTATAAAGAGGAAAGATTTGATTGTTTATTTGTATTGAATAGGCTCCGAAACTACTGAACTGATTTAAATTAAATTTGGTACATAGGTAGTTTAGACACTGAGAAAGGACATAAGCTACTTTTTAATACTAAAAAAGGGCTGTAAAGGGTTGAAATAGGGGATGGTATATATTATAATTTATAACACTGTACCCGCACAGCGTTGCCCTCAATGTCGTTGTCGGTGATAACATGGAAGGGGAAGTTTGGCAGGCCAGATATGGGCCGCTGCCGTACCCAGAGCCGTGATAAGGAGGGGGGAGTAAAGGGGACAATTGCACCCGGGCGCCTTAATTTTGTAAAAGTAAGGGGGCGCCTTTATTTGCACTTAATATGCTACCTGTGGCTCCAAATGAAATTTTGCCACGGAGCGCTGAATTACTTGACACGGCTCTGGCCATACCACGAAAATATAGTTTTATATATAAATATATATATATATATATATATACACACGCCACCACGACGCCGATAACAGTTGTACAATCTTAGTATATATAATCGATTGTACGACTGTTATCGACGTCATGGTTATTAATATAATGTAAAAAAAAATCTCGGTTTTCACCTGAGGTGACTTTTGCACGGGCAACGCCGGGTGGAACAACTAGTAATATATATTTCTACAATATAATATTATTGTTAATAATACCTTACTGTAAATACCGTAAAAAAAGTGTAAATAGGTTTATAATATAAAATATAGATAATATCTTAAAATAAATCAAAAATTGTATTCCTTATGGTAAAATTTATAATTAAATAATATACGAAAGTATTTTAAATGCCACAAAGTTTCTAATTATAATAGATAATTAAGATAGTTATTAGTTGTTTAAATAAGTAAATTCGTTCAAATTTAAACTTAAAATGCCTAAAAAAAAATTTTCATTAAATATTTTTTTGGATTTTATGGATCCAGTATGAACTACTTATTATAAATTTTTTATTAAATTATTAAAATTTAGAAATAAAAAGAAAAGTTTTTAGAAATTACTAACAACAAAACAGTTTGCAATTTTGATGAATTTCGACAAAATTATAACTTCAAATGAATATAAAAAATAATTGTGATTTGTGACTTTATGATGTTAATATACAGATATAAGAATAGCTTATGTGAGATCTTGTGTTAATTTTTCAAGAATTTTGACCCGTTGAGAATTTTTTTTTATTGATATTCATAGAAAAAACTACAAAAATTAAAAATGTCTCATGCTTTTTAATAGCTAAAAAAGAATTTAAATATTTTTCACATTACATGTAGGAAACGCTAATATAAACATTCTGTGAAAATGTTAAATGTAAATTTTTAATATTATTTGTTTTGAAGTTATATCTAAAAAGTAAAAACTAATTAATTTTCTCGAAAACTGGTTTTGTGTAAATATCTATTTCCGTTTTTCTTTGAAGCTTTGGGTTTTTTCTTATTATTTTAAAAAAATACCGAGAATATTATCTACAGTACAAACCTAATTCAATTTTCTATCCTATACCACTCTTAAAGTTGAAAATCAAACTATTTTTTTGGGTATATTTATCGTGTATTCGTGTAACAATCACGAAAAAAATACACATACTATAAACCAATATATTAATAGCTCGGTCTAGAATCTAAAATATTAAAAATAAAAAAAAATATTAGAGTATATCAATGGAAAGCTGTTTTCGAGCATTATAGTTCACACTTTATATCCCTACCTAGACAAAAAAAATGATGTCCATAACGACTACAGAAAGCAATGAAAAAACCCAAAGGTGTTTCTATAGAGCTCCTGGTTATTGAGGAGTCAGCTTATGGTGGTATACTGGTGTATGTATAAGTATATTATGATCTGGATGAATGATAGTTCAAAAGAAAACTCGTTAGTCGTTTACATGAAAAATCGAACATTGTCAATTTATTATATAAATTAACTGTTAAATAATATGTATGACAATTAAATGTAGTTTTAAATTTTGAACTAACTTCTATTAATGATAAAAATATGAAGGTTGAGTATAATTTATTTATAATATAAAATAATCAACGGGATGGATTATATAGTATTATTTATATTAATCCAATTACGGGGTGCTGGTAAGAAAACAAACATTAATAAAATACAACGTTTTCAATCTATAACATTTACGTATGATTACAAACGCGCCTTTCTACGTATCAAACTATAAAATCATACTCTTCTCTCTGATTTAAACATCCAAACAGTCCCAGAGGTAGCGAAATCGTACTTAAAATTATTACGTTCTCGACTAGTAAACCATTCAAAAGCTTTGATCCATACTCTTTACTCTGTCAACATCCCAGGAAACCCACCGAGAAGGTTAAAAAGAAATTGGTGTAGAGACCTAGCAACAATATATTATTTACATAAATATTTAAATAAGTCAAACATATAAGTATTACTGTTGGTAATTCCTTAAAATCATGTAAAAAAAATTATGTATGTACTGCATCACATATGATTATTGTAAAATTACGCTTACAGATTATATATTTTCAATAAAAAAAAAAAAAAATGTTAAAAAAATAATGAAAGAAACTATTTCGTATTTCGTATTAAAATCCAAATCTGTTATACAATTAATAATTAAAATGCTATAGTCCTCAAAAAAGTGTTGAACTAAACAAATCAACAAAATAATTCTAAATAATAATAAATCCCATATATGGGCAGCATGTGTATGCATAAAAATTTTACCTAATGTAATAAAAATCAGTTTATTATGCATTTTATCAATTGATTTATTTCCATCCGGTTTATAAAATGTTAATTAAGTTACGATGACTACGGTCGGTTAGACCATGGAAAAAATGAGCTCTTATCTTCACGAATATCCATTAATGGAACGTGTGGGCACAGAAGATAAAAAAAATAAAAAAAAAGCCGATATATATAAACACTTATGTACTACTGCAATGTAAGTATGTAACATATACAAACATTACAAACTCATGAAGCCACTTATTTCAGGGTATAAAAAGCTACACAATAATAAATAAGGCAATTTGATAACGGACGTGTTGTATTTTTGGCGTTGCAAATTTCTTCCATTAGCCAGCGATATCCTGCTCCGAGAATAAACAGCCACGACTAGGCGGAGGGTTTTTATTAGTCATATATACAACGGGACGTCTAGAAAATCTATTAACACTTCATCGATTGTACAAATCTACTTGAAAAATGCTTAAAAATAAATACAAACGGCCTAAACGGTGATGATTATTTTTAAACAGACTCGTTTCCTATGGTTTATTACGCGCAGTTTTACCGAATACGTTTTTGTATCGTATTCGATAAAACTTATTACGTACCCTTTGGCATGGAACAGATTTTAAATATTTATGATTAAATTTAATTTGTTTATCGCACATCATAGTATTATACTGCTCTTAGTGAATGCAAGTTGACGTAGTTGACTTCAGTCGCGTATATAATATAATATAATAATTGGTATAGATGTATTCGGAGGAATCCACATTCGGTTTCTCCAATACTTTATTTATATTTAATTTACTGTTATTCATAATTTCGTATTTTGATTGTTAACCAGTGACGGTCAAACGAAAGGGATAAGGGGGATAGATCCCACCTTGTCTTTTTTTCTTGAATATTTAGTACAAATAAATTTATGTATAATGTTAATATATTAAATGTTGTTTTATTTTTTACGTCAGATCCCCTCCCCATAACAAAATCATTTGACCACCACTGTTGTTAACTCTCTTGTGTGTAAATATTTTTATATATATACAGGATTCTGTAGTATAAAGCATTATAAACTTAAAATATCTATTATATGACTAATATTTTGATTTAATATCTTGGAGATTTGTAATAATTACGTTCTGGTTTATATATACACACAAATTCAATAATGCGATTAGATATGTGATTCGCATTGAAATACTAAGTTAAATCTATTAAAATCGTATAACTTTTGTATTTTTTCGATTTTCTAAATATGTCCAACATAAAATCACGTTCAGCAGATGTCAAACTATCTACACGTAGATAATCAATATAACTTTTAAAGTAATAATTTATGTAGGTATACTATATTACAATGTACAAATAAATATATGCATTACATTTTGTTGTTGTTATAACTTTTAAAAGTTGATATTCCGAAAACTGTTGTAATAATGGCTGATTTTTATTATTTGAAACAATAGGGATCTAACCTTTCCTCTCCTCAAATTCTTAATGATATGACTATGATTAAAAAAAAATAGTGTAGGTAATAATAATTAATGGTCGATTATTATGATAAGACGCAGGGATGCGTTGATAAAATATAATAATTATACATTTGTCGATGGCAAAAAAAGATGGCGGAAACGTTCAGTGACGCGTTGTAACTTGTAGAATAAGCATTATGATAAATAAAATCGAGACATATACTCGTATACATATAATAGCGTAAGTGTGTGTACGAGAAAAGCGCTCTGTTAACGGGTGAAAGTGTCTCGTCGCGTGGAGCCTGGTGGAGGAGGCGCTATACCGCGATGTTGCTAGCTCGTCGTGGATTGCACAACAGGCGACGGATGGGCGGCCGTGCGGCGTGGTGAAACAATACCGTAAACGACGTCGTCGCGGACTAGAGAGAGGCGGTTTTGGAGTTTTTATACTACGTGCGGCGGCGTGGGATAATTATGATCGGCGGGACGGTAATTATTATTGTTACTCCGGAGCAGGGAAGACCTCGCCGACTGTCTGATAAATGTATTATACTATTATATATTTATATAGTACTGCAACAACAACAAAAACAATAATAATAATACAATATAACAATAATAATAACGTACGATAGGCAGCTATAATATGTCGTAATAATAATATAATATACCTAACGATGACAAAAAATAACAATGACGATCGTCGCCAGAATGGTTTTTATAAATATTTCAGAAGACATTCCTTTTATGAAAAAATTATATTAATGAAATAACAAACTATAACAAGACATTGTTAACGCAAAAAACAAAATATTAAAGAAATGGATTTCTACAAGGAACTGCTATGCTCCGCACATCAAAATAAATAATTCTTTCCTAAATGCAAAAAAAAATCGAAACAATTTTAGACTGTACATAGCGATATATTTGAAAAAATATAAAAATAATTTTACGAACTTTTTGTGGTTTGCCAAAATACACTTCTATAAAAAAAACAATTAAAAGGTATCCTCTATTAGTCTATTTTAAAGTTAACCTGGAAGATTGGAAATTTGTCAATGAAATCACTTGTAATAGTTCTAAAAACAATGATAAAATTGTAATTATTAAAGTAAACGATCAGATATTAAATATTGATGATAATCCTAAAGAAACGTCAAATTGTATTAACTATTTTTTTTAGTAACGTAGGCATAAATTTAGCCGATAAATTTGATGATGAGAGTTTTAATTTAGAATTGATTTAATGTGTGGTTTAGATCTTATGTTCTTATGACCAATTTTTTCTAAATAAAATTGAGGTTTCAGATTTATATCTTATATGCAACTAAATAAACAACTTTTAGATATGATACTGCTGCCGGACATGATAGAGTAACGATCAAAATCCTAAAAAATAATACCAAGTTAATAAATAATTGTTTTCTCCACTTGTTCATGTATATAATTTGAGTATTCAAGATAATATTTCCCTAGATTACTTTAAAATTACAAATATTAAACCTTTATTCAAAAGCGGCGATCGTATAAGTCATAAGACAACGAACAACTATAGACCTATATATTAAATAATTTCGCTAAAATATCCGAAAAAATAATTAAGGCGAGATTAATATCATACCTAAAACTTTATAATTTATTATCCAAAAATCAATACAACTTTATAGACCAGGACTAGGCACAGAAATGCTTTATATATGAAGTAATTTATTTTTATACGATTCATTGGATAATGGCTTGAAAACAATTGCTGTTTTTATAGACCTAGCTAAAGATTTTGACACTGTTTATCATGATATTCTAACAAAAATTTTACTAAATTTTGGAATAAATAACCGAAGTCTACTTTGGTTTAAAGGCTTCATCTCTGATAGACAACATGTAGTGAAACTAAATGAAGTAAAAAATAATGCAAATCTTATCAAATATTGTGTTCTACTGATGGCTAGTATTCTAGATCCCATTTTGTTTTTACTATACATAAATTCAGTTTGAGACTTAAATATTGATGAGATATTGGTGACCTACTTTGATGACTCATATCTGTTATTTTCTGATAATTCGTGGAAGGGAGTCCACCATAAAGCTACGAAAAGTCTAAATTTAACATATAAATGTATTAGTAAAAAAAAAAAATATATCTTGATGTACACAATGAATTTAGATAAAAATATTATGTATAATGTATATGAAATTCTAAATAAATAAATGTAATAGGTACATATGATTCTCCAGTATAAATTAATAGCTGTTAAAGTTATTTGAATTGCATAACGCATAATTTTGTACAAATAAATCGAAATTTCGTTATTTAAATATTAAATTTGACAATAAATTGAGATAAAACCTACATATTAATAATATATAGTAGAAAAGCTGCACTCCTTATCTTATAAGTTTGTTAAACTTATAGATTAACTACCGATAGATACTTCGTGTACTGTCTATTTTTCAATAATATGGATTGTTAAGAACGTTGGGAAATATTAAGGATATTTAATATAGAACTATCTATTTAAAAATATTAAAATTTAATCAAAATAATATATTAAGAATAATATTACATAGAAATTCACTTGAAGGTTCAATAAAATTAAATTGTATGCATTTAGGTATTCTCCTAGTTAGATATTTGTAAGAAAAAAAATGATTTACTATTTATGGAAAAAAATTATTTAATCCCAGCTAAATGTAATAGATTTTTCTCGGACAAGAGCATGTAGGGTCTACTATGTATCGGTAAAATAAATAAAAAAGCTTTGGTAAATCTTTTTTAAACTATTTAGGTCCAAAGTACTTTAATAACATGCCAATTTTATATAAACAAATATTTATTGTGGCTTATTAAATGGGAAAAAGGTAGTTTATATTTAGCTTTGTTCAGAATTAACAATTTTCTAGTAAAATATTGCATTCTTGATGTTGTTAGTTTTTATTTTATTCATTAATAGTTGTATATACTATTAATTACAATAATTAAAATAGATGATTAACATAATCAGTCGATATTTTGATTTATATGTTTCTAATATATTTATTATTCTCTGTATTATCAATTTAAGTTTTACAGAAGCTGCTTGTTAATATATCTATAACTTATTGTAATGCAAATAATAAATATGTAATATTATTTGATAAGCACATTTTTTCTTTTATTTCTATACAATTTACAATAGTGGTAATACGAATGTTAACTTTCTACTTAATCACAAGCGTAAGTTTAAAGGAATAGATATATTTAGTAGTATATTTTAAGGTAATTTATTAATAAATAAAAAAAATGTAGATAAAATTGCGTGTACTTGCACGGAGGACGATGTATGCCCCTAAAACCTGTGAATTTTAGGCCCTTGCTTTACCATGACTGTTTTTATCGTTAGGTAGTTATGGTTTATACCGAATGGAAACGAACAACTATACAATTTATAATCACGTACGTACTTTATATACATGTAATAAGTACTTCTACGAGCATACGGTATATATTACGTGTTTATCAATTTATTGTACTCGTGGAATCCATTTTATAAAACTTCGAAAGGCATTGAAAGGTCTTCTTTCCCATTAAGAGGGTCTTCTCCAGGACGATGTCAATAATCCGCCGACGCACAAGTAATAACATATTACCATGTATGCGTGGCGGCTCCCTTGTATGGATCGTATTCAGTCGTTCAGTGTAATGGCTTTCAGAGGTAGAAATAAATATAAAAATAATATAGGACTGTATCATATTAATGTTATTATATCCATACAAAGTTTGATAAGTATACCTTATGACACGTTCAGCGTACACCAAAGTATAAGACACTATAGTATTATACGATGCTTTGATGCCGACGGCGTCGTCGAACGCGGGCAATTCGATGAAAATTATACCGTTCGCCAAACGTGTGAAAAGGAATAACAATTATGGATTGAAAAACAGTCTAGTAGCAATACCTACAATTATAATATTATTGTTATTTTTTTATCATTATTGATATTAATCATCATGTACAACGCCTGTATACACAGCACTACAGCAGTTCATGTCGTCGTTTAATATAGGTCTACGTATATGATACCAATCTATGGAATATTACTAGCAAAGTATCCGGTCATTGTGATACAATGTGCGGGCACTTTTCACAATGTTGGAACATTTTAGGCAATATAAGAATGATTTTGTTTAATACTCCTATTGTTCTTACATTGACTGAGCGTTCTACGATAGTGCCCGGGCAAAATGTATATTGCTAAGATTCAAGTAGGTAAAGTGAATAAATACAACGTACTGCATACATTTATATTGAATAGAATTCATATGTATAACAATTCCCTTTACATGCATATTTTATTCGTGCAATACTGCGACTAATGAGATACCTATATAATTTAAGAACGTATAATACATGTATTAGAACAGTCGAAACCAATTCACAATATGCAAAGGAATGCTCATCTAGATTAATGAGGTATCATCAACACAGATTTCTCTAAGCGATAAGAACATTTTCTAATTTAGGTGACCAAAGGCACGGTAATTGTATCTATAATACATTATATAAGACCAACCAGTGTAAATGCAAAAAAATCTGGTCGACTTTATAACTCAAAGTGCCATAAATAGTGGTGTATATGATAATAAATAAAAACAATATAATACTATATATCTATTTTTATTCCTACGAAATTAATTTTTTTGTTAGAGTTATCACTAATCTAAGTACAATTATTCAAAAGTAATAAATTATCAAAATTTATTTGTACACAAGAAAAAATAATAAATTAATACATTTTATAAAAATATATTATTAGGTACAATATTATTTTATTCAGATACAATCGAATAATATATTTTATAAAATGTATTATTGTTACTTTATAATATAATATAGGTAGTAGGTTGTACGTATATTTTCTACTTATTAACTTTATTTCTACGATTCTAAAAACCACGATTACAACCATTTAGTTGAACGATAGCAATTTCATAATATTAACTCAGTAGCGCAATATTATACGATTTGTTGATTGCGGGTTCTTTTAAAAATATAACAATAATAATATTAATATAATATTACGACGTACCTATCCATAGTTTATTATAGGTAATTAGAACATAATATTATGATTTAGTCATTTTTATCTTAGTTCGGATGTAATATAATGGTCATATAACACTTGTGTAAAGTAGACACATTTTCCATTAATAATAAATTACATATAAATATATAATATTACGCTTGAGTATATATTTTTAAGAGGTCGTTTGTTTATCATCTTGAAGTTGATTGCTTTTTAAATAAATAAAGTGGAGCAATGATTAATTTTTCTAAGATATTTTATGAGCTAACGATATGTAATAAGTCCAATTGTGGGGTTACATGATAATATTAAACGTTGATAAAAAATCATATACGAAACACTATACACAATTTCGTATTTTTTTTTTATTTTTTTCCCATCAATGCCCAAACATCTATATAAATATAATATTTTTCCATAATGTCTTAGGTTTTTAAATATTAGTTTTGTTTTATAAATATGATTTTTCTTGCGTTCACTATAGCCTATAGGTACTAGTGTACTGCTAGTCTACAGTAGTCTATAAATACAATTTAAAATATTATTATTATTATTTATACAACTATATTATCTATATTCATTTTTAATGTAAATCTAATGTTATTTTTTAAAATATATTATATCACACTATTCGATTTTTATATCTTATTTACATAGTTAATTGTCTAATTAGCTTTTTATTAAATATTGTATAAAGAGAAGTATTGACTACAAGTCCTATATGTGTAACTGTATTATTATTTATTGAACTATAGTCTTGATAAATTAGTGAAAATTAAATAACCAATTTTTTTCGTCAGAAATTTATAATTCTTGTTTCACAAACCACCTTTTACAATTTGTAACTTGTTAGTTATTTATCTAAAAAAAATATGTTATTTGAAATAATATAGGCAATATGGAAATTAAACATAATAATATTAACCATATGATATGATAACTGATAAGTATTGATTATTGAGTAATATTAATGATGTTCAAAGTAAAGACGTCGCGTGTGTATACACTTAGGTTGTATACATACATTTATAAATCTATATATTTTCGGAAATCAGATTGTTAATAAATATTATAAAAATAACATTTCATTACAGTCGAGAATTTACAGTGAAATGATTGGTCTCTAAGACTTAAGCCTTTTTTAATAAAAAAAAAGTATTAAAATGTAAGGTCACGAATGGATAGTCGTAGGTGATAGGTACCTAATCGAATAATAATTAAATATTTTATATATACACGAAAATGATAAGACATTTGTTTTACTACTGAAAGAAAAAAACTTTAAAATTTATATCTTAGTCTATATTAGTTGTTGGATAATTCCGCTTGTGTAATGTTGCTAAAATAAATATTTTGTAAATACATATTTCAACAACAGATGCTTAAAAAAAACGATCCAATTACCAAAATTGTTTTTGTTAAAAACGGATAGTTACATATATATATTGTACACGTATACACGTTTTATCATTTTTTACTGGTTATTGGTAATGCTTACAGAAAACTGGTGAACAAAACAATTTAAAAATAACACTAAAATCTGACAAACGTGGATCAAACACATGCGCAAATCGCTAGCATTATGTTTTGCAAGAAATGTATTTATTTTTTCCCTTTGCAATTTCTATACATTTTCCTGGTGATTTTCCACCCAGCAGTATACACATGATCGTCTGTAATAACACTCCCGAGTAACATGGTTAACACCCATTGTTTAGGATTCAGTGTTATACGCCCTTGACATTATATTGTTATTCTTATTATGTTGGTATAGGACTATAGGTATTCTATATATGTGAGTCGTGATACCACGCCATAACACGCATGCTGTATTTCCTCTTGTGTGTGTATGTTTTCCATCATATATATTTTATATACACGTTTGAATACCATACAGCGTGTGATATAAAATGTAAATATAGGAAGTATGCTCTATATGAGAGAGAGAAAATTGAGTAACGCAATAAGAACTTAGTTGCTACACGACTGTTCGGTAAGGTCGAATATTATTTTTCGTAATCCAATTCCTGCACCTGTTAAACCCTCTGAAATTTATGGACTTTCAAGTTGACTATATTTCTTTTCTTTTTTATATTAGTAGACAATTCGTGCCGTCCATATAATGGCGCCAAAACACTGTTAACGCGTATTATATAAATTATATGATACATAGATAATAATATAATATACACACGGTAATATACTAATATATACTTATATATATAGTATGTTGTTATATATCAGGAGAAGAGACTCGCGAGCCATCCAATATATTGAAATGAAAAAAAGTCATATTATTATATATATACTTATGATACATAATATGATTAAAGTAAATGAGATAAGATACTGAGATATGCGAGCAGTAAAAGTCTATGATGGGAGCCGCAGTTTGGCCACCTCTGTTATATAGTATATATACGCTTATTCATTTATTATATGCTTTTTATTCAATTTTTTTTTTGCATTATTGTTAAATGTAATTGCACAAGTTCAAAATTCAACTGGGTGATAAAAATAGAGAACAGAATTAATAATACTACGTATAACGCATTATACATTTAAAATATTTGTCAAATTTTGTATAAAAAGTATTCAAATGATTTCGTCATCAATTAAATTTTTATATAAAACATTTTTCACTTATATAAATATATTATATTATTTATATTTATATATGGAAGTATATAAATTATGAATAAATATAAATACATATTATGTACATGCAACTTTAAAATAATTTATAGTAGATAAGTGAACTTGATTTGTTTTTAGAAGATTTATTATCAATATAGGCGAAATTGGAGGGAGGTGCTTGAGGATGCTTAGCAACCTAAAATTTCATATTAGCACGCCCAAATTTTTAATAATATCTTCGAATTTTTATTGGTTATAATTTATGATATTATGTTATAAGTATTAAGATATAGACATAGATTTGGTTCTAAAACTTTTCATCTTTATAATAATAATACAACCAATCAGAATTGTATTTCATTACAAATTATTAATAAAATCATTAATAAGGTAGTGTAACGAAGGTGTATGAATGTTGTTGTAGGAAAGGGGTGTGCAGACAAAGTCGCGCACGAGTCACTTTGATTTGGTATTGGTCAACTTAAATCTAGCACCCCCATAAATTGAATCCAAATTGTGCTTATGATTGTCAATTCGATTTATGCACATACATATTTAATATTTTCTATGAATTGTAATAATACTCAGTGTCTACTCATTGTAAGTATGTGACAATCATTCTCACGAAAAAAAAAATACTACAAAATTAAAATATAATTTTTTCCAAATCAAATTTAATATTTGGCAAAATGAACAAATTGAAATTCTAACATGAAGTTTTTATTTATGATTAATTTTTACTAGATATCTAAAAAAATATTTTGCCCAGTCTTTTACATTAAATCATATAACTGTTTTTAAATAAATTAGTATTTTTTTCGTGCACAAAATACATACTATGCTGTAAAAAGCCAGTACTTCAGTCATACAATTATACATAGGTATATGACATATTATGTGTAACGGGTATACTACTGTATGTTATATAAATCATTAATGTATAATTAAACTAGATTATTTCATTCTTCTATATAAACCTCAAATTTTTTCATAACGTATTATTGTTTTATGTTTAATGCTTATGATAATTAAAAAAAATTCTTACCAAGTTATAAGTTATAAAATATTACACAAAATCGGGTAAATAGGTATAACAGTCTGTTGTACAATAAAAGTCAATAGATGTCGAGTGTACATCGTTATTGAGGAACTGTAATGGAAGTGTTAAATTTGAATTTAGTGATCGATCAATGCATACGAAAAACTATTCTGAGTCAATACCGTTTTATCGTAGAACAGTATACTGCAGTGACGTAATATGAGTGTTAAAATATAATACTTGCAAAACCAAAATAATTGTTTTGTAAGATTTTAAATATAAGTTATGGTTATATAAAAAATGTAATATATTATTTTTATATCATAGGTTTGAGGCCATTGGAATATTGAAGGGGGGATTTAATACATACTTATTATATCATAAAAAAAGTTTGTAATACCAAAAATGTGAACGAAATTACGCAACTGGTTGTGTGAATAGGTCCTTAATATAAATAGGCAATACCTTAAAAAGAGTTTAAATGTTTTAAAAATTCTATCATTTATATTGTAAAATATATTTTAAGTAACAGTAAAATGTTTATCATTTTAATTTCAGGCACCTACAAAAATATTTGTAGAATTATGGTCAACTATATTTTTATAATAATAATTCATGTTATCATAGCTTATATGCAATTTTTTATTCAATTTTCAAACTTTATATGTACAATATACATTGTATATATATGAATATTAACAATTTTATGAATTTTGCAAAATAATTTGCAAACTTTCGTGATTTTTATGATTTTCGAACTCAAAATATCAACTATATTTACTTTTCTACTAGATAAGATATTAAAGTTGAAGATTGAAGCATTTTTACAAAATAAAAATAAAAAGCACACATCACACATCACTGTGAAATTAATATATCTATTTCTCAAATTAGAAATGAATAGATATACGATATAATTCTAAAACATTATACATATAAGTATTAACAAATAACTTTTTTATACTAATGATGCCTAGATGTTTGATATATACATAACCCAGGACGAGAAAAAAAATATCAAGGTACATTTACAGAAACTTGAAAATAATATTTTCAACATTTTTAAAGTTTTTTACTTTTTGACAACATATATTTTTAATTTAATATTCTGAAGCGATTTTTTTCTGAAAATGTTTGGGGTATTTTTTTACATAAAAATTGAAATTTAAAGCAGTAGTTTATGTGTTATAAGTTATAACTTATGTATATGTATTTGAAGAATACACTAATGCTGGGCGATGTGGAATGGTACGATGAAACTTCGTCGAATGTTTATCTATTATTTCGCTCGTCAAAATTTCAAATAAATATTTATAACTTATGAATTACATGTCCAAATTTCAAATTTTATGTGTTAAAATATTTCCAAAATATTTTACTTCAGAATATGAAATTAATAAAATTATGTTTTCATTCAAAAACAAAAAGTTAAAAAATTATAACAATGAAAAATATTTTAAAATCTAAAATAAAGTATAAAAAAATGAATAAAAACTCTAGAAAAAAAAATATTTTTAAAAACGTTAATATGTTTTGAAATAATGAGAGTTAATGTATTATTCAATAAAACTATACTCTGTATTGTACGTAGGTATATCAGGAATTAAGAATTACCATTTTTCTGGACTGTTTAACAATGGGAGATATGTTAAACAATTTCATCAACATAAATTATGTTTACAAACATTTGTATTAAAAATTTATAGTTTCAATAGAGAAGTAATTTTTACAAGTAAGATTAATATTTTTTCTAACATATTTATTTCTTTTAATGCAAATGTACAATTTAGAGTAATAATTCTTAAATAATGAATGTAATATAAAAAGTTAATTATTATATTATTAATTAATAATATGTTATTAAATGACATCATAATAATAAACTACACAATGTATAGAAGTATTATTTGAAGAAGTAGTAATGAAGTATATTACTAGACATTAATAATATACCTGTATACTACAATATCTAGTATCTATATATTGTACATAGGTACCTATCGATCTATAAACCTATGAACTATATTAAATATATCCATACATGTCATATTTATCTACACAAATAGTTAGAAAAAAAATAGCATTACATTTTTATAATGTGAATGAGTATTACCTACTTTTTAAGCAAAATGATTAAGATTATTTATCTTTATGACCATATACCTATTACCTATATTATATAACATATAATATTATATCATAATATGTTATACGAACTGTATTTAGCTGATTTAATACAAAATGCAATAATATTTACCGTATTATGTGATTATATATTTTTATAGTCTTTATCAAAATGACAAAATAATCTTCTTTTTCTTTAGCAATCATTTTAGCTACTTAATAATACATTTATCAAAATATACTTTTAAATAACAAATTAAATAACAGATATGTAATTTATTTTTAATGCTTAATATTATGTACATATAGTTTATTATTATATGCTGTATCGTACCAACCAAACTGATTAACAAAATTCAAAAGCGAATGAAAAAATAAAAAGTCTAATATATTAAAAGTTATATGTAGTATTATAATTGGCATGTTACGTACTTATCAACAAAGTTCAACCCACCAATTTATTCTGGTATTGCTCTTTCGCTATAATCCTATCACCAATTTTTGTCGACAAAATTCGGTGAATTATAGAACTTCATCACACTATGTGTTATGTGACTATTTAACAAAGGTTTTACTAGGATTTTACAAACTTACATGTATACAAATATGCAATAAACAAATAGTGTTAGTATATACTATAATAATTAACATACTGAACGTTCGAACTGCGTTTATTCTTACAAGGAACCTATGGATAATAAATAATAGTATAATACAAGTACCTTACCTAGATGATTAAAGTGGGTCTTTTACCTTAATATGACATTCAGCGTGTAATCTCGGAAAATTACAAGGAATTTTTTAAAACCAAAAATAATGTAACTCGTAAATAAACAAAAACATACGACTCATTTGGGTAAAACATTACCAAACAGCATTATAGAGACAGAGCGTATTATAAACACTTGTGGATAGCAATATGACGTGGATACAGTATAAACAATGAATGGGGCAATAAGAAATATCATAGTTACCCCCATGCAAATATATAGTACCTATAATATATTATATATTACGAGAAGCAATCGCCGGAGATAACTACCAGGTCAGAGATCACTATGATTCACGCCGACAACCATAGTATAAAATTCTCCTAATTGACTGTAGGTGCGACGTCCTCTTAAATGTAATGATAACATTTTTATTCAAATCTGTTGATATTCAACAATAGGAATAATTAAAATATAAATTTTTTTATTTATAAGGCAAAATGAGTTTAATTTAACAGAATAATTACTTTAGATATTAATCATTAAATAAATCAAAAAATATATATAAAAGCAACACAAGATAAAATATAAAATGTATAATATGCAATAGATGATAGTATATAATATTTGTTTACCAATCATCACACTCCTATATGGCTACTTCACATTTTATTAATTTAAATTTTGAAAAATACGTTCAAGCTGATTGAAACAAGACGAAAGTCAATAGACAATGTATTATTTGACTAATTTTGTATTATAATTGTGTATTTAAATACCTAGTTAGATTAAAACGAAGGAAAACATTTAGATGGAGGGGGAGGGGTTAAAAAATGTTCATAAATACATACTATTCATTTGTAGGTCTGATAATTTATTTTTTATTCCTAATATTTCGGAGTGGGGTGTTAACACTCCCCACCCCATCATCCAGCTGCGTTAGATACCTAAACATATTGTTATAAACAAAAGTTGAATAACATTGACTCATTTGACAAAATGCTATATACCTACTACCTATAAAAATAACCTACATTTAAAAAGTAATTAATACTTAAAAAATGATAAAAGAAGAACGGCATTTAAAATAAACACATTTTAATAATTGTTATTGCATTGTAATTATTTTACAGAAATCCTTAAATAAGTTTTTGTATATAATTTTAATGATGTATAGAAAAATTAATTACATTTAATACGTTGAAAACCACGGCGGTAAAACAAAATTATCCCTCAATTTACTTCGAACTCTGTTGAAGTAAACTAAAACGAACATATCTAATTAGTATTGTTATAGATATAATATTGACTAATAGCTTATATACATAATATGTGGTAGTTTCCATTGACTTCCAAAAATAAATTATTGAACAACTTAAAAAGATTTATATGCAATGTTACGATAGATATTATACTTAGTGATACATAATATTATAATCTTAGAAAAACTAACTTTTTATATTACATCAATTATTATTTATTATTTTGGAATATAATATGTAATGCTACATAATATATGAAAATCAAAAACATATTTGAATTATAGATACATGTTGTACTTACTTATTTCAAATTATATTAATATAATAATACCCTTTTAATCGTATTTTATGTTAATTGTACTTTATAAACTATAAATGTTTATTTGCTCTTACTTGTTCACAGTGTATGTCATAATACTCTAATACTCCTCGTCCTCAACTACTTGAGTAGTTGAGTGCGTGAAATTAATGATCATTTTTAAGCTTCAAAGCTGAATAAAATTACCGCTAAAAATAAAATGCATAATATGGTTCTGATTGTTCTGAACATTGGGTATTAAAATCGTAAGTTTAATTTTCTTCGCCAGTCAAACTATAATAAGATACAACATAATAGGTACTAAACTAATAAAAAAGCACTATCGTGGATTAATTTCACACAGGCGATACCAAATGACAAAAATATAATAGTATCTATGAAATATTATAACATGTACGCCACAATATAAGTCAAAACTGTATATACATATATTTTAAATATGCGCTTATAATCATATATAAACCACTTAATTTGTTCTCACTTCTCTTTATATTATTATATCTCTTCTGCTGGATAAGCCGCGTCATCTCCAAGCGGCGTCAGTGGCGACAATAAATAACGAGACGTTTTGCCTAAACAAAAACACGCAGCCTGGCCTCACAGTTTCTAATAATAAACGCGGTAAATTAATGGAACTCGTCGGCAGCCGCGTGCAGCGTGAACGAGCTTGCTAGAGAGCGAATGGGTAGGTGGGCAGTCCGATCGACACAATGCGCTTTCTCGACAGTCGCCGCGCCGTTGCAGCTGCCGAGTGTCAGTCGTACATACATAAATTAAAAAATCCATCCTACCTCCTACCTCCTTCATAACCGATTTATTCCAACCCTTTCTTCGCAGTCCTATCAGTGTGTCTAATTTAACGCTTTACTAATAAAAACTTTAAACGCCAGCCGCATCACGCTAAAAAAAATTACTCAACCACTACAACGATTTTCGAGGATAATCTTCCTCATACTCGTTCATGTTTATCGTTAGATTTTAGAGTCATAACTCATAATAGTCATAACACTGCATCATTATATTTGTATTATAACTATTTATAACTGTATAAAATACATTTTTTAAATTTTTTACTTATAAGTAATCGTACCAAAAAATTAATTAAGTTGCTAGCACTTTTGCAGAAAAAATATTTAGTATATTTTGTCAACTCAATATTTTTATAGGTTATCTGAATTTTTTAATTTTTGTTCAAACTCTATGTTTTTCTATTTAATTTATTTTCAAAATTATTCATATTTTAAGGTTTTTAGCGTACAAATTACAAACATTCACAATGAAACTAACAAATTAACTACCTAATTAATAATTTTTAAATAATATAACGAAGTTGTTTTTCTACATGGAACTGGTGCTTTTTAATAGTTTACCTACAAACACTTCAAGACTTCAACAAAACAAAAAACATTATTTAATGAATTTATAACTACATTTTTATTACTAAAACAAGACAACTAAATTGTATCCTCTCAAATAATTATGATAAGGAAATAAATGTACGGAAGAATATTACTTGCATCCCGCATTTACCTATGTTTTGTAAAGTAAGCTACGTAGTGTGATCTCGCAACTAGTTTGTCTGCAAATTGTTTTAATAAAACATAACTAATTTTTTAGGGTTTTGGTTAGGGACAATTATAAATTTTGATTAAACCGAATTCATCTATGGAAAATTGTGAAGTGAAGTTGCTTTTTGAGATAAAATTGAGACCACATGTGCACAATCCTACACCACCTATGTGCCATGTGCATATATATGTTTATGCCTATATAGCCTAACCATAGTAGAGGAACTGAATAATCAAATATATAAGATTGTAAAGTAAAACTATTTTACAAGCATAGAGTAAAATAATTCTACAATCATGAAGTAGGTATTTATTGTCATTGTTGTTAAAATATAAAAGATTGTAATCTGTTCGATAAGTTGTTCATCGAATTTATATTACAGCAGCTGCAGTTATGGTGCTATTAGTTATAAATTATAATTTATAAATAATTTAATTATAATTATTTTATAACACTGCGTCATTGAATATAGTAATTTTTTCTACTTTATTTTATATTATTACAAACACTCATTACTCAAACAGCTAAACATATTACATTTACCAACAATCTGCTTGTTTCAGGCTTTAGTCCGCTTAAAATTGTGAGCTCAGCACCTAAAATGTCTCAAATATCATATTTTATCTAAATACTAATGTACGATGTACCTACAACAAAAAATATAAGTATAATATAAAAAGACAAGATATGTTTGGTTTTAAAAAAATTATATACTTTTTTGGCGTATAGCGTGAGAGTATTAAATAACAATAATAATTAATACTAAGTATTTTTGTAATTAAACAACAATTGATCCAGAGTATGAAAACAATTAAAAAAAATAACACTTTTACATTATTTATGAGACTAGTTGTAATTGAATTCTTACAATTGCTGTTACTGTGTCATACTTAAGATCCCGGGTGAAAAGATCTGGCCTCTATGTACAATAAATTATACACTGGGTTACACACCGCTTCTATTAATATTATCCCTTCGGATTAAAAACGCAATCTTGTAATTAATAACCACTCTGCCCGCCTTCACAATCATACTAGCTGCCTTCGTTATACAACTTCTGCATCGTGAACATGTAATTTTTTTTCTTCTGTTTTATAAGTCGTCTTTTATCATCAATAAACCAGTTTAATTCAAAACAACACTAAATATAAAATGTCAGTAATGCCACTGCTTTTAATTAGCGTTAATCCGTACATATATAGGTAATATTATAGACTGTAATTTACAATTATTATTTTAACATTCTATGGTAAACCACGCATTGTAATTTGTAAGATGACATAACCATTGAAGAATTTAATTAATTTTTCGTTTTATTCTACATGTTCAACTCATCTAAATAAAAACACGATTCATGCCATAAGAATTCTACATTTTGGAGTCAAAACTATTTTACGTTATTTTTTTGTTGCGCACGTGTGTGTCATACCTACTATAACAGTTTTGTACTATAATGTGTAGTACTTTTATATATTATATTATTGTGTTAATTAAAAATGTAACCGTCTCCGGTCATTAGTTCCTTCAGTGAAATAACTAAAATCATAAATATTATTATTGTGTTTACACCATACAGACATTGTGAGTTAAATACATTTTTACAAGGTTTTTATAAATATTAAATATTATAAAAAGATAATGGTATTTCTGTGTATATTTTGACTATTTTGTATACTCATGATTTGGCATTTTGATTGGCAAATTGAATTTTGAATAGATTTTAAAGAATCAATTTGTTTTAATTCTTTCAAATTTATATAATTTAATTTAATGGAATATACAGAACATTTAAATGTCACAAAAGTGTAGTGAATATATCTATATAGTTAAAATGGTTTTAATTTTGTGCGAGAGTTTAATAAATGTTTTTAGAATAGTTTATATATAGCTAAATTTTGTTAGCTCTGATCAAGGCCGGATTAAGGGGGGGTCTAGCCGGGGCGAAAGTCCCGGAGACCTCTCAAGTACTAAGAAGTGAGAGGCTCCAAACAATTTTAAGCTAATACACATTTTTCAGTGATTTTAAAGCATGTTTTGTCAAAAGGGCCCATATAAAATTTCAGCCCCGAATCCCAATATGTCCTTAATTCGGCCTTGGCTCTGATATCTCTGATTCGCGAGTTATGTACCTCTATGGCGTAATTTGAAAATTTATTAGGAGGGCAAATATATATAGTTCTATCTTCCATATCAATATATTATTGATTATTATTATATTACTTACTTCTAATTTATTCTAGGGAGGCAATGCCTCCCTTGCCTCTCCCAGTTTACTCCTATTGAGCTATAGAATATAGTTAATGTGTTTTAATTTTACTGAACAAATTTTTACAATGAAGAACAGTTATTACGTTTGATAAAAAACTAACAAAATATTTTGAATTCGCAAGATATATGTTGCTCTTAAGTGTTAACTACCAATTTTAAGAATTATCATTATGTAGCATACATCGTGCGGCATAATATTAAATTAAATATTATATCAAGTAGTATAGGTAGGTACTTACTACACATACATTATACCTAAGTCATATAAGTGAAGTTCATGTATGTAGTTGATTAAGAATACTCACCAAAAATAAAATATTATGCTTGTTATTGTTTTAAAAATTAAATCTAAAATCGTAAAATCTGGTACTTGACCATACTATAATAAATAATAATAACTAGGTATATTGTTTATCATTATTGGTATTTTTAGTTTTTGTTACATGTATAATGTTGTATACAGTATATGAGCTCATATCAGAGTATAGCTCATATCAATGAGCTACGGTACGTAAAAAAACATGCCTTCAATGTTCTCTACACAAAACGTTGTATTTAATAATATACATTTTTTATTTGAGTAAATAAAAAATGTATACAATTTCATTTATCTATAATCACTTATTATGTGTACACGGAATGATGAGCAATGAGAGAGGATTTCCTGAGCCTGAGTGTACGCATTCATGCGCGCGGTGGTGGCATTCAAATGCAAATTTGAGTCACGGACGCTATTTCACGCGGGTAAACGAAAATTGTTTATAAAAAATTGATTAGTATAGGAATAAACGCGGAAGATTTCTTCACGAGTTAATCGCTTATATTATTAAGTAGGTAATAAGATTGGTTTATGTAACTTGATCACCGGTATATTGGAAGATATCTTTTTTTAGGCTTTCAACGATTATATTTTGGGTGTTTTAGTAAGATATTAAAATTTGAAAAAAAATCCACACGTTGATCGTTCTGATAATTACTATCGTAAATGATATAGGTACATATTATATATTTATAAGTTAAGGGTTTTAGATTTTAGTACACACTAAATTATGATTGTCAAATGATTAAAAACAATAATAAAAACAGTGAGAGAGAACGTCTTATTAAAAACGTGCGGCAGTAGCGTCGATGACGATGTATATATTATAATAATAAAAAAAAATAATAGTAATATATATAGGTATAATAGAATTGTATGTGTGCGCGGGTATATCTGAATAAAGAAAATGAGTGAGTGAGAAAGACCACACGTGCGACAAATCCACGACATTCGGCTCGGCGCGCGTGGTCGCACTGCTCGCCTGTGGCGCCGGGGTAGGTGGCGCCCCGTGCGTGGAGACATGGTACTCTGGGCGACCGGCGAGTAGCGACGGCTGTGGCGAGCCGGTGTTGCAGCGACGCGACGTCGGTGTGGCGGCTGCACATGATGGTTGGTGTGGCGGGGCGGTGAAACGTTACCACCGGGCTGGCGGCATAGTTACACCACGACGTCGGCGGCCGTCGTCATTCCCGTTTTCTTTACACGACGCACGCACGAACACACGCTGCGCGTCCTCCGCCTCGACGACCCGCGTTCCATTCCAATCCACACACGCACGCACGTACACACGTAAATGCCGTGTGTGCGCTCGTCGCTGTTTGGCTCGGCTCTCTTACTCGTCAGTCTCGTACCGATCGGCCGACTAGTAGTTCCGTCGTTGTCGCTTCTATAATATTTTATCGGAACAAAAATAATTTAAATATTATTATTATCGTTGTTGTTTATTATTATTTCCATCATTATTGTTATTATTGAAATATATACATACATAATTAAATATTCGGTATAATTGTGCGTGTGTGGAGTGTATGTTATCATGTGTAACTGGTTTGTTTATCGTCGAAGGTTTGACTCTTTCCGATCGCATGTCACGTGTTAGGAGGAATCTACAAAAAATAATAATATACTTCTTCATAACAATCACTTACCGTCGTTC
This sequence comes from Rhopalosiphum nymphaeae, assembly GCA_036289425.1. Lineage (NCBI taxonomy): Eukaryota > Metazoa > Arthropoda > Insecta > Hemiptera > Aphididae > Rhopalosiphum > Rhopalosiphum nymphaeae. The sequence goes on from JAZAQC010000005.1 coordinate 10,016,806, forward strand.
GCCGTTCGTGTGTTTTCTGTGATTTCGTTTAAATCCTGTGGCGTGGTGTGTAACAGTATCGATCACTCGTTAGCTGTAATATTAATATTGTGCTGCCGGTGTGGTTAAGGAGCGAAATGACCACTGTTTACAGTTCCGTGGCTGCAGCTGTCGTCGTTGTCGCCGTTGACGGCGGCGGTACATTATAACGACGACGACGGCGGCGGCGGCATCGTCTGGGACGACGCCGCACGGACGACAACGGTCGGCCCGACACGGATGCGTCCGGAAAACGTGGTGCGCACGCCGCGATCACATATCAAGGTGCCGCCGCCGCCGCGCGCGCGTCACGCCGGTCGCCGGCGGACCAGCGCAGTATTCGGTTCGGCGGGTCGGCGGAAGTAGTGGCCACCAAATGCGAGGCGGCGTTCACGTGTTTTATGTTCATGTTCAGGAGGAGGCGGACGGCATTAGCTAAACGCTTGTGGAAGGCACGGGTGCGCCGAGACAATGAAACCAGGTGTACGGAAAAGACCTCCTCGGTGTCTGCCGCATCCGCTCAGTCACCAGTAGCAGCGGCAGCGACATCACTTCCGTCCGCGCACCCGTCACCGCCAATTGAGTCGGACGAACGGCAGTTCCGTAACGCGTTGTTTAAGCGACTCGACGATAGGCAGCTGGAGACATTGCTTCGTGCCGTGGACACCGGTGGCGTGGACGCGACTGAGTGTGTGGCCGTCCGACCGTTCCTGTTCGCTGACCCGGCGGTCATATGCTGCCGGTTGTGGCGGTGGCCCGACCTCAGGACCGTCGAACAGTTAAAGAGCACACCCTCCTGTCAGTCGGCCAAACAACCCGATATGGTATGCTGTAATCCGTACCATTGGAGCAGACGATGTGAAATCGGTAAGCGCCTTTACTCTTATGCTGAACTTACTTATTATACAAAATATATCTTAACTTTTATCACTAAATTGTGTGTCGGCTAAGGGTTTTCGCATCTAAGTATTTTTTTTATTTCTAAAAACTTGTTATCGGTAGTCGAGTACTCAGGTGAACGGATTGGATCAATTTTTATTTAAAAAATGTTTTCTTATATCTGTCAAGAGTCGTCCGTTTAGACTAAACGAATTGTATTCTTAATCATACGTGTATTTTTATAGGAATCTTGTCTCGTCCGTCGTGTATATTGTTACTGTGCGAATGTTGTTTTTATTCATACCGTAATATTGTTGCAAATTTAACCTTCATCCGTCGCGCCTTTTTTCCAGGATTTCCTATCGTACACAGCTGATAAGACAACAGCACACGATGGCGGTGGCATTTATGTGATGTATCGCACAACGGTGCACAGACAGTGTGTAATTTAATATTCTCGGAACTCGCCGCCGTGTTTGTTGTGATAAGAGAAAATGATAAGATCGGCTGACACGTTAGTTTAATATAATAATATGTACATAAACATCTATTTCTACATAATGTAATTTTGTATGTATGCATATTATTTGCTACATTATGTACTTAGAGACAGAAAGAGTGAGTAGGGGATAAACACAAAACGAAACATTGCGACTGAGCGGCGCCGGTTTCGTTAATTGTACGGCGGCCAATAATTCTCGTAAAAAACGTTTTGTGAATACCGTAGCAGCTTAATGAGTGTTCTTTTTCATTCCGTCGTTTTTTACATTTTAAATTTTAATATTTTGATCCCTCATTCGTACGCCTCTATTGTATAATATCATATTGTCTTTAAACACGTACAAGTACATCTAAATCTTACTCTGTCCGTTTCGCGTATATTAAACCGTATATAGTTAGTGTACCTATATTAATAATAATATAATACTATCCACCGATCCAATTGCGTCACACTTCACCTGGCTCGACGCCGCCGTCGTAGTCGCCGTCGGGCCGGATGAGAAATAAATAGCGCGCAGACCCGGTCACGCAACCCAACGGCGCCACCAGTTCCGCCACGGCGCCCAACCGCGCGCGCGTCTCCCCCTCTGCCCACTGTTCTGACCGCGTACGTCTTTCTCTGCCAGGTCTGCGGTGTGACTGTGGCGTCGGCGGTACGTTACATTACGGACGTGACGTCCGTCATCACATTCTTTCAGCCAAAGGTACGAAAATAATAATATAATAATAATAATGATAAATAAAAAAAACTCATTTAGTTATTTAAAAATCGACGATCATTGTCCATATAGTTCTCCCGACGTGCGCAAGTGGAGTCGCTTTTTATTATTATTATGTTTTATTTATAAATACTGGTCGGCGCCACATGTATAGTTGTACACGTTTTGGCACACGTTGGTCGTATTTACGTTGGACGAAAACCAGGAAAAAAAATAACGAAATAATCGTATTTCTCGATAAACCTCCTCCTCTTCATCCATCTTCGAACTTCTAGTTTCTAAAAAATCCATTACGGGTGTATGTATGTGTCTGTGTATGTATGTGCCCGAGCGAGCGTGTGTGACTGTACGGCGTATAAATAGTCTGCCGGCGTACCCGCGTGTACAAATGGATAATGCAAACTTGTGTGGTCCTCTCGTATGCCGACAGAACGGAGAAAGAAGAAAAAAGTCTGTGATGTTTTTTCACTGTTGATAGCCATAAATATTCATTACATGTCGTGGTAGTTGTAGTGGTATTATACCCATATTAATATATTATATGTGTATTGAGTATACATTATAATATTTTGATTTTTTTTTCGTCCACAATATTATAATAATTATTATTGATAAACCGACGATAGTTTTCTGACGTAATGAATAATAATAATAAGAAGAACAATACGTTTAGCGAATATCTACTTCAGAGATATACTATGTACACAGACACGTCTTGTACTTATTTTACCAAAAATATTATATTTATTTTGTAGGAACTTTAATAATAACGTTACAGAACCTATAGGTAATGGGTAATGAATTAGTAAAAGTTTCTGACACGGTCTGCATAGTCTCATTGGGAAGGTCCGAGTAGAAAATAGATATTATAATAACACTATTCATGTATAAATACTTATATTGTTGCGTTTCGTATTGTTTTAGAACGACCTCCACCACCATACTCAAGGTTCGTAAAGGAAAAACTGAAACCTGAAGGTAAGTGTTCATTTTTTTAAACACGATATTATTTAATACTTCGTGTATAGTCACCTAAATTGTACTTCTGTATTTTATGTATATTCTGTGGTTACTTTACTGTAATAAAAAAGCTATGTTTTGTGTTGAAAATATACTTCGGTGAGTTACACGTACTCATTTTTTTTAAACTATTTGATATCCAAAGTAAAAAATTCAGTGGCACAAGGCCAAAAAATGACGGCGTCATTGACTTTCAATTTCACTCCGATTTATCGTGTCGAAGAGCTGTGGTGTCCCTATAATTAGTAATAAGTAAAGTACGAGTATATGCTGCAACATTTAATTTTAATTTTTTTATAATACACATAAATAAATAAATAAATCTTAAAATATTATATTCATATTCACCATAGATACCTTAGGTATTATAAATAATAAATAGTTGGATAGGTACATTTAAATAATTTGATTTACAATAACTAAACTAATTTTAAATTTCTTTTGATTTGATTTTTTAATTATTATTAACAAGAATTTATTTAAATTACGTTTCTTTTAAATTGCTTTTATAATTTTCATATCCTTTTCTTTAAAAATGTTAAGTTATTTTAATATGAAAACATGTTGTGACAATCCTTGCAGTTTCTTTTAAAAAATAATTAATTTGGTTATTATTTATGATGTATAAAACTTGTCCTAAAAATTTGTTTAGTTCAAACAATTCTCAAATATTATTGAACAAACTACTAAACTAAACTCTTACAACCATAATTATCATTGCAGTGTAAACATCTTATCTTATTGGACGAATTCATAAAAGTATTATTTTTATAGCGCTAGTTTAAATTGCTTTTGTGGTAGAAATATAAAGAGTATTATTTTTCGACGGAAGAGTCCAAAATTGCTGAAAAGTAATCTTCCGGTTGCGTATACTTGAAACGACGCCTACCCTGAATGAAAGCGTGTTGTAAACTGTTCTGGTGTTTCATAGAAGGGTGAAAAGCGATCTGGAATTCACCCCCTAAAAATTCCTAATCCTGCAAGCGACGGCAGCCCAAAGCAGGTACACGTGTGCATTGTCCCGGTCCGCCCTCTTTGCCATTCTCATATAACGACCTCGGTGAATAATAATCCGTTCGAGTGGAAGCTTGAAGATTAGCTTGCTAGTTCCGTTGAATTTCCGGATTGCCAATGTAAACTATAGCGAGGGTGAAAACAAAGGAATAAGGAAAATAGGGCTATTAAAAAAGATACATAAAATGCAGTGAGGTGGAAATAGTATTTGAAATACAAAGAGTGGTATAAACTTTGATTGCAGTTTTTTATTCGTAGAAAGTTGTGAATTTATTAGTGGTTCAATAAAAGGCGTAAAAATATTTATAAAATAAATTTTTTTCTTAGAAATTCTTTTAGTCTGCAAACATTTTGTCGATTTAAACTTTAGGTAAGTATTTACGTAATATGATACCGAGAAACTATTATGCTATTTAAACTTTTAACATTTGGATGCTTTTATAGTATGATGAACTATTTAACGACAATTATATACTATTATTATTATTTCGTATTTTTGTGCAAAAATAATAAATTTTTTTGTGTGTTTAAACGATTTGTTAGCGGTAATATTTATAATATATTTAATATATAAAATGTAATTCTACCTGGTGATTTTAAGAAGTGCATAATATATTTTTTTTTACATACATTTCTTAAATATTTTGTATAATAACTAAGCATTTCATAAAATGACACAACAAATTGGTAATCTATAGAATAAAGAAATGACTAGGAAAAATCCAAAACAATTAATTTGTAAATTTTATGGGTAGTACACAGTTATTAATTATTATTACTATAATATTATTCTAGAAAATACAAAAATTTATGTAGAACGTAGGTGCTTATAAGGAAAAATTACAACTCGCACTCGAATCTCTACGCATGACATTTTGTCAAAGACTGAAATGTGAAAATGACTACGGTGACAAAATAATTATCGCGTTATCTGTCGGCAGTCGAAACTATATTTCATTAAATTTATCGATATTACAGATTACTAATGGATTTATATTAGGTGAAGATACATTGTCAAATATTAATAATGATAACATAGATTTAATACATTACCTATACATTGTTTGGCATTTCATATAATGATTAGGTAATTTAAACAATTTTATAGATTGCCGGCTGTAGTTGGTATTTATATAGAGTTCCTAGACATTTTATAAAATACCAATACTATACACATTGCCGCTAACAGATATATAAAAGTAATTTAACGACTAAATCATGACAGAATTACAATTATTGATATAATTAGTTATATACCTACTTTAATCGTAAATATACATATATGCATTTTATGATGTTTATGTGATTGTTATGAATTATGACGTGATCCATAACTCATACGAATACTATTTAATTTGCTTTTTTATTGGAAGTTGATTCTGTATAATATATATTAATATAAAATAGTTTATAATATGGTTATCATTATTGTCGTTTGTAGCAGTCAAATTTAAAAATAATAATTGAAATGAACAACCTTGTGTAAATATATAATATACAATACATATATATTATGTTTGTGACCATTGGATTATTTAAAATGTTGGTATATAATCCTTATTATATGTATGAAAGAAGAACAGGCCTTTTTTATGTTCCAATTTTGTGACGACACTATTTAACATTTTTCCAATTTTTTTTTGTTTAGTGGTGGAGAAGTTGAGTTATATTTAAAGATTACGGGTTTTTTGCGTGCCATTTAATTAAAACGATTTTTACTACGAATAAATCGCTCTTATTATTTCTAATTTCATTTTATTTTTTGTTCCAGTTATAAATATTATAAATTAAATTATAAAATTATTATATATTACATGGCTAGGCTTGTTTAATATAGTTTAATTATAATAAAAAATCAATTTATATATAAATCGATTATTTAACAATTGAGCGAAGCCGGGTTATTCAGTTAGTCAACTATATAATATAGCCACACAAAAAAATCATTAAGAAGTCAATGCACTTTGTTTTCAGAACATTTCGTATTTATGTATAGACCTCTGAGGCCCTAATTGTAATATGTGGTTGTTGTTGATTGTTTTCATTTTAATACTTACGAAGTTATATTACTCTAAAATTATGCTAAGTTTTGAGATGTCGCATCTAATGATTTAGTTTGGTTAATTTAGATAAATAAGATTTAAAATAATTTTCGATTTGCTTCGACGAAATTTCAATAAAATTGTTATTATATTTAAATGATAAATGAAAAATGAAGTATGTTTATAAACTGGGTGTCTATATAAATAATCAGTAAGTGCTAGTGTGTGTTGCGCGGAGAAATGCAAGGACAGACAACGATGGGTCCTGCGGAGAGTGCGAATCGGAGAATCATTCCTTGGGAATGTGGTCATTTTATCGAGAACAGCAGAAATAATATATAAAACAGTATCACAAGAACTGTTGTAGTGTACCATCGCCTCAACTCCTCTAGTCTGTAGATTTTTTCTCACACAATAGAAATGTTACAGATTGTTTATCCTTTTCTTCAGACTATCTGATTGTAGGTGTATAAATATTCTGTACAGTACTCCCGTATAGTTTTGTTTCTTGTATAATATATATTTTTATATTTTTTTAAATATATATAAATACTGTCATTGGTAATATTCCTCAGATATTGTTAGATATATTTCTGAAGTCAAATTCTAATTTTCCTAGACAAAATTGAAAAAATGTGAACGAGTTAATAACATCTTATAAATTATGTTTAATGTTAATGGTTCGTTTAATCGTGTAAATCATATAACACTGAACGAGAATTATTGTCATCATCGATAACAGATTTTGTATGGGAAGTCGTTTAATATGATAATGGCGATGACGGCTAGGGCAGTGCTTAATGGTAAAATATTAAGAAACTATAATGTGAGATAAATGACTTGCAATTACATAATAGTATAATACATATTATGATACTTGATGTCGCTGTTATTCTGTGTAACAGTAAACATTGATATAATATTACGGTCGACAAAAACATCATTATTAAAATGTAAATTTAACTATTAAGTAAATTATGCACATAATGAAAAATAATAATGGAGGATTGAGTGAAATTTGTAACTGTGTTAAATAAAAAAAATATTTTTTATTTTCAGATCGTGCACCCAGTGAATGTAGTTGGGATAGTAATGATGACGAACTTCGTGGCTCGTTTAGCACTGACGGCGACGGTAAGCATTATTTGATTTTTAGATTAACTCTAATGCGTAATTAGATATTTGTCTAATAGTTACATTGTTGTGTGTGTGTGTGTGTGTGTACAATGCACATACTACATACTATAGTGTTTCAGAAATTTTATTTGAAAATGCTACGTTGTAGTAATTAGAATTAACTATATATAATATCGTCGTTGTAGTGTTGTCAAATCCGTACAGCTGAGTAAATCAGTTTTCATAGGAAAAACAAATGTTTTTTCCAATAATTATAGTGTGATTTGTATCTATTTTTTCATACATAACCATTGTCCTTAGCAGGTTGTTTCAAATTATGCGACTTAGTTGTGCCTATACACTACAGTCACCATCTACAGTCTTGAGTCTATACATTTTAGATTTTTGTGTAAATATTCGTGAGCATTTTTTTTCATATTATATGTATGTTTTCAATATTATAATTATATGTAATTATATTATTATTATTATGCATATAATTTAATATAGTGCAGACCGCTGCAGCATGATATAAATAATAATACATGTTGTGCGATGCTTGTTCAATATAAATGATACATTTCGGCAATGTTAGGGATACCTTTTATTATAATTTTTTTTATTCGAAGGACAGCCGAATAATAGGAACGTGAGAACGGCGCGGTGAAGCGATTGTCGTGGGCGCCTGGCGTCTCAGCATATGTGCCTCCTCTCCGTATTTATTATATATATTATATACACATTCAAACGCACATATATGTATACACTTACACTTGCACACATATATACTACTGTGGCGGGGTCGGCAGATGACATTTTGCGGTGCACCCGCGCGACCGACTGGCGCCCGACCAAACTTTAAAAAAAAAACCCGGCAAAGGTTAATTACGAGTGGCGACCACACGGAAACGACATAATTACCCGTAGACCTTCTAGTCCGTCCGCCCGCCACTGGCATGCGTGCACGCCACTTCCACCGCACCGTGTTGTATATATTATATTACACGTGTATAATATGTAACATTATTACGGTGTTATTATAGCCTCGGGACTTTTATCCGGACCAATATATTGGGGTTTTGTGGGCGGGAGGGAGAAAGAGACGAGGTCGACGTGGATAACAAGAAAAGAGAACTCGAACTCCATGTGATGCAGCCTAGGCAATTGCAGTCGTCGTTGTTATAACAAGTGCCCACCACTGATTGTGCACGAATAACAATAATAATATAAATTATAATGAAAAATTATTCGGTTTTTGTCCAATGGAAAAAAAAACGCCTCATATTGATGTATAGGTTCGACTTATGGTGGTAATGTTAACGGTGGGGGAAGAGAGAATTCAAATTATTGTCAAGACAATGTCACTTGAAAATAATAATTATTAGTTATTTCAATATTAACGTTTCTGGTAGACGTCGCAATTTAGTAAACATAAAATAATTATAAAAATTATAGAAATATTAAAATATTTTCTTTCCTCCTGTACACTTATAATAATCATAATGTTATTAGTTATTTATCGTAATGTTATACGTCTCATTGGCGGATTATCGATTATTGCTCATATACATAGTATAATATAATATTAAAATATATACACTCGAGACTGGGGCGGCGGTGGGGTTATTTGTTGGCGCGCGTGTTTATCGTTTTCGCGGTCGCGGCGTCGGTAATGAGCGGCGCCTGCTGTTGGCGGCAGCGATCTATGATCGGCGGCAGCTCACTCTCTTTGCACCGCCACCGCGCGTTATCGTTACGATGAGGTCGTAGCGTCGTCGGCGGCCGATGTGGTGAAGAGGGAGGACAACATCGACGACGACGATGATAATGGCATGGAGGTGGGGCGGTGGTGGTGTCGGCGACGGCGACGGCCCGTTGATAATAATATGTGCCGGTGACGACGAATATTACATGCGTGTGTGTTGTCGTGTTTTGCCGATACGAGCGACCTGGGTGGGGGTAAATAGACTGGCGACGTTCGTTTTTTTCGAACCGCACACGCTACACACACACTGTAACACACTCCACACCGCACTGCACTGCACTACACCACCACCACTCAAAGACCTATAAAAATAACTATTACAAGCTACGGACTGGGAGCCGATCATTGGCGCCTGTGACGTCACGCTAACGCTGTTGATTCATCGTGAAAAACACACGAAATCGAACAAAACCATAACAAATGTTGTAGCTGTGGCCGCCAAAAGTACGTTTTTGATCGACCAAAAACTACTACAGTTGTCTAAAAATATAAACTCAAATTCCGTATAGGTCCGTCGCAAGCATAACAAAATACCGATTTCCCCTGTCTCGATACCAGTGTAGGCCGTAGGGTACCTGAGTCGGGCTCTCCGGCGGAATAATAATTGAAAAAACACATTATATTATTATTATATTTGTATTGTTTGCACGCGCGCGTACTGGGTCGGGAGTGGGAGGTTTGTGTGTGCTGTTGCTAATGACGGGTTGTGTGGCGCCCAAGCCCGACCGGGTTGCCGGCGTCCAATGCATGCCGCCGCGCCGGTGCCATTCATCACGGGTCCCCCACTGTGCACGCGTTCGTTCGATTCGTATAGAAGAACCGGTTGCTCTATTCGTTGTCGACTTGCCGACGTAGTTCGTCTCGGAGTAACGGCCGCCGAAACTCGGCTCTCGCTCGTCGTCGGCAACCCAAGACCCAATATATTATTATTATCTTCATACGATCCAATGATCATTACGAGTGGTGATGTAAGACAACGTCGTCACGAACGATCTTAGATCTCCGCGTCTGTCGTCGTCCCTTTGCCGTGACACCACAGCCATTAACCGTGTTTTTATCTCGCGATTATACAATTATAAACGGTATGATATTCTGCACCGCAGTTGTTGAATTTCTCGGCCACTGCAAGTTTCGTCCGATCAATATTGAGTTTTCTATTATTTTTTTCCTCAGATAGTTATATTATTTCCACCGTCGATCGGCGCCCGAGACCGGTTATTACGACTACGGCGTATAATAATAATAATAAGTAATAACGCGCTGAACACGGAGCGAGAGAGATGCTGGTATAATATAATGTATATATTATTATTATAATAACAAGTAAAGCACTCGTCAACTTCTCGTTTCCCTCTAATATTTTTGGCCGTCAGTTTTTTTCCCACACGCACTTGATTTTCGTTTGTGTCTACGAAAAACGCCGCCTCCGATACACACACGGCCAGCAGCCGTAAACGCGTTTATATTAATCGGATCCCCCGTAAGCCTTCCCCTTGATGGCACGCCCATACTTGATCGCCGAGATCCGTGTGTTTTTGCGACAATACGCCCGCGGCTGCCAATTACGAAAATTACAATGCTTTTGCCGCCGATTTTATAAAAAATACACATACACCGTAATACGAACCCGAAGCGGCGTTTATATTATATTACTAGTACTGTGTGTATTGTGTATGTGTGTGTGTGATCGAGAACATCAGAGAGACGCGCGGAATTCGTTTAATAGTATTATATATATATATATGTGTGTGTGTGTATACATATAAATGTACGCGTGGCGGCTGTTGTGCTTTATAATAATAAAAAAATTTATATTATGGCTTGCACCGTGTGTGTGTAATACAAATAACGAAAAACCGGTCGTCTCAACGTGTGTGCCCGTCGGAGTGGGTTGTTAGAAAGACAAGAGTACTCGTCCACTGCCACACTGGGTTCATTAGCATATTAATATATTGTCGTCAGTATATTACTAGTTATTACAATGACTAGATAATAATACATTTTTAATAAATATCATTGTCGTTGTAAATACTGTGACCGCAGTAATTGTCGATTTTTCGATTATTATTTTTACTTAATTTGTTGCCACCACTCCTCGTAGACATTTTAGTTTTGATTTTTTTGGTAGTTTTCGTAGAATCGCGTTATACACGACGTTTTAAATTCGAGTACGGGAAATGTTTTATAATACTGCATTATACATTACATTATTGTTGTTGACGGAATGGCGGGCCGAGGATAAAATGCATCAATATAATGTAGTGGTAGTCTATATTCTATTCAGAAACGCTACGTGCTATATTTCGATTTGGGTATATAAACATACAATAATATAGTACCGAAAATGGCGTGAATGAAGAGAAATAAATGTATATTAGCGATATCCTTAGCAGATCATATATTTTCTACACGGACGGACTCGTCGTTATTGTGTTGAGAGAAAAGGCAAAATCCCTATTACCTGAACACGAATACAGTCTGTAGCACACGCGTATGGATGCTAAACCCCTCAGTGGGCCTCAAACGTTTTTATTGCATAGAAAAACCGTGAGACGACAAACAATTCAAGAGGGACATGTGTTAAAATGTATTTTCTTAACATTCAGTTATATCTGTTTTCGAGATTATAAAGAAGTATTCAACGAAAACCGTCAAAATACTGCATTCTAACAGGTAATATTCTCCATTCGGTCGCCTGTTGGTATTCAATTAAACCTCAAGTGTAATTGATTATAATTTATAGCACGCGTTGATTAGTTTGTGATAAGGATTTGATAATAAATTAAACAAACAAGTTTACATAACATGGGTAATTTTTTTTTTAAACAATTCAAACTTTAATTTAAATCGTTTGTAAAATAAAAATGCATGTAATGTAATATATAAGATATAATATTATACACTCATAAAAAATATTGTTTTACTCTCGGAAGGATTGATATATTTGTTTTAAGTGCCTACACATCCTAACCAAACTACAACAATGCGCTCTTCTGCATACGGTGGGTAGGTATATAATATGTTACTTGAGAAATCAAGAAACGAGTGATCGGTAAAGGGAGAGAGAAAGAGATGGAAAAACAAACACAGGAGCAGCGACGATTGTCGTTTGTTCTCGGAGAAGACTAATAAGAACTAGCCGCCGACAAACCATTATTACTGTTACCTACAGTGTGTGTATACCTACGGTTAGACGGTGACGATAGAATATCCTTAAAAAACATATAATAATAATAAATAAAGGTTTATATAGAAGAAGGACGAATCGATGTTGGACGTGTCTTCGTCGTCTCTCTGAGGAATGTGAGTGGTGGGCGGCGCTCCATTGGCCGATCGGAATGCCAGAAATGCCGCGTGCACCCAAAAACAAACCACGTATGCGTTCAGTTATTAGTTTTATCGTCATTATTATATTGTGTTTAGAAAGCCCGGCGTATACGGATTTGTAGTTCACGGTTTATTATTTGTTATCATTAGTATGATACGTAATTTACGGATTGCAATAAGTTTTTACTTTTATTATTGTAATTAATTTAATAGTTCTGTATGTAGGTAGTGTATAGTACTGTGACGGAAATTGGGATTGTTGCGGCCGTTTGACACTGTGCTACATCGTCGTAGACTTAAAATCAGAATCCCTCAGACTATTGTCGTTGATCGACTAACGCACGTTCTGTGCGTCATTTTTTCGGTTGCATTTGTTAACCAGTTAAAGTGTTGCGTGTGTTTGTGTATTATAAGTAAATAATATAATAATGTACTCTCCGAGGTGGTGATAAACGTTTGAATTTTTTTGTTGTTTTATGGGAATCAAAAAAAAAGGTGCTTTGAGAGAATTTTAGGGGGTACGGGTACACCGTACTAGTCGTCACCTTACAATTGATGGACTATATAATGATATGAGAATCTCTTATATTTATATGTATATGCTGCAATACTGGTTTTATTTTGTTTTTGTGTTACTGGAGGTTGAACTCATTTTGGGTCTGTGACGGGACCTGTTCTTGTGTGGATAAATCACATCTGGCGGTAGTCTTGATCGTTCGTATAATACATTGGTTAGTACCAGACGCCGCGCCGTGCCGGTCATACATGTTTGTATCAGCATCACTATTATATAGCTTCCTTGATCTCTATATTTTTTTTTTTTTTTTATTCACTGGGTTTGATAAGGGATTTATATTTTTGCTTTTTTGCTTCAACGTCGCCATCGTCGTCATCCCTCCCCACGACACCACCATCATAATTTAAACACATTGCCGGAATGTTGTTAATACGCTGCGGTTGAAACAAAGGAGTAAAAATGACTTGATTGATGATTATTTAAGAGAACGTAGATATAATACACGTGCGACATAGCAAATTTTCGTTCGTCAATTTCAATATTATGCTGTTAGTTTTGATTTTAGAGTGAATTGACTTATATTATAAAATCTAAAGGTAAGATTATTATCGAGTGCTTCACGTAGCCTTTTATTGATATTGTTATTTTTAAATAAGTTATGATCTTTTTGGAAATGTACATTTTAAAATAATATCGTATTATCGTACGTCATTACGGCGTCTTATATTAGCTTTTTTCCTTAATCAAATCTTTGTGTATTTATTATATTCTGTGGCATCATTTTCGAGTGAAAGCAAAGGTAGGTATTTTCCACTGTCTGATTATGACCAATGTCCGATTGGCTGGTTATTGCTGACAAATTATAGTTATTTTCATAATTTTGTGAAACTTAACACGGTAATTCTGTGTACTGGGAAATTATTGTCACAGTGATAGTTAAATATTTTTTAATAGTTGAAATATTTATAGACTTGTGGGTGTGTAATATGTTTATAGGTCAGATGTTTACCTATATAAGTACTAATAAATATGATATCGGATACGTGCATGTGCAACAACAATACTATCATAATATCGTTTTTTTTTGTTTTTTTTTTTAAATAATTATATTCCATAACTAGTATCAATTACCTCAATAAAAATTGTTAATACCAAACAACCACAATTAAAAGCTTTTCTGTGATAACTATAAAGAATTTCTGGTATTATTTAATATTTTTCACTTGTAAGTTATTTATAGCAGTGGTGTTTAGTATTGTAATTTAATTTATTCAGCCTTCTAGAAAAATCTAAAATTATATCACTGATATAGGTTCTATATAATTAATTTGATCCTCTTCATCTTAATGAAAAAAATTGAATATTTGTTCCTGTAATAATACAAATAAAATAATGTAAAATTGTGATTGTATATTGAAATAAAAATGTAACCAAAAACTATCCTGCAAATAAAACAGCCGTTTATTTCTTCAATTAAATGGGCCGGTCAAACGTATGCTCCTAAATTAAAAAATTATGCCATTGACTATACGTTTATACTATAGTACCAATGTTGTATGTACCATTCGATTATCGGATGTTTAGTATTTATATTACAGAATTTTATGATATGTACTTAAGAAGTTCCGTTAGAAGTTACAATTTACCGATTAAATATAATAAAAAATATAATATAATATAATATTTAATAGCATGTTTATAAATATAACATTGTCTTGTTTAATTATTGATATGTTTTTTATGTTTATAGAAAAACAAAACGAACAAGAATGGTGTAAAGTGGCATACTGGGAACTATCGCAACGAGTCGGCCGACTATTTCCCGTTGAAACAAAATCCGTAAATGTATTCTGGAACGTTCCACTTGGCACGGGTCTGTCTCTAGCTGCTCTTACTCAACATCATTTTTCACCCTCTCAGGGCCCTCCAGAATCTGTGATTAGGAATAGGACCAAAATAGGACAAGGTATGATGTTTTATATCCGTCTAGATTTATAATATATTTTAGTCATTATCTATATTTTTCCTGAAAAATACCTACACTTTGATCTAATTTCTCTATTTTGATGTTAATTATATCTAATTGTTTGTATACAGGTCTAGCTTTAAGCCGTGAAGAAGACGGTGTGTGGGCGTATAACCTGAGTGACTGGCCCATGTTCGTTAACTCGCCAACGTTGGACGATCCGGATAGCAAGTCTTATTTAGTTTTTCGTGTGCCGTCGGGCCACTGTCTAAATATATTCACCGGTAATCCTCATGGTGACCGAATACGCTATTCAAACGGCGTGCGAGTCGGACCTGTTGACCCGAACGCCGTACGCATCAGTTTCGCCAAAGGATGGGGACCCAAGTATTCCAGGCAAGAGATCACATCTTGTCCGACATGGATCGAAGTTTTGCTCGATCCTTGCAGATGACACAGGGTGATCGGACACGGAATGTGAGATGATGATGTTATTCTAAAATTCTCAAACACTAGTTATAAAGACTAATTTTATAAAATTTGTACTCAAACCAAATGTGTTAAATATGCTCGTTTGAGGTTCGTGTTTGTCGATTTTGCGTATACATAATTTTATTGTCTATACAAGATCTTTGAGCAAACTAAATTATTGTTTTTTTTTTTTTTATTTTTAATTTTTGTAAAAACAAAGAATACCATTGTGATATTAGTTCAGCGTCCTTAACGACAGCTCTTTTTGTTAAGGGTACGATGCTATTTTCAACACGTAAGGGAAACTAGAGCTTAATGACATCCACATTCCATGAATTAATATTTTGAAAAATTACCTTTTCTCCTCTAAACCCGTTTTTACAGATAGTTCCTCCTCCAATTTAATATAAACTAGGTTTTTATAATATTTTATTTTTGTGATCTAGTCAGGATATTTGAAATTGACTGTTGATCAAAATTGGTTAAGGAATTCAAATAGAATAGCAAATACTAAAAGATTGTAATTAAATACTAATGTTTTTTTTGGCAATTTTTTTCATATAAATAAAATTTTTGTTAGATTTTAAGAGAAATAAATGTGCCTTGTACCTTTTACATGAAAAGCATTATTTTTTTAGATGTTACCAATTTTAACTATTCATTTTCTTATTGTAAAATAAAAAAAAGTACTATTTTCTTATATAAAATTAAAATGTAGATTACATAATATTATAATAATATATTGAACTGTTGAAATAAAAATATATTGAAAAACAGATTTTTTCATGGCTCTTGTTTTTCACAATTGTCATCATGTAATAGACTTTTTACAAAAAGAAAAAATTTTACCAGTTTAATATAGGTACTTGAATTCTGTTCCTGTCTTATGACATATTCATAATTTTTATTTTTGTTTGATTTTTAAAATACATGTTTGGTTATTATTGAAAATTAATTACGTAATTATATATTATTTTCTGTATCATCATGTACATTAAAAATTATTAGTCCATTTTATTTAATCAAAATCTTATTTCCCCTTCCCCAGGAACATTTATTACTATGTATTTTTAATTTATATTCTTAAAAATAATATTTTTAACAAATTAAATTAATACAAAATAATTATTTTCATACTTTAAATTACTATACACATTTTTAAATTATTACTGATTTATACATACAATATGTATATATCAATTGAATGTCTTGACCAATTAATATAATTGTATTAATTATGTTTCTGTTTTAATTGTTTTTCAAGCACGTTCAGATATAGTAGCTTATTAATTGTAAAATATTATAAACCACTAATACAGTTTTATTTTATTTTTTTAATACATGGGGAAATATTAAGTATCATGAAAATATTGTATATTTTATGAATAAAATTAAATTTAAAAATATAATTAAACATTTGTTTTTTCTGTACATATTATGTTGTATTATGTTTAATGTTTGTTAAAAATGCATTATGAAATTAATATTTTGTAATATTTTAATACATTCCATAACCAATTATATGTATAATGGACAAATACAGGATGTCGGATAACACTGGTCTTTCTTTAGACCTACTCTCCTTTCACCACAGAACAATAAATTACATTTGTTTAGTTGATCAATCCACTATATCCTTACTCCAAAGGATATGAAATATTCAACCCTAAAGTTAAAACCATACTTATAATTTGATAGAATGTTTGTTAGCAACGTGGCCATTGAGGTTTTGTTATGTAAATGGAAATAATATATTAATTTATCGTTATCATTTATTCGCGTTTTCACTTTTTCACTTTTTACTTTTTTTGTTATTACTGACTAGTAATTTTATTTTATATTTTAATATATAAATATTAATATTGTTCTCTGATGTTACTTTTGTGTTTTGTACAAATAATATTTATAGAATTTATTTAATTATTGATGATGTGTACCACATTCCTCCCTGGAACCCGTGTTTAAGATCAAAGTTCCCTAATATGTCTAAAAAAGCTGTGGTAGACATGATTTTACATATGAATGTAAATGATTTTAACAAACTTTTTATTTAATGTTATGATTAGAGTTATTTGTTTAGTTGAAATTACCTTACTCTATAAGCTTTCACCTTAGATTCTAATGTGTATCAGAGTGATTTTCATTTTTAGTGAATACCTAATCAATTTTAAAATAAGTAATATGCAAATTGATTCAATTATAGTCACACAAAATGTGATTTTATATTGGTGTTCATTAAATAATTTATATATTTAAGATTCTGAGTAGAGCAATGAATATATTCATTTTACAATGATGAGGATTTTTTTTTTGCTTATATTTGAAAAAAATGCTTCAATCTTCAACTTTGATTATGATTTCTAATAAAAAAAATTGGATTTAATTTGTTATTTGTACCTTTGAAATGAAACTTGTTAAAATTTTCAAAATATTTTTATTTGTGCCTGGAATTGTATCACATCACTGATTTATTTGTGCCTGGAATTGTACACATCACTGATTTATTTGTGTGACTACACTCCCTCAAAATATATTTGTAAAAATTTGTAGTAAGCATCTGGGAGCGGATTGAAACAATCCTAATTGATAATAGATCTGATCATGAATTTTAAAAGTTAGCATGCATTGGTTTTGGATGACTGACAATTTCAAAAGGATTTCATTTCAAATATAAAACTGTACTTGAGTATATTTTGTAAAAAGTGCTTTGATCGACTGAGTTTTCAGAAAACAATGACACCAGTGATTCAGGTGGTGGATTCAAAACTTTTTTCTCAAAATGTGCACCGTAATGTTTATATACGTTATTCATTTTGCTAATTATTACACTTTAGTGCAGACTATAATCGTAATTGACATTATACTGAAATACACAAAACTCCAAAAAATAACATAAAACTGTTCGTCGGGACTGAAAAACTCATAAAAGGACTGCTGAACTTGTTGCGTGTCGTTCTTGCAAATCTGATTCTCGTGATAGTGTAACTTGTAAATTATCTACTTCTGGTATTGCTGTTTGCTACACTTGCAACTCTTGAGCAACTCGTTAATGATCTTTTTCATTGTTTGTTTGTCGTTTTTCGCATGTTTAACAAGTTCGCAATCACTCTATCGTCCCCATAGACGTGTCCAGACCTCATTTGCAGGTCATTCACAATAGTGCCATATCTTGTGGAGGGGCCGAGGGGATTACAGACAACCTCCTCCGACCCCTCCAAAAAATAGGTTAAGGTTGGGGGATATGACCTCCAAATTTCGAAATAAGCTTAAATATATTATATATAAAATAATTAAATCAATTTTTATTTTTTTTTATTAGAAATAAATAACAATATTCATTTTATTAGATAAATAAATAACTAATATGAAATTGTATTTAGTGTTTTAAATTTCGCGGGTCATACCTGGGCATGATAGGCAGGACCCGGTAGACACGCCTATGATCGTCCTCATCCTTGGTTTTTTTGTTAACCTAATTTAAGTTAATTAGCAAGTAATAATCGTTTTGGAGACTTATTTTTTACTTTTACTTACTTACGATTATATCAATTTACTCATGCGCTAATAATAAATAAAAATTATTGAACTCAAATATAAATTGGTCGAAACGTCAATATACTTAGAATACAAAATCTATAATAATTAATGACACAATTATGAATCCTGATATTACGTACTTTAGCGTAAACTACAATGAATAAACAAATTCAATAAGTATTATACACAATTAAAAAAGATCTGTGACATTAATATTTATATTTTAAAGTCAAAAAATAATTTAAAAAATTGAATTATTTAGATCAATAGCGGTATAGTTAGAAACTGGTAGAAACCAGAAATTAAATAATAAGCAATCAGTTTCTTCCAGTTACATTTAGTTACTTCCTCAAATCATTAGAAAATTATTATGGTTAATAGAATCATGTTCTATTAAATTTTGGGATTGATTTAAGCCAACTATTATATTTTTTGATTCGTTATAGGTAGTAAAGGTAAATTTATCAATAATTTCATCTACACAAATAATGCAATTCAATGCTTAGATAGAAACATTTTTGGTGTTAAATGATGAAAAATGAAATTTATAGTTGCTAGTGATTTTTTTAAAGTTTTTTTAGTAGGTAAATAAAAAAAAAATTTTAAGTAAATGAATAATGTTAGAACTTAGAAATTAAATGTTAAGAGCTAACTGAATATTATGGCTATATAGCAATTACTATATGGTGTTAGAATAAGCCTTTTTTTATGAAAAAAAAAATACATTTCAAAATGTAATGAGGATAGCTATGATAGTAAATATTTTTGCTCACATTTAAAACCTAAGATACACACTAATAAATGATGTATCAAAATATTTAATTGCTGTAATTATAATAATTCAGGTAACTTAAAAACAAAATATATTCTTGCAATTAAAAAATAAGTAACACCGTATTAATTGTATTCGATTACCCAAATAAGCCAGAAATATCTGAAAAATACAAGTTAGCAATGATTAATTTTAATATTTTAGTGATCTATTTCTCATTTACCAATTGTAAGTTATTACCTTATAACACGTCTCGCACAGTTTTATGAATGACTCAAAGTTATTAAAAGGATAATTGTTAAATATATTAATATACATATTTATTAATTTTCTTGCCCTAACCTAACATTTGGAAACGGTCACCTTTTAACCAAATACTAGTGCAGTATGACAAAGAAGCTTGGCTTGTAGCCAGAGGTCATACTTAAATGGTTTAAAAGGAAAATTGTAATACTTTAAACACTAAACACTCTAAAGATATTACGACTCGTTTTGATAGTTGATAAACGATACATGCAGAATACTTTGTACATATGATTACTGTGATTATCTGAATTCGTTTATCATCAGTGTGGCAATGAATTATATATATAAAAAAAAATAAGAAAAATCAATTTAAAGGCAGTACTAGAGAATTTTAATATATTCTCTTCTGCTTATTCTGTGGTACATAGTACAAATCCTTTTTTCTGATACGATAAACTTATTATCTATAGGTAAATATTTTTTTCCATTTTCATCCAGACTTCTAGCACATCAGTTTTGACTGCCTCTCAAACAGATGATTGTGATATACATAGATTTATCCAAGACATTTTACCGAATTGATCGTAATTGTCTCGTATAATAAACACATTGGGAAAACCATTATTTTCTTAACCTTGTTCATATTAAGTAAATAGAGAATGGTATTATTGGCAAATATTTTATCTTTATTTTCCAATCACTTATGCCTTGTTCAAGCGTTCCAAAAGACGCAGTGATTTCTTCACTATTATTTGCTATATTTGTAAACTCAGCTATTTCGATCCATTTTTACTGTTTTCACACTATTTGATTCCATTAAGGAATGAATTTTGAAAAACCCTTTCATAGAAGATATCTACATTATAAAACAAAACTATTGAGATAGGTACTCATAGCTTCGGCGGCGATGAATCAGTGAGTTATAGAATATGTTATTTTATGTATTATATAGATAATGTCAGTACATAATAAAGCTATATTTTTTTTCGTAAAAATTCCATAGCAAACTATATTTCACTATTCTAATTACCTTATAAAAATATATCATGGTTTTCCATTCCAGAAAATCATTAATATTACATTATTGCTGAACAAACTAGTCTTTGTGTTATTTAATAACTATTCCATAACCCATATTTACCTTCATTATCTTTTAAAGTACTAATAATACTAAAAATACAAATCCAGTATGATCTCATTTCGTTTTCATACATTGGTTGGTGAAATAATAAAATCAATAAATGACACTCCAAGATATTTGAAAACCATGAAACTTTACACTGGAAATTTTGTGAAACTCCTAAAACCTCATGTTGTATGAGAATCAATTTATACAGAATATAGTTTATAGTTTAGTTCCCATTTTTAGAGACTTGCAACTCTCAATTAATTTTAACTTTAACAGCTAGCGTAAGGTAATAGTCGAATAATTTTTATATATTGTCTAGATAGTTTTGGATGTTTTCAATAAAATGTCTATTTTGTTGGTATTATCGTCTGCATATAGAGCTATTTCAGTGTTCAAAGTTGTTTTACGTGGATAAATTCGTGATATAAATAGGCAATAGCTTAAAAGTTAAAATTAACTAAATATTTTAAAAATACCACCTTGTGTCTATATAAAATATAATAACATACATACAAGTGTTAAGTACCACAAATAATACTTCTAAATTACAATCAAATAATTAAAATTTTAATTCTCCCTGTAAATATCTTATTTCGTACAAATTGTTTAACATAAGCGTGTGCAAGGGGGAGGCAGAAGAGGCAGCTGCCTCCCCTTCGAGATTTTCCCGCTTCCTCAAGATCTTATATTATACAATAATATCTACCAATTTTTAATAATATTTAAACAATAATATGTTCAAATGTTCAATATTATTATACTGGTACCTATGCTATATTTGAAAATAGCAAATATTAAATAATAATAAAACAAAACAAAATACACATTTAAAATTTATGAAGAATTATTAGATATTTTTAAAACATTATATCCTATCGCTAAACGACGTATATGGAACTTTAATAAAATATATTACCTACTTTAAAAGTTGTTCAAATTATGATTTCTTATTTATTAATTTTTTTATTATGTCTTCTTGATTGTTAAAGATATTATTATTAAAAAGGACTTATTGAAAACTGTTTTGGATAATTTTATGTTTAACCTAACTTTTAACCCTATAGAATAATACCATGGTTTAATAGAACCATATACTTGATTTTGTGTGATGATTTATTTAAATTATCATTGATTCACATTAAGGTCTATCTGGAAGAAATCGTGGGAAGGGATATAAAGTCTTGCCACCCCTGCCAAAAAGACCTTCGCACGCTTATTGTTATAAACTGCTTATTATAATGAATAATGTATTAAAATCCCATACTTTAAACATTTTATACATTTTTAACTATAAAATAATTTGCAAATTTTCATGACTTTGTCAAAATCTTAACTTAAAATTCTTATTAATAAAGTATCTTTAATACTTTTAAATAGCTTAAATTAGAACTTATGTGGTCATTTTTATTACATTTTTAAGCTTTTTAATTTAATTTACTCATGAGAAAACTTCCAGTCAGTCTCTATCAAAATATTTGTAAACCATGTTTCTTTGACCCTTTCTTCAGTTTACTATACATACAGCCAATAATATACGTGTCAAAATATTACTGTTTTTCAGTTTACTAAGGAATAATTTTATTAAAGGTGGTGATTTCAACTATAAATATCTGTTTTGAAGCTTTTGTTACACTTCTTCAAGAGTTAAAATCTTCCATAAAAGACTTTCCGATCATAAATAGTTATAACTTTCGGCTTTCAATCATTAAACCGACATAGTTGCCCACTCACACCAATAGACATGCAGATATTCTAAACTTTTTCATAAACTTTACCCCGACTTATTTGTCTTTCTCTATATTAAAAATACAGATCTTACCTCAAACTATACTTCAGTAAAGTTAGTCATTGATAGTGGAATAATTAAATTCTGAAACGTCCAGCCTCATAATGATCGATCCAATCAACTGCAGAGCACATTACAAAAACTAGTTAAACAAAAACACAAAATTAGGTATACATCTTATAATCGCCCAAAATATTGATAAAACCTCGGTCGTCTTTGTAGTAATAATCCAATTTGCAGTTAAATTATCTTCACACATAAGTAACAACAATTCCATAGTATTAAACATTGTTCTTGATAAATATGCACTCCTGGACTATATTATTAGACTTTAAAGACAAAAAAAAAAGTCTCATAATACAACTTATAGGTTACCTTAAAGACAAGCAGCCTCTCAATAATCTTAAACCAATAAGTCCAAAAGTCAACTTCTAAATCATAAAAATCAATCCTACGATTTTACTTTTATGATTATATTTTTAATCTAATCTAACCTCCTTTGGTTTTGGAAAAAAATCAAAAGAATCTTTAATTATATTGAACCCATTTTTCCACTCTGTCACCTCAATAATTCAAAAATCACGGACGAAGTAGAAAAATCTAATATTTTACCTAACACCTCGTTACAGTGTTTAAGCCTAATAATACTCAAAATAACCCTTAAAATTCTGCCAAAAAGGTAAAGAACCAGGTTACGACATCACATCAGCACATTTTTTAAAACAGGTATCACATAAAATAATAATACTATTATCGTATATATTCAACTCTATACTCCACCTCTCTTACATACCAAATATTTGGAAACATGCACAAATAGTAATTATTACACAAAATAGGTTAACCTTTTGAAATTCTTTCCTCATACCACTCTATTAGCTTTTTCTAGTCATAAGCAAAATATTCGAAAAATTAGTAAAATTACTTCTGAAAAAATTTCGAAATTCACCACAGATAACACAATTATCCCCAACTTTCAATTCAGATCCAAAACAAAACATTCGACAATTCACCATTTAGAGATCATATACCACTAGTATTCAAGAGGAAAAGGGACTGCATTTTTACTATTTTTAATTCTAAAAAATATTCTATCTATGCAGTTCAAAAAATCTAAAACCACCTATCCGTGTTAAAGGTAAATATTTTACTATTTAATGGTTTTCATCAAAATTGTTACGATTATAAATGGAAAAAAAATACTTACCATTCTATAAATTATTTTTACCATTTGCAAAAGGCCAACATTGTTATAACACACATAATTTGTGGATCAAATTAATAATTTAATACTGCCAACTAAGCGTTAGACTTTCTCTATTACAATGACTACAGGGAACAGCGCGATATCTTAACATAATCTTATGGAGTTTATTAGTCACTGTCAACAAATTAAAAAAAAAACTTGTGAAAAATCGAAAGTTTAAAAATATTTATTCAAGTTTTGCGATGTTTTATAAATTATTGGAATAATATAAATTAATATTTATGAAAAATATTAAGACAATATATTTGATCTAATAAAAATGTTATAAATATGCCTATAGTTTTTATCTAGGTATTTTAATATTTAAATATACAAGCACTGATCAACTGAGTACAAATTTAAATTATACTAAAAATAAAATTATTAAATTTTATTATGTGTTAGCTTATAATAAATATGAAATGTAGTAAACGTAATCAATAAGATGACCAGAAATTTATGTTACAAAAATAGCACCGATATTCAACTATTTTTAACCTTAAATTATGATCACTTATACGATAAAAAGTACACATTTGATTTGCTATTACGTATAATTTAATTTTTCTGAGGCCTTATACTTATTATAAGTCTTAAAATGTATTTATTAGGCCATCCATCAGGTTTGACAAGTTTTATATTTCTAAGACAGTGTATTAAAGTTATATACAAATCAAAATATTATTTATTGGATAAAAATTTATAACCAATAATAAAAATGAACAATAAAAAAAAAGAATTTTAAGATACTATTCAAATCTAAAATGAGTAACTGCTGAGCAATAATCCTCATATATTTGAGAATCTTCAGTTAAATTATTTACATATTTTTTTATATTTTAATATGTTTATTGTACATATTTTGTAGTTTTATACATAATTTTTCAAAAAAAAAAGCCTTAAAGGTATTAATTAACTTGGTTAAACATAAACAGCCCTAGATAAAGTAATTATAATAATTCTATAGTTAATTACTTTGAACGGCATTCAAGAATATTGTTAAGTCGATATTTTTCTATAAAATACATTTCTTTGTTAAAACTATTAATATTACACGAATTTTTTTAAATCTAATCTAATCTGTATAACTATTAGATAATAGAAAGTTTCAAATGTTTTATGTCGGTATTTACTATATAGTAAGTTCGCACAATGGATTTTTCAACAACATTTCTGGAAATTATTGTTTCCCACTCATTAGATGTTTAATTTGTTTAAATTCGTTGTATATATGGCGTGGCGCCTACGTTTCAAAACAATTTAGATGTTTGGCGAAGTAATAATAGTGTTTCGATCAAAAGTGTATCTACCTACGGCGAGTCTGCAACTATATATCTACTACCTATACAGTGGCATTGACATATTGTTCATATTAAACTATTTTTATTGATAGAACGAACAGTGAATACCATCTAGCACCCTCCCCTATTTTATATAAATGAAATTACCTACAAGAACCGCTCGCTTCGATTGTATTATATCTTTCGCTCATTTACAAATGTATATCGATAACGGTTTAATAGAACGTTTATGTACATCCATGTTCATAAAAAATTTTACATAGTAGTTATATTTTAACTAATATAAATTATGCCATGTTTCAATTTCCTTGTTCGTTAAAATTTTTTATATAATTTATCATTATAATATTACTATATTACATAGGTATACCTCTGATCCCTTTAGTTTTAACAAAATAGTATATACGACATACATAATTATTTACCACATATCTTACCAATTTTGGTAAAGTGGCTGCTTCTTAAAAAAATTGTCAACACGCTAATACTAGTTGCTCTGTATAATGTAAGGCGCTGTTGAATATTGTTGTGATATTGAGAAAATTTTTGCATTGTTAGAAATACATTTTTATATTGTTGATAATGTTATAATTATATTACAGATGAGGAGGTTAGTGAAAAGGTTCGAAAATTATATTTTTCAAAAATCACCAAGCCATAATTTTGTGGAGATTATGCGTATGTTGGTGAAGTGATTTTAAATTTTAAACATTACATATTAAATTATTATACTAGTCAAATGTATTATTTTGAAGATTATTTTTTCGGAAGTCTATCTATTACTTATACTTGCTTACACCGAACATAGACATAGTTTCCATGTACCTGTACGATTCAATATGATGTGCAGCATAGTATAATATACGATATTATTAATATAATATTATAAGTATTTTATTTTTGGCTAAAATATGCTCATTTTTGCAACGTTCATCAATTATATTGTTATATTAATATATTTTTAGCATATTTATATAAAGAATGATATTTTAATATTTAAAGTAGAGTTATAAATGTGACCGATTATAGAGGGAATTTAATGCGTTGTTGACAAAAATCCTTAGATGCAGATTTCAAACACCTTCAGACGTCGGTCGACGAAAACACGTTCATCCGCCTCCTCCGTGGTCCACACGTTCAAGGCGGCTGCGGCAACGGCAGTGATTGGGTTGGCAACACTGGCGGCGGCGCAACAATCCGCATCGTGTTTATTTTTGTTGCAGCTCGCTCCTCAATGACGGTCGACGACACTCGTTAATTCCGCGTTGGCCAACGGCGGGCAGTCGGTACTCGGCAGTGCTTCAGTCGGGTTCAGGTTATTGTGCGTCGCTTTGCTTCTGGTGTCCACTGTTCTCTGGTGTGCGTCATTCGTTTCACGTAGAAATATGTAATAGAAAAATATACACGCGCGTATATAGACATAATATTGTTTTGTACGATCGTAATCAAATCAAACGTGTTATTTACGTCGTTTTCTAGGCGCGGTTGCACGAATAATATTATTATAACGTTTATACTACGTCAATTTACATTAATATTCGCCAATCGGCGTCAAAGATAGCCAGAGGAGGAGGAGAAGACGATGACGTGACTCGCCGGAGGACAGTGGCCTGCATACACTAGGCCGATATGGGGTACACTGGTGGTAACGCGACGGCCCAGGGCAAACCCGAATACGAAGCCCTGGTAGGTCGGCAGGAGGCGGAGATCCGCATGCTAGAGGTGATGCGCCGGTGTGTGACCAGCAAGCTCAAGTGCGATCGTGAGTACGCTGCGTCACTGAGTGCCGTTTGTGCGCTCGGGTTCAAGTGTGGGTCCAGCACGGGCGGTAGTGCAGTTGACGCAACGCCCGGCAGCAGTCTAATGGCAGGTGCTTGGAAGCGGTTGCTCGACGAACTAGATGCAGCCAGTCGAGCTATACGGACCGTATGTGACCGGATCGAAAAGAACACGCTGGACCGGATCGCAGGCATATGCGCTGAAAAGCGGAAGGCGAAAAAAGCATACCAGGACGAATACAATAGGATATCGCTGCAGTACAACAACGTGAGTGTTTGTGTCGCGCCCAGTACATAATAATAATAATAATAATAATAATAATAATAATATACTATTCACTCAAAAGTTATTTCAAAATAGTAACCCGGGTATATAGTTGTTTCATGGTTCAAAGTAAGGATTTTATTCCATTCTTCCAATTATAGGTCGTCAATATTTAATCGGCAGTAATGAAGATAATTTTAAAATAACAAGTAATTATTATTTTTATAGGATTGAATTATAAAAATGTCGAGAAAGTTGAAATTAAAAGCATTAAACTTTCCAAAGGTTGATTCTGAACTCAATTCTCAATTTATATTCCATTTTTGAAATCGTTCTCAATATCGCTATGATATAAATCGGAAGAATATACCTAATATTTATGATTATTGATTATTAGGGTTTGAAACTTACTGAATTTGCATATTTTATTTTCTGGTTGTAGAACAATATAGGTAAGATATAAATTTGTTTTGTGAAATCAAATAAAAAGTTTGACGTTGCATATTTCGTTATATACTTCACAAAAAGAATATATTCAAAAAATTTAAGCATTTTTTCATATAGTTAGGTACATAATATTATTTTCTTCTACATAATTTTAGAGCATCTTTTGATAATTTTAATTCCCCTCCCTCTTTAGAGATCTGAGATGGTTATTACCTTGTTCTGGTTATCTCAGTGCAAATTCTATTAAAAAGGGAGTCCAATTAAACATTATATAGGCAACATACTGTAGAATCCCAATTAAGTAATATTGAAATAGTTGAAATGAGTCTCGTTCAATTTTATTGTATAGGTGTTCGAATCCCTCCTCCTCTATCTCGCCAACCATGGCTGACCACAGTGTCTGTAGTTTGACCCAAGTTTTGATGTAATTTCGATCGTTTTAGCATAACTTTATTTCGTGGGTGTTCCGCAGCCACAGACTGTCTTGGGCGTTGTGTTTATGCAACGGTTACTGCACTGCAACGCACAATATCACCATACTATTATAATATTATATTGTGTCGTACAAGGATATTTTGTTGTCACCACCGGGGAAACCGAGAACAACGGCATCGATCGGTAGTTATGGAATAGCGAACATTCTCTTTCTGCCCATGTATTATATTGACGCACATAGAATTATTAGTGTTAATATGTGGCGCAATTATGTATACAAATAAATAATATAATATAATGTTGTAATAATAAAACTTGATTGGTGTATTATATGCGATGGAAAAACCTGCGGAAAACCCGTGTGCTCAACCGTGATTCGCACTGACGATGCAATATAATTGTTCCAATTGGCCGGTCTCTAGGACGACAAGTGCTTGATTAAGATCCTGATAAAATATTCAGTAGGCAGGTAGTCAGGTGGGTGGTGGATGGGTTAGTTATTCTGTTTACGTATTATTTTGATTTGATTATATTAATGTTTCACGTCGAACACGATTTTTGTTTAATTAAATGCCCACCTACCTGCATGTTTTTTTCGTGTGGTTCACCAAACGTGTTTTTTCTTTTAAGCTCGCAACATTTTCTTATTGTCATAAACTCATAAGTGTGAACATGTGATATTTTTTCCCAGAAAACAACCGCTGTTTCTAAAAGCTGTTGAAAACTTACGCCCGCGCAGTGTCATTAACCTTAATATTATAATACTATATCATATATTATATGTATATTATGTGATTATAATATGTTATTGAATTTTGTAAATACTGTAAGTATTGTAAAGACATGACAATTTATTATGATTTGTAATATGTTGACATTACATTACACACCTTAAAAAAGTTACTCAAATGCGTACCTTTCACAAAATGCGGGAATATCTGCGCCCTACTTATTGTTGTAGTTATTATAATACGACCTTAGCCCAGTGAAATTGCGAAATTCAAATGACATCTTCTTAAGTATACAGTAAGTATATTTATACATAATAGGTATGTATAATATGTATGTATACATATATTTATTGGTATTTATAATTAAAGTGACAAATTTTGTTTTTATTATAGTTGTATAAATACTTGTGTATTATATATAGTTATAAATTATTCAGTAAAATAGTTCGACGATCGAATAAATAGGCTCTATAATAGGTTAGGTGCTATCCCTATAAAAACTAAAACTTTAGCGAGAGTGAACGGGCGGGTATATAGCGAATGTATGAATCCGGGGTCATTGACTGGGAATATGATCGTGCATAATTATACATGATAAAAATTAATATTATGTATGTTTAAATTCATTTTATATGTGCAGGGTAATTCTCTAAGAACTTCTATTCCCCCTTTTTTTAATAATGGAGTTATTCGAAACCTAATTTTTGGAATTTTTAAATACACTTGAAGATAATGTTTTAGAATATTTGAAATAGTTTACATCACTTAAGAATGGTACTGTGGTGATACAAGCTCTTGATTTTCAAATCGAAATTTTCCTTTATTTCTATACATTTTTAGGACAGTTATTTTTTTTTAATCTATTTCTTAAATATGAACAATTTTATCGATTGTTAATGTCCAAGCTATAAACACAGACTTAAGATCATATTTAAAATATAATAACTTGGAAACCACTTGTTTGAATTTTTATTTAGATAGTTACATTAAAATTAAAAAAAAAAGATATTCCTATTAAACAATTTACAGAAAAAACAGAAGGTTCCCGTTTGAAAAATTGAAGTTTGTAGAACTACAAGAAAATCTCAAAGATTTTCGCAAACTACATTACTAGTTGATAACACGATTTAAAATATACATGTGTTAATAAAATAATATTAATATCATTTGTCAGTCAAATAGTCCATCTCAAGTACCTCATCACGACCATTGTAATTTTTCAAATAAAGTAGACTTTGTAAATCACCTTGTGTATATGTATTTAATTCATAGTTAATGTGATGTATTTTAACAGTATTTGTGTAGATATGATACATTCAATATACATATTTTCATGATCATTTAAATGAGTTTGCCAATGAGAAAATGGCGCCAATTTTTTATTTTGAATGCTTATTGTGATAATGTATTATGTATAGGTAGTTGGATGATGCTATAGGGTAAGTAGATCACAATACTTCTATGGTAAATGTATTTCATTTTTATACGTTTTCTAAGCAATATAATTTGGACCACCAATAACTAAAGATATACATCACGTATAATAATGCATATTTCATATTATATATTATAGTATTAGGTATATACAATATACATTGCAACGAACTAACTGTGTTTACCATAGGAACTATTAAACTAAACCCATAATACGTCATGTTCGTATACGTATATATACTAATTCAACTATATTATAGAAGTCTAATTTTAGACGCTACATATTATTATACATGTATACATACATGTGTGGTTGTACTTTAAGTTTCTAAATGAGATTATACATATATTTATATCAACAAAATTCCAACACGAGAACCGGTGTGCACGTAATTCGAAGACGAGATAAACGTCGAGCACACCGCCCACGGGGTCATTTGTTTCGCGTTCCGTCAAGTGCCCCGCCGAATTTAAAACTACTGACCTACTTCCCTGGTTTACATTGTTCCTCCCGCACAAAAATCCAAAAATATGTTTTCTCAAAATATGAATTATAAAACTTTATTATTTAATGTTTTTTTGGGAGACTGTGTAATGCTGGAAGAATATAATGGATAAAAAGCAATTCGAATAACAAAGTTATTGTTATTTACACAGTACATACAATAAATTATTTTTAAATGTTCATGATCGTGCGAATTGTAATTAGTTCGATAAGAGTAGATCATAAACTCACTAGTAAGAAACGATGACGACCACTCCTATTATCGCTGATGGTTGAAGCTTGAAATACAATAATTGCAGAATATTGCTCGAGAATCTCTAACTGTATTATAATGCTGCTGTATATATTATACACGAAGATTTCTTGCCGGACATCCGTATCCTGTCCCCACCATGTAACTCAAGTGTTACATAAGTTCCGTGCAGATTTGTTTTTCTTTTCGTTTGGCGTGACCTTGATCTGGTGCATACCATTATCAACTGTGTTTTGATCTATTTGAATATGATTAGTTGGTATAGACCAGGTTATCATCAAGATATTCAATGCAGTTGTGACCTGATGAAAGTGCTTTCTCGTCCACTGTTGATTTATTTGTCGTAAATTTTTTTTTATATGCATATTAGCAAGGAATTTTAATTTTAAGGAAATTATTATGAAGTATAATAATGTCCATTTTAAATTAAAGCGTGTCAATAATTTGTCGTTGGCTTAAAAATAAATATCTATAATATCTTACCTATACTTATATTTATAGCATTAATCATTATGATGTATAAGTAGTTGTAAATTTGTAATAGGTACATGCTATGCTATGCACGTTTAACATTTATAACTTATTTTAAAATTTTTAGTTAAAATCTAACCATGTATGGTGTTAAAATATTTATTATTATTATTATTATTATTATTATTAATAATGATTTAATTAAAATATAAAACTGCATAATAAATAATTATAAACATGCATAAACGACATAGGCGCAATGTGGGCGGGGGCTTGGGTCTGCCTAGCACCCTAAAATTGTTTTATGTTAATTTAGAATTTAATAGTATTAAGTATCTATAATCATAAGATAACATCATAAAAATAATAGAGAGATTTCAGCACCCTCAGTTTTTTCATTAAAATTGCGTCCCCGATAAACGATAAGACTATATAAATATATAATACATTTTAGTAAATAAATACGTAAATCTTAATGATTCTGTAAGATATATTATTCATTATATGTCTTATATCGTATTATTTTATTATTTAGAAAAAATTGGAAAGTAAATTTTTGCAATTTGTGCTTCTTTTTTAATATGACATTAAGAACAATTTTCACTTGTAAACTGTAATTCAGGTATACTTCACACCAATTAAGATTTTCTAACATCGATTATCAAAAAGTAAAGTTTCCAAGTGGAATTCCCTTTTCTGTTAGATTACCGATTAAGTGGTTGTAATCTAACCTACGATATTTTATTTGCGCTGTGGATTAGTACTGCAGGCCATTGACCTTCCGTCGTTATTGCAGTGAACTTGTATGGCTGACAGTAGATAAAATATATTAATAACTTACAATACTATAAAACCAAAGGGTTGGAAGAGATAACAATAATTATTTTTGAGGATTATCGTATGACGTGGAAATCAAAAAAGTTACATTATTAATTCAAAACAACACTTTCATAATGTAATAGGTTTAACAGTTTTAGTAATATTATATAACTAGTCAGTTGAGTGTTGACACGCATTTTAGTAACCACTAACTCTCTGAAACACCGCTATTCTTCGAATTACTCCGGATCCCCTATAATTGGCATTGATGAGTAAACTAATGGTTTAATGTGTATTTATGCATTAGAATATGGGGTATCCGCAGAATACTAATATAATTGATAATTCACTTGCACTGAATTAAAATAATTGGATAATTTCATCGTTTTTTTTTTTTTGTATACATTCATAGATTCTTGACCCTAGCTTTTTATAAGAGAATGATGGTAACCTTCAGAGGTTATTGTTTATGAAAACATAATAAAAACAAATGCGTTGTAAATTTTTTCACAGTCTACATAAATAGTATTTCAATACTAAATAACCGAGAGTTACTTTTAATTTATAATGAATTTATTTAAAATGTCGACGTCCCCCTCTTCCCGTTGTTTTTAGTGGTATTGAATGTTCCCTTTCTAGACTGAGACATTTCCTCCTTGAAACAATACATTTTTTTTTACACACAATAATAGGTTGGAAATAGGTCCTTTGATTTTACCCGAAATATACCTAATTTTATTAATAATTCAAATATATAGTTTTTTATTGAAACTTTACAGATGAGCAATTAGAGTGCATCAATAAAAATTTTAAATTATAAAACTATAGAGCTTTCCGTAATGAATAATAATAATAGGTTTTTATTTTTATTTAAACTAAGTATATTTACAATCTGTAATATTATTATATACAAATATACAATAAAGAAATTTGGTAGCTTAATTGAATAATAACAACATGAAATAACGTGAAGAGGGAGGACCACCAGTGTGGAAATCCTCAGACTTGAGGGAGTGATGATAGGTTTTTAGTTTTGTGAAAGTTTTTCATACGAAGACATTTCGAATTTTTTAAATTCCGTAAGCTACCTTTTTAGAATAAAAAATATGTTAGGTTTTATTTTTATTATTTAATTTTGTATTTTTAATATTTATTTTGTATTGTAAATAATGTTGTTATGATGTATTATATAAAGTTATATTTATATATTAATTTAATAATTTGTATAATTATTTAATAAAAAAAAAATATTAAAAATAGTACATTTATTAATTTACATTGTATATTATTGTTTAATATTTTTACTTTTAATTTTTTGTCTGGGAGGGGGGGTTGACATTAAAACGTAAGTTTATTTGAAACTATTATTTTTAAAGGTTCGTATTTAGCCTACAATTACTGCTTCTGTAGATTTGAATTTATTTACGGGTTAAAATAACTATAACTACCTTTATAAAAACTGAAAAGTATCATTTTTTTTTTTAAATTTCTAAAAATAGTATGTTGTGCCATACCTATATAAATGGTTAATATTAATTTACTGAATTAATTTATCATATGTAACATAATTTTTACAGCTTCTTCCAGAAGAAAATAGCGTTTACGAATACACGAACTCGCAATAATATTTCACCTTAGAATATTTTAGTGAAAATAAAATATTATTGTCACGTATAAAATTATTAATTCTATAATTTTGTATTACAAGTACACCTTATGGTATTTGTTAATGTATTTATGTACACTTTTTCTTTGGTGTATTAGATAGCATACTTTTTCTAAATTAATCATTACCAAATACAAAATGTAAATATCTGAATAAAAAAATTACTTTGTTTTTTTGTAAGAATAGAGTCCAAATCTTAATAGAAATATTCTCTAATAATTAGTATAAATTCAAAATATTTCTGTCTTGTTAATTTTTTTAAATTGTTTCCTTTTGATTATATTTTTCAGTCATTAGAACTCGGCGCATGCAGTCTGAAAGTTAAAGTAGGCATTAAGGTCTGTATTGAATATTGATTGATTAAAAAAGTTGGCTGCCGAAACTAGGTTTCCAAGGTTTCTCGTAAACGTGTCAACTATCTTATTGATAGGCTCAATGAAGTTCTTAAAAAAATAAAAACATACATATTTCTTTTAATACTTTCAATTTTAACCTTCTAAATACTTTAATAGTTTTCCTAAGATTTTATAAAACCATTAATATGAATAAAGCTATTTTAAAATTAATTAGTCAGGTTAAAGTTAATAATTAATTTAACTTAATACATTACAAAATATATTCTTGGATGGAATAGTATAAACAATTACTAAATATTTAATGCATAAGTAGTAAGCTTATGTCCCTTAAACATGATTTAATAAACTATTAAATTAATAATTTTTTAAGCAATTTGACATTATATGACGTAGATATAAAATTGTTCACATAAAACTTTATTCAAGATTTTATATTGTTTTGTACTGAATACCAAAATATGAATGAAAAGTAATTTGTAGCCTTGATTGTTTTCCGTATAATTTAGTTTACAAGTTTAGTATAGTCTGCATTGAAGACCGGAATAATTGCTCAATTATATCATTTATTAGAAAAATGACGCAAGATGGTAATATAATATAATAGTTTTTCATAGTATATGTATAGAAATTCTACACTTGGAATAGAGTTTACAATTAATAATTTTGTTATTGGCTGCAGAATATTTTGAAGATCAATTCTAAGACTATAATTTTATCTGTTTCGACTGTTTTATCAATAGATGGATAGTGATTTTATATTAAATTGTATAGTATTTAATAATCAACTTTATGTTAAATACAAGTATATCATCATGTCATTTTTTTATTTTCTAATTTCTAGATTTTCATTTCCATTCCATTTATAATAGTGTTATATTATATTCTCATATTATACTTATTTACGTCTTGTCTTTTTATGCTAAGATAAAGAGTAATACACTTATAAACTATATATATATATTCCCTTACTGATCTTAGAATATTTTATCTTTAATATTACCTATAGTAATGTATTCATTTATCTCTTGTTTTGATTACTTAAACATTCACCAAAATATACTCATCATAGTCTCATAGTTACTTTTTTATACACGTTTTCTAATTACCGTCTATTCTATGTTGGTAGAATACATTTTTTTCTTCAAATACCTGTCATTAATGCATAATAACCTCCCTTTATTTTAATCATAAAAAATAGTTTATAAACATTTTATTCTTCAATCGTATGTTTATTAGTGAACCGCATTAACGAACAACTTTGTTTTATTTTCTGAAATATATATAATTATAAAGTTATATAATTATTTAAAAATTAAATAGATAATTTAGTAATTTTATTTATAAATTCTTATAAATTACAATATTACGCATATGTGTAATCCATTTAATAATATAAATCTTAATCAATTTAATTTGATTAGGCAATATAAATTATCATAGTTCATTTAATAATTATTGGTTACAATATTATTTTATCTCATCATAATTTACATTATTGAAACATTATAAACCATGAAGTTGACTTGCGTATTCTTACTTGTTGAAAAGTGTAAAATTACATTACTATCATTTTTTTTTTTTTATAAAATAGTTTAATAATGTAAACTAAACAATGCATAGTCGTAATATTTGCACGAATTTGTATTTTGTATAATTTTAAATTCACAAATCCCGTCATGATTTAAATTTATATTATTTATGGTATTTAATACTGCTAAATATATATAATATGTATATAACCTGTACATAATAGGGTAAACCAATAATATTTTTTAAATTTTACAATATGGGCATATTAATGTATTATAGTTTTACTTTGTTAATTATTTTATATTTAGGTGTAACCGTGTTAATACTGTTTTTATTTTTCATTAGGGATAGGTACTGGATTAATTTATAATATACCTACTTTTATATAATTAATAATATTTGGTATAGATTTTTATAACATTAAGTCATTGTTTATTATCAAAATAAATATCAATCGTTGAGCATTTTGAATTTTCATCTGTTAATTGATTTTCAACTGTGTAACATTTCGTAGACGAAAGACTATTATTATTAGGACCATTAATTTAAAATACAATTATCCGAAAATGTATTAATTATATGCGAAAATGTAATTACTCAAGATGTTAAGGAATCGAGTTCATTAGAAAAAAGTTTATATAATTAATTATTATTATACGTAACAGTTGCTCGTTCGTGAATCTTTTCTGCCTTTCCAATAATAGTGTAATAATAATATTATTATTGCTATAAAATATTATAGTGATTGTTGAGGTCAACACACGAGTAAGTTTCACAAGTCACAATCACACCTGACATCTCCTGATGTGTATTTTATATATCGTACTTATAAAATTAATTATTGTTTGCTAAGTGTTTATAGTTATGGTAAAATTTTAAAGAGCTGTGCTAAGGTTTATTGGGGTTACACTGATGTTTTACTTTATTATATATATATTATTAATATTGTAAAGTGTTCATAAACAATAATTGTTAAAACGGTAGTAGTCAGTAGAGCTTAATAATCATAGACTCCCTGGAGTGATTGTTAGAAAAGTATATGTAAGTAAAGACAAGTCATGACTATAATATGTATACTAGATTTCGTTTCGTAGAATAAAACTAAAATCTTAGTGGTCTTTAATCTTAGCTCTCTCTGTAAAAATTGTTCCAATATTGTTATTTATAAATTTGATTTAGATATTTAAAATACAACGATTTATTTTGAGTTTGTATAATCATCAATCATATATACTAATTTGTACAATTTTTTTGTCTAAAACTATATTTTGTTTTTAAGTATCCATTTCCTTCAAATATAATTTATTTTTATTTGTTCAAAATAAAATGTCTAAATCCTTATATTAAATTATACTTGGTATTTGTAATGGTTAATTATTAAACATATTACTGGTTATTTATAATTTATAAATTAATCTTAATAATTATTTTGTTTGTAAAAATTACTTATAAATTATTTAGTATATTGTATATTACTTTTGAATATGTGTTTGAATTGTTTTATTTTAAATACTATTTAAAATTTTATCTACAATTATGATAATATTTTTGGCACATTTTTACTTACATTGATTAAAGTAATAGTAGGTACCTATATGAGAAATTTCAATATTATAATAATAATCGATAGTAAAATCATTTGAGTTATGTTATATAAATTTGCAACTTTTGTAACCAATATATTTATATAAACTGTACAATTTTTGTTGTCTTATTGCAACAATATA
The DNA here is from genome assembly GCA_036289425.1 of Rhopalosiphum nymphaeae. NCBI lineage: Eukaryota > Metazoa > Arthropoda > Insecta > Hemiptera > Aphididae > Rhopalosiphum > Rhopalosiphum nymphaeae. The sequence continues at coordinate 10,054,595 of JAZAQC010000005.1, forward strand.
ATATATTTACTTCGTATAATAATAGTTTGTTAAGTTGTTATTATTATTATTATTATTATTCTCATCGTCATTATTATTTAAATTTGACATATTAGTGAATTTTAAAATTGAAAACAGATTAATTTGAATTAAAATTTAAAAAATTGTGTAAATCTAAAATACGGATACACTATAATAAGATAGTAGAAGTTTAATAATACTTCCTAGAAATATTAGCCATTAATTTTTAAAAAACTAAAGTTGCAAGTGTCTATAGTCTAAACCTAAATTTCTAAAACAGGTTAGGCCACATTTGGCCCGCTAACTACAGCAATGAATGATCTAAAAGTGATCTATTCATATTATTTTGTTTATTTTTTTATCGAGAATGTTAATGAAGTATACGATACATATCATACTTCTACATTAAATATTAAATTTAACTAGAATTCTGTTGATTTTAGGAAGGGATTAAAAATACACTACCCGGTACCTACTAAATTTAAACTATTTTTTACATGCTAAGTTTTCGGTATTTTATACGGCACTTGAGTAAAATTCATTAAGTATTGTATTATAGGTAGTACAGTTGAACTTGATTAACTCGAAATCATCAATACCTCGAACTTTTTTCCTAGTCCCTAGAATTTCCTATTTAAACAATGCGAATAAATCTTGTTTAACTCGAAGTTTCTAATTTTATTAATATTATTACAGATATAAATTAGATTGCTGACTGTGATTCAGCGCCTGTATAATTGATTGAAGTTATTGGCCGCCATTTTAATCGAAGCTATAGAGTAACTTTATGATCGAGGCCTATGTTCGTTATCACTTATCACTCGTATTTATAAGATATACAAAACAAGTGTAAGGTAACTTAAGATAATTTTGGTATCAAAATCAAATTAAATTTCGTTATTATCAATATTAAATAAATGTGATAATACCCATTGGCCTCTTTTTAAATGGCGGATGATGACTTCACGTTTTATCACAGTTAGCAATCTAGTTTATTCTATTTATCTGTAAATATTATAAAATTGTAAATACAACGATTTACTGCAAATACTGCAATCAACAGTAAAACAAACAAAAATAAATAACCTTTTTAAATAATTTTCTAACCTTATTTTTGCTTATATATACATGTTTTAAATTATACATAATATATAAAATATATAATATTTTTTACTATACGTATTATAATAAATACACAGGGATTATTGTATTGTTAAAAAAAAATTAAAAAAATACGTATGCATTTTGAAATTTTATTTGGATAACTCGAACTTTTTTTCCGGTCCCTTCAACTTCGAGTTAACCAAGTTCGACTGTATGTATATTTGTGTTTATTGTCAATTATAAATTGTAATTTACTCGATTTTTAAAATTTTTTTATTAAAAGTAAATACCAAATGGCATTAAAATATATATATATAATATTATGTATACAACACTCGAGGGTTAAAGTACATTGAATCAGAAAATTATATTTAAAATTCTGTATTCAACATACGAATCATCAATGGGTGTTCAGAAATTATAAATTGTTATATCTCTTGTTTCAAAATTGCATCACTTGCTTACATATATTTTTGCCAAACTTCCAAGCCAATGTATTGGCTTGGCGCATCGCACATATGACAAGAGTTTCAGTTTACGTTTACCTATTTTTATTACATGACCTAAATTATTTTCAAATAAAATTTAGTTTGAACAAGTTCATTCATAAAATGATTCATCAACTTGTATTTAATGTTTCATTGTACCTTATAATTCACTTATTTATATTGTATGTGTGTATGTGTGTGTGTTTTAAACTATAAAATAAGTAGTAATAGCGAATTAGGTACAATTATGGCTTTGCATGTAATTTACATCAACTCATTTAACTTTTAAACATGGTATTTTTGTAATATTATATAGTTATATTTTCTTGTCTGTTTACTGTTGAAATTTCATTAGTTATTTTTTGTTAATTCGTCATTTTTGTCTTTAAATATTTTTATAATAATTAGCGCCTTATATAAATAATACAGTATAATAATACTATAGTTCTAAACATTTAATGTACAACGGATTAATAAACCATCTAGGTATATTCAATTTTGTTAATCTTAATCAATCTGAGTTTATATTTTGTTCGATGAATACAATTAATATTTGCGGTAAAAATATATATTTACCTGTATAAAATATTATACAAAATAAAATATTTAGATTTATAGGCTGGTTCAAAAATAGCTTATAAATTCAAATGAGAAAACTATTTTATTTTTTAGCATTAAACATCTCTTGTTCACGATTTAACTTTTAAACCATTTCAAAAAATAAAGAATTAATATTTATCCATATATTATTGTATATATATTATTAAAAATTAAACTGTATAAATTATTTTTATTTATTTTAAATTAAACGTAGGTATAAAATCATTTATCTATTATGTCTATAATAATGGTATTTTAATTTGGAAAATAAAGAAAGTGACATTTTATAAAAATATTTATACTTATAAGGATATTAATATAACTTTCATCAGTTTAGAATATTTGTTTAACTTATGTGATAGATTAAAATTTCGAATATTATTTTTTTTATGTAAATTAATCTATAAGTAATTTATTTAATACAATTTTGAACTAATTGATATATTGCAGTTTATTTCAATTGCAATTATTCAAAAACTGTGGGTTTATATCAAAAGCAGCTTTTTTACATAATACAGTTGACATTGTTGTATACCTAGCTAGTAATAAATTTATTATATGTTGTATGTTACTTCTATAGTTAATAGGCCCTGGACAATGAAATCAGAAACAATAAATTAGTTTTGTTTTAAATGTTCAGTTGTTAAATAATTGGCAGTTTACCAATTGCGCTCAAAATTATTTTTCATATACCAGTTGCTCTCTACATTTTAGGGTCATTAGAACAATATTATATTTAAAACATTTTACAATACCTAAGGAAAACTTATTAGTTATTTATAATTATATAATAAATGAATACACTAGCCGATTTTTTTGCGAGTATTAGTACATAATATAATATAAATAAATAATTTTTTTTCTTCACCTTAAACAAGTTATTTTTTTATTGTCAGTAATTAAAAATTAAAGTTATGCTAGTTAATATTATAATTCATATTTAAACTGTTTTAAAATAATAATAACACTCCGATTTTTCGTATATATATACAGTATATAATATTGTTAGCAACGAAACGATTAGGCTGATAAATATTCGGCGATAATAAAACTTGTTTTCGTTTATCACTCAAGTTTCAAATTCATACTGTGTGATTTAATATGCGTAATAATAATAACGTTTCATAAAATTCACGATACTGTTATAAAATATATTATAGCCAGTAATCAACTGATTAATAAATAAGTTTTTAATTTTCAAGCATTTTAAGGTATATAGATTGTTTATGTTGATGTTGATGGAATTAGATCGAACAACAATATTTTCATAACTGAAAGTAAGAAAAATATGAATACAAGCACAATTGATGAACTGACCCTAAAATATGAGCAGCAGAATTGGTCTATGCCCGATAAATTCTATACCTATAGTGTGACCGAGTTAAGAATATGCCAGATAATATGGAATAAACTTAGTTTATTACGGCAAACTAGTCATCGGTTTGGTTGTTTTGTTCGCACTACCTATATTTTAAAAATACTTGAAAATTAATTTAATGAATCAAACATTTCTTTTACGACTTTTAAATGATAAAAAAATATATTCTCTAAGTAATTTATGATAGTATTGACATTGATAGGATTTATTTATTTGAATTGTTTGTTATTGAATGAATCAATAAATCCAGGTATTAAAATCAAAACAATAATTATTCTTTAATTTACTGAAAGCTAAATTAAAATAACTTAGGTAAAAATAGTATTGACAGTAGATTATACATTTTGTAAAATATTTAAAATAATAGATTATTCTTAAACAAATTAAAATTTGTACATAATTTCACGTAGATATAAACGTATACTAACTATTCATTTGTTCACATATTACGTTTTAGATAAATTTTTTTTATCAATTTTCTATAAAAAAAAATCACATAACAGTAAAACGTAATTATAGTATAATGATTTAAAATCATAAATAACAAAGTAGTCAATTCTTACAACAATAAAAAAAGTATATTTAAACAAAATAATTATAATTATTCATTTATATAAAAATTACAAACTAAAAAATAACTTAATACATAATTCACAATTTACATGATTTATGTCATATTAAATATTATATTGACTTAACTTGAATGACCACCAATTTAGAAAGGAAAATTAAAACGCAATTTCTATCTAATAACTTATTTTTAATATTCATAATACAATAAAATTTATAAATATTTATTTTTAAGATAAGACATTATTATTATTATTATTATTATAGGTATTTACTTCGAATTGCATTAATCAAATTGTAAAATAACACAGACAAAAAAAACAAAAAACAATACATATTAAACAATTTAAAAAACTGAACTTGTAATTTTATTATTATAATAATCAAGTTTGGATTTTTCCTTTTTTTTATAGTAAAAATATTAATACTTGTTAAAGTACGAAACAGAAAAATATTAACAAAATATTTTTAAACTTATAATAATAAAATATGTAGCTTATATTACAAATATATGATTCAAGCTTTGATCCTTTTTCTTAAAATATCTTTATAAATTATTTCAATTACAAAAACAATACATAAAAATTAAGTCTGATTTTTACCCATAAATAAAAAAAAATATTTCGTTCATTAGAATAAACAGTTTGTATTGCCTGTATAATATTATTACCTAAATGTATTACTTTTAATACAATCATTGGAAATAAAAATGTGTTTAAATAATAAATACAAAAATATCATATCTTTATGAACAAGATAAATAAAGTTTATAGTATAGGTGCCATTAGTCATAGTTGATTGTACTATAATATGTATCATAATGGGTTGTAGTTCTACGTTCTACTATTATCTGGTGAATATTCTATAAAATTAATCCATTTTTGAACGTCATAATTTGAAGTAAAAACTAATATTATTAAAAAAATAATAATAACAAATAACATTAAATCTTAAATAGGTAACATAACTATTCAAAATCTTCAGTGTTAGTCTTGTCTATGCTGTCTATTAAAGTAGGTAGCTGTTAAAATGTTTATATGATATAATATAATTTATTGGTAATTAATACTGCTTTAATCACAGTATGTATAAATTAAGTTCAATTAAAAAAAAAATGAAGTTTATCCATATACTTTATATACCTTGTATAATATTGTATTCATTAATACATTATTACTACTAAACCGTATACTTAAAAGACATTCTAATAAATTTCTATTGGACATAATAATATGTACCTACCTGGTATATTATTAATTTTATTTAGTGGCATAATAATATTGTCATTGCGATTATGACTGTCATTTCAATAAGATATTTTATCACGTGTATCAGGTTTTGAAAAATATACAAATTTCCATAAGTTCATTTATGTAATGTGTAAATTGTAAATTTTGAAAGTATAACTTATTTGCGAGTTTTTCGGTCATTTTTAATAATTTTCTTGCTCGAGACGCCATGGTTGTATTCAGTAGGAAATTAGAGAAGTACTATAATATTATTTTGTTTACTTGATGTTTACAAATGTAAAATATTATAATATATTTTAATAGGTATTCTATAAATAAATTATTATATTATTTAAATTTTTTGTTAACAAAACGTGTACACAGAAAAGCCGCCAAATGGCCAAAATAAAAATATAACCTACTTATCACATTTCTTTTATAGAAATTTGAACAATTCAATTGTGTAAAAATGGTTATGTTGACTTAATTTCCTCACACGACAAATATTTAAATAGGTTCAAAACAGGTTAAGTCCTCTTAAAATCACTGTATTTGACATAACCTATAATTCACGGCTATACATGACTTACATTAAACCGCATATTAAAATAACACGATCAATATTGGAGAATGACTTATCTTATTTTGCACATAATGTGTAAATTTTTTGATGTTAATAACTTATTTTTCACAATTTTTGACGTAATATCTTTTACACTCATACCCACGAATTGTAAAATAATATCTTGAACTAAAAGTGTTGTATAAATTGAATATGGAATATAGCGTTGATTTTTTTCATAATTTGATAATTCATTAAAATGAATGTATGTATGTATGTATAGGTGTAAAATAACGAATAGACCAGTATTTGGATGAAATTGTAATTTATATTATAATATGCATATTATTATATGCTGGTTATAATATTTTTTTTAGTTTGGTACAAAAAATTATTAAGAGGATGCTATCACCCGCATGTGTTTTACAATTAATGTAAAACAGCAAAAACTGTTTTGCGCGGGAAAGAACCGAGAAGGTTTCAGTAGTAACTATGGCAGAGAACTTGTAGCATTTGCATATTTGTTTTGCACAATCACAAAAATAGCAAAGTAAGAAACAAATACGTTTCATACTGAAACAAAGCTAATTTTGAAATAATTTTATTTTGTATATAAATGCATATTTCGAGTTTGTTTTTGTTTCAGGGTATATTTCTTCTGTTCTATACTTTTAGATGCATATTTCAAACAATTTATTATTTTATCAATATTTTCTTTCGACGTTTTTATTTAATTTAAGTATTAAATATACAACCAAACTAATGTTGAATTTAAAACTTTCAAAATTTGAAAAAACAACTAATTATTTAATTCAATTTCTAAGGTAAACATATCTTAATCATTAATCTTAAGCATTTGAAACTAAAAACGCCTATAAATTATTTTTTAGAATTTCAAGGAGTTGAAACATTAATTTAAAGAAGTGCCTACCTATCTGAAAATCTATAATTAAAATAAATTAATACTTTTTGTAAATTGTAAGTCTTTTGAGTTGTATTCAAAATTTAAATAAAATATATTCATTCAATTAATACAGAAAAAATTCTTATTTTTTATTAAAATATATTCATTTTTAAGTGCATATTTGGTGATTTTTTTAGAGCTACAAGTCTTCTACTCTAGTAATAACTGAGAAACGAAATTTTCACCACATAAAAAGGAGAACTTTGGCTATAATATATCGTTTTTATTTTGTAGATTTCGTTACTAAAAAAAAAGTTATTCAAGTTCTAAAATAATATATTTTGAAACAATAAGAAATGTTTTCGTAAAAGTGATCTTAAAAAAAATAAAAATTATATTTCACAGATAATGTTCTTAACTATATTATATTACATCAATTTGAAGTTTTAACTATCACTACAGCCCGAGTGGTTCTATCTCGCGAAAACAGCCTTTGGTATGTTTTACATGTGTAAGACGGAGACAACACATGCGGGTGTAGTGTCCTCTTAATACTTACCTAGTACTACTACTTATGCAACACAATGTGACAACAATATAGTGTTCATATGATTTTAAAAATTTAATAAATTATAAACTGTAAAATCAAAAATATAACTTTAAAAGCTTGTAGGTAAATTGTAGGTTCCTAAAAATGTTAAATAAATTAATAAAATGCGTACACATTATTAAAATCACTGCAGAGCAATGTATCAACTATCCTTAGTAATAAATAAAAGTGGTAAAAATTTGCTATAGCACAATTATTTTATTTCATACTGTTTAAATTATGGCCTATATTTATCCTTGTTAAAACATTTTTGGAAAATAACGTTCATTAAGTCTAAAATAACATTTAAATATGTCCTAGAAAATTATAAATATATGAGTAGATAAATTAAATATGTTAAACGAAGAATAATTTTTTGAAGGTCCTTAAACAATAAGAAAAATCAACAATATATAGTTAAAATAAATTTAATAATTGAGTAGCGTTGTTTTTGTACCTATTCAAAGTTTAAATTATGCATACTTAATATTATTCAGAATAGAAAACGCAGTATATTATGATTAAAATACATTAGGTACATATTTATAAACCGGTTAACGTAGTATAACACTTATTTTCTGCTTATTTTTTATTATTATCGTCTATTATTAATAGATATACTATTAATACAAATTTTTTTTTCATTACAAAATACAATTTTATTTTATTTTATATTCTGAAAAAAACGATGCACGTATGATTTTACAATGATGTGTGTATGTGCATGTGTGTTTTTTGTGTTTATAGAATAAGTAGTTGATAGAATGCTTTGATTTTTATAAGTGGGAGTGATTTTTAGTATAAAATTGGTTGATATTTTGAGAAGTCAAAATTAATAAATACTTTTTTTATATAATTAGGAAAATAAAAAAAATAAGTTAATGCAAATATTGCAAATCCAATTATTAACAAAATTGATTTTTGGAGTTTTTTTTTATTGCAACTCAAGAACGTAGAACCACACTACTTAAACTTTTCGTTAAATGTTTATATTATTATTTACGATCGAATTTTCAAAATAATAAGACAAGCTATATATAGAAAAAATAAAATTTATATTTTTTTTTTTTCATGTCGAATAAAAGTTAGGTAGAAATGCTTTAAAATTTGATTCAAAGCGCCTTATAATTTGTCAATTTCTCAAATAAAAAATATTGAAAATCTATGTGGTCATAATATTTTTTCAGGAGTATTTATTAGGTTAGAATTTTGGAAAAATTTGACAAAGTCTCAAAAATTAACAAATTATTTTTTAGTTAAAAATTCATACAATTTCTGTTTTTATACTTAAGATTTGAAAATGTAGTACAAGGTATTTTTAATTAATTCATATTGAAACTATAAAATCTAAAAAAATACTAATATTATCTATTTATTTACATATGATCCTATTTTAATTTTTCATAGTATTTACAGAAATATAATGTTATTAAATTTTGAATTATTAAAGTTGTTAATATAGTATAAATACAATTTATATTATAATAATAATTAAAGACTAACAATTTAATAAATTCAATATTTTCAGAAAAAACTGGAACTTTCCGTAATATTAAAACTAAAACAAATTACTTTAGTAGCTAATTCTAAAAAAACAATACCATGAAATATATATTATATTATAGGTACTTGGTAATATAGTTTGACAGACCGTTTCCACTTAGAACTGTTTTTGTATATAATTATAATGTATCATTGAATTTGAATTTAACTACCCATAACAGTGACCTATTCGACACCTAATATACAGCAGAGCGGTAACCACTTTCCTACCATTTCTACCATGATTACTGTAATAGTGTAAGGAACCAATTAATTGGCATAATTGTTGATAAGTAAATGATTTATTATAAATGTTTATTTATTGAATATACAAAAACCACCAGCTTGACCAGACGGTGGATTTTATATTTATTGTTTATAATGTTTGACTTTTACACATTCTTGCTCTAATCAAACTATAATAATTTGTATTAATTTTGATTTAAGATAATGTTTATTATATGATATAAATACTTTAATGGTTACGTATAATTTATAGCAATAACCTAGTTTGTGTGTTATATGCAAGCAAAATCCATAGTATGGACTTATTCAACACATTGTTGTGTCTGCATTACAAATGTTTTTAAAGAAAACACGGAGAAATTGTTTTTTGTTCTGAATTTTTTGGAATATAATTAATACTATTTTTCTTTAAATCAAACTACTAAAAATTAACATAATCCATTTTAATTTTTTAAAGAATGCAATTTACTTAATAATAGATTTCCAAAAATGTATTTCTAAAAATGAGCGATTCACAGCCTTACGAAATATTTTTTTATTTTTATATGCTATATTTGAATCCGAAATTGGTTTGTATTTTTGTATCGTGTCTAGTTTTTTATTTAAATTGTCTACTGGGTGCAACATTAAATTGGAACAATATGTGCGTTATTAATTATGATCCAATATTATATTATAGAATTTTTTTAAATTAAACACTTTATTATTAATAATTATAGAATGTTATGTACTGAATTTAATTAAATATGTAAACAATTTTTATCTACCATGTTAAGTTTTCTTATTACAGGTTCACAGACAATAAATATTATGTATAATATTAAAGAGTACAATATGGCTAATGAGCGTAGACTTTATCCGCAGCCAACGTTATTTTAACAATTTCTATAATTAAATTCCACGCGTAACGAATTAACCTTCGAATACACTTTGAATTACATTTTATATTATCTTTATATTATCTATAATTAACTTTTATAAGTTACTAGCTATACGGCGTCGCCCGTGAAAAGAATTGGTAGTCAAATATCCTTTAAATTTTCATTTTTGTTGTTAAGTATAATATGTATTGAATAAAAAATATATACTGCCTAGTGCCAAAAGAAAAATTTATGTTTATTGCTAAATGTTATCTTTTAATTGATTTAATGTATGAAGCGTAAAAATTAGCGTTCGTGTATTAACATCTGAATGTGTAACTGTGTACGGAGAAAAAGATATAAATTATATTAGTATTTTTATAATAATTCAAAGATTTAAAAATTTCTTTTAAGCAACGTTGTCTAATTCTTCCGGATAAGGGGCAAAATCGTACATATTTAAGTTGGATGTCACGCGAGAAAGGGCAATGTACAGTTGACCGTGTGAAAAACATTGAACGCTTAGGTCCAATTCCAGTAACGTTAAATGTTTGTCCTTGTGTTTTATTGATGGTCATTCTAAATGTTAATCTAATTAGAAATTGAATACGTTTAAATTGAAAAGATAAACCTAAGGGTATAATTGGTATTCATAATATTGAAACAGTTTCTCCAGTATCAGAGTCCGTTAATATTATGCACTAGATTAATAAATTTATTAATTTATTAATTTGTAGTCTTGTACTGTTGCAAAGTCTGGGTGGACTCAAATTTATCATTAAAATAATAGGTACCCCTATTTTTTAAATCAGTTTATGAGGTGGAATTCCAGAAGGTATTAAAGAATTAAAGAGTTGAATTAAAAAATGCAGTAACCAGGTGGACTGTATCCTCTTTTTCTAAAACTGTCAATTGAGTAGTAAATTTGTGACCACTCATAAAAAAAAAAAATAATAATAATAATAAGTAAAAATCGAAAAAAATGTAAAATAATCCAAAAAACGGGTACTGATACCGTGGGTTCAAACTCGAAATACTCTCCATTACATCATATCAAAGTGTCACTGCGCTAAAGGGTTTTCAAACATAAGCTATTTAAATAGCGATATATCCTATGTCTCTAAGGCACAAATTTGATTGTATCACAATCCACAGAAATTGTATTAATTTATTTATACGAATAAATTATACACATAAACCTTCCTTGGTTAATCATCCTAGATATATAACAGTGAAAAAACTGTATCTTAATCCATTTTACCGTTTCGGAATTTACTCTGAACATAAAAAAGTGACTCATTTTATAATATTTATTGATTGATATTGATATTGATAAATTTAATATGTATACAGAACTGGTTGGTTCGTCTAAATTATTAGGTATCACTCCTTCTAATAATAAATGTAAATATAAATGTATAATTAAACTTAGTAAAAATGGTCCAATAATTGCAAAAAAATCATTGGCTCGTATGACCAAAGTTCTAAGAAGGCATATTCGAATCACAAAAGCAAATTTAATAAAAGTATGAAAGATGAAATGTTTAAAAATAGTATCACTAATAAGAAAATTAACACCCCCGGAATATAGTGTTACGTTTCCCCGTCTACCACGTGAAAAACCGCGGTTAGATTCGTCGCCGGGAATCAATTTAACGCGGACTGCAATGGTGTTGGTGGTGTGACATAGTGACCGTAGGTTGTCCTGTCTCAGTAAATGGCTATTGATATAAAAAGATCAGACACTAACACGATTTTCTTACGGTAATAATATGTTTATATACATTTTTAATAGAAAATTTGTTTGGAACTGTGACAAATACTGTATAATATTTATTTAAAAAAAAACAGATGGACAATATGGTATAACTGTGTGTTAGTAGGTTAATATATATATGTTAGGTAATGTTAACATTTGGATAATGTCGACATTAACCGGATAATATTACAAATCCATTTATGAAACTTTTATTATGCATTTTTTGACGTTTTTAAATTTTTTTAGGTCATATTTTCCTTTTTAAGTTTGTTTTACAGTATTTTTAATTAAATTTCGTCAATTAATATCTTTAAAAACCTTTTAAAAAATGTTTCAGTCGTTTCAGATGAATAGCATTATTAAAGAATCAATCATCTTCAAAATCAAAATTCAAATAAAATCAACTTTTTTTACTAAGTAAATACATTTTTATGTATATAATATAATATCATATAATAATATATAATATAATATGTTAAATTAAAAACCATTTTAAGTGCATTTTATGCCATAATTTTTGACATTTTTAATGTTTTTTAGTGCATTAAATTCACAACCTTAATAATTATTAACTAAATATGTGCATGCACAATATTATATATTGTGCACAATATCGAAAAATTAAATTGAATCAAATTCTAGATAATTGGATAAAAATAATTGTCAGGTTATAATCTGACGTTGTCTGTGGTGCAAAAAACTTTAATCAGTAATTACAGATATAATTTTAAGAGGACGTTATACCTGCATGTGTTGTCTTTGTCTTACATACTTACAATATGAAAAATGTTCGTTTAGCAGAATTTATTTTGTGATTTTATCTTTATTATTAAAGTAAATTTACCTATTGTCAAATTTAAAAGTAAGAATATTATTTAGAAAATTTCATAGGCTTTTATTGATATTATCATTTTAAAGTGAGTTATACATTTATAGCTATGTAAAATATTACAACTTTTAAATGTTTATAACTCACTATAAAATGATAATAATATTATATTGATATTTTGATACCTATGGCATTTTCTAGATAATAATATTATTGCCTATAAATTTGATAATAGCTAAATTTACTCCAGTGGCGTAGACATTATTTCTGAAAGGGGGGGGGATCAAAATAAGAAAACGACATAGCTAAACGAGAGGAGGAATTGGAAAATCCCCCACTTTCTAAAAAATTTTTACTTTGGTAGTAAAGTATAGGAACAATCGAACAAACAAAAAACAATGAATATAATTTGAATTGATTCAAAGTTTACATTACACACAAATAACGAAACGAATGCGTTTGTCCTTTTTTAATGTATAAAACAAAACAGTTAAATCTCCAATTTTTGATTTAAAGTTTAAAATGTGCGAAAATTTCATAAGCGCACCCGTTTTTTATTAATTCATACAATATAATTGATATGTTAAGCATGGGTACAATCATCACAATGACAATCGACTAGAGCGCGAAATACCGTTATCTTAAGATACCTTGCGCCCCACATCATAACATTTTGTTGGTGATCGCCGATAGGATTATAAATGAAAATAAATATTTAAATAAATAATATTATTATTATTTCACTCCTTTTGGTTTACGGTCCAGTTTTGCTTGTGTATTGTTTAAAAATAATAATAATAGTGTTATTAATAATTATTATATTATAATATATCTCATAACAATGAATATGTAATGTACCTACACACAGTACACACGTACCGTCTAATATATTTACTAGTTACTGTGCTACTATTATTCATTTGTACGTGTGTTGAATTCCTATGATTTTTTTTTGTCATAAACACATAATTCATATTATTATTTTACGAATTTCGTCATTTTGGCGACATTAGTGATCTGCAGTCTTCTCCGATTCGTAAACATGAAATAATATGTAACGATAAGTATAAAAAAAAGATGTAATTCCTCTTCTTCCTTCTCAGTTCTCATCAAATCATCATCATATCATCTCACCGTTTATAATAATGTATAATATAATAACTAGTAACTACGCGTGTGGATAATATATTATATACAGTTTCACATGAGTATAGTTACCACTGCACCGTCTTTTTTCTCGTTCTTTGGAACAATGGGGACCGTGTCCAAACGAGACGTGTGCGCCGCCGCCACTGCGTTCAAGGCCAGTGTTATATACCATATACGTAGTACATATACGTATCGTTGTCGTCATATGTATGTTTTTTCTTCTTCTCTGTGTTCAATGCTCAGTGTTCTTCTTCTTTTTCCTAAAGAAGACGGGTCTGCTGGGAGGTCTATGTCACATTCAGTAAAAAATAATGCCGAGGTGGATACGCGTTACACCATCGTGTGTTTAGGACGATAAGTACGATATACGTGTATATGCATGTTCGTGAGAGAGAAAGAGCGTGCGTGTACAAGAGACTGTCTTTCGGCGGAAGAGAAGAAATTTATAACAATAATAAAATCTAAGCTATAATATTATATTATATTATAAAGTAGAGTTATATCGTTATTCTAGCCACGACCACGAACGCTACATTATACTCATCGTATCATTATACATATTATTATTGTATTCGTCGGGACGATTGCGTGCAGCGCAAATGCGCAATGGTTATAATAATATAATAATTTTATATAGGTAATAAAAAAATACAATTAGTGCCAGCAACGCCTAAGCTGAACGAACTTCAATAGCAATAGCGAGTGTTGTACGAGTTTGTAAAATTTAAGTGACTATTTTTTGTTTTTCATAACTTCACTCAGTCGTGTTTAAAGTAAAATAGATTTTTCATTTATCAGTTGTATGAGTTAAAAATTGGTAATTCAATCGCCGTCTGGCTTAGGTTAACCTCCGATTGTGCGAGACCGTTCACCGCGCGCGCTAGAAAATTGTTTCACTCTCCGGAAATGTCATTGGGCTTGCGTGTTGCACGTTTCAAACACGTTGTATATTCTGCGGTTATATTCGCTCGTTATTATGGTTATTTTTATTTTATATTTTTCCTATGTTTCATTATGTGAGCAAATGATTTATTTTTATATAATATAATAACATATAGGCACAAGTAAACAATATGCATAAACGATATTCTTACCAGTTACCACCGACCTGGCTAAATTGAGGGACTAGGTTTGTTACAACTAGACACGTCATTTTATTCTCATTCAACTGTGGTAGTGGTGGTCTCCCGTTCGCCAGACACAGCGCGAAGGAAAGTCTTATATGTACAACAAAATATAATATTATTTCGCAACACTTTCAATTGCCAGTACGCGGTTAAAACTAAATTGTACTTTAAAATTCAATTTTAAAGAGAGTAAATAAAATAAAATACGAATATTTTGATTTCAGTGTGTAATTTATATGCAATAAATTTTATTCATTTTATCTTATTTTTCTTGCATATTTTCTTGTTTCTATTTCTATTGAATCACTGGTTTAGATGCAACATACATTTAAAGATTATTATTTAACCCGTATTTTATAATATTAAGGGCTATACAATTATTATTAATAATATTACTAGTCCCAAATTCGATTTAATCACGAAAGAAAATAACGTTTGTTTCAATGATATTAATTTTCGTAATGCATTTGGATTTATTGAAAATTCGTAGGCAGTAATAACAAAATATATATCCGAAATTAATATTTTTAATTGCAATGCCAGTTTGTTAAAAAGCGAATTAATAGACAGAAAAGAAGCAGTGGCGTAGCCAAGGAGACTGAGGAATATGTAGCCCCCCGAAATATTAAGAAAATTTAAAAATTATTTTAATTTTTAATTGTTTATAAAAATTGCTACAAAAATCTTAAATTGTATTTTACAAAAATTGATCAGCCTCCTCCCGAAGAAAAATCTTGACTACGCCTCTATAAGAGATATTTTTAATGATGAAAATAATGTAATAGAATTTTGGAATACATTGAACAAAAATCAGTATCCTTCAATTTTACCAAATGTAAGAGCAATTTTTTAATATTTTTTGGGTCAACATATTTTTTCGAAACGTCTTTTAGCAAATTAACGTTTATCAAAAACAAATATAGAAATCATTTTAGTGATACATGCACATTTGGATAATTTACTGCAGTTGTCAAACCAAAATCACATGTCGACATAAATAAAATAATAAAAGAAACAATAGTAACGTCCGCCGACATTAAAAAAACTTTAAATAAAAAATCAATATCAATTTAATAATATTATAAACTATAACTAATTTTTAAATGTTTATTTTTTTTTAATTATTCCCATTAAAAATATATGCGGTCCGCACAAGTGGCGCAAGTAATTTTCAAAATCATTATTTGGCCCTTTCTAAAATTCCCTGTGAGGAGCGCTGCCCTATACGCTTGTATCTATAGTTTACACTGACGATATGCGTTTACAGCACATACACATTGTTACAGTTGTTATAAATCTTGCGTATTGTTTAAAATACAATTTACTACTGCTACTGCAGTATTTTATTTATTGTTTGTATACACTTTATATATTAGATGTATAGGAACCATCTAACCAAGCATATTAAGAAGTTTTAACCTGATTTATTCGTATTTTCCAAATTACAACACGTCTTGATAATTTTTTCAAAACTATTATATATAGCTTATAACGTTTATGTTTTATATTATTTATTAATTATATGAATAATAGCTTACACTTATTAGTTATTGAATTGTATAGTTTACAACTAATAATTTAAGTATATACATAATATATAAATACGTTTTTATAAACGACTACGTGCAACTAGTTAACAATAAAAAGAGTTTATTGTAAGTTTAAACTATACTGTATTATTGCTTTTAATATATGAAATGTTTTTACTCGACATATTTACGTATATAAATATCTATAGATAGACATATTGTGCAAAAAAAACATATGACTTATCTTCGCAATATTTTGACAGTTGACATTTATTCATGTTGTTTGTATACTTCTATGGTATAAATTAAATTAATATAATAACCAATAATTACATTAACACGTACGAATGATAATAAAATATGTACCTAAAATATTTATATTGAGACATCGAGTGTGTACGATGTACCTTTATATTGTATATCAATATTTATTATCAGAAATTTCACTAGGTATATATTACGATATTGAATTACACGAATCAATCTCTGTGTGCACTATTCTTATAACTTTATAACCTGTGCCAAATAAGATACAACGATGCAATTATTTAATATACTATCTATATCATGTGTATAATATAATATTATGTTTAGGATGTAAAGTATAGTAAGTAGGTAGGTATGATATTTTATTGTCTATAACGATTAGTAATAGTAATACCCAGTAGCGTTAATTCAAAATTTCGGTTCGAGAGCGAAATTTCCAACGCCCCTCTCAGTTGATCTCTCTTAGTTACGCCATTGGTAATATCATTAAAATACGAAACTCATAGTTTGTAATCAATGGTGGTGAGACATCAAAAATTAAACAAGTAGTTATTTTTCCTAAATCTATAAATTGTTTTTATTTTACTTTTATTACGTCCTATAAATTACAAACTCATTTAATGCAAACTAAACAATATGATAATTATTATTGTTAAACATATTATACTCCATCTATAATCTGTAGATATTTCACTTGTGTTAATTTCAATTTATACAGAAATTTAAAATAAATATTATAATTTATTTGCTCATGCGGTTATATTTACAGAAAAATTATATTGTTCAGGATAATTGGCTGTTATGTGAAAAAGTGGAAAAATTAATCTGAGTAGGTTTAAAAAGAGGGTTAACCTTGCGATAAATACTAGGACCTTGAATTGAATTCGTGATAATCGTTTCAGTTAGTAAAATACTTGTATACAAAAACTACGTCATTATATTATTATAGTTTTGTTGTTGATGTAATTTTTTTTTATAAAAAATACGAAACACTTTTAGAATTCAAATAATTATTAAGAACTTAATTAAATAAATGCATTCTGAATAATTGTAAAATTATTGAAATTTTGAATTTACTTTTGTATTCTACGTACAATAGGTATTTAATTGAAAATTACAATCATTAAATTAATTTCATTATATAAGATTTATTCTTATAGTTTCGAATACGCCAGTGTCGATTAATATAAAAATTCAATTAATTTTGAAATATTTTACATTTCTATATGGTTATTGATTATTTGAAATTATAAACACAATAATTTCATCAAGCTAAATGTTGAAATACATTTATCTGTATAGAGTCTATACACTATACACTATAATAAGCAGTATGCACTACCTATGACATTATAATATTACTGCGTGTGTGGGAGGTCAGAGTTATATTTAAACATCAAGTTTGTAATCCCGTTTTTTACATTCTGTTTTTTTATATGCAAAATAAATTTAGGTACCTACCACATTTATTTTATTCTTATAGTTATAAAAATTATAATACTTATAGAGAATAGATACTTACAGATAGTATTTACATAGTACAGTATAATATATTTTACATAATTGAAAGGTGCTTTGTCAATATAATATTCTGAGCCCATCACTTCGATCGACTGACAAACGCGGTACTCAATTAAGATTGTCACTTAATCAGGATTACTTAATATTCGCTCATATATATATCTACGTGCTATTTATTAAACCATGAGTTTTTCCTGAGATCTATTTATACAATAATTACGTGATAGTTTTTATTTTTTTTGCTCGTTCAATCGAATAGAATTTTGTTTTAAACATTTACTTGAATTAGGTCGGTTTTAACCTTTTACTAATCTACCTTACTTTTAGTACGCCTCGTAATACAATTTATATTCATTTTTTATTATAATTTAATCACCCAAATTCTGGAATCTCAATAAAACCTAACAAGATATAAGAATTGTAAGAACTTATTATTTTTGGTACTTGGTAAGTAATGCAATATCAACATTCAACTTTAAGCGATTTTCCAAAAAGATAAACAAAAAATAAATTATTGGTATAAAATTATATAAATATGTGCCACACAATATACTTCATATATTGTTTCTTATGTTTAAAATATTCATTCTGAATTAGAATTTTGTAATTTATTCTAGTGTAGCTTATTGTATAACTCGATTAAAAGTGTGCATATGACGCTAATACTTAGCAGGGGGTAATCATGATAACTGGGTGATTTGACAAATTTTTATTGAATAGAATAATTATTAGTTGATAAGAATCCGTACACATAATACTTCAATTAAATTTCTGCTTTTTAGTTGGTCGACGAGCTAGCAAGGAAAAAAGCAGATTACACCAAACATTTAGAAATCTATCGTTCTATGAGGTCAAGATTTGAAGAACATTTTTTCAAAAGTAAGTTTATTTATTTATACATATCCTTAAAATAAGAAAACAATCTTTAAACATTTTTTTAAAGTTTTTAAGTCATTCAATTATTTTATGAATATTATTTAATAATTTTTAAAATAGGTGGCCGAGGAGGAAGAAAATTGGATGATGTCCGGGAAAAATATCAAAGGGCTTGTCGGCGATTACATCTTGTACATAATGAATACGTCCTATTAATTGCCGAAGCCCAAGAATCAGAGAAAGATTTCCAGACAGTAATGATGCCAGCATTTATGCAACATCATAAACAAGAGTTGGAAAATATCATAACCGATTGGTTAGTATAATTGATATTGTTTCCCGTTTAACCTAAACAATAATATTATGTTGTCGACAAATCAATGTCTCGAAACAGTAATAATTTTAATTTTTTTAACTTTTTAATTTTCAGGAAAAACGCTTTAACCGAATTAGCCGTACAGTGGAATCCGGCATCTGAAGAGTTCGTACAGATCGGCTTGCGTATGGAATCATGCACGGATATCATACAACCGTGCGAAGAGTATAACGACTATACAAAAAAGTTAGTTCCTAATTAAATAATAAATTTGAATAAGTAACCTACCTAATTATATTTTATTTTATTCGCCTCTGATTGACTATATCGGTGCTTGACGGTACATACTAGTTGTCTTCCAAAATATATGAATTGCCTCCTACCTTGTTGTAAATAAAAAGGTTAATATACACTAGTTGCCTCCGATGATCAAGTAGTTCATAATTATAGGTAGAACACGATTGAGAACTTTTTTACCAGTTAACTTTTATGCAACGTTACCGCATTGATTAAAATACAAAATAGTATACCTGATATTAAATTTTAACATGATATATTATTAAAATTTGATATAGATTTTTTCGTCATTTAAAAAAAATACAAATATCAATTATTTGTCAATTTAAAATATAATTTAAAGATATCTTTAGTTTGTTCAAACTCTTAATAAGAATTAATTAAATAAATATTATAATCATAGTCATTACTGGTCGTGGTTTTGATAATATTGTTTTCGATTTTTTTCATTATTATCACAGTTTGTGTTTGAGTTTTCTTTTAAACAGAAATCACTACATGTGTATGAAAATACTTGCTAAAAATCTAGATAAACACAACGTCGCTCAAAAAATCGTTCTCAATCGTGTTACTAAAAAAATAAAACGTTCTCAATCGTATAACACCGATAAATATATATACGAGTTACCTCCCAAAAATGTTCACATTAGTTGTTTCATCTCGATCCTCTCATTTACAATTATGTACCTAGTGATTCATAAACTTCAGTAAATAATTATAATTATTATATAAATTAAGTTTACAGTAACATAATTATTTTTGCTATTACTCTATTATTCTAATATCTATGTACGATATAGTTATTTAGAAGTATTTAATTTTTTTTTAACTTTTTAAATTATTTATTGTTTTATTATTATTAAAATTATCAGTTTTAGGTAGCTATATATATTATGTACTTTTATAGAAATAATAGATACAGAATTATATTAAAATCAATAATAAAAAAAAATGTTAATTTTATAATAATAAGTCAATACAAAACACGTGGCAGCACCTAATAAATAGTTAGTAAAACAAATGTATAATAATATAACGGTAAAAAAATATTTATAATATTGCTTAAAGGTTTATAGTTTTTAACCAATATTTGTAGGTAGATACTCAAAATTTGATTTTTTTTTTTATTCAACTTTTTTATTTGAGTATCAATAATTAAAATTATTTTGTTTCTAATTTTTAATCGTACATGTGGCTTATGCTTATTAGAATTTTGTATTAAATTTACGATCTCGGTCTGAATTAATTCTAAGATTTCGATAAATTTATGTAGATTAGTATGTTATGCGGAGATTCAAAATAGATATTAAATTTTTTATGAAAATATTTGCATTCATTGGCTGTACGCTGAATCCTTAAACTTTTTTCTGTCCATAAATGAGAAGAAAAAATTGAATCTTCTGAATTCAAAATTATAAACTTATGTTGATACATAATGTTTGAAAATATTTGATACCACTTATACATTTATTAACAGACTATTAGAAGGAAACTAATACTAGACCCTTTTCATTCACGATAAAATTTTGGGCATGTCGGGATGCAATTCATTAAACAATTATTGACCTTTTTAACTTCAGGAAGCAACTAGTATGCGCCCAATAATATATCTTAGGATGATTATGAAATAAATCAACATTTTAACAAGTAGTGTATAACAATACTAACTCAATGATATTATTATGGTCAATCGATATTCTGTATACAATATGTATAGTGTATACATAACATTAACTAAAACATGTTATAGACGCCTCTCGAAATTAATCATTTAATATTACACCATATTATTAATTTCATTTAGGTTCTATGTATTATTTTCAATTTTTTAGTCAACAATCGAATTATCATAATAATTTTTTATGGCGTTTCAGGACTGAACGAAATGACGTCGAAATCTCATTCGACGATGCACTAGTGCAAGGCGATACGTCTGGACATCTGCAAGCTAACCAGCTGGCAGTCGACAATCTGACTATGGACTGGGTGCGCAATAAAATGACTGAACTTGAAACCCGGCTGAAAGAATGCCAAGATGCTATAGAAACCAGTGTAGATAACAAGTCAGAAAATAATTCGTAAGTGATGATGTCGAGGGGTAAACTTCAACGTGCAGGTTTTGTGCATTAGTTATTTTAAACATAGATTTGTGTTGTGTTTATATTATTATTATTATTAATATTACCATTTTCCCATTATCAATGCGCTATGTATATGATAGCAATGCAACATTGCTCTTTAATAATCGTATCTTGATTTCTCTGTCTAACCTAACCTAACCAACCACCGATTACCAAAAGAATAAAATTACTCAGTTATCTGGTTATGGTATAGCATATATCATATTGTGTCATATATATGTCACAATGTCCGAATTCCTACTTTGCCGATAATATATAATAAAAATAATAAATAAGTACCCATTTAATTTATTATTATTTTGAAATTGTATATTATTAATCAATTTGAGAACAAAATCTCAATAAATCATGCACTGTTTTAAATTTTAATATTGAAGTTATACTTTTAGGGGCTTGTTAAGTGTGTAAAAATATGCTATATGATTTTTAAATTTTATTAAACACTAATGTTTCATACATATTTTTTATCTAATTAATAGAATGTTTTTCATTTAAAACAGAATAGTATGATATATGATATAATGGAAAAAATAGTATTAAATTATAAGTAGTTACCTTACACTTCTTACACAGATTAGTTGTAATGTATTCTTTATATAATTTGTGTAGAGAGGTCATCAGGGAAAATGGTCACTTTATATGGTCTATTGTTTAAACCACTTAATTCCGACACTTTGTATGGTCGGGTAAAAATGTTCATTTTAGATTTTTAGAATGTGATGGACACTTTATACTATTAAATACAAAAAGCATATATTGTAAATATAAATTATATACCTAAGTAGTAAGTAGTAAGTTAATATAATGTCAATTATTAAAATGTAAAAATGAAATAAAAGTCAATATTATAAACGTAAAAAATATAGTATATTAACAAGTCAAAATAATCAGTTTTTTTAAATTTTTTTACTACTATATTATTAAAAGTTATGTTAAAAAGAAAATTAAAAATGTATACAATACAAATATAAATAAATTATAATATTAAAAAAATCATTAAAAACTACATGTTGCGTATAATATAACAATAAACCTATAAGTAAGGAATTTAAAAATTTGTTATTTTCTTTTTTTGATGCTAGTTATATAAATTTAATAGTTTATTATTGCCATCTGCATTGGATTTTTGTCTCTTACGAATTCTTAAGGAGATTTTCGTTTCGAACAGATGCTATAACGACTCGTTTATATTTTATATATACTTTATGTATATAATAGTACAAAATTTTCACGTTCTGCCATCTTAATTTTTACCCGACCGTATAAAATGTCCGCGTTTTGCACTTTTAATGCTCAACCGTACAAAGTGACCTAGGACCAGGTCAATCAGGTCATCAGACATTATTTACCAGAATTCTTGTTTAATATTTGAATTCAGTCTATTCGATATTTAAATTTAGTAAATTCAGTGGAAACAGATCATACAATTTTTATTAGTCTCGCTTATAAAAGCACGTCATTGTTAATTGAAATTATCAAAAATATTAATGTTTCCACTCAAACTTTATCCCACTTTGTTAAAAAAATATTATGTTGAAAAAATAGCGTGGGCAATTGGACTTTGGCCATTTATCTCTTCGTACTTGAAATATATTAATACTTATACGCTTTGTGTTAATGCTGTATTTAACAGTCGAGAACAATATTTTAGTGCGAAGAGGATAGTTTTTGTATACAAATCTTATTCCTTTTTAGAGAACTACAATTAATTGAACTCAAAAGCGAAGAACATAGACTACAAAGGCAAGTAGATGTTATAAAAAAAGCACTTTTTGAAATTGGCTGTGAAGAATTGCCTTCTGGATGCGATCTTCCGTCATTAGATATAAACGATATTGACATTACTGTAAGTTAATATTATATTTTAATTTATATCTATCTTTTTATTTTTATATAATAAAATTTATTGTAAAATTTATTCAATTTCCAGGTTGATGGTACTCTGAAAAGGCCTTCGTTAAGTAACGTTAGTCAAGCTTCATCCATGATGACTATAGCTACTACATTGGCTACATCTAGCTTGGTAGATATCTTGCGTAAACCATTCCGTCGTAAGTCTGTACCAAATTCAGGGAATGGTAACCTTTCAATGGATTCAAATTCAGTGCAAAATAATAATAGTGCCATTACTACAACTACACCCAGCTCAGGAGTAGGTCCACAAAATAGTGATAATAGCAATCACTATCATTCTGATAGTTTAGATGGAAACGATGGATCGGTTATTGTTGATATGCGACCGATAGTCACGCCTGTGCCATTTGCTGACAACAATTCTAACAACTTTTTGCCTAGTGTGGTAAGCTTTTACTAACATAATTGTATGAAATTAGTTAACTATATTAAACAATTATCTCTACAGAATATATTATATAAAAGTAGCTATTTTATGATTCATTTAATCTGTTAAGGTGAATCTCGTTTATTTGAAAATGACTAATACTCATTTTTAACAATGTCGATGACATGCTTAAAAGTTGTATATTTATATTACGATTATTATTAATAATTTGTGTGATGTGAATAAAAATGTATAGAATTTGGTTTTTTAAATTATTAGTATTATTATTTAAAGTTAGCGATGGGATGAATATTAATGAGTTGAGTGTTTTTAACCTTACAAATTATAACAACATTTTTGAGTAATTTGTCTCTAAAACGTTGACATTTTTCCATAAAACCCATTGTGTTTATCTACTTTAAGACCACGTTACACCCGCGTGTGTTATTTGTAATAATTTCAAAATTCAAATGCTCATAGCTTGCTTTGAAATTAAATTATCGCAAACATTTTACATCGAGGACTAGATAATAGTTTTACATTTAAATTTAATTATAGGTCAACTACCTTGCTATGCATTTATAATAAGAAAACAATACATGCGAGTATATTGTCTTCTTAATGTGATATTTACAATAACAAAATTAAATTTATACAACAATTTGCATAATTTAATATTATTATTACTTTAGGTTGGATCTTCTGTGAAATCATTAATAGAAGAAGAATGGTTCCATGGAGTATTACCGAGAGAAGAAGTTGTTCGGCTTTTAACAAAAGAAGGTGACTTTTTAGTGAGAGAAACTACTAGGAACGATGAAAATCAGACAGTGTTGTCTGTATGTTGGGGTGGTCATAAACATTTTATTGTTCAAACCACTTCTGAGGTAAGTGAAACGTTTACAAATTATGTTAGACAAAATTATTTTGCCAATAACTAAAAAAAAATTTATTTTAAATATAGGGTGAGTTTCGTTTTGAAGGACCATCATTCCCTACTATTCAAGAACTTATTACTTATCAATATCAAAGTGCATTACCAGTCACTAGTCGCTCAGGAGCCATACTTCGACAACCAATTCCTAGAGAACGCTGGGAATTAAATAATGATGATGTTTTACTACTTGAAAAAATAGGCAGAGTATGTTAATTGTATATTTGTAAATAAATATTTTTTCTTTTATATATATGATTTCAGGGCAATTTTGGCGATGTTTATAAAGCAAGATTGCGGTCTACTAACAAGGAAGCTGCGGTAAAAACATGTCGTGTTACCGTGCCCGATGAGCACAAAAAGAAATTTCTGCAGGAAGGTCGTATTTTAAAACAATACGATCATCCTAATGTTGTTAAGCTTATCGGTATCTGTGTGCAAAAACAACCTATTATGATAGTCATGGAACTAGTCGCAGGCAAGTTATTTTTAAATATATTCTGGTATTATTGTTTTTTATTAAGTATAATAATAATAAGTATAAGTAATAAACTGCTAATTTAATCAAACATCATTCATCGAACATCCTACTATAATTGGATATGTGCTATTTTTTAAATAAATGTTTACTTAATAAATATTTTTGTTTATAGGAGGGTCGTTGTTATCGTATTTAAGAAATAATTCCAAGACCTTATCTGTTCTCCAATTGGTCTCAATGTGTCGTGATGCAGCCGCTGGCATGATGTACTTAGAAAGTAAGAACTGCATTCACCGTGATCTCGCAGCTCGAAACTGTTTAGTTGGTAAGTTTATAAATTATAAAATACATATTATATACAAGGAAATGAGGCACGAGTAAACATTTTAAATTTATTTTGTAGTATGCGTAGGATTGCTCAAACATCCCAGTTTAACTGTGAGTGGTACGTTTTTTAATATATAATGTCCCGATGAAGTATATTATTTTAACTTTTTCTAAACATTTCTAGTAGAAAAACAATATTGTTTCAATGAATAGTAAAATAATCAAATTAGTCACTTAACTTACTGACAAAATCTATTTTAAAATTGTTTTCCTGAATTGGTGACAACCGAGTATACTCGTACATTCGTACAAATAATAAAATTATACAGTCTTACTATTTATATATTTTTATTTAAATGTGTAATCAATGTTGCTTAAAATTTTTATTTGGCTGGCTACATTAGTAAAAATTTGTCTGTATTGTCAAATATAAAAATATAGTATACAGGTCGATTCTTTTATCAAAAAACACTTTATATTTCAAATTAATGTATGTAAAAATATTTTTTATATAATTACCATTCAAAATAAACATTTAAAAAAAAAATTATTTACCTATATATTTTCTAATATTTTTATTGTTATAATTCTTATGTTTTTTTACTTTTTTGAATTACAATATACATTTTTAATTTTATATTCTGAAGCAGAATATTTTTCCGAGTATTTTGATACATAAAAATCGAAATTTGGACGAATAGTTTATGTTTTTTAATATATAAGTATTTAAAGTTTAAGTGAGTGAAGACGCTGAGGTTAGGTTAGGTTAAAAAAGTTATTTTCTGACCCAATATCTAAATAAACTTGTTTTAGATTGGGTGATTCATTCATTAACAATAAGATAAATTTTAATAACAGCAATAGTTATATTTGTATTACGTACGTAATAAATTAGTACCAATATTTAAAGGTGACATCATACCAAATAATTTGTTATAAATAGGGAGATTTACATTGCTTTTTTCCTTCTATCTAGTGTTAAAATTATGCATTGGTTTTTTTATAATATTTTTATATTTATATAATAATACAAATAAATGAGTTCTATGTAGTATTTCTAGATTATTAACATTAAACAGTTTATCTATTATGCTAATCGGAGTGAGATGGCATTTTTAAAATGTATTTTATTAAAGAGTTGATCGTAGAGTTTAATGACGTAAGATGTGTTTTTTAAGTATCACCTCAAATGCCTATATGGTATAAAATTATGTATAATATGTATATTATATGTTAATACTAATGAAATATATACTGTCCTTAAAATTTTTGTAACTAGTATAAGTATAATAAGTATTTTAAAGATATAAAAAAATTTCCTTACTGAGATGGTTAAATGTTCAATATGGTATTTCCAATTTAGTTTATTATCATAAGTTAAACCTAAATACTTTATTTTTGATAAATCTTTTATTTAATACAATTACAGTAATTTATTTATTTACAATTACTATTATAAAAAAATAATTTATAGTTTTTAATATTATTATTATTCTTTCTTTCTTTCTTTCTTTCCTCAGCTTAACGGTCCCTGTAGGATCTGAACTGCCACAAACAATATCCTCCATATTTTCCTACTCAATGCAAGATCAACTGACACATAATTATTATTGATTTTTTTTTTCACTATTAAATTGTAGAAAATTGTTTAAACTAATTACCATAGAATTTTAATAATAAATCATTCGATTTTTCTTTCAATAACACTAGAGTGTCGTCAGCATAACAAATTATTTTTCTTTATATATTTAAATTTAGTAAATCATTAATATATAAATTTTAAAAAGTAATGGCCTCAGGACTGTTCTCTGAAGAACGGAGTGTGTAAGTATCGCAGGTTTACTATTTCCATTTTTTAATTTTACAATTTGGGTTCTGTTACTAGATATGATTCAAAAAGATCTTTTATCAGGTCTCATATTCCAGCATTTTTGAGTTAAAATAATTAGTTACAATAGTTTAAATAATATCTTCTACTATTATTATTATAAGTTTATGACACTTATATTATTTAAACAATAAACAAAAAAAAAAAAAAAAATAAACATCTAGTCATCTGAATGGCTGGTCAAAAAAATGAGATTTAAAAAAAAAATACTGATTAAAACCTAATAATTTAATTTTCCCTATTCAAATTAGATGATAAAAATATAGTGAAGATTTCTGATTTTGGTATGTCCAGAGAAGAAGAAGAGTATATAGTATCTGATGGTATGAAACAAATTCCAATTAAATGGACAGCTCCCGAAGCTCTTAATTTCGGTAAGTCAAATTAAGGGTTAGATAAATGTTTTTAAATATGAGATTCTTCCTATTATTATTTACTTATGAGTATAGGTAAATATACTACATTATGTGACGTTTGGAGTTATGGTGTACTGTGTTGGGAGATATTTGCAAAAGGAGGAACACCCTATAGTGGTCTTAGTAATTCAAAGGCTCGAGAAAAAATTGATACAGGTAATAAAAGAGTACAAAACGATTTTAAGAGTAATATCAAACCTCAATATAATATTAATATAATTATTGGTTATAATAACTTGCTTTATTTTGTATCAATATTAGGTTATAGGATGCCTGCTCCTGAAGGAACACCCGAAGAGATTTATCGCCTTATGTTACAGTGCTGGCAATATCAGCCAGAAAATCGTCCACACTTCGACAGGATATATGCAACCATGGAATCATTGGTCAAATCGTTGAGGTAGATATATTATTATTGTATTATATTATATAAATATATAATTTAACTAACGTGTATGTTGTTTTGTGGTTTGGTTTTGCTTGATAACAAAAAAATAACGTTTGCAGCCCAGTTTCTCCTAAAATGCGTATTGTCGATGGCTCTAAATCAAATGATATTTCCAATGTCGCTCTATTTATGTTGCGTATATGATGAATATCATTGGCTTTTTGATAGGCCATCATCCAAGTGGTCTGCAGCAGCCTGTCTTCGGAAATGGTGATGTCGCTGTGTGTGCTACGGAATCTTCACAGAAACCTTTCTTCCGATGAAACTTATTCTTGTGATTGTTTATTATTAAGTTTTTTTTTTTTAATTATTGTTTATTGTTTTGTTCATTAGCAGTATCGACCTCAAATTTAGCCGTGT
The DNA here is from genome assembly GCA_036289425.1 of Rhopalosiphum nymphaeae. Lineage (NCBI taxonomy): Eukaryota > Metazoa > Arthropoda > Insecta > Hemiptera > Aphididae > Rhopalosiphum > Rhopalosiphum nymphaeae. The sequence goes on from JAZAQC010000005.1 coordinate 10,083,613, forward strand.
ATACCGTGTAAAAAATAATTAGTTTATATAAGATTTTGGACTATTTATCCGTATCTACCATTATTTATTTGTTACCTAAAATGTTACGAAAAAAAGTTTTATGCTCAAAATAATTTTTTGGACTTAGTTAAACAGAAAAATCTCAATTATTAGGTGCTATTTATTTTAGTTTTTAGAAAACATTGAGTTTTAAATCCAAATGGATAATAATTGTATAAGTATTCAATCTTTATGAAAGTGCCAAATTAAAAGACTATAGATAATTATACATTTTTTAATATTATTTTATAAAATTGGCACTTTAAAAAAGATAAAAATTGTTTGTTTTTTAAATTTTTATTATTGATTTGTTTGGACTTGACTTGATTAATGGACAAATATATTATAATATTATTAATAAAATATATATATTAATCTTGTATATTGTATTTATTTAAACCATTATAAACACAAATAATGATTGTATTAATTTTAACATTTTATATTTTAAAGTTAAATCAATAGTAACTTAAGTAAAGAAATACAAATCATTGCGTCATTCGTAAATATATATATTATATAATTTTAATTATCTTTTAATTTTATATATTTTATTACTTAACAATATACTGAGTGCTTTCAATTTGAATGAGATATATTTATCCATACATTGTGATTTTGGATACTTTATGATACAAAAATATGTTATAAGGATTAAGAATAGCTTATATTATAGCTTGTAAAGATTATTTTAGTAAATGTTTATAAAAATTTATAAAATTGTTTATACACATGTATTCTTGAAATATATTATTACATTATATATTCATATTAATGTTGGTTTATTTTCCAACAAATAAAATTAGTGACTGATAAACGTCCATTTGCAACTTTGAAAACATTTAATGACGTACATGAAGTTGACCCACCCACATTGTGTAATTTTTTTCAGACAAATTTTAAATAATTGTAAAAGCAATCCCCGAATTTGTAAAACATTAGGGATTTCAGGAAATAAAAAACAAGTTGTAGGGGGCTAAATTTACGTAATCTCCCTTTTTTGAGGTGTGAATTAAACAAACGGTATCAGCATAATAAATATTTGCAAATCATTTACCAGCCTGATAAAAAAAATAAGATTGGGAGGGGGAAGGGAACTTCACGCAGCTCTCCACAAATGTAGCTATCAATATCAAAATATGTGGCAAAATGATACAAATATTTTTCAAATAATTTGCAAGTCATTTTCAAATTGGTTTTCAGAATTTACAAATCATTTACCTAACCCACTAAAAAAAAAAAAAGACACTAGGGATCATTTTTACGTAGCCCCTTTTTTATCTGATACTAGTTTGATTATCTGTTTCTACAAAATATTTTACAAATTATCACTTATTTATTGTTGAGAATTCAATATGGGTAAGTAAAGGTTCCTACTTAAATATAATTTTCGATAATGCTCGTCAATTGTCACAATTAAAACTTATTTTAGAACTGTGAGCCATTATAATTTTATCAAATATTTTACAGAAGATTTAATAATTTTTAGTTAGTTTCCTTTTAGTCTACAACCGATGTGGAGTACCTGCCTATACCGTGAGTTTCGTATTAGAAATTTTTCTTCTAACAGATTCAAAGAAGTATTAGCCCCAAATAGATGAAGATTTACAATGAAACATTTAAAACAAACAATAATTATTCAATGCAACTATTTTTAAATGTATTTTTTTAATATTTTATTTAATGAATAAGAACATTCAAAAATGTATTAGACAATAGTTAATATAACGAGTTCATATAAATAGTACCAACCCAATTCGTTTATATTCTATTAATAATTAAATGTCTATATATTTATTATAATTTTTTGTCTACATTTCATTATTTTTTAAGGCATATTTATTATTTTTCAAATTTTTTATAGATATTTAACTGGTTTTAGTGAATTAACATCCAAAACAACATTTAATTGTTATTTAAATCAAGGTATCTCTGAACTCTGATTTTGCAGGTGTGCGTAGTTTAAAATGTTATATTGTCCTGGTATTATTAGATACTATAAAAATGTATATTGTATATGTTACATTTATTGTGCTGCGTGGTAAGTTCAGGGAAAATATGAAGTATTTCAATTTTTTAAATATTACTTTAAATTCAGTTTTTTTAAATAATGAGTCTAATGACTTAAATGCTATTTTTTTTTATATAGTTTATTCTTATTATTACGATGTACGTTGTTATCGGCAAGGTTTTGAATACGTATTTTTTAAAACGATGTGGAAATCATTTCTATGGTAGGTATATACATTATACTTGAGGTTGCCACCTTTGAAAGATAGCAGCCCCGGAGACAGGCCGATAAGCAAAAAAAAAAACAAACTATTTATAACTATATAAAAATATGTCGTCATGTTATGACGACCCGGAGAAGAATTTACTGAACCCGTAACCAGTAGATTTATATGTAAACCCTGTTTATCCGGGTGAAACCCGTAGAGGTGGCAACCCTAATTATACTTATTACTTATGAAATTATGAGTTATGAGTTTATTATATAAGGTTACTGGACACTGATTATAGTTGTAGTATAATCAGTAATAGATACCTGCTTACAGACACTTAAACTGAACGTATATTTACAATATATGTATACAATATATTTACAATATGTGTGCAAAAGAAGACCACTGAATCAGTATCAGTATCTATTCAGATTCTGTTATTAATGATTAGAGGCTAGAGTTTGAAATATATTTTAATTATAATTTATAGGTAGGTGTAGGCCACAGTTGCACAGGTATCTATCATCGTAATGTATTTGTAGAGCCTGTATATTTGAGTACTAACTATAAAGGCCTTTAAGCAATCATGTCAAATATTTGGCCAATGACTCATTTTTATGCGGCCCCTGCCACATTTAAAAATAAAGCCAAATACGCGGCAAATCAAAAAATAATAAAAAAAAATATAATATACCTATTGGATTTATATATATTTTTTATATGTTTCAACTATTGATAACTATTATCTCAAAATTAGAAAATTCAACACGCTCAAGCCCATATACAAGGGGTGGTAGGGGTTCAACTCCACCTCTCCCCCCGAAATTTTGAAAGTAGAAACAAAAACTAACTACAAATTGTATGTATAATTTTACAATTACTATTCATGTATTAAAAATATTTTAAGCACCCCTCGAAAATTAATCCTGAATACGTGCTTGAGCCTTGAATACGTAAATATTATTATTTATTAGATCTTGTTATGTATATTGCTCATATAATATATATTTCCCATAATACTATCGATAAAAACTGATTATAGTTATCACTAATATCGCACTTTGTGTAGCATATCTTTTTCAATATTTATCTAGTCTTAATATTTCGTCAAACTTCCGGGTATTTAATGTTTAAACGTATAGGTACTTTATACTGTGTTAATTGATATATACGTACGTAAATTCGTAAATGTGTAGTTTATTATAATTATTTCTGCAGAAAGACATTTTTCTTGAAGCCCACAACATTTTTTTTGCACAAGTAACACTTTGAGTTTGAAAAAGTCTACCTTCAGGAATAATTTTTAAAGATCGCACTGCGTCATGTCATGTGTAAGAGACATGATACCTACTCAACACGTTAGTAACAACGTCATAAACTCATAAATCCTACGAAAACTAATTTTTTTAAAATTATTTTACAGTTGTAAAAGGCTATCGAACCTCGAATTTGGCTCATCTGTTTACGCTATTGCTTCATCTACATTTTCCTAGGCATTTCTTCACGAATACCGTGATATTGATGATCATTCCATCTACACACATAGTAGTATCGTACATACAAATAATATATGAAGTATACATGTCATATACGTTTATATTGGTGGAGGTTATGTAGCTAAGTACCAATTAACTATTATATACTGCAGTAATAGGACCGAGTAACGTTACTTTTACTATTATTATTATATTGTAAAAGGACTTCAATTTAATAGTTGCACAATAATTATTGAGTACAACCGACAAGAATTCATCCAACGCGTTACGCGTTGTTGACGAACCGGTTTTTTAAGTAGGATTATCTACAGAAATGTCCGGAAATACGATTCAGAATTGTATCTCTGCAGTAGGGTGTAAAGTATATCATCTGGTAACTGCAAAATTATTATATTTTTTTACTGTAATATTAGATCGTCGGATTCATTTTTGTTTAGTTAATAATTGATGTGTAGGTATATTATATTATAACTTTATTAACGTTAAGTATGCGAACTGCCTTAATTTTTCTTGTATTTATTCCATTATATTTTAAGTGTTTTATTGTACTATACTCATAGAGATATATTTTAGTAATGATAGTAATAGCAATACAGAAGTCTACATCAATACGTATAATATTACATATTGACGTATATCAGAGGTCACCTGACACCAACTAATATTTTTGAAGGGCTACATTAGAAATCTGAAAAATTTTCGCGGGCCATCAAAATTCTAAGTACATATTTGCATTATTTAAAAACCAATAATATTTAACAAAAATAATAATTTCTAACAAATAACAATAACATGTATAATGTTGTTGTAATATGTGTTATTTATTCTTAGTCTTTGCGGGTAGTATAAAATTTGTTCGCGGGCCGCCATTTGATGACCCATGACGTATGTTATATATACGTATAATGGCTGTCATTCTGTTAGGTTCTTCTTGATGTAGGTACAATTAGAATAAAAAATTAGCGTCGATGTTAAAATGATTTGTTTATACTCTTGTGGTTTATTTATCTAGAAATTCCGTAAAATATATCGTGTAATTGTTCTTAAAATGTATGCCACATATTATATTATATTATACTATTATTAAAATTAAAATATACATGGAAAATCGGTCATTAACTCTATGCGAATGTTAAAAAAAATGATACATTTCTTATAATTGTTTTACAAGTACAACCTCTACCTATATTTACAACATTTTCTTTATTCTACTGACTACTATTATAGTTTCATGTCTGCAGATAGGCATGTCTCATAATATTATCAATTATCACCAACAAATTCTCAGTAGTCTGTATAGTAAGCTCAATAAAGCTCAATATTCGTGACACATCATTAATATTATAGTAGATAGTATAACGACTATGAAGAATAAACTATAATACAATTTTTAGCTATTTTAATCAAATTCAACTGTAGTATTCATTGTTTTAAGTAAACTCTAGTTTAATTTGACTAAAAATATAACGTTTAAGTTTATCTATTGCAGGTATACCTTTGTTCGTATAATTATCTCATATATTTATTTTCTATACCATTACATTAACAAAACATATTACTATGTATAATTTATAATATAGTAGAAAAAATAGTATTTAGTGTAATAAATAAATATTTTATCCTATCCCTGGGACATATACCTTTCCTAATATTCCTAAAAATTAAAATATCACAGCATTTACAGTATTATTAATATTTCATTAATCAGTATGTGCAACGTACACAATGATATCCAAAAAAATGTTCAATTACCTAATAATAAAAACAATTTGTAAGATACTTTTCAATTATTCGAATAAATTTAACTTATTCCTTTCTCTAAATTGAGTTATGTGTTTGGATTTTAGATTATGAGTATAAAGTGATGAATTTATTGGTTATTTGGTAATGATGTTTATTCTTTTAATTTATTTTTTTGTCTGTTAACAGGATACATAATTAATAAAATGCTTTAATTTTCAAAAATGGAGGAGATTACTGGTAGAAAATTGTATCTAGTTAATAGTTAAAACTTAAAAGAGACCAGCAGAATTATAAATTCTTAGTAATTTTTCTTATAATCAGAGAAAAAAAAATGATAAAAACTGTAATTTTTACGCTAATTCAATTTACCTATGACCAAATCTATGTTGTATTTTTACTTTTTAGTGTAACTTAAGAAGGAATAATCAACGGTTATTACTTACATTTTTCACCAAATGTCTAAATATTATATAATATTTTTTATTTACAATCAAATATTCAAAACAAAAATTTTATTATTTTCAAATTACTTATAGACATGATACATTTTTGATTTTTATTAAATATCCTTATAAATGTCAAATAAAAATTATTCAATCGATAGAAATGCTTGAAAATTAAATACTAGGCTCCTCATCAATTGTTAACTTTTCTCAATTAAAAAATATCGAAAATTTATAATATGCATTTACGATTAGAATTTCGAAAAAATTCGTCGATATCTCAAAAATGTACAAATTGGTACAATTTTTTATATGTATTTTCAGTTCGAATTTTGTCAAAATTGCAAAATTTGCAAACTTTTTTATAGTTTGATATTCATAAAAACTTTTCTTTTTATATTTAAATTTTTAAAATTTATTATTTAATTAAAATTTGCACAAAATTATTTATTTAAACGATAAACAGCGATGTTAATTTTTTTTATATAATTTAAAAACATTATTTGCGGCAACTTAAAACTTTTATATACACAAATATACAATGATATTTTTAGATATCAACTATTTTTACTATTTATGGAATTTAGTCCAGTGCTGTAGCCAGGGGAACCATTGGGGGGACATGACCCTCTCCCAGAATTTTTGATTGGGTGTAGTATATTGTGCACTGTGTGGACATTTTTATAAGTTATATCATATTATAGTTATTATAGTTATACATATTTCTATAATTCAACATAAACTTATGATAATTTAAAATTATTTATAATTTGAATTCATAAATATTAAATAGTAATAATAAGCATAGATTTTAGATAAGAAATACAAGTGGATCCTATTTTTGTTGTGAACACGATTATCATTTGATTATTATGTATATAATTTAATCATTTAAATTTGTTTAGCTGCTTTATCATAAACTCCTTTATTTTTAACTATCCCATTTGTGTAAGGCCAGCAATAATGGTTTCTTTTATATTGTATATTTATATGTATGATAAAAATTTAATTCATAATCTTGTATTGTTAGTATATAATAATATTTGTACAACAAATTAAATTGTGTGCTTACAACACAATATGTTGATATACATAAATACATAAATCTATGGTTTACAATGATATATTAATATTAAATGTATACATTTAAGTTAGGTTAACCTAACCTATCCTACCTATATATATGATATATGTGTATCATAGATGTTAACATAATATTGTAGTCATAAGAAAAGTGGATGTGTAGTAAACATTTTTTAAACGAAGGAGTCATAAAGTATATAATAGGTGGTAAATAGGTATTCTAACATTGTAAACATTCGAGAAAAAATTATGTTCTCCCTCTAAAAAGAAAAATTCTAGCTACAACACTGGTATGTATAAAAATGTTTTATTAAATTTAAAGTTATATAAGTTCAAAGTTGATATAATATAGTTAAAATATTGATTATTCTTCTTCTGGCATGAGACATGTCTACACTCCAAGAGTTTTGCCGTCATTACTACCCTTTTCCCCCTGTTTATATTTCAGACTGCCTCTCTCCAGTCCTCAATTCTTAAAATTTTCAAATAATCTCCAATCACGCCAATCCATATTTTCCTAGGTTAGGTTTGCTTTATGGTTTCCATTTCAATAATGCTATCTGACTTTTTCGTTGTCTCGTCTTCTCATTGTATGTCTTAAGTCTTAATCATTGTATTTATTGGCCCTCAATAAAGTTTTTTATGCATCACCAGGGCCACGGTGCTAATTTTAACATGTCGTATAGCTCTCTGTTATATCTCCTCCATCAATTCTTCGTTGTTTCATCCACAATCTATCAACATATTTTGCTCTATACATAGTTGTTCTCAAAAGTCCTCAAGTTTCTCTTTATTTTTTTGGTCATTATCCAAGCTTCTCAATCATAGTAAGAGTCGGTTTTATCTAAACATATACATTCTTATTTTTGTTTTTCTGGATAACGCTTTTGATGTTAAGAACCATAGCTCACACGTCATAGGTTAAGTTAAATAGATCAGAATGTGTAAAGACTGTGTATGCCCAGATTCAAACATTTTCTACTGTGGTACCAGGTTAGTGTTACACTTGAAGCACTATAATTAGTATTATTTTACTATTTTAAAATATTTATTAAATGGTGTATTTAATGTAAAACATTTATTATTTCAAAAGTTACCAACGATTTTATAAATATATTTTTTTATATTTATCACCTCAGTTGGAACGACATCATACATTTTTAATTTCATACTCTGAAATAGAATTCTATTCAGAGTATTTTGATACATACAATTTAGGTTTTATTTATTAATCGTTAGTTGGATTTAAAATGTTATTGGGCTAAGTAGTGGGCCAACATTTTGTGAGATACTCCTGTACCATTTTACTTCGGTCATCTATACTATACTTGTAAGAGATTCGATTTGTATACATTGAATTATTCCGAAAAAGTATTGTGATTTGAAAATAGGAACTAAAAATTCATATCTCCTTTAAAAGTTTAAAAACTTAAAAATTGATAAAAATTAGTTTAATAACAAACATAATTTTTCTTAAAAACTGTTGTCTTATTACGCCAAAAATCAATGTATTCACTTGGCTGTTTCGAATAGGTAAACATAGCGAAGAAAGTTATAGTGAATCATATATATGTTTATCGTGTGCTGAAAAAAATAATGAAAATGTGGTAGAAGAATATTGTTAAAGAAAAGAAAATTCTTCATTTCCCTAAAGGGAAAATTTATTTTTCTCTGGAAAATATGTAGGAGCACATTACAAATTTGATGTTAATGATTGGTACAAATTATAGTACAGTTATAATATTAAAAAAAACTTAATCATTTTGATACTGGGGTGATAGTGTAAACCACCTGAATTCAAACTTAACACACTCATAACAATGACCCATTCGACACCTAATAATGTACAGCAGAGAGATACCTAGTTATACTTGTCCACCTTTTTTTTAATCATACTTCCATATGCCTTATAAGTTATAATAATTATTTAGTCGATATACTTGCACTTATTATTTCTTTATAGGTTTTTAGGTACTTAAGTATTTCTATTGTACTCATATAATCTAAATTTGTATGTATATAATTTTGAAATTTTTATATTAGTTACTCGACTTGTTCTTACCACATTTATAACAATTTATATATATATATATATATATTAATTTAACATCTATATATATTAATGACAGAGCCCCACTATCCCACTTATTTAGATAATTATTATTTATTAGTTATTTTATTTGTACTTGTCACCATTTATACAGTATACAATAAATGATATAATTTTTGTTTTATAGTTTATATTGAACAATTGATATCTAACATTATGAAATTTATGTATTGTATATATTATAAATCGGTATACTTAAGAATACTACAATACTTTGAACTTAACTATAGTTATCAGTAATTTATATCACAAAATAACAAATCCACGCTATACATATATACAATTATTAGTTATTCTATAATTTTGTTAAACCTCGCACTGTCACAAGAAATTATATTAAATTTAAAATTTATTATTGCAAGTTAGGTTAGGTATAAGTCTAAATAAATAATGATAAATACATATAGCAGCTATAGATTTTAAATCTTATATAATATTAATATGTATAAGATTGAAAACGAAATTAAAAAATTTTAATTTGATTTAATTGTTGAAGATCATTCATATTATCAAATACCATATATTATCTTCTTATGATTTAAAGTAGATAAAATCATGTATAATTATATAAAAACATTTAAATTATAATAAAATCTGCATAGTTTTGACCTCTTAGAAGTTACTTAATATTTTGTATACACTGAATATCCGAATATCGGAGTAAAATAAAAATTAAAGCATGACAATCATTGGAATGACCCTATTCCTAGTAAGAAAAATGGCGAGTCGCAGACCTTGAACACATGCGCACATGAACTCGAAACGCGCGCGCGCGCTAGGGAATTCGATTTTAGAGTAGAGGAAACTGGTTCTGGTTTGTGACCAGCAAAACTCCGCCGGCATAGTACACGAGCTAGTAGTTGCCAGTTGGTTTTTCTTGGGTCTCCGCGCTAGTTTATGTCTGTTTGTTTACCGTATAATACCGCCGTCACCTGTCTTTAAGTTACCGTTAACTGTTGTGCCTTGTGTTTGTTGTGTTTCTTACCCACGAGTGAGAACTTGCTTATTCGACATGTACCGGAAACGACAAAATACAAAAAAGTGACGTAGTTTTTTTTCTTATAGTTTTTGCTCACCAAGAAAATATAACCAAAGGTACGTTTTATTACTGAAATAATAGTGTAAATATTGGTTTTTTTATTTGTTATGGTTTATAATTTAGTACAAAATTAATAATTTATTAAAAAAAATAATAAACAATGATAAAATATTAGTAAATTATATCCTAGTTTTTTGTTATGTTAAATCATTAACTACTATTAAAGTCTCTGTTATAGTAACATAAAGAATAACTTGTTTTGAATTGAATAATGTAAATTTTAATTTTTAATAAGACATTGCTACTTGTAACAATTTACTCATAAAAAGATTAAATCGTGTATTGTACACATTAAATGTAATCATGAAAATGATTACAACGAAAACATTCATCATTTCAACCATTTATATTATTTCTTAGTTTACTTTAGTTACATTGAATATAAAACGATTTTTGATTTTTATAAGATAAATTTTAAGTAGTTAATAAGTAACTATAATATACCTATTATAGAATAAGGTATAAATTTGAATGCTTTTGCTTGCTTGTATATTTAATAGCCAAATCCAGTGACGTAACTTGAAATAATAATTTTTTTAAGGGGAGAGGCTATTTTAGTGAATATTTTATCTTAAGATATAATTTACTAATAATAATTCTATACGAGTTGATATTGTATTGTACCATAATATTGAGTATAGGCTATAGCAGTATTTCCCAATCTATGGGTCGCGACTGGTTAAACTTACCCATAAATAAATATATAATCATATTTTTTTTTAGTGGGAGTGAGTCGTATAAACCAACAAGGGGTAAATTTGATAGTAGCCATTACAAAAAGGTTGGGAAACACTGGACTATAGCAATCCGTGAAATGTTGTAAATTGAAAATTAATGAAAATATATCAATCTACCTACTTATAGTATTCGTACTATCCATATTGTAATATTTATAATTTAAAGTGTATTAATATAGTATAAATATTTGTGAGGGCTAGTTAGTTAATATAATAAACAATAGCATAAAACGCACACAGAAAAATAAAAGTGATTAAAGACTTTTCATAGAATAGAAATTTAAATGTATTCATTTCTAATGTATTTACTTACCCATTGATCTAATGAAGTAATAACAAATCTTAAAACTTATTAAATTTTTTTGTTAAATCTATTTAAGATTGATATTTCTATATTTTTTGATTTTATCTCTAAGATGTAAGTATGGTACTTTTTAATTTTTAATATAACTTTTTAGGTTTTAGAGAGATCTAATAAAAAGTGTGAAAATTTGATCTTAAATAGATATGACGAAAAATTAAAAATTGTTTTTAGAATTTTATCACTCCATTAAATCAATAAATTAGTACACTAGAAGAAAAATAACATCTAATGTATATATTTATTCTGCATAATATTTTTGCATATTTATTATTTATCTATTTTATACTTCTAAATTTCTTTCCTTGCTTAATCTAACCTAACCTATCCTAATGCATGAATAGCAGAATAATGAATACATTGAGACATGCTAGTGTATTATGTACAATGTACATAGTGCATAGTATTGCTTTTAACGAAATTATATTTACATAGTACATACTATTAACTATAACTATTATACTGTTAACTTATTTTATTTAAATACTATACGCAACGAAATTGTTAATCATATTGAAGGGAATTTTTTTATATTTTTAATATTAAGGTGCTAATGTGCTATACATTGGTGCCTATTAAATGTCTATAACACATAATATTGTTATTTCCCATAAATACTTATGTATTTAATTAGGTCTCGCTGTATTTAATAACTACCGACTTCAATTTGTGCCTATTTTATTAATAGAAAATTCTTATTTTTAATGAAAATTAAATGTATGTAATATAAGGAACTAAAAGAAAAAAATCTTGATAATTATAATCATCAAAAATATTATACATAAAATATTATTAAAAATACGTGTTATTTTCTCAATCATATTAATCGTAAGACCGTTCATTTATTAAGATCTTCGTGAATTGACGATTTTAAATGACAAATCATGACTCAGCGTCCCAGGATAATTAAAAAACTACACTTGTAATTAATTTTTTAATATTAAATCCTATTTAAAACTATTCTCTATTTTTTTCAATATTTAAGAAATCAAAGTGGAACGATTCAAATAGTTTAGAAAAATCCTACACAATCAAATCTCATTATGATACTTCATATGCTGTACCGCATTATTCGTGAAGAAGTAAATTGTAGCAGATAGAACAAAATAAAATTATTGAGCAGTAAAATTTGTTCTTAGGAAACCGTAAATTTTACAAGGAGATAATTAGTACGAACGGTGTTTAGGTCGTTCCACTAACCACTACGAGTTTGATTCCGTATTCCGTATCGAATTAAATGTTTTAGTCCATAATACTATATTCACCCAATTCCATTTTCTAACTAAATAATATTTTCAATAACAAATTCAATCGTCTATTTTTTTTTTTTTAATTACTCTGAGAAATAGATTACTTGTAGTCAAACTATTACAAGGGTGTTTATTTTTAAAAACCTAAGGGAGTACATTGTATTTTATGTAAATTAAATTATCAAAAAATCATTTCCTTAAAATTAAAAAAATAATGTATTATTTTATATTAATACATATTATATACATACATTTATTTATATTTTTTTATTTATTTACAAATTTATATCAATGTTTTTGTCAAAAAAAATATAACTAATCTAGTTGATTCAATAACCACGTGGCACGCATCACCACTTTCAGTAGATTCATAGATTGGGGTCATTCAAGTTTCAAGTTTGCCTCTTTTATAATGATAAAAAAAATTTTCGACAATAGTAAGAGGACGTAATACTCGCATATGTTATCTCCATCTTACGAACATAAAACATAGCAAATTTGTGTTCAGCAGAATCAATTTACCTATTATTAAACTTAAAGGTAATAATATTATCTAGGGCATCTCTTAGGCTTTTATTGATATTTTAATTTTTAAGCGAGTTCCGAGCACATAAAAATTAAGATATCAATAAAAACCTATATAATATTAGATAATATTATTACCTTTAAGTTTGATAATAAGTAAATTAACTCTAATATTAAAGCTAACAGCATAAAATTGATTTTGCTGAATGCAAATTTGCTGTTTTACATTCGTAAGACGGAGATAAAATATGGGAGTATAACGTCCTCTTAAGTAGTTTAATATTGATAATCAATGTTAACAAGAAATTTTTGCCTCATTTATTTTAGAATGTATAATAAATTTAAACACGGTTATAATCATATTATGTAATAAAGAATAGGTAGAATCCTAGTTATACCTATAATATTTAATCAAAAGTTAAATTCGTCAACGTTGGTATATCTTGTATAACACTAATAATATTATTTAAAATATAGTAGAACATGGAAGGACATGTTCATAAGCGTAAATAGTGTTTGAAATTTGTGGAGGCTGTAGATCAGGTATATACTGGATACTTTTATAATGCTTATTATCACAAAACATTATTAGTTTTTTTTTTTGAGGGGGGGGGTTATAACAATTCTAGGGGGGCTTAGCCCTTCAGCCCCCTCTATTTGTGCCAATGGACACTTCCTTTCCCCAAATGGACGTAAATAGACTATTATAGAAGTTTATACAGTTAGAAATGTTAGAATATAATTTATCATAGATTTTTAGAGCAATAAATTCAAACAATTTATTTAATTACAGTCCTTGGGGTATCATTTGGAGAATGGTCCTACTAACATAGCATAATCTCTATATTGTGGTACACACCATAAATATATTTTTGTATCAATTGCATGTAATAGTTTCTTAATATCTTTCATCACCTTTTTGGCATTATAATGTTGTGAAACGTGCGACAGAAACTGAAATTCAAATCATAATTTATATATTTTCATAATATTTAAGTCTATATTTTCATCTTAAGTTATTTTTATACAAATGTATATTCGTTGATAATAATCTATAAAAGTTGTAATACTTGGCAATAAAATATACTAACGACTATCTAACCGTTATTCATTGTCTGGTATTTGATTTGAAGAATTTTATCACATAGTGTTCATTTGTAATAATTAAAAGACGATTAATAAATATTTTGTTATATTTATTTATTGTATTCATTTAATATAATGTATTCACTGCTCTAATGAGACCGAAATATTGAAATATTTAAAGGAAGCTGTGTATAATTAAATAGTGCTACAAAATAGAAACACTGTTCATTAGTTACCAACAATTGTGTTAAAATTTATAAATTTATAATCAATAATGATATTTTTCTTTGTTTATTCACTATGGATGTATTTCATCACATTATTATGTGGATGTTAATAATTGTATAGATTTTTCCATTTATAATTTTTTTGTTATTCATTGTAAAATGTATTATTAGCTTAATTGTATTAGGTAAATAAAATATTTTCTTGTTACATAAAATCTAATAGAAAATGGTTAAAAAAATGTGAAAGTGCAATACTACTTTTGGTTCCAATAAAAATATTGCAATCGAAATAAAGATATTTAAGACTCAACTATCAATATATTTTTAACAATAAATGCTATGCATAAAAATTAATTTGATTTGTTTTTATAGACTAGACTTGTACATTTTACCTATAAATTGTGTCTGATATTTCTATATTTCCATAATCTACTTTGAAATAAAAAGTTATTTTTATTATCTGCGACATTAATAAACAATACATTCTTACAAATAGAATAAATCAACCCAATTTATATTAAAAATGTAATCTAATATTAAAAAAAAAAATTCTGCTTAATTATGAATTACATTAGGCAGGTATTAAAAAACTTTAAACTTACAATATCCCCTAATAATTTATTTTTTTTGAATTTTGAAACCATTATATCTATTCTAGATTTTTTAATTCCTTATATTTCTTATACATATTAATATATTTTAATAAATAAATTGTGAATACTATTTGTTAGTTGTTTCATACACATTATATAATATAATTCGGTGAAATATAAAGGACAATAATTATCTAAGCCACAGACCACACCTATAGTTTGTAAAATGTGAATATGTCTTGTTTACCAATATATTGTAATAATTCATTAATTCATTAATAAATGTCATTAATAATATTTCCATAATATTTATCATTTTTGTATTGAAATAATACTAATAAAAATGTTTATCTACTTAAAACAGATTGCATTTTTAATGATTTACTTACATATATATTTTAACGAATAATTCTTAATATTCATTTAATTTATGATTTAGCAATGATTATCATCAATGAAAACAATTAAAATATGATGTAGTGTAGAATTTACAGTATAGTATTAGTAATATGCAGTAGTACCTAGTATAACTTCATGTAATACAATATTTGAAACAAATGTTTAATTCATTTTTCTTAAATTGTTACAAATTATAAATATTATATTTTGGGAATTGAATTTTAAAAACATTTTTATACTTAATAAATAATTATAGTTAGATTAGGTATTTTATATTTTTTAAATAAACCTTAACATTATAGTGTATAGATGTAAATATTTTTTTTCTTGAATGACTAGTTTTATACACACAAGTGTATTGTGCATGTTAGTTTTAACTTTTAACCCAATACTTGTATTTCTAAGTATTATAAATTTGCTGTTTTAAACTTGCTATTTGTAAAAATATAATAAAATTGATCTGCAATTATCTATTGGTTAGGTTATAAGTTTATTTTTAATAACATATTATCCCATTGCTTTAAGAAGACTTTATACCCACATGTGATGTCTCTGTTTTATTAACGTACATCATAGCAAAATTTGCGTTCAGCAAAACACATTTTGTGATGTTAGCTTTAATATTAGAGTAAATTTACTTACTATCAAATTTAAAGGTAAGAATAATATCTAGACAATGTCATATGTTTTTATTGATACTATTGTTTTAAAGTGAATTATGTTGTAATATTTTACATAACTATAATTCACGTCAAGACGATAATATCAATAAAAGCATATGACATTATCTAGATAATATTCTTACCTTTAAATTTGATACAAAGTAAATTTACTTTAATTTTAAAGCTAACTTTACAAAATGTGTTCTGCTGAACGCAAATTTTGCTATGATGTACGTTAATAAAACAGAGACATCACATGCTGGTATAACGTCCTCTTAATACTTTTACGTTATTCTGACATAGTACTATTTTAATATTGATAATAAATTAATAAATAATTATTTGAAAATAACGATTTCACATGATCTAATTAGTAATTATTTTAAATCCTTAGAATGTGTCTAAAAATTCATCAAATTGACTCGGAAAATTATACAACTATTGAACTATGTGTATTGTGTATAGCACTATTAGCACTATAGCATATGTGACAATGTTACATAAATATAACTGTACCTTTTATGTGAAAAACAGATTAAAAAGTTTATCATGTTTAACTCTTGAATGTATTGTATACTGTCGTATCGATAACACTAATATATTATTGTCACTCTATCGTAAAATAAATAATATAAATAATATAATAATGTGTCGTTATAAATACATACAAGTATTTGACAGAAATTATTTGTGAACTGTATTTTCAAAAATATAAGCCTCGCTACCGTTTAAGTAGTTTTGCTGTTTGATATTTGTTATCATTATGTGTATATAATGATAATTACATTATTTTTTCAAAATGTAATAGTATTTTATTTATAACAGTATATTATAAAAAAGAGGACATCATAAACAGTATTATTGTGGTTTTTAAGGGGCCTGCTGTATATTTATCTATCTACCATTAATCATTATTATAATTCAATATAATATACATAATATGCACATATTATAATTCATAGATACATATCACGTTGGTATTGCCTATTTCGTATACTGGCCTGCATAATTTGATGCTCGTAAAATACAGAAAATGCTCTGAAGCTGATAGATATAATAGATACATATACAAATTGGTTTTAATATACTTATATACATCGATCAAGTATTCTATTTTTCGCATATAGTTTATCATTATTAGTGTAAATATGTATGAGTATTTAAGTGTTATAGATAATTATTAAACTGTATTAATTGTGGGTACTACTTTACTAGGTATGTATATTGTATAAATATCAAATAGAGAGACAACAGTCTATCATTTAGTTTATAAATACTTACATATATGTTTACCATTTAAATGAATAAAAAAAAATAATTTGTGATTAACATCGGTAGTTACTTACGAAATTTTTGTTTATTATATTTATGCAACTATTCTAGTAAAATGATTAAATATTTATAATTAATGTTTATTGATATATAGATATGTATTTCAAAATTCGTTAAACTTAATAGTATATTATTTTAAATGAGTAAATTTAAGTACCTCTCTATACGTTTATCTGTTGTAAGTTATTCAAAATTGGATCTTATATAATAAAAATATATTTTGTAATCGTATTTAATAACTAAAAAGACATGAACTATATTCGTGATTCGTGCGGGAAAACATTTAGTTTTTAATGCCTTAAAATAACAATATTTAATTTAACTCATAATTTTTAATTAGTTACTTAATTATATTAATAGTTTATACTCGTAGTTTTTAAATTTATTTGTGTATGTGACTTAATAAAAGTGAGTATGTACAATTGGTGTAACCGGAAATTTATTGTGGTAGATTATGCTATAGGTAACTCAATTTATAAAAAAACCTAATAATACAATTTAATATAGTTCTTTTATGATAAACAAATATTGTATCAAATACCGTACATTAAACACCTTTTCATAAAATAAAAGGGTTTGAAGCCTATGTCCGGCCAATAAGTCATAATTTGTACACCTTCCAAATACCAGAATATAATTGAGACTAGTAAACTATATAAAAAAAAAACATTAAAAGCTTCCTAAGATTAAATGATGTTTTTTCTAATACGAATACGTCTACATGAATATTTATATAGTTGGTACAGTTTTTTAAGTAGATTTTCATGGCTAATATAATTTAAAAAATACATAATATACTTTTTAGCATAGAGTTTATAGTTAAAATATGTTTATATGTATTTATATATAGTAATAGTACATTAATATACATAATATTTTAATAATAAACTGTATACTACATATATATATATATACGTTATATGTACCCATATATTATAACAGTGTTATAATATAATTTATAATCAAAATACATTGAAGCCATTAGGAGACAATAGTAATGGTATTATAATGTATTAGTGTGTTACAATGGCATACCACGCTATGTGGCTTATGAGTTTTTGTTTTTTAAATATCTACACTGTCATGTCACTGCGGGAGTCCATTGTTTGCTTAGGAGCTCGACACCTCTAGGCTATAGGCTACTTCGTAATCTATCCACAATTGTTTTAGATTGGTAGGTGCTGTAAAGACCGAATAGTCTAACATATTATATGGTATAAAAATGATATATAGTTATAAGTATTAAAAAATAGGTTATTTTATTTTAGTCAAATATTGAAACATAACTATGCAAACAATTTGTACATTAAGTTTTTATATTCGTCGTAATAATTTAGATATGACATAGTAAAATATTTATATGATATGATGTATAGAACGAAAACAAATATTTAGCAACTTGCTTCAAGAGTATCGTAGATTGTGATTAAATCTAAAAAGCTTATGATAATTTGTTTTTTCAACTATTATAATACATATTATGAATTATGATAATATTAATATGATGTATACATGCTTAAAAACAGGTATGATTTTCAAGGAAAAGGTTTAAACATTTTAGATGGAAGAAATTGAAACAATTTACGGAATACTATGTATAGTTATATTTTTACCTAACTAACGATACTTACTTTTGCCCTTTGGTATGTAATTTTATGTTTGGTACAAAAACATAATATTTATTTGGTTTTATAAAAAAATAACACCATACAATTATTAATATTTTTTATTGTTAAATTATGTAGTTGAATAACATATAAATCGTAAAAGGAGGTTTTCTGAGTTATAAGTTTCATAACATATTTAATTGATTTGGGTGTGAAGAATATTAGAAGTTAATCATCAAAGTAGAAGATTATTAGTTATTAATTTATTACTATGAATATCAGAATACATATTTTATTTAGTTCAATGTTGTTAAGAAAATTGTTTAGTCTCTTTATTAATTTTAAATTCTACTAGGTCGAACAATAAAACATTCAGTGGTTCTTATAACGGAGTTTGTGTTTTTAATGTTATTTATTATAAACTATACTCGGCAAGAGAAAAAAGGTATATAATAAGTGACTACCACTCTATTGTAGATATATTAAATATTGAGTTGGACACTTTAATGCATGTGTAAAATTTAAAGTCAATGATATAAATGCATAATATTATTGTAAATACCTTCGAAAAACAAATCTGCGCAATGACAGTATATTAGCCTATTTCATTAAATGAATTTCACGATATGTTTTTTGATATAGCTATTAAAGTAATTTGTTTTACTATTATAGTATTATGGTCATTAGTGTGTATATAAATTAATTTCGAAGGGGGGGAGGTATTATTATGTTAATTTTTGAGGCAGGTTCGCAAAGTGTGCCGTACCAACAATAAATTTCGGTTGGGGGAGAGGTGAACCACTGATTACGATTGGTTAATTCAATTTTTACCGAGAACATTGTATCTATTTATTATACAGGGTAATTATTTTATCATTATACACTCATTATTTCATCAAGTATTGATTTTTTTACATTTTTTTTTTAAAGTATTTTGTTTCATGCTTTTCTCAAACTGTATGAAAATTTTATTTTTTTCGCCCTTTTATCTAATAGTAAAACTATCAACTTTTAATTTTCCAATGGCAACCTACAATTAAAATGTACTAAATTAATAGGGCTGGTTTTTTAAGAATTTTAACGTCAAATAATTATTTTCCATTCATTTTTTAGCGAGATATAGCTTTTCAAAGTTGGGTGGTTTTCGGTTTTTATAATACTTCTTGTCTCTGAAGACCAGTAGTCACATGCGTAATAGATAATAAAAGGTACATATTTTCATGTATAATAAACTTGTTATCGACTATCGATGCAGTGATGAATTTTATACTTGTAGTTATACCAACGCCTCACAGTCGTAATAATCTGTAGGATGAATACCTAAAAACCTCAAACCCGATGTTAAGCAGTGATAACTCATTAACGGTTAAATTAAAAATAATGATTTTAACGTTAAAATTCATAAAAATATAGTTCTAATAATCCTACTATTTTATGACTTTTTAAATATAGGTTACCATTTGAAAATCAAAAGTTTATTGTGTTTTCACTGTTAAATAAAAGGGTGAAAAAAATAAAAATAAATACTTGAAGAAATAATGATAAAATAATCACCGTGTATAATTTTATTTGATTGTTATAATAATAATATGTAATTATATAATATTATTATATTATTGTTATTCACTTTTGAGTAAACAACACTTTGTTGTAAAATAATATGATAACTAGGTTCATGATCAAATAGAAAATATCTAAAAATTGAAATACATATTTTGAAAATATCATTGCGTAATGTAAAATTCGTAATATACGTTAACATTATATTTATGTTATCACTAATAATAATTTAAATTAGAAGAAAAAATAATGCACATCATTATTCATCATTAAAATATGTAATTTTGTCCAAAAATGACATTTAAATATCTATAAAAAATAATTGTGACTATATTTTTTAAATTAGTTCCAGACGTTCCAGTAATAAAAGACTATGATGTGACTTTCTGGTAAACTTTTCATATTTATTTTTAGATTAAAAATTAATAATGACACTTTATTACGTTTTTAAATATTAGATATAAAAAGACAATTTTTTATGAATTTAAATTATAAAATAATTTGTAATTTTTTAAGATTTTGACGAATATTGTCTAAATTCTTACTTTTAAACGTTTATAAAAAAACGTTGTGACAATTGATTTTCAAGTATTTTTACCCAGCGATATTTTTTTTATCGAAATTTTGTTAATGAGATCTTCAACATCTAAATAAATTAATCCATATTATTTGCATGTATTTATCTAATTACATATATTTTTTATTATGTTAAATGCTGCATAAGTTGTATAATATTTATTCTGACATGTAAAATATATATGCGTCATTTATGCATAATCTTTTGTTCCCATTTAAGACATTTAAAAGTATATTTACTTTAATGATTGTTTAAAAATTACAAAATTTAAATATTTGTGATTATTTATATTAATTATTGATTTATACAATAGATTTGTAAATATACTACAAATTTTAATTTTAATAATGACTTGA
This sequence comes from Rhopalosiphum nymphaeae, assembly GCA_036289425.1. Lineage (NCBI taxonomy): Eukaryota > Metazoa > Arthropoda > Insecta > Hemiptera > Aphididae > Rhopalosiphum > Rhopalosiphum nymphaeae. The sequence goes on from JAZAQC010000005.1 coordinate 10,105,120, forward strand.
AAGTTAATACATTTAGTTATTATGTATTTTGTAATATGTAATAAATATAAGAATTGTTAAATAGAATAATAAAATTATTTTGTAGAGAAAGTTTATAGAATAATTTATTTAAAATAATGTAAATCAACTCATATTTTAGAAAAAAAATAATGTAAAAATATTTAGAAGATTTTAAACAAAATATTTCTTTTTCTAAAATTATCAAATTTTAATATATTTTTTTCAACTTCTCTATGTAAAGAACCCTTCTAATAACAATAACTTAAATACATATTTTATAGATTATACTACAACCGTACAGGGGAAGTAGTGTGTTTGAACATCCGGAACCAGCTATGTATAATGTATACCTATTAAGGTGATTGTTTCAAAATAATAAACCAGATAACGTGTTATTATATTTTTTTCGGGTTCTCGGCACGTTGAGGATATTTTTTTATAAGATCTAAGCAAAACAACAATTTATTGAAATTGAACTGTATAGGTTGTAATAACCGTACTTGTCCGAGATATTGTCATTAAGAATTCAATTAATAAAAAATAAACAACAGTTTTATTGAAAACTATTATTTTGAAAATAATTTTCTTTTTTTTATCATCACTACTAGTTAGCTAGTGTACCTATTACTATTTGTTCTCACGCAAATAATGATAGTTGTTATACTTTGCGATGGGTTTGTGCTGATTTTTCGTTCGTTATATTTTTGAATATGTGTTTTTATATATACATACTACACGTATAAAATATACAATTATTTAATTATGTATTATATTGTATATAGTTTTATGTATTGTTATTGTTGTATGTATGTATATGCCACGCATAGTGTGTTTAACGCGTAAATAGGTACTTCATGTATGTGACGTTTGTATATACATGGGAACGCTTTCTCCATCTGAGGAAGTTTTTGATACACCGTAATGAATAATCACAATAATATATCAACCAAATTCACTTCATCGGTAGTGACGCGTTCAACATCTACGCGTCACTACCGATGAGGTGAAATTGAATAACTCCGCGGGTTCTAAGCCTGTAACTGTGTTAATGAATTCAATATGGTCAGTGAATATTATTTTGAGTATTTTTTTTCTATATTTTTAATTATTTTAACGATTAAGAAAAAACTATATTAGTAGGTATATGATGTATTATATATATTATATAAGGTATTAAGGTAATAATCAATATAGTTGAATTATGATTTATGGTATTATCATATTGTCATTAACTCATTATAATTAATAAGACCGTATATAGCTATACATCTTTATCCAATGAAAAATTAAAACCAATAAAAATCTTTTTGTCTATGTTTAAATTATTTAATAATTATTTAATTCAACTCAATAAAAGTGTATTCGTATAATATGTAAGATGTAAATAATACTAATTATTAAAAACTCTACACGATTGATATTAAAATGTATAACATAATAGTATAAATGTATAATACTATATACAACAAAAAAATAGTATTTTCACATATAATTATAGTTACTAAACAATTATAATACTAGGAAATGTGTTAAATAATTAAAATTAATTAATTAATTTAGTGTTATTATTTATTACCATGAATAGTTAGTGTTTTTTTTTCATTTTTATATTATTGATTGTTTAAATTAAAATAAAGCCAATTTCATTATTTAAATAAAAATCATGAACTATTGTACGTAATTGGTAGACATATTATGGATAAAATACGAAAGTCAGATAATGCATACATTATCTGATAAGGTTAACACTGCCCTTAATACCTATTGGATAAAGCAAAAATATTATTTATAAAAGTTTATTTCCTAAATTATTAGGGTAATAAATTTGGAGCGTCACCGTTTTCGACCAAAATGTACCTTTCTTTTTTTGGGCACTATCATTATTAAGCCAAAACTTACCATTTACTTTTCGGCCAGCTCAGTTTTTTTTAAAATTTGCCATTTTAACAACTTTACTGAACTTCATATGATTGTATCCAAAAATGTAATTTATTTTAAAAATTATTATCTTCAATTTTGTGAAAAAATTTATAAAATAAAATAATTTGCAATAAAATGTTATAATATATTACATTAGTCAAATAAAAATGAATATAGTCTCAACTCACTATTTCAGTGTTAGACCAAACAACTTCGACAGATTTGTGAATTACTATTTCAAAGTTTATCATGGTCCATTTGGGAGAATATTATATACTCAATTTATTTAACAAATTATTTATTTTATGGAAAGTATATAATATAGTATAAACATAAATTTCATAATTTGAAGACTGAAGACTATAAAATAGTTAAATTTGTCTAACAAAAATTAATTTTTAATTTAACAAAGGTAATAAAATGTTAAATCATATGTTGTTATAATTGTAAGTCTTAAAGAAAACTGTACTGTCCGAAAAATGACAATGGCCGAAAAGGGGGTCGCCTATAGGCGCAACACCTACAACAGACTATACAGTTTGAGTCTATCTATCAGAACTAAATAGAAGTAATAATAATCCTCAGAATGTATTATTTACATTAGTGTTAGACTATTAGCGATAATTAACACTATAAGCTCCGAAATAAAAATGGTACTCATCTTCAACTTTATAAAATTGTATTAGTTATATTCAAGAAGTATAAATTTACTGATGTTCTAAATTTAAACATGTAATAAATAATTTATATGTTTTAAATACAAAAAAATCTGCTAAAATTAGCTAATGCACATTAATCAATACTTGTATGTAATATCTTTTTCCGGTGGTCAAAATTTCAAAAAAATGTCAATTCAATGTATGTAATTGAATCATTTTAAATTTGTTGCATTGGTCATGTTGTATTTTCATTATCAGTTTACAATTATTTTGGTAATATGAATACTTAAATACTTTATTGGTTATCCATAGAACACCGGTCACCGGGCAATGTTTATATCAATTATTTGATTTTATAACTTATGCATTGTACACACTTAAAGTGAATAATGTATACATTACACTGCTCAGTATTCATATGAATAAGTCTTACAATTTTGTATTACCTAGGTAATACGTACCCGTTTTTGTACTTTACCTGTAACAAATATTCATTTATTTCTGAGTAATAAATAATATTTAATTCTCTTATAATTCTTAGATTCTTTTAAAATTTTAAACTGAATTTATAATAATATTCGTGGCTTAATGATTAACTATAATTTTATTAATTATTAATTAAGTAATAACATAACATAATTCACCTGTATTATTTAGATGTACAAATTATAAGACACATTACACATGCATATTATATATAATATGAGTATAATATACTTGGTATATGAAAGATATATATATTATATAATCTAGTATAGGTACTCGTGTAAGTACATATGAATAAAGTAAAATAGTCCAATAAATAGTTATATTTATCACCCATAATATAAATCAATATAATTTTTACACACAGAAAAATAACCTTCAAGAAAATAAAAATATATTTATGTCCTTGAGTCTTGACCCATATTCACAGACTGATATCGTTCATATATGAGACAGTACATACGTTTATACCTAAATTATAATACATTTTATAGTTCTTATGTAAGGTGTATAATAGTATAATATGCGATTTGAATTTAACTTCCAAATTACCTAATCCATCTTGGAATATAATAGTTTATACACATTTGACAAACTAATCATTAATTTATAATTTTTATGTTTATAAATAATATATTTGACGTTGTATGTGAAACAATATATATTTCAATTATTTTTACTATTTTTAATATTGTATTTAGAAAAGTCGTAGAAATTTATGTAAATTATTAATTTTTTGTGAAGAATAAGTAGAGTTCATTGAACAGTATAATACAAGCCTTATACAGACAGTGTCTATATACTCGTACCAATATAATATATATATTATTGTCCACTTCATAGGACATTGACTCAATTCTGAGAACGTTCTGTATAAATCGATAACATTAACACTGACCATTATTGTAATTTTTTGAAGTACCTTGTGAGGTACAACAATTGATAGTTTTATACAAAAACATAAAACATGATACAATTAATAAAAACATTCAAATAAATAGTAATATAATAGCATATTCAATTTTTATAGGTACATATTTATTTAAAAGCATTTTAGATGCTATCTTTATGATTTTTAAAGTAATTATACTAAAATGCTTTTATTATTATTATTATTATTTTTTTTTTTTAAAGTTTCTAAAAATATTAATTGTGATTGCACGATAAAACTTATTAACACTTAGATACATAGTATATTTTTAAGGTTTTAATTTTTTTACTGAATAAACAATATTTATAATATATTTACCTGCCTGTTAACTGCGTGTCTACGTTAATTGAATATAAAATCATTGTTAATAATTTTATGATTTAATAAAAAATATGAAGACAGTATTCCTAAAGTTAATAATATTAACGTATTAGAGTGTTACAATTACTAAATATATTGATAGATGATACTTTATACACTTTCAATCAAACCAGATGGATAACCGATAACCGATTATGTATATGTATAATATTACAATCAGTTGCGTACTTAAAACTGAACTTTGGGGGGAGGGGGTTAATTTTTTTAATTAACATATTGGATGACGTGACATTTGAACATAACAACGATTGTCGATTATAGATTAAAGTGGCTAACACATTAAGTGATTAATCGCACAAAATAAAATACATTTTACGACGACGATAAAAGATTGTCATAATAATTACACTAAACTACTCATATTCCCGTAGGTACCCACATTAAATAATGTAAGCTGTACTATTTAATATTTATAATCAGAATTACATAGAACAATATTACAAAGGTATTTTAAAATGCACGCTGTTTATTTTATTATAATGGATAATTTGTTATACCTAAGTACAGTACAATTAATTTACAGGTACTAGAAATTTTAGTTTTCTCATAATAAATTAAATCATCCAAAAATTTCGAGGAGGGGGTTATCCCTCCACCGTTAGTATACCACTGATTACAATTATTTTTATTCGTGATTTACTGTCTCATAAATAACATATCAACATCTTACATTTACGACATATTATAACTCATAATTAGTGATCATCAATTATTTTCTGGTAGATAATCGATTGAAAAATTTAAGTTATAATTTGTGAATAAATTATACTTTACATTCAAAAATCTTTCGCTGTACAAGAAAAAACATAATTTATTAAAGTATTTTAATTTTAAAACATTAATATATTATTGTTTTATACATTATCAGTTATGGCTGCATGTCAAAGTGCAACTGGACTTCAGTGTAGACTTTAGCCAATGTAGGTACATAAACTTGGATATGATACTCCGGTACTTCATAGATACTTGATATTGTTGTATATTTATAAAAATGTAAAATTTAAAGCTGATTTTGATTGTCTACATTGATATTAATCAGTTATTAAAGGGTACATTTCAGTAAAGTCAAAATATATATTATATATTATGGTAAAATTGTAACTATATTTGAATATAATACTTTGTACGAACATATTAGTATAGGCATTATAGAATTTAAATTGTAGATAGTACGTAAAAAATATAACAGACAGTGAAAAAAATGCTCACTAGTTCAAGTAATTTCTGTTAGTTTTAATAAATATGTTTATGTTTTGAACACAATTTCATATTGCAATTAAATACTAATACTAATATTTTGAGTATTTAAGTTGATATAATACATAATATGATATAAATAGTATAAATATATATTATTATATAATTAAATATTAATAATATAATAAATGAATTGTTTTTATAAAAAATTATATAAACCTACCGTAATACTAAAAGTAAAATAAATTACCTATATTCCTATATCAAAAAATCTAATCTAACCTCAGAACAGTTTTTTCGTTAACAATGATATATAATTTAATTCAAATTTAACACACCCGTAGTTACAGTGACCAACTTGACACGTATGCACAGTAAAGCACTTACCACTTGCCTACTTTTTTTTTCTTGGTTATTAAAATAAATACAGGTTATTTTTAAATTTGACCTTTCTAAAGTACAAACTCGATATAATTTTTTATCCAGATTGAAAAATCGGAACATTTTTTCAATTAATTATTGTGTATACATATATACACGAAAAAAAAATACATTCATCGCTCCGCCAAAAACCTAAAATTACATACAACAAAAGGAAATTGCTATCTATTATTGAGCTTTAAAATACGTAAAATTTATGTATATAATAAATTGTTTTATTTTTTTAACAAACTAATTGTATTTAACTAAATATCACTATTGTTGTATACAACAAATTAAAATTATTAGAAATAAATAATTATTATATACATATTATTTTTACATATTCTATCTTTCATTGAGAAGTATTTTTTTACCAATGTAGCATCTGTATGAAATTAATATATTTTAATTTTTTACTGCCGATGCCGTATGTTTATCAAAATATTTAATATTTTTATTTATTTCATTTTATGTTTTTGTTTTAATCATTAAATTTATGAGAATGTCTCCAACATGTATTGGTCTATAAATCTATCGTCTCGCGCTAACCGGCTTAGACATTACGTTTAATGATTCTGCATTCCGCGAATCGTCTTCAATTACCGTTAGAATATAATATATACCAACTGTTGAGAGGTGTGGTATAAGAAAATAAGTATGAAATATCTTGAGGTAGCCTTCCGGTTAACGATATACTCCGTCAAAAAACCAACTGTGAAATCGAACCACTTTAACCACGTGAACTTAAAATCATTTAATGCTATTTATTGCAGTTATAGGCAAAATTAATAAACATAGAAAAACAACGAATTCTAATTATTTTTATTGAGCTGCTTGTTATACGGATTAGTATTAGTTGTGATTAGGTATTCTACAACAGGTAATAGTATTCGTAATCAATAACTGTGCCATTATATATAGCATGAAAAAAAACAAATAGTTATATTAAATAACCTCTATTTAGTATTTCACTGTAAACTGCAGTCATAATTTATTGCTATAATACAATATTATAACTTATTCACAGTTGTTTCATGAAACACGTAATTTAATACGTTAATCGTTTTTGTAAAATTAGATTAGTTTAATTTTAATCGCAATTTGAATGTTGGTTTGCCTCCCATTAATTCAGAAAATATTATGAATTTTTATGCTACCCATAGGCGCAATTAGAAGGGGGCTTGGGTGTGCTAAGCACCCCGATTTTGAAATTAGAACCAGCAAATTGTTTCAAGTTAAATTAGATTTTAATAGTAACAGATATCTATAACCTTAAGATAACATTATAAAAAAGATAGGTTAGGTTAAGTTAGGGTTAACCTAAACTAAGTCTTATTTGTCACCTTGTTATAAAATCTATAGATTTAGATTATTATAATAAATAATTACCTGTGGATGTAATAGTCGTTATAAAGTATCTGTGAAACTAGAATGATATCACGATGAACAAACATCTGAATCCTAATTATTGCAGTTCAAAAACAAGTACTTTATGTAAGATTATCATTTATCAATATTATTGTGTATGCTGTCATTACTCATTATTTTTTATAGCAGGGATCAGCTATCAATTATTAATAACTTAAATCGCCTGTTGATTGCTTGTATTGAAAGAAATAACGTTGATAATTTTATAAATTGATCGATTTAATATTAATTTAGTAATAAACAATAATATCTAAATAAAAATAAATTCATCAATAAGCTTATTTTAAAATCATTTGGTTGTATCATGTCTAATTTCTATATATTGGTATAATACATAGATTAATAATGCGTACCAGATGGAAGGAGGTGCTATTAATAATAGTGTTGATGTTCTTCGACTTTTGTTTGTCAACCACTACATCATGTGAAGATTTAAAATCAGAGTTCCGGTACCCTTGTGTTTGCGAGGAACTGAGACAGATTGGTGGTCTAGCGTTAAATTGCGATGGTGTGGTCTATCCAAGCGATCACGTAAATTTACCAAAAGATGCACCAATCTTGGTGTTCACTCAAAGAAATGCTGGTCATCATTCTGTGCCCACACAACTCTTTCCGACTACAGGTAAATACATCAGAAATTTTAAATCAACAAAATTCAAAAAAAATATTAAAATGTTAATAATTTTTTATTGTTTATAGTTAAGCTAGACTTGTCACAAAATTCTATTAGAAGATTGTCCGAAAAATCATTTAATATCATACAGAATACAATTGAAGATTTAAGATTGGCCGGTAACTTATTAGGTGACACCTTAAACCCAATATTTTCTACTACGGAATTTCATGGATTATCTAAGCTAATACGCTTGGATCTCAGTGAAAATAGGATATCGTCTTTAGAAGAAGGCATATTAAAGGGTTGTATAAATTTAGAGGTAACGTATAATAGATAATTCACCAAATTAGAAATATTTAATTTATGTCATTATAATTAATTTCATAGGAACTGAAGTTGGATAGTAATCGTTTAGCATTTATACCTAGCACTTCATTGAATGGTCCAGAAGCACTACGAACTTTATCCCTAAAAGATAACCGAATCGGTATTTATTTATATAGAGAAACAATCTTTCATCACTAACAGTTAATATTGTATATTTCCAGATAGCATACAACAGGGTTCTTTTCTGTCACAAAAATCTTTGATAAAGATAGACTTATCATCAAACAGAGTAAACAACATTGAAATAGGAGCATTTGAAGGTTTATCAGTGTTGAAACAGCTTTTGTTATCAGAGAATCGCCTGTCAAAATTTAACAGTGATATTTTTTATGGTAATATTCTAGAAAAATATTTTGTATATGTAGTAGATAATTGAATTACATATTTTAATTTTTTTAATTTTAAGGTGCGGAGAAGCTGGAAAAATTAGATATTTCGAACAATTTTATTGTTGAATTTCCTTCGATTGCTTTAAAAAAATTTGATAATTTAAAAATTTTAAATTTATCATCAAATTTGATACAAGTAAATATTATAGAATACAGCGTTATTAAATACGTTTTGTTTTGAATTTACAAAAATTATTAAATACATATTTTATTTTAATAACATCTATTAACTATAAAAAAAAATATGCATTTTTAATTTATTTTATATTTATTATTTTAGAAATTAGAGAATTCGCAATTAACATCATTAGAAGTTTTAGACATAAGTAGAAACAACATTGGGAATATTTCACCGGGAACTTTTACGAATTTAAAAAACTTAAAAATTTTAAACTTGGCTGTAAACATGTTAAGAACTGTAAGTTAAAACATATTAATTGTTTAGGTTATCTACTTATTCGATTTATATACATTATATATTTGACAGGTTGAAGATGATGCTTTTGAAGGTTTAATAAATCTTGAATCATTATCTTTGGAAGATAATAACATTTTATTAATACCAGCATCTGCACTTAGTAAATTACCACACTTGAGCAAATTGCGTTTGGATTACAATAGGATTGCAGCACTTTCTTCAAATATTCTTCGAGGGTTGTCAGAAATATTAATTGAACTAGGTTTAAGTAGAAATGTTATTAGAGAATTACCTTCAGATGTATTTCAAGTAAGTGTTAAACAAAAAATAAATAAGTAAAGTTATTATTTTTGTTAACATGACACTTTTTTTTAGGATTTTAAACACTTAAAAGTTCTTGATTTATCTGGAAATTTATTATTGTCTGTAGAACCATCAACGTTCTCTGGTTTAGAAGACACTCTGGAACATTTAAATCTTCAAGGCAACAGAATTGCTTCGCTTTCATCGGAGCCAATCAATCTTCAAAAGTTGAAAACTCTTGATTTATCATACAATCAACTAAAAGAAATACCTCGACATACATTTACTGTGATGTCTTCGTTATCAAATTTAAACTTGAGTCATAACCCTCATTTAGCATTGATACCTGTAAGCGTATTTCACCCATTGACCCAACTGCAAAAACTCGATATCAGCTTTACTAGCATAAAAGTCTTAAGCCCTGAATTATTTTTCAAAACTTCATCACTTACTCACCTTTTTATACAGAACAACGGCATTACTGAGTTGCCAGAAACAATGTTTCAAAGTTTGACTAACCTAGTTACATTAGATTTATCAGAAAACCAAATATCAAACATACGTATCGGTTCGTTTATGGGCCTTTCTTCAATTAGATATGTAAATTTGTCCAAAAACAAATTGTCTTCATTTAAAGGTGAATATTTTATTACGAAACGAAGCAATGGGACTCCGCTAGAAGAAATTGATATGTCTAATAATCAAATTAGTTATTTGTTTCCGTCAACGTTTAAAGTCCATCCTAGTATAAAAGTTATCAAAGTTTCAAATAATAAATTCAACTTTTTTCCCTCTGAGCTTATTGCAGGTTTGGCGAATTTACAAGAAGTAGATTTAAGCAAAAATAGTTTGAAAACGCTAGAAGAATTTGATTTTGCTGGTTTACCGCAACTAAGAAAATTAAATTTGGCCAATAACCAAATAGATACAATAAGTGAGACAACGTTTCATAATTCTACTCAATTGCAAAATATTAAATTAGCTAACAATAAATTGGAACGAATCGGCGAGAGAACTTTTCAAGGATTGAATAGATTACAATACTTAGATTTGGAAAATAATAATTTAACAGAATTACCTGATTTAATTTTTGACCGAACCCGTTTAAAAGTTCTTGAGAACATTAACTTGGCAAAGAATAGATTTACAATAGCGCCCTTAAAAAGTTTGCAGAAACAATATTTCTTTTTGTCATCCGTAGATCTGTCTTCAAATCAACTGACCGAATTGCAGACTGACGACAGCATATTAGTGAACATAAAAAAACTTGACTTGTCATTTAACCATCTATCTGAAATGACTATTAAAAACATACTCAGTGAACCCAAAACAGTACGCGAATTAAATTTGGCGGGCACTGGAATTACGTCTCTATCACCCTTGGAAACACCATTTCTACAAAAACTAAATTTATCCTATAACCGGATAAATGTTGTGGATGAACACATGTTTGACCGATCAACACTGATCGAGGAGCTCGATTTATCACACAATGAATTACAAAGTTTAACGTCCCTGAGAGCCGTTTGGCCGAAGCTGAATCAGGTGCAGCTAGTTGATGTTTCTTGGAACCCGATATCTAACATTGTCTTGGGTGACTTGGATAAGCTGGAATCATTGCGATCGTTACGAATCAACGATTTGCTGGAATGTGACAAGATCGAAAAGAACGCGTTCAGAAATCTCGGCAACCTAGTTGAACTAAAAATGTATGACTTCCCGAAGCTGGGTTACTTGGACGTCACTGGCTTGTTGAACTACCTGCAGTCGTTGGAGGCTCTTGAAATCGAAGTGAAAGACTCGTCCATTGGCAGTCAATTATCGGCTGCCATGAATCCCAGACTTAAGTCATTAACCATACGTGGACAGCAGATCACGTCCATCTCATCAGGCGCGCTAGCCGGCCTCAAGTACCGACAGGTGCACATCCGAATCCAAAACACGTCGCTGACCAGTTTACCACCATCGTTGCTGGTCGCGTTGCCTCGGTCGTCGGTCATCCAACTCGATGTGTTTGACAATCAACTAACCACGCTTACCTCTCAATTCCTGGCCGCTCTGGACGACCGGCGGAGCTCACTAAAATTGAACGGCCTGCGCGCCAATCCCATTTACTGTGACTGCAATGTCAGGGCGCTGAGACGGTCGCCGCTGGCTTTGGACCTGGTATGTTCCGCGCCTGCGTTTGTGGCCGGGAGTCTACTTATTGAGATACCGGACGACGACCTAACATGTGATGTCAGCCGGCAAACAACGACCACGACTACGACATCGACAACCACCGCGACAACGACTACTACCGCAACCAGTCCGATCGTCGTCAAAGCAACCAAACAACGAACTACTACCGAACCTGACATCATATGGTCGTTGCCGCCAGCCACTGTAAGTCCACCTAACCAGCAGCAGAAGTCACCAGCCGCCGCAAAATTACCTAACCCAGCCACAGCCGCAGCTATCGCTAATGATGACACGTTGATCATCGGCATTGTAGCCGGCGTTGTAGTGTTCATTGCCATACTGGTGATTATCATATGCATCGTCCGTATACGCCTATCAACTGCCGAATACAACTCACATATGAACGCCCTGCCACCTGTCCTCGGCGCCCCGATGCATTGCACCAATCAAGCGTGCCCATGCCCCAAAGCTAACGGCCAGAACGTCTTGTACCCTATGTCAGCGGCCGCGTCTTACAGTAACAGTTACGCCACACTACCCGCTCACAAGCTTTCATCCGTGTCGTCACCACTTCGACAGTCCTACAGCGCTCTGAACGTGCCTACACCGTACACACAGAATCCTTATTACATACCTTACGGCGGCGGCGACGAGAAGGATTACACGATGAGCATGAGATAAAAGCGCGCGACCACAGTGGCGTTGATTGTTTTACGAAACACTATTTTATATATATTCTGTTGGAATAACATCCACAACATACACGATCGATGCACCGAAACTGGATGCGAATGTCATAATATATGAATAATTTAATAATGTAAATACTACGTATTATAATACGCCATCATTACAAAGGAAAGACGCATCGTATATCGCACAGGAAGATTTGGACCGTATAACTACATTGCAAATACTACGAGACGATGCAAATCGATATTATTTAAAGTAATATAGTTATCGTTATCATTGTATACCAATTATTGTAAAAAGCAAAAATCAAATATACCACTATTGTACAAATATAATTAAATAAACAGATTCCTCATTACATAAATATATCTATTATTGCCATTATATATATATATATTTTAATATAGGTACTGTAGATAGTATGTCTTATTTATACATATTATACTAGAATTGTTACAGCTTAACGCCCAACTCCCCTAATTAGGTAATTTTATAACCCAATACTTAACTACAAACTACATATTTCTATAATATTATTTACTTATATATATATAAGAATATAGTTTGTAGAATAGATATTTATTTTTTAAGATTGTACAATTATTTTTATAGTTATAATTAGTTAGTCGAAATAATTGAACTATGTGTAGTTTTTAAAATAGATAATTGAAACTTTTTATCGAAATACAACTATACAGTTTTGGTATTATTTTATGGGTTAGTAGGTGCTTACATTATATTACAATCTATAAATGAACAAATTAATTTAATATATATATATTATTAACGATAAAATACTTTGTATCGGGATAATAACGACACAGCGTATGAAATCATATATTATATATAGTACTAGTACACTATAATATTTTTTATTCGTATTTATGATTTCGTCATATTATTGTAAATGATTTGAAACATTATTGTTAGGTATTATCTAATTTTATTATCATTATTTTTTCAACTATAAGTTCGTATTAAAATATACCAATTACTAATTGGTATATTATAGATAGAGTCCACGACTCTTACAATTATTATACCTATATTATCATGGTTACATTAGAGCCTCGATAGTCAAAGTTTAGATTGAATGACATTTGGATTAGCGATTTATCTGGATAAATGAAGGGGTTTTTGAGTATAGGCACCTACTAAATACTCAAATGATAAAGACATTTTTATTTTACTTAATAAATTTCTTAAAAAATAAATTAAAGCAGAATTTAACTATTTATAAGTACATATATATTTATGTATTAGCAAAAAATAGATCATTTTTATTTTTTAGTAATACATTTGACAAGAATCAAGTAAAATATACGGATATTCCGAATTAATTATTATTTGTCGTCCGAATTACCGTCTTCATAGTTCTATCAGGAGTCCGGATTATCGAGGTTCTACTGTACTTGTAATGTATAATAATAATAATATTTCTTTATTACGGAAATAAATTTAAATTACATTGTTTTATTTTTATATAATTTATTAATAATATGTATATCATATATAATATGCGTACATTATCAGTAATTTGTATATAACAATAATAATAATAATAAAAGAACAAATAGGTATTAATATCATACATTATAATGTTTAAATTTATAAAATAAAAATGAAATGAAATAAAAATGAGATATTTATTATGCTTCTATATAAATGTATAATGGATTTCTAATTTGTTATGTATTTCTTAAAACATTTACCATAAAAATATTTGAAGTGTTACAAAAAAATCAATATTTTTTATTAAGTTACTTGTAGACATTAAAATATTGGATGGAGAATTTCGCATATAATTTGTAGTTAAATGTTTTGTGTAGAATAGTTTTAAGGATCAGCAGTTTATTGAATTTATTTTAAAATTTATAATTTGCAGTAATTCTGGACAATCAATTATATTATTTAATAATTTAAATAAAAACTTTAATTTAATTTGCATAAATCGTTGTTCTAGCGATTGTATATTAAAAAAACGGATTGTAACATTATAATCAGAATGGAGTGCTCTATAAACAAAACAATGATAACATAAAAATCTGATAAAATTGTTTTGAATTTTGTTTAAATCTTTGAATTTGTGTTACTAAGTATGGATGCCAGATTAGGAGGACATAATCAAAATGTGAATGTATTAATGAGTAGTATAATGTTTTTAATATTCATCTCTAAAGTGTTGATAGGTTCGTTTTAAAAAGCCTAGTTTTGCTGATGCTTTATTCCTGATAAAAAGTATATGGTTCTTGAAAGATAGTTTGGAGTCAAATTTCACCCCAAGATCGTGTACCGTAGAAACTCTTAATAAATTTATATTACTCAAAGAGTAATTAAATTGTATAGGTTGTCTTTTTAAGGAAAATGTAATAAAGGAACATTTTTTTAAATTTAAGTGCATAGCGTTTTGATAGCACCATTTGTACATATTTGTTTAAATTTAGCTGTAGTTCAACAACATCATTTAAGCAGCTAATATTTTTGAAAATTTTTGCATCATCGGCTAATAATAAGATTTTAGAATGAGAAATAACATCTGATATATCATTTATAAAAATGTTGAATAATATTGGGAATAAATGGTCTCCTTGGAGGTTACGGGAAGTAACGAGGATTTGTTCAGAGATATAATTTTTGAATCTTACTATTTAGGTAAGACCAGAGATGAAAGAATAAAACCAAGAAAGAAGTGGTTCAGTGAATTCATACATTTTAAGATTATGAATTAATAAATTATGATTAATTCTATCAAAGACTTTTTCCATATCGGTATACCTAAATTACATCAGTTTGTGATTGATTTTCAAATGAATTCAAGATTGCATATTTAAATATACACAAATTTGTTATTGTTGATCTATTTTGCCTAAATCCGTGTTGGTCATTTGATAATAATTTATTGCATAAAGGTGTAATAGTATTGTTTACAAATTTTGAGAATAATTTAGGTATTATTGATAATTTAGATATAGGACGATATTTATTAATTAAACATTTGTTGCCTTTTTTTAAATTTGGGATTATATATGAGGATTTCCATTGTTCTGGAACAATACCTGATACTAGTGATTTATTAAATAAAGATGTTATAGCTGGAGAAAGAATGAATGCGTACTCTTTTAAAAATAGTGGCGAGATTTTATCAGGCCCAATTGCTGTTTTATAACTAATATTCTAAAGTTCATTGAAAATATCTATTTGTTTTAATTCAAATTTATTAATTACTCCAATATTATTTTCTTTTAAATTGATTTGTGGACAAGTTGTGTCATTTGTGGTATATGTGTTAGAAAAATATTCTTTAAATAAATTTACAATATCGTTATCATTATTAACTTCTTTATTTAGGTATGACATACCTAGTGTTTGGTAATTTGTGACTATTTTTATTATTTTCAATAATCATGATGCCTTAAGTGCTTACATTTTGCACGTAAAATAAGGTCTGATAACTTTTTATGTTGTTTGAGTGTTTATAAATATTATGAGCTATTTTTTTTTTTTTAATGAATTTTTAGTTCTTTACTAAATCATTTCGGGTAATTGGATTCTTGAATTTAAATTTTAGGAATAAAGTGATCCATAATATAACGAATGTGGTAATAAAATAAATCTAAACAATTTTCGATGCTATTTTTATTAAAATAGTCTATAAATTCAACATTTCCTAAATATTTTACAATAGAAATGTAATTACCTGCACGCCAATTATACGTATAATCATAACAAGGTAAATAATTTATAATATGATGAGTAAAAGTGACAGTTAATGGAGGGTGAAATACATCAATAGGTATAATTTGATTAGTGCATAAATCGATATTAATAGCATTAGAATTTGTTAAGATGTAATCCAGGATAGTGTTTTTATTATTTTTTATACAATTTAATTGAGAAAAATTTAAAAATGCTAATTTATTATCAAAATTAGAGTATACGTTTGAAAAATTTGCTGAAGGTAAGTTAAAGTCGCCAAACAGTAAGAAAATAGCATTATGGTATTTTTTATACAATGATTCAAAGTAAGAATTATATACGTTTTCATTAGATTTATTTGGAATATATTATACAGAACCAATAATAAAGTCACATGAAGTATCTCCGTAATTTAAAAGGGTACCTATAGTAGACCTATGATCTATAGTTTAATATAAATAGGAATTATTAGAAAGTCTTTTTATTTAATTTTCAATAATCATTTATGTACATATTTAAGTAATTTACATAATATGTATTTTTATTGTGATATTATGTGTTAATTGTATTTATTTCATTGGAAAAATATTTATTACCTACATATATAGCCTATACAGATGAATTAGTTATAAAAAGTTTAATAAATTATTCTTTTTTTCAAATATGTATTTCATGACAAGGATATAGGATATCGATAAAATTCGAGATCACAATACATTATTGTCACTTATCTTATATATAATCTATAGATGATAATGATAATTGATAGATGTGATGAAATAAAAACACAAGTGTTGTGGGACTTAAATAGTATATATAATATATAATATATTGTTGTTATTTTAATACTTAATCGCCTACATAAAATAAAAGATACAATGTATATAAATTGTAAACCATTGTTCTTTTTAAGTATTATAAATGTATATAAAATATAAAAAAGAAAAAAATTATAACAATGAGCAATTGTATTATACTTTATTTCTGTACTTAATGATTTTTTTTTTTTTTTTGTATGCTACTAAAGTAAAATGCAAAAGCGAGGCTCAATAATATTTGTACAAAAAATAATTTATTGTTAATGGATTATTGTTGTGAAGGTGGTTGGGGTTGAGGTATATAATTCATGACTTGTGGTAACGATTCAGACGGTGCAGTTTGCCCTGGACCATACACTTGATTATAATTGGGAATGTTCTGCATGTTGGGAATTTGATATGATGGCTGTTCATGTATTTGACCTCCAATATTTGGTCTGGACATCATGTGACTGGGATTAACTGGATATTGTGACCCAGGCATATAATGTTCAACTGGCAAGGGTGCATAGTTAGCCATCATACCATTATACATTTGCATGTGCTGTGGATGCATCATATGCTGTGGTGACATAGTAGGAGGCTGTATAGGTTCAGTTTGTGGTTTGGATGCATAGCCAACTACTGGGTCTTTCATGAATATGTTATACAATTTTACTGCTTCTAATAATTCTGTACACAACTGTGTGAGTTGGGAATGTTTTTTATCAAGCTGTTCAAGTTGAGCTTCTATCATTGGCCCCATGGCATTTGCTTGTGCTTCTAATATAGACATTTCTTCAGTGTCTGTGCTATCATCTTCTGGGTTTGCTTCGCGCAATAGCTGAAGTAAACTGTCTATTTTATTTTCATCAATTTCAACAGACTTATAATCTTCAGCAGAATGTTTGACTTTTGATTTTTTTGTATTAATATCTTCAGATATGTCCTTTGGACTTGATAAATCTGTTGTTACAAAATTTGCAGGAAAAAGACCTTCAGGATGTTTGTCAGTAAATCCTTTCCACCAATTAGGATCGGAAGAATCAAGAACATAGATTATATTTCCAGCGGAAAATGATAGTTCATTGTCTTCGGCTGCCTCAAAATCATATAATGCTTTTACTTTTTTTAAATATGCTCTCCGGTCTGTTTCACCTATTGGTTTTTTCTGTGTAGAACGTTCATTTTCCAGTAAACTAAGTTCAATAGCTTTAGCTATATCATCAACTTCTTGTAATGATACTAAATCTTTTGATTTACCACTTTTTGAATGGTTTACATCTGGAGTCAATGAAAAGTCTACACCTTCTTGTTTTAATTTAGTATATAAAGATGGTATAAGATTCAGCTGTGGATCATTTTTGAATTCATTTTCTGCCCATTTCTTTAATAGTGACTTTAATCTATCTGCCACTTTTTGAGGTAAATTTTTAGCTAATAATTTACGGTATTCCTGTTCAAAATGTCTGGAAGCCACTTCAAGCAAAAAATTTTTTCCACAATTGTTAACGCAAGCATCAAAAAGTGTAATGGCCTGAAGTACAACATGTGGGTCTTGATTATAGAGTCTTTTTATTATCGATTTTAAACAGTCTTTGGAATTAACTGATGAAGCTCCCACTTTATCACATATTTCCATTATTAAAGCCCAATCTTCAGTTGTACTAGTACCACTAGTTGCCTTTTCAACATCAGCGTCAAATGAAGATGATAACAGGAAGGATCCCATGTTGAGTATTACACTAAAATAAATAAATAAAACAATTAATTATTATTATAGACACCAATGTTGAGACATTTTTTAAGTCAATAATTTAAAGGATTTAAAACAAACTACTAAGATGACAAAAAAAACTTATTTTAGTTAAAATAAATTAAAAACATTAATAAAATAAACGTATGAAACATTGTTCAACACAATTTTCAACTTCTATAGTAATGAATTAAAATATAATAACTTGTACATATTAAGCCAATTAGTTTTACTGTGTTTAGCTTCAAAAATCAAAAAAAAAATATATGTACATATATATATATTTAAACTTTTATCTAGGTATTATATAATGCTAATTATTGAACTCAACTTTGCTCATTAAAAACATAAAACAACAACATTAATTGGAGTACTTATTTTGTGAATTAATTCGACAAAGATGGGAAATTCACCTGTGGAATATAGAAGTTAAGTGTTAAGTATATAGGAGTACTGAATAAACATGTTTAGAAATTTAAAACTGTTTGAACACATAAATACATTAGTTGCCAAAATAATAAAACTTTTCTATTGTTTTGAACAATTGAAAAGTATATTTAACATTAGTCAAGTAAATATAAAACACTTGTAGAATCACTAATTAAATATGAAATCATTACTTGGATAGTGCTAACAGTAATAATCTATATCATATTCAAGTTACTCGAGATAGTATACCTAATAATATTATATTTATTTGATCATATTAAATAAAAACTATGTCTTCAATAGTAACATATCATTTTCTGGACTTGAAGTTTCAATTAAAATACTTTTCAACAAAATAGCAGTTTTTTCCATAGTTAAAAAAAAATTAAATACAACCGACCATTTATTTATTAAAAGATTTAAAATCAATAATATTATCTATTCCTAGAATTCAAAAATGTAAAACCCAATATTATCATATTAATTTATAGAACCATTTATATTTAATGGACTTCCAATAAAACTTTGAAATGAAAAACTTGGAAACTTTAAATTATGCTTAAACAACTAGCTAAGGCAACAAACTATGGATTCAATGGCAATTCTATAATAGTTATTGCAAAATTTGATGTTAATTGTTTTAATAGTTCCCAAGCCCAAAAGACTTCATATAAACATAAATCCATCACAAACATATATTAAAAATAATATATTGTAATTTACATATAAATTGGATAGGTAACAAAATAAATATATTATTAAATATATGTTTTATATTAAATACCTATAGGTATAATAATGATTTAGTATGTAATTAGTTTATTATTATTTAATTAATCTTCCACTTTAACTTCCTTAGCACTATTAGTAGTGAATGAAAGCAATAAGTATAAAATTAATTTTTATATTTTACGTTAGATTATCAATAACACAATAGTAAAATGCTATATTAAAATAAGGAAATACATTTTTAATAGATTGAATAACCAATAAAAGTAAATAAAGATACCAAAACAAATTGTGACCAATAAAATTAACAAGTATTATTAATGATTTCTAATAAATCAACTTAAGGGGCTGCTAGCTGCTACACCAATATTTGTTTTCTCTGTCTATCTCCCACATAATATAGGAACAAATATATTTCGTATTTTCACAATTATGACTCTCTGGTTCAGTTTAGGGCAAAGGCACCTATTATATATTTTATATAGAAGAATATTTCTTGTACTTTAACTGGAAAGATTTTTACTATTTACATTGTTTATGAATACAAGCATGTTTTAATTTAAAATTATTTTAATTATTTTTAACCATTAATAATTTATTCAAAAATGTAAATATTCAAAATCTATCTAGTCAAAGCCCTTTAAATATTTTTCTTTATAAAATATATTATAGGTCTGTTTACCCTTAACTGAACCAGAGAGTTATAACTATGGAAATATGGAATATATTTGTTTCTATATTATAGGAGATTGACAAAGAAAACAAATGTTGGTATAGCAGACCCTTAAATAATTGTATTATACATATTAGCATAAATACATTAAAGCTAACTATTATAAATACATACAATTAGAATAAAATGTGTATTGTAACTAATACTAAGTAAAAAGAGGTATGTTGACTGTAAATAACAGGTAAATATCATAACTAAAAATTATACAATATATAAAAACAGAGCAAATACACAGAAAACTCCAAACCATGTTGTGAAACAAACATTTATTACTATAAAATCTAGTAGAAGAAATGCATACATTACTATTACACAAAATGAATCATCACAATGTAGTTAAATGATTGAAAATATGTGGAAAGTCCTAAATCACAATGATGATTCAAAATTAACTATGTAATATAATGATTTATCAATCTATCACTAGCAAGTACTTGTTAATTTTGTCAAAACACTGGTAATTACAAATCAATTCTTTTCTGTATAGTGATTAAGTCTATTATAAAGTTCTACTTACATAATAAAAATCCCTTGAAAAGACTTCAAACAGCCAAGTCCCCGTGGCTGATTCTCAATTGACAGTTATTCAAAAACTAATTCGTAGTTGTTTTTATTTGGTCAAGTAACAATTACAATTTAAATGTATTACTGTTAAGCGATATTTTACAAATAGTAAGTGTTTACTGTTTAATTATGGTTTAATTATGAAGTATTAACAATTAATAGTCAATGGACAGTAAGAACAAGAACTAAGAAGTACTTTGAGTTCTTTGACAAAGGCGAGGCCAGGACAGGTATTATTATGCATTTAATTTAATCGACACAACGATGATAATAACAATCATCTGACTACAGTGATTACACATCAAATGAGATAATATAGGATGGTTTATACGGTATAAACCACATTGGTACATTATTAACCTAAAAGTCTAAAATATTATTGTATTATTTTACAAAATATTGTTTAATGTTTATCGTATTATCAAAAATTAATACACTACAGTATACACTTTAGAGTTTTGTTTTTGTATTTTGTAATATTCAATATTCATCATTATTCGGTATTTAGATATTCTGTAGCCAGTAAGTATTCTTAATGTTTTTCTTACTTTTATTAAATATTAATAATAATTTTTTGTTCTTGTACCTTTAGTATAATATAACTTTTATAACAAACATATAGGCAAATTTTTTAAGTATATTATTATATATTTAAAATAAATTTTCATAGGTTTCAGTAAATCGATTCTCAAGATGCCCGAAGGTGTTGATGAAGTTCCTACCATTGGTATTATTTATCCACCGCCAGAAGTAAGGAGTATCCTTTATTTGATGACATTAATTAGATTAATTTTATTTTGAATTTATTATTTGTTATGCTACTACCCTACTGTGTTGTACCAAATGTACTGATTTCACTATTGATTACATATAATATATATTTTAGATGTACGGATATCAAATAGTTTACTTACTTTATAATATAAGTTCTTATTGTTTAATTTTTCTGAAAAAATATGGTAAACACTCCTTTGGATAGAGAATCCAATCTGATGAAATCAAGAAAGCAACAATTGTGAAACCAAATTGTATTGCCGATTTTAGAGATGTTATAACTAGACTTTAATAAAAAGAATATGTTTGTAATTCATCAAATGATTTCTTAACTACCTCTTAATCAAGATATTGTCGATAAAACTGCCAGTTTTGTAGCTAGAAATGGACCAGAATTTGAATCACGTATTCGTCAAAATGAATTGGGCAATCCCAAATTCAATTTCCTTACCCAAGGTGATCCTTACCATGCGTACTATGTACACAAAGTCAAAGACCTCAGAGAAAAAGCTGGTGAGTTTAACTTTTTTTAATTATGTTGTAGTACATAAGCTACTTACTTGTGCCTATACCTAATTCTTATTTTGCTATAGCACAAGAACCAACCTTACCACCTAAAGAAACAAAAAGCATGTCTACTGCTACCCAACTCAAACAACAAGAACTCCTAAAACAAGTTCAGGAATCAATATTTGTACCAAAAGATCCACCAAAAGAATTTGAATTCATTGCTGATCCTCCATCAATATCAGCTCTTGACTTGTATGGATTTATAATAAACTTTGCTAATAAACATTAACCAATACATTTTGAAATTTCAGAGACATAGTAAAGCTTACAGCATTATTTGTTGCTCGTAATGGCAGACAGTTTTTAACCAATTTAATGGCAAGGGAACAACGTAACTTTCAGTTTGACTTTTTGCGTCCACAACATTCACTATTTCAATATTTTACAAAGCTTCTTGAACAGTACACTAAAGTGTTGATGCCTCCTAAAGATCTTATGAAATGTTTAAAAGAAGAAAGTTATGATAGACAACAAATCTTAGATGATGTAAAATATCGTTCTGAATGGCAAAAACACCAAGATGCTTTACGTAGAAAAGAAGAACAGCTTATAGAAAAAGAAAGATGTAAGTTTTATTAAGATGCTACAGCTTTTTATAATCTCATAATATGCATTCCTTTTTTAGTGGCTTATGCTCAGATTGATTGGCATGATTTTGTTGTTGTTGAAACTGTTGACTTTCAATATGGTGAGATTGGAAATTTTCCTCCGCCAACTACTCCAGATCAAGTTGGTGTGCGTACATTAATGCAAGAACGTGTAGATAATGGAGAAGAAACTGTTGAAATGAGTGATGCAGAAGACGACATGCAGGTAGACAGTGATGAAGAAATGGAAAAACGAGTTAATAGTAGGATGTATGCTCCAGAAAGTGAACTCAGAGTTCCAGGTGAAGAAAAGTCCAGTAGAGACAACAACCAAGTAATAATATTTAAAATTTATATATGTATTCAAACAATTTTGATACTATTTAATTTAAATAAAAAAAAGGTTCAAGACATGGATGAGTCTTCTAGTGATGATGACAGTGATTTACCACCAGGTGTTTCAAGATCTGATAGTCGTTCAAACCAAATGGTTCAACCGGCTGTTCCAGAAAAAGTTATTGTGAAAAAAGGATACAATCCCAAACAAAGTAAGATTTAATTTATCTATCACACAACATGTGTATTAATGTATATTAGTTGTACTACTATTTGGATTTATATTTATAGTTGTACGAGCACCAGTTAAAGCACCTCCTGAAGAATATTTAATATCTCCAATTACTGGTGAAAAGATACCTGCAAGTAAAGTTCAAGAACATATGAGAATTGGATTATTAGATCCCCGTTGGGTAGAACAACGGGACAAACATATTAGTGATAAGATGAACCAGGAATCAGTGTACGCTCCAGGTAACTGGACACTTGGACAAAAAAAATAGTATTTGATTTGTTTTTTAAATTATTATTTTATCTACCTAGGAGCTGCAATTGAGGCTAGTTTAAAACAGTTGGCTGAACGTCGTACTGATATATTTGGTGTTGGTGTTGAAGAAACTGCCATTGGTAAAAAAATTGGAGAAGAAGAAAGTAGAAAAGATGATAAAGTAATTAATTTAAAAATATAATATGTCCTATGCAAAAATTAATTAATATTTACATTTTTATAGGCTACATGGGATGGGCACACCTCTAGTGTGGAGGCTGCAACTCGTGCAGCACGAGCTAATATCACCCTAGAAGACCAAATTCACCAAATACATAAAGTAAAAGGTTTAATTCATGATGATGAAAAAGAAAAAATTGGTCCAAAACCAGTATCGGGTACAGTAACTATTTCTCATCCGCCTACTTCTCAAGCCGTTTCTGTACAAATGTCAATGGCTAATAATATGCAAAACGCTATGATGCAACCACATGCTCCTAATATGATGCAATCACAACCTATGATGATTGTTCAGCAACAGCAACAAATGATGGGTGAGTTAAGAAAATATATTTGACTAAAGATTGACTATATACTTAGTAGCATAATCTATTAATGTATTCAATTTGTGACTCGAGTTTTTCATTGTTTTACGCCATAAGTTGGGTAACTGCAACACTTTATACTTACCTTATTATAAATGTTTAGTTCTTTTATGCATTTTAAGTTTGTCGTGTTTAGTAAGAACCAAGATTTTGGCAAAAAAACATTTTTATATTATACAAAATTTATAAATACTATTTTATCTTCCTTAATTACTTATTGATATTAATAATATGTTTTCAGTTCCACAACCTCAAGCTTATCAAGTAATGCAGCCCCAAATGCCACCAAATCCATTTTTGGGAGCTGCTAGAGGAATGATGCAACCTCCATTACCACAGGGTCCAGTATGTATACATTAATGTTATACTATTAAATAATTTAAAAAAATTCTGTTTATTATTTAACATAAATTTTTAAATTAGCCTGGAATGAAGCATGTAATGGAAGTTTCTGAGGATGAACCGCTTATGAAAAAACAAAAGACTGAAGATTCTTTAGAACCTGAAATACAGTTCATGATGAAGTTTAATGTAAATAGTTGAAATTAATTTTTTTTTAAAACAGATCGTCCATTAATTAATTATACATTTTAGGGTCCTGTTATGTTTAATGTTGGAACACCTGTACTAACTGACAAACCAGAATGGGCCCTCAATGGACAGATATTAAATATTACATTACCATTACAAGAGACAGTATCTGTGATTAAGACAAAAATTCATGAGTTAACTGGAATGCCACCTGGCAAACAAAAATTACAATGTGATGTATGCATTTAAATTTTAACTATATGATATGCAAAAGTAATTAATTAAATTGTTTTAATATTAATCTTTTTCTAGGGATTGTTCTTCAAAGATTCTAATACATTAGCTTATTATAATATAGGCCCCGGTTCGACTATTCATTTGCAATTGAAAGAACGTGGTGGTCGTAAAAAGTAATCGTAAAGAAATAAATAATTTTATTTACTATTGTAATATTTGACAACATATAAATAAATTTATTAGTTATTAATTGCATAAAATAAAACATGTGTTAGTACAATGTGATGGTGTAAAACCAGTTCTCTTCATATTTGTTAGATATTTATTTTCTAATTGCAGATAGCACCTCTTTAATAATATAATTGTACCGCTTGACCATTGGAGTGTAAATCTAAAAATGGCAACAATAAATTAGTATTATTTTTATACAAATATGTATTTTTGACTTACTTCATTAGCATCTTTATGAGGAGAGCAAGCTAACTTAGGAAAAGCAGCAGTGGTTACCACCGATTGAAATGAATTGTTGAAATCACTATTCTTACTTTGAGCAAGTCCGCGTTTAGCTTGATATGCAGCACCTAAGACTGCAGAATTGGCAGCTTCCTAAAATTACCTCAAATGTATAAAAATGTCTGATAAAAGGAAGAAAATACTTGTACTGACTTGAATATAAACTGGTGCATTAAAAACGTCAGATAAAATTTGTAGCATTGTATTGTTGTTTGAAGCGCCTCCCGTAGCTATGATCCTCGTCTTGTCATCTGGTTTTTTTTTTTTTTATATACAATATTAGTAATTATTAATGCATTAAATTTTTTACTTTTGTCACTTGTACTTATACTTATTATATATTAAAAATTAAAACATTAGTGTAATATTTAGTATAATATTAATATATTATGCTAACCTATGATGTATCCTAACTGTTCGGCATGCGCCCTTTTAGCTATGAACTGTCCCTCGATCAACGCTTTGACTTCAATTTCCCGGCTGGGAAACCTGTCTACGAGTCTGTCGTTTTTGTCAAAACGGTAGTCGCCTTGTATCCATGGTATGATCTCTTGTTCGTCATAGTACAATCCCAGGTATCCGAAATTTCCTCTCGGCGTTCTCTCCAACAATGTGTTGAAGTGGTCCCATGACTCGTTGGCGTAGTGATTTCGCAGTCTTTCTCGGGTCAGCGAGCCGTTTTTGAAACTTAATAATAACTCGAAATTATGTTTGACTCTATGTAAATCTATATCTATTTAGTGTAGCATATAATTACCACAAGAGTACCATGTACGCGTCTCGGTTAATCGGGCTGACCAGGACGTGTCCCTCTTCTAGACACCTAGGCTCGTCAAGTGACAGGAACAGAGTATCGCTGGTCCCAAGACTTATGGCAATATCGTTATCGCATAGGCACAGGCCGGCTAACGACGCTGGATTGTCGCCGGTGAATGACACCACCCGGCACTCGGGATTGAACCCAAACCTCTCTGCGTAATAATTGCTAATCGGCCCCAAATCAGTACCCGGCGGCACGGTCCGTCCCAGCTTCAAGTCCAACCCCGGCGCGCACGCCTAAATTCCGAACACTACTATAGATATACAATATACTGCTATGTCTTATGTGATGTGATAAATTACAATATCGTCAAATTATTTACTTCCAAGCACTCAGTCGACCACTCCTTGGTCTTGATATCCAACAGATTCATTCCTGAACCATCGGACCAATCAATTGGGGCGTATGCGCCGAGAAATAACGAACAGCCGAAACTACTCACCAGTGATATCCTCTAGAATGTTATAAAACATAATATTAAATTAATTTACTAGGTCGATTGGACGACTGAGAAAAAGTCCAACTTCAGTGTTGTGATAGGCTCCTGGTTTGTTTTCGGCCATTTTAGCGATTTGCGGTCCCGAAAACCTCTCGTATGCCTTCGATCCGGTGATGTCAGCCAATCGCTGTACACAAAATGAAAGGTATGTATAAGTAAACAATATAGTTCGTTTTCGAAGTATTTATAACTGTTTATCAAAATCTTTGTAAAATAGACAATAGTTACAAAAATAGTGTTTATGCGAAAAGCACCACCATACCTCGTACAGTTAAAAAATAATTTTACTGATCTTAGAATAAGATATAATGTACCTAATATACAAATTATATTGCTATAATGATATAAACATACATCCTACCTGTGGTCCCCCAACAGTATCCTCGAGGTGTTTACATTGTTTTGTGGTGCTAGAATCCATCCACACTGGTGAGTTGACCACAGAAAAACAAGACGCTAATTGCGTGTGCAAAAATCCGGTTGGGTTTAGAGTTTGCAGCGTTTTTTCAGCACCGTTCGTCCAGTAAACCGTGCCATGTTGCTGCAGGCAGAATGCCAGAATGTAAATTGTATAAAATATAATAACTAATTCGTCCAATTCAATTTGATTCACAAAACAATTAAATTAAGTAGAAAAGTAGAAATTAAAAAAATGGAAATCTAATCGCTATTTTTTTTCTCATATTCGATCCATTAGAAAAATGGGCACGACAGATCGTCTCCGCTTAGAATCGTTTTTAGTAACATTGCATTCAAATTTAACACACCCAAAACAGTGACCCACTCGACACCGTATGTACAGACTACAGGCTAGTACAGTAGTGCTACACCCACTTATTGCCTATCTTTTTTTAATATGCTTTTAAACATTTTTTTTTTCAATTCTGTTTGCTATTAATATATTACTTTAATAAAAAGTACTTTTACGATATGCGTAAAAACAAATAGGTACCTACCAACCTCATTTTTAACATAGTTTGTAGTACATATTTTCCTACTGCATGCTGCATATAGGATGGATATTAAGATAGTTTATTATGATGAATTTATTTTACGAATTAAAAGGACGAAACACATTCAATTTTTAAGGGGCTATGACGTATATGTAAATATGTAATAATATTTTATGTTCATAAATTATCGTTAAAATATTAAAAAACGTAATATTTTTTGTTGGGGATTTTTATGCCGTTTACCAGTATAATATACCTATAGCTTATAATTGTATAATAAATATGACTAATATAAGTTAAATATTAAAAAAATTATAGATTTGTTTAGTAATAATAAATAGCATTCATAGAAAATTCGGACGTTGGTTACCTATGTATTAAAACATAACATTCCATACATATAAAACAATTGTACCATCATAGATTATAAGTTATAGCGGCCACTGTGTCACTATGATTTTTTTTAAATTATTGTAAACCACGTGGTCATAAAAAATTATAGTATTTCGATTGTGGGATTATCGATTACTTATATATACAAAGCCGTAACTGGGGCGGGAGTCGTCCAGGGGTCCGCTCGCCACAATTTTTTTTCAGTAATGACCTAGCTTTTAAACACATTATTTCTTTAAGCGTTCAGAGAAAAGAGAAAAAACTTTTACCTGTCCGGAACCAGAAACCGCGGCAACGGTACTCAAATCGGCACCGCACACTTGCAACCGGTCCAATAACACGTCCAAGGCTTTGACCCACATAACCGTTGGCGCTGTCACCTCACGGTGCTGTCTGTCTTTGCCCTTAATCACACCACCATGAGTCCGGAACTCCTGAAGCTCCGTGTCGAAATGTACCGTGGCCTCGAAAATCTTGTGAAGATCATCGTCAACGATAACGCCTTTCAACTGTGTTAAATGTTTTAATTTTTGATATAATATGATTTTCAGGCGGTATTTATAGGTTATATATTATGTACCTTATAATATATTTTATATTTATCCACACCGATTAACAGTTTTTGAGTATAATACAGCACTATAGCAGTAACGTACTAGCGTAATTTAGAAATAAATCTCAGAAGTTACTGGATTAGCCAGGATGACAATCTAGTCGAATATTTTATTTCTCTAAACTTAGAATTATTTATTATGACTGAAATTACAAAGTACATAGTACATACGTTGTACACCATTAGCGACATAACCATGCAATTCTTGAACTGGGTATAAATTATTCAAGTATCTCATGTGTATATACTATATAGATATTGGTAATTAGAAAATAGTAACAACTAAGTTAATTATTATTATTATTATTAGCACAACTGGAGATAAAAATATAAAATATACTAATTAATACCAAATATTTCTAATTAACTATAAAGAACCTTTTTTTCAAATACCTAGTAAAAATGTGATATGTAAGCTGGCCGTACTAATACGCTACTATTTAAAATTTTAAACTATTAAACTATAGGACTATAGCCTAAAGATAATATTATTCATTGTAATTTATAAATATTGTGTTATATACTTGTGTATACAAAAACATATAAATATTTAATTTTTAAAAATCATTTAATATTTATTTTTTCTTTTAATTTATGAATATTTTAGGTTAAGTAATATTGTTATATGAATAATAATCCGGCACTTGTGTTGCTTATATTATTATTATTTTTTATTTCTTCAAAAAAATAATATGTATAGAATATTATTTATATATATAAAAGATAAAAGATAATACATATTTGTGTTAGAAGTGCTAATACAGCAAATTTCGACGTGCTTGAAGTTGCCCCTTCTCCCACTTTGTCCTATAAACTTCAAATCTTCACCAATATTTTGGAACTTATTTGAAACAATTCGGAACTTCACACTTTTCCCAGAAAAAAAGTTCTTCGATTGGAGAGGACAACTTTACACAAGTATTTTGACCACTATAATTGATGCTATCATGGCCCATCATAAAATATAAAATTAATCTATAAATGGAGCAATAAAGTATTATACAAATGAATAAATTATTATAATACATTTATTATTTTTTTTTTAAAAGGACGTCACGTCTGCATGCGTTGTTTCAAATTGACAACATGGCAAATTTGCATTCAGTATAGTTTCAATTTTTTGTAGTTAGTTTTCATATTAGAATAATTTGACTTATTGACCTATCAGCTACACATGAATTGCATCCCAAAATAAAAAATGATAAGTGGGTATACGAATTGTGTCCAGCTTTATCTAAACGACTTCACGAATTGCGTTCGATTTTTAAATTTCTAAGTGAAGTTGATTCAAAATTTCTGAATGGAACTTTTAAAAGTTATCCAAAATTGTTTGCACAACTTTTTACAATCAATGGCTTGAAAAATAATAATTATATATTACTGATATTTTTTTTACTTCATAGTAAAAATATATATACTTATAATAAAGTATTTACACATCTCAAATCTGAATTAAATAAAAAATAATAACAATTTTTTACTTAAAATAATATCTATTTTCCGATTTTTAAAAAGCAATTCATTTATTATTATTAATCGTGTTATTTATCAGTTTAAATAAAAGGATGCAGATTTAATTTAGGTAAAAGTTGGTGGAGGAAAATTCAAACGGTTGGGTTGAGTTGAGTCAAGAATACAAAAAAAAGGTTAAGTTTTCCATTCAAGTTTTTACTAGATTTTTAATTTTATATTTATAAATTTTTTATTATTTGTTATTTTAATTAATATATTATACTGCTATAATTTAAACCTACACATTTTCATTTTACTTACTTCTAATTACATAAAAACGTCAAAAATAAAAAAATAAATATTTTTAACCTAACGATAGTTATAATTTGTTATTGGACAGTATTAACTATTAAGTCTGTATAAAATAGGAGGAAAATAATGTTTTTAGTGTTTTTAAGTTGGGACGCAATTTGTGTAGTCGTTAACTATCGTCAGGACGCACTTATCATCAAACTTATAGATGAGCACATAATCATCAGTGTTCTCTCCTTCATTTTTTAAAATATTTAAATGTTTAAGCTATATATGAGTACTTTTAAATATTAATATTTTACAACACTCGCTATAAAAACTAACACATATAACGTTCTTAACTTTCATATTGATAATAGGTCAATTTACCCCAATATTTAACAACACAAAACTGGAACTGCTAAACCTACATTTTCATATTATGTTATACTTCAGTAAAGACAAAGTCACGCACAAGATTACGACGTCCTGCACCATTAAAATGTTAACAGTTTTAAAACGTACTAACGAGAAAAGTAACCCATGCACCATTGCAGCAACCGAAATATTAGGACATGGTCAAGTTCGGTTAAGGACATAAAATCAACCAATTTCTAAACTTACTACTCCCCTCAATAGGAAAAAAATAGGGCAATACGTCATGATTACCTGATTAGTTGTGTTTTCAAGAATGGACGTGCAATGGTAGTATTTCGAAAATGAATTCTTTAAGTGAAGAAAGCTTTGTTTTTTCTAAATCAATTTTACAATGATAAATTATCTCAGAAATGTCAAAAAAAAAAAATAATGCTGTCTACTATTACATTATATGATGTTTCAATAATTAATATTTAATTATTCAAATTTCAAAGTATCCATAAATCTATAACTAGCATTGTGAAGGTCAAATAGGTCAATGATATATTGATATTATTATTAAATTTGTTATCTAAATTAGTATACATTAAGCTATTTAGGTTATTACGAACTTAATCGCAAAATAACCAATAGGGTTATTGTATAATATAATAATACATATGTACGTCAACAGGTTAGGTTAGGTATACACCACGACATACATATAGACATTATTATGACTTGTATTAATTAAATTAAAAAATATGAAGGTTTATTTTTTTTAATTAAAAATAAATAAATAACCTTATCAACAATATTTAAATAAATATGTATAAAAATAACAATATTCTGTATGTAAAATGTATTTTATAATTATTGATAAATACAGTTTATATATAAAATATTTAACAATTCTATAAATTATAAATTATAATATTATCATAACTTGAAATTCTTATTAAAAACCAAAATATATCTTTATAAGATACCTATAAACCTGATCTTGTTATGAATGACTAAAATAAAATCCAATCGAAATAGATAATACCAATAATATGCAAATTGCATATATATATTGCATATTTTATACAATTAATTTACCTACGCATATTTTGTAGAAAATTAAGAAGAAGAATGGAAAGAACAAATGGACGGTGTAACTGCAATATCCTAAGAACGTTTCCGATGAATCGCCTACACATAATACATATTGTAGCCGCACCCAACAACGCCAAATTTATTCAAAAAAAAACTTGTCATTCCCATAAAAAATATGAGGGAGTCGAGACTTACCTACGAGTATATGCCCACTTAACCACCACCTTTGACTATAGTCACGTTATATTTCAAAACGGTTTATCGACCACAGAATT
This sequence comes from Rhopalosiphum nymphaeae, assembly GCA_036289425.1. NCBI lineage: Eukaryota > Metazoa > Arthropoda > Insecta > Hemiptera > Aphididae > Rhopalosiphum > Rhopalosiphum nymphaeae. Next base: position 10,137,627 of record JAZAQC010000005.1, read on the forward strand.
ATTTGTAAACGATATCATATAAATAAAATAGGTATAATATCGTCATTTTAAAATGTTATATATATATATATAGAAGTAATACCTGTTGCGTGCTGAAGTCTAGTCCCAAGTACGTGATGGGCATCATCATGACGTCGGTCGGCGTTAGGAACGCGTCTCGGTAGTAACGGCAAAATCGGCCGTCCGTCGGCAGTTCGCTCGTCATCGCCGTCGCCGCCTCTTCCTCCTCCGATAAGTGACGACGGCGACCAACTCAGTAACAAGACTGTGATGGCCGCAGAGGTGTTATTATCAGTATTATCTCTTCGGTAGATCAGTCGTTTCGATAGAACGGCTGCCGGCAAACAAACAATATCGTTGTGTATATTATATTAATTTAAATTATTAAAAACAATTTAACGATTATAAATATTATTATTCATTAGATATATTAAGGACTTAACTTATACTATTGCAATTGAAGTTCGAAAACTTTGTACCCGATAAACATAAACTAATTGTAAAACTATTAAAATACACATTTAACGTTAAGTTTACTAATTTCTCAAACAAAATATAATTATGATTTTTGTATAATAACGCTAGTGTACGATGTATTGGAGTGAATCGAAATCGTCATTGTGACATTGTGATAATGTAATAGTAGAAATGCTGTCAAATATTATACATATAATACACGTGCAATGTAATGATTGTAAGGTATTTCAATATTTCTGTCGCAGTCTATAAATGATATACTCAGGGACGGATCTCGAATATTTTGATAGGGAGGAAGACACATATAAATTGTATAATTTGAATCATAATTAATAATACATACTCTTATTTTTAAACAAAATTGGTAATATATTTAATTTAATGTTGATACATAATATCATACATCAAAATAATAATTTATAGATATTGGTAATATACCTACATGTAGTCATTAATAAGAAAAAATATCTTTATAGTTTTTCATACTTTATAGCTTTTTAGGTCGAATTGAAGTCTTTGTTTATGTTTTAGTAGTATTATTCTTATTTACTGTGTTTTTCATTTATATGATACTCGTAGTTACATAAAAAATATTGTCGATAGAAAATTGACAGGAGGCACATGCGTGCCCCTGTGCCCCTCCCCTGAATCTGCCATTGGATATACCTACCCCAGTGGCTCAGTACTTATAATAAAATATAATATATACGCAAGTTGTGACAGCGGTCAGCTAATACCTTTTTTATGTACCTACCTACATACTTATTAATTATTTTATTACCTCGTGTATTACTGTAACCTGTGCACGGTATGTATCAGTATAGACGTAAAATATTCGTGGCCTGCGTTTATGATTATTAAGTTATGAAAACGACACTATTGTATACTGTAGCATACATCGAGAATTAAGATGCAGATGAACGATATTCGTTCACGGTGAAGTAGATGCCATAAAAATGTGTTTGCGTCGGCGTAGTTGACGCGTGGAAGAGAAGTCGAAACCAAAAGAGAAAGAGAAATAGTAAACGTTTTTCGGACCGTGACGCGTGCGTCCGATGGCCGTGATTTTCAACGTTCTCGACTCTCCTCCGATCATCGCCTCTGCAGAGTCACGGTCTGACCACGATGCATCGTTCCAAACCTTAGTCATCACCATTGTTGTTATATTATTATTTTTAAAATGGTGGTTACTATACGCGACATGAAAGTACACCACAATCGTCAGTGTCAAAAACAAATATATACCTATAATTTTCACATTAACATTTACATAAATCTTAGAATAATTCCACTAAAGTTTTTAAGGAAGTTTGATAAAAGTTGAAGTTTTGTTGTTTTGATAACTAAATCTTTGAAATGGGATCATGCAGGGATATATAATCACGCTGCGGATCAAGGAGAGGGGGTAAAGTTGTATTTGTCCACAGACAAGGATTTTAGCCTATAGGCAAATGTATACTAAACACATTTTTTTTTTTTTATTTATCTAAATTAAAAGATCACACATTAAATTGTTTTAGGTATATAATTATACAAAGAAATATTAAAAGAAAACTTAAATTAAATGAAATCAATAATAAATTATCCTTATAACGGCAAAAAAGATTTTAATATCAATGTATTTTATATGTAATTGTTTAATTGTTAAATTTAATGCTAAACTTAAAGTGTAAGAGTTCTTAGAACGAAATGTATCTGAAATGTTATTTTTCCATCAAAGTTATGTTGTACTGATAAAGAAACTATTTATAAAAAAACCCGATGGCTTTAGTAGAGCATTATCCTAATGACATTGAAGAATCTTTACCAACAAATGTCTTTATTTTCATGATCATCTTTGTTCAAAATCTGATAACAAAAATAAAACTCAAAACTATGTAAAATGTTGCACACAAATATAACTTAATAGATGTATATCCTGTAAATATCACTAATACTGTGTTACGTATTTTTTTTATGTACTTTTGCAACAAACTGTTCGCTGAATGTTTTTTATCAGCGTTAAAGAGAATCATATCATATTAACGTTCAACTACAGGTGCAGAGAGACAATAGTTTTACACATCAAGTCAAAAAAGCTTTGTAATATTATTATGATAGTATAATTGACGAATTTGCTTTTAAAAAATTCGCTCTAACAATTTGTCAACTATGTTAGGTTTGACTATTTAAAAAAATATATATATTTATTTTATTCGTGATTTTATTTGTATACTTAAATTTTATTTCAATAGTTATACTTCTAATATAATTTAATTACATTTTTCTTATTAATCTATTTTCAATATATTAAAGCAAATTATCAATAATTCAAATTTTTTTTATATATAATGTAGGAGAATGGAGTGAGGGGGGGGAGGTAATTATATTGAAGACTATGTCGGTACTTATGCTAAATCCTGACCTGTTGGTCAGTGTTTATTCCTAGTCATTTCGCCGAATTTTATTTCGCCAAATCCCATTTCGCTAGCAAAAAACCTAGGTATATATAGATTGATAAAAAATCCCAATATTCCGAAAAGCTCTGCAGGTTTTACTAATCATAGCTTAGATGGGTAAACATTACATAGAATATTAACAAAACTGTTACACTTGAAACGGAAAGATTTTTAAGAAGACTGTGCAATGGTGAAATTATTTTTATTGATGGGACATTTAAATTTATTTAAATTATTATTATAAAAGTAATTTATTATAATTTTTAGTACATAATTATTAATTATATAAAATTTACTTTTAAGGCTTATGCATTACTACAGAACAAAAGAACAGCAAATTATTCAAGAATGTTTAAAATAATAAAAGAAGCTACTGTAATAAATTGTTAATATTTATAGCCCATTTAGTCCCAATACATTTCAAATTGATTTTGAAAATAGTATGATTGTTTTTATTAGAGAAAATTTGGGCTATGACACATCTATACAAGGGTGCAGTTTATTCCACTTTGGTCAAGCGATTTTCAAACAATGTTTGACGAATGTTTATATAATTTTACTAAATACTTAAAATGATAATAGACTGACCACAAATAAAATTAATATTTTTTTAAGAAAAATAAAACAAAATTTTATTTTATTATGATTTGGCGAGATGGGATTGATTCGGTGAAAATGTGGCTAAATCTTAATGTGATAACCCCAAAAGGTGCCTAAAACAAACTTAATGTCATGGCGGATGTATATCAATTACATAAAAATGTTCTATTCACTTGTAAGAAATTAATCGATTGCATCATTTATTAACGCCGCCGAATTTTTTTTAGATATTGATTCGTCGGCTATAAATCCACTGAATATTTGTAAATTATTTTTTTTAATAATTAAAAATTGTAAAATTTTTACATTTATGTTAAAATTTTTTGTATAGAAATATATTGAAAGTTGGAACTATTAAAAAATTAAAAAATTATGACTGTAAAAATATTTTGTAAAATGACCAATCACTGAGTATTAAATTATATTATTTTATTATTTAACAAATTTTTCATTGTATTTATTTTTTTTTGCCATAATATAATATATATAATTGTATTATATTATCCTTTGTGGTCTTGTGGACGCCAATGTTTGAATTCTTTTGAATTAAATAAAAAAATACATTTACTATTATGGTACACTGCATGTACTAATACACTATTAATTAATAAAAATCCTATATAAGTATAATATGATACATCGTTTATTATTTAATAAACGTTCGGCGGAACCAACATAAATAAATATCTGGCGGAATCGGTAGTTGGAGGAATTGATATTATAAACGGTGAAATCGATAAAACTTCGTCGTGACATAGGTTAACTCCCTACACTTTACGACTTAAATTTCATCACTGGATGGTTCCTTTGCTTAAGTCTCTATTATCTAAAATGTAACGAATATATTTAATTTATCTAATCTTATAATCTTATAACCTTTAAACATCATTTGTGCTTATTAAAAAAAAAAAATATGAACAAATTATACAAATTCTTTATTAAAATAAATGTAAGCAAGTTAATCTATGAGGGCGTCTTTATCGTCTCTGACAGTCTCTGAAGTGGGCGTGTTAAATTAAAATTAAATGATATATCAATATCATTGTATACTAAAAACGATTCTGAATGGAACCAAGGCGGTCAGCCTATATCACTATAAATATAAAATGATATAGTTTTATGATATATAGTAATTAAGTAGTTTATTTTACTGTTAGTACTAATCGACAGGCTAATAAAACTTTTTCTTGGATATTGTAGTATTTAATTACTATAATAGTATATATTTATACTATATTTTATCAACTTATAGAACTCAAAATGTAATTTTGTAATAACATCTTTCTATAATTTGTAAATACTGTACAACAGTAAAAACAGAATCAGTAGTATATATAGACAAAAATCTTAAAATAAATCAAAAATATTGTGTATAGTTAAATTCATAATAATATAAATAATATAATAATATACGTTTACATTTTAAGCGCCCGCGAATAATGTTTTTAAATTATATAAAAAAAATTAAAATCGTTATTTATCGTATAAACAAGTTATTTCGTCCAAATTTGAACTTAAAATGTTTATGAAAAAAATGTGCCTATGCATTTTTAATCAGTTTACACTGATATATAAGAATAACTTGTAGGATCTCGTATTAAATTTTTAAGAATTCTGATCTATCAAATATAAATTATAGAAAATATAATGTAAGCATTATTGGTTTATAAATTCATAAAGCATTTCGAATATTTCAATACGGATTGAAAAGCTAAAATGTAGAAATCTTGAATTCTCAGATCTGTATGTTTAAAATTTAAAATATTAATATCTTCTAGTAAACTTTCGAGTCAAATTTTAATCAATTTTTGGTTATCTTATCAAATTACAGGATAATCTTGGTGCATAATATATGAAATTATTATTTTCAACCCCTTGCGTTCTATAATAATATAATCTATATACTAAACAGTAAACAGTATACTAAATATCTAATATCCTTCATCCTATATATTCGTATATTATGTTATCGATTAGATGGACTCCGCGTCTCCGCTCATACCTGATACCAAGGCCGTAACTGAAAAAAATTTCAAGGGTTCAACATTTTTTTTAATTTAGATACTGAAAATATATAGTTAATAAACTATATCCACTACTAAAATGTTTCTACTTTTAAAAATTCGGGGAGGGGGTCCACCCCTGAACCCTCCCTACAGTTAAGGTCTTACATGATACCTCCTGATAATGAAAGACAAGTAATATTATTCTGTCCCTAGGAACGATATTCAATAAATACATAAATAAAACTAAAGTACCTGATCGTGTCGCCAACATTTCATCCAAATAGTACGTAATTCTTTATAGACATGAATATTTATGATATTCTTGAGTAAATTATAAAATAAAAAATTTCAAGTATCAACGAAACAGAGTAGCAACTAAGTGAATGAAGTCAACAATTTTTTTTGTATTTTAATTTTTAATAATATTGTGATTGTCTATCATAAAATATTCACCATTTTATGATAACATTGTCAGATATAGATAAAATAATATCAATGTTAAAGAATCGAATCTATGATAAAAACATTTCCATTTCAAATAAGGAGTAGTTAGTGTTGATAAATATTAAATATACCTAACTTGTTTATTAAGGTAAAATTTTTAGATCATATACTATTTTTTTATAGTTAAAATGTATTATATATTTATTTTCATCAAAATCTTAAAATGATTATCCTTAACATAACAACTGTTTTATTTAGCAAGTATTAATAAAATAATAAGTAGATACAGTCGTCGATTATCAGTATAAATAATAAAAACAACAACAATACAAGTAATGCAAAATAACCATTGATTTAAATGATTTTTAAATAAAATTAATTTTGTATAATTTTGTTGTATAGTATAAAATCTAAGATACCAAATGGCAAATAACAATAATCTGAAAAGTGATAATCTGAAGATAGACGCGTAACAAGTAACTTCACGCATGCGCCATGCACACATCGAGTACTTAATAAAGAGACCCGTCGCTAATTGTTTTGTGCAAACCTAATATAGGCAACAACCACGATTTAAGATATAGAAGTGGTTATAACCATAGAGTAAAAAATAAGAATATGTTTGGATGTCTATAGATACTGGATACTGGATAGTGGTTATCTTTATTGTTTAATCGTGCCAACACTGCCAACAACTTTTTGTACGGATATAAATAATTTGCCGTCGCTCTATCCGTATTATGATCTAAGGAAAAATGATAAAAACACTAAAAACCATGAAGTAAAACATTGTTTTTTATAGAAAATAGATATCACGGAATTTATGAATTTATAGTGTTATATTTATCTATGGTTTACTGTTTATGACGATGTCTGTGAAAATCACGAATTAGAATAGTTAATTAGGATTTGAATATTGATTATTGCAGGGCTTCAGGCATCTAGCTGATATAACAATTTGGAATCAATCATCACTTGACACTTATTAGTATTTGGTAATTTGTTTGGTGGATGATTTGAAATTATGTAATACAGTAATAGATAACTTGATTCTGTGATAAACTGATAATAGTAGTAATTACTAATTTAAATAACTGAAATAACGAAACAAATGAATTATATTTTATAATGTTACCAGTGAAAGGTACATGTATGGAAATGTGTCCAAGAGAGGAAAAAACTATGTGAGTAAAACAAAATTTATATTAATTATTAATAATCTTAACATTGATTATTGCCTAAAGATTTAATATTCATATAAACATAATATACAAATTTAAATATGTAGGAGTGAGAAATTAACATATAATATTAAAATTTGGACTTCTTATTTTGTTATGCTAAGTTAACTTTAGTAAAAAAACCACAGTATTCGCTTGTTAAATGTATAATTCAGACTAGATATTTTTTTAAACATAATAATTAACTTAATTGTATTTAGTCAGAACTGTAAAATGTCTCCATTTATAATGATAATTTTATTGTTTTTTGTCTAGAAGAAAAGCTAAGAAACTTGTACACCAATTAGAATGTTCCCCATATAAAATGGTTAAATGTTTTATTCGTTCAGCTGCAGGTAGTTCATTAAACAAACCACATATTTTAAGGCCACCATCAGTTCTGAAGAATACTATATCATATCTTTTAAATGAGTAATAAATCATTTTTATTAGAATAATATTAATAATTATTATTTTTTTAATCTTAAATACTTTTAGAATACTCACAATTACTAATATACCGTTCAATATTGTTTATGATTTTATTGATGATCGTTTAAATTCTATAAAGCAAGATGCCACTATACAAGAAGTGTCTGATCAAGATTGGATGGCTATTTTACCACCTATTATTCGGTTTCGTGCATATGCAGCTTATAAGTGAGTCATATATCAATATTATATGATCTATATTCTTTAAAAACAACTAATGTATTGTTTATCATATTTCTAATTTTGTTTCTAGATGTTACGAATATGATGTTAACAAATTTGATCCATTTTTAAATATGAAGCATTTTCATGAAAGCATTTTTAAAATTGTTAAAATATTTTTACAAAATTCTGCCAAAGCAACAGATAAACTTTGTTCAGAGATGGTATCTCTCATGGTTGTTACTAATTTAGGTGATTATAACGTTCTTCAACAAGCTTTGCCGTTTATCACAAAGAAGTCAGTTTATTAATAATCAAATTATTTAAGATGAAGTTTACTGAGATTTTTACTGATCAAACTGTATATTAGTGTCTTATTTTGTTCTGTGTTTATAAGGAAATTAAAAAATTCTGGAATTAATTACTAGTCATTATGATAATGCCTTAAATGTATTGAATGATACTTATGTTCTATATATGTTCTTACATAAAATACTCAATAATTAGGTAGACGCTATGACTAAATTAAATATTAATCTAACGACCAGACATAATTTAAACAGTTTTTTAGTTGTAGAACATTTTTTTTATATCAATGATATGATCTAAGACAACATTTTTGTAGCCAGAATCAACTAAAAAAATAAATAATCTACATAAGGTGTCGAGTGGGTCACTATTCAATTATATATCATTGTATACAAAAAATGATTCTGAGCTAAGACGATTTGTTAGTCTATATCATTAAGTATACTTAATATTTTTAGGGCTATAGCTATTAAAGTAATTTTACTTCTAGTATTACACCTAGGTTGATATAATTTTCACCAAAAATACTGCATTTATTATATTATTTAGTATTTAGCTATTATAATAGTTTATATTTCTACCACAATTTTGATATACTTATATAATTAAATAAAGAATTCACTTTGAAAATTGATTTAATATAAAATTTCTTAAATTTTTAAATTTTTTTGTTTGTTTTTTTCCAATAATCAAAAAAAAATACTGGAAATTTTCAATTTTGATCTGTCTAAAGTACAAACTAGAACCAATTTTCTATCCAAAAATCACACTTATGGTTGAGATTTGAAGCATTTTTTGACTAATTATTATGAACACAGAAAAAAACCACAATGAAAAATCAATAGATTAATCTCCTTTCAAAATCTAAAAAATCAGAAATTATGAGTGATAATTTTTTATGAATTATAAAGTTTTAGAGTAAAATTCAATAAAGATTATTGGTTATGATTAAAACTACCATTATTTTATTTGTCTGATATGCTTAGAATTTTTAAGCAGTTTTTAAGCCCATACATAATTTTGTTATATTTTACTTGTAAATATTAACATTATTAAAATGATTTTCCTACTCTTAATGTTTAGGAAAAATTAAATTGTAAATATAAATCTGTAAGCTTTAAACTTTATCTTAAATTTATATTGGGATAATATATTTTCTGTGGTTATAATTATTTTTTTATAGATATGTATTTTTTTAGAAGTACTTTGATAAAAAAGTCAGTGCTATTATCATTGAGTATTATGAATGGTAATTTTGGACAATTATTTGAAACATACAATACATTTCCAGCATTGCATCAGTGTGTTATTAGTGTACAATTACCAATGCTTAGAAAGTATTAAATATTTATATATTTACTTTTTTTTTCTATTAAAATCTAATTTCTATAAAACATCTTTAGGATCATATTAAAATCAATGTGTGTGAGTTTCAATTGCAAAAATAATTACTTTGCAATTTCAATCTTAACTAAATTGTTGCTGCATAATAAACCTCAAGAAACCATTAAAGAATGTCAACATTACTGTTTAACTGTGGTTGATAATAAAGTGGAATTATCTAAGTCTTCATTTAATAATGAAGTGGACGAGGTAAAATACATAATAATTATTCTTGTAGTTAGGTTGATTTCTTTGGTATTGGTATTTTTTTTTTTAATATATTATATCACATTAGGTTCAAGTTCTTGAATCTTCATGATTTTTTTTAATTTAAGTCAATAATGGTTTTATATTTAAAAAAAATATATATATCTTTAATAAATAACACATTTACATGTATACTTAAAAGTTAAAAACATGAATAACACGTGTAATACTTATTAATTATAGTTTTTATAAAGATACATTTATTTTAAAATTTCAAACATTAAAGGATTTATTTGTTAATACATTGTTAAAAGAAATTATAATATTAATCAGTGATCGATATGTTTGAAGATATATTTTTAGAAATATGTACCATACATCTGTTTTTTCTATAATTTTAATTCTTATTACAAAAATCAAAAAAACAATATAAAGGAACTAAATTATTATTAATATTAACTGTTTTTTAAGAAGTTTTTTCTTTATTTATATTTTATGTTTTAGTTACATTTGAAAAAGAAGATTATATTCAATGTTAATGTATCAACCATAGTTCTTAATAATTAAAAACATGATATTTTAAGCGTTAGCAACTTTGTAAGTATTGTATTATATGATATTTAATGAATTATGTATATATTACATTATTTTATTTCTAAAAAATGTGTATTGTTATTAACTATTTGTAAAAAAATATAAAACAACATTTTTGATAATAATGAAAAACGACCATTATTTTTTTGTTAATATTTACTTATTTTTTTATTTTTTAGGAAGATAATTTGCCCCACTGAACATACTTACATTTTCACTACTGAGATTCAATTAAAGTATAACAGACAATAAATAAAATGATCATGAAACTACTATACAGTAAAAAATGACCAGTGTGAAATAATTCAAATAGCATTTTAGTATTTAGTTAGCATTTATGTCTGTAAAGTTTATATGTTAGACTTGTGCTAATTAACTTGTAACATGCCTCACATTATAACAATTATGAATAGGATATAAAGTAAATTATCTGGGCATATAGTAAATACTAAATTACTAAATCATATATTTAAATTAAAAAGAAAAATATTTTGGTTTTGTTGCTTATAAGCTAAGCATGGCTGATGATATTGCATTATTAGCATTAAACAAACTATGAAATAGTTGTATATTTAAGCATTCAACAATAGTGGTTCAAACATACAAAAGAAAAAATAAAACATAGTCAGGCCTAGATTGAGTCATTCATTCATTTATTAAATAAATCCCAGCAAGCTACTCAAAATATGGGTTAGTAATGAGTGGTCACAATTTTATTTTTTTTTGTTCATGATAAGTAGATACAAACATTAGTAAAAAATATTATTGAATAATTAAATCATACAATAACTATAGCTGTAATCAAATATACACTCTTATTCAAACTTAATAGGCCAATGCCCATTACCAAAATTAATACCTTGCCTATCCTGCTCTAGACATGGTGAATATAAAGAATATTTTTGTATTAAACATCAAAACAGCTATAGATAAAGATTGGGAACTATTAAGTGTAATTTAACAATATTAAAGGTTACAAAATCAAGTAAGTGATGTAGCAGGAGAGAACAATTAATTTAGTCTACAAGTCAATAGGTATCACTGAAACAACACATTTGGTGTAGGCATGTAGTGGATGGTTGTATATTTATATCTATATGACTAGGTATATGAGATGATATGATTATTTATGAAAAACTAGGAAGTTTTCTAGGTACCTAGAGTAAGAATATTTTGGTCAGCTAGTATTATTTAACATTTGGGAGATATCTAAGAAAGAATAAAAGGTATAGAGACAAATAATTGAGGTAAAGAGTTGAATGTTGGCATGTAGATTTTTATGAAATATATATCCAACTTTAAATACTCTGCTTTAATTATGACGATAAGAAAACAAAAACAATGTTTAGAAGAATAATAGATTCCCAAAAATAATTTGTCTTGACATGACAGTATTCTTATAAGTATGTAATATACAATTACATATTTTAAATGTATTATGGATAGAAATATTAATACATTTTTACTATGATAATACATAAAAGTAAAGTATAATTTATATTTATTTTTTATTTAACATTTTTCTGGATCAACAAAAACAAGTAAACACATCTTAATTTTTTTTAAATTATACCTTATACGTACGCAATTTTATAATTTTACACAACATTCTGCATCAGGATATACAGGCAATTCTAATTGGTATTTTTCTTCCAGCTTTTTAGGTATAAATCTTCCACCTAAATAATGATATTTTCCTTTGAAATTTCTGGCACATTCTTTTGGCGCTGTTAATGAAATCAACAGCTCTGGATTAATTGCATCACTTTCAGGAACTCCGTCTATACTCCAACCACTTGGAATATCTATGCTACAGATTGGTTTGTTGATTTTTTTTAATATATTTATGGCTGGTAAGAATTTTTTTCGCACTGGAGGCTTGAAACTAAAACCAAACAATGCATCTACTATGAGGTCATATGTGAATATGTTGTCAGATAAGGAATCAGTCACATGCACACTAGATGCTTCGCACTGATGCACAAGGTTACTGTACAAAAGTTTGTCTGTTCGCACAGGATAATATACTTCAGGTGAGTACCCAAATAGTTTCATATGCCTCGCACACACTAGACCGTCACCACCATTGTTACCCGGTCCACAAATCACCAATACTCTGTGATGACTAATTGGTGGAAAGCATTTTTGTATAGCTGTTGCGCAACTTAGGCCAGCCAACTCCATTAGTTGATCAACACTAAATTTACACACATTAAACAGTTCTTGATCGATGTTGATGGCCTCGTCTTGTTTTAAATATTTTACCATTTTGAATGATTGTATAGGCAAAATGTTAGAAATCAATTTTTGTAAAACTTTTGATACATACAACATTAAACTTTTAAACACTTTAAACTTTAATGAATAATCTCGTTACAAATCAAAACCAAAATAAAAATTGTACTATCACGTGATAACGTCTTATCGTCGTTCCGTTGTCGCCTGTCGGTTTAGCTTTTTAATAAATTTAACAAACTAATATCAAAGTTCGTACCTAATACCTATACCTATTATACAATATATTATATGATTATATGAATAAATTAAGAACATTCCTGGGAACAGTCTACTGATTACAGGTGTCTCACTGGAGTCTGGTGACTGTTCAGTGCTAAACACATCTACATCAACATCAACATTTAAAACTAAGAAGATACAAATAAATAGGTTATTATTTTTATACCGTGCAGTGAGTATAGATTTTATCGCTGTTATAGTTTTATCATAGAATTAGTAGGAGGATTTTGTGAGGAATGGCGACTTTGAAGTTCGATAATTAAATTAGTTTGAGAGAGAACAGTAATACAGTATGTGACTGCGGTATGCGATAACAATAAGCCATTGAAATTTTAAAGTGACGAACCCAGGATTTTAGTACTGTGGATCTACCTTATTTAGTACTTATGACTACAAGAGGCCACTGCATGTGTAGAAGGTTTAACAAACTATGCATTACAAAGTCGCTCGCTGCGTTCGCGATTTATCTTATTTATATTGTATTTCAATACCAACATTTAATGTAACTATATTACTATAAGAAATAAGATATAATTCACAACTAAGTTTTATGTAAAATTTAAAACTTACTTACAAACTTAGGTATTATAAATTATTTATTATTCTGAAATTGATATTTAAATAATTTTGAGTATTTGAGATTTTGAGAAGGATTTATGTATTATAATACTAGCTGTACTCGAATCCCGGAAAAAAAATCCCCATACTTCAATTTTTTAAACGATAATTACAAAACTGTTTATAATTAATTAAATAATAATAATTTATTTTTTATAAAACAAAATAGGTTCATCATTTATAAATATACAATGTCACAATATTTGTAATTAGCGTTTAAAAAATTGAAGTGTGGGGATTTTTTTCCGAGGTTTTTCGTCGGGGGTTTTTTCCCCGAGGATTTTTATTCCGATTATCCTGTACTCGTGCACTTAGTTGCCCGTACAAAATGTATCTGTGTCAATGATTCATTGTGTCAAGTTTGGTTGACTAATGCTAACATTTAGCGTGAGGATAAAAACTATTTTTGGTTTTCTGATTTGGTGTATAGATGATATTTCCGACATATTATCAATTTTACATAAATGTCCCGCCCAGCGTTACTTTTTTTCAATCGATTAACCGATTATCTATCATTCGTTAAAAAAATCTGTTATTGGAATAATCGATTAAATAATTGGACAGCCCTAAACATAATAAAAAAGTAATGCATTAAGATCATTAATCAGGATAAAAACTATCCTATGACGAAGAAAAAAATTTACTACATTGATAATAATTTCATCAAAATCAGATGAGACGGTATTTCAGTATGATCTACTTTTGTTAAACTTTGTATTTATTTTTAAGCCTTGGCTATAAACACTGCAAAAAAATATTTAATATTTTTTAAGTTATCAATTGAAAAACAATTTTCAAATTTTCGTGGTTCTGATGAAATTTTTCAAAATTTGAACTTCAAATGCTGATAACAATATGCTTTTAAATTATTAATAACATTTATTATTTTATTATTTATTATATTTATCTACTTATTAAATTTTAATTTGTTATTATTAAAATGTTAGTGACTCACAATAGATTCTACTCACATGATGTGTATCAGTCTTCACAAAAAGTTGGACAATGGACCCCCTGATGAATACGATTATTTATTTTCGAGTTACACAAAAAAAAAAAACCAATTTTGTTGAAAATTTCGGAATTGTGGATTTGCGTAAAAATCCCCGTTTGGTTATATTTTTTTTTCAGATTTGAATTTTTGACATACGCTCATAGTTGAAAATTATAAGTAGGTATTTTTGAATAGTGAATTAAACGTTTTCTGGTGTAAACTGGAAAAGTACATGAGACTAATGAGTCTAAGTATATTTGGATAGTATTTATGTTTTTAGATACAATTTTGTCTGAATGGGGTTGGAAGATTTTGTAAAGACGATTTTTAATAATGCAGCATTCTCGAGGTCATATGAAGCAGAAATGACATTGGTTTTTTTTTAACATTAATATTTCATATAATATTATTATTAATTATCTATATACTTATAATATATGTATAGAATTTTTAGTAAAAATTAGTTAAATAGTAATACATTAAATAATTTACAAAATATGTTTAAAAATAGAGACTGCCAGAATCATTTTTCTAACAAAATTGTTTTTTAATAATTTAAAATTTAACACGTCCATTGTAACTTATTCAATGACGTATATTCAAAACCTATTAACATACAGCAAAGTGACTTCCTGGTTTTTTAAATAAGCGATTAAGTTTTTATGATGATGTATAAAGACATATTAGTTGATTATTTAAAATTTAAATGTATAATTGTATTTCATTATAGTTTAACAATTACTCGAGTTTTTCACCAAATTAAGAAATTTAAAAGTTTTTAGATTTAAACGTGAATTATCGTAAAGTGCATTGTAACATAGATAAAGAGGTGATTGTTTTTAAGGTTAATTTCAGACGTCAATTATTTTCATTATTTAAATAATAAAACACAATATGAATCAGATAGTCACATTTTATCTTTATTTGTAAATAAATAAATAACAACAATAAAACATAAGTATATAGTATGTTGAGTACATTTAAATTATTTATGAAATTTAATTGATTACTTAATATTATATTAATAAATTAATGAAATAGTAATGTACACATATAAATGTACTGAAACATAAATATCTAATATAACTATCGTATCGAATAATCCATGAATGGATTATTGTAATAAATGTATGATTATAATACTGTTGATCACTAATAAAAGAAGTAAAATCAAAATGAAGGTTGACGTGTTTCATCCTTCTTAAAGCAAACTGAAAAAAAAATTGTTATTATATACACACCAATATCTATTATATAAATAAGTAAATAAAAAAAATATATTTTTAATTTCAAATACTACTTATTGATTATAATAATATTTTTAAGGAAGAAAAGTAATTAATGATTTATTAGTTGACCTAACCTAACATATAGTCCTATTAATTAATAATAGCGCGCTATAATAACCGCGGTTATTTTGTTTTTAATTTTTAAAATTTATATGTTCAACCCTTATACTTTATACCATCTATATGAAGTGTTAACGCCTATAAATTTGATATATAATATATATGATAATTACTTTTTTTATCTGTTTCCCAACCAAGATGTTCTCCGGTTCTTTTATTTTCATTTTTAAGCCATTCATATAATGGATTGAAATAGTTCAACAATGGTCCAGCGTCCATTTCCCTTTGACCAGTCAATAGTTCCATAGCATCAAACCATGGTTTTGACGATCCTAATTTCAACATGTCTCTGAAATAATATTAAAATAATTTCACTAAAATGTTTTGGGTATTTTAGTTTTTATTTATTTTAAAAATCATAATTTTCGTAAATAATAATCGAAGTGAACTCCTCCATTCTTAAAATGTTATTATTTATTTTTTGTGATTAATATATTTTTAATGATTATATTTTATATACTAAGTGATGTCACAGTAATATGATAATATTATAGTACCGTAAGTTTTTATAAATGTTATATTTGTAGGCACTACATTTTTTTTAAAAATTACTTGTAAATTTGTAATGTTTTTGTTTAAAATATGTCTGAATAAAATCGGTAAATGAGCTTTATTGCTATATAGGAACATAACATATTTTTGATAGCTTTAAAATTGATACATTATTTTATTCGCATTCGTTTAGGATCTTAATTCCAATTTTTATATTTTAGCTTATAAAATTTAAGATTGATGGATTCAAAAATATGTTTAATATGTATAATTATCTTACTTGAAAGCGTTTCCGGCATTTTTGCTTTGATAAATGTCACATTCATGTAATGGTTTGCTTGTTGGATTTTTCGGATCAAACTGGTTAGCTTTTTCGCATAGTGCTTGATGGAATTGAAATTGTACTATGTAACTCACAAAGTATCTAATATATGGCACGTTTCCAACGATGTGGTACTTGGATCCCGGGTCAAAATCGTTTTCAGTTCGGGTCACCGGTGGTTCGATTCCTTGATAAGAATATCTATAACGGATAAAGTGTTATAATAGTCAATATATATATAGGTATATATACAATTTATAAAATTTCAAGAATATTAAATATAATCTAATAACTTGAGTTTCCACCAGTCACAGTTGTATTGATCTTCCGTCGTGAGTCCCTTGAACACATTCCACCTCCATAGATCCATTAAATATCCAAAAGGTAAAAATACTACTTTGTCCAATCCGATCTTGTACAGATAATTTATATCGGCTTCGTATGTGCGACTTGTCTTAGGCAACAGACCAATCTTATGCAAGTGCTTTGGTGTTGATACAGACAAAGCAATTGTATCTCCGATCGCTTCGTGGAAACCTGTTAAGAAGAACTAGAAATATTACTATCAAGATATAAGTGCCTAAAAGCCCTACGTGCATAATAATCAATTACATTAGATACCAAAAACTACTGCATGAATATGTTTTTTGTCTTCACATTTTATCACATAACGGTTAAAACTTAAAACTATAGGCAGATGCCATACATGAAATCGAATTTAGATAATTTCTTTAAAGTAACTAAACATTAATCATAAATAAAGTATTGATTGTAATACTGTTAATAAATAATAATACAAAATCTAGACGTAATAAACTGCACTTGTATCGCTTCCCCTACAGCAAGATCATATCATAAAAATATCTACTAGACATCTTGGCTGTGTTATTAATATTAATTTAATATCTGCAATGTGTCTCTGGAGTATTTTTTAATATTCTAAGGATATTGTATAGATGTCTTATGAATCAATTTTTTATATTAATAAGATAAACAACACAAAATATCACCATGATATATTAATCAAAATGTTACTTATGAAATATCATAATGATGTTTTGTATAATATATCTTTTAAACATTCAAGTTAAAATAATATACAAATATTATTATCTTTTTATTTTGTAAATACGTAATATTGCATATTTTATTATTATAATAATTATTAATTATAATTAAATGTTTAACGGATGTAAAATTATTTATTTTAACTAATATCTCATCTATGTATTATTTATAATATAGTACTATACATAAAAAATAAATATATTTATGGGCGCTCATGAATTTGTGATATATATATAGATATTAAACAAATATTTCATGTACATATTATGTATATGTATGTGGTATACGTATACCTATTATTATTTGTAGACAATAACTAATGTTAACCTAGTATAAATATTTGTACAATTTCCAGAAGAAACATGTATTAATAAAATAATTTTTAAACTAATAACTTTATAATCAGCTATCATTTGCCAAAAAATTATAATTGTTGATTCTATTTATTTAAAAAATACATTTTGATAGGTATCAAAAAAACATTGCCTATAATATTATAGTGTATTAATATGGTACAATGATTAATTAATGCATAATTATTGCATTTATTTTTCATAAGTAATATTTAGATTTATGTATGGAAAAAAGTTAAATACTTATGAAATTAAATTTGAATTTTAGATTTTAAATCCAGAAATACGAGTATATAATAATAATTTACTTAAACGACTAAACCTAAGAAACTGTATAAAATACAAAAATGTATTCTTGTTTTAATTAATTTATAAAAGCAATTTGTTTTATTTAAATCGATAGGGAAAATCCGAAGTATTTTGACATCTGCCTGATATATTTAACTACATTCAGATAACACTATGTAGTACTAATACTATATAACTTTATAAAAAAAAAAAAACCTGAAAATATAGTATTACTGTGTTATACAACATTTTTAAATTTAACCAAATGTTATTATTAATAATTATCACCCGTTATTGTATAAAAATAAATAACAACACGTACTTGTTAATGGTGTAAATAAAAAATATGTATGAAGAGGAATTACAATGTATTTAATATATACATATATTGCTGTCAAGAATGCTTTTTATTATTGACGACAATAGTTATTATAATTTAATGTTGTACCAACAAAATGCCCGATTAATACTTAAATAATTAAATCAATAAATGCGTTATGTGCTTTTGCCTTTTACTATCTATATCTAATATACCTATAGTTTTTTGCAAGTGAATTATAGAGGAATAAAAATGGCTGGGTATAGCGTATACTATTAAAAATATATACCTCAAGTATTAATGTATTATGTAATGCATATATCACTTTATTCTACAAGACAAATATTAATGAATGTACTGAGAAAAAATATTATTTTTAATTTAAAAGCTTTTAACGTTTGTTTCTTTTTTAGGTTAACATTTATAACTGTTTAAATTTTTATAACTTTTAAAGCATTCAGCTAATAAATATGTATAATATAGTCGTACTACATGTACGCAAGACTACAATATGTTATTAGATTATTTAATTATAATATAATGGTAATATAATAGCACCTTCGTTAGCTCCATCACGGTATATGAACGGCTGGTCTTTATACTGTAGAAAATATTGGATGTGTCCCATCTCATGGTGGGCGGTTATAAAATCCATAAAATTTACTGATGTACATTGTTTGATTCTAAAATCATTAGAATCGTAAAAGTCCCAAGCTGATGCATGGCATACCAGATCGCGACCATTTGGCTTCTCCAAAATAGATTTTTCCCAGAAAGTTTGGGGCATTGCGCTCAAGTTTAACGATGTGAAAAACTCTTCAGCTACTTTAAACATCTTTTTCGGAGTGTAGTTCTGAAATTGAAAATAAAATATGATTTTATTTTCGGTTGTGTTTAAATTTTGAAATATAATATGTTATACTATAAAACATATTTCACAAAAAAATAAAAAAATAAATAAATTAGATTTATTTAGAACAGTAATTTTTTTTCAAAAAAACTAATCTATATCAAATACATTAAAAAAAGTGCTTATTACCTGATTTATCATGGCTGAAGTAGGATTTACATCATCAATAGTAGGGTAAGGTCGAGTAAAATCATCCAAACGTTCCCACGACTGTGCCCACATATCACCTAATGAATATATAGAGGATGTCATAAACGATAATAATGCATAATCAACATGAATATAGCAATTGTAGACTCAAATTTACCAAGTAAGTGTGCTGGAATAGGTCCTCTTCTTGTGATTACTGAGCTACCGTATAGCTCCCAAAGCTTTCTGCGCACGTAGGCGTGTATCTGCAAGTATAGAGGTTTGATTTGATTCCATAAATGTTCCATTCGTGGTCGAAAGTCGTCAACATCGTATCCTCGAATCCAAAATTCTCCATTATCCGTGTAATCTACAAGATGCAACAATTTATTATATAAATTACAATTTAATAGTGCAATGAAGTTAAGAAACGCCTTGCATAAATAAAAATATTGCAAATTGGATTAGAAATAAAATTATGATTTAATATGTACGAGTATAAATCGTATTATACAAAGCGTTTAAAGATTTGCAAGTCCGGGAGTAAATGAGTTAAAAAGTTAAATTTAAGTTAATTTTAATGTTTTAACTTAACTTTTTTAAATTTAATTTTCATTAGCTTGCTCACGCAGGCTTGCAGATTTGTGCACTATATATAATATTACTCAACTGTTTAATCTGGCCGCTTCGTTAGATAGTCTTACATATTCCGCATACATAGGTCGAATTTTTTTTCCTGTGGCCTCTCGCCATTGTACCCATACATGCTTCAGTTCATTTACATCATTACTTTTATCCAATATGTCGTTTATATCTCGAAATAAAAAAGAAAATAACTAATTATAATACTAATCGAATAAGTTAACTAAATAATTATTAAATATTTTGTACACTTTATAATTAACAGATTATTTATTGATATTAACGATACTTATATATGTATATACCTGGTTCTAAACTCAAAGTTCGATTTAAATTGCTATCGCCATACTCAGGAATGGTTGCTCTGCCGTACAAACTTTCCATGGCCGAAACGATTTCATCTAACTATAAAATATTACTAACACTTAACATTTATACAAGCATTTGTTTTATTTTTTTATTAAAACTTTGTGTACATACTTTTTTCAATTTCTCTTCGGGTAAAGCATCTGTTCCTAATACTGACATTAATTTAAACTGCCTTTTGATATTTGGATCTTTGTATGTTGACCATGGATATTTCACAGTTTCTACCCACATATTCTTTAAGAATTTGCTAAATTCCAAATTAATGGCAATCTATTCAAATAGAATAATTGTATTTATAGGTAGCCCTGAATGTCGATATCACATTGTATAATATAATGTATTAATTTAACACTATCCATCTATGTTTATAATTACTACCTACTAATAAAAACAATAATATGTTGATAAAAATTAAATATAAATTTTTATTTGTAATTCATATCATCTGTACTTTATGACGTATGCAATATTATTTTATTATGGAATAATCACGGAGCAATGAATAATACGGTGTATCCGAATTGGTTCCGGAATGTCCAAGTTGATTTCCGAGTTCCCGGATCAAAGCATTTTCAATTTTCTTTCCCATTTTATACGTACTTAGGACTGTCCTCACAATATTATGGTATATATGGTTAAAAATTATGATTTTTTATAAGTATTGTGTATTAAATAAGGTAAAATTGTAAAAAAAACATTTCTTATAAACTCTAATCTATTTATTTCATTGTTTTTAAAACCAATTTAAATACAGTCTAATAATATAATGATTTTACAATGATTTGTTTTTTTTTGAGTAAACATAGATACAAGATTTATAAATAAAACACTTCGATTTTTAACTTTAGGATAGTTTCTAATACTATACTGCCCATATTAGATCTAGTTGGTACTTTGGACGAATTACATTTTTTTTTCAATTATTTGAAAAACAATTTTTCTACGTCAATTTTTTTGAAAATGTAACACAAGGTTTCTTATAAATTTTTATTAAAGCTATTTAAAATTAATTTTAAAATTGTTGTTTATTATTATATTTTACATACACAATGACATCTTCAAAACGTTTAAATTAATTGTATGCTGTATCCTATTATTTATAGTTTAAATTGCATTACTATAAATTATTACAAGGGCTAGGGACTTCATGCCTTAAAAAACCATAAAATATGGATGTATTTATGCCCTAGAGAACCACTAAATATGCTATTAAAATATGCATTTAAAAAAAGTATATTTGTAATAAATAATAATAATATTCATATTTGTAGATATAATACATAAATAGATAAATTTAATTATATATATTAATTTAATTAATTATCTGAGGTAATTGTTTTCTTTTTTTCAGATTTGTTTTCATCTTAAATTGAGTTTTAGTCTAAAACAGATTTTTCGTTTAAAAATCAACTTAAATTGAATACATTTGTATATTTTTAATATAGTAATAATTAATTTGAGTATTATATTGAACTATTAGATATTTTGTCAAGTTGGGAATTAACAATTTACCTATTCATATAAATAATTGTCAAATATGCACTTATAAAATTAAAAATGGCCAAATATGTAAACTATGCAACTTTAAATTTTAAATATAAACTCGTGTTGCTATGAAACAAATTTGCATATTACTTAGCTATGTTTTTAATGACTATTTAAAAACATGCAAATTCCTAGAAGTTCCAAGCCCTAATTATTACTATAATAATAGAAATCAATTTATGATAATAAGAGGCTAATAACTGTCTCCGATCAAAATTGTTTTTCTTAAAAGTAATGATTTATCATTTAATTTAAATTTAACACATATAATATGATATATTATGATTATTTAAAATGTGTTTTAGATTCTAAACGGAGTGATGAATGTATTGATTTTACAATGATGCGTGTTTTTTTATTTGTGTGTGTCTGTCATCACGTTTTGGAGTAGTATAATATAATGCTTTGATTTTTAACTTCAGCCCTTTTTTGAAAAGGAAAATGAATTTAGTTGGTACTTTTGTGGATCAAAAGTAAAATGTTCAGTAGTTTTCAAAAGCGTCAGGGAAAACCTTAAAAAAGTAACGGAAAAACGGGAATTTTTACGCATATCAGTTTTTGACAAAATCGATTCTTTTATTTTGCTGTAACTCAAAAACGAATCATTGTAAATAAGTACTAGAAATTTTTACCAAATGTTTATATTAGCGTTATCTATTTACGATTAAATTTTCAAAATTTTTTTGACTTATTTTAGTTATTTATAAACAATTGAAATTTTTGATTTTCTAAGTTTTTTTTGAAATGCCGATAAAAAAAAAAAATTAGCATTCCAAAAAATCTTTAAATTTTACAATTTTACAAGGTTTAAAATAAGTTATATTTATCGTAGTAAAAAAAAAAATTAAAAATCGTTAGTCAACAATTTTTTTTATAAATATTTAAAGTTAAAATTCTACGAAATATGTCAAAATCGCAAAAATTTACAAGGAATTTTGAAGTTGAAAATTCATAAAATTTTGTGATTTATATCTAACGTTAAAAAACCCAATACAAGGTTCTCCATAACTTTTTCTTTAAATAACTGGAGTAAAAAAAAACTCTAGTGTCAATATAAAAAAATTTTATAAACGCATGTATTTTAATTTTTTTATGAAATCACGTAAAATTACAATAAATCCTAAAACGATTTAAAATATTTGTTGTTATTCAAAAAGTATAAGTCGTAGAAATTTAAAACTTTCACCAATAGTTGGGAAAAATAAATTATAATTCAAATATTATATATTATCATCATAAACTGACAAATCGTTTCCGTTCAGAATCGTTTTTCGTGTACAATGATACCTTGCAGTCATTGCATTCAAATTTAAAACATTCATTATAGTGACCTACTCTTCATCTTTACTATACAGCAGATCGATACCCACTTGCCCACACTTTTTTGTTTTGTTTTGTTTTTTAATGTTTTTATTGTTCACTGTTAATTCAGTTAAAATTATAATAATATTTTATAATTTAATGTAAACTCTTCTTGTACTATATCTATGTTTTAAATAATATATGTAATCATTAAACTAATGTTCATCATCAGGCCCGTATTTAAAAAAAATTCACCGGGGGCAATATACAATTTGCCGCCTTCCCCTTCCCCTAAAAAAAAAAAGGAAAAAAATATTTCAATATTTTTCCGGCCCTAAACCTAATTTTAATATTGCCACCAAGGACAATTGTCCCTCCGAGCCCTTCCTCAAACACGGGCCTGTTCATTACATGTTTTGTTATACTGCAACACTACTCCTTCTTGCACTACTAGACACCATGTTCCTTTCTTAGTTCCTGCGTACACAACAACTATGGCAGAAATAATCCTATAGACCACATGATGCGGTTGGTTAATGAGAGTACTCCATTTAACTTATATTATTATAAATTATTATTACTATTTGTATTATATTTATTCTATCTTACCTATAACTTATTATTACTGAATTATTGTCATGTTTAAACTTTAAACTTATATATATTATTTAAATTTTAAATTGTTGTATAGGACTTCGCCCGCTAATATAATATTAATAAATAAATAAATACCTAAAACACAATATATTACTATTGTAAATGCATTTATTCCGTAAATAAATAAATAAATGAAATTAATTAGCTACTCAATGTAGAAATACACTCGACTCTTATTGTAGAGCAAAGTGAAAACCTGCTTGTCTTATATTAATAGAGTTATTTATTTAATTTTTAATACTACAGGCTTATAATTTTATACACATTCTTAAAATTATAAATACTCAAATGCACCTAGTAAATCTATCTCTTTAGAGCACTGGTTCCCAAACTGGTGGGAGTGTATACATTGCTGGATAATTATTATCATCAATAAAAAAGTAGTCATTCCGAATATTGTATAGTTTATGTTTGAAGTTCACAAAAAACGATGATTGATTTCTTTCAATTCATAGGAGGGGGCACGAGATTTTTGAAAATCTACAAATCAGACGTAGAATAGAAGAGGTTGGGAACCACTGCTTTAAAGATAGGGCATAATATAAAATACTTAGGTATATATTTTAACCATAAATTTAAAATTGTAGAACATATTTATTCAGTACATAATTTTATAAAAAAAAAATTATAAATTTAGAATATTCCTTACTATCTTAAATATAAACACTTTAAGAGTGGTCTTTTAATTTTAGCAAAATCCGTTTATTTATATGAATTTTTGGTGGGCTTGAGGTTATACTTACTCTATAGCCATAAATTATATGCTTTATTATTATATATAACTATTAATTCTTTAATAAAATTTATTTTAAATAAACCAACTACCAAGGATACATTTCACTAATTTAAAAATATATAGATTTTAAAGCAGTGTCGTCATTTGGGGGGGGGGGGCATCCCCCTTGCTATTAGCGGGCAGATGTCGGCCAGCTAGACTGGGTATGTGCTAGTTTTGGTATGTTTTGTTTTATTTTTTGTAAATAACTTTTTACTCATATTTGGCACAAATAGGACATAAATTGAGGTAAAATTCTCCTCAAAATAAGTCATCATATAGTAGCTAATAGCATTGAGTATACAATATATTATACTCAATGCTATTAGGTAATACTGGGTATCCGTATCACTCTACATATTATACGAGTATATGTATTATTTATAATCATTGTTATCTCTCAAAAAAGTATGTTATTTATGCCTAAAGTAACCACAGTTATCTTAAATAACCGTAATAGTAACTACTAGCTACTTACTAACTAGTATTTATTCAATAATGTAAGTATTCATGTATATGAACAAAATATACAAGTATATTTAAATCAGTGGTGTGGCCACAGAGGAAGCTGTAGTACTCCTCTGAAATTTTAAGTAAATTAAAAAAATATTTCTATGGTCTATGAAAGTACAAAAATATAAATTTATATAGCCGTACAGAAACTGTAACCTAAAAGTCAATAAATATGTTAAAAAAGAATATGTTAATATATAGTATTTAAAGTAAATGCCATAGCCCATAAGAGGTTAATAATGTAATATTCTTGTAAGTATAAATGTAATCATTTCATTGATAACACATAGCTGTAATAATTATTGATAGTGTATACTTCTATGTGACATTAATGTGTTGTTTTGTAGCTTCTAAAAATAAAGAGTTTGTATTAGATTGTTACTTAAATATAGCAACCATGCGAGGTTATAAAGATGTGTATGATACCTCACCTAATCTAATATCGTATTTATAATAACAATCAACCTGCCGTTTGACGTACCAAGCAGTGGCGTGCTCACGGGGGGGGGGAGGAAATATCAGGATGTCATATCCCCCCTCTTTGGATTTTTTTACAATGATTTATATTTTACATGAAAAAAGATGTAGGGTCTGTGACAAGTCAAAAATGAATATCCCCTCCCTCTTTCAAAAAAGTTGAGCACGCCACTAGTACCAAGTATATCCCAAAGAAGTTAATAGGTATTAATTTATAACTTCAAATTACTTAAAAGAAGTCTATGCGTGATATCTATTATCTATATCACCAATTTTTGTTTTTTTTTTATTATTATTATGGGCTAGTCAAAAATGTTGACCCCCTCTCAAAAACTGAAACGATACCCCTGATTCGAACTTATAATTTGTTTTATGAATGTCAAATTTTATTAGGTATATTATATATTTAAAATCAAAATTAATACGGTTAAAACACTAAAAACTGTCTAATGCGGAATAGTATGGGATCAACCAAAAATTCTGCTATAAGCAGTTTTTCGCATTATTGAATAAAATAGAAAAATTCCGGATCATAAATTCGTATAAATTTTTCATATAGATAAGTTGATATTTTTCATCTAATGATAGATACCTACGTATACTTTGGCTTTTTTAAATGTATTTAAATGGACATCACTTTGTATATGCGTAAGGAATTTGTTCAGTGTAACATGTAAGACTGTTGGCGCATAACTGTTTCATAGCTACGGGATAAGTTTGGATCGCAGATTGCAGATACGATAACCAAAAATATAAATTAGCTAACTATATACTACATATGTGTATCTTAATTATCGTTTTACGATGTATCTATACATACTCTTATCAACGTAACATGACACGTATCATATTTCCAACATATGCAAGTGTATGAGACCTATAAAATCGTTCCGTTTCTGCGTTAGTAAGGTTCCGTTTTATTGAGGTTCAACGTCTATATAAAACTATAGGAACATGCCGGAATCATAGAAAAATTCCGTATTGGATAGTTTTCCGTTTTATTCAGGGTACGTATTACACAGTTTTCACTGTACTAAGGATTATCAACCATCGCACATTTACAATACGAGATTACAAAAAAAAATAACAACTTAAATAGTCCTTTATTAACTCAAATTTTGGTAATCAAAGACCGATTAAAAATGGTGTCTTATTATTACATAAATATTTTTACATATATGTATATTATGTTATCATACAACAAATCTTCTTCCATTTTTCTTAATCTTCGCTATCTCCTCCCAACCCAGGTTTCCGTGACTTTAACCTCTGACGTTAAGAATATTATTTCTGATACCACAAGGCTTTGACCTACTTAGCAGATTATGCTTTTTGGGCTTTCTTGGAGCGCTCTTTGTAGGTATTATAGAAATTTTTTTTTACACATGTGGCCTACCACTCTAATTTACTTTGTTTAATTTCATTCATATTATTTAGTTTTCTGAATATACCCACCAGTTTTTGATTGTGTCTTTTTCTCCATATTTAAATGTCTTGATCATAATATATAGGTCAATTTATTTTCCTTAGCACCTTCATATCGAACACTTTTAGTCTATTACTACGTACTCTGATATCCCATACATAATACATAATACATAGTAGAGGTATTGCGAAGTAGGCATAAGTATTAATATAACAATATCAATAATACACTACACAATAGTATTAACACACAATAAGGATGCTACAACATAGGAACAAACGCTTTCAAAAAACAATAAAAATATGTCCATCACACCTCAGCGGCAACGCATTAAATTTAAAACATAAATAAAATCAATATGACTTTAATCATCGGAACCTAGAGATGAACATCGCCACGATGTATAATAAAACCTATAGTGGGATTTGACATTTAATTAAATTCGAGTTCTGGGAAACTCTTACGCGGCAATTACAAACTGGTCAAAGACGCAGGCAAAGCATCGCCGGGTAGCATATTAAGATTTATCATACCACGTGCATCCATAAATGCGTAATAACATAACACCATAACGACGCACCCAGAATAGGCCTAGAAGGACACGGGTAAAAAGTCGAGGAGACACCGATTATATAAGGGGGCCCTAGATAGGACTCTGGCAGACGTGATTTACCAGAGTTAGCACGAGCACCTTCATGCCCGTCTACATCAGAATCTTGTCATTTGGATTTAAAATTATTTTCAATTAAAAAAACACTTAGAGTTATTTTGGCATTTTATTCATTCGACACGATCTGTTGTTGGCCCACTACACTATCTTTCTCTGTTTCTGCAACGGCCAGCATTGTGATCCATATCTGACTATATATATATAATATTACTTTTGTCTTATACAACTGAATTTTTACTTCTTTTAAGAAGATTTTAGAGGTTAGTAGATTATCTTATGCATAGAAGTATTTATTCTTTATTTTAATTTTTGTTGAATTTCCACTTGCCATTTATTTTTATTTACTTATTTTTTTATTTGTTAGACTAATGCTTTATTGGGCTTAAGTAAAGATTAATATATCATTTGATAAATAGCATATTACAGATACTTACTATTAGAGTTTAAATACATAAGATAGGAATTTAACATAATATACAATAATATACTATACCTACTACAGATTTGTCTAACGTTTTAGGTTTGGTAGAGTATTAAAGAAAAAATCAATGTTAGATAGATTTTATAGTGCCAGAAGTCTATCAAGTAGACTGTTTTGTCCATATTTTATGAGGCGGGTTCTTACATGAAATGTAGATCAAGTGCGATTGTTATAATGTCGTACGTGGAAGAAAATACGTTTAAGAATAGAAAGAAAAAATATGAATTCATTAATGAATTTATACAAGAAATATAAATTAGATATTTTGCGGTAGGTTGAGGGATAATATAATTTTAAATTAATTTGCGAGAACTTAATTGCAGGGTAATTTTGGTATTGGTTAATTTTTTTTATATCTTATAACGTATACATTTTCTTGGTACTCTTTCAAATTTTTCTATAAATCATATCAAGGTTCTATATAATGGACTCATAGGGCCATATTAGAATATAGGGCGTACTAAAGTGCAAAATAGAACTTCAAGATAGTTAATATCATTGAAAGATTTGTTAGATTTAAATAAAAATTTGAGAGTTTTGATAGTATTAAGATATTTATTTGTATATGTTAATATTGTACCTAAGTATTTGAATTGTTCTACTTTTTTGAACTTGTATTGATCCACGGTTATTATATTCTTGATTAGTAGAGTGTATTCTAGTTCTCTACTAACTTTTATTTATGGTGTTTTTTCTGTATTGAGATACAATCCAACCTTTTTTGCCGATTCTATTAATCTACTATGTAAGTGTGTATACCATTTTGTTTTTCTTCATCTAACAGGACTACACTGTTCGCAGAGGGCAGTAAATTTAAACAGGGTCTATCAATTACTATTCCCTTCTTTCTTCCAATAGTCATTGCTAGAATAACTTTCTCCAATATTAAGTTAAAGTGGATTTTAAATTGGAAGGCATTTGGTGTAGTTACTTTAGATTTTTTTATAAGATGAATTTAATCGCGTTTAGATAATATAATGTTAACATTAATTATGTTGTATTTATATCATTTATCAGTTTTTATCTCACTCTCGTCGATTACATGTAAGTATACCGTATTAATAACTGTATACAAACTTATAAAAGTGGAATTGGGAATACACTATTGCAGAATATAATCTATATAGTTAACCTATACGTTGTATTGGTAGACGATCGTTGAGTAATATGTATAAGATAGTAGTTAGTAGTTACCATTGCACAAGCAATTGAAACTTTCTGTGGACGTGAAATATTTGTACATGATGAGTATATATTTATTTTTGATGCATTTAGTGCAAATAAATTAAAAAAGTTTTGGTGATGTCGTTACAAAGATTCGTGTAAAGCGAGAATTCATACAACAGTTAAAACTTTGGAGGTAATTTAATGTTTCATTATTTTTATTATCAGTAGGTATAAAATAAATTTATTATATAGTTTTAATTATTAGGTTTTAAAATTAATGAACATTCGACCCATGACTCGGAGGCAGCTAATTATTATTATTGAAGCTAATTCTGCAGTCACTAAAATGAAAAAACGAGCACGTGAGACAATGGAGCCTACATCAAATATCATCAATGAATGTACGAGTGGATTATCACAAGCAGAAAAGATAAATATCAAAATTTATTTAAATAATTTAAATTGGGTATTAATTTTAAATTAATTAGGGAGCTTTGACGGTCGATGGAGCTTTAAAAAAACAAATAAGACTCGCGCGGCGTGAAATTCAAGCTGCACTTGATGCTTCAAAATATTTGATTATATTAAAATACCAGAGAATTACCAGTTGTATTTGCTTTCTAAATATGGAACTAAATAATTTTTACTACACGGTAGTGGACCTGGGAGTTGATAGAGTTTTAATCTTTTGTCATCCTCAAAATTTAAATATTTTATCAGAGTTAAATTGGTATTTCGATGACACTTTTAGAGTAGCATCTCATTTATTGCATAAGTATACGTAATATTAAGTAAATACCTCGGTGGCGCCCATCCCCTTATTTATGCTCTTTTACCCGATAAAAAAAAATCAAAGCATGAACGACTATTTAAAATACTACTTGAATTAAAACCTGGGTTAAAACCAAAATCAATTGCTTATGATTTTGAGCAAGCTGCAATCAAAGCAATTAAAAACAATTTTCCTGAAGTTCAAATTCATGAATGCTTATGATAGGTTATTACCTCCGCCTTCCTTGACGTTGCATTTTCGATTTTAACCTTGAATTTTATATTATTTTTTGTACTAGATTAACCAGTTTTCTTAGGAAATTAAAATGTTTTAATATATTGGATATGTTATCTATAGTATACGTTTTATAATTCTATCTATACTATCGTACGATTTTCAATAATCTACAAAAGTTATACGAAGTTCCTTATTGTATTCTCAGTTTTTCATGTATAATTGTATAATTTTTGTTGCAATAAATATTAAAATTATTAAAAAAAAAATATTATGTGTAATAACATTCATAAAATATGTAATAAAATATAAAAAATATAAAATATTATATTACACATACAAAATATTACGTATCAAAATTGCCTATAAAAGACGTCTTTATTAATATTTTAATTTCATGAAAAAATCATGTGTATTTAATATTTATTATTATTGTTTTTTTTTAATATACAAAATATTTTTCACTTTTAGATTTAATAATTATAAATTAGTTATTTACCTTTTATCTCAGGAGAAAAATGTATGGTAGTAGTAATGAAAATCAGATAAATTAATTGAGCAATACATTCATGATGGGCATGAGAACACATAACATGATCCAAGAAGTGGAAAATGGACGACAACGAGTAAGAGGTAAGAGACTATTAAAACGCTCAAGGCAAATTGACGGATAGAAAACAGAAGAATTTTAATACGCTGGGAAAAAACAATGGTGATTGAATAACAAATAATAAGGATAGATGGTGAGGAAAAGTGGTTGAGGCGAAAGACCTGAATGATCATTATGTATTGATCTACCCTTTGTTTTACTTGTGCTGTATTACATAAGATTTAAAGGTGTTTTAATTATTGAACATTAACTTAAACCCCATTAACACAAATATTTGTTGGCTTGTTGCTCATATATTTTTTATACCCTTATATTTATTTTTATATCAGATACAAGATTTCAATTATTTTTTGGTGAAAACATTAAAATGATATAACTTTTTATTCATGGAATTCCTATAAAATACTAATGTGTTAACTAATAATGGTTTTTTCGGAAGTAATATTAATATATAAATTTGAATTTATTTAATTAATCTTAAGCCTGTTTCATTTTTATAGATTGATATTACTATGGGCATATTTTATTCTTTGATAGTATGTTTATAAATAAAATATATGAATAAAAATAAAACTGTAATATCATACTATATAATATATAAATATATGTATATAGAAAAAAATATTTAATTAAGATTTAAAATATAGTAATGTATATTAATATCATAAAAAGAAAGGCTAGTTATATATACGTATATTAAAAAGCAAGAATATAAAATATAAACGTTTGTTTATTGTAGATATTAATAATTATAAAATTATATCATATATATATATTATATAATAATAGATAGTGTATACTGCATATTATAAATAAATAATAATTTAGTATAATAATAAATAATGTAATATAATGGTCTATGGGATAAAGTCGAGTTCATATATATAAAATACTATAATGTTTTTAATTTGAATAATAAAAAATATATTTAAAATTTTATATTGAATACTTTATTATGTTATAGTTACTAAAGTATGCGTAGGTACATGTTAATAAAAAAGTTTTATTATATTTTATCACTTTTAGCGTACGATTTATCATAATTGTTTAATCTGTTAGACGCTTTATAGTTTATACTAAGTATAAACTACATTCTTGTATTTATTTTTACAATTCCATTATTTTGAATTATCTATGTACTCGTCTGAAAAATTATTCCTTATATAATATTGCGGAGACATTAAGCATACATATTATATATGCTTAAAAAATTAAAAATAAATAAGATTTTAAGCATCGCGTCACGTACATGTCTGCTATTATAACAGTTTGACGTAAAATCAGTTTGTATTAAAACATAACTCAATATTATAATAAAATTGACATGTGATTAAAAATTAATTTAATAATGGATTTTCACGTTGACAAAGCTCGCTATTCCGACAGGTGTATATAATTCGATGAAGGTATTAGTATAAGTACTATACCGACCTTTGATTCGATTAAAACTTAATCCATTTGTATCAAAGAACATTAAGAGTCCGACACTTGTTTATTTTACATGTCATTTTTAGCAAATGATTTAGCATATAACAATAAACTTGGGTGTCTAAAGAGATTTTTAATACGTCAATTATGCTATCCATTAATATTACTAACGTCACTCATTAAAATTATTATCATAAATGTGTACAATTTCGATATTGTAGTGGTTATGTATCCACGTTATATACAAGATATTGATCAAAATAATCAGTTTGTAATTATTATAATACTCTTAGAATTTAGTCGGCTATATCCTGAATTGTTTGTTGATATCACAGATATTATTCGATAAAACAACTTTTTCCAAATAACTTATTTCATCACTCGTAAAAAATGTGAAAATGTGTTTCAACCGTGAAAAAATATACAATTTTTAATACCGGGCATGCCACGTCGGAGAGATACGTATATAAAATTACACATCACTGGTTTAACGTTGAAATAATACGTTAATTTAAACCAATAATAGGTATGATTGTATAAATATATTAATGATTATAAACATCACAACTCAAGCACAAAAATTATAATTATTATTATGCATTAAATTATAAAAAAAAAAAAGGTGGGCAAGTGAGTATCGCTCTGCTGTGTAGAAGAGATGGATAGTAGGTCATTATAATGAATGTGTTAAATTTGAATGTAATGACAGGTATCATTGTATACGAAAAACGATTCTGAACGGAGATGATTTGTTAGTCTAGGATAATTAGTAGAATATATTCTATTATTATCTATATTTAAATTGTAATATATCGTTATTTTACGCGATTTCGTAAAAATTAAATGTCATACACTCATAAGATTTTTTTTTATAATGGCGTTTGAATTTTTATTACAATTATTTGAAGAAAAAGTTATGGAGAACTTTGTGTTGAGTTTTTTAACCTTAGGTATAAATCAAAAAAATGTTATTTATTTTCAACTTCAAAATTCTTTGCAAATTTTAGCAATTTAACTTAAATGCTTTTAAATAAAAATTGTAATTAACGTTTTTTTTTATTTTTATTTTTTACTAGGATAAGTACAACTTATAATAAATCTTGTATTCAATTTTAAAGATGTTTTGTAAAGCCAAATTTTTTTTTTATAGCCATTAAAAAAAAAACTTTGAAAAATCGAAAATTTCAATTGTCTTTAAATAACTTAAAATAAGTCAAAAGATTTTGAAAATTTAATCGTAAATAGATAACGCTAATATAAACATTTGGTAAAATTGTCTAGTACTTATTTACAATAATTCGTTTTTGAGTTACAGCAAAATAAAAAAAATCGATTTTGTCAAAAACTGGTATGCGTAAAAATTCCCGTTTTTGAGTTACTTTTTTAGGATTTTTCTTGACGCTTTTGAAAACTACTGGAAATTTTTTACTTTTAATCTACAAAAGTAACAACTAGATTAATTTTCCTTTTCAAAGAAGAGCTGAAGTCAAAAATCAAAGCATTATTTCTACTCCAAAAAATGATGACGGATACAAATAAAAATCATACATCATTGTAAAATCAATACATTCTTTACTCTGTTCAGAATCTAAAATAAAAAGTACAAAAATTCAAACATATTTTAACATTTTCGACATTTACATACAATAAATGAGATTTTTTGATAAATTCGAAATCATTTAAGTGCCAATGGATGTATTTTTGAATGTATTCTTCATTTATTATTTGTCTTAAACTATTTTTATATTAATTGAGGTTTTGATTCATTTACACTCGATATTTTACAATATATGTATACTGATCTATATTTCATTTGTCAAATTCTAAACCCACATAAAAATTAACAGTGAGTTTTTATAAATAACGATTTCCGCCCACGATGAAATAATAGTACTTAATAATAATAATAATAATGAAAAATATAACTTATAAGAGGTATGTTCTCAAAAAATATCTAAAATAATTTATTATTTTTTTTTTGGCAGAAATCAGATTATAACATTGGGTGGAAAACAGCCTTTACGGTGATAGCGAGTTAAAATCATTTTAGTGGAAAGCAATTACTGCCAAATAAGAAACGATGAATACAATTTTGAAATGCCGAAAACTCGAAAATTCGCAGTTTTTTAATTTGTGTACAATGTACATAATAAAATAAATACTTAATACAATTAGTAGAGATTTCTTTAAGAAAAAATTGTTTTATTTTTAACTATTGGTATGTATAATTCATAAAAAATAATATTTTACTTAACTTTAAAAAATTATAGAGTATAAGACATCTTTAAAATTTATTCAAAATTCAAAATATGTAAAAAGTAAGGATTTTTTAATACATTCGATTTTAAAAAATTACATTATCTGATATGTTTATATACATTGTATCTATTTGTAATGTCAACAAGTAATAGAATATTAGAATGAAAAGTATAAGTAGACACTTGAACATATTACAGAAAATAATTCATTTTTAATACCTGCCTGTAAATAAACAATATTCATTTTTTATCATCATAGTTTTATTGCAGTAAAATAAATTATACTATAGCTTGTACAATTACTAGTATGTATACAATATACACCTATTTATAATAGACGTTTCTTTTATTAATTATTAAAAATTCTCTATTGATGTAAAAATTATATTTATTTTATTATTACTAGAAATTAATAATTATTTCTATTCATCACAATATTCATTGTTAAAACTTGAGTTTTAATATAAGCAAGAAAACGTTGTAATAATAATGTGTAATGTAAAAGGTAGGTACTATTAAAATGTGTTTATAGTGAAATCTAAGTAAATAATATGAAGGTACCTTTTTTTCAGCATTTTCATTGGTCAAGTTTGTTAACCAATTCCAATTGGCATGTATGACTCTGTTTGTCCATTCAGTCAATGCGTGATTGGCGTTGTCCAAATATTTGGAAGCTTCAATTTCAGAATACTTTTTTGTTCCAACGGATAAGACTGGCCGCCAAAGAACCGTAGCAGATAGCCATAGAATGGCATACAAATAATATAGTTTTATCGTCATAGTGCTATAACACAATATTACAAACATAGAATTACATTGTTATTTATTAATAAAATGATCAATTTGATATTTACGAAGAATTTTAATAACCCTGCTGGTTGATATAATATTAACTACGTATTTTATACACAACTAAAGATTAAAAAATAAATAACTTCAAAATGTTCTGTATCGTTAATTTAATTTTATTAATTTTATTAGTAATATTAGTTGATCAAATGTTTTAATCAAAAAAAAAAAAAAAATAGAATATTATACGAATCTTTTTATTTTTCAATATTATATCAGAAATAAATTACATATTTATGTTTACTGCGAGTATATTTAATAGAACAATAAATTGTCTTAGGTAATAATGTTTAATTCACACTAAAAGCCTTTGAAGCGATGTGGGCATTAAGTATTTGAGTGATCCGTTGTATTATATCATAATAAAACGTAAAATTGAAATCAATCACGCATTTATATGAGCAATAAACAAAAATGCAGTTTAAATTGTTTTAAAAAGTTAACAACAATAATAGATATCTCAAAAACTGTTATAGATATAATGCAATGTTCTACAATAAAGAAATTTTCGGACTTTTTTTATAAAATAAACTAAAAGTATCAAATGTATATTTACGTAGATAGACCATGATTTAATATTTAATGTCATGGTTTGAATATTATTAATGTTTTTCACAAGTATTTTTTTTATGGAGAACAGGATTAAATTAAACGATTTAATTATTTTGCAACCTTGTCTGGTCTGGTTAATTTAATATAATATAGAGAAAACCAGTTTTATTTTTATTTCGATTTAAGCACTGTCTGTACAGCGTACATATATTGTAGTAAGTCATTCAACCTTGCCAATTTGTCGAAAAAACTTTGACCCAATATAATTATATTATAACTGTATGATTAAAAATATATCTGTTTTTTTTCACGTCTTTAAGCATAATAAAAGTTTTAAAATAAAAAAGCAAAAATCGAGCTGGTCGAATCATTGTTTTTTTCTACATAATATCATTATATCAATACAGAGTTTTAGCACATTAACATTATTGTATATTTTAATTAAAATTATATTAATATTTTTAAACCTATGTACTTATATATTATTTTATATCTACTCAATATTTCATTAGTACAAAACGGATCGTTTAACTTTTCCAATGTTTATACGTAGATATAATATATAAATGTAATATTATGTTTGTTTTTGCACTTGACTGTGGTTTTAAATTGTAATACCTTGCAATTTTAAATAATACGTATGTAGTTATCTACCAAAAAATGAGAACGTGTTTTAACTTATTTAAAAATAATATAAATAGCTGTTTTATTTTCAAAATAATAGACGCTTATATAGGTGCCAATATTTATGTTAGGTAACTAATGAGTTACGAGTACTAACAGAATTTAAGTTAGAAACAATAATTTCTTGATGTTCTATTAAAATTAATTTGTTCTTTAACAGTTAGAAATTATTAATTTGAATGCACTATCATTGATCACCAATGGCATAGGTTAATATTAAGAAAAAATGAATTTCATTTACAATTTAACATGCATCTGATATGTGAACATGTATTTTAATAATTACTTAACAAACGCCAACTATACAATATAATATGTAGTATACCTCGCTACTTTATTATAATATAATCATAGTCTTATAAATATTTTGATAAGACAATATGTTACATGAAAATATGAAATCTTTCGATTTTACACTTCATATAATAATGTACTTAAATGGCTAAATTACTTAATAATATTTTATAATTAAATAGGGAGTTCGATATTTTCTTTTGTTGATATTATAGTATTTTAATAATTAATAATGATTTTTTATATATATGTTACCGTTTATAGTTTTTGACCACTAAAGACGTATACAATTTGATTAAACATCATTCCTCAAGTTGGTTATGTATTAAATAACAATATTATATACACGTGATACATTTCTAAACAAATAATAAAAGAGATGATATTATGCGATTAAATTTCATAATATTCTTCATCGCATGTTGAGATAAATTATTTGAATACCTATTACGTAATAGACAACCTATACAGAAGCCTAATTTTCGTTTCGCTATAAAAATATATCTAAATTCGCAAAAATAAAAAGTATATAGATTTTTAGATTCAAATTATCATTACATTAGTACCTAATATTATCGTATATATTGTAAAAATAAAATTGATTAATTAAGAATGATAAAATATATGGATTATTTTTATACTTTGAGTAACAATAAGGTGCTTTTATTTATTATTATTTTACTTGAATTGCTTTAATAGGTGCCAATACGGCTATACTATACCTATACGAATATATGTATAATTATATAATTATTGTACACGATTGATCATAGAAAAATATTATAATAAATAATATTACTGATTATAACATACCTTGACTAAAACTTAACATACAACCAAATAACTAAAATAGTAAATTAATTTTAATTTACTAAGAATTTGTTTTATCTCGCGTGTTTAATACACTTTTGTATAGGATATAATTTATAGTATCTAATTACTTTATACTAAATAAAATCATCGGTCATGTTCAGCATATGTAAATTTCCATCGTAATGTTCGTTAGATAACTTTTAACTTATAAAACTTTAATAATAAGTCACGTCAAAATAACCAATTGATGAATTAAAGAAGAAAAAACACAAAATATTTAATACGTGTAGAGTGTAAACTATTGAACATTATTAGTATTTACATAATATAGTTAAGTACTTAACTATATTTAACTATAACTCTTAAGATAATTATACAATTACTATAAATAAACTAAAGTTAGGTAGTAAATTCTTTAACTGTATATCATAAACTTTATACTTGTCAATATGCAGTTCAAAATAAATAAAATTTAAAATAATCAATCAAGTATAAGTATAAGTATAATAATTTATTATATTTATACTATAGTTATACCTAAACACTTTAACTATTGACACCATTATTATACTATTATAATGTATGATGTGTCTACACGTATTTGTAATAGATTCATTGGGTAAGTAAATATTGGTAATTTATTACTAACCTGTAGAGAACATTAATCACAATGTCCGTACTGTAGTGGTGACGGCGGTCTAGGAATCGTTGGGTCCGCGCGGTTGAGGCGACCACGGCGGCAGCGAAATTGAGTATTTTGTCGGTGCGTGCGCCGTCGTCAGCGTCGTAGGTACGAGTGGCCACTATATTATAATGATTTCTTTATTACATTATGTTGTCGCTGGAATAAAATATGAAAGCGAATCGAATTTGAATCTCAGCAATCCCGTGAAAATTCGCACGCCGAGGAACTGATTAACACTGAACGATGAATAAAGTTAGTGAATTAAGATGTCCGTGATAAAGATAACAACGACGAAAACGACGATGATGATAATAATATTAATAAATCTTACATTTTCATTCGGAAACTATTTTTTACCGTACCTATAAGTACGTGAAAAATATATGTATTTATATATGAAAGGAGGGAGAGAATAAAACGCACGTCTTGTGCTAGACATAACCTTTTGACACATTGTATATATAAGAGGATAATATATTTTTCTAATGAAAGAGTGGGAAGGAACGAAGGCGAAATAAAAATAATAATAAAAATAGGTAATATTATGCCACTCAACACACTGTAGCACATGCTAA
The DNA here is from genome assembly GCA_036289425.1 of Rhopalosiphum nymphaeae. Lineage (NCBI taxonomy): Eukaryota > Metazoa > Arthropoda > Insecta > Hemiptera > Aphididae > Rhopalosiphum > Rhopalosiphum nymphaeae. The sequence goes on from JAZAQC010000005.1 coordinate 10,177,156, forward strand.
ATGATGTTTTAATTATAAAATATACACCTATACATTTTGATGTTATTGTTTTCTCTGCACTCTCAATAAGTAGTGGATATCGATTCTACGAAAACGACATTGAAATAACATCATTCAATCATCACAGTTAATATGTACTCTAAAGCCTTAATTATTAACTACATGTGTTTCAAACCAAAAAAAAAAACGAATTATTATATACTCAAGCATACGATGTACATATATAGGTAATCTTAATTATATGTTATTCATGTTATTATACATATTAAATTAATAATATAATATTTGAATTTAAGTAACAATAAACACCGTAGTGTTAAGTAGACAGCGATACATTATGATAAAGAGAAGTTATAATAAAGAAACTAATCCTGGCAGTTCTCTAAAACTACTGAATCTAACAAGACAATATTGAGAAATTTTAACCTTCTATGGTTCTAAATGTTCTAATTAGATCCTAACTTAACTTAGGGTTAGAATCGAAACGTTTTTATTACGTCCCAAAAGGCGATATTTGAGAAAAAAACCACACATGACATATCATTGTAAAATTAATCAATAAATTTATTGCTATGATAAAAATCTAAAATGCAGCAGTTTGATAAATGTTTATCAAGTTGGAAAATATTAATGAAAAATAATAAAACAGAAAGATTGTTGTTAAAAATACTCGATATTGTCTTAGGTTCTGAGCGTAGCGATGAATATACTTATTGATTTTATAATGGGTGTGTGTTTTTTTTTGTCTGTATATACGATAAGTAAGTAGTTGATGAAATGCTTCAATCTTAAACTTTGAATATTCCTTCATATTACCAGGGCTTAAAGTGGAAAAAAATTCCAGAGGGAACTAATGTCTCCATATAGTTTTTAGCGTTTCATATATCATTTTATGTATTATATATAATGCATATAGTATACTATGTAGCGTATAAACAATGGTTATCTAACATACTCATACTACTTTTATCCTTGTATGATGTTCAAATTTGTACTTTATTTCATGAAGAATTTAAATCACAAATAATACTACTTTTTTAAGATTGACTAATGTTTTATACAATAGTTAAATATTTTAAAAAAGAATATTTTTTCTCAATATTAAATTTTAACTTTGTAAATATTGGTTGTCTTTTAAAAACACCTAGACAAAAAAATATTTAAATCGTAAAAATGTTATGTTTTTAAATTAGTGCTTTTCACAAGAAAAAAATTTAAATTCTTCACATGGTAGGGCGAGCATCCTTAAAAAAATCATACATCCACACTTTACCTATATATACAAATATATAAAGTTCAATTTTACATTATTTAATGAATAGCTGTTTAAAAAAAAACAACTATAAATATTTAAATAAGAACACAAATTGTATTTTCTTTAATAAATGTATATTTTAACATGAATTTATAAAAAATGAAAACTAAGATTTAATCACAACGGAATTCTGAGTTATATTGACTAATGTTTGGTTATAATTGGAGCATTCTGGCTTACTTTACGAATAATTTGTTAAAAGGGGCGCTTTTTAATCACCATTATAGATAGTGGGACTGAGAATCTCCGCCACCCCCCTCACTTTAACCCCTGAATTCGACAATGATGATATATCATTAAATTCAAATTTAATACACCAGTAACCTACTCAACACCTTGTACAATAGAAGAGTACCGATTTTCCTGCGTTTTTACTGTATTTAAAATTTAAAGATGATAACAAACAAATGCAATGGGTAATACTTACTTATACCTAAGTTAATATTTTTTCGGAAATTATATTCTTCGGTAAGTCCCAAGTTTCATAACTGAAAATTTAAACTTAGATTATAATGTTTCACGTTTCACTTATAAATAAAAATACTATAATTATTTACTGGGTAAAGTAATACTTATTTAAAAAGTATTCATGTATTTTTTTTAAATTTATTCAATTGCGTATTACCTCATTTGTCCTTTAAAAGTTCCTGTTAATTATTTTTTTTAATAATAAAGATGATAATATTGACATAAACAAATATAAGTTTACTTGCATGGGATAGCCGGATAGGTACTCAAAATATTAATCAGTTTTACTCTTGACATTTCGACTGTAACTTTTGATTTCGTCGAATCACGTTTTAGTTGGATATTTGAAGATCTTAAAAGTCATCATTTCATATTTATGCTCGACCCAATTTATTACTCAAATACTTTATTTAAATACTATTATTCCAATAAATTCAATATAATTATTATGTTCTTTATTTTGGATTCCGAACGAAACGATGAATGTGTCGATTATACAAGGATATACATTTATTTTAATTTTATTTTTTGTTTATCTGTTTATCACCTTTTGAAGCAGTTAAAATACTTCAATATAATTAAATCTATAACTTAAAGGGGGTTTCTGATATCAACTTGGATTTAGTTGATTCCTTAAAGATCGTTTTTGTTTTATTTTGTTGAAAATTAAAAAATAAATAACTGAACAAAAATTTTACATTAGCTATACGTACTCTTGCTAATTATATGTAAATCAATAAGACATTTATTTTTACAATTTTTCATCTCCCATCTAAATGTTTTGTAATTAATTTTACTTGATACTTAGAAGTTGTCAGTTACATACATATAATATTTTCTTATATATGCTCAATACTCTCAACATTGTCTAATGACGGATACTTGGATCACAACAAAAATGTATTTAAAAAAGAAAAAAAATATACCAAATAATCAATATCAGATTTAAAATACTTATAGACACTTGTTTTATTTTTGGTGGGTCAAAAAATATATTTCAAAAAATTAGTGTGAAAGCACATTATGCCTCTCAAATGAGGTTACTAATTACATACAAACTACAAAGTACGAAACTATAAGTCTGCATCACATGCGTAACGTATTATGATATATTTATTCATCTTCATTTTTCCCAGACATTTTAATGTTGTATTTTGTGAACATTGCCATCTAATAGAATTACTATTTTTTCTTAAAATTACATATCTACGAATATTTGTTGTTCAGCATTAATTCATTTCTGTTTTTAGTTTTAAAATGTTCTATCGTGGCAAAATTGCGGACACATGGTAATAAATTGAACGTTGAAGTTGCAGTAGGTCATATGAAATCACAGCGGATAATACATAATTTTTTTGGATCATTCATGTATCTATTATCTATGTATAAAACCCAACAATATCTTAAATCATCGTTATTCGTTATCGACATAGTTATTTGTTGTAGATTTTATTAATAGGCACTTCCTTAAAATACCTCGCAGTGCTTAACTAACGTGTAGATACTTTATGATTATTTTTTTTTATAGTTTAAGAAACGCTGATCTTTAACGACCATGCCAATTGTTTAGCAATCGTACAAAATAAAACTAGTATATATTACAGTTAGATAAAATATCTGAATATAGTGAAAACTCTCTATAACGAATTTGAAGGGACCAAGAGATTTCTTACGTTATAGAGAGTTTTCGTAATAGAGAGGGTATAACAATTATATAATAGATTATAAGTCAAACTAACCATTATAATATAATATTTATTGTATTTAATATAATTAAGTTGTATTATAGATTATAGTCTCCATATATTCACTAAATTAGTGATATTTAATAAACTATATAGGAATTCAATAAATGTATGTGTATCTTTTTACATCGAAATGTTAAATAAGGAAATTGTAAATGTAAATAAATACCTACTCAAACGTATGAAATTAAAAACTTTTTTCGTGGTATATCGAGTGAGATATCTACACTTAAGTGTGAATAAATTAATTTTCTTTTGAAAAAAAACTTGGATTGAGAGTAGAAACCTCGTAGTAGTTTTTGATACATGGAAAAATTTTTATGCAACGATATTTAATGAAAAATAATTAGACAATTGAAAAAGAAATAAACGCGTATTTATATTTTATTGTACTACCCATATTATTTTGCTAAACTCGTACCAGTCTTACCTGATTATGTATATAATGCACAGAGAGTGATATATTATGTAGGTACCTATTAGGTATATCAGCTAATGTGCATAAAATTTCATCATATGTCCATCACGTGTAATTTCTTTGTCAGTCAAACGTGAGCAAAGTGCAAATTATTATAATTAGTCAGTATTATGTATTATCAATCATGTGTCAGACCAGTGGCATACTAGACCTAAGTTTTGGAGTTTTTTTAAAAAAAAAAAAAAGATGTACGCTGTTTATTTTATTATGACAATTTGTTATACCTAAGTAAAATACAATTAATTACAAGAACCATATATTTTAGTTTTCTCATGATAAATAAATTCATAAAATATTCTAAAAAAAAATTTTTTGGGGGGGGGGAGGTGATCCTCCCCCGTTGGTATGCCACTGTGTCAGACTTTTCACACCAATCTGAATTGGCCCGAAAATGTTTTATAAATAGAAAATAACTATGAACATTCAATACAAAACGTAAATGTCAGGAAAGAAGTTCTATTAATTGAATAATCCAAGGTTTACATGGACACAGGTAATATACACAATATGTATACAATTAGCATTACTTACAGGCATGATGTTTGTGATTTGATTAACTTAATTGATAAACATTTATACATGTAGGCCAGTGTTGATTAATAACAAGCACCTCCTCTAATCAATGACATCTATATATCACGTGATCTACTAAATTTTAATAGTTTAAGATGCACAAAAACATAATGTATGTGTCATTGCATCATTGAATACCAAACTATACAATATTCATTAAAATTAAAACAATTGATGATTAATGGAGTATTAAATAAATTAAAACCATAAATTGTGTTGCTTAAAAATTAAAATATTATTTTATTGTAAAAAAAAAAGTGTTGACCAATAAATCTGTGAGTTTTCTTTAAACATTAAAATGTACATCTAAAAAATTATTTTAAGAGATTTTTCTATAAATCATAAAATATATTACATTATAGTTTAATGTTTTTGTAGAGGTTATCAGCTGACAGCTACCATAATAAAATGTATAAATAACTTAAAATTTTAGCTTAATCTATGTAAAATTCACATTTGAGGTAGTTTTATAATATTAGTAATATGGCTAAACAAGCTATTGAAAGTTTCATAATTTTTCATTGTGGTTACATCACCAATCATTATTAGCTTATGCTTTGCTCTTGTTATAGCAACAGTTATTCTTCTTTTATCATTCAATATACCAACATCCTTAATAAATATTATTGATAACAATTAATAAAGTGTACAATTAATAAAAAAATAATAATTAAATTACTTTAACAACAGTATTTTTTGTACATGAGTATATTATAACTTCTTTATCACGTCCTTGATATTGATCTACTGTATTGACTTCAATTTCTGAATGCATAGAACCCATCTCATTTTTTAAGAGTGCTACTTGGGCTCTATAAGGGGCAATAACACCAATTGATTTAGCTAAAAGTCCACCCTAGTAACACAAACAAAATCAATACATAAAAACTAATATTTAAAGATTTTAATTTACTTGAAGTAAAAGTAAAACAATTTTTCTGATAACATTAATTTCTATTAAATTTGTGTCTGTTGAACTACTATTGACTGTTCCTGTATCTAAGAGTAAAATAGACTTATTTAAATCTGATGATACAATATCTTTACACCATTCATTATTAACCTAAAATTAAAGTGTATTAATTTATTTTTAGAATAAACATTTAAAAAAAAATATAAGCTTACTTTTATTTTTTTAAGTTTTAGTGTTGCATATTTTACAATATTATTAGCACACTGTAAACTTCCATTATAGGTATATTTGTTGGCAAGTTCTGCTATAGGACCATTCATTCGATACTGTACATGAAGTATAGCAGTAACAGATGGCCTATCTAATCTTTCAAACATACTAACATCCATACCTAATTCTCTGAAATAGTTAAATTACTATGATTTGTATCTTTTCTATTTAACTGATAGTATTAGATTTAAATATTACTTTGCTTTTTTATTTTTTATTAAAGGTGGTAGTTGTTGTGGATCACCAACTAAAACAAACATCTTGGACGAATGAAGAGCTGCAATAATTGATGACTGTACCACTTGGGTAGCTTCATCTACAATGCACACATCAAATTTACGTTTTTTAAGTAATGCATGTCCACATCCAAGGCAAGTCACACCAACAATATTCTATTATAACATTTTTTGTTCTTATTAAACATTAAACACAAAAAGATAATTTGAAGAGCATAATACCACTTGATTGTATAATTTTGATAATTTTTCAGGGGTGTCACAACATTGAGAGACCACTTCATCACATTTTTCCCACAAGTCTGGATGAATACGTGTCTTTGAACCCAATCTCAAAAAATCAATTTTATTTTTATGTAATAACAACAATAAGTTGTCAACAGCTGAATGAGTATGAGAAGTAACCAACACTGACCGACCCATCAGTACAAGTACCTGAATAAGAGCAACCACAGTTGATGTTTTACCAGTTCCAGGCATACCTTTAATGAGTGCATAGTTGTCTGCAGTCAATATTTTAATAATAGCAGACTTTTGTGATGAATTTAAATTTAAAGTCAATTCTGAGCTTTTAATAAAAGAATTTAAATCATTATCTGATGATAAGAACGAAGGCATTTCTTTATCAATAATAAATTTTCTTAATTGAGTTGAATTTTCACTTGGTTCTAATAAAAGTGCTAAACTAGAAAAATTAAAAGCTATGACTGATTGTGACTCATATTTATCTAAATGGAATTCATTAGGTCCTAGTTTGGATAAATCTCTGAAAAAAAATTAATTTTGTTTAATATAAAATTAATTAATTTCGTTCATGTATTTTATTTTACCTATCTAATAAAACATCAATTGATGTTTCGGTTATGGCTGAAATAAAACCAGTAGCAACTGCATTTCGCTGTCTAGTACTGACAACTATATAATTATTAACAGAGAAATTAGTAAATTTGATTTTATCAGACTTGTTTGATTTTTCCATTGTATTTAAATAATACCGGTTTCTTTGTTCTTTTACCACATTTTTAATTTTTAATAAACTAATACAGTTTCCACGTTTCTCACTGAAAAAAATATAAATGAGCTTAATACATCTCTAATATAAGAAAGAATAGATATGATATATTATCACTAACCGCTCATGAAATGATAAAGTCCATAAATCACTAGATTTTGCACATAAATTATCTCCAGTGTTTTCAATTGAATTCTCCAACAGTAAAAAAGCAGTCCACTGCATTACATAATTAATATGTTCAGATTTTAAATGACTAATAGCTTGAGGCCCTAATATTTTTAATGGATTATGAGGATCTAATTTTTCAAAACCTTCTTTGCTATAATTTAATTTTTTTTATAAATTTGTAGATAACAAAATAAAAAATAATTAAATAAAAAAATATAATTTTACCTCAAAACAGCACTACATGCTGTTAAATAAGGACATTTTGAGCATGCACTGTGATGGTTTATGGGTTCAGGCAATGTTGGAATATAGTCATCAATAGGATCTGAAACTATTTTATTTGAGTTCAAGTAGTGAACAAGTCGATTTCTTAGCATTATCAAATCTCGTTTTTCTCTATGACTAACATTGACTTGAGTCAATACATTTTCTCTGCAACCATAAAATATGTATTGATGATTAATTAATTATTAAGTGGTAATTTACTATATAAATTTACCTGAGATATAATAATAAGCCTGAATCTACATTCATGCCCAATTCCTTCATCATTATTATATACAATAACACTTGACCGCGATGTTCCTCACTTCCAGAAGCTCGGCCAGTTTTCAATTCAATAGGCATTATTTTGGTTATACCATCATAATTAGCTTGTACAGTAATATCTACTTTACCTTTAACACCAAATGCTGGTACCCATAAATTATCTTCTATATCTTCAATCGATACTATTTCGCCTTGCCAAGTATTTTTTTCTTTTCTTCTAATTAAATTTTTTAAACATATATCATTAATTAATATAATTTATGGTTATTAAAATGTATTATAGATTCAAAATTTATAAAAAAAAGTCAAATTTTAAAACAATCGTCTAGAAAAAAATATCTCTTTAATTTGAATTTGTTTAAATCCCTAGCCACTTAATTATAGATATACTTTATAGGATAATGATATTAACATCAATATTGATGAATATCATTCAAGTATAACTTACATTTGATTACCAACCAAATAAGTTTTAACAAAGGTTTGAATTTTTGGTATAAAATCCATTAGCTCTTTTTTAGTAGTTTCAAAACTCATATCAGATTCATATAGGGTGTGTACGAAACTTGGACTATTAATCATTTCATCTATTACAGTTTTGATATCTTTTTGATTAAACTGCTTTCTTTTTAAAACCTATAAACGGTGAATTTGATAAAATGAAAAGCTTAATAATATAATATAAATATTTTTTTAATTTACCGTTTGAAGTAATTGATGGAGAAGTGTTCCAATAACCATAATAGCAGAGGAACAGTCAAGTCCTTTATATATATCAGCAAGAATCGAACGCCGTGAACAAAATAATGATCCAACAATTGTTGTCCCAGATACCAATAAGTCTGAGTGTCTGGTAACAAAACCATGATCATTATTTACTGACCAATGACCGTTGACTTTTTTTGCCATCACAGTTACTATATCTCCTACTTCAAATAAACTATGAAGCCTATACACACATTTAATCATAGACGAGACATAATAAGTATCAAAAGGGTATACAGAATTAATATTTGAGTAGTAATAAAATAATAAAGATTTACCAGGTACCGCTGAGATAACATACATCTTCATCATAACTTTTACAGGAAGTCAAAGTCAAGCAAATTTTTTCAAAATCTTTTTCAAATTTTTTTACAATGCATCGGTGAGGTTCAATTAAATTTATATCACTAGAATATATTTTTTTAAATATAATATTATGTTACAAGTGTACAATGGCGCCGACCAATATATAAAAAGTATTGCAGATGTAATACCTAGTTTAAGTAAATGGGTCTGTGATAGTAGTCCATAGGATATAGGTATACAAATTATAGATATTTGAATAAAAGTACATTAAACTTATTTTGTATTTTAGTGGACAAAATCATTTGCTATTTTCTTTCTACTATCTCAGATTTTATTTTTATACAATACCATTTAAAACTGATATCAGCGCCACTGCAAGTGTATATTGTATATTTTCATTCAAGGTTTCAAAGAATTATTGACTAACCAGTCTAAGAAGAAGTCTGTACTAAATTCAGTATTTGAGCTTTCTATTGATACTGTATCAAATGAATATGACTGACTATCCATATCATTATTGTCATAGTCAGGTTTTTCTGTGATTTTTATAGTTGAACCTAAATTTTCTTTAGGAAAATTTGAAACAGTATCTGTGTTTGAAATAGTCCATTTATCTTTGTGTTTAATGTCATAAATTAAAGCACGATTTATACATTTTTTAGATTTGATAGCTTTGTTTTTTATCAATACCGGGGATGATGGTATGACATCTGGGCTGGATAGCGGACTTGAAAAAGATTTGGAATTAGGAGTCGTACAAGGCACATTTTCATTATATTTTGTGATAGTTTTGGATGACTCTGAAGGTATGCGTGAAAATAGAGAGGTGATTTTCATTTGCTTGGAACTACCTGGCTGGGTCTGAAAAAAATCACTTAAATGAATATAATTATTAATATTTTTATGAAATTTTTAAGTCATAGGTACCTTCTGAACTTCACTACGAGTTCTTTTCATATTGACTGGTAACTTATGATTAATGATTATAGGTAATGAATAATTTTAAAACAAACAAAATTATGAAATTAATGTAAAAAAAAAAAAGAATACTTGAAAATAAATTTCAATTACATATTTTAACGTTGATTTTAATTTAATATAGAATACAACACAGAATTTTTCTATTCTAACCTGCTGCAGTAGTACAGAAGTAGAACTGTAGAATAGGTATACACTATTACAGTTATAACTTATAATGAGCGTTATCAAAGTTTTATGGATGATAAAAATTCCCGCCAATTATTTATTATTAATATTCTTTACCATTATTTATGATTTTACACAAGGTGGATTTATATCCACCTTAATAGTTGATTTCACATTATTAATTATTTATATACCTATATATATATAATAACATTATTCTGTGTTTACTACCTTAATCTCATTGCTGTAGTTTGGTTTTAGTTTAAAAAAATAAATAGTTGTTGTCTTGATGATTAATTCAATTCAAATAAATGTGTTTTACTTTTTTAGTTGATTCCTAACCTAATATTTACTCATACTGATACTTGAGATACTTACACAAAAGTTCTTGTCCCAGTGAATTTTATTAGAAAACCAGAATTATAATATCTTCATTATTTCAGGAAATATCGCAATAGGTAAATCCTCACAGGACACTCTGTACATAACATTTAACCTAAATAATATTATCAATTTAATACTAAAGTAGTGGATTAGTGGATAACTTCTTTATTGATTACAAAATGTTATGTACTTGTAAATATTTTATTTTTAAATAATAAATTTAGGGCTGGCAAAAACTATGGGCAGCAATTTGAGAGACTGAACAGGGCGCGAAACTGAAAATTATTTTTTATAAAATTTATCTTTTAATACGCATTAACAAGCTACACAATTTGAAATATTCATTGTCTAATGTTATTTTAATTGAAGATACGTCTACAATTGTTTTATATTTGTATAATGAACTAGTTTTAATATTAATTATAGTTAAAAAGTATTAAAGTATCAAATTTAAAATTACTATTATTTTTATTTATTTATGCAATATTATAAGTTAATAACCTTATTACAATATTGTATGATCAGGTAGGTAATAAAATTTTAAGTTCTAATATAAAATATATACCTACTAATTTTATTTAAACTTAAAAAAGAGGGGTGAAAGGCACTAAAACATGGTTTTGCCCAATGTGCCAATACTTCTAGCGCTAGCCCTGAATATATTATACATTTAATGTTTTCATATTATATGAAAGTTAATAACACCAAATTCTTAATTTTCTACTATAATATTGTAATAAATTTTATAATAAGTAATCTCTTATATTTTGATCAATAGAAAAATCTTAGATAAAACAATAAGGAATACAACAAAAATGAAAGTAATTGAAACACATTATAAACTAAAACAATATAATATATATTATATATTAAGTGTATGTACTGTAATAGGTCTCTAAATGTTATCTTTTATTGTTTTTTAATAAAATGTTTTGCTGCTTAATTAGCTAACAAATTACAATACATAAAAATATCAAATAAAATTAATTTAATTTATACAAATTCAAAATTATATCAGTAAGAAAACTTGTTAATATTTTATGTTATTAATTAATTACAAATTTGCAAAAAATACAGTATAAAAAAGTATAGCTTCTAATAGTTACTAGCCATATTTCAATCATCAAATATTTTAATCACTTCAATAGGCTCAAGTTTAATTTCAGTTGTAGATAATAATCTAGTTAATTTTAGTAGATGGTTTATCTTGTCGGATTTTTTGAACTTTTTTTTTTACTGCCATAATACCTATATTGTAATAAAATATAAAATTAAAATTTGAATTTAAATGAGTATATTATGTTATTTCATTATAATTATTTAAATATTAAATTATATGTATATATATAAAAAAAAATCATTTAAACTATAATTAATTGAATAATCTAAAATCAATCATGTAACGTGTATAACTAAATAAAAAAAACATAAATTTAGTTACATTTAGTAGTTTGGTACAACATTAATACATTTTCTTTTGATTTCTGTTTATTTTGATTCATTTGACTACTGTTATTTGCAGCTAATAACCTATAACAATTGATAATTATACACATTTATATTAAACCGAAATATGACATAATATTAAATGATTAAATTTATATTTATAATAATTATAGTCCTTACGAGCTTTTAGGAGATTCAAATAGTCTAAATATACCATTTCCACTGGTTGTTGACATGTTTAATGGCTATAACAAACATGTTTAATTTAATTAAAAATATATTTATGTATACATATCTTAATAGATATTATTTAATGATACATACACTATCTCTTAGTTCAATTAAGTAAAATATTAGAAGACTGAATAACATAATTGATAGTTGTAACCGATTGTCATTATTCATCATTAGCACTTCCACCGATGATAGCACGATAAATGGCACCAAAAATAAGTAAATTGATATCCTGTTTAAAAGTAACAAATAACTAATAAATAAGTAAAAGAAAAAATCTTATAAACTCATTAATTGTTAAATAAGTTACTTAGTTTCTACTTACCAAATAACACAATGTACAATAAACTGTCCAAGGCTTACTATTTTAATTACAATACTATTTGTTTTGCTATGACAAACTTTCAAGAGTCTAGCGGCTTCTAATGTTCCAAGCGATAAATTAGACAGCCCAAGGAATACAAAACCTGCTTCTATACAGCTATACAATTTTAAATACTAGTAGTATTAGATCAGTTTGATTAAAGCCTAAAAATCAATGTTAAAAATCCTCAGAGTATAATATTACTAAGGCACTAAAATTAGTAATTGTAATTACCCAAAACAGTATGTTGAAGCAAAAAAACTAAGTACAGCTCCTTTCTTTAAAGTGCTTAATAATGGTCGCTCATCTAAATTGTTTGTAAATGATGTATATACACTGTGTAATAAACATGAATAGAGAATGATAAACTTAAAATTTCTTGATGGGTCCACAGATTCTGTAATTGCACAACGATCCATCATGTGACGAAATGAATCCAGTAACCAGTACATTAAGGATGCATTTGATGATGAAGAAGGTTTAAATGTTGAAAAACATATTGGGACACTGATAAAACAAAAGACTCCACTAGTCAATGAGTGAAATAAAATATTTATTTCTGGTAACTTAAATTTGTACGACGAATACATTGAAATGCATTTCTAAAATAACAAAAATATTTATCAGTATGATGTAATTATATTATATGTAATAAAGATAAATAAATTAGGAATTGATTAATGTACTTACCTCAAAGAAACCAGCAATTCTTTTGAAAAGAACTAACCACAAAACAAACATAATTATTATCCCAATAATAATACTATTCTCTTTTAAGAACAATACAAACATGATTTATTTTAAAATGTAAAAATTGTATTTTAAATATTTAGATTAAACTGTTATTGTGGAAAATACTTGGAAATAAATGATAATATCCCTAAAACGACAACAGTCACGTTATCGCGCATAAATCAGAATAACTTAATAACAAATATTTTAATATTTAATTATTTAGTTTTATATACATATTTTTATAAAATTTATGTCTTAATTAAAATATTAAAACCTTAAATTTCTTTAAACTAGAAAATTAACAAATATCCGCATCCTGGAGTGTGATTATTTATGTATTATATATATATTATATTTATCAACTTAAATTTACTTGAAAAATGATAAATATATTTTCATGGAACATAATAAAGCTATTATAATTTAACTTAGCTTTAATTTTTTAATAGAAAAAATGTATTAATGCACTACCTATTTTACATTGAAAATTGAAATTGTTAACAGTTTAATGCTTATAAAAACTGATTTTATATTTATTTATGTCACATATTATTAATTTTTATACTCATTATTGTATAATCTTTGAATAAATATTAACAATTTATTTTTTAAGGTTATATTCAGTTATTGGAACTTTTTCTTTTTAGTTGTTACTTATTTCGCATTATCATCATTCATTAAACAAAATAATATTTTATGTCTCCTGGTTCGCGACTCGCGTGTCCTGGACACCTGAAATAGTGAAATTTTATTCTTACTCGAAGTCTTTCTTCTTATGATTTTATTAAATACATAATATTTAAGTAGTATAGAATTATTTTCAAATCTTAGAAATTGAAGGTAAGTTAAAACTCTTAATTTTTTAATGTTATTAATGTCAACTTTACAATTATATTCTGAAGTACAAACATTAGTTTATCTAATTACTTTATAAGAGTTAATTGCTGTTCCATTACTAAAGATTATTATATCTTTCTAATTTTTTAACTGATTTGATATATTTTTTTTAAATTGAAAAAAAATGTCTTCTATAAGATAAGTTGTTGTTTCTTTATAACTATATTGTTGTAAATAAAAAGAGAACTGTTCTCTAAAACTAGTAGGTGTACATATCTGACCATAATGGTTGATCATTACCTTAGGCTGTTGTCAATGATAGTGACCAATCATGAATCAAATCTTTTATGGATATGGTACCTATTATGTTCCAGTTCTGTGTGCATACACAAAGGTATTCTTTTCTTATTTGGAATAGAAACTCATGTAAACACAAATGTTTTTATCATATGGTTTGATTTTAAATTATTATTTCAATAAGTAGCTTTGTATAAAACAGCATCACATATACATTAGCGAATTAATTTTTTAAGATTTAGTGTTGATCATTAGGTTAATATTATGCAAGCTTCATATCATAGGCTACGTGCCTAATAGAATCTATAAAGATTTTACTTGTCTACAACAAAAGTAATTTTTTTAATTTAATTCAAGAAATAGGTTCACGATCCGATCAATATTTTGTGTATACCTTTAGTGCTAATCTTTAGTTTATATTTTATACTCAAGGTATTAACTTATGAAATATAAGTATGTTAATATTTATTGAAAAAAAGATTATGCTGCGTTTCTACTGGGAACAGTGATTGGATTGAAAAATATTTTTCAAATTTTTAATTTCTTTCCAATTTAATCATTAACTAGGAACAGGCGCAATTTCTTTAATTTTTATTGGATATTTGTTTTTAATATTTTAAGAGAAGTTTCACATATATTTTAATGTAAACATTCTAACTATTTCAAATTTAAGATTATATGCAAATTATGGTTAAATTCTTCATTAAAAAGGATTGATAGAAAAATGTATAGTTTATAATGAAAATTTTTTTCCTATACATACAATTTTATAGAATTTTAAATTTATTATTTATAAGAAATATGGAAGTTGATGAAGAAGATGTTGAAGCTCCATCATCAAGTACCAGTAGCCGCGGAGAAAAAAAAAGATTTGAAGTAAAGAAATGGAATGCTGTTGCTTTATGGGCTTGGGACATTGTTGTAGACAATTGTGCCATTTGTCGTAATCACATCATGGACTTATGTATTGAATGTCAAGCCAATCAAGCATCAGCAACTAGTGAAGAATGTACAGTTGCATGGGGTGTGTGTAATCATGCATTTCATTTTCACTGCATATCTCGTTGGTTAAAAACTCGTCAAGTATGCCCACTTGATAATAGAGAATGGGAATTCCAGAAGTACGGTCATTAAATAGTATAAAAATAAATTTGAAATACACATTTAATCTACATTTTTTTCATTCTTGTATGATTTATAAAAATTAAAGTATTATCAAAATCCCCATAAAACTACTATTTATAGAAAAATATTAAATTGCCAATCACTGAATTTCCTTCATAGTTTTCATATCAAACTATATTAACTTGTGAAATATTAAATTTAAAACATTATTCAATAATAAAATTTGTGTACTATGAAGATAAAAATTGTTTTATTTATTTTATTATAATTTATTTATAAAAATGGCTGTTGAGTTATTTTATATGTGTTAAGTTGAAATTATTATAGTCTAATGCTAATAGTTCTATATAGTACTTATATCATAAATATAACATATAAATAAATTTAACTAACCTTAATGATATTTAATTTCCAGTCTCAATAATTATGATTTAATAATTAATTTAGTTAATTTACTCAGAACAAAACTATTTACATTATTCTTTCAATTAAAAGTGACTATTATAATAGCCATTAAAATCTGTGTACTTACAAGTCATTTTCTTTGAAAATTGATAGATGTAATATTGTCATTAGAATTAATATTTTTTATTATTTTTCAAATATTCTAATAGTGGATCATTAGCATTGATTATAAATACTAGGTTAGATAGGTAAATTAAATACAGTCTTTAACTTTAGTACTTGTCATGGTATTATTGTATATTGATCAATGACCAGTAATATACCTGCCTTTTAAATATTGTAAGCATGTCACTTTGTCTAATAATATGCCTTTAAAGTGACCAATAGTAGAAGTAATTTTAAAGAATCTGTATTGAAGAGTTTTTAATGTAATTCTTTACCAAACATTTTGATTATTTAAACAACCTCTGGTTTTACAAACAATCTTCAGAAAAAATTTAAACTGCAGCCATTATAAAAATAATAAGAAACTATGGTATATAATGTAATAAACATAATATTATACTTTGGAATTCTCAATTTCATTATTGTATTCCAAAAATCATTATTGTTTAGTATTTATTTCAACATTATGCAGATTAATTATAAGTATGTTTTTATAGACCTAATAAATGGAACACAAACATAAAATGTTACTTGTTCAAACAAGTTTTAGGTTAATAGGTGTTTACATCAAATTAATAACACAGTAGCTTAAAAACTATATATATACCTATTTATTTTTATGTAATATTATCAAAGTGTTCATAGGGTCTAGATCCCATTCCATTTGCATTTAATTTACATGATAAAAAATTTTAAATAAATTGTTTAAAAAGAGAAAAAATATTTTTGAAATGTCAACAATTGAAATTTGTTTTCAACAATAAAGAAACATTTTTAATGTTTATAAAAAATACTCATGATAAAATTGATTTATTAATCGCTCTACCCAAAATCTAAAATCAGTAAAAATCATATTTTTTTATTCAGTAGTAATGCAATAATAAATTTGAAATTATTGTATATACTTGAAATTTTCACACACTAATTATACCTATCATATTGTACTATTGTTAATAGTAAATAATATTGTTTTAATAGTTTTATGTATAAAAAAAATATTAAATATACTTAGTTATATAGACTAATAGATCTATTTTACTCAGTATCATTTTTCTTATGAAATCATTTATAATTGAAATCAAATTTGACACATACATTTCAGTGACTTAATCGACATTTACTGTACAGCAGATTCAACAGTGATTACCTAATTTCTGTCCTTTTTTTTACTGAATGCTATAGTTGATAGTGCAATCACAATTCAATTTTCTGTCCATACTTTTTTTTTGTTATTTAATATAATTTATACAATAATTTGTATTATAAGCAAATTTAATAGTTAATGATGGTTAGTGACAGGATATTAACATTTTGGGGTAGGAACTTAGTGCACCTGATTTGGTACTTTTAGGTATTGTGCTTTTTTTAATTTTATTTTAGTAGGTCTCTAGGCCACCTTCTTTTGAGTTTTCTATGTACAAAAAGAAGATGCTACTAATTGCAGGCAGATGGATAGAAATGCCTGAATCGTATTGGATGGCTTTACAGTGCCCCATAAATAAATACCTACCATATGTTCAAACTGGACGAATCATTGACTTGTATATAGTAAATTTATTTGACTGGGAGAGTTTGAATTTCAAGAGTTAACATTTTACGTTTAAGTGTTATGTGTGAGCTCCTGGTTAGGTATTTAACTAGAGTTAGACTAAGATATTTAACTTCGTTTGCCGTTGGAATTATTTGATTATTTAACCATTTAACGGTAACAGGTGGTGAATCAAGATGTTTAAGTGAAAATGTCACTTAAACAGATTTAGATTCGTTTATTTGGTTTTTCTACTCGTTTGTCCACAAGCTAATTTTATTTAAATTGTTTTGAATTTGAATCATAGCAACGGTTGTAACCTGGTTTCGTAGTCTGTACTTTGTGCATTTATAGATTATATTATAACTTAATTAATTTTTAAAAATTGCTTTGACTATCAACTAACTGTGATTTTTTAATACTTTTAAATTATATTAAAGTATACTAAGTTATTTTTTTTCATTTTGTGTAATCAACGGTTCTATGATGAGTATGATGTAGGACATAAGCTCAAGCTGCAAAGATTAAAGAATTTTAAGAATTTAATATCTTCTAGCTTAATTACCCGTCGTTGCCGGATTACAGTAAAAACATAAGATTGTTGAATAATTTTACATTTATAAATAAGTATAAAAAATGTATATATCGATATAATTATGTGCCATTAATGCTCAGGAAAAACATAAAATGATTTTTCATTTAATTTTTTGTTATAGTAACATTTATAGGCATACGTAAGACATTTTCATACGGGAAACTGCAAATATTTTATCCAAAACAAATGAAAATTTCAATGAATTTGTGTATTATTATAATGGAATTTCTTTATAAACTATATTTATTGTTTTGTATTATTTGTATTTTTAATTTTTCAAAAGATCTAACTTTGGACATGGCGAGATTAAGTTGACCATGATTAAAAACTAGTTGTGATAAATACAACCCTACTTTATCCAATGCTTGACCCTGTGTTTTGTTTATTGTCATAGCAAAAACTATTTTTATCGAAAATTGACGTCTATTGTAATGATACGATAACGTAGCAGTAAAGATCAGTGAGGTCACAAATATAATAATATAATATATTAAACATATTAATTTAATATATTTATCTGTAGTAAAAGTAGGATGTGTGAGCCTCATAATTCATAGACCTTAATATCTTATTATACATCCTACATGGTATCATTAATTATAAATATTTATAAGACGAGCGTCTCACGCCAACATGTCATTTTGGCATCCAGTGCCTTGGCCTCCACCACTATCGCGTGATGAGACGCAGGCTTTTTTTTTTTGTGTGCAGTGAGACACATTTTGTGCAATGAGAAAAGTAATTGTGTAGTGAAAATTGTTACTTTGTTGTATCGATATATTTGTATTCAGTTTAATTCCTTACTAAAATCCAGGAGAGTGGGGAAACCGGAAAATGTTGTTTGTGCAGTCAAAAAAAACCTTGGAGGCACGTTATCATGTTATGATGTGTTGTTATCACGGATTAAGGTATAACCAAGGTTGATATCCACCTTGGATATAACCACAGATTTAATTAATTATTATCTATATCTGTGGTTATAATAGACTGGTATCGACTCCATGCATCGAACAGGCTGAAGGTAATGGGGGGAATAAGTATCAAATGTTATGACAAATAAAACCAAATGATTCCAACGCCATATAGTAGCATAATTAATAAATCCTATATTTTTTATTTTAGCATATTAAAGAGTATAAATTAACTTTTATAATTATTTTATTGGTCATGTATATATAGAGGGCGCTAAAATTGGTCGGTTTTTGTAAAACCCCTCCCCCCTCCCTTGCACTTATCGATCACCCAACATTTTCGGCTGACAGTCACAGATATTGCACTCGAATACTCGATGGTCTTAATGCCAGACTATTATATCTTAATCCGTGATTGGTTGTTATGTTATGTTATGCATTTATAATCAATGATGATGGTGTATAGCATAGACTTTAAACTAATAGACTGGCCTTACCTATAGAATAGCTGTGATAGTGGTAGTAACCGGTCAGACATATCGCAGTGATGTACAGTATAATAATATCAATGTTGTCATTGTATGTCAAATATAATTTACAATTATACAATAATATGGTACCATTATCATTATTTTTCCTGTGACAATATATTTTATGGTCTACGATAATTGTATAGTCACTCAGTCACTGAAAAGTGACCTCTACCTATGACCGTTCTATATATACAAAAGGCCAGTCTAATAGTATAAGTCATAAGGTAGGTTAGGTCTATGGTATATACTATACAGTATTATATACATCACGGACTTAGATATATAATGACTTACCACAATATATTTTATCTTAGTCTGTGGTTTACACCAGACAACGACGACGCAGCATTGCAGTAGATGTAGAAGTAGTGGGGGTTGTAAAGATGCGTGTGTCAACACACGCATCGCTACACCAAAACTATTTAATCGATATATTTCTGGATTTTTCTAATTAGATGGCTCATTTGCTCACTGAATACTTGAGTTTGAAAAAAATGTCATGAAAATCGGTCCAGTAAATAACATCGGATATTAATTTATTTAGTTTTATTTAATTCGTGGTGGTGTTTTCTAACAACAATTTTAGATTTACCTTAGTGTCTCTATAAATAATAAAAGAATAGATAGGCCCAGTGCCGCAAAAACCGAGTGTACACGGGCCCTAAGGCTTACATACATTCGGGAGGGCTCCCCGGCCCCAGCCTGGAGCAGACACTACAAACGCATAACTAGATTACTTACAAAAACTTTTTAATATTATGGTTTTTTTTTAAGTTGAAACATGAATATAATAGGTATATTAATATAGTAATAGTACGTACATAATAGTATGTATGTTAAAATATGATGGTAGGCACTAGGTAGGATCATGTATATATTGTAATATTGTATATTGGTTGTACCATTTTAAAGTAACCGTTTTTTATCCTGTTATCGATACTATATTATCACAGCTTAAATTTAGATTTGATAGATTACATACTGTATGTGATTATTTTAGATTTTTAATACCATGTAATATGATTACAATAACAAAAGAACTTTTAATCAAGTCAACATAATATGATTTTCTAGAAAAGTATCATGATGATATTAGTAGTGACTTGACGCGTCAAATAGTAGTCTACGAGATTTTTTTGTTTCAAAGCATGATATTAGTGATCTTAAAAAAATGACTTTAAAAGATCTATCATTATTTATTCTAAATGAAAATCTATCAACTATTTTTCCCGATGTATTTACAGTTACAATGATATTTATTACTACGCTAGTCACTTCTGCTTCTGCTGAAAGGTCGTTTTAAAAACTAAAATTAATAAAAAATTATCTACGTAATACCATGTCACAGGATAGATTTTCAAGCTTGTCTATATTAAATATTGAAAGACTCCAAACTGATGAAATAGATGTAGACAATATAATAAATATTTTTTTCAAACGCAAAAGCTGAAAAATGAATTTTTTACATTAAAACTTATATTTTGTATGATATTGTAATTGTTTTTTTTATTTAGTTAAAAGGTATGTATCTAATATTTAATTTTGTTAAAAACAAATCGTGTGTTTTTAATAACTATAATACCTATCTTATAATAAAAAAAAGACATTTTTTAAAATTCAATTAAGGTTATAATATATTGGAGTAATAAAATATTTATTTAAACAATGAGTCCATTGAGTATTTGAGTAGGTATACAATATAAACTAAATACTTAGGTAGGTACTTAATAAACATGTAGTGTTGTAATATTATACAACAGTAATATGTAATACCTTTATAGTTTTTTATATAATACATATACAAACAAATTGATGTATAACGTATTTTAAAACCTAAAAATGTTGATACTTATAGATTGTAAGACTTGCAACAAAAATTAATCTAGGAAGGGACCCATTTTAATTCTGTAGTTGCGGCACTGGATAGGCCATTCCTATATTTACAACGGTAATCGGCTAAAATGTCTGTTTTAAAATAGTCCGAGCACATTTTTAGTGTCAGACAAAAAGTCCGAAAATACAAAATATTTTATATAATTAATATTTATTTTAAAAATGTAATAATTTAAAAATGTTTATAGACATAATATATTATACACATTATATTATTATATTTGTTTTCTATTTTCTTATTTTCATTTATAATTATATATAATATAATTTATTTTTATTTTAATAGGTACGTAGATTGTAGATATATGTATTTAAAAATATTAACACACAATCACACGATATATTAGGAACAACAATATCAACATTTATTTGTAAGTTGTAACTTAATACATTTCAATAACAAACAATGCATTTTATTTTATTTATAAACACGTCAACTAAACTAAGATTAAAAAAAAAAATTAGAATATTTAATAAAAAAATATATATTTGTCATTACTATAGTATATATCTTAACTATAATGGATTTCCGTTATTTTTGTTAGTTATACGAAAATATAATATGTGTACAAATATTATTCAATTTTTAAAATAAATATAAATTATATAAAATATTTTGTATTTTCGGACTTTTTGTCCGACTATAAAAACTGAATCCGAACTTTTTGTCTATAGACTTTTCGTCCGCGATTCATTTACAACATAAAAATAATTAAAATAATTTTAAGTCCAAATGACAATATTCTAGTGTAGACTGGCGTGAAGGTGCTCGTGCTAACTCTGGTAAATCACGTCTGCTGGAGTCCTATCCAGGGCCCCCTTATATAATCGATGTCTCCCCGACCTATTACCTGTGTCCTTTTAGGCCTATTCTAGGTGTGTCATTATGATCTTATACTATTACCCATTTCCGAATGCACGTGCGATGATAAATTTTAATATGTTACCCAGCGATGCTCTGCCTGTGTTTATGGTCAGTTTGTCATCGCCGCATTTTCCCAGAACTAGAATTTAATTAAATATCGAATCCCATTATAGGTTTTACTACACATCGTGGCGGTTGTTCATCTCTCGATTCCGAAGGCTAAAGTCATATTGGTTTTATTATTGTAATTTATGTTTTAAGCTTAATGCGTTACCGCTCGGGTGTGGTGGACATATTTTATTATTTTGTGAAAGCGTTTGTTCCTACGTTGTAGCATCCTTATTGTGTGTTGTACTATTCTGTAGTGTATTATTAATATTGTTGTTTTGATACTTATGCCTACGTCGCAATACCCTTATTAAGTATTATGTATTATGTATGGGATATCTAATCAAAATATTGGTGATCCACAAATAAAAATATTTCAGACAAGAAAAAATTATATTTATAAGTTTATTTCTTACTTTTTTAAATACAAAAATAAAAATGTTATTTGTATGAATAATTGTACATGTTTCATTTGATATACGAAATATACTACTATTATTATATCCAAATATATCTGATTTAATAAAAAAAAAAAACGTACTATTTGTTAGGGGCCCACTATTGTTTTGATATCTTTTGTGGGCTCGGGGCCATGACTCCTCCTACCGCCCCTTAAAGCGGGCTTGGGCGTGTGCATATTATTGCAGTGGTGGCGCCAGGAATTTTATCTTAGAGGGGCCCATTGGTAGCCTTTGAAAATTTGGTAGGACCAAAAAAAATCCCAATCCGTGGTTTTTTTCCCATTCATTGGCTCAGTATAGGGTTGAGTGTTTACACACTATTTATTGTAAAGATTGTGTTGCATATTCGATATTTCGATTTAATAACATAATTTTGTGAATTGTGAGGATCATGATCATAATTATTCATAATTCAAAAAATTATTCATATTTATTCGGTCAAAAAAAATAAAAATTTGCCATATAGTCTTAGAGAAATATAGAATTTCAATTTTATAATCTGTTCTTTTAAAGAATTTTTTTTTCTCTTGTGGTTAGGCGGTCAAGGGGAGGCAAGGGGTGGTTAAGAGAAATTTAGGGGGGTGGCTCGCCCAGGCCCCCCTAGCGCCGCCACTGTATTATTGATAATTCTTTTTTACTTTAGGAACAATAATATGGTTACGACATAGTAGTTCTTTACCGAAAAATATTTTTGATTATTTTTTTTTATTACCCCGATATACTTAATGAACAGTTTATAACGATTAAGTTCTAAAATAAAAAAAAATATTATTTTGATAAAATGGCATGTGGTGCTCTTGCACCTGCGTACCTACGCATCGGCCGCCACTGGTTTTACCATCGTAGTTTAGGGACGTACCGGAATTATTATCATCTCTGATAGCAGTTTTAGTGGCTGGTATAAGTCTTAGGGTTTACCATGGCTATAGATAATAAAGAATTTATTATTTTTATTATTTATGTTTACTGGTTAGATTATCAATATCATAGAGTAAGACTTATTTGGATCGTATACTATATTACTATAGATGGAGTCCATAGGCGTAATTAGATCTTAAAGTTAGTGGGGGTTTCAGCCCTAGAATTTTTATAATAAATAAATTAAGTGGGGGCTCTACCCTCCACAACCCCCAAACACGTTACATTCATTGATTATAAATGTAAATTAGTATTTTATTTTAATAATATAGTATTATTATAAAACAAATAATAAACAAAGTGGGTATTGAGGTTAAACATTGAAATATTAATATATTATTAAGTATTATTTTAGATACAAGTTAAATTTTCTTAAAATATATGTGAAACTATGATAGTTAAAGGATTTTTATACATAATTATTATAATTTACAGCTTAAAGCTCCGCTCAGTAATGGTAAATTTATTTAAAATGTCTTCTTTGTTAAGAACATTTGACAAATCTCTTTCAATTGCTATGATAGATAACTTTGAAAATCGATTTGGTAACATGGTTGACCTTATGTAAGTGTTTATTCGACGCATTGCTGAGAATGTTCTTTCACAACATGATACGTCTTACACAGTTACACAGGGTCATTACATACAATAATATAGTTTAATAACCAAAAAAAAAATAAATATTTCTCCAAGATATTAATAAAAAAAATAAAACGATATTTTAAATTAAAGTTTAAAAATGTTACTACTGTTGGAGGGAGTGTGGGGCTAGAAATTATGACAAGGGGGCTAAAATTAATGTTGGGAACTAAACCTCTCCAAGTCCCTCCCTAGTTACGCCTACGATGGAGCTACAGCGTATAATATCAATAAAAAAAATTGTTGCCAATATCAGTGACGGCCGACGAGTCACCGAATTAGGTGTTCGATATGCGCATGCGCAATGCAACTTCTCGCATATTTATCCACAGATAAATTAAATTGTCCATTGTACCTGTGGATAATTATGCGAGGAGTTGCTTCACGCATGCGTACATCGATCACCTAATTCGGAGACTCGTCGCTAATATCGACAACAAAATAATACGCTGTGGTTCCATCCGTAGTATCACAAAGTATATGATCTAAGGTATAAGCATAAATATTAATTAATATTTAGTCCGGCAGTCAGCACCCGTGGTCACGAGTCTCGACCACATCCGAGTTATCCGACCGTTCGGGTGTCGGAATTTCGGGCAATTCAGACATTAAGATTAAGTATTCATAAATACACTATTTAGTAATCACTATTCACTAATCAGTTATCAATAACGAGCCGAACACTGCGGTTTGTTTTTTGTATTCCGCATTATTTCCCTAAAATAGTGATAGTGTTGGATGTTGAAACACTTGAAACTTATATTGTGCTTGTCTGTCGGGTTTTTAAAGATACATATTTAAAATACCAGTTCACACAGATTTTTTTTATATAATTAAATAACGCGCATACAGTGTGGATACTGTGACTGTTCCTTCGCGCAGTTTTCATTTTTCCATAATTTTTATTTAAAAAAAAAATTCGATTCATTGCGCAATTATGGGTCTGTTGACAGAAGGGCAACCGCTCACCTGGGAAGAGACAAAACAGTTAGCCGATCACGTTAGACAGCATGGCGTTGATCAGTTTTTGAACTTGTACCATCAACTGTTGGATCGCAAAGGAGATGTTCTTAAATGGGGTGATGAGGTAACTATTAATAATACCCAAGTAACTAATTCACAGGCGATTTGTTTTAACATCGAGACACTCGCTTTTGCGACTTACGTACGTCATTCATCCTTTC
The DNA here is from genome assembly GCA_036289425.1 of Rhopalosiphum nymphaeae. Taxonomy (NCBI): domain Eukaryota; kingdom Metazoa; phylum Arthropoda; class Insecta; order Hemiptera; family Aphididae; genus Rhopalosiphum; species Rhopalosiphum nymphaeae. The sequence goes on from JAZAQC010000005.1 coordinate 10,202,730, forward strand.
TAGGTCGAATACATAATTGTAAAATTTGACCATACGAACAAAACTGCAAAAGTTAGTCTTTGTGCACAAGAAATTTTAGGTCAACTCAACGAAAAAGAAGCAAACGACCCATAGTAAGTTGAATTATTTTCCAAATTGAAAAATTACAATTAGAAAATTAATATTAGTTGTAGCTGCCTAGTATTGTTTTAAACTTTGTTATTAAAATAAATTATTTATAATTATCTTAAATTCTGGGATTGCCTTTTAAAATTGCAATCCACTTTTATATTTATCTACTTACAAGCAAATATAAATAACTACATTTATTTTAAATAACATAATAATTTAAAGCAATATTAATTTAATTGTAAATAGTATCTACTACACAATATATTAAGATAAAATAAAAATAAATGATGTTGAGACGTATAACCATGTATATACTATAGACAAATTCATAGCCTAATGGAAAAATATAGGGAAAATATTAATTTGTATAGTTAATAATTGTGAAGTTCTGAATAAGTAGTTGAAATATTGTATACTTGTAGTAATAAAAATTTTTCCGGTTTTTTTTTCAAAGAAGAAACTGTAAAAACTGCATATTAATGATTTTTATATTTGTTTTTATTGATCAATATACCTATAATTTGAGAAGAAAGAACTAATTTATTTTGTAGTGGTTCAAATTATCAATACCTCTAATATTTCACATTATCATTGATTTTATGATAAATAGATAGAAGTAGATTATTAAATAAATGATGTTGTGATCTCATTTAGGTATTAATATTAATAATAATAGTTATAATTTGTTAATCAAATATAATTTTTCTGATATGGTTTTAATTAAAGTTTACTAATTAAATGTATTTTTTGAAAACCAGTTATATATTTACTTTTGAAAATATTTCTATGCATGAACTGGGGATTTTAATCTAACCTAATCTAACTGGGATTTGTTATGCAAATGTATTAATTGATAAACTAGTTAGAAACCCAGGAAAATAATTTAGTTTCATGCAGATAATTATAGTAACAAGTATAGACATTCAACATACTTTTTCTTTGTATAAGCATTTTATAAAGAAATAATATAATTATGAAATGTATAGAATTATAAATTTTAATTAAAAAAAAATAATATATTTTAATTTTTAAATAGGTATCTAGAAGGATTGTTTAATTATTTTATAATTCTTTAATTTGTAAGTGACTATCATTTTATTTAAGTACCTAAGTAATTTTACGTTCAAACATACAAAACCAATAATAACTCATTCCTATACTTTTATAAATATATTAGATTACATTTTTACAGTCTAAATTTATTTATTATCTGCTTACAAAAAATTATACTCGTTCTTAAACATTTTATTTAGTCTTCTGATGTATTCTGTTGAAGTGTTAGTTTAATATAAATACTAATTACTTATTAATTGCCACAGTTGTTCTCAGTACTCAGTATCTATACAGTTCATATACTTGATGTAATAGAATTGTTTCATTAAACATTTGTGAATATGCATACTATAAAATACATATAAATATATAATAAAGTATATGTATGTTTTAAAGATTAGGTTAGATATTTTTAGATATGACGAGTACCTATTCACACTTTACATTGTTTTTATTTTTGTTGTTGTTAAGTGATATAACAAACTAATAGAATCAATATTGGATAATATAAAGTTTTACATTGTATAACGTAGTCCAAGTTTACCTAATTAAGTATAATTAAACTATTTTAGTTCAAAGAGTAAAATTATATGAATTACTTAGGTATTTAAAAATATTTACTTCTTAAAATAATCTTATTAGAATTATTGTTTAAGGTATTTATGAGGGATCAAATTTTTATTTTTTATTCTCTATTTATAGTTTGTGATTTTAAGATTATTTTGAGAATCCGCAGTGAGCTATTTCACCCTCCATCACTATAATGATCATTGATTGGTGATTAGTACCTTTGTAACTACGATCCCCTTGATCTCAGTATGATTGGTTACGAAATCATTGAACTATGATATTATATTATGTTCTGCTAGATCATACTTAATTTAATCTAATCTAGATTTATTTAATTAAACAAATTAGAAAACACTCGACTAACCTAATATACTTATTTATCAAATAACTTATCAATATTGTGAATTACTGTATCTACATTCAACTTATACTAATGACTAAGAGCTTGCATTTTGTTGTGAATGAAATAAAATATTTAAGGAAAAATCACGTTTTGATGTATTACTATAATAGTTGTTACACTGTACACTGTATTTTTGTGTTAAGCATATTTATAGAATTTTAAATTATTGTAATACGTCAGATAACTATAAGTATATTTACTTAATGGTAACAATCAGATATTATATTTTAATCATTTATTTATTTATTTGTATGACTTTACATTTTAATAATGATTTATGATTATTACGTAATTTAAATGTCATACAAAAATCCTTTTTTCAAACTAACAAAACACTATGTCTTATGTAATAACTTCCTAAACTTGGAATTATAGTTTAGCACTTCACTGTTGTACTTTTGATTTAAAATTTAAATATGTAATAAATATTTATTAAACCACATGGTGACATTATAATTTATCTCTGCAACTTATGTGAATTATCTTTTTAAGGTACCTAACTTGAATGAATGTACTTTATATACCTTTTATACTAAAAGATTTAAAAACGTATATTAAAAAAAATTGCTATATTTTTATTTATTGAAATTTAAAAGTAATGCTACTTAAAGTTTTTTCCATAATTTTAATGAGATCCTATATTTTTTGTTTTACAATGATAACTATAAATTGTAATATATTGATTATTTTGTCTTATAATATTTAAATTTAAAAACTATCAAAAATTACCAAATAGGTTAACCCAAATACTTAATATAATATGTGTGTATTTAGTTTAAAAAAAATATGATATTGAGTTTAATTTGAGTTCTAAATTAATGTTTTGGATTTAATTAATTTTTAATTTATATAGTTTTTTCTACTTTGATGGGTTGTTATTTTTTTGTATGGGTGCACCTTTTGAGGCAGTAAAAGTGCATTGATTTAAAATTTTTGGGGATAACTTTTTGCAGAAAATTGGATTTAGTTAGAACTTAGGGGGATAATAAGTTAAGAATTTCCAATATTCTACTTAATAATAAGAAAAATGAGAATTTTTATGCTAAATCAGTTTTTGACAAAATTGATTTTTTTATTTGGTTATAATTCAAAAATGATTTAATAATAATAATAATAATAATAATAATAGTTTATTGTCAAAATAATATTTTACTTAAAGATAACTAAAAATAAAACAATTAATGACACCGTCTCAAAAGCATAGCTTGTGGTGGGCACAGCAAGTTCAATATATATATAATATTAACATATTACAATTTATTATTTATAATTTACATATAATATTTATATTATTATTAATGTATTACATTATATAACAAACATATTTTATATAGATAAATATAATAAGAAGAATACAAATACAATTACAAGATTTTGTTTATAATATAATATGATTCAGATTCAGATGTTTTAAAAATTTTTTATAATGATACTTATTTTTATATAGTATTAAATTAATATTAAGCATAATACATAAACAAATACTGACATCAATAACTATTTTTCTACCAAATTCCTTATTGGTTACTGGCATATTCAGATTTACTGATTGTTTTAGATGTGTTTGATAGCTATGTGACGGGTAATAATTTTTTAAATCTCAATTAAAATTATAATTAAGGATATTTCATTTATAAAAGCTATTGAGGTTTCTTAGATTAAATACGTAAAGGTTATCTACGAGAAAATCATACGATTTCAATAGTATAAATCTCAACAGTGAATTCAATTAGCGGATTTACCATAGAAACTTGAAATTTACACTAAGTGGTGTTACATTGTCATTTTTTATATCTGGAATAATTTTCAAAATATTAATTTTGAGCTTATAGACAACTGAAATTTTCGGTTTTTATAGTTACTTTTTTTAATTGAAAATAAAAAAAATTGTTTTGTAAAAAACATGAAAATTTAGTACTAGGTTCATCATAAGCATTTGTTAATAGAAATTAAAATAAAAAGTTAAACATACAGCCACAAAACAATTTATAAGAGTTTAAAGTTAGAATTTTAACAAATTTTGTTAAAATAGGAAACTTGAACATATTAAATTGTAGTTAAAAATTTTTAAAATGTTAAGTATTCATACCAAAGATTTAAAAATTTAACACAAATTTAGTTATAAGTTTTGCAATCAATACCTATTTAAAAAAATAACTCTTCCGAAAAGTCAAATTAATTTTTATGGGTGTTTGAAATTCAAATTTTTACAAGTTTTTGTTTTCAATACGTCATGGTATGATTTTCAAATTATTTTGACTCTTTTTGAGCTATTTCTAGGCACAAAAAAGTTTTTTTTTTCTATTTTTGTCGATAAAAAATAATTCATTAGATCCAAGTTCTTAAAAATTTAATAAAAAATAATATAAGATGATATAAGATGATCTCACATAAACTATTATTTTATTTGTATAAAAATATTAAGGTAAATGGTATAAATTATATTTATTATTATCATAATAATATAATTAATATAATGTTTTCGGCTAAAATTGAATCAACCTACCATAATACTAATAGTAAAATAAATTACTTTATTAGCAATATTATTAAACATATCACGAAATGTACATTTTTAGTGATATTATAGAATATAAGGCTGACCGTTTCTGCTTAAAATCGTTTTTCGATTACAAGTATATAATGATTGAATGATATCATTTAATTTAAATTTAACACGTTCATTACAGTGAGTTACTAGACACCAACTATACAGATTAATCTGTGTATAATAATGAACAGAGTATTAGAGTATACTCTTTATTATTATTATTATTATTATTATTTTTTATAATAATAATAATAGATTTCATTTAATTTATAAAATCAAATTTATGCATTATAATTATCTGATTACTATTGATTAAATGACTTTCGTTTTGATTAGACTATAACAATTGTACAACTTTTGTCATCAGGTTGACGAGTTATAAATTATATTTTTGTTCATAAATAATAGAATTGTTCAATGTACAAATGTTAAAATATAAATTTCATTTTGTTTTGTATTTCATTCATTTTTTAACTACTTTATTTTTAGGTTTTAGGGCAGGGGGGGGGGAAATTAAAAATGTGGGAAAGTCGACCTCAAGTAGACCTAATGGATGTCAAGGTACCTACATAACCTGACTTGTTTTTGGAATTGTTATTGCTTCATTAGATAAATCAGTACGTTGGAATGGTAACATGTCTTAATTCTTATATTTTACACGTGTTTGAGAGACACAAAATCATCATTTCCGATTCTCTTAATAGCTAATAACAAAACTTATATGTAAGTGTCTGAATTAAATTTTTTTAATTTAAAATTAAGTATATTATTTAAATATATCAACGTAGAAATATTATTGTAGAATATAATATTGAGATCTTTAGTACTTATTTAATCTCAATGTGATAAATAATAATATCTTGGAAATTATTTTAAAACTTATAATTTTTATTTCGATAACTTATGGATAGATCCTGAAGAGTTCACAAAAACAACTAGGTAGTTAAACTTAGGTTGTTATGCAAAAATGAGTAATTGATAATAAAAATTACATTTTAATAAAATATATAATCATTTTATGAATTTGAAGATTTAAATTTTAAAAGTATATCTAAATTGGTTATGATATATATTTAAATATTTATTTCTATAGAAAATTAAAATACAAAATTTAATATACAATTCGTTATGTTCAAATGGTATAATTAATCTTGTGTTGCTTTTTAATTATGTAAATTTATATTTAATAAATTTTTCTCTGTTTTACTTTAAATATTATTATCCTAATACATTGTAATCAAGGTCTACGCCCTTAGATTTGTTAAAATAAAATAAATAATATATATATTAAATATTTATATCGTGTTGATTTGTATACATAATAGGTAACTTATTAGTCATTTAATTTAATGATAATAGATCGTTTTATTGTTTTGTTAGCTTAAATAAAATGATAAAATATAATTAATTAAAATGAGTTACGTATTATAAAAATTAAATAATATAATAAAATTTTTAGGAAGCTTATTATTATTTATGTATTTATGTATTATCATTTATGTCAAACAATAAAGATCATTGATAATGTAGTAAATAAGTATATCATACCTACACTTGTAAAGAATTAGAAAAACATAAATTGTTTTAAAATCGTTTAAATTTTTAAATTTTATGTATTTAAATTTGTTTATGTTTGAATGAATATTATTACATATTATCAATGCGACCCACATTTAACAAAATATTACATATATTATGCAATATTATCGGCAGTTTTAAAAATGACGCAATCGTATAAAAATGATCTCACTCGAATTGCCATTGTTCGTTAGTTATTTTAATTATCTCAATATAAACCGATTTATAACGCCATCCACGTATAAAATTAGGAATAATATTACCTATGTTATATTAGTTTGACAGATATGTTAATACTTGAAACTTGCTGGATACAGTAATAACTAGGGTTTGGATGTTTATAATTTTTTAAATTCTAAATATTCCTTTTATAACATCAAAATACGACATAATAAACTGCGTTAAGAAATTAAACTTATTTAAATTATACTATACATTTTTAATAGATTATTTATAGAAGACGTTTCATATTCGCATGAGTTGTGACATCAATAATAATAATACCTGCCGAGCTATGGATGAACCTGCAATGCGCGCGTAAACCTAATATTATATTTTTTTAATGATCTTTGAAATTTAAAACTAAAAAACAAAAAACAAAAAAATATACTTAAAGCTAAAAATGTCCAAAAATATATGAAAAATAAAATTGTATGTAGGTATCTGCTTTACCTTATAATAAAAGTATTTGGAATTTGGTCTGTATACAATTTGTGTAAAAAAAAAGAAAAAATATGAAAATCATAAATAATATTTTAACCAGTAACCTAAGGGACAATTCTGTTGTGCACTCGACGTACAACATATATTTCAAAGCCTATCATAAATAAGTTACAAAACTAGTAAATAAAATAAATTTAGCTCGTTTAGATGGTATACAGAAACATACAATTATAAGTTTCATTTTATAGTTATTTATTAGGACTGTATTTGAATTATCGCGCGTACGTGTGTTTACACAATTTCTAAGGTAGGATATCTATCTATACCTGTAAAATATATACGTTTAAATCGATATATTTGACCACCTATTGTTTTTATGCTATTGGCACAAGGACATCTAGTTTTTAGTGTTATAATTTATGATGTACAAGATATGCAATATATTGTATTTATATGTAGTATGTATATCTATTGGGTACTATATTTTCATCATTGTTATTTGTCATCAGTGTATACATGATTTATATAACTTATTAATGTTTTACAATGTGATGTTAATTTAATACTTTTTATAAAATATTCTATGTACCATTATATACTATATACGGTTGTAGATTTTTGTATTATGATAGCGCATAGTATACGCGTGATTAAGTATGCTTAGCTATGTACAAATTAATCGAATTTACATATTTGTGTCTATTGTCTATATAATAGCAATGTAAAATCGCTGTGGAGACCTGAATATGGGGCTTACATGATCGAGGGTACTCCTGGAAAACCGTACGGTGGTCTTTTGGCCCATTTCAACATAGTAGAAGCGAATATGCGGTACCGCAGAGAGGAAGCACAACAATTACTCGGGCCAGACGAGGTGCTGATGACCATCACGAATTTCCCCAGGTATGTAAAACCATAGTATACAGATGAGTACTGTTATTTTATGCTTGTTTCCCTTCCCCATTTACGCGTTATTGATCTGAAACGATCGCGGGAGTTAAAGGTGATCGATGATTGATGTTCATTGCATAATGTAAACGCATTATAACGATTTATTTACACCTATATATTCTCTGAGAGTGAATCAATTATATTATATCGTGTGGGGTCATGACATGGTGTTGTATATAGAGCTTTGAATGTCATATTTTGCGTGATAATTTACTAATTATTTTGATTCGATTTTTAAAATGTATATTTGCACATATTCGATACTACTGTTCCAAGATTATAAATTTTATCACATAACGCAGATCGAGATAATTGTTACCGTGTCTTATAACGAAATCGACTAATTTTAAACTTATACCTTTATTAGTGATTGTTATAATATAATAACTAATAATATACTTATCGCGTCGGCAATGATATGGAGTTGGAGATGTATACGTTTCCTATATTTTTCGAGCAGGGAGGGATGCGGGCATGAGGATGAGGGACTCATTGAATGTTAGAAAGGCTATGCACTGGATTCGGTGTTTTGGGCTTGTAGTTTCAGATGACCCAGACACAGATATAACAAAATATGCACGCATATGGGACGCATTTGTGTGCAGGCTTGGATGTCCAGAGTTCACGTGGCCCGTGGATCAGCCGACACCCAAGATCGGCCCTTCGCGCTCACTGTTCATACCAGATTCGGCGATTTACAAAGGACATCCAAGGTTCTCTACGCTCACCAGGAATATACGGCAACGGAGAGGGGAGCGAGTGGCCATAAACATTCCGAGTAAATACATCTAACCTAACCTATGCCATATATTTATAGTATATACGAGTACATTTAAAAATCTGAGTGAACACATACACAGATAGCCTATTAGCGGTATAAGCAAGTCGTATTTTTACGTTCTTATAAACTAGAGGTTCTCAACCTCTTTTGACTCACGGCACCCTTAGTCATTTTCTAAAAATCCGAAGGCACCCTATGCACTATGGCCTATAAACTAAAAATATATTTCAAATAATTTCGTGGCAACCTGGTTGGGAATCTCTGCTATAAAGGTTACTATTGTAAAGTGATTAATGACTATACGTTGAAAAATAAATATTTGACTAAACTAACAGTAAGTGTTACAGGGATCTATATATGTTATGTAGTATATTATATATTTATATAATTATTACAGTATTATATATTATACTAATATTATAATAAGTATAGGTACTATTATATTGCTATATTGCTAATAATTGTTGTTCGGTCGACTATGTCATCACTCATCAGATTTATGCATTCGTCATTCGAGTTTTTTTTAAATGATCGTGTGTATATGTGTTTGTATATTATTTAAGTAGGTACCTTTTAAAAACATACAAGTGTTTTTAAACTTAACAAAGATATTAAATAATTATGTGGAATTTTAATTTCAAAATGTGATATGACACGGAAATTTATCGTTGGATTTATTTAGTATTATAATTCTCACTGTATTAATTCAACATGTGTTCGATGAATGAAGTATAACTGTGCTGATAACACGTATCTATATTATTTCCCGGAGTTGTCTTCTTGGTGAGAATGCAGTAGTAACTGAATGCATAGCTCTATTAAGTGTTTTAACCTATTTACCTATTCTACTTGTTTTCAAATATTAGCACTTGTAATAATACCTATAAATCAAATAAACATAATATGTTTATTTTAATAATTTGTTATTATAATAATGTATAGTTACTATAGTATGGTGATAACCATTTCTTGTTATGATCTCGTTTAATATATATATATATATGTTTAGTTTGAAATTTTAATAGCTAATGATGATAAAATATTTTATAGGTATACATGTTTGAAAGATAATTTAGACAAAAATGACAGCATAGAAGTTAATATCTATTATGTATGTAACGTAAACACTTTATTATATAGTTTATACAAATTCAATAACTCCAAACGTGATAAAGGTTAGAATAGGCTACTACTATATTATATAAATGGGAATGATTCCAATAGGATAGGTACTATATAATTATATAATATAGTATATATATATTTTTAAGTTTTTCAATATTTATAAATAGGGAACGAATTTAAATGCAAATTTCATTTTTTACTGAATATCCGAAAACATTGCTTTCCAAGCCCAAAGTTAATTTCATGTATCAAGAAATTAAAAAATGTAACTTTTATTTTACATTTTTAAAATTTGATTTTTAGAGCATTTTTTGACATTTTTTATGTTTTTAAGGGATTTTTATATTGGGATGGATACAATTCGATAAAAATTAAATTGCTCTATTATACAATGCTATTATGAAACACAAGGTAAAAGTATAACGAATGTATCTATCTAAACTTTTTATTCATTTTTTGAAAATTATTTTCAAATTAAAAAGATGATAGGAGAATTAGAAGATGATGGAAATGATATAAATAATTAATGCCTAAGAATAAAAATTTATATAATTAAACAAATTTTTTCAATGTTAAAAATAATTTTAGAAGCATTTTTTAATGCATTTAAAAAAAAATTATGAGGAATGCATTAAATCGTAATTTTTAAATCATTTTTCTTGTTTTAAGAGAATTTAAATCCGTTCCCTACTTATAAAGTTATAACAGTCATTTTCACAACCATCTTTATTCCGGGGGAGAATCAATATCACATTGTGATATTCTAATGCATTTTTATGTTAAATTTAAATTACAACGTTGTATATTATTATTTTATGATGTATTATACGTAATAACTAAAAAATATTCTTTAGTCTTAAATTTTTAATTTTGTTCATATATGGTATATTTGGTATATATGCCTTATATATGTTCATATATGCTGCAGATATTTTCAAATATATTACTACGTTAAGGTGTTTGTTAGTATAATATAGTTTATAGTTGGTACATACGTTTTGATATGTATTTATATTGTATAACCGTTTGATAGATTGAATTTTATATTAATGAACAATATAATATTTAAATTTTGTATTAATTAATTTTTATTATTACGTATTAGAGTTATGGTTTCTTTATTCAAACATTCGTATCTTGTATGCATACTATATACATAGGTATAGTTTGTATACCTACCTAATAATCATATTTTATAATGTAGGTATATCTATGGATATTAAAATAAATACTATTTTGATCATTATTATAACATTATTTTGAAAAATATAATTTATATTTAAAAACTAAAAACTATATAAATGTATAAATATTATTCAATATTATAAGCCATAAGAGATTTTGGCTTACGCCTAATATTTTCTCATTTTTACACTAAAAAAAAATTACCATCATTCTTTCCCCAGTTATCTAAATTGAATGCATTCTTGACGTTTAGCAATCTTATGATAATATATATTATATTATGTATGATGAAACGCAAATAAAATTTAACTTAAACGAAATGTATCATAATAAAAGTTAATGTAGTTAATATAAAAGTTATTTATTCGATGACAAGTACCAACTTGGTGTTTATTTTTAATTTATAGTATTCAAAGATGAAAATACTCTAAGTCCGTTTGAAGAAGATTTGGTTAGCATCGGCGGGGATACGGACAGTTTGAACGCGGCATTACCTGATCATGTATATATGGATGCAATGGCATTCGGCATGGGTTGTTGCTGTTTACAGATGACGTTTCAAGTACGTAATAATATGATGACCGTAGGTCATTTTAATTCTAATGAAGTGTTGCAAAAATAAAAATGTCTTGTAAAAAAATGTAAAAATGTAAACATTTTACAGGCGTGTTGCATCAAAGAAGCTCGAACTCTTTATGATCAGCTCACTCCACTGTGTCCGATTCTGGTGAGCCAAATATTTACTTATAAATTCATAAAAATAACTAAATAATAATAATCACACAGTTACAATTTTTATATATATATAAATTATGGTTATCCAATATCCATATTATGATTATTAATAACTAAACAAATATTAGTGATTCTCGTTTCTAGTAAATTATTTTTTAAATTATAAAGAAAGTATTATTAAATACACACACTAAAATTTTTTGTTCATGATGTATTGTCCTGGAAAATTTTATGTTCAACATAAAATCGTTTAAAGTTTAAATTTCCGAAAGGTAATAACAAACAATACAATACAAGTTTAATAATTTGCGTAGGTACGTAGGTACTAGGTATGTTTTAAATGCCTTGTAAAGTTGTAAACAATTATCTAGAAAATATAATATGTATGAGTAGGTATATATCAGTATATGTCTATTGTGTAAATGTAAAAGTTTGAATTCACTGAAGAAATAATAGCAAAAGATCGTGAGTTAGTATCAGATTATTTATATAAATAGCGGCTCATACCTAAACCTAATATAGATAAAATTGTAGTAACAATGACATTCCACTTAAACAACTGATTGATGACAAAATACAAATCTCAAATTAAATTAGGTGGAAAAATACTTTAATACAATCCGTCTCCAAGGTACCTAGGAGTGACGTTTGATAGACTGTTAATTTTTAAACGTGTCAAGAATACTGCTGTTATAAGTTCAAAACACGAAACAATATTATCTACAAATTAGCTGGCTCAACCCGTGAAAGTGAGGGGGGCAGAACGTCGGCATTAACGCTAATCTACTTTTCTGTCGCAGAGTATGCCTCTCAAGTATGGTTAAATAGTTCGCATTGTAACAAGATAAATGTTCTATGCACTCTATGCGCATTATTTCTGGTATTGTCAAATTGACGCTAGCAGAATGACTTCCAGACGTTCCAGTTCTTAGCTAACATTTTATCGCCACGTATTTGATCTAAAAGATCTGCATGCTGAGAGTGATAAAAATATTTATCAAATGCATCCCTTCGTTTCCATTTCACTAAAACACGTCAAACCAGAACCTTAAAATCTTAAATCAAGTAAACTACATATTTATCTACAACCAAACTCATTAAAAATTGGTAGACACTATGGCATGGCTGATTAAAAATTCGAGTGGCAGAATTCCAGCTTAGATAACTGAAATCTAATTACAAAGTTAAAAATCGTAGCTTTTTTATTACCCCAAATGGTGATGACAGAAAAAAAACACTCATTATTCTTAAGAGGACGTTATATCTACATGTGTTGTTTTTGCCTTACTAATAACGTACATTATAGCAAATTTACTTTCAGCTGAACATATTTTATGTTGTTTGTTTTAATATTGTAGTTAATTTACCTATTATCAAACTTAGAATTTAGAATGTTATCTAGGACATATCAATCATATGCTTTTATTAATATTATTATTTTAAAATGAGTAATGAGCATTTTAAAGTTGTATTATTTTACATAGTTTTATCTCCCCTTAAAAAAATAATATTAATAAAAGAATATGACATGTCCATGATAATATTCTTATTTTTAAGTTTTAAAATAGGTAAATTATCTTCAATATTAAAGCTAACAACAAAAAAATGTGTTCTGTTAAAGATGTACACATGCGGGTATAACGCGGCCTCTTAAATCGTTAAATCAACAGAGATTAATCACTTCGTTTAGAATTTAAAATAAATGAAATATACTTAATGATATAGGTTAATAGACCGTTTCCGCTCAGAATTATATTTCATATATAATGATAATATGATATGTATAATTGACAATTATTTAAATTTTTACCTTAAAATTGTTTAAATTATGTAGGTAAAAATGACAAATGACAATTATCGACAATGTTAAATACAGATTGTAGCTATACTCTTAGATATTTTTAAGAAGTGTTCATAAATAAATGTAATGATCATATTTAATTATGTAAATCATAATAAAATAACGAATAATGTATTTAGTTGGTATGGGGCTTTTTTTTCCAATGAGTGTTGTTAAGGGCTTTTTTCCGCGGCTTTGTTTTTCCTAGATTCTTGTTTTACATATACAGTTTGTACAATTCTTTTATCCAACTATTTTTAGTTTACGAATCTAGGTTTACATACATAATAAATAATTATTTATGTGTATTTTTTTTCGTGTTTTCATTGTAGTTGGCGTTGACAGCGGCTTCGCCTGTATTTCGAGGGTACATAACAGACGTAGACTGTCGTTGGGATGTAATATCCCGGTCCGTGGACTGCCGCACGCGACAAGAAAGGGGATTGGAGCCGTTGACCACAGACAAGTTTGTTATTCCCAAATCGCGTTACGATTCTACCACGTTATATCTATCGAGCCAAGGAGAAAAGTGAGTTTTTTAAAATTAAAATAATGTTTATATTATTATTTTATACTCGCATACAATTTTTTTTGTATGTATCTTTTTTTGTATATATCGAGTTTTAGTGATATTTTGACTCCTATCAAAGTTTTTGGCGAGGCAATTTGTGTAGGATTCTCAACCGGACCTTTTCTGTAACTTCATCACTTTTATTTATGTATAATGTGACATCAACAAATTTGCTTTTAAGAAGGTTAAATTTGCATATAAATGTAATGATATATTAGTATTTTTACTCTTACGTAATTTCGTATATTTTTGCGTTAATCCTGAAAACAAGTGAACGTATTTGTATAATCAATCTTCATTTAACCAAACAACCACATACAGTAAAAACTCTTTAAAACGAAACTCGTTACAACAAAATACTCTATATAACGTAAATATTACATTATAATGGTTGGTTTGATTTATAATTTATTATATAGTTATTATACCCTCTCTATTACAAAAATTTTCTATAACATAAGAAATCTCTTGGTCCCTTCAAATTCATTATAGAGAGTTTTCACTATATTTACTTAACTAGTGATCCGCATGTATATATTATCATAAAAACTTGTAAACTAAAGGTAAGGTTTCCTTATTGCATCTAGCTTGTTGCGAACTACCGGTTCGGACATAGATAGTAGGCGTCTAGACATGGCGTCATGATGCCGTGCTGTTTCCACTCGTTTTTACGTTACAGGGAAACCGTACCTTGAGGCGGACTATTGATTCAATACAATTTAATAAAGAAATTAAATTTTTAAGTTTAATTTAAACATTTTTTTACTGGACGAGTTTGTTTGATTTGATAGGTTTAACGACGTGCCGCTGGTATACGACAAAACGATCTACAACAAACTTAAGAGCGCTGACATCGATCACCAGATGGCTCAGCACGTAGCGCACCTATTCATTCGGGATACTGTATCTTTGTTCAACGAAAAAGTGCATCAAGATGATACTGTCGAGATGGATCACTTTGAAGTATACTTCATCTAAACCTATACGTTTTTTTACTGTATATATACATGTCAAAAATGACCTTTTTTTAAAAAAAAGTTTATATCTTCTTGTATACGCTCCTCGAAATGCTATAATAATTCCAAAAATTTTTATTTAATATTTAAATAAATGCATATTTTAACTTTTAAAGGGTATAATATTACATTATTAATGTACTGGAGAAAGCATGTTCGTGAATCACCGCTTATATCTAAGTATAACAATCAGTGGCGTATATAGAAATTAATTTGAGGGAGGGTTAAAAAAAATTTCCATTCTTAAATTCAAATTAATTATATAATCAAAATCAATGCCCGTACCAACCATATATTTCAGGAGGGTTTGAACCCCTAACCTCCTCCTATATACGACACTGCTAACAACAAGTGTATGTAATAACATTAGCAGTTCTTTTTCTACTGGATCTGAAGTCTTTTATTTGTCCACAGCCTCATTGTTGCGTCCATCAAAAGTTGTTTTTATAGGTACAACTGCTAGTGCCATTATGATTAAAATGTCTTATCATTATACATGTTGGATAGGTCAAACCCAGCTATTCATATATTATATCTTAGTAATAATAATTCTGATTATACTTATACATTATGATTTGTGATAATGAGTCCAAGGGTTTGTAGTTATTAATTCTTATGATACAACATATTTCCAAATAGTTCTTAGAATTGATAGTAATTTGGTAGTCTATTACATTCTTTATAATATATAGTTATCTCTACATAGTTATTTTCTAATATAATTATAGTTTAAATTTGCAACTCGTTAGACAGTTTGTACTTTAAATCCTTATCCATGGTGGAATGTAGTTTTTATTTAACAAGTAATATAAAAAATTATTTCGCACCATACCTTATAAATAATGCCAAATACGCCCTTTGATTGTATACTATTTGGTACTCATAGTTTAGTATAAATTATAAATAGAATATATAAATTTCTTTTTTTATAAATAAAATAGTAATAAACACGCTCGTTTTGATTCTTTTATACATAATACATAATAGAACATACAGTCGACTAACTGGCAGACCATGCGATTTAAGCCGCCTCCGCCTAAATCAACGATCGGTTGGCGTGTGGAATTCCGACCATGTGAAGTGCAACTAACCGATTTTGAAAACGCCGCGATCGTGTGCTTCGTCGTTCTACTGACAAGGGTCATTTTGTCGTATCAATTAAACTTCATCATTCCCATTAGCAAAGTATGTTTTGTCGGTAATTTCATCGAGTTGTATAATGTAATATTATACACGTATATTAATTGCACCATTTACAGGTGGACGAGAATATGTCAAAGGCTCAAAAACGATCTGCTGCCTTGACGGAGAAGTTTTGGTTTCGCAAAAACATCGCTGCGTCTACGGCTAAGACTGCGAACGACAACGTAAATAGTTCCAACGACGATGCCACTTACACGATGATGTCCATAAATGAAATCATTAACGGAAAAGTAAAATTATATTAGTTTAAATTATAAACATTTTACAGTTGGGCCAGGCGCGAATTCAGAATATATTTATGTGAGGGGGATATGGTCCCAGGATCTCGGAATTTTAGTTTTATGTATTTATCGGTAAAAACGATTTGAAGAAAGCAAACGACGCGCATCACTGACATTCTTATAAATAAAAATAATTATTTATTACCTATGTATGGCTATATGTACTTGAATTTTAAACACTTACTTGAAATAATACATCATGTATTATACTTAAGTTTAATTTATCCGGAGGATAACAAAATCACAATTAATTACTCCTCAAAATTACTACCTTGTTTGAATATTATTATTTTATGCTTCGTGATTAAAATAAAATATATTTTGACGAATCGAAACGTAGTGTTTCTGTATTTTAAACAGGCTAATATAATATTTTTCATTCAGTTTAACGGGTTTGATGACATTAACTTTTTAATCCTAAATTAAACTACATAATATAATGTGTTTTATTTAACCCACGTGTTGCAAGCGTAACATTAATCCATATTATACCTTAATATATTAACCAAACGTGTTTTCAGATGGGGGAATTTCCTGGTCTCATCCCGTTGATTCATAGTTACTTGTCCAGCATGGAAGTCGACACAGACACGCATTGTACTATCCAACAGTATCTAAAGCTTATTTCGCGTCGTGCGTCCGGTCAAATCGATACGACGGCTAGTTGGATACGTCGGTTTATCCAAGAACATCCGGCATACAAGTATGAACGATAATACTATTGTGACCTACGACCATTTTATAGTAGTTGATTACAAATGAAATGTGTTATTTTTGTTTGGCAGACGAGATTCCGTCGTTAGCGATGAAATCAATTACGATCTATTAATGACGGCCGACGGCATTCAGTCCGGTCGCATTTCTTGTCCTCAACTTTTGGGAGACTGTCTGCTGGCCAACTCGAAAACAAAGGAAACAATACCGCCGGCTGTGCAAAAGGTATATTCTTGTACTCCGTAGGTGTGCATAGTATGTTGCTGTTATACTGTTTGTTCTAATATATTTTATGCACACTGTAATTATTCAATAATAATTGTTGTGCTTTATTGAAGTACCATCAGTAACAACGAATAACACTATTTTATTGAAATAAGAATTTATTTAATATCATACATTTTATACTATATATATAGCATGTATAATTGATTAATAAAGTAACATATTATACATGAGATAAAATAGGGCATATTGGGAATTATTAGGAAAGAACATTATACCTATATTATACAAGGTACACACACACATACACACACACACACACACACACATATATATAAATTACTTTTTTTAAAACTGTTTATTATTTTAATATATTATTGTATACTTTTAAAAATAAATAAAAGTTAATTGACATGCTTAGTCGCTGTCATTATTTATAAAGCATTTGGTCTTTTTTATAAACCCATCAATTTCCTTTTCAAAGTCACTGTTTGTCAGTGGCGATAACATTCTTTTATAATTCTTATCAAAACTAACGTCATCAACTTTACAGGTTGTATTTGTTTCACCATTCACAAAATTACCTTCAATCACATTTGTGATAGCTATGGATTGTTGGCGGATATCACGTGCTTGCCATCTACCTGGTATACGCCAATAGGTTTCCTTTTAAATATAAGTTTTTGTTAGTTTTTGATCATTCAATCATTATTGAATTTATTGTATGTGTTACCTGAATACTTGAAGGTCTATGTGAGCCTAATATTTGCATCATTTATTGAAAATCAATATCATTAACAGCTGCCATACATTCATCAAACAATGGCAATAGGGGAATGTCAGATTCGTCTAAATTCAAATTGTCTAATACCTCGACCAAGCTCTCAACTAACCACAGTAAAGTTGTTTTCATATCCTTATTGATTATTTTTTTAATAGCATTAAATACATAAACAGAAGTTAAACTATGGTAAATAGGTTCAGTGTCATCGTAATCGGAATCAAAATAATTATTAATTATATCACTTTGATTATTGATAGCTAAAAATTAATCAATCAACATTATTTATTATTTTAAGTAAAATTAATTTATCTTTGAGTACATTTAATAGAATTCTTAGGTTTATTTTTCATCAGTTTTTTTCGATCTTTAATCAAACCCAATTCAAACATTTTATCAATTATATGATTTCTTGGATGTTTCACATCTAATTTATTCATTATCAAATGTATTGAATACATGGCATCTGCGAATTCTTGGAATAATTGAGTAATTAGAAAAATTTCATCTTCAGAAAATTCTCTGATTATTTTTTTGGCTTTCTGAAAAATAAAATAAAAAAATATTTAAAATAATAAAAACATTAAAAGCACTTAAGAATTATGTATCTAAAATATTTATAAACAATAACTTTTATTGGTATAATTTCAAGCTGTTTGAGTTTTTTATAATACTTATTTTTGAACGGTCTTGTTTAATTAAGTTTTTACATTTCCAAACTACTTCATCTAAAAAAACATTACAATTCATAATTTTGACTGTAAGGATATACTGTATTTAATATTATTTTCCTTTATCGGACATATCTTGTTTCATATTCTTGATGAAGTCTATGCAACTCATTTTCTTATTCCTCGTTTCAATTTGTTGTTTTATTTTTTTGATCTGCATCATATGCCATTTATATGCCATTTTTAAATCTTTCCAGAACAATTATTCTATAAATACTTTTTATTTTTTTATTTGCTACTTCGGTGAATTTTCTCATTATAAATATAGCAAAATGTTTTAATTGCTAAAAATGATATATAAAGTTTATTTTAAAATTAAAATATTTAATAATTAAAATAATTACTTTATGACTAGGATTTTTGGACGAAAATATTTTTTGAAAAACTCGAAAAACAGAAGCTTGAAACATCAAAACACTATACTTGCAGTCATACGTAATACGATGAAGAAGTTTCACTATTGCATTCTTGATAAATGTAGAATTACTATCAAAATCTTTCAAAAGTTGACGGCAGTTTTGAAAATCTTAAAAATAATAGTACTAATTTGTAAATGAAAATTTACAATTTAAGGATTTAAAAAGCATTAATTTAATACAAAATTGAAATTAAAAATATTTAACTTTTTTTTACAAAACGTAAGAATTCAAAATTAGCTTCTTCTGTTCTAATTTGGCCATAGATTCTTCTTCGTCTAAATTATAGTTTAAATTGTATATCAAATTGTATATCAATGATTTTTTTATAAGTTTAAAGATTTATGAAAGGTTCAATCTTAATCATGCTAATGTAACTTGGTATTAGCGTAATAATAACATAGGTACTTATTATTTATTGTTTTTAAAATAATTTAAAAATGTAGAAATGAATACTTAAAATTATACAAGGTAATTTTATTTACCCCGTATTTTATAAGAGGGTATTCATATATTTATAAGGATTTTAGCTGTGGCTATTCATTGGAATTATTTTTTTGGGTTTTGGGTTTTAAGTGTTATAAGAAAATTTGGGTTATTGAATTCGGATGTTTAAGGTTAACGAACTTTCTGGTTACGGTTAAATATAAATTTATTTGGGTAAATTACTATTAATTCGGGTATTGAAAGGACTCATGTTTTTTATCAATTAACGTGAAATTTTCTATACAAATTTGATATAATAATTTTATTTTATTTTTGAACCAAATATAATAAAATAAATATATACTTGCCATTAATCAGTCATTTTTCACTGATATAGCACTCATTTTTTTATATTTAATAAAATTCGGGTTTTGGGTTAACCCAAATATTAATTCTGGTATTTAGTTAATTTGGGCGTTAATTTTTTCAGTCGGGTGTTGTTTAATATGAGTTTGGGTTTTGCAATTTATTCGGGTTAATTCGGGTTAAGTTTGGGTGCACTTTTACCCCTTATTTTTTTATCAATTTGTTTTAATTTTTTTTTTAATTTATGTTACTTAAAGTATTCTTATGTCTTAGCCATATTTTTTTAAAATAATTTATCTATTATTAATTTATAGACAGTTGAGAATATTAAATTAAATGGTTCATTCTTGCTTAGTATATATAATTTAATATCTTTAAAAAAATATAATTTATAATTCATGAATAATATACTACATACCGACAATGCTGATATTTTCAATGTCATTTATATCATTAGATTCTGCTTTGTTTTCATCATAAACTGAAATTAAAAAAAATTTAAAAAAAGTGGGCAAGTTGGTATCGCTCTTCTGTATAGTAGAGATGGAGAGCAGGTCACTATAATGGATGTGTTAAATTTGAATACAATGACAGGTATTGTATACGAATAACGATTCTGAACGGAAATGATTTATTAGTCTAGGATATATTATATTATTACTTATATTTTAATTGTAATATATAGCTATTTTACGCGATTTCGTAAAAAATTAAATATCACGCTTATAACATTTTTTCTACATAGACGCTTGAATTTTTTTACAGTAATTTGAAGAAAAAGTTATGGAGAACCTTGTATTGGGTTTTTTAACCGTAGGTATAAATTACAAAAATGTTATGAATTTTCAACTTCAAAATTCCTTGTAAATTTTCGCAATTTGACATATTTGAATATTTCGTTAACATTTGAACTTTAAAATACTTATAAACAAAAATTGTGACTTACAGTTTTAGATTTTTTTATTACGATAAGTACAACTTATAATAAACCTTGTATTAGATTTTAAAGATTTTTTGGAATGCCAAATTATTTTATCGGCATTTCAAAAAAAAAACAACTTAGAAAATCAAAAATTTTAATTTTCTATAAATAACTTAATAAAAGTGAAAATATTTTGAACATTTAATCATAAATATATAACGCTAATATAAACATTTGGTGAAAATTTCAAGTATTTACAATGATTCGTTTTTGAGTTACTGCAAAATACTGGCTAAGTGTAAAATTTCCGTTTTTTGTAACTTTTTAAGGGTTTTTATTTATGTTTTTGAAAACTACTGAACATTTTCTCTTTTTAACTCCCTCAAAGTATCAACTAGATTAATTTCTTTTCAAAGAGAGGCTAATTAGCTGAAGTCAAAAATCAAAGCACTATTACTATTCCAAAATGTGATGACAGACATAAAAAAAAAACATTTATTGTATAATCAATACATTCATCACTCCATTCAGAATCTAAAACTAAGTAATGTTTAATGTTAAATATCGCTTCTAAGAATAGAAATGTCAATTACACCTGTGGGTATTACAAGATAAGCAAAGAATATTTGATTTAAAATGTCTAATTCATCATCGCTATTTAACCCCGATTTCCCAAAATATTCATCTTCAGGCCAAACTTCCCTAATCATACACAGTTATATAATAATAACATTCAACACTTAGTACTTAGTATAAAATAAATATTTGAATTTGCAATATGGATTTTAAATTTAAACTATAATAATTCAAGAGAATTCCTTTCTCTTAATCCACTACCCCAGTTTGTTTTCATCCCTTTTATAAAATGTTACATTTCTAATCTACAGTACTCTCACTGGAATAACCGGGCGATGGTAAACTGCGGCAAAATGACACCTTTTCTAAAAGTTGATATGTAAATTGTGGTAAAAAAATTTAACATTATAGAATCTGCGACAAAATCAATATTATACAAACTGCGGCAATTTTATTTTATATACCTACTTATTACATAATATAGTACATATTTTATTTGAGCATTCACATATTTTATAACCACTTATTTTTAATTAATATTGAAATTTAAATTTAAAATTGCTTAACATTATTAATTATTTGCCATTCTGGTTAAACATTGTTGTAAGTTCTATATTAAATTAAATATTAAACGACAAAGTATTTTAAGCAATTTATTATTAAACCATTTCTTCTATTGACATATAGTGACATCTAACTTTAGTAAATATATACTAAGTAGTTTTATCACTTAAAATAATCCTTTACTTGTAAAGGAATCGATATTTAGTAAATTACGTTAAAATTTAAAAATATAATTAGGATTTTCCTTACTAATTTGTATACAATATAACATAATAAATTAAAAGATATATGCACACAACAATGTCGACGAGATTCTCGGAAAATAATTTTATGTCAAGGAACGACCAATGTAGTCAAGTCATTCGCACGGTTCTGCAACGGCTCATAAGAGCTACACGGCCATATAGACACTGGTGGTAGATGACTCCGACGAAATGGCTAATAAATTACCCGACAGAGTTCCTCAACATACTCTGGAACTGGACGGACTTCCGCCGTACAACTTGATACTAAAGGTCGGTTCGATTGTTATGTTGCTTAGGAATCTAGATTCTAAGAGACGTTTTTGCAACGGTATGAGGTTGGTCGTTACTGAACTGCAAGGATACAACTTCAAAGCGAAGATGTTGTCTGGTGGTGCACAGGATAAATCATACCTCCGTAGACCTACCATTCACTTCGAGTGACAAAGATGACTTGCCTATCATGATGCGGGGAGTTTAGCTCTCTGTATATGTTTGTCGATTGCGATGATCATTAACAAGTCACAGGGTCAAAGTTTGATAGAGTTGGATTGCTTCTGCCTTCATTGGTGTTCACACATAGACAACCCTGTAGCGTTGATAAAATATTATCATTGCACTAATTAGTAATTTGTGTTTATAGCAACACCTGTTGACTATAAGAATTGCTACACATTATGCACAACGTTTTATTTGTGTATTTTCATTAATTTGTTGATTTACTTAATAAAGTATTTTTATTATAATTAAAAAATATATACACTGTATTTTATTTGTACATGTTCAAAATGTCTATCAAATACATTATAATATACAATGTTCATATTTATTTATTATTACTACTATAAACAATTTATTACCGTTTTACTAATATTGCATTGTATTGGTAACTGATGCTAAGTTTAATTACTTGAATAATATATATTATAATGTTATTATTTGTTAATTTTCTTAATTATCTATAAAATATATATATATATATATATGTCGTAGCCATTTCGTGAAATCGATGAAATGGAAACAGATTTTTTACACTTCGTAAAATTCGAAAATATTTCTCAAAATGGTCACGTTTTCATGAATGTCACCAATTTAACATTGTGTAATTTTTTTCAACCTTCAATGTGGTTGTTCACTTTGTGTACCTACTGAAGTACAACATTAAACAGAAAAATCAAATTTGATTATATTCATTATTAGTTATTTTAAGTATTTGTATTTTTAAGGGCTTATTTAATTTCTACAACAAATTCTATCCACCTAAATTTAACTTAAATTATTATGCTTGTATGTATTCCATCTAACTACCATTAGTAAGTATATGAAGATGTTATATATGTAGCCATGTAGGTCTATGAAACAAATTTAGGTGATGGGTGTCTATATAAACATGTATAATTTCGCAACATGATTTGAAATGAAACTTGGCGCTATTGGAAGCTACTGTAATTGCATTTAAAGGACATCACAACATTAAAAACAAGTTTGCTTAGATTTAAAGTATTTCATTATCCAAGAAATATGGTATGGGTCTTATACTAAATATTCAATGAGATACAGGTGTTTGAAAATATGCGAAAGTGCAAAAGTGTCTAGATTAACTCAACAATTTCAATCGTTAAAATAAATATGTTTTTATGTAGCTTTAAGTTTATTTTTGTGTTTATGACACTGGTGTGATTATAATTTTGATATACTTTCTAGTTTTTTTATAGTAAATAAAACTATTATAGTCAATTTCGTAAAATTTGGTTCATGCGGCAATACAACGTGAATTCAATAATTTTACAAAATTATGATTTATAATAATATGTATCCAACAACAAAATATATTCAATTTTAAATCACTCCTTCGTCTTAAGTTCATAAATATATTTAGGATTATGGAAAAAAATTCTGAAATACTATTTTTAGTTATTAAAATCATTGTATAAATTAAACTACTTTTACATGTAAAACATAGGCGACTGCTCAATTGTCGGCTTTATGACGTCACGCAGCTATTCATCAACTTTCATTATCTCTTCGAATAATTATTTTTTTAACTTTTGATTTTTACCAAAACGTTTTTCATTGTGTTGATTGACAATAATCATATAGAAATAAACTTAAAATTAAAAAAAAAAATTAGTGTTGTGATGTCCTTTAACTCAAAACAATACGAGTATCTTGGCAAATTCATAGGAATATGGACAATATAAGCCAAAGTAATTATAAATCCAATAGTCAAGTTTATATATATTTCAATTAATAATATCAATAAAATAATGTAAATAAATACTATTTATTGTTATACATTATAATTTAATATATATTTAGTTGTTGAGTATCTATGTTTTATTGTATATCTATAAAAACGCTTGATTTTATTTAAGGTGTTATGAAATAGTCTTATTTTTAATCAGAATTAAAAAAAATCTACATTTAGTAATTTTATATATTAATTAAAAATCAGCACTTTATTTATTACAATTAATAATGACATGACTGACAATCAGCATTGTTATATTTTAAATTTCATGTATACAAATTGTATGTATAATAAATTTAGAATAATAATATTTATTATACTATTGTAATAGTGTTAAAAATTATTTATTATTGTAAACAATTTTTAGAAGTCATGGATTTATTTTGGACGCTGTTTCTTTAAAGCAAGTTTCTGGAATATGTGTATGGAATGTATGTAAGTTGTGCGTCCACTACGGTCAAAGTTTTTAACATAATAGAAAAATAAAATGTATAATATATCAAAATTTATTGAAAATATTTTTAATAGCTTACTTGCATAACTTTAGGCAACATTGTCTTATCAAAGCGATTTTCAAGATAAGGATAGACGACAATGAGAATTAGAAGAACAAGGAACAGAATGTTGTGGACGAGTGTCAGATAAATACAATGATGATGAAAATACTATCAAAAATTAGAAATAGAACAAGATGGAGGGCAAACCTAATGTGACGTTGAAAAGTATAAGTTAGACGAGGTTGTGAAAAAGATAAACAAGAATGAGAATTAGAAGAATGAAGTATAGAATGTTGTGAAAGAGTGTCAGACAATGACAATGATGTTGAAAATAATATAAAAAATTAGAAATAGAACAAGATGGAAAGCAAGAATAATGAGACGTTGAAAAGTATAAGTTACACGAGGTTGTGAAAAAGATAAACAAGACTGAGAATTAGAAGAACGAGGATGAGAAATAGAGGAACCAGGAGCAGAATATTGTTAACGAGTGTCAGTTAAGTACTGTAATGTTGAAAATGCGATGAAGTCCGAGAAATTGAACATGATGGAGGAGATGAACAATGTGCCGTTGAAATGAACAAGTTACACGAGGTTGTGAAAAAGATAAACAAGGTTGAGAATTAGAAGAATAAGGAGCAGAATATTGTTAACGAGTGTCAGTTAAGTACTGTAATGTTGAAAATGCGATGAAGTCCGAGAAATTGAACATGATGGAGGAGATGAACAATGTGCCGTTGAAATGAACAAGTTACACTAGGTTGTGAAAAAGATAAACAAGGTTGAGAATTAGATGAACAATGATGAGAAGTAGAAGAACTAGGAAAGAATGTTGTGAACGAGTGTCAGACAATGACAATGATGTTGAAAATGTTATTAAAAATTAGAAATAGCACAAGATGGAGGGCAAGAACAATGTGCCGTTGAAATGAACAAGTTACCCGGGGTTTTGAAAACGATAAACAAGAATGAGATTTAGAAGAACGAGGAACAGAATGTTGTGTATGAGTGTCAGATAAATACAATGCTGTTAAAAATGCTATTAAAAATTAGAAATAGAACAAGATGGAGGGCAAACCTACTGTGACGTTGAAAAGTATAAGTTAGACGAGGTTGTGAAAAAGATAAACAAGAATGAGAATTAGAAGAACGAGGAACAGAATGATGTTAAAGAGTGTCAGATAAATACAATGATGTTGAAAATGTTATTAAAAATTAGAAATAGAACAAGACGGAGGGCAAGAACAATTTAACGTTGAAAAGAACAAGTAACACGAGGTTGTGAAAGAGATAAACAAGAATGAGAATTAGAAGAACGAGAATGAGAAGTAGAAGAACGAGAAACAGAATATTGTTAACGAGTGTCATTTAAGTACTGTAATGTTGAAAATGCGATGAAGACTGAGAAATTTAACATGATGGAGGAGATGAACAATGTGACGTTGAAAATAACAAGTTACCCGAGGTTGTGAAAACGATAAACAAGAATGAGAATTAGAAGAACGAGGATGAGAAATAGAGGAACCAGGAGCAAAATATTATAAACGAGTGACAGATAAATACAATGTTGTTGAAAACGCTATTAAAAATTAGAAATAGCACAAGATGGAGGGCAAGAGTATTGTGACGTTGAAAAGTACAAGTTACACGTGGTTGTGAAAAAGATAAACAAGAATGAGAATAAGAAGAATGAAGTATAGAATGTTGTGAACGAGTGTCAGACAATGACAATGATGTTGAAAATTATATAAAAAATTAGAAATAGAACAAGATGGAGAGCATGAACAATTTGACGTTGAAAAGTACAAGTTACACGAGGTTGTGAAAAAGATAAACAAGAATGATAATCAGAAGAACGAGGAACAGAATGTTGTGAACGAGTGTCAGATAAATACAATGATGTTGAAAATGCTATCAAAAATTAGAAATAGAACATGATGGAGGGCAAACACAATGTGACGTTGAAAAGTACAAGTTACGAGAGGTTGTGAAAATGATAAACAAGGTTGAGAATTAGAAGAACAAGGAGCAGAATATTGTTAACGAGTGTCAGTTAATGACAAAGATGTGGAAAACACGATGAACAATGAGAAATTGAACATGATGGAGTACAAGAACAATGTGCGGTTGAAATGAACAAGTTACACGAGGTTGTGAAAAAGATAAACAAAAATGAGAATTAGAAGAATGAGAATGAGAAGTTGAAGAACGATTAATAGAATGTGTTAACGAGTGTCAGTTAAAAGCTGTAATGTTGGAAATGGGATGTGGACTGAGAAATTGTTCATGACGGAGGAGATGAACAATGTGACGTTGAAAAAAACAAGTTACAGGATGTTGTAAAAAAGATAAATAAAATTGAGAATTAGAAGAACAAGGAGCAGAATATTGTGAATGAGTGTCAGTAAATGACAAAGATGTTGAAAACGCGATAAACAATGAGAAATTGAACTTGATGGAGTACAAGAACAATGTGCCGTTGAAATAAACAAGTTACACGAGGTTGTGAAAAAGAAAAACAATAATGAGAATTAGAACAATGAAGTATAGAATGTTGTGAACGAATGTCAGACAATGTGAATGATGTTGAAAATAATATAAAAAATTAGTAATAGAACAAGATGGAGGGCATGAACAATTTGACGTTGAAAAGTACAAGTTACACGTGGTTGTGAAAAAGATAAACAAGAATGAGACGTTGAAGAACGTGGAACAGAATATTGTTAACGAGTGTCAGTTAAGTACTGTAATGTTGAAAATGCGATGAAGACTGAGAAATTGAACATGATGGAGGAGATGAACAATGTGACGTTGAAAATAACAAGTTACTTGAGGTTGTGAAAACGATAAACAAGAATGAGAATTAGAAGAACGAGGATGAGAAATAGAGGAACCAGAGGCAGAATATTATAAACGAGTGACAGAAAATACAATGATGTTGAAAATGCTAATAAAAATTAGAAATAGCACAAGATGAAGGGCAAGAACTTTTTGACGTTTAAAAGTACAAGTTACGCGAGGTTGTGAAAAAGATAAACAAGAATGAGAATTAGAAGAACAAGGATGGAAAATAGAAGAACGAGGAGCAGAATATTGTGAATGAGTGTCAGTTAATGACAAAGATGTTGAAAACGCGATAAACAATGAGAAATTGAACTTGATGGAGTACAAGAACAATGTGCCGTTGAAATAAACAAGTTACACGAGGTTGTGAAAAAGATAAACAAGAATGAAGTATAGAATGTTGTGAACGAATGTCAGACAATGTGAATGATGTTGAAAATGCTATTAAAAATTAGATATAGAACAAGATGGAGTGCAAGAACTTTTTGACGTTGAAAAGTACAAGTTACGCGAGGTTGTGAAAAAGATCAACAAGAATGAGAATTAGAAGAACGAGGAACAGAATTTTGTGAACGAGTGTCAGTTTAAAACTGTAATGTTGAAAATGCGATGTAGACCGAGAAATTGTTCATGACGGAGGAGATGAACAATGTGACGTTGAAAAAAACAAGTTACCAGAGGTTGTGAAAACGATAAACAAGAATGAGAATTAGAAGAACGAGGATGAGAAATAGAGGAACCAGGAGCAAAATATTATAAACGAGTGACAGATAAATACAATGTTGTTGAAAATGCTATTAATAATTAGAAATCGAACAAGATGGAGGGCAAGAACTATTTGACGTTGAAAAGTACAAGTTACAAGATGTTGTGAAAATGATAAACAAGAATGAGAATTAGAAGAACGAGGATGAGACGTTGAAGAACGAGGAACAGAATGTTGTGAACGAGTGTCAGACAATGACAATGATGTTGAAAATTATATAAAAAATTAGAAATAGAACAAGATGGAGAGCATGAACAATTTGACGTTGAAAAGTACAAGTTACACGAGGTTGTGAAAAAGATAAACAAGAATGATAATCAGAAGAACGAGGAACAGAATGTTGTGAACGAGTGTCAGATAAATACAATGATGTTGAAAATGCTATCAAAAATTAGAAATAGAACATGATGGAGGGCAAACACAATGTGACGTTGAAAAGTACAAGTTATGAGAGGTTGTGAAAATGATAAACAAGGTTGAGAATTAGAAGAACAAGGAGCAGAATATTGTTAACGAGTGTCAGTTAATGACAAAGATGTGGAAAACACGATGAACAATGAGAAATTGAACATGATGGAGTACAAGAACAATGTGCGGTTGAAATGAACAAGTTACACGAGGTTGTGAAAAAGATAAACAAAAATGAGAATTAGAAGAATGAGAATGAGAAGTTGAAGAACGATTAATAGAATGTGTTAACGAGTGTCAGTTAAAAGCTGTAATGTTGGAAATGGGATGTGGACTGAGAATTTGTTCATGACGGAGGGGATGAACAATGTGACGTTGAAAAAAACAAGTTACAGGATGTTGTAAAAAAGATAAATAAAATTGAGAATTAGAAGAACAAGGAACAGAATGTTGTGAAAGAGTGTCAGTTAATGACAAAGATGTGGAAAACACGATGAACAATGAGAAATTGAACATGATGGAGTACAAGAACAATGTGCCGTTGAAATGAACAAGTTAAACGAGGTTGTGAAAAAGATAAACAAGAATGAGAATAAGAAGAACGAGGATGAGAAGTTGAAGAACGAGGAACAGAATGTTGTGAACGAGTTTCAGACAATGTGAATGATGTTGAAAATGCTATTTAAAATTAGATATAGAACAAGATGGAGTGCAATAACTATTTGACGTTGAAAAGTACAAGTTACACGTGGTTGTAACAAGATAAACAAGAATGAGAATTAGAAGAACGAGGATGAGAAGTTGAAGAACGAGGAACAGAATGTTGTGAACGAGTTTCAGACAATGACAAAGATGTTGAAAATGTTATTAAAAATTGGAAATAGCACATGATGGAGGGCAAGAACAATGTGCCATTGAAATGAACAAGTTACCCGAGGTTGTGAAAAAGATAAACAGGATTGAGAATTAGAAGAATAAAGTATAGAATGTTGTGAACGAATGTCAGACAATGTAAATGATGCTGAAAATGCTATTAAAAAAAAGAAATAGAACAAGATGTAGGGCAAGAACTATTTGACGTTGAAAAGTACAAGTTACCCGAGGTTGTGAAAACGATAAACAAGAATGAGAATTAGAAGAACGAGGATGAGAAGTAGAAGAACGAGGATGAGATTGTTGTTAATAATTCTAAGTTCATGTTAATGACGATGAAAATACTATTAAGGTTGATAAATAAGAATATGATTGAGAACAAGAAGAATGTTATAAGATGAGGAATGAATTCCACGAGGTTGGTTAGGTTAGGTTAAGTTAGGTTAGGTTAGGTTCTCCCTCGACGGGATGGTTAGGTTAGGTTAGGTTAGGTTAGGTTAGGTTAGGTTAGGTTAGGTTAGGTTAGGTTAGGTTAGGTTCCCCCCCAGCGGTACCCACCTTGACGTGGTGGGGGGGCTCACCGACTCCGGTCGGTGCCAAGAGGTACCAAAAATCCCGGTACTGACTTTAATTAGTTGGTGCTGGAGCCTTCAGCGCCGCTCTTGACCTTAACCGGTTGAGGGTGGCAGGGATCGTAACCACCTGCTCACACCAGCAAAAGGGCGGAGAAGGAAAACTGCAAACCCCCTGCCAGTAGGGTGAAAATGGCAGAGCACACTGTAAAGCCAATATGAGTTCGACGACAACAAATATTGCTACTTCTCCAGGAGGTTCGGATATCCTCCAGGAGACTACTTCACTGGGTGAGCAAGGGAGCTCAGTGGGGTCGAGAGACAATTCCAAGACCGCCGGCGCTCCTTCACAGGCGCTGGTGGGTACTCACGTGAGTGCCATGAGATGTGACACAACTGCCTTGGAAACTGGAAAAAAAATGGATTCAACGGAACGGACTGGAACTGAATCGGAACGTGAACACAGGAGGACGATTGACATAGCGGTCCTCAACGAATCGGAACTGTTAACTATGATAAAAGGATATGTGAACTCCATGAATGATTTTGCAAAAAGAACACGAAATGTCCATAAAGAACTTAAGGATACACTTGCAAACACTGGATTAGTTCTTAACCAATACCTGAAGATCAAGAGTTCAACATCAACTGGGGAAAAGGCCAATGATAGTAGTACCCAGACAGAGGACATTCCCATTGACAATGTACAGTCAGAGACTATTCAGAGCAAGAAGACGAGTTCTATAGAAGCCGCCAGGCGAGAGTGCAAGGATGCGGCCACGAATACTGCTTCCCCGCAAGCGGTTCCGGAGAAGCAGCGAAAGCAACAGCAACAGCAGCAGAAGCAACAGCAACAGCAACAGCAACAACGGCGGAAGGGCAAAACGACACAGCCTTCCGAGGCAAACTCCCAACCGGAAAAAACTCAACCCGAGCCCGAAGCGGCCTTCACGCTGGTGACGAACCCGAAGAAGAACACAAACGGATCCAGACCTCAGTCGACCAGGAAAACGACACAGAGACCCGCAGCCGTCCTTATCAAGGTCGGCGAAGGCCGGACATACGCGGACACGCTGCGACAAGTCAGGGGTACACCGATAGACTTCGAAGGCCTCGGCACCCATGTCACCTCCATGAGGAAAACCATGAAAGGCGATCTACTGGTCGAACTGACAAGGGGCACCAAGGCAATAGCAGCCACCTCAAAAATCCGAGACCGGCTCGCCGAAGCGATCACAGGATCCGTGGTTACTAGGCTCCGGCACTCCGCAGAAGTGGAGATAACGGACCTCGACGAGGTTGCCACCAAGGAGGAAGTCCTTGCCGCGATCCGAAAGGCCATGATCAATGACGATCCCCTCTCCGAAGAGGAAATCAAGGTCACCGGCTTGTGGGCCACTCGGGAAGGCCGACAAATGGCCACCGCCACCGTCCCGATCAAGTTTAGCCGAAGCTTAACCTCCGTCCGCGTGGGCTGGACCCAGTGCCGCGTCCGCCCGCGGAGACCTGAACCGGCGCGCTGCTACAGGTGCCACGGGTTCGGCCACTCGACCCGCCAGTGCACCGGCCCGGACCTCACTGCAGCCTGCAGGCGATGCGGCGCCCACGGCCACATGCAGTCTAGCTGCACCGAGGGCGATGACAAATGCGTGGCGTGCGATCGACTCAAGGCCACACGAGTCCCGCACAAGCCTGGCTCCGGGGCTTGCGCCGCACGAAGAAATGCCATCTCTGAGATGAACGCTACTAGACAAAAATGATTAGGTTTCTTCAGATAAACCTCCACCGGAGCTCCACGGCGCAGAGCTTGCTCCAGCAGACCGCCGCCGTTACCGGCGCTCAAGTACTACTCGTATCAGAATATAACTGGCGTCCACACAGCGACAGATGGGTAGTTAGCGATGACCTCTCCTGCGCAGTCGCTCTCACGGCATCGGCTGACTTTACCCCCGGGTCGACGGGGTCCGGTCGAGGCTATGCGTGGATCCAGACCCAAGGCCTCAGGATATATAGCTGTTATACCTCTCGAAACGACTCCGAACAAAACTTCCGAGCCTTCCTCTTGGACATCCAAGATTCCGTCCGCTCGGCCGACCCACTGCTCACCGTAGTGGTAGGGGGCGACTTCAACGCCTGGTCCCAAGAGTGGGGGTCGGCTCGAAACGATGACAGAGGCGACCGATTGGCAGACCTGGCAGCCAGCCTGGATCTCCTCGTCGCTAACGTGGGCACAACTCCCACCTACTGCAGAGTAAATGCCGAATCGATAATCGACGTCACATTCTCCCGCCTCATCGCACCGGGTGCCATTCGCGACTGGAAGGTGCTCGACGAGGTTTATTCCGCCAGCGACCACCGCTACGTCGCTTTCATCCTAGATAGGGTGACGGAAGGCGAAGAAATCGTTGGCCCCGCTTCCAGAGGCTGGTCTTACCGCCAGCTAAACCCCGGCGCCCTGGCTGCATACCTGGCCAATACCGCTGAACCCATCGTAAGCGTCGAAACCACCGCATCAGATGCAGCCGACTCGCTGATCAAGTACCTCGAGGGTGCCTGCGACTCCTGCATGCCCCCAAGAAAACTCCACAGATCGGGCAGAAGCGAAGTCCACTGGTGGTCGAACGAATTGACCGCGCTCCGAAACTCGACCATCAAGCTGCGCAGAGCGCACCAACGGTCCTCGCGCAGACACGATCCCCAACATACCATAGACGCTCATCGCGAGGCCTACAAATCGAAACGGAAGGAGCTCCGCAACGCCATCCGGGACGCTCAGTCAAACAGTTGGGCAGAACTCTGCAAAGCCGTCGACGAAGACCCTTGGGGACTACCATACAAGGTGGTCACCAAGAAGGTAGGCCGAAGCCGACCAGGGATTGAAGCTCGCGGGAGAGAAGAGGCCATAGCCGATCACCTGTTCCCGGACCCCCCGCCAACAACCTGGTCCCTCGAGCCTCCATTGACTGACGACGAACAACAACAACAACGCCAAGAGTTCACCATGGTCGAAATCCTCATGGCCTGTAAAAGACTACCGGCTGGCAAGGCAACGGGGCCCGACGGCATACCCAACGAGGTCCTGCTACACGTATCGCGACTCCGTCCACAGGTCTTACTAAACACCTTTAACGCGTGCCTGGCCCGCAGAGAGTTTCCTGCACGTTGGAAGACGGCCAGACTGGTGCTCCTCCACAAAGGATCCGGCAAGCCAATTGACGAACCATCGAGTTTCAGGCCGCTGTGCATGCTCGACTCGGCCGGCAAGTTACTAGAGCGCCTGCTGCTCGGCAGGCTCAATCAGCATCTCGACGAAATAGGTCAGCGGTCCGAAAACCAGTTTGGCTTCCGCAATGGCAGGTCGACCGTCGACGCGATTGAGCGAGTGCTCCAAGCCGCTCACGGCGCGGCCACGGGCGCCGTTCAGCATCGGGACATTTGCGTGGCCGTCTCGTTGGACGTTAAAAACGCATTTAATACCGCGCCATGGAGGAAAATCGATGCCGCGTTACGAGCAAGTCATACCCCCCCATATCTGAACAACTTCATACGATCGTACTTGGACGGCAGAAAACTCCAGGTCGGCCAGCTGCTGCTAAGCAGGAATGTCACGTGCGGCGTCCCCCAGGGCTCGGTTCTCGGACCAGCCCTTTGGAACATCTTCTACGACAAACTGCTGGACCTGGAGATGCCGTCGGGCGTCCAACTAGTGGCATTCGCCGACGACGTGTGCGTCCTAGGCATCGCCCGTAACGGAGAGGCAGCAGCAACCCTGCTCAATCCAGTGCTGGAAAAGGTTTCAGACTGGATGACAGACAACGGATTGAAGCTAGCCCCTGCTAAAACCGAGGCCGTCGTCCTAACCAGGAAGAACTTATACGCCAACCCCGAGCTGTTCGTCGAAGGCCACGCGATCCCAATCAAACCGTCCATGCGGTATCTCGGCGTCGAGCTCGACACACGGTTGTCGTTCACGAAGCACGTGCATCAAGCCTCCCTGAAGGCTTGCCAATCGGCGCTCGCCATAGGCAGACTAATGCCCAACATCGGCGGGCCGTCTCACAGCAAGAGAGCGTTACTCGGGTCAGTGACAAACAGCAAGATGCTATACGCCTCCCCTGCCTGGGCCGTCCGAGGGACGAAAACCGCCAAAAACCGCCTGGCAATGGCTAGGGCTCAGAGGACAGTCGCACTCCGCACTATACGCGCGTATTGCACCGTCTCCGCAGAAGCCTCGTCCATCCTCGCCTCGATGCTACCAGCCGATCTGCTAGCCACCGAAAGGACTAGGATCAGATCACGAATGGACGATCAGACGGACGAAACGCCTACCAACACCCTTAAGAACCAGGAAAGATTACTGAGCATCGCAGCTTGGCAAGCTCGGTGGGATCGGTCGAAGAACGCGAGGTGGACGCACAGGCTCATTCCTGACGTCAGTCGATGGCTAGCCAAGCCAACGCTGAACCTCACATACCGACTGACTCAGGCGCTCTCCGGTCATGGTTGCTTTAAAAGCTATCTGCTTAGGATGAACCGGGCAGATGATAGCAACTGTGTCTACTGCGGGTACCCCGACGACACCGCAGAACACACCCTCTTCGAATGTCCAAGGTGGACTGACGACCGCTCACGGGTTGCAGAGATCCTCAGGCGTCCTCCCAACGCTAGCGACGTCGAGGAAATCCTATGCGGACCTCCGACAGACGGCATGCCTGAAGACGCTGATGCACGACACAGACTCATAACACAGGCGGCCGTCAACCGGCGTGAGCTAATCGGCATGGTTGAGTCGATATTGTCAAGAAAGGAAATCGACGAAAGGGAAACAGAGGCTGGAATCAGGCTCGAAGCAATCTGAAGACAGAGCGCGACGAGTCCTTTCTTAAAACTACGGGCAAAGATGAAGAACGGCGGTCATTGACGAAGGAAGGCAACATGCATACCATTGTCAACCGTTGAACGTCGGAGGCGTCACCGACCACCGCTCTTCTTCATCTCCAACGATGACACCACGGGAGGGAAGGACGATCACTGCATACGTGGAAGGACGGACAGGGCGGCAGACGCCCACAGGACGACAGGAACAATACTTATACTAGCATCATAATTATTATTTTATTGTAAGGGGGTTAGTTGGGGAAGTGTCCCATCAACCCCCATTGTACGATGTTTTGTTTTATCAATAAACGATGGCGGCCGGGAGGAAGTAATGCGCAAGCAGTCCCCTCCCGGTCGTCGGTTCAAACTGGAAAAAAAAAAAAAAAAAAAAAAAAAAAAAAAAAAAAAAAAAAAAAAAAAAAAAAAAAGGTTAGGTTAGGTTAGGTTCCCCCCCAGCGGTACCCACCTTGACGTGGTGGGGGGGCTCACCGACTCCGGTCGGTGCCAAGAGGTACCAAAAATCCCGGTACTGACTTTAATTAGTTGGTGCTGGAGCCTTCAGCGCCGCTCTTGACCTTAACCGGTTGAGGGTGGCAGGGATCGTAACCACCTGCTCACACCAGCAAAAGGGCGGAGAAGGAAAACTGCAAACCCCCTGCCAGTAGGGTGAAAATGGCAGAGCACACTGTAAAGCCAATATGAGTTCGACGACAACAAATATTGCTACTTCTCCAGGAGGTTCGGATATCCTCCAGGAGACTACTTCACTGGGTGAGCAAGGGAGCTCAGTGGGGTCGAGAGACAATTCCAAGACCGCCGGCGCTCCTTCACAGGCGCTGGTGGGTACTCACGTGAGTGCCATGAGATGTGACACAACTGCCTTGGAAACTGGAAAAAAAATGGATTCAACGGAACGGACTGGAACTGAATCGGAACGTGAACACAGGAGGACGATTGACATAGCGGTCCTCAACGAATCGGAACTGTTAACTATGATAAAAGGATATGTGAACTCCATGAATGATTTTGCAAAAAGAACACGAAATGTCCATAAAGAACTTAAGGATACACTTGCAAACACTGGATTAGTTCTTAACCAATACCTGAAGATCAAGAGTTCAACATCAACTGGGGAAAAGGCCAATGATAGTAGTACCCAGACAGAGGACATTCCCATTGACAATGTACAGTCAGAGACTATTCAGAGCAAGAAGACGAGTTCTAGAGAAGCCGCCAGGCGAGAGTGCAAGGATGCGGCCACGAATACTGCTTCCCCGCAAGCGGTTCCGGAGAAGCAGCGAAAGCAACAGCAACAGCAGCAGAAGCAACAGCAACAGCAACAGCAACAACGGCGGAAGGGCAAAACGACACAGCCTTCCGAGGCAAACTCCCAACCGGAAAAAACTCAACCCGAGCCCGAAGCGGCCTTCACGCTGGTGACGAACCCGAAGAAGAACACAAACGGATCCAGACCTCAGTCGACCAGGAAAACGACACAGAGACCCGCAGCCGTCCTTATCAAGGTCGGCGAAGGCCGGACATACGCGGACACGCTGCGACAAGTCAGGGGTACACCGATAGACTTCGAAGGCCTCGGCACCCATGTCACCTCCATGAGGAAAACCATGAAAGGCGATCTACTGGTCGAACTGACAAGGGGCACCAAGGCAATAGCAGCCACCTCAAAAATCCGAGACCGGCTCGCCGAAGCGATCACAGGATCCGTGGTTACTAGGCTCCGGCACTCCGCAGAAGTGGAGATAACGGACCTCGACGAGGTTGCCACCAAGGAGGAAGTCCTTGCCGCGATCCGAAAGGCCATGATCAATGACGATCCCCTCTCCGAAGAGGAAATCAAGGTCACCGGCTTGTGGGCCACTCGGGAAGGCCGACAAATGGCCACCGCCACCGTCCCGATCAAGTTTAGCCGAAGCTTAACCTCCGTCCGCGTGGGCTGGACCCAGTGCCGCGTCCGCCCGCGGAGACCTGAACCGGCGCGCTGCTACAGGTGCCACGGGTTCGGCCACTCGACCCGCCAGTGCACCGGCCCGGACCTCACTGCAGCCTGCAGGCGATGCGGCGCCCACGGCCACATGCAGTCTAGCTGCACCGAGGGCGATGACAAATGCGTGGCGTGCGATCGACTCAAGGCCACACGAGTCCCGCACAAGCCTGGCTCCGGGGCTTGCGCCGCACGAAGAAATGCCATCTCTGAGATGAACGCTACTAGACAAAAATGATTAGGTTTCTTCAGATAAACCTCCACCGGAGCTCCACGGCGCAGAGCTTGCTCCAGCAGACCGCCGCCGTTACCGGCGCTCAAGTACTACTCGTATCAGAATATAACTGGCGTCCACACAGCGACAGATGGGTAGTTAGCGATGACCTCTCCTGCGCAGTCGCTCTCACGGCATCGGCTGACTTTACCCCCGGGTCGACGGGGTCCGGTCGAGGCTATGCGTGGATCCAGACCCAAGGCCTCAGGATATATAGCTGTTATACCTCTCGAAACGACTCCGAACAAAACTTCCGAGCCTTCCTCTTGGACATCCAAGATTCCGTCCGCTCGGCCGACCCACTGCTCACCGTAGTGGTAGGGGGCGACTTCAACGCCTGGTCCCAAGAGTGGGGGTCGGCTCGAAACGATGACAGAGGCGACCGATTGGCAGACCTGGCAGCCAGCCTGGATCTCCTCGTCGCTAACGTGGGCACAACTCCCACCTACTGCAGAGTAAATGCCGAATCGATAATCGACGTCACATTCTCCCGCCTCATCGCACCGGGTGCCATTCGCGACTGGAAGGTGCTCGACGAGGTTTATTCCGCCAGCGACCACCGCTACGTCGCTTTCATCCTAGATAGGGTGACGGAAGGCGAAGAAATCGTTGGCCCCGCTTCCAGAGGCTGGTCTTACCGCCAGCTAAACCCCGGCGCCCTGGCTGCATACCTGGCCAATACCGCTGAACCCATCGTAAGCGTCGAAACCACCGCATCAGATGCAGCCGACTCGCTGATCAAGTACCTCGAGGGTGCCTGCGACTCCTGCATGCCCCCAAGAAAACTCCACAGATCGGGCAGAAGCGAAGTCCACTGGTGGTCGAACGAATTGACCGCGCTCCGAAACTCGACCATCAAGCTGCGCAGAGCGCACCAACGGTCCTCGCGCAGACACGATCCCCAACATACCATAGACGCTCATCGCGAGGCCTACAAATCGAAACGGAAGGAGCTCCGCAACGCCATCCGGGACGCTCAGTCAAACAGTTGGGCAGAACTCTGCAAAGCCGTCGACGAAGACCCTTGGGGACTACCATACAAGGTGGTCACCAAGAAGGTAGGCCGAAGCCGACCAGGGATTGAAGCTCGCGGGAGAGAAGAGGCCATAGCCGATCACCTGTTCCCGGACCCCCCGCCAACAACCTGGTCCCTCGAGCCTCCATTGACTGACGACGAACAACAACAACAACGCCAAGAGTTCACCATGGTCGAAATCCTCATGGCCTGTAAAAGACTACCGGCTGGCAAGGCAACGGGGCCCGACGGCATACCCAACGAGGTCCTGCTACACGTATCGCGACTCCGTCCACAGGTCTTACTAAACACCTTTAACGCGTGCCTGGCCCGCAGAGAGTTTCCTGCACGTTGGAAGACGGCCAGACTGGTGCTCCTCCACAAAGGATCCGGCAAGCCAATTGACGAACCATCGAGTTTCAGGCCGCTGTGCATGCTCGACTCGGCCGGCAAGTTACTAGAGCGCCTGCTGCTCGGCAGGCTCAATCAGCATCTCGACGAAATAGGTCAGCGGTCCGAAAACCAGTTTGGCTTCCGCAATGGCAGGTCGACCGTCGACGCGATTGAGCGAGTGCTCCAAGCCGCTCACGGCGCGGCCACGGGCGCCGTTCAGCATCGGGACATTTGCGTGGCCGTCTCGTTGGACGTTAAAAACGCATTTAATACCGCGCCATGGAGGAAAATCGATGCCGCGTTACGAGCAAGTCATACCCCCCCATATCTGAACAACTTCATACGATCGTACTTGGACGGCAGAAAACTCCAGGTCGGCCAGCTGCTGCTAAGCAGGAATGTCACGTGCGGCGTCCCCCAGGGCTCGGTTCTCGGACCAGCCCTTTGGAACATCTTCTACGACAAACTGCTGGACCTGGAGATGCCGTCGGGCGTCCAACTAGTGGCATTCGCCGACGACGTGTGCGTCCTAGGCATCGCCCGTAACGGAGAGGCAGCAGCAACCCTGCTCAATCCAGTGCTGGAAAAGGTTTCAGACTGGATGACAGACAACGGATTGAAGCTAGCCCCTGCTAAAACCGAGGCCGTCGTCCTAACCAGGAAGAACTTATACGCCAACCCCGAGCTGTTCGTCGAAGGCCACGCGATCCCAATCAAACCGTCCATGCGGTATCTCGGCGTCGAGCTCGACACACGGTTGTCGTTCACGAAGCACGTGCATCAAGCCTCCCTGAAGGCTTGCCAATCGGCGCTCGCCATAGGCAGACTAATGCCCAACATCGGCGGGCCGTCTCACAGCAAGAGAGCGTTACTCGGGTCAGTGACAAACAGCAAGATGCTATACGCCTCCCCTGCCTGGGCCGTCCGAGGGACGAAAACCGCCAAAAACCGCCTGGCAATGGCTAGGGCTCAGAGGACAGTCGCACTCCGCACTATACGCGCGTATTGCACCGTCTCCGCAGAAGCCTCGTCCATCCTCGCCTCGATGCTACCAGCCGATCTGCTAGCCACCGAAAGGACTAGGATCAGATCACGAATGGACGATCAGACGGACGAAACGCCTACCAACACCCTTAAGAACCAGGAAAGATTACTGAGCATCGCAGCTTGGCAAGCTCGGTGGGATCGGTCGAAGAACGCGAGGTGGACGCACAGGCTCATTCCTGACGTCAGTCGATGGCTAGCCAAGCCAACGCTGAACCTCACATACCGACTGACTCAGGCGCTCTCCGGTCATGGTTGCTTTAAAAGCTATCTGCTTAGGATGAACCGGGCAGATGATAGCAACTGTGTCTACTGCGGGTACCCCGACGACACCGCAGAACACACCCTCTTCGAATGTCCAAGGTGGACTGACGACCGCTCACGGGTTGCAGAGATCCTCAGGCGTCCTCCCAACGCTAGCGACGTCGAGGAAATCCTATGCGGACCTCCGACAGACGGCATGCCTGAAGACGCTGATGCACGACACAGACTCATAACACAGGCGGCCGTCAACCGGCGTGAGCTAATCGGCATGGTTGAGTCGATATTGTCAAGAAAGGAAATCGACGAAAGGGAAACAGAGGCTGGAATCAGGCTCGAAGCAATCTGAAGACAGAGCGCGACGAGTCCTTTCTTAAAACTACGGGCAAAGATGAAGAACGGCGGTCATTGACGAAGGAAGGCAACATGCATACCATTGTCAACCGTTGAACGTCGGAGGCGTCACCGACCACCGCTCTTCTTCATCTCCAACGATGACACCACGGGAGGGAAGGACGATCACTGCATACGTGGAAGGACGGACAGGGCGGCAGACGCCCACAGGACGACAGGAACAATACTTATACTAGCATCATAATTATTATTTTATTGTAAGGGGGTTAGTTGGGGAAGTGTCCCATCAACTCCCATTGTACGATGTTTTGTTTTATCAATAAACGATGGCGGCCGGGAGGAAGTAATGCGCAAGCA
The DNA here is from genome assembly GCA_036289425.1 of Rhopalosiphum nymphaeae. Taxonomy (NCBI): domain Eukaryota; kingdom Metazoa; phylum Arthropoda; class Insecta; order Hemiptera; family Aphididae; genus Rhopalosiphum; species Rhopalosiphum nymphaeae. The sequence goes on from JAZAQC010000005.1 coordinate 10,244,099, forward strand.
GTCCCCTCCCGGTCGTCGGTTCAAACTGGAAAAAAAAAAAAAAAAAAAAAAAAAAAAAAAAAAGGTTAGGTTAGGTTAGGTTAGGTTAGGTTAGGTTAGGTTAGGTTAGGTTCCCCCCCAGCGGTACCCACCTTGACGTGGTGGGGGGGCTCACCGACTCCGGTCGGTGCCAAGAGGTACCAAAAATCCCGGTACTGACTTTAATTAGTTGGTGCTGGAGCCTTCAGCGCCGCTCTTGACCTTAACCGGTTGAGGGTGGCAGGGATCGTAACCACCTGCTCACACCAGCAAAAGGGCGGAGAAGGAAAACTGCAAACCCCCTGCCAGTAGGGTGAAAATGGCAGAGCACACTGTAAAGCCAATATGAGTTCGACGACAACAAATATTGCTACTTCTCCAGGAGGTTCGGATATCCTCCAGGAGACTACTTCACTGGGTGAGCAAGGGAGCTCAGTGGGGTCGAGAGACAATTCCAAGACCGCCGGCGCTCCTTCACAGGCGCTGGTGGGTACTCACGTGAGTGCCATGAGATGTGACACAACTGCCTTGGAAACTGGAAAAAAAATGGATTCAACGGAACGGACTGGAACTGAATCGGAACGTGAACACAGGAGGACGATTGACATAGCGGTCCTCAACGAATCGGAACTGTTAACTATGATAAAAGGATATGTGAACTCCATGAATGATTTTGCAAAAAGAACACGAAATGTCCATAAAGAACTTAAGGATACACTTGCAAACACTGGATTAGTTCTTAACCAATACCTGAAGATCAAGAGTTCAACATCAACTGGGGAAAAGGCCAATGATAGTAGTACCCAGACAGAGGACATTCCCATTGACAATGTACAGTCAGAGACTATTCAGAGCAAGAAGACGAGTTCTAGAGAAGCCGCCAGGCGAGAGTGCAAGGATGCGGCCACGAATACTGCTTCCCCGCAAGCGGTTCCGGAGAAGCAGCGAAAGCAACAGCAACAGCAGCAGAAGCAACAGCAACAGCAACAGCAACAACGGCGGAAGGGCAAAACGACACAGCCTTCCGAGGCAAACTCCCAACCGGAAAAAACTCAACCCGAGCCCGAAGCGGCCTTCACGCTGGTGACGAACCCGAAGAAGAACACAAACGGATCCAGACCTCAGTCGACCAGGAAAACGACACAGAGACCCGCAGCCGTCCTTATCAAGGTCGGCGAAGGCCGGACATACGCGGACACGCTGCGACAAGTCAGGGGTACACCGATAGACTTCGAAGGCCTCGGCACCCATGTCACCTCCATGAGGAAAACCATGAAAGGCGATCTACTGGTCGAACTGACAAGGGGCACCAAGGCAATAGCAGCCACCTCAAAAATCCGAGACCGGCTCGCCGAAGCGATCACAGGATCCGTGGTTACTAGGCTCCGGCACTCCGCAGAAGTGGAGATAACGGACCTCGACGAGGTTGCCACCAAGGAGGAAGTCCTTGCCGCGATCCGAAAGGCCATGATCAATGACGATCCCCTCTCCGAAGAGGAAATCAAGGTCACCGGCTTGTGGGCCACTCGGGAAGGCCGACAAATGGCCACCGCCACCGTCCCGATCAAGTTTAGCCGAAGCTTAACCTCCGTCCGCGTGGGCTGGACCCAGTGCCGCGTCCGCCCGCGGAGACCTGAACCGGCGCGCTGCTACAGGTGCCACGGGTTCGGCCACTCGACCCGCCAGTGCACCGGCCCGGACCTCACTGCAGCCTGCAGGCGATGCGGCGCCCACGGCCACATGCAGTCTAGCTGCACCGAGGGCGATGACAAATGCGTGGCGTGCGATCGACTCAAGGCCACACGAGTCCCGCACAAGCCTGGCTCCGGGGCTTGCGCCGCACGAAGAAATGCCATCTCTGAGATGAACGCTACTAGACAAAAATGATTAGGTTTCTTCAGATAAACCTCCACCGGAGCTCCACGGCGCAGAGCTTGCTCCAGCAGACCGCCGCCGTTACCGGCGCTCAAGTACTACTCGTATCAGAATATAACTGGCGTCCACACAGCGACAGATGGGTAGTTAGCGATGACCTCTCCTGCGCAGTCGCTCTCACGGCATCGGCTGACTTTACCCCCGGGTCGACGGGGTCCGGTCGAGGCTATGCGTGGATCCAGACCCAAGGCCTCAGGATATATAGCTGTTATACCTCTCGAAACGACTCCGAACAAAACTTCCGAGCCTTCCTCTTGGACATCCAAGATTCCGTCCGCTCGGCCGACCCACTGCTCACCGTAGTGGTAGGGGGCGACTTCAACGCCTGGTCCCAAGAGTGGGGGTCGGCTCGAAACGATGACAGAGGCGACCGATTGGCAGACCTGGCAGCCAGCCTGGATCTCCTCGTCGCTAACGTGGGCACAACTCCCACCTACTGCAGAGTAAATGCCGAATCGATAATCGACGTCACATTCTCCCGCCTCATCGCACCGGGTGCCATTCGCGACTGGAAGGTGCTCGACGAGGTTTATTCCGCCAGCGACCACCGCTACGTCGCTTTCATCCTAGATAGGGTGACGGAAGGCGAAGAAATCGTTGGCCCCGCTTCCAGAGGCTGGTCTTACCGCCAGCTAAACCCCGGCGCCCTGGCTGCATACCTGGCCAATACCGCTGAACCCATCGTAAGCGTCGAAACCACCGCATCAGATGCAGCCGACTCGCTGATCAAGTACCTCGAGGGTGCCTGCGACTCCTGCATGCCCCCAAGAAAACTCCACAGATCGGGCAGAAGCGAAGTCCACTGGTGGTCGAACGAATTGACCGCGCTCCGAAACTCGACCATCAAGCTGCGCAGAGCGCACCAACGGTCCTCGCGCAGACACGATCCCCAACATACCATAGACGCTCATCGCGAGGCCTACAAATCGAAACGGAAGGAGCTCCGCAACGCCATCCGGGACGCTCAGTCAAACAGTTGGGCAGAACTCTGCAAAGCCGTCGACGAAGACCCTTGGGGACTACCATACAAGGTGGTCACCAAGAAGGTAGGCCGAAGCCGACCAGGGATTGAAGCTCGCGGGAGAGAAGAGGCCATAGCCGATCACCTGTTCCCGGACCCCCCGCCAACAACCTGGTCCCTCGAGCCTCCATTGACTGACGACGAACAACAACAACAACGCCAAGAGTTCACCATGGTCGAAATCCTCATGGCCTGTAAAAGACTACCGGCTGGCAAGGCAACGGGGCCCGACGGCATACCCAACGAGGTCCTGCTACACGTATCGCGACTCCGTCCACAGGTCTTACTAAACACCTTTAACGCGTGCCTGGCCCGCAGAGAGTTTCCTGCACGTTGGAAGACGGCCAGACTGGTGCTCCTCCACAAAGGATCCGGCAAGCCAATTGACGAACCATCGAGTTTCAGGCCGCTGTGCATGCTCGACTCGGCCGGCAAGTTACTAGAGCGCCTGCTGCTCGGCAGGCTCAATCAGCATCTCGACGAAATAGGTCAGCGGTCCGAAAACCAGTTTGGCTTCCGCAATGGCAGGTCGACCGTCGACGCGATTGAGCGAGTGCTCCAAGCCGCTCACGGCGCGGCCACGGGCGCCGTTCAGCATCGGGACATTTGCGTGGCCGTCTCGTTGGACGTTAAAAACGCATTTAATACCGCGCCATGGAGGAAAATCGATGCCGCGTTACGAGCAAGTCATACCCCCCCATATCTGAACAACTTCATACGATCGTACTTGGACGGCAGAAAACTCCAGGTCGGCCAGCTGCTGCTAAGCAGGAATGTCACGTGCGGCGTCCCCCAGGGCTCGGTTCTCGGACCAGCCCTTTGGAACATCTTCTACGACAAACTGCTGGACCTGGAGATGCCGTCGGGCGTCCAACTAGTGGCATTCGCCGACGACGTGTGCGTCCTAGGCATCGCCCGTAACGGAGAGGCAGCAGCAACCCTGCTCAATCCAGTGCTGGAAAAGGTTTCAGACTGGATGACAGACAACGGATTGAAGCTAGCCCCTGCTAAAACCGAGGCCGTCGTCCTAACCAGGAAGAACTTATACGCCAACCCCGAGCTGTTCGTCGAAGGCCACGCGATCCCAATCAAACCGTCCATGCGGTATCTCGGCGTCGAGCTCGACACACGGTTGTCGTTCACGAAGCACGTGCATCAAGCCTCCCTGAAGGCTTGCCAATCGGCGCTCGCCATAGGCAGACTAATGCCCAACATCGGCGGGCCGTCTCACAGCAAGAGAGCGTTACTCGGGTCAGTGACAAACAGCAAGATGCTATACGCCTCCCCTGCCTGGGCCGTCCGAGGGACGAAAACCGCCAAAAACCGCCTGGCAATGGCTAGGGCTCAGAGGACAGTCGCACTCCGCACTATACGCGCGTATTGCACCGTCTCCGCAGAAGCCTCGTCCATCCTCGCCTCGATGCTACCAGCCGATCTGCTAGCCACCGAAAGGACTAGGATCAGATCACGAATGGACGATCAGACGGACGAAACGCCTACCAACACCCTTAAGAACCAGGAAAGATTACTGAGCATCGCAGCTTGGCAAGCTCGGTGGGATCGGTCGAAGAACGCGAGGTGGACGCACAGGCTCATTCCTGACGTCAGTCGATGGCTAGCCAAGCCAACGCTGAACCTCACATACCGACTGACTCAGGCGCTCTCCGGTCATGGTTGCTTTAAAAGCTATCTGCTTAGGATGAACCGGGCAGATGATAGCAACTGTGTCTACTGCGGGTACCCCGACGACACCGCAGAACACACCCTCTTCGAATGTCCAAGGTGGACTGACGACCGCTCACGGGTTGCAGAGATCCTCAGGCGTCCTCCCAACGCTAGCGACGTCGAGGAAATCCTATGCGGACCTCCGACAGACGGCATGCCTGAAGACGCTGATGCACGACACAGACTCATAACACAGGCGGCCGTCAACCGGCGTGAGCTAATCGGCATGGTTGAGTCGATATTGTCAAGAAAGGAAATCGACGAAAGGGAAACAGAGGCTGGAATCAGGCTCGAAGCAATCTGAAGACAGAGCGCGACGAGTCCTTTCTTAAAACTACGGGCAAAGATGAAGAACGGCGGTCATTGACGAAGGAAGGCAACATGCATACCATTGTCAACCGTTGAACGTCGGAGGCGTCACCGACCACCGCTCTTCTTCATCTCCAACGATGACACCACGGGAGGGAAGGACGATCACTGCATACGTGGAAGGACGGACAGGGCGGCAGACGCCCACAGGACGACAGGAACAATACTTATACTAGCATCATAATTATTATTTTATTGTAAGGGGGTTAGTTGGGGAAGTGTCCCATCAACCCCCATTGTACGATGTTTTGTTTTATCAATAAACGATGGCGGCCGGGAGGAAGTAATGCGCAAGCAGTCCCCTCCCGGTCGTCGGTTCAAACTGGAAAAAAAAAAAAAAAAAAAAAAAAAAAAGGTTAGGTTAGGTTAGGTTCCCCCCCAGCGGTACCCACCTTGACGTGGTGGGGGGGCTCACCGACTCCGGTCGGTGCCAAGAGGTACCAAAAATCCCGGTACTGACTTTAATTAGTTGGTGCTGGAGCCTTCAGCGCCGCTCTTGACCTTAACCGGTTGAGGGTGGCAGGGATCGTAACCACCTGCTCACACCAGCAAAAGGGCGGAGAAGGAAAACTGCAAACCCCCTGCCAGTAGGGTGAAAATGGCAGAGCACACTGTAAAGCCAATATGAGTTCGACGACAACAAATATTGCTACTTCTCCAGGAGGTTCGGATATCCTCCAGGAGACTACTTCACTGGGTGAGCAAGGGAGCTCAGTGGGGTCGAGAGACAATTCCAAGACCGCCGGCGCTCCTTCACAGGCGCTGGTGGGTACTCACGTGAGTGCCATGAGATGTGACACAACTGCCTTGGAAACTGGAAAAAAAATGGATTCAACGGAACGGACTGGAACTGAATCGGAACGTGAACACAGGAGGACGATTGACATAGCGGTCCTCAACGAATCGGAACTGTTAACTATGATAAAAGGATATGTGAACTCCATGAATGATTTTGCAAAAAGAACACGAAATGTCCATAAAGAACTTAAGGATACACTTGCAAACACTGGATTAGTTCTTAACCAATACCTGAAGATCAAGAGTTCAACATCAACTGGGGAAAAGGCCAATGATAGTAGTACCCAGACAGAGGACACTCCCATTGACAATGTACAGTCAGAGACTATTCAGAGCAAGAAGACGAGTTCTAGAGAAGCCGCCAGGCGAGAGTGCAAGGATGCGGCCACGAATACTGCTTCCCCGCAAGCGGTTCCGGAGAAGCAGCGAAAGCAACAGCAACAGCAGCAGAAGCAACAGCAACAGCAACAGCAACAACGGCGGAAGGGCAAAACGACACAGCCTTCCGAGGCAAACTCCCAACCGGAAAAAACTCAACCCGAGCCCGAAGCGGCCTTCACGCTGGTGACGAACCCGAAGAAGAACACAAACGGATCCAGACCTCAGTCGACCAGGAAAACGACACAGAGACCCGCAGCCGTCCTTATCAAGGTCGGCGAAGGCCGGACATACGCGGACACGCTGCGACAAGTCAGGGGTACACCGATAGACTTCGAAGGCCTCGGCACCCATGTCACCTCCATGAGGAAAACCATGAAAGGCGATCTACTGGTCGAACTGACAAGGGGCACCAAGGCAATAGCAGCCACCTCAAAAATCCGAGACCGGCTCGCCGAAGCGATCACAGGATCCGTGGTTACTAGGCTCCGGCACTCCGCAGAAGTGGAGATAACGGACCTCGACGAGGTTGCCACCAAGGAGGAAGTCCTTGCCGCGATCCGAAAGGCCATGATCAATGACGATCCCCTCTCCGAAGAGGAAATCAAGGTCACCGGCTTGTGGGCCACTCGGGAAGGCCGACAAATGGCCACCGCCACCGTCCCGATCAAGTTTAGCCGAAGCTTAACCTCCGTCCGCGTGGGCTGGACCCAGTGCCGCGTCCGCCCGCGGAGACCTGAACCGGCGCGCTGCTACAGGTGCCACGGGTTCGGCCACTCGACCCGCCAGTGCACCGGCCCGGACCTCACTGCAGCCTGCAGGCGATGCGGCGCCCACGGCCACATGCAGTCTAGCTGCACCGAGGGCGATGACAAATGCGTGGCGTGCGATCGACTCAAGGCCACACGAGTCCCGCACAAGCCTGGCTCCGGGGCTTGCGCCGCACGAAGAAATGCCATCTCTGAGATGAACGCTACTAGACAAAAATGATTAGGTTTCTTCAGATAAACCTCCACCGGAGCTCCACGGCGCAGAGCTTGCTCCAGCAGACCGCCGCCGTTACCGGCGCTCAAGTACTACTCGTATCAGAATATAACTGGCGTCCACACAGCGACAGATGGGTAGTTAGCGATGACCTCTCCTGCGCAGTCGCTCTCACGGCATCGGCTGACTTTACCCCCGGGTCGACGGGGTCCGGTCGAGGCTATGCGTGGATCCAGACCCAAGGCCTCAGGATATATAGCTGTTATACCTCTCGAAACGACTCCGAACAAAACTTCCGAGCCTTCCTCTTGGACATCCAAGATTCCGTCCGCTCGGCCGACCCACTGCTCACCGTAGTGGTAGGGGGCGACTTCAACGCCTGGTCCCAAGAGTGGGGGTCGGCTCGAAACGATGACAGAGGCGACCGATTGGCAGACCTGGCAGCCAGCCTGGATCTCCTCGTCGCTAACGTGGGCACAACTCCCACCTACTGCAGAGTAAATGCCGAATCGATAATCGACGTCACATTCTCCCGCCTCATCGCACCGGGTGCCATTCGCGACTGGAAGGTGCTCGACGAGGTTTATTCCGCCAGCGACCACCGCTACGTCGCTTTCATCCTAGATAGGGTGACGGAAGGCGAAGAAATCGTTGGCCCCGCTTCCAGAGGCTGGTCTTACCGCCAGCTAAACCCCGGCGCCCTGGCTGCATACCTGGCCAATACCGCTGAACCCATCGTAAGCGTCGAAACCACCGCATCAGATGCAGCCGACTCGCTGATCAAGTACCTCGAGGGTGCCTGCGACTCCTGCATGCCCCCAAGAAAACTCCACAGATCGGGCAGAAGCGAAGTCCACTGGTGGTCGAACGAATTGACCGCGCTCCGAAACTCGACCATCAAGCTGCGCAGAGCGCACCAACGGTCCTCGCGCAGACACGATCCCCAACATACCATAGACGCTCATCGCGAGGCCTACAAATCGAAACGGAAGGAGCTCCGCAACGCCATCCGGGACGCTCAGTCAAACAGTTGGGCAGAACTCTGCAAAGCCGTCGACGAAGACCCTTGGGGACTACCATACAAGGTGGTCACCAAGAAGGTAGGCCGAAGCCGACCAGGGATTGAAGCTCGCGGGAGAGAAGAGGCCATAGCCGATCACCTGTTCCCGGACCCCCCGCCAACAACCTGGTCCCTCGAGCCTCCATTGACTGACGACGAACAACAACAACAACGCCAAGAGTTCACCATGGTCGAAATCCTCATGGCCTGTAAAAGACTACCGGCTGGCAAGGCAACGGGGCCCGACGGCATACCCAACGAGGTCCTGCTACACGTATCGCGACTCCGTCCACAGGTCTTACTAAACACCTTTAACGCGTGCCTGGCCCGCAGAGAGTTTCCTGCACGTTGGAAGACGGCCAGACTGGTGCTCCTCCACAAAGGATCCGGCAAGCCAATTGACGAACCATCGAGTTTCAGGCCGCTGTGCATGCTCGACTCGGCCGGCAAGTTACTAGAGCGCCTGCTGCTCGGCAGGCTCAATCAGCATCTCGACGAAATAGGTCAGCGGTCCGAAAACCAGTTTGGCTTCCGCAATGGCAGGTCGACCGTCGACGCGATTGAGCGAGTGCTCCAAGCCGCTCACGGCGCGGCCACGGGCGCCGTTCAGCATCGGGACATTTGCGTGGCCGTCTCGTTGGACGTTAAAAACGCATTTAATACCGCGCCATGGAGGAAAATCGATGCCGCGTTACGAGCAAGTCATACCCCCCCATATCTGAACAACTTCATACGATCGTACTTGGACGGCAGAAAACTCCAGGTCGGCCAGCTGCTGCTAAGCAGGAATGTCACGTGCGGCGTCCCCCAGGGCTCGGTTCTCGGACCAGCCCTTTGGAACATCTTCTACGACAAACTGCTGGACCTGGAGATGCCGTCGGGCGTCCAACTAGTGGCATTCGCCGACGACGTGTGCGTCCTAGGCATCGCCCGTAACGGAGAGGCAGCAGCAACCCTGCTCAATCCAGTGCTGGAAAAGGTTTCAGACTGGATGACAGACAACGGATTGAAGCTAGCCCCTGCTAAAACCGAGGCCGTCGTCCTAACCAGGAAGAACTTATACGCCAACCCCGAGCTGTTCGTCGAAGGCCACGCGATCCCAATCAAACCGTCCATGCGGTATCTCGGCGTCGAGCTCGACACACGGTTGTCGTTCACGAAGCACGTGCATCAAGCCTCCCTGAAGGCTTGCCAATCGGCGCTCGCCATAGGCAGACTAATGCCCAACATCGGCGGGCCGTCTCACAGCAAGAGAGCGTTACTCGGGTCAGTGACAAACAGCAAGATGCTATACGCCTCCCCTGCCTGGGCCGTCCGAGGGACGAAAACCGCCAAAAACCGCCTGGCAATGGCTAGGGCTCAGAGGACAGTCGCACTCCGCACTATACGCGCGTATTGCACCGTCTCCGCAGAAGCCTCGTCCATCCTCGCCTCGATGCTACCAGCCGATCTGCTAGCCACCGAAAGGACTAGGATCAGATCACGAATGGACGATCAGACGGACGAAACGCCTACCAACACCCTTAAGAACCAGGAAAGATTACTGAGCATCGCAGCTTGGCAAGCTCGGTGGGATCGGTCGAAGAACGCGAGGTGGACGCACAGGCTCATTCCTGACGTCAGTCGATGGCTAGCCAAGCCAACGCTGAACCTCACATACCGACTGACTCAGGCGCTCTCCGGTCATGGTTGCTTTAAAAGCTATCTGCTTAGGATGAACCGGGCAGATGATAGCAACTGTGTCTACTGCGGGTACCCCGACGACACCGCAGAACACACCCTCTTCGAATGTCCAAGGTGGACTGACGACCGCTCACGGGTTGCAGAGATCCTCAGGCGTCCTCCCAACGCTAGCGACGTCGAGGAAATCCTATGCGGACCTCCGACAGACGGCATGCCTGAAGACGCTGATGCACGACACAGACTCATAACACAGGCGGCCGTCAACCGGCGTGAGCTAATCGGCATGGTTGAGTCGATATTGTCAAGAAAGGAAATCGACGAAAGGGAAACAGAGGCTGGAATCAGGCTCGAAGCAATCTGAAGACAGAGCGCGACGAGTCCTTTCTTAAAACTACGGGCAAAGATGAAGAACGGCGGTCATTGACGAAGGAAGGCAACATGCATACCATTGTCAACCGTTGAACGTCGGAGGCGTCACCGACCACCGCTCTTCTTCATCTCCAACGATGACACCACGGGAGGGAAGGACGATCACTGCATACGTGGAAGGACGGACAGGGCGGCAGACGCCCACAGGACGACAGGAACAATACTTATACTAGCATCATAATTATTATTTTATTGTAAGGGGGTTAGTTGGGGAAGTGTCCCATCAACCCCCATTGTACGATGTTTTGTTTTATCAATAAACGATGGCGGCCGGGAGGAAGTAATGCGCAAGCAGTCCCCTCCCGGTCGTCGGTTCAAACTGGGAAAAAAAAAAAAAAAAAAAAAAAGGTTAGGTTAGGTTAGGTTAGGTTAGGTTAGGTTAGGTTAGGTTAGGTTAGGTTCCCCCCCAGCGGTACCCACCTTGACGTGGTGGGGGGGCTCACCGACTCCGGTCGGTGCCAAGAGGTACCAAAAATCCCGGTACTGACTTTAATTAGTTGGTGCTGGAGCCTTCAGCGCCGCTCTTGACCTTAACCGGTTGAGGGTGGCAGGGATCGTAACCACCTGCTCACACCAGCAAAAGGGCGGAGAAGGAAAACTGCAAACCCCCTGCCAGTAGGGTGAAAATGGCAGAGCACACTGTAAAGCCAATATGAGTTCGACGACAACAAATATTGCTACTTCTCCAGGAGGTTCGGATATCCTCCAGGAGACTACTTCACTGGGTGAGCAAGGGAGCTCAGTGGGGTCGAGAGACAATTCCAAGACCGCCGGCGTTCCTTCACAGGCGCTGGTGGGTACTCACGTGAGTGCCATGAGATGTGACACAACTGCCTTGGAAACTGGAAAAAAAATGGATTCAACGGAACGGACTGGAACTGAATCGGAACGTGAACACAGGAGGACGATTGACATAGCGGTCCTCAACGAATCGGAACTGTTAACTATGATAAAAGGATATGTGAACTCCATGAATGATTTTGCAAAAAGAACACGAAATGTCCATAAAGAACTTAAGGATACACTTGCAAACACTGGATTAGTTCTTAACCAATACCTGAAGATCAAGAGTTCAACATCAACTGGGGAAAAGGCCAATGATAGTAGTACCCAGACAGAGGACATTCCCATTGACAATGTACAGTCAGAGACTATTCAGAGCAAGAAGACGAGTTCTAGAGAAGCCGCCAGGCGAGAGTGCAAGGATGCGGCCACGAATACTGCTTCCCCGCAAGCGGTTCCGGAGAAGCAGCGAAAGCAACAGCAACAGCAGCAGAAGCAACAGCAACAGCAACAGCAACAACGGCGGAAGGGCAAAACGACACAGCCTTCCGAGGCAAACTCCCAACCGGAAAAAACTCAACCCGAGCCCGAAGCGGCCTTCACGCTGGTGACGAACCCGAAGAAGAACACAAACGGATCCAGACCTCAGTCGACCAGGAAAACGACACAGAGACCCGCAGCCGTCCTTATCAAGGTCGGCGAAGGCCGGACATACGCGGACACGCTGCGACAAGTCAGGGGTACACCGATAGACTTCGAAGGCCTCGGCACCCATGTCACCTCCATGAGGAAAACCATGAAAGGCGATCTACTGGTCGAACTGACAAAGGGCACCAAGGCAATAGCAGCCACCTCAAAAATCCGAGACCGGCTCGCCGAAGCGATCACAGGATCCGTGGTTACTAGGCTCCGGCACTCCGCAGAAGTGGAGATAACGGACCTCGACGAGGTTGCCACCAAGGAGGAAGTCCTTGCCGCGATCCGAAAGGCCATGATCAATGACGATCCCCTCTCCGAAGAGGAAATCAAGGTCACCGGCTTGTGGGCCACTCGGGAAGGCCGACAAATGGCCACCGCCACCGTCCCGATCAAGTTCAGCCAAAGCTTAACCTCCGTCCGCGTGGGCTGGACCCAGTGCCGCGTCCGCCCGCGGAGACCTGAACCGGCGCGCTGCTACAGGTGCCACGGGTTCGGCCACTCGACCCGCCAGTGCACCGGCCCGGACCTCACTGCAGCCTGCAGGCGATGCGGCGCCCACGGCCACATGCAGTCTAGCTGCACCGAGGGCGATGACAAATGCGTGGCGTGCGATCGACTCAAGGCCACACGAGTCCCGCACAAGCCTGGCTCCGGGGCTTGCGCCGCACGAAGAAATGCCATCTCTGAGATGAACGCTACTAGACAAAAATGATTAGGTTTCTTCAGATAAACCTCCACCGGAGCTCCACGGCGCAGAGCTTGCTCCAGCAGACCGCCGCCGTTACCGGCGCTCAAGTACTACTCGTATCAGAATATAACTGGCGTCCACACAGCGACAGATGGGTAGTTAGCGATGACCTCTCCTGCGCAGTCGCTCTCACGGCATCGGCTGACTTTACCCCCGGGTCGACGGGGTCCGGTCGAGGCTATGCGTGGATCCAGACCCAAGGCCTCAGGATATATAGCTGTTATACCTCTCGAAACGACTCCGAACAAAACTTCCGAGCCTTCCTCTTGGACATCCAAGATTCCGTCCGCTCGGCCGACCCACTGCTCACCGTAGTGGTAGGGGGCGACTTCAACGCCTGGTCCCAAGAGTGGGGGTCGGCTCGAAACGATGACAGAGGCGACCGATTGGCAGACCTGGCAGCCAGCCTGGATCTCCTCGTCGCTAACGTGGGCACAACTCCCACCTACTGCAGAGTAATGCCGAATCGATAATCGACGTCACATTCTCCCGCCTCATCGCACCGGGTGCCATTCGCGACTGGAAGGTGCTCGACGAGGTTTATTCCGCCAGCGACCACCGCTACGTCGCTTTCATCCTAGATAGGGTGACGGAAGGCGAAGAAATCGTTGGCCCCGCTTCCAGAGGCTGGTCTTACCGCCAGCTAAACCCCGGCGCCCTGGCTGCATACCTGGCCAATACCGCTGAACCCATCGTAAGCGTCGAAACCACCGCATCAGATGCAGCCGACTCGCTGATCAAGTACCTCGAGGGTGCCTGCGACTCCTGCATGCCCCCAAGAAAACTCCACAGATCGGGCAGAAGCGAAGTCCACTGGTGGTCGAACGAATTGACCGCGCTCCGAAACTCGACCATCAAGCTGCGCAGAGCGCACCAACGGTCCTCGCGCAGACACGATCCCCAACATACCATAGACGCTCATCGCGAGGCCTACAAATCGAAACGGAAGGAGCTCCGCAACGCCATCCGGGACGCTCAGTCAAACAGTTGGGCAGAACTCTGCAAAGCCGTCGACGAAGACCCTTGGGGACTACCATACAAGGTGGTCACCAAGAAGGTAGGCCGAAGCCGACCAGGGATTGAAGCTCGCGGGAGAGAAGAGGCCATAGCTGATCACCTGTTCCCGGACCCCCCGCCAACAACCTGGTCCCTCGAGCCTCCATTGACTGACGACGAACAACAACAACAACGCCAAGAGTTCACCATGGTCGAAATCCTCATGGCCTGTAAAAGACTACCGGCTGGCAAGGCAACGGGGCCCGACGGCATACCCAACGAGGTCCTGCTACACGTATCGCGACTCCGTCCACAGGTCTTACTAAACACCTTTAACGCGTGCCTGGCCCGCAGAGAGTTTCCTGCACGTTGGAAGACGGCCAGACTGGTGCTCCTCCACAAAGGATCCGGCAAGCCAATTGACGAACCATCGAGTTTCAGGCCGCTGTGCATGCTCGACTCGGCCGGCAAGTTACTAGAGCGCCTGCTGCTCGGCAGGCTCAATCAGCATCTCGACGAAACAGGTCAGCGGTCCGAAAACCAGTTTGGCTTCCGCAATGGCAGGTCGACCGTCGACGCGATTGAGCGAGTGCTCCAAGCCGCTCACGGCGCGGCCACGGGCGCCGTTCAGCATCGGGACATTTGCGTGGCCGTCTCGTTGGACGTTAAAAACGCATTTAATACCGCGCCATGGAGGAAAATCGATGCCGCGTTACGAGCAAGTCATACCCCCCCATATCTGAACAACTTCATACGATCGTACTTGGACGGCAGAAAACTCCAGGTCGGCCAGCTGCTGCTAAGCAGGAATGTCACGTGCGGCGTCCCCCAGGGCTCGGTTCTCGGACCAGCCCTTTGGAACATCTTCTACGACAAACTGCTGGACCTGGAGATGCCGTCGGGCGTCCAACTAGTGGCATTCGCCGACGACGTGTGCGTCCTAGGCATCGCCCGTAACGGAGAGGCAGCAGCAACCCTGCTCAATCCAGTGCTGGAAAAGGTTTCAGACTGGATGACAGACAACGGATTGAAGCTAGCCCCTGCTAAAACCGAGGCCGTCGTCCTAACCAGGAAGAACTTATACGCCAACCCCGAGCTGTTCGTCGAAGGCCACGCGATCCCAATCAAACCGTCCATGCGGTATCTCGGCGTCGAGCTCGACACACGGTTGTCGTTCACGAAGCACGTGCATCAAGCCTCCCTGAAGGCTTGCCAATCGGCGCTCGCCATAGGCAGACTAATGCCCAACATCGGCGGGCCGTCTCACAGCAAGAGAGCGTTACTCGGGTCAGTGACAAACAGCAAGATGCTATACGCCTCCCCTGCCTGGGCCGTCCGAGGGACGAAAACCGCCAAAAACCGCCTGGCAATGGCTAGGGCTCAGAGGACAGTCGCACTCCGCACTATACGCGCGTATTGCACCGTCTCCGCAGAAGCCTCGTCCATCCTCGCCTCGATGCTACCAGCCGATCTGCTAGCCACCGAAAGGACTAGGATCAGATCACGAATGGACGATCAGACGGACGAAACGCCTACCAACACCCTTAAGAACCAGGAAAGATTACTGAGCATCGCAGCTTGGCAAGCTCGGTGGGATCGGTCGAAGAACGCGAGGTGGACGCACAGGCTCATTCCTGACGTCAGTCGATGGCTAGCCAAGCCAACGCTGAACCTCACATACCGACTGACTCAGGCGCTCTCCGGTCATGGTTGCTTTAAAAGCTATCTGCTTAGGATGAACCGGGCAGATGATAGCAACTGTGTCTACTGCGGGTACCCCGACGACACCGCAGAACACACCCTCTTCGAATGTCCAAGGTGGACTGACGACCGCTCACGGGTTGCAGAGATCCTCAGGCGTCCTCCCAACGCTAGCGACGTCGAGGAAATCCTATGCGGACCTCCGACAGACGGCATGCCTGAAGACGCTGATGCACGACACAGACTCATAACACAGGCGGCCGTCAACCGGCGTGAGCTAATCGGCATGGTTGAGTCGATATTGTCAAGAAAGGAAATCGACGAAAGGGAAACAGAGGCTGGAATCAGGCTCGAAGCAATCTGAAGACAGAGCGCGACGAGTCCTTTCTTAAAACTACGGGCAAAGATGAAGAACGGCGGTCATTGACGAAGGAAGGCAACATGCATACCATTGTCAACCGTTGAACGTCGGAGGCGTCACCGACCACCGCTCTTCTTCATCTCCAACGATGACACCACGGGAGGGAAGGACGATCACTGCATACGTGGAAGGACGGACAGGGCGGCAGACGCCCACAGGACGACAGGAACAATACTTATACTAGCATCATAATTATTATTTTATTGTAAGGGGGTTAGTTGGGGAAGTGTCCCATCAACCCCCATTGTACGATGTTTTGTTTTATCAATAAACGATGGCGGCCGGGAGGAAGTAATGCGCAAGCAGTCCCCTCCCGGTCGTCGGTTCAAACTGAAAAAAAAAAAAAAAAAAAAAAAAAAAAAGGTTAGGTTAGGTTAGGTTAGGTTAGGTTAGGTTAGGTTAGGTTAGGTTAGGTTAGGTTAGGTTAGGTTCCCCCCCAGCGGTACCCACCTTGACGTGGTGGGGGGGCTCACCGACTCCGGTCGGTGCCAAGAGGTACCAAAAATCCCGGTACTGACTTTAATTAGTTGGTGCTGGAGCCTTCAGCGCCGCTCTTGACCTTAACCGGTTGAGGGTGGCAG
The DNA here is from genome assembly GCA_036289425.1 of Rhopalosiphum nymphaeae. NCBI lineage: Eukaryota > Metazoa > Arthropoda > Insecta > Hemiptera > Aphididae > Rhopalosiphum > Rhopalosiphum nymphaeae. The sequence goes on from JAZAQC010000005.1 coordinate 10,260,428, forward strand.
GGATCGTAACCACCTGCTCACACCAGCAAAAGGGCGGAGAAGGAAAACTGCAAACCCCCTGCCAGTAGGGTGAAAATGGCAGAGCACACTGTAAAGCCAATATGAGTTCGACGACAACAAATATTGCTACTTCTCCAGGAGGTTCGGATATCCTCCAGGAGACTACTTCACTGGGTGAGCAAGGGAGCTCAGTGGGGTCGAGAGACAATTCCAAGACCGCCGGCGTTCCTTCACAGGCGCTGGTGGGTACTCACGTGAGTGCCATGAGATGTGACACAACTGCCTTGGAAACTGGAAAAAAAATGGATTCAACGGAACGGACTGGAACTGAATCGGAACGTGAACACAGGAGGACGATTGACATAGCGGTCCTCAACGAATCGGAACTGTTAACTATGATAAAAGGATATGTGAACTCCATGAATGATTTTGCAAAAAGAACACGAAATGTCCATAAAGAACTTAAGGATACACTTGCAAACACTGGATTAGTTCTTAACCAATACCTGAAGATCAAGAGTTCAACATCAACTGGGGAAAAGGCCAATGATAGTAGTACCCAGACAGAGGACATTCCCATTGACAATGTACAGTCAGAGACTATTCAGAGCAAGAAGACGAGTTCTAGAGAAGCCGCCAGGCGAGAGTGCAAGGATGCGGCCACGAATACTGCTTCCCCGCAAGCGGTTCCGGAGAAGCAGCGAAAGCAACAGCAACAGCAGCAGAAGCAACAGCAACAGCAACAGCAACAACGGCGGAAGGGCAAAACGACACAGCCTTCCGAGGCAAACTCCCAACCGGAAAAAACTCAACCCGAGCCCGAAGCGGCCTTCACGCTGGTGACGAACCCGAAGAAGAACACAAACGGATCCAGACCTCAGTCGACCAGGAAAACGACACAGAGACCCGCAGCCGTCCTTATCAAGGTCGGCGAAGGCCGGACATACGCGGACACGCTGCGACAAGTCAGGGGTACACCGATAGACTTCGAAGGCCTCGGCACCCATGTCACCTCCATGAGGAAAACCATGAAAGGCGATCTACTGGTCGAACTGACAAAGGGCACCAAGGCAATAGCAGCCACCTCAAAAATCCGAGACCGGCTCGCCGAAGCGATCACAGGATCCGTGGTTACTAGGCTCCGGCACTCCGCAGAAGTGGAGATAACGGACCTCGACGAGGTTGCCACCAAGGAGGAAGTCCTTGCCGCGATCCGAAAGGCCATGATCAATGACGATCCCCTCTCCGAAGAGGAAATCAAGGTCACCGGCTTGTGGGCCACTCGGGAAGGCCGACAAATGGCCACCGCCACCGTCCCGATCAAGTTCAGCCAAAGCTTAACCTCCGTCCGCGTGGGCTGGACCCAGTGCCGCGTCCGCCCGCGGAGACCTGAACCGGCGCGCTGCTACAGGTGCCACGGGTTCGGCCACTCGACCCGCCAGTGCACCGGCCCGGACCTCACTGCAGCCTGCAGGCGATGCGGCGCCCACGGCCACATGCAGTCTAGCTGCACCGAGGGCGATGACAAATGCGTGGCGTGCGATCGACTCAAGGCCACACGAGTCCCGCACAAGCCTGGCTCCGGGGCTTGCGCCGCACGAAGAAATGCCATCTCTGAGATGAACGCTACTAGACAAAAATGATTAGGTTTCTTCAGATAAACCTCCACCGGAGCTCCACGGCGCAGAGCTTGCTCCAGCAGACCGCCGCCGTTACCGGCGCTCAAGTACTACTCGTATCAGAATATAACTGGCGTCCACACAGCGACAGATGGGTAGTTAGCGATGACCTCTCCTGCGCAGTCGCTCTCACGGCATCGGCTGACTTTACCCCCGGGTCGACGGGGTCCGGTCGAGGCTATGCGTGGATCCAGACCCAAGGCCTCAGGATATATAGCTGTTATACCTCTCGAAACGACTCCGAACAAAACTTCCGAGCCTTCCTCTTGGACATCCAAGATTCCGTCCGCTCGGCCGACCCACTGCTCACCGTAGTGGTAGGGGGCGACTTCAACGCCTGGTCCCAAGAGTGGGGGTCGGCTCGAAACGATGACAGAGGCGACCGATTGGCAGACCTGGCAGCCAGCCTGGATCTCCTCGTCGCTAACGTGGGCACAACTCCCACCTACTGCAGAGTAAATGCCGAATCGATAATCGACGTCACATTCTCCCGCCTCATCGCACCGGGTGCCATTCGCGACTGGAAGGTGCTCGACGAGGTTTATTCCGCCAGCGACCACCGCTACGTCGCTTTCATCCTAGATAGGGTGACGGAAGGCGAAGAAATCGTTGGCCCCGCTTCCAGAGGCTGGTCTTACCGCCAGCTAAACCCCGGCGCCCTGGCTGCATACCTGGCCAATACCGCTGAACCCATCGTAAGCGTCGAAACCACCGCATCAGATGCAGCCGACTCGCTGATCAAGTACCTCGAGGGTGCCTGCGACTCCTGCATGCCCCCAAGAAAACTCCACAGATCGGGCAGAAGCGAAGTCCACTGGTGGTCGAACGAATTGACCGCGCTCCGAAACTCGACCATCAAGCTGCGCAGAGCGCACCAACGGTCCTCGCGCAGACACGATCCCCAACATACCATAGACGCTCATCGCGAGGCCTACAAATCGAAACGGAAGGAGCTCCGCAACGCCATCCGGGACGCTCAGTCAAACAGTTGGGCAGAACTCTGCAAAGCCGTCGACGAAGACCCTTGGGGACTACCATACAAGGTGGTCACCAAGAAGGTAGGCCGAAGCCGACCAGGGATTGAAGCTCGCGGGAGAGAAGAGGCCATAGCTGATCACCTGTTCCCGGACCCCCCGCCAACAACCTGGTCCCTCGAGCCTCCATTGACTGACGACGAACAACAACAACAACGCCAAGAGTTCACCATGGTCGAAATCCTCATGGCCTGTAAAAGACTACCGGCTGGCAAGGCAACGGGGCCCGACGGCATACCCAACGAGGTCCTGCTACACGTATCGCGACTCCGTCCACAGGTCTTACTAAACACCTTTAACGCGTGCCTGGCCCGCAGAGAGTTTCCTGCACGTTGGAAGACGGCCAGACTGGTGCTCCTCCACAAAGGATCCGGCAAGCCAATTGACGAACCATCGAGTTTCAGGCCGCTGTGCATGCTCGACTCGGCCGGCAAGTTACTAGAGCGCCTGCTGCTCGGCAGGCTCAATCAGCATCTCGACGAAACAGGTCAGCGGTCCGAAAACCAGTTTGGCTTCCGCAATGGCAGGTCGACCGTCGACGCGATTGAGCGAGTGCTCCAAGCCGCTCTCGGCGCGGCCACGGGCGCCGTTCAGCATCGGGACATTTGCGTGGCCGTCTCGTTGGACGTTAAAAACGCATTTAATACCGCGCCATGGAGGAAAATCGATGCCGCGTTACGAGCAAGTCATACCCCCCCATATCTGAACAACTTCATACGATCGTACTTGGACGGCAGAAAACTCCAGGTCGGCCAGCTGCTGCTAAGCAGGAATGTCACGTGCGGCGTCCCCCAGGGCTCGGTTCTCGGACCAGCCCTTTGGAACATCTTCTACGACAAACTGCTGGACCTGGAGATGCCGTCGGGCGTCCAACTAGTGGCATTCGCCGACGACGTGTGCGTCCTAGGCATCGCCCGTAACGGAGAGGCAGCAGCAACCCTGCTCAATCCAGTGCTGGAAAAGGTTTCAGACTGGATGACAGACAACGGATTGAAGCTAGCCCCTGCTAAAACCGAGGCCGTCGTCCTAACCAGGAAGAACTTATACGCCAACCCCGAGCTGTTCGTCGAAGGCCACGCGATCCCAATCAAACCGTCCATGCGGTATCTCGGCGTCGAGCTCGACACACGGTTGTCGTTCACGAAGCACGTGCATCAAGCCTCCCTGAAGGCTTGCCAATCGGCGCTCGCCATAGGCAGACTAATGCCCAACATCGGCGGGCCGTCTCACAGCAAGAGAGCGTTACTCGGGTCAGTGACAAACAGCAAGATGCTATACGCCTCCCCTGCCTGGGCCGTCCGAGGGACGAAAACCGCCAAAAACCGCCTGGCAATGGCTAGGGCTCAGAGGACAGTCGCACTCCGCACTATACGCGCGTATTGCACCGTCTCCGCAGAAGCCTCGTCCATCCTCGCCTCGATGCTACCAGCCGATCTGCTAGCCACCGAAAGGACTAGGATCAGATCACGAATGGACGATCAGACGGACGAAACGCCTACCAACACCCTTAAGAACCAGGAAAGATTACTGAGCATCGCAGCTTGGCAAGCTCGGTGGGATCGGTCGAAGAACGCGAGGTGGACGCACAGGCTCATTCCTGACGTCAGTCGATGGCTAGCCAAGCCAACGCTGAACCTCACATACCGACTGACTCAGGCGCTCTCCGGTCATGGTTGCTTTAAAAGCTATCTGCTTAGGATGAACCGGGCAGATGATAGCAACTGTGTCTACTGCGGGTACCCCGACGACACCGCAGAACACACCCTCTTCGAATGTCCAAGGTGGACTGACGACCGCTCACGGGTTGCAGAGATCCTCAGGCGTCCTCCCAACGCTAGCGACGTCGAGGAAATCCTATGCGGACCTCCGACAGACGGCATGCCTGAAGACGCTGATGCACGACACAGACTCATAACACAGGCGGCCGTCAACCGGCGTGAGCTAATCGGCATGGTTGAGTCGATATTGTCAAGAAAGGAAATCGACGAAAGGGAAACAGAGGCTGGAATCAGGCTCGAAGCAATCTGAAGACAGAGCGCGACGAGTCCTTTCTTAAAACTACGGGCAAAGATGAAGAACGGCGGTCATTGACGAAGGAAGGCAACATGCATACCATTGTCAACCGTTGAACGTCGGAGGCGTCACCGACCACCGCTCTTCTTCATCTCCAACGATGACACCACGGGAGGGAAGGACGATCACTGCATACGTGGAAGGACGGACAGGGCGGCAGACGCCCACAGGACGACAGGAACAATACTTATACTAGCATCATAATTATTATTTTATTGTAAGGGGGTTAGTTGGGGAAGTGTCCCATCAACCCCCATTGTACGATGTTTTGTTTTATCAATAAACGATGGCGGCCGGGAGGAAGTAATGCGCAAGCAGTCCCCTCCCGGTCGTCGGTTCAAACTGAAAAAAAAAAAAAAAAAAAAAAAAAAAAAGGTTAGGTTAGGTTAGGTTAGGTTAGGTTAGGTTAGGTTAGGTTAGGTTAGGTTAGGTTAGGTTAGGTTCCCCCCCAGCGGTACCCACCTTGACGTGGTGGGGGGGCTCACCGACTCCGGTCGGTGCCAAGAGGTACCAAAAATCCCGGTACTGACTTTAATTAGTTGGTGCTGGAGCCTTCAGCGCCGCTCTTGACCTTAACCGGTTGAGGGTGGCAGGGATCGTAACCACCTGCTCACACCAGCAAAAGGGCGGAGAAGGAAAACTGCAAACCCCCTGCCAGTAGGGTGAAAATGGCAGAGCACACTGTAAAGCCAATATGAGTTCGACGACAACAAATATTGCTACTTCTCCAGGAGGTTCGGATATCCTCCAGGAGACTACTTCACTGGGTGAGCAAGGGAGCTCAGTGGGGTCGAGAGACAATTCCAAGACCGCCGGCGCTCCTTCACAGGCGCTGGTGGGTACTCACGTGAGTGCCATGAGATGTGACACAACTGCCTTGGAAACTGGAAAAAAAATGGATTCAACGGAACGGACTGGAACTGAATCGGAACGTGAACACAGGAGGACGATTGACATAGCGGTCCTCAACGAATCGGAACTGTTAACTATGATAAAAGGATATGTGAACTCCATGAATGATTTTGCAAAAAGAACACGAAATGTCCATAAAGAACTTAAGGATACACTTGCAAACACTGGATTAGTTCTTAACCAATACCTGAAGATCAAGAGTTCAACATCAACTGGGGAAAAGGCCAATGATAGTAGTACCCAGACAGAGGACATTCCCATTGACAATGTACAGTCAGAGACTATTCAGAGCAAGAAGACGAGTTCTAGAGAAGCCGCCAGGCGAGAGTGCAAGGATGCGGCCACGAATACTGCTTCCCCGCAAGCGGTTCCGGAGAAGCAGCGAAAGCAACAGCAACAGCAGCAGAAGCAACAGCAACAGCAACAGCAACAACGGCGGAAGGGCAAAACGACACAGCCTTCCGAGGCAAACTCCCAACCGGAAAAAACTCAACCCGAGCCCGAAGCGGCCTTCACGCTGGTGACGAACCCGAAGAAGAACACAAACGGATCCAGACCTCAGTCGACCAGGAAAACGACACAGAGACCCGCAGCCGTCCTTATCAAGGTCGGCGAAGGCCGGACATACGCGGACACGCTGCGACAAGTCAGGGGTACACCGATAGACTTCGAAGGCCTCGGCACCCATGTCACCTCCATGAGGAAAACCATGAAAGGCGATCTACTGGTCGAACTGACAAGGGGCACCAAGGCAATAGCAGCCACCTCAAAAATCCGAGACCGGCTCGCCGAAGCGATCACAGGATCCGTGGTTACTAGGCTCCGGCACTCCGCAGAAGTGGAGATAACGGACCTCGACGAGGTTGCCACCAAGGAGGAAGTCCTTGCCGCGATCCGAAAGGCCATGATCAATGACGATCCCCTCTCCGAAGAGGAAATCAAGGTCACCGGCTTGTGGGCCACTCGGGAAGGCCGACAAATGGCCACCGCCACCGTCCCGATCAAGTTTAGCCGAAGCTTAACCTCCGTCCGCGTGGGCTGGACCCAGTGCCGCGTCCGCCCGCGGAGACCTGAACCGGCGCGCTGCTACAGGTGCCACGGGTTCGGCCACTCGACCCGCCAGTGCACCGGCCCGGACCTCACTGCAGCCTGCAGGCGATGCGGCGCCCACGGCCACATGCAGTCTAGCTGCACCGAGGGCGATGACAAATGCGTGGCGTGCGATCGACTCAAGGCCACACGAGTCCCGCACAAGCCTGGCTCCGGGGCTTGCGCCGCACGAAGAAATGCCATCTCTGAGATGAACGCTACTAGACAAAAATGATTAGGTTTCTTCAGATAAACCTCCACCGGAGCTCCACGGCGCAGAGCTTGCTCCAGCAGACCGCCGCCGTTACCGGCGCTCAAGTACTACTCGTATCAGAATATAACTGGCGTCCACACAGCGACAGATGGGTAGTTAGCGATGACCTCTCCTGCGCAGTCGCTCTCACGGCATCGGCTGACTTTACCCCCGGGTCGACGGGGTCCGGTCGAGGCTATGCGTGGATCCAGACCCAAGGCCTCAGGATATATAGCTGTTATACCTCTCGAAACGACTCCGAACAAAACTTCCGAGCCTTCCTCTTGGACATCCAAGATTCCGTCCGCTCGGCCGACCCACTGCTCACCGTAGTGGTAGGGGGCGACTTCAACGCCTGGTCCCAAGAGTGGGGGTCGGCTCGAAACGATGACAGAGGCGACCGATTGGCAGACCTGGCAGCCAGCCTGGATCTCCTCGTCGCTAACGTGGGCACAACTCCCACCTACTGCAGAGTAAATGCCGAATCGATAATCGACGTCACATTCTCCCGCCTCATCGCACCGGGTGCCATTCGCGACTGGAAGGTGCTCGACGAGGTTTATTCCGCCAGCGACCACCGCTACGTCGCTTTCATCCTAGATAGGGTGACGGAAGGCGAAGAAATCGTTGGCCCCGCTTCCAGAGGCTGGTCTTACCGCCAGCTAAACCCCGGCGCCCTGGCTGCATACCTGGCCAATACCGCTGAACCCATCGTAAGCGTCGAAACCACCGCATCAGATGCAGCCGACTCGCTGATCAAGTACCTCGAGGGTGCCTGCGACTCCTGCATGCCCCCAAGAAAACTCCACAGATCGGGCAGAAGCGAAGTCCACTGGTGGTCGAACGAATTGACCGCGCTCCGAAACTCGACCATCAAGCTGCGCAGAGCGCACCAACGGTCCTCGCGCAGACACGATCCCCAACATACCATAGACGCTCATCGCGAGGCCTACAAATCGAAACGGAAGGAGCTCCGCAACGCCATCCGGGACGCTCAGTCAAACAGTTGGGCAGAACTCTGCAAAGCCGTCGACGAAGACCCTTGGGGACTACCATACAAGGTGGTCACCAAGAAGGTAGGCCGAAGCCGACCAGGGATTGAAGCTCGCGGGAGAGAAGAGGCCATAGCCGATCACCTGTTCCCGGACCCCCCGCCAACAACCTGGTCCCTCGAGCCTCCATTGACTGACGACGAACAACAACAACAACGCCAAGAGTTCACCATGGTCGAAATCCTCATGGCCTGTAAAAGACTACCGGCTGGCAAGGCAACGGGGCCCGACGGCATACCCAACGAGGTCCTGCTACACGTATCGCGACTCCGTCCACAGGTCTTACTAAACACCTTTAACGCGTGCCTGGCCCGCAGAGAGTTTCCTGCACGTTGGAAGACGGCCAGACTGGTGCTCCTCCACAAAGGATCCGGCAAGCCAATTGACGAACCATCGAGTTTCAGGCCGCTGTGCATGCTCGACTCGGCCGGCAAGTTACTAGAGCGCCTGCTGCTCGGCAGGCTCAATCAGCATCTCGACGAAATAGGTCAGCGGTCCGAAAACCAGTTTGGCTTCCGCAATGGCAGGTCGACCGTCGACGCGATTGAGCGAGTGCTCCAAGCCGCTCACGGCGCGGCCACGGGCGCCGTTCAGCATCGGGACATTTGCGTGGCCGTCTCGTTGGACGTTAAAAACGCATTTAATACCGCGCCATGGAGGAAAATCGATGCCGCGTTACGAGCAAGTCATACCCCCCCATATCTGAACAACTTCATACGATCGTACTTGGACGGCAGAAAACTCCAGGTCGGCCAGCTGCTGCTAAGCAGGAATGTCACGTGCGGCGTCCCCCAGGGCTCGGTTCTCGGACCAGCCCTTTGGAACATCTTCTACGACAAACTGCTGGACCTGGAGATGCCGTCGGGCGTCCAACTAGTGGCATTCGCCGACGACGTGTGCGTCCTAGGCATCGCCCGTAACGGAGAGGCAGCAGCAACCCTGCTCAATCCAGTGCTGGAAAAGGTTTCAGACTGGATGACAGACAACGGATTGAAGCTAGCCCCTGCTAAAACCGAGGCCGTCGTCCTAACCAGGAAGAACTTATACGCCAACCCCGAGCTGTTCGTCGAAGGCCACGCGATCCCAATCAAACCGTCCATGCGGTATCTCGGCGTCGAGCTCGACACACGGTTGTCGTTCACGAAGCACGTGCATCAAGCCTCCCTGAAGGCTTGCCAATCGGCGCTCGCCATAGGCAGACTAATGCCCAACATCGGCGGGCCGTCTCACAGCAAGAGAGCGTTACTCGGGTCAGTGACAAACAGCAAGATGCTATACGCCTCCCCTGCCTGGGCCGTCCGAGGGACGAAAACCGCCAAAAACCGCCTGGCAATGGCTAGGGCTCAGAGGACAGTCGCACTCCGCACTATACGCGCGTATTGCACCGTCTCCGCAGAAGCCTCGTCCATCCTCGCCTCGATGCTACCAGCCGATCTGCTAGCCACCGAAAGGACTAGGATCAGATCACGAATGGACGATCAGACGGACGAAACGCCTACCAACACCCTTAAGAACCAGGAAAGATTACTGAGCATCGCAGCTTGGCAAGCTCGGTGGGATCGGTCGAAGAACGCGAGGTGGACGCACAGGCTCATTCCTGACGTCAGTCGATGGCTAGCCAAGCCAACGCTGAACCTCACATACCGACTGACTCAGGCGCTCTCCGGTCATGGTTGCTTTAAAAGCTATCTGCTTAGGATGAACCGGGCAGATGATAGCAACTGTGTCTACTGCGGGTACCCCGACGACACCGCAGAACACACCCTCTTCGAATGTCCAAGGTGGACTGACGACCGCTCACGGGTTGCAGAGATCCTCAGGCGTCCTCCCAACGCTAGCGACGTCGAGGAAATCCTATGCGGACCTCCGACAGACGGCATGCCTGAAGACGCTGATGCACGACACAGACTCATAACACAGGCGGCCGTCAACCGGCGTGAGCTAATCGGCATGGTTGAGTCGATATTGTCAAGAAAGGAAATCGACGAAAGGGAAACAGAGGCTGGAATCAGGCTCGAAGCAATCTGAAGACAGAGCGCGACGAGTCCTTTCTTAAAACTACGGGCAAAGATGAAGAACGGCGGTCATTGACGAAGGAAGGCAACATGCATACCATTGTCAACCGTTGAACGTCGGAGGCGTCACCGACCACCGCTCTTCTTCATCTCCAACGATGACACCACGGGAGGGAAGGACGATCACTGCATACGTGGAAGGACGGACAGGGCGGCAGACGCCCACAGGACGACAGGAACAATACTTATACTAGCATCATAATTATTATTTTATTGTAAGGGGGTTAGTTGGGGAAGTGTCCCATCAACCCCCATTGTACGATGTTTTGTTTTATCAATAAACGATGGCGGCCGGGAGGAAGTAATGCGCAAGCAGTCCCCTCCCGGTCGTCGGTTCAAACTGAAAAAAAAAAAAAAAAAAAAAAAAAAAAAGGTTAGGTTAGGTTAGGTTAGGTTAGGTTAGGTTAGGTTAGGTTAGGTTAGGTTAGGTTAGGTTCCGTCCGCTCGGCCGACCCACTGCTCACCGTAGTGGTAGGGGGCGACTTCAACGCCTGGTCCCAAGAGTGGGGGTCGGCTCGAAACGATGACAGAGGCGACCGATTGGCAGACCTGGCAGCCAGCCTGGATCTCCTCGTCGCTAACGTGGGCACAACTCCCACCTACTGCAGAGTAAATGCCGAATCGATAATCGACGTCACATTCTCCCGCCTCATCGCACCGGGTGCCATTCGCGACTGGAAGGTGCTCGACGAGGTTTATTCCGCCAGCGACCACCGCTACGTCGCTTTCATCCTAGATAGGGTGACGGAAGGCGAAGAAATCGTTGGCCCCGCTTCCAGAGGCTGGTCTTACCGCCAGCTAAACCCCGGCGCCCTGGCTGCATACCTGGCCAATACCGCTGAACCCATCGTAAGCGTCGAAACCACCGCATCAGATGCAGCCGACTCGCTGATCAAGTACCTCGAGGGTGCCTGCGACTCCTGCATGCCCCCAAGAAAACTCCACAGATCGGGCAGAAGCGAAGTCCACTGGTGGTCGAACGAATTGACCGCGCTCCGAAACTCGACCATCAAGCTGCGCAGAGCGCACCAACGGTCCTCGCGCAGACACGATCCCCAACATACCATAGACGCTCATCGCGAGGCCTACAAATCGAAACGGAAGGAGCTCCGCAACGCCATCCGGGACGCTCAGTCAAACAGTTGGGCAGAACTCTGCAAAGCCGTCGACGAAGACCCTTGGGGACTACCATACAAGGTGGTCACCAAGAAGGTAGGCCGAAGCCGACCAGGGATTGAAGCTCGCGGGAGAGAAGAGGCCATAGCCGATCACCTGTTCCCGGACCCCCCGCCAACAACCTGGTCCCTCGAGCCTCCATTGACTGACGACGAACAACAACAACAACGCCAAGAGTTCACCATGGTCGAAATCCTCATGGCCTGTAAAAGACTACCGGCTGGCAAGGCAACGGGGCCCGACGGCATACCCAACGAGGTCCTGCTACACGTATCGCGACTCCGTCCACAGGTCTTACTAAACACCTTTAACGCGTGCCTGGCCCGCAGAGAGTTTCCTGCACGTTGGAAGACGGCCAGACTGGTGCTCCTCCACAAAGGATCCGGCAAGCCAATTGACGAACCATCGAGTTTCAGGCCGCTGTGCATGCTCGACTCGGCCGGCAAGTTACTAGAGCGCCTGCTGCTCGGCAGGCTCAATCAGCATCTCGACGAAATAGGTCAGCGGTCCGAAAACCAGTTTGGCTTCCGCAATGGCAGGTCGACCGTCGACGCGATTGAGCGAGTGCTCCAAGCCGCTCACGGCGCGGCCACGGGCGCCGTTCAGCATCGGGACATTTGCGTGGCCGTCTCGTTGGACGTTAAAAACGCATTTAATACCGCGCCATGGAGGAAAATCGATGCCGCGTTACGAGCAAGTCATACCCCCCCATATCTGAACAACTTCATACGATCGTACTTGGACGGCAGAAAACTCCAGGTCGGCCAGCTGCTGCTAAGCAGGAATGTCACGTGCGGCGTCCCCCAGGGCTCGGTTCTCGGACCAGCCCTTTGGAACATCTTCTACGACAAACTGCTGGACCTGGAGATGCCGTCGGGCGTCCAACTAGTGGCATTCGCCGACGACGTGTGCGTCCTAGGCATCGCCCGTAACGGAGAGGCAGCAGCAACCCTGCTCAATCCAGTGCTGGAAAAGGTTTCAGACTGGATGACAGACAACGGATTGAAGCTAGCCCCTGCTAAAACCGAGGCCGTCGTCCTAACCAGGAAGAACTTATACGCCAACCCCGAGCTGTTCGTCGAAGGCCACGCGATCCCAATCAAACCGTCCATGCGGTATCTCGGCGTCGAGCTCGACACACGGTTGTCGTTCACGAAGCACGTGCATCAAGCCTCCCTGAAGGCTTGCCAATCGGCTCTCGCCATAGGCAGACTAATGCCCAACATCGGCGGGCCGTCTCACAGCAAGAGAGCGTTACTCGGGTCAGTGACAAACAGCAAGATGCTATACGCCTCCCCTGCCTGGGCCGTCCGAGGGACGAAAACCGCCAAAAATCGCCTGGCAATGGCTAGGGCTCAGAGGACAGTCGCACTCCGCACTATACGCGCGTATTGCACCGTCTCCGCAGAAGCCTCGTCCATCCTCGCCTCGATGCTACCAGCCGATCTGCTAGCCACCGAAAGGACTAGGATCAGATCACGAATGGACGATCAGACGGACGAAACGCCTACCAACACCCTTAAGAACCAGGAAAGATTACTGAGCATCGCAGCTTGGCAAGCTCGGTGGGATCGGTCGAAGAACGCGAGGTGGACGCACAGGCTCATTCCTGACGTCAGTCGATGGCTAGCCAAGCCAACGCTGAACCTCACATACCGACTGACTCAGGCGCTCTCCGGTCATGGTTGCTTTAAAAGCTATCTGCTTAGGATGAACCGGGCAGATGATAGCAACTGTGTCTACTGCGGGTACCCCGACGACACCGCAGAACACACCCTCTTCGAATGTCCAAGGTGGACTGACGACCGCTCACGGGTTGCAGAGATCCTCAGGCGTCCTCCCAACGCTAGCGACGTCGAGGAAATCCTATGCGGACCTCCGACAGACGGCATGCCTGAAGACGCTGATGCACGACACAGACTCATAACACAGGCGGCCGTCAACCGGCGTGAGCTAATCGGCATGGTTGAGTCGATATTGTCAAGAAAGGAAATCGACGAAAGGGAAACAGAGGCTGGAATCAGGCTCGAAGCAATCTGAAGACAGAGCGCGACGAGTCCTTTCTTAAAACTACGGGCAAAGATGAAGAACGGCGGTCATTGACGAAGGAAGGCAACATGCATACCATTGTCAACCGTTGAACGTCGGAGGCGTCACCGACCACCGCTCTTCTTCATCTCCAACGATGACACCACGGGAGGGAAGGACGATCACTGCATACGTGGAAGGACGGACAGGGCGGCAGACGCCCACAGGACGACAGGAACAATACTTATACTAGCATCATAATTATTATTTTATTGTAAGGGGGTTAGTTGGGGAAGTGTCCCATCAACCCCCATTGTACGATGTTTTGTTTTATCAATAAACGATGGCGGCCGGGAGGAAGTAATGCGCAAGCAGTCCCCTCCCGGTCGTCGGTTCAAACTGGAAAAAAAAAAAAAAAAAAAAAAAAAAAAAAAAAAAGGTTAGGTTAGGTTAGGTTAGGTTAGGTTAGGTTAGGTTAGGTTAGGTTAGGTTAGGTTAGGTTAGGTTAGGTTAGGTTCCCCCCCAGCGGTACCCACCTTGACGTGGTGGGGGGGCTCACCGACTCCGGTCGGTGCCAAGAGGTACCAAAAATCCCGGTACTGACTTTAATTAGTTGGTGCTGGAGCCTTCAGCGCCGCTCTTGACCTTAACCGGTTGAGGGTGGCAGGGATCGTAACCACCTGCTCACACCAGCAAAAGGGCGGAGAAGGAAAACTGCAAACCCCCTGCCAGTAGGGTGAAAATGGCAGAGCACACTGTAAAGCCAATATGAGTTCGACGACAACAAATATTGCTACTTCTCCAGGAGGTTCGGATATCCTCCAGGAGACTACTTCACTGGGTGAGCAAGGGAGCTCAGTGGGGTCGAGAGACAATTCCAAGACCGCCGGCGCTCCTTCACAGGCGCTGGTGGGTACTCACGTGAGTGCCATGAGATGTGACACAACTGCCTTGGAAACTGGAAAAAAAATGGATTCAACGGAACGGACTGGAACTGAATCGGAACGTGAACACAGGAGGACGATTGACATAGCGGTCCTCAACGAATCGGAACTGTTAACTATGATAAAAGGATATGTGAACTCCATGAATGATTTTGCAAAAAGAACACGAAATGTCCATAAAGAACTTAAGGATACACTTGCAAACACTGGATTAGTTCTTAACCAATACCTGAAGATCAAGAGTTCAACATCAACTGGGGAAAAGGCCAATGATAGTAGTACCCAGACAGAGGACATTCCCATTGACAATGTACAGTCAGAGACTATTCAGAGCAAGAAGACGAGTTCTAGAGAAGCCGCCAGGCGAGAGTGCAAGGATGCGGCCACGAATACTGCTTCCCCGCAAGCGGTTCCGGAGAAGCAGCGAAAGCAACAGCAACAGCAGCAGAAGCAACAGCAACAGCAACAGCAACAACGGCGGAAGGGCAAAACGACACAGCCTTCCGAGGCAAACTCCCAACCGGAAAAAACTCAACCCGAGCCCGAAGCGGCCTTCACGCTGGTGACGAACCCGAAGAAGAACACAAACGGATCCAGACCTCAGTCGACCAGGAAAACGACACAGAGACCCGCAGCCGTCCTTATCAAGGTCGGCGAAGGCCGGACATACGCGGACACTCTGCGACAAGTCAGGGGTACACCGATAGACTTCGAAGGCCTCGGCACCCATGTCACCTCCATGAGGAAAACCATGAAAGGCGATCTACTGGTCGAACTGACAAGGGGCACCAAGGCAATAGCAGCCACCTCAAAAATCCGAGACCGGCTCGCCGAAGCGATCACAGGATCCGTGGTTACTAGGCTCCGGCACTCCGCAGAAGTGGAGATAACGGACCTCGACGAGGTTGCCACCAAGGAGGAAGTCCTTGCCGCGATCCGAAAGGCCATGATCAATGACGATCCCCTCTCCGAAGAGGAAATCAAGGTCACCGGCTTGTGGGCCACTCGGGAAGGCCGACAAATGGCCACCGCCACCGTCCCGATCAAGTTTAGCCGAAGCTTAACCTCCGTCCGCGTGGGCTGGACCCAGTGCCGCGTCCGCCCGCGGAGACCTGAACCGGCGCGCTGCTACAGGTGCCACGGGTTCGGCCACTCGACCCGCCAGTGCACCGGCCCGGACCTCACTGCAGCCTGCAGGCGATGCGGCGCCCACGGCCACATGCAGTCTAGCTGCACCGAGGGCGATGACAAATGCGTGGCGTGCGATCGACTCAAGGCCACACGAGTCCCGCACAAGCCTGGCTCCGGGGCTTGCGCCGCACGAAGAAATGCCATCTCTGAGATGAACGCTACTAGACAAAAATGATTAGGTTTCTTCAGATAAACCTCCACCGGAGCTCCACGGCGCAGAGCTTGCTCCAGCAGACCGCCGCCGTTACCGGCGCTCAAGTACTACTCGTATCAGAATATAACTGGCGTCCACACAGCGACAGATGGGTAGTTAGCGATGACCTCTCCTGCGCAGTCGCTCTCACGGCATCGGCTGACTTTACCCCCGGGTCGACGGGGTCCGGTCGAGGCTATGCGTGGATCCAGACCCAAGGCCTCAGGATATATAGCTGTTATACCTCTCGAAACGACTCCGAACAAAACTTCCGAGCCTTCCTCTTGGACATCCAAGATTCCGTCCGCTCGGCCGACCCACTGCTCACCGTAGTGGTAGGGGGCGACTTCAACGCCTGGTCCCAAGAGTGGGGGTCGGCTCGAAACGATGACAGAGGCGACCGATTGGCAGACCTGGCAGCCAGCCTGGATCTCCTCGTCGCTAACGTGGGCACAACTCCCACCTACTGCAGAGTAAATGCCGAATCGATAATCGACGTCACATTCTCCCGCCTCATCGCACCGGGTGCCATTCGCGACTGGAAGGTGCTCGACGAGGTTTATTCCGCCAGCGACCACCGCTACGTCGCTTTCATCCTAGATAGGGTGACGGAAGGCGAAGAAATCGTTGGCCCCGCTTCCAGAGGCTGGTCTTACCGCCAGCTAAACCCCGGCGCCCTGGCTGCATACCTGGCCAATACCGCTGAACCCATCGTAAGCGTCGAAACCACCGCATCAGATGCAGCCGACTCGCTGATCAAGTACCTCGAGGGTGCCTGCGACTCCTGCATGCCCCCAAGAAAACTCCACAGATCGGGCAGAAGCGAAGTCCACTGGTGGTCGAACGAATTGACCGCGCTCCGAAACTCGACCATCAAGCTGCGCAGAGCGCACCAACGGTCCTCGCGCAGACACGATCCCCAACATACCATAGACGCTCATCGCGAGGCCTACAAATCGAAACGGAAGGAGCTCCGCAACGCCATCCGGGACGCTCAGTCAAACAGTTGGGCAGAACTCTGCAAAGCCGTCGACGAAGACCCTTGGGGACTACCATACAAGGTGGTCACCAAGAAGGTAGGCCGAAGCCGACCAGGGATTGAAGCTCGCGGGAGAGAAGAGGCCATAGCCGATCACCTGTTCCCGGACCCCCCGCCAACAACCTGGTCCCTCGAGCCTCCATTGACTGACGACGAACAACAACAACAACGCCAAGAGTTCACCATGGTCGAAATCCTCATGGCCTGTAAAAGACTACCGGCTGGCAAGGCAACGGGGCCCGACGGCATACCCAACGAGGTCCTGCTACACGTATCGCGACTCCGTCCACAGGTCTTACTAAACACCTTTAACGCGTGCCTGGCCCGCAGAGAGTTTCCTGCACGTTGGAAGACGGCCAGACTGGTGCTCCTCCACAAAGGATCCGGCAAGCCAATTGACGAACCATCGAGTTTCAGGCCGCTGTGCATGCTCGACTCGGCCGGCAAGTTACTAGAGCGCCTGCTGCTCGGCAGGCTCAATCAGCATCTCGACGAAATAGGTCAGCGGTCCGAAAACCAGTTTGGCTTCCGCAATGGCAGGTCGACCGTCGACGCGATTGAGCGAGTGCTCCAAGCCGCTCACGGCGCGGCCACGGGCGCCGTTCAGCATCGGGACATTTGCGTGGCCGTCTCGTTGGACGTTAAAAACGCATTTAATACCGCGCCATGGAGGAAAATCGATGCCGCGTTACGAGCAAGTCATACCCCCCCATATCTGAACAACTTCATACGATCGTACTTGGACGGCAGAAAACTCCAGGTCGGCCAGCTGCTGCTAAGCAGGAATGTCACGTGCGGCGTCCCCCAGGGCTCGGTTCTCGGACCAGCCCTTTGGAACATCTTCTACGACAAACTGCTGGACCTGGAGATGCCGTCGGGCGTCCAACTAGTGGCATTCGCCGACGACGTGTGCGTCCTAGGCATCGCCCGTAACGGAGAGGCAGCAGCAACCCTGCTCAATCCAGTGCTGGAAAAGGTTTCAGACTGGATGACAGACAACGGATTGAAGCTAGCCCCTGCTAAAACCGAGGCCGTCGTCCTAACCAGGAAGAACTTATACGCCAACCCCGAGCTGTTCGTCGAAGGCCACGCGATCCCAATCAAACCGTCCATGCGGTATCTCGGCGTCGAGCTCGACACACGGTTGTCGTTCACGAAGCACGTGCATCAAGCCTCCCTGAAGGCTTGCCAATCGGCGCTCGCCATAGGCAGACTAATGCCCAACATCGGCGGGCCGTCTCACAGCAAGAGAGCGTTACTCGGGTCAGTGACAAACAGCAAGATGCTATACGCCTCCCCTGCCTGGGCCGTCCGAGGGACGAAAACCGCCAAAAACCGCCTGGCAATGGCTAGGGCTCAGAGGACAGTCGCACTCCGCACTATACGCGCGTATTGCACCGTCTCCGCAGAAGCCTCGTCCATCCTCGCCTCGATGCTACCAGCCGATCTGCTAGCCACCGAAAGGACTAGGATCAGATCACGAATGGACGATCAGACGGACGAAACGCCTACCAACACCCTTAAGAACCAGGAAAGATTACTGAGCATCGCAGCTTGGCAAGCTCGGTGGGATCGGTCGAAGAACGCGAGGTGGACGCACAGGCTCATTCCTGACGTCAGTCGATGGCTAGCCAAGCCAACGCTGAACCTCACATACCGACTGACTCAGGCGCTCTCCGGTCATGGTTGCTTTAAAAGCTATCTGCTTAGGATGAACCGGGCAGATGATAGCAACTGTGTCTACTGCGGGTACCCCGACGACACCGCAGAACACACCCTCTTCGAATGTCCAAGGTGGACTGACGACCGCTCACGGGTTGCAGAGATCCTCAGGCGTCCTCCCAACGCTAGCGACGTCGAGGAAATCCTATGCGGACCTCCGACAGACGGCATGCCTGAAGACGCTGATGCACGACACAGACTCATAACACAGGCGGCCGTCAACCGGCGTGAGCTAATCGGCATGGTTGAGTCGATATTGTCAAGAAAGGAAATCGACGAAAGGGAAACAGAGGCTGGAATCAGGCTCGAAGCAATCTGAAGACAGAGCGCGACGAGTCCTTTCTTAAAACTACGGGCAAAGATGAAGAACGGCGGTCATTGACGAAGGAAGGCAACATGCATACCATTGTCAACCGTTGAACGTCGGAGGCGTCACCGACCACCGCTCTTCTTCATCTCCAACGATGACACCACGGGAGGGAAGGACGATCACTGCATACGTGGAAGGACGGACAGGGCGGCAGACGCCCACAGGACGACAGGAACAATACTTATACTAGCATCATAATTATTATTTTATTGTAAGGGGGTTAGTTGGGGAAGTGTCCCATCAACCCCCATTGTACGATGTTTTGTTTTATCAATAAACGATGGCGGCCGGGAGGAAGTAATGCGCAAGCAGTCCCCTCCCGGTCGTCGGTTCAAACTGGGAAAAAAAAAAAAAAAAAAAAAAAAAAGGTTAGGTTAGGTTAGGTTAGGTTAGGTTAGGTTAGGTTCCCCCCCAGCGGTACCCACCTTGACGTGGTGGGGGGGCTCACCGACTCCGGTCGGTGCCAAGAGGTACCAAAAATCCCGGTACTGACTTTAATTAGTTGGTGCTGGAGCCTTCAGCGCCGCTCTTGACCTTAACCGGTTGAGGGTGGCAGGGATCGTAACCACCTGCTCACACCAGCAAAAGGGCGGAGAAGGAAAACTGCAAACCCCCTGCCAGTAGGGTGAAAATGGCAGAGCACACTGTAAAGCCAATATGAGTTCGACGACAACAAATATTGCTACTTCTCCAGGAGGTTCGGATATCCTCCAGGAGACTACTTCACTGGGTGAGCAAGGGAGCTCAGTGGGGTCGAGAGACAATTCCAAGACCGCCGGCGCTCCTTCACAGGCGCTGGTGGGTACTCACGTGAGTGCCATGAGATGTGACACAACTGCCTTGGAAACTGGAAAAAAAATGGATTCAACGGAACGGACTGGAACCGAATCGGAACGTGAACACAGGAGGACGATTGACATAGCGGTCCTCAACGAATCGGAACTGTTAACTATGATAAAAGGATATGTGAACTCCATGAATGATTTTGCAAAAAGAACACGAAATGTCCATAAAGAACTTAAGGATACACTTGCAAACACTGGATTAGTTCTTAACCAATACCTGAAGATCAAGAGTTCAACATCAACTGGGGAAAAGGCCAATGATAGTAGTACCCAGACAGAGGACATTCCCATTGACAATGTACAGTCAGAGACTATTCAGAGCAAGAAGACGAGTTCTAGAGAAGCCGCCAGGCGAGAGTGCAAGGATGCGGCCACGAATACTGCTTCCCCGCAAGCGGTTCCGGAGAAGCAGCGAAAGCAACAGCAACAGCAGCAGAAGCAACAGCAACAGCAACAGCAACAACGGCGGAAGGGCAAAACGACACAGCCTTCCGAGGCAAACTCCCAACCGGAAAAAACTCAACCCGAGCCCGAAGCGGCCTTCACGCTGGTGACGAACCCGAAGAAGAACACAAACGGATCCAGACCTCAGTCGACCAGGAAAACGACACAGAGACCCGCAGCCGTCCTTATCAAGGTCGGCGAAGGCCGGACATACGCGGACACGCTGCGACAAGTCAGGGGTACACCGATAGACTTCGAAGGCCTCGGCACCCATGTCACCTCCATGAGGAAAACCATGAAAGGCGATCTACTGGTCGAACTGACAAGGGGCACCAAGGCAATAGCAGCCACCTCAAAAATCCGAGACCGGCTCGCCGAAGCGATCACAGGATCCGTGGTTACTAGGCTCCGGCACTCCGCAGAAGTGGAGATAACGGACCTCGACGAGGTTGCCACCAAGGAGGAAGTCCTTGCCGCGATCCGAAAGGCCATGATCAATGACGATCCCCTCTCCGAAGAGGAAATCAAGGTCACCGGCTTGTGGGCCACTCGGGAAGGCCGACAAATGGCCACCGCCACCGTCCCGATCAAGTTTAGCCGAAGCTTAACCTCCGTCCGCGTGGGCTGGACCCAGTGCCGCGTCCGCCCGCGGAGACCTGAACCGGCGCGCTGCTACAGGTGCCACGGGTTCGGCCACTCGACCCGCCAGTGCACCGGCCCGGACCTCACTGCAGCCTGCAGGCGATGCGGCGCCCACGGCCACATGCAGTCTAGCTGCACCGAGGGCGATGACAAATGCGTGGCGTGCGATCGACTCAAGGCCACACGAGTCCCGCACAAGCCTGGCTCCGGGGCTTGCGCCGCACGAAGAAATGCCATCTCTGAGATGAACGCTACTAGACAAAAATGATTAGGTTTCTTCAGATAAACCTCCACCGGAGCTCCACGGCGCAGAGCTTGCTCCAGCAGACCGCCGCCGTTACCGGCGCTCAAGTACTACTCGTATCAGAATATAACTGGCGTCCACACAGCGACAGATGGGTAGTTAGCGATGACCTCTCCTGCGCAGTCGCTCTCACGGCATCGGCTGACTTTACCCCCGGGTCGACGGGGTCCGGTCGAGGCTATGCGTGGATCCAGACCCAAGGCCTCAGGATATATAGCTGTTATACCTCTCGAAACGACTCCGAACAAAACTTCCGAGCCTTCCTCTTGGACATCCAAGATTCCGTCCGCTCGGCCGACCCACTGCTCACCGTAGTGGTAGGGGGCGACTTCAACGCCTGGTCCCAAGAGTGGGGGTCGGCTCGAAACGATGACAGAGGCGACCGATTGGCAGACCTGGCAGCCAGCCTGGATCTCCTCGTCGCTAACGTGGGCACAACTCCCACCTACTGCAGAGTAAATGCCGAATCGATAATCGACGTCACATTCTCCCGCCTCATCGCACCGGGTGCCATTCGCGACTGGAAGGTGCTCGACGAGGTTTATTCCGCCAGCGACCACCGCTACGTCGCTTTCATCCTAGATAGGGTGACGGAAGGCGAAGAAATCGTTGGCCCCGCTTCCAGAGGCTGGTCTTACCGCCAGCTAAACCCCGGCGCCCTGGCTGCATACCTGGCCAATACCGCTGAACCCATCGTAAGCGTCGAAACCACCGCATCAGATGCAGCCGACTCGCTGATCAAGTACCTCGAGGGTGCCTGCGACTCCTGCATGCCCCCAAGAAAACTCCACAGATCGGGCAGAAGCGAAGTCCACTGGTGGTCGAACGAATTGACCGCGCTCCGAAACACGACCATCAAGCTGCGCAGAGCGCACCAACGGTCCTCGCGCAGACACGATCCCCAACATACCATAGACGCTCATCGCGAGGCCTACAAATCGAAACGGAAGGAGCTCCGCAACGCCATCCGGGACGCTCAGTCAAACAGTTGGGCAGAACTCTGCAAAGCCGTCGACGAAGACCCTTGGGGACTACCATACAAGGTGGTCACCAAGAAGGTAGGCCGAAGCCGACCAGGGATTGAAGCTCGCGGGAGAGAAGAGGCCATAGCCGATCACCTGTTCCCGGACCCCCCGCCAACAACCTGGTCCCTCGAGCCTCCATTGACTGACGACGAACAACAACAACAACGCCAAGAGTTCACCATGGTCGAAATCCTCATGGCCTGTAAAAGACTACCGGCTGGCAAGGCAACGGGGCCCGACGGCATACCCAACGAGGTCCTGCTACACGTATCGCGACTCCGTCCACAGGTCTTACTAAACACCTTTAACGCGTGCCTGGCCCGCAGAGAGTTTCCTGCACGTTGGAAGACGGCCAGACTGGTGCTCCTCCACAAAGGATCCGGCAAGCCAATTGACGAACCATCGAGTTTCAGGCCGCTGTGCATGCTCGACTCGGCCGGCAAGTTACTAGAGCGCCTGCTGCTCGGCAGGCTCAATCAGCATCTCGACGAAATAGGTCAGCGGTCCGAAAACCAGTTTGGCTTCCGCAATGGCAGGTCGACCGTCGACGCGATTGAGCGAGTGCTCCAAGCCGCTCACGGCGCGGCCACGGGCGCCGTTCAGCATCGGGACATTTGCGTGGCCGTCTCGTTGGACGTTAAAAACGCATTTAATACCGCGCCATGGAGGAAAATCGATGCCGCGTTACGAGCAAGTCATACCCCCCCATATCTGAACAACTTCATACGATCGTACTTGGACGGCAGAAAACTCCAGGTCGGCCAGCTGCTGCTAAGCAGGAATGTCACGTGCGGCGTCCCCCAGGGCTCGGTTCTCGGACCAGCCCTTTGGAACATCTTCTACGACAAACTGCTGGACCTGGAGATGCCGTCGGGCGTCCAACTAGTGGCATTCGCCGACGACGTGTGCGTCCTAGGCATCGCCCGTAACGGAGAGGCAGCAGCAACCCTGCTCAATCCAGTGCTGGAAAAGGTTTCAGACTGGATGACAGACAACGGATTGAAGCTAGCCCCTGCTAAAACCGAGGCCGTCGTCCTAACCAGGAAGAACTTATACGCCAACCCCGAGCTGTTCGTCGAAGGCCACGCGATCCCAATCAAACCGTCCATGCGGTATCTCGGCGTCGAGCTCGACACACGGTTGTCGTTCACGAAGCACGTGCATCAAGCCTCCCTGAAGGCTTGCCAATCGGCTCTCGCCATAGGCAGACTAATGCCCAACATCGGCGGGCCGTCTCACAGCAAGAGAGCGTTACTCGGGTCAGTGACAAACAGCAAGATGCTATACGCCTCCCCTGCCTGGGCCGTCCGAGGGACGAAAACCGCCAAAAATCGCCTGGCAATGGCTAGGGCTCAGAGGACAGTCGCACTCCGCACTATACGCGCGTATTGCACCGTCTCCGCAGAAGCCTCGTCCATCCTCGCCTCGATGCTACCAGCCGATCTGCTAGCCACCGAAAGGACTAGGATCAGATCACGAATGGACGATCAGACGGACGAAACGCCTACCAACACCCTTAAGAACCAGGAAAGATTACTGAGCATCGCAGCTTGGCAAGCTCGGTGGGATCGGTCGAAGAACGCGAGGTGGACGCACAGGCTCATTCCTGACGTCAGTCGATGGCTAGCCAAGCCAACGCTGAACCTCACATACCGACTGACTCAGGCGCTCTCCGGTCATGGTTGCTTTAAAAGCTATCTGCTTAGGATGAACCGGGCAGATGATAGCAACTGTGTCTACTGCGGGTACCCCGACGACACCGCAGAACACACCCTCTTCGAATGTCCAAGGTGGACTGACGACCGCTCACGGGTTGCAGAGATCCTCAGGCGTCCTCCCAACGCTAGCGACGTCGAGGAAATCCTATGCGGACCTCCGACAGACGGCATGCCTGAAGACGCTGATGCACGACACAGACTCATAACACAGGCGGCCGTCAACCGGCGTGAGCTAATCGGCATGGTTGAGTCGATATTGTCAAGAAAGGAAATCGACGAAAGGGAAACAGAGGCTGGAATCAGGCTCGAAGCAATCTGAAGACAGAGCGCGACGAGTCCTTTCTTAAAACTACGGGCAAAGATGAAGAACGGCGGTCATTGACGAAGGAAGGCAACATGCATACCATTGTCAACCGTTGAACGTCGGAGGCGTCACCGACCACCGCTCTTCTTCATCTCCAACGATGACACCACGGGAGGGAAGGACGATCACTGCATACGTGGAAGGACGGACAGGGCGGCAGACGCCCACAGGACGACAGGAACAATACTTATACTAGCATCATAATTATTATTTTATTGTAAGGGGGTTAGTTGGGGAAGTGTCCCATCAACCCCCATTGTACGATGTTTTGTTTTATCAATAAACGATGGCGGCCGGGAGGAAGTAATGCGCAAGCAGTCCCCTCCCGGTCGTCGGTTCAAACTGGAAAAAAAAAAAAAAAAAAAAAAGGTTAGGTTAGGTTAGGTTAGGTTAGGTTAGGTTAGGTTAGGTTAGGTTCCCCCCCAGCGGTACCCACCTTGACGTGGTGGGGGGGCTCACCGACTCCGGTCGGTGCCAAGAGGTACCAAAAAATCCCGGTACTGACTTTAATTAGTTGGTGCTGGAGCCTTCAGCGCCGCTCTTGACCTTAACCGGTTGAGGGTGGCAGGGATCGTAACCACCTGCTCACACCAGCAAAAGGGCGGAGAAGGAAAACTGCAAACCCCCTGCCAGTAGGGTGAAAATGGCAGAGCACACTGTAAAGTCAATATGAGTTCGACGACAACAAATATTGCTACTTCTCCAGGAGGTTCGGATATCCTCCAGGAGACTACTCCACTGGGTGAGCAAGGGAGCTCAGTGGGGTCGAGAGACAATTCCAAGACCGCCGGCGCTCCTTCACAGGCGCTGGTGGGTACTCACGTGAGTGCCATGAGATGTGACACAACTGCCTTGGAAACTGGAAAAAAAATGGATTCAACGGAACGGACTGGAACTGAATCGGAACGTGAACACAGGAGGACGATTGACATAGCGGTCCTCAACGAATCGGAACTGTTAACTATGATAAAAGGATATGTGAACTCCATGAATGATTTTGCAAAAAGAACACGAAATGTCCATAAAGAACTTAAGGATACACTTGCAAACACTGGATTAGTTCTTAACCAATACCTGAAGATCAAGAGTTCAACATCAACTGGGGAAAAGGCCAATGATAGTAGTACCCAGACAGAGGACATTCCCATTGACAATGTACAGTCAGAGACTATTCAGAGCAAGAAGACGAGTTCTAGAGAAGCCGCCAGGCGAGAGTGCAAGGATGCGGCCACGAATACTGCTTCCCCGCAAGCGGTTCCGGAGAAGCAGCGAAAGCAACAGCAACAGCAGCAGAAGCAACAGCAACAGCAACAGCAACAACGGCGGAAGGGCAAAACGACACAGCCTTCCGAGGCAAACTCCCAACCGGAAAAAACTCAACCCGAGCCCGAAGCGGCCTTCACGCTGGTGACGAACCCGAAGAAGAACACAAACGGATCCAGACCTCAGTCGACCAGGAAAACGACACAGAGACCCGCAGCCGTCCTTATCAAGGTCGGCGAAGGCCGGACATACGCGGACACGCTGCGACAAGTCAGGGGTACACCGATAGACTTCGAAGGCCTCGGCACCCATGTCACCTCCATGAGGAAAACCATGAAAGGCGATCTACTGGTCGAACTGACAAGGGGCACCAAGGCAATAGCAGCCACCTCAAAAATCCGAGACCGGCTCGCCGAAGCGATCACAGGATCCGTGGTTACTAGGCTCCGGCACTCCGCAGAAGTGGAGATAACGGACCTCGACGAGGTTGCCACCAAGGAGGAAGTCCTTGCCGCGATCCGAAAGGCCATGATCAATGACGATCCCCTCTCCGAAGAGGAAATCAAGGTCACCGGCTTGTGGGCCACTCGGGAAGGCCGACAAATGGCCACCGCCACCGTCCCGATCAAGTTTAGCCGAAGCTTAACCTCCGTCCGCGTGGGCTGGACCCAGTGCCGCGTCCGCCCGCGGAGACCTGAACCGGCGCGCTGCTACAGGTGCCACGGGTTCGGCCACTCGACCCGCCAGTGCACCGGCCCGGACCTCACTGCAGCCTGCAGGCGATGCGGCGCCCACGGCCACATGCAGTCTAGCTGCACCGAGGGCGATGACAAATGCGTGGCGTGCGATCGACTCAAGGCCACACGAGTCCCGCACAAGCCTGGCTCCGGGGCTTGCGCCGCACGAAGAAATGCCATCTCTGAGATGAACGCTACTAGACAAAAATGATTAGGTTTCTTCAGATAAACCTCCACCGGAGCTCCACGGCGCAGAGCTTGCTCCAGCAGACCGCCGCCGTTACCGGCGCTCAAGTACTACTCGTATCAGAATATAACTGGCGTCCACACAGCGACAGATGGGTAGTTAGCGATGACCTCTCCTGCGCAGTCGCTCTCACGGCATCGGCTGACTTTACCCCCGGGTCGACGGGGTCCGGTCGAGGCTATGCGTGGATCCAGACCCAAGGCCTCAGGATATATAGCTGTTATACCTCTCGAAACGACTCCGAACAAAACTTCCGAGCCTTCCTCTTGGACATCCAAGATTCCGTCCGCTCGGCCGACCCACTGCTCACCGTAGTGGTAGGGGGCGACTTCAACGCCTGGTCCCAAGAGTGGGGGTCGGCTCGAAACGATGACAGAGGCGACCGATTGGCAGACCTGGCAGCCAGCCTGGATCTCCTCGTCGCTAACGTGGGCACAACTCCCACCTACTGCAGAGTAAATGCCGAATCGATAATCGACGTCACATTCTCCCGCCTCATCGCACCGGGTGCCATTCGCGACTGGAAGGTGCTCGACGAGGTTTATTCCGCCAGCGACCACCGCTACGTCGCTTTCATCCTAGATAGGGTGACGGAAGGCGAAGAAATCGTTGGCCCCGCTTCCAGAGGCTGGTCTTACCGCCAGCTAAACCCCGGCGCCCTGGCTGCATACCTGGCCAATACCGCTGAACCCATCGTAAGCGTCGAAACCACCGCATCAGATGCAGCCGACTCGCTGATCAAGTACCTCGAGGGTGCCTGCGACTCCTGCATGCCCCCAAGAAAACTCCACAGATCGGGCAGAAGCGAAGTCCACTGGTGGTCGAACGAATTGACCGCGCTCCGAAACTCGACCATCAAGCTGCGCAGAGCGCACCAACGGTCCTCGCGCAGACACGATCCCCAACATACCATAGACGCTCATCGCGAGGCCTACAAATCGAAACGGAAGGAGCTCCGCAACGCCATCCGGGACGCTCAGTCAAACAGTTGGGCAGAACTCTGCAAAGCCGTCGACGAAGACCCTTGGGGACTACCATACAAGGTGGTCACCAAGAAGGTAGGCCGAAGCCGACCAGGGATTGAAGCTCGCGGGAGAGAAGAGGCCATAGCCGATCACCTGTTCCCGGACCCCCCGCCAACAACCTGGTCCCTCGAGCCTCCATTGACTGACGACGAACAACAACAACAACGCCAAGAGTTCACCATGGTCGAAATCCTCATGGCCTGTAAAAGACTACCGGCTGGCAAGGCAACGGGGCCCGACGGCATACCCAACGAGGTCCTGCTACACGTATCGCGACTCCGTCCACAGGTCTTACTAAACACCTTTAACGCGTGCCTGGCCCGCAGAGAGTTTCCTGCACGTTGGAAGACGGCCAGACTGGTGCTCCTCCACAAAGGATCCGGCAAGCCAATTGACGAACCATCGAGTTTCAGGCCGCTGTGCATGCTCGACTCGGCCGGCAAGTTACTAGAGCGCCTGCTGCTCGGCAGGCTCAATCAGCATCTCGACGAAATAGGTCAGCGGTCCGAAAACCAGTTTGGCTTCCGCAATGGCAGGTCGACCGTCGACGCGATTGAGCGAGTGCTCCAAGCCGCTCACGGCGCGGCCACGGGCGCCGTTCAGCATCGGGACATTTGCGTGGCCGTCTCGTTGGACGTTAAAAACGCATTTAATACCGCGCCATGGAGGAAAATCGATGCCGCGTTACGAGCAAGTCATACCCCCCCATATCTGAACAACTTCATACGATCGTACTTGGACGGCAGAAAACTCCAGGTCGGCCAGCTGCTGCTAAGCAGGAATGTCACGTGCGGCGTCCCCCAGGGCTCGGTTCTCGGACCAGCCCTTTGGAACATCTTCTACGACAAACTGCTGGACCTGGAGATGCCGTCGGGCGTCCAACTAGTGGCATTCGCCGACGACGTGTGCGTCCTAGGCATCGCCCGTAACGGAGAGGCAGCAGCAACCCTGCTCAATCCAGTGCTGGAAAAGGTTTCAGACTGGATGACAGACAACGGATTGAAGCTAGCCCCTGCTAAAACCGAGGCCGTCGTCCTAACCAGGAAGAACTTATACGCCAACCCCGAGCTGTTCGTCGAAGGCCACGCGATCCCAATCAAACCGTCCATGCGGTATCTCGGCGTCGAGCTCGACACACGGTTGTCGTTCACGAAGCACGTGCATCAAGCCTCCCTGAAGGCTTGCCAATCGGCGCTCGCCATAGGCAGACTAATGCCCAACATCGGCGGGCCGTCTCACAGCAAGAGAGCGTTACTCGGGTCAGTGACAAACAGCAAGATGCTATACGCCTCCCCTGCCTGGGCCGTCCGAGGGACGAAAACCGCCAAAAACCGCCTGGCAATGGCTAGGGCTCAGAGGACAGTCGCACTCCGCACTATACGCGCGTATTGCACCGTCTCCGCAGAAGCCTCGTCCATCCTCGCCTCGATGCTACCAGCCGATCTGCTAGCCACCGAAAGGACTAGGATCAGATCACGAATGGACGATCAGACGGACGAAACGCCTACCAACACCCTTAAGAACCAGGAAAGATTACTGAGCATCGCAGCTTGGCAAGCTCGGTGGGATCGGTCGAAGAACGCGAGGTGGACGCACAGGCTCATTCCTGACGTCAGTCGATGGCTAGCCAAGCCAACGCTGAACCTCACATACCGACTGACTCAGGCGCTCTCCGGTCATGGTTGCTTTAAAAGCTATCTGCTTAGGATGAACCGGGCAGATGATAGCAACTGTGTCTACTGCGGGTACCCCGACGACACCGCAGAACACACCCTCTTCGAATGTCCAAGGTGGACTGACGACCGCTCACGGGTTGCAGAGATCCTCAGGCGTCCTCCCAACGCTAGCGACGTCGAGGAAATCCTATGCGGACCTCCGACAGACGGCATGCCTGAAGACGCTGATGCACGACACAGACTCATAACACAGGCGGCCGTCAACCGGCGTGAGCTAATCGGCATGGTTGAGTCGATATTGTCAAGAAAGGAAATCGACGAAAGGGAAACAGAGGCTGGAATCAGGCTCGAAGCAATCTGAAGACAGAGCGCGACGAGTCCTTTCTTAAAACTACGGGCAAAGATGAAGAACGGCGGTCATTGACGAAGGAAGGCAACATGCATACCATTGTCAACCGTTGAACGTCGGAGGCGTCACCGACCACCGCTCTTCTTCATCTCCAACGATGACACCACGGGAGGGAAGGACGATCACTGCATACGTGGAAGGACGGACAGGGCGGCAGACGCCCACAGGACGACAGGAACAATACTTATACTAGCATCATAATTATTATTTTATTGTAAGGGGGTTAGTTGGGGAAGTGTCCCATCAACCCCCATTGTACGATGTTTTGTTTTATCAATAAACGATGGCGGCCGGGAGGAAGTAATGCGCAAGCAGTCCCCTCCCGGTCGTCGGTTCAAACTGGAAAAAAAAAAAAAAAAAAAAAAAAAAGGTTAGGTTAGGTTAGGTTAGGTTAGGTTAGGTTAGGTTAGGTTAGGTTAGGTTCCCCCCCAGCGGTACCCACCTTGACGTGGTGGGGGGGCTCACCGACTCCGGTCGGTGCCAAGAGGTACCAAAAATCCCGGTACTGACTTTAATTAGTTGGTGCTGGAGCCTTCAGCGCCGCTCTTGACCTTAACCGGTTGAGGGTGGCAGGGATCGTAACCACCTGCTCACACCAGCAAAAGGGCGGAGAAGGAAAACTGCAAACCCCCTGCCAGTAGGGTGAAAATGGCAGAGCACACTGTAAAGCCAATATGAGTTCGACGACAACAAATATTGCTACTTCTCCAGGAGGTTCGGATATCCTCCAGGAGACTACTTCACTGGGTGAGCAAGGGAGCTCAGTGGGGTCGAGAGACAATTCCAAGACCGCCGGCGCTCCTTCACAGGCGCTGGTGGGTACTCACGTGAGTGCCATGAGATGTGACACAACTGCCTTGGAAACTGGAAAAAAAATGGATTCAACGGAACGGACTGGAACTGAATCGGAACGTGAACACAGGAGGACGATTGACATAGCGGTCCTCAACGAATCGGAACTGTTAACTATGATAAAAGGATATGTGAACTCCATGAATGATTTTGCAAAAAGAACACGAAATGTCCATAAAGAACTTAAGGATACACTTGCAAACACTGGATTAGTTCTTAACCAATACCTGAAGATCAAGAGTTCAACATCAACTGGGGAAAAGGCCAATGATAGTAGTACCCAGACAGAGGACATTCCCATTGACAATGTACAGTCAGAGACTATTCAGAGCAAGAAGACGAGTTCTAGAGAAGCCGCCAGGCGAGAGTGCAAGGATGCGGCCACGAATACTGCTTCCCCGCAAGCGGTTCCGGAGAAGCAGCGAAAGCAACAGCAACAGCAGCAGAAGCAACAGCAACAGCAACAGCAACAACGGCGGAAGGGCAAAACGACACAGCCTTCCGAGGCAAACTCCCAACCGGGAAAAACTCAACCCGAGCCCGAAGCGGCCTTCACGCTGGTGACGAACCCGAAGAAGAACACAAACGGATCCAGACCTCAGTCGACCAGGAAAACGACACAGAGACCCGCAGCCGTCCTTATCAAGGTCGGCGAAGGCCGGACATACGCGGACACGCTGCGACAAGTCAGGGGTACACCGATAGACTTCGAAGGCCTCGGCACCCATGTCACCTCCATGAGGAAAAC
The DNA here is from genome assembly GCA_036289425.1 of Rhopalosiphum nymphaeae. Classification (NCBI taxonomy): domain Eukaryota; kingdom Metazoa; phylum Arthropoda; class Insecta; order Hemiptera; family Aphididae; genus Rhopalosiphum; species Rhopalosiphum nymphaeae. The sequence continues at coordinate 10,291,557 of JAZAQC010000005.1, forward strand.
CATGAAAGGCGATCTACTGGTCAGGTTAGGTTAGGTTAGGTTAGGTTAGGTTAGGTTAGGTTAGGTTCCCCCCCAGCGGTACCCACCTTGACGTGGTGGGGGGGCTCACCGACTCCGGTCGGTGCCAAGAGGTACCAAAAATCCCGGTACTGACTTTAATTAGTTGGTGCTGGAGCCTTCAGCGCCGCTCTTGACCTTAACCGGTTGAGGGTGGCAGGGATCGTAACCACCTGCTCACACCAGCAAAAGGGCGGAGAAGGAAAACTGCAAACCCCCTGCCAGTAGGGTGAAAATGGCAGAGCACACTGTAAAGCCAATATGAGTTCGACGACAACAAATATTGCTACTTCTCCAGGAGGTTCGGATATCCTCCAGGAGACTACTTCACTGGGTGAGCAAGGGAGCTCAGTGGGGTCGAGAGACAATTCCAAGACCGCCGGCGCTCCTTCACAGGCGCTGGTGGGTACTCACGTGAGTGCCATGAGATGTGACACAACTGCCTTGGAAACTGGAAAAAAAATGGATTCAACGGAACGGACTGGAACTGAATCGGAACGTGAACACAGGAGGACGATTGACATAGCGGTCCTCAACGAATCGGAACTGTTAACTATGATAAAAGGATATGTGAACTCCATGAATGATTTTGCAAAAAGAACACGAAATGTCCATAAAGAACTTAAGGATACACTTGCAAACACTGGATTAGTTCTTAACCAATACCTGAAGATCAAGAGTTCAACATCAACTGGGGAAAAGGCCAATGATAGTAGTACCCAGACAGAGGACATTCCCATTGACAATGTACAGTCAGAGACTATTCAGAGCAAGAAGACGAGTTCTAGAGAAGCCGCCAGGCGAGAGTGCAAGGATGCGGCCACGAATACTGCTTCCCCGCAAGCGGTTCCGGAGAAGCAGCGAAAGCAACAGCAACAGCAGCAGAAGCAACAGCAACAGCAACAGCAACAACGGCGGAAGGGCAAAACGACACAGCCTTCCGAGGCAAACTCCCAACCGGAAAAAACTCAACCCGAGCCCGAAGCGGCCTTCACGCTGGTGACGAACCCGAAGAAGAACACAAACGGATCCAGACCTCAGTCGACCAGGAAAACGACACAGAGACCCGCAGCCGTCCTTATCAAGGTCGGCGAAGGCCGGACATACGCGGACACGCTGCGACAAGTCAGGGGTACACCGATAGACTTCGAAGGCCTCGGCACCCATGTCACCTCCATGAGGAAAACCATGAAAGGCGATCTACTGGTCGAACTGACAAGGGGCACCAAGGCAATAGCAGCCACCTCAAAAATCCGAGACCGGCTCGCCGAAGCGATCACAGGATCCGTGGTTACTAGGCTCCGGCACTCCGCAGAAGTGGAGATAACGGACCTCGACGAGGTTGCCACCAAGGAGGAAGTCCTTGCCGCGATCCGAAAGGCCATGATCAATGACGATCCCCTCTCCGAAGAGGAAATCAAGGTCACCGGCTTGTGGGCCACTCGGGAAGGCCGACAAATGGCCACCGCCACCGTCCCGATCAAGTTTAGCCGAAGCTTAACCTCCGTCCGCGTGGGCTGGACCCAGTGCCGCGTCCGCCCGCGGAGACCTGAACCGGCGCGCTGCTACAGGTGCCACGGGTTCGGCCACTCGACCCGCCAGTGCACCGGCCCGGACCTCACTGCAGCCTGCAGGCGATGCGGCGCCCACGGCCACATGCAGTCTAGCTGCACCGAGGGCGATGACAAATGCGTGGCGTGCGATCGACTCAAGGCCACACGAGTCCCGCACAAGCCTGGCTCCGGGGCTTGCGCCGCACGAAGAAATGCCATCTCTGAGATGAACGCTACTAGACAAAAATGATTAGGTTTCTTCAGATAAACCTCCACCGGAGCTCCACGGCGCAGAGCTTGCTCCAGCAGACCGCCGCCGTTACCGGCGCTCAAGTACTACTCGTATCAGAATATAACTGGCGTCCACACAGCGACAGATGGGTAGTTAGCGATGACCTCTCCTGCGCAGTCGCTCTCACGGCATCGGCTGACTTTACCCCCGGGTCGACGGGGTCCGGTCGAGGCTATGCGTGGATCCAGACCCAAGGCCTCAGGATATATAGCTGTTATACCTCTCGAAACGACTCCGAACAAAACTTCCGAGCCTTCCTCTTGGACATCCAAGATTCCGTCCGCTCGGCCGACCCACTGCTCACCGTAGTGGTAGGGGGCGACTTCAACGCCTGGTCCCAAGAGTGGGGGTCGGCTCGAAACGATGACAGAGGCGACCGATTGGCAGACCTGGCAGCCAGCCTGGATCTCCTCGTCGCTAACGTGGGCACAACTCCCACCTACTGCAGAGTAAATGCCGAATCGATAATCGACGTCACATTCTCCCGCCTCATCGCACCGGGTGCCATTCGCGACTGGAAGGTGCTCGACGAGGTTTATTCCGCCAGCGACCACCGCTACGTCGCTTTCATCCTAGATAGGGTGACGGAAGGCGAAGAAATCGTTGGCCCCGCTTCCAGAGGCTGGTCTTACCGCCAGCTAAACCCCGGCGCCCTGGCTGCATACCTGGCCAATACCGCTGAACCCATCGTAAGCGTCGAAACCACCGCATCAGATGCAGCCGACTCGCTGATCAAGTACCTCGAGGGTGCCTGCGACTCCTGCATGCCCCCAAGAAAACTCCACAGATCGGGCAGAAGCGAAGTCCACTGGTGGTCGAACGAATTGACCGCGCTCCGAAACTCGACCATCAAGCTGCGCAGAGCGCACCAACGGTCCTCGCGCAGACACGATCCCCAACATACCATAGACGCTCATCGCGAGGCCTACAAATCGAAACGGAAGGAGCTCCGCAACGCCATCCGGGACGCTCAGTCAAACAGTTGGGCAGAACTCTGCAAAGCCGTCGACGAAGACCCTTGGGGACTACCATACAAGGTGGTCACCAAGAAGGTAGGCCGAAGCCGACCAGGGATTGAAGCTCGCGGGAGAGAAGAGGCCATAGCCGATCACCTGTTCCCGGACCCCCCGCCAACAACCTGGTCCCTCGAGCCTCCATTGACTGACGACGAACAACAACAACAACGCCAAGAGTTCACCATGGTCGAAATCCTCATGGCCTGTAAAAGACTACCGGCTGGCAAGGCAACGGGGCCCGACGGCATACCCAACGAGGTCCTGCTACACGTATCGCGACTCCGTCCACAGGTCTTACTAAACACCTTTAACGCGTGCCTGGCCCGCAGAGAGTTTCCTGCACGTTGGAAGACGGCCAGACTGGTGCTCCTCCACAAAGGATCCGGCAAGCCAATTGACGAACCATCGAGTTTCAGGCCGCTGTGCATGCTCGACTCGGCCGGCAAGTTACTAGAGCGCCTGCTGCTCGGCAGGCTCAATCAGCATCTCGACGAAATAGGTCAGCGGTCCGAAAACCAGTTTGGCTTCCGCAATGGCAGGTCGACCGTCGACGCGATTGAGCGAGTGCTCCAAGCCGCTCACGGCGCGGCCACGGGCGCCGTTCAGCATCGGGACATTTGCGTGGCCGTCTCGTTGGACGTTAAAAACGCATTTAATACCGCGCCATGGAGGAAAATCGATGCCGCGTTACGAGCAAGTCATACCCCCCCATATCTGAACAACTTCATACGATCGTACTTGGACGGCAGAAAACTCCAGGTCGGCCAGCTGCTGCTAAGCAGGAATGTCACGTGCGGCGTCCCCCAGGGCTCGGTTCTCGGACCAGCCCTTTGGAACATCTTCTACGACAAACTGCTGGACCTGGAGATGCCGTCGGGCGTCCAACTAGTGGCATTCGCCGACGACGTGTGCGTCCTAGGCATCGCCCGTAACGGAGAGGCAGCAGCAACCCTGCTCAATCCAGTGCTGGAAAAGGTTTCAGACTGGATGACAGACAACGGATTGAAGCTAGCCCCTGCTAAAACCGAGGCCGTCGTCCTAACCAGGAAGAACTTATACGCCAACCCCGAGCTGTTCGTCGAAGGCCACGCGATCCCAATCAAACCGTCCATGCGGTATCTCGGCGTCGAGCTCGACACACGGTTGTCGTTCACGAAGCACGTGCATCAAGCCTCCCTGAAGGCTTGCCAATCGGCGCTCGCCATAGGCAGACTAATGCCCAACATCGGCGGGCCGTCTCACAGCAAGAGAGCGTTACTCGGGTCAGTGACAAACAGCAAGATGCTATACGCCTCCCCTGCCTGGGCCGTCCGAGGGACGAAAACCGCCAAAAACCGCCTGGCAATGGCTAGGGCTCAGAGGACAGTCGCACTCCGCACTATACGCGCGTATTGCACCGTCTCCGCAGAAGCCTCGTCCATCCTCGCCTCGATGCTACCAGCCGATCTGCTAGCCACCGAAAGGACTAGGATCAGATCACGAATGGACGATCAGACGGACGAAACGCCTACCAACACCCTTAAGAACCAGGAAAGATTACTGAGCATCGCAGCTTGGCAAGCTCGGTGGGATCGGTCGAAGAACGCGAGGTGGACGCACAGGCTCATTCCTGACGTCAGTCGATGGCTAGCCAAGCCAACGCTGAACCTCACATACCGACTGACTCAGGCGCTCTCCGGTCATGGTTGCTTTAAAAGCTATCTGCTTAGGATGAACCGGGCAGATGATAGCAACTGTGTCTACTGCGGGTACCCCGACGACACCGCAGAACACACCCTCTTCGAATGTCCAAGGTGGACTGACGACCGCTCACGGGTTGCAGAGATCCTCAGGCGTCCTCCCAACGCTAGCGACGTCGAGGAAATCCTATGCGGACCTCCGACAGACGGCATGCCTGAAGACGCTGATGCACGACACAGACTCATAACACAGGCGGCCGTCAACCGGCGTGAGCTAATCGGCATGGTTGAGTCGATATTGTCAAGAAAGGAAATCGACGAAAGGGAAACAGAGGCTGGAATCAGGCTCGAAGCAATCTGAAGACAGAGCGCGACGAGTCCTTTCTTAAAACTACGGGCAAAGATGAAGAACGGCGGTCATTGACGAAGGAAGGCAACATGCATACCATTGTCAACCGTTGAACGTCGGAGGCGTCACCGACCACCGCTCTTCTTCATCTCCAACGATGACACCACGGGAGGGAAGGACGATCACTGCATACGTGGAAGGACGGACAGGGCGGCAGACGCCCACAGGACGACAGGAACAATACTTATACTAGCATCATAATTATTATTTTATTGTAAGGGGGTTAGTTGGGGAAGTGTCCCATCAACTCCCATTGTACGATGTTTTGTTTTATCAATAAACGATGGCGGCCGGGAGGAAGTAATGCGCAAGCAGTCCCCTCCCGGTCGTCGGTTCAAACTGGAAAAAAAAAAAAAAAAAAAAAAAAGGTTAGGTTAGGTTAGGTTAGGTTAGGTTAGGTTTAGGTTTAGGTTAGGTTAGGTTAGGTTAGGTTAGGTTAGGTTAGGTTCCCCCCCAGCGGTACCCACCTTGACGTGGTGGGGGGGCTCACCGACTCCGGTCGGTGCCAAGAGGTACCAAAAATCCCGGTACTGACTTTAATTAGTTGGTGCTGGAGCCTTCAGCGCCGCTCTTGACCTTAACCGGTTGAGGGTGGCAGGGATCGTAACCACCTGCTCACACCAGCAAAAGGGCGGAGAAGGAAAACTGCAAACCCCCTGCCAGTAGGGTGAAAATGGCAGAGCACACTGTAAAGCCAATATGAGTTCGACGACAACAAATATTGCTACTTCTCCAGGAGGTTCGGATATCCTCCAGGAGACTACTTCACTGGGTGAGCAAGGGAGCTCAGTGGGGTCGAGAGACAATTCCAAGACCGCCGGCGTTCCTTCACAGGCGCTGGTGGGTACTCACGTGAGTGCCATGAGATGTGACACAACTGCCTTGGAAACTGGAAAAAAAATGGATTCAACGGAACGGACTGGAACTGAATCGGAACGTGAACACAGGAGGACGATTGACATAGCGGTCCTCAACGAATCGGAACTGTTAACTATGATAAAAGGATATGTGAACTCCATGAATGATTTTGCAAAAAGAACACGAAATGTCCATAAAGAACTTAAGGATACACTTGCAAACACTGGATTAGTTCTTAACCAATACCTGAAGATCAAGAGTTCAACATCAACTGGGGAAAAGGCCAATGATAGTAGTACCCAGACAGAGGACATTCCCATTGACAATGTACAGTCAGAGACTATTCAGAGCAAGAAGACGAGTTCTAGAGAAGCCGCCAGGCGAGAGTGCAAGGATGCGGCCACGAATACTGCTTCCCCGCAAGCGGTTCCGGAGAAGCAGCGAAAGCAACAGCAACAGCAGCAGAAGCAACAGCAACAGCAACAGCAACAACGGCGGAAGGGCAAAACGACACAGCCTTCCGAGGCAAACTCCCAACCGGAAAAAACTCAACCCGAGCCCGAAGCGGCCTTCACGCTGGTGACGAACCCGAAGAAGAACACAAACGGATCCAGACCTCAGTCGACCAGGAAAACGACACAGAGACCCGCAGCCGTCCTTATCAAGGTCGGCGAAGGCCGGACATACGCGGACACGCTGCGACAAGTCAGGGGTACACCGATAGACTTCGAAGGCCTCGGCACCCATGTCACCTCCATGAGGAAAACCATGAAAGGCGATCTACTGGTCGAACTGACCAAGGGCACCAAGGCAATAGCAGCCACCTCAAAAATCCGAGACCGGCTCGCCGAAGCGATCACAGGATCCGTGGTTACTAGGCTCCGGCACTCCGCAGAAGTGGAGATAACGGACCTCGACGAGGTTGCCACCAAGGAGGAAGTCCTTGCCGCGATCCGAAAGGCCATGATCAATGACGATCCCCTCTCCGAAGAGGAAATCAAGGTCACCGGCTTGTGGGCCACTCGGGAAGGCCGACAAATGGCCACCGCCACCGTCCCGATCAAGTTTAGCCGAAGCTTAACCTCCGTCCGCGTGGGCTGGACCCAGTGCCGCGTCCGCCCGCGGAGACCTGAACCGGCGCGCTGCTACAGGTGCCACGGGTTCGGCCACTCGACCCGCCAGTGCACCGGCCCGGACCTCACTGCAGCCTGCAGGCGATGCGGCGCCCACGGCCACATGCAGTCTAGCTGCACCGAGGGCGATGACAAATGCGTGGCGTGCGATCGACTCAAGGCCACACGAGTCCCGCACAAGCCTGGCTCCGGGGCTTGCGCCGCACGAAGAAATGCCATCTCTGAGATGAACGCTACTAGACAAAAATGATTAGGTTTCTTCAGATAAACCTCCACCGGAGCTCCACGGCGCAGAGCTTGCTCCAGCAGACCGCCGCCGTTACCGGCGCTCAAGTACTACTCGTATCAGAATATAACTGGCGTCCACACAGCGACAGATGGGTAGTTAGCGATGACCTCTCCTGCGCAGTCGCTCTCACGGCATCGGCTGACTTTACCCCCGGGTCGACGGGGTCCGGTCGAGGCTATGCGTGGATCCAGACCCAAGGCCTCAGGATATATAGCTGTTATACCTCTCGAAACGACTCCGAACAAAACTTCCGAGCCTTCCTCTTGGACATCCAAGATTCCGTCCGCTCGGCCGACCCACTGCTCACCGTAGTGGTAGGGGGCGACTTCAACGCCTGGTCCCAAGAGTGGGGGTCGGCTCGAAACGATGACAGAGGCGACCGATTGGCAGACCTGGCAGCCAGCCTGGATCTCCTCGTCGCTAACGTGGGCACAACTCCCACCTACTGCAGAGTAAATGCCGAATCGATAATCGACGTCACATTCTCCCGCCTCATCGCACCGGGTGCCATTCGCGACTGGAAGGTGCTCGACGAGGTTTATTCCGCCAGCGACCACCGCTACGTCGCTTTCATCCTAGATAGGGTGACGGAAGGCGAAGAAATCGTTGGCCCCGCTTCCAGAGGCTGGTCTTACCGCCAGCTAAACCCCGGCGCCCTGGCTGCATACCTGGCCAATACCGCTGAACCCATCGTAAGCGTCGAAACCACCGCATCAGATGCAGCCGACTCGCTGATCAAGTACCTCGAGGGTGCCTGCGACTCCTGCATGCCCCCAAGAAAACTCCACAGATCGGGCAGAAGCGAAGTCCACTGGTGGTCGAACGAATTGACCGCGCTCCGAAACTCGACCATCAAGCTGCGCAGAGCGCACCAACGGTCCTCGCGCAGACACGATCCCCAACATACCATAGACGCTCATCGCGAGGCCTACAAATCGAAACGGAAGGAGCTCCGCAACGCCATCCGGGACGCTCAGTCAAACAGTTGGGCAGAACTCTGCAAAGCCGTCGACGAAGACCCTTGGGGACTACCATACAAGGTGGTCACCAAGAAGGTAGGCCGAAGCCGACCAGGGATTGAAGCTCGCGGGAGAGAAGAGGCCATAGCCGATCACCTGTTCCCGGACCCCCCGCCAACAACCTGGTCCCTCGAGCCTCCATTGACTGACGACGAACAACAACAACAACGCCAAGAGTTCACCATGGTCGAAATCCTCATGGCCTGTAAAAGACTACCGGCTGGCAAGGCAACGGGGCCCGACGGCATACCCAACGAGGTCCTGCTACACGTATCGCGACTCCGTCCACAGGTCTTACTAAACACCTTTAACGCGTGCCTGGCCCGCAGAGAGTTTCCTGCACGTTGGAAGACGGCCAGACTGGTGCTCCTCCACAAAGGATCCGGCAAGCCAATTGACGAACCATCGAGTTTCAGGCCGCTGTGCATGCTCGACTCGGCCGGCAAGTTACTAGAGCGCCTGCTGCTCGGCAGGCTCAATCAGCATCTCGACGAAATAGGTCAGCGGTCCGAAAACCAGTTTGGCTTCCGCAATGGCAGGTCGACCGTCGACGCGATTGAGCGAGTGCTCCAAGCCGCTCACGGCGCGGCCACGGGCGCCGTTCAGCATCGGGACATTTGCGTGGCCGTCTCGTTGGACGTTAAAAACGCATTTAATACCGCGCCATGGAGGAAAATCGATGCCGCGTTACGAGCAAGTCATACCCCCCCATATCTGAACAACTTCATACGATCGTACTTGGACGGCAGAAAACTCCAGGTCGGCCAGCTGCTGCTAAGCAGGAATGTCACGTGCGGCGTCCCCCAGGGCTCGGTTCTCGGACCAGCCCTTTGGAACATCTTCTACGACAAACTGCTGGACCTGGAGATGCCGTCGGGCGTCCAACTAGTGGCATTCGCCGACGACGTGTGCGTCCTAGGCATCGCCCGTAACGGAGAGGCAGCAGCAACCCTGCTCAATCCAGTGCTGGAAAAGGTTTCAGACTGGATGACAGACAACGGATTGAAGCTAGCCCCTGCTAAAACCGAGGCCGTCGTCCTAACCAGGAAGAACTTATACGCCAACCCCGAGCTGTTCGTCGAAGGCCACGCGATCCCAATCAAACCGTCCATGCGGTATCTCGGCGTCGAGCTCGACACACGGTTGTCGTTCACGAAGCACGTGCATCAAGCCTCCCTGAAGGCTTGCCAATCGGCGCTCGCCATAGGCAGACTAATGCCCAACATCGGCGGGCCGTCTCACAGCAAGAGAGCGTTACTCGGGTCAGTGACAAACAGCAAGATGCTATACGCCTCCCCTGCCTGGGCCGTCCGAGGGACGAAAACCGCCAAAAACCGCCTGGCAATGGCTAGGGCTCAGAGGACAGTCGCACTCCGCACTATACGCGCGTATTGCACCGTCTCCGCAGAAGCCTCGTCCATCCTCGCCTCGATGCTACCAGCCGATCTGCTAGCCACCGAAAGGACTAGGATCAGATCACGAATGGACGATCAGACGGACGAAACGCCTACCAACACCCTTAAGAACCAGGAAAGATTACTGAGCATCGCAGCTTGGCAAGCTCGGTGGGATCGGTCGAAGAACGCGAGGTGGACGCACAGGCTCATTCCTGACGTCAGTCGATGGCTAGCCAAGCCAACGCTGAACCTCACATACCGACTGACTCAGGCGCTCTCCGGTCATGGTTGCTTTAAAAGCTATCTGCTTAGGATGAACCGGGCAGATGATAGCAACTGTGTCTACTGCGGGTACCCCGACGACACCGCAGAACACACCCTCTTCGAATGTCCAAGGTGGACTGACGACCGCTCACGGGTTGCAGAGATCCTCAGGCGTCCTCCCAACGCTAGCGACGTCGAGGAAATCCTATGCGGACCTCCGACAGACGGCATGCCTGAAGACGCTGATGCACGACACAGACTCATAACACAGGCGGCCGTCAACCGGCGTGAGCTAATCGGCATGGTTGAGTCGATATTGTCAAGAAAGGAAATCGACGAAAGGGAAACAGAGGCTGGAATCAGGCTCGAAGCAATCTGAAGACAGAGCGCGACGAGTCCTTTCTTAAAACTACGGGCAAAGATGAAGAACGGCGGTCATTGACGAAGGAAGGCAACATGCATACCATTGTCAACCGTTGAACGTCGGAGGCGTCACCGACCACCGCTCTTCTTCATCTCCAACGATGACACCACGGGAGGGAAGGACGATCACTGCATACGTGGAAGGACGGACAGGGCGGCAGACGCCCACAGGACGACAGGAACAATACTTATACTAGCATCATAATTATTATTTTATTGTAAGGGGGTTAGTTGGGGAAGTGTCCCATCAACTCCCATTGTACGATGTTTTGTTTTATCAATAAACGATGGCGGCCGGGAGGAAGTAATGCGCAAGCAGTCCCCTCCCGGTCGTCGGTTCAAACTGGAAAAAAAAAAAAAAAAAAAAAAAAGGTTAGGTTAGGTTAGGTTAGGTTAGGTTAGGTTTAGGTTTAGGTTAGGTTAGGTTAGGTTAGGTTAGGTTAGGTTAGGTTCCCCCCCAGCGGTACCCACCTTGACGTGGTGGGGGGGCTCACCGACTCCGGTCGGTGCCAAGAGGTACCAAAAATCCCGGTACTGACTTTAATTAGTTGGTGCTGGAGCCTTCAGCGCCGCTCTTGACCTTAACCGGTTGAGGGTGGCAGGGATCGTAACCACCTGCTCACACCAGCAAAAGGGCGGAGAAGGAAAACTGCAAACCCCCTGCCAGTAGGGTGAAAATGGCAGAGCACACTGTAAAGCCAATATGAGTTCGACGACAACAAATATTGCTACTTCTCCAGGAGGTTCGGATATCCTCCAGGAGACTACTTCACTGGGTGAGCAAGGGAGCTCAGTGGGGTCGAGAGACAATTCCAAGACCGCCGGCGTTCCTTCACAGGCGCTGGTGGGTACTCACGTGAGTGCCATGAGATGTGACACAACTGCCTTGGAAACTGGAAAAAAAATGGATTCAACGGAACGGACTGGAACTGAATCGGAACGTGAACACAGGAGGACGATTGACATAGCGGTCCTCAACGAATCGGAACTGTTAACTATGATAAAAGGATATGTGAACTCCATGAATGATTTTGCAAAAAGAACACGAAATGTCCATAAAGAACTTAAGGATACACTTGCAAACACTGGATTAGTTCTTAACCAATACCTGAAGATCAAGAGTTCAACATCAACTGGGGAAAAGGCCAATGATAGTAGTACCCAGACAGAGGACATTCCCATTGACAATGTACAGTCAGAGACTATTCAGAGCAAGAAGACGAGTTCTAGAGAAGCCGCCAGGCGAGAGTGCAAGGATGCGGCCACGAATACTGCTTCCCCGCAAGCGGTTCCGGAGAAGCAGCGAAAGCAACAGCAACAGCAGCAGAAGCAACAGCAACAGCAACAGCAACAACGGCGGAAGGGCAAAACGACACAGCCTTCCGAGGCAAACTCCCAACCGGAAAAAACTCAACCCGAGCCCGAAGCGGCCTTCACGCTGGTGACGAACCCGAAGAAGAACACAAACGGATCCAGACCTCAGTCGACCAGGAAAACGACACAGAGACCCGCAGCCGTCCTTATCAAGGTCGGCGAAGGCCGGACATACGCGGACACGCTGCGACAAGTCAGGGGTACACCGATAGACTTCGAAGGCCTCGGCACCCATGTCACCTCCATGAGGAAAACCATGAAAGGCGATCTACTGGTCGAACTGACCAAGGGCACCAAGGCAATAGCAGCCACCTCAAAAATCCGAGACCGGCTCGCCGAAGCGATCACAGGATCCGTGGTTACTAGGCTCCGGCACTCCGCAGAAGTGGAGATAACGGACCTCGACGAGGTTGCCACCAAGGAGGAAGTCCTTGCCGCGATCCGAAAGGCCATGATCAATGACGATCCCCTCTCCGAAGAGGAAATCAAGGTCACCGGCTTGTGGGCCACTCGGGAAGGCCGACAAATGGCCACCGCCACCGTCCCGATCAAGTTTAGCCGAAGCTTAACCTCCGTCCGCGTGGGCTGGACCCAGTGCCGCGTCCGCCCGCGGAGACCTGAACCGGCGCGCTGCTACAGGTGCCACGGGTTCGGCCACTCGACCCGCCAGTGCACCGGCCCGGACCTCACTGCAGCCTGCAGGCGATGCGGCGCCCACGGCCACATGCAGTCTAGCTGCACCGAGGGCGATGACAAATGCGTGGCGTGCGATCGACTCAAGGCCACACGAGTCCCGCACAAGCCTGGCTCCGGGGCTTGCGCCGCACGAAGAAATGCCATCTCTGAGATGAACGCTACTAGACAAAAATGATTAGGTTTCTTCAGATAAACCTCCACCGGAGCTCCACGGCGCAGAGCTTGCTCCAGCAGACCGCCGCCGTTACCGGCGCTCAAGTACTACTCGTATCAGAATATAACTGGCGTCCACACAGCGACAGATGGGTAGTTAGCGATGACCTCTCCTGCGCAGTCGCTCTCACGGCATCGGCTGACTTTACCCCCGGGTCGACGGGGTCCGGTCGAGGCTATGCGTGGATCCAGACCCAAGGCCTCAGGATATATAGCTGTTATACCTCTCGAAACGACTCCGAACAAAACTTCCGAGCCTTCCTCTTGGACATCCAAGATTCCGTCCGCTCGGCCGACCCACTGCTCACCGTAGTGGTAGGGGGCGACTTCAACGCCTGGTCCCAAGAGTGGGGGTCGGCTCGAAACGATGACAGAGGCGACCGATTGGCAGACCTGGCAGCCAGCCTGGATCTCCTCGTCGCTAACGTGGGCACAACTCCCACCTACTGCAGAGTAAATGCCGAATCGATAATCGACGTCACATTCTCCCGCCTCATCGCACCGGGTGCCATTCGCGACTGGAAGGTGCTCGACGAGGTTTATTCCGCCAGCGACCACCGCTACGTCGCTTTCATCCTAGATAGGGTGACGGAAGGCGAAGAAATCGTTGGCCCCGCTTCCAGAGGCTGGTCTTACCGCCAGCTAAACCCCGGCGCCCTGGCTGCATACCTGGCCAATACCGCTGAACCCATCGTAAGCGTCGAAACCACCGCATCAGATGCAGCCGACTCGCTGATCAAGTACCTCGAGGGTGCCTGCGACTCCTGCATGCCCCCAAGAAAACTCCACAGATCGGGCAGAAGCGAAGTCCACTGGTGGTCGAACGAATTGACCGCGCTCCGAAACTCGACCATCAAGCTGCGCAGAGCGCACCAACGGTCCTCGCGCAGACACGATCCCCAACATACCATAGACGCTCATCGCGAGGCCTACAAATCGAAACGGAAGGAGCTCCGCAACGCCATCCGGGACGCTCAGTCAAACAGTTGGGCAGAACTCTGCAAAGCCGTCGACGAAGACCCTTGGGGACTACCATACAAGGTGGTCACCAAGAAGGTAGGCCGAAGCCGACCAGGGATTGAAGCTCGCGGGAGAGAAGAGGCCATAGCCGATCACCTGTTCCCGGACCCCCCGCCAACAACCTGGTCCCTCGAGCCTCCATTGACTGACGACGAACAACAACAACAACGCCAAGAGTTCACCATGGTCGAAATCCTCATGGCCTGTAAAAGACTACCGGCTGGCAAGGCAACGGGGCCCGACGGCATACCCAACGAGGTCCTGCTACACGTATCGCGACTCCGTCCACAGGTCTTACTAAACACCTTTAACGCGTGCCTGGCCCGCAGAGAGTTTCCTGCACGTTGGAAGACGGCCAGACTGGTGCTCCTCCACAAAGGATCCGGCAAGCCAATTGACGAACCATCGAGTTTCAGGCCGCTGTGCATGCTCGACTCGGCCGGCAAGTTACTAGAGCGCCTGCTGCTCGGCAGGCTCAATCAGCATCTCGACGAAATAGGTCAGCGGTCCGAAAACCAGTTTGGCTTCCGCAATGGCAGGTCGACCGTCGACGCGATTGAGCGAGTGCTCCAAGCCGCTCACGGCGCGGCCACGGGCGCCGTTCAGCATCGGGACATTTGCGTGGCCGTCTCGTTGGACGTTAAAAACGCATTTAATACCGCGCCATGGAGGAAAATCGATGCCGCGTTACGAGCAAGTCATACCCCCCCATATCTGAACAACTTCATACGATCGTACTTGGACGGCAGAAAACTCCAGGTCGGCCAGCTGCTGCTAAGCAGGAATGTCACGTGCGGCGTCCCCCAGGGCTCGGTTCTCGGACCAGCCCTTTGGAACATCTTCTACGACAAACTGCTGGACCTGGAGATGCCGTCGGGCGTCCAACTAGTGGCATTCGCCGACGACGTGTGCGTCCTAGGCATCGCCCGTAACGGAGAGGCAGCAGCAACCCTGCTCAATCCAGTGCTGGAAAAGGTTTCAGACTGGATGACAGACAACGGATTGAAGCTAGCCCCTGCTAAAACCGAGGCCGTCGTCCTAACCAGGAAGAACTTATACGCCAACCCCGAGCTGTTCGTCGAAGGCCACGCGATCCCAATCAAACCGTCCATGCGGTATCTCGGCGTCGAGCTCGACACACGGTTGTCGTTCACGAAGCACGTGCATCAAGCCTCCCTGAAGGCTTGCCAATCGGCGCTCGCCATAGGCAGACTAATGCCCAACATCGGCGGGCCGTCTCACAGCAAGAGAGCGTTACTCGGGTCAGTGACAAACAGCAAGATGCTATACGCCTCCCCTGCCTGGGCCGTCCGAGGGACGAAAACCGCCAAAAACCGCCTGGCAATGGCTAGGGCTCAGAGGACAGTCGCACTCCGCACTATACGCGCGTATTGCACCGTCTCCGCAGAAGCCTCGTCCATCCTCGCCTCGATGCTACCAGCCGATCTGCTAGCCACCGAAAGGACTAGGATCAGATCACGAATGGACGATCAGACGGACGAAACGCCTACCAACACCCTTAAGAACCAGGAAAGATTACTGAGCATCGCAGCTTGGCAAGCTCGGTGGGATCGGTCGAAGAACGCGAGGTGGACGCACAGGCTCATTCCTGACGTCAGTCGATGGCTAGCCAAGCCAACGCTGAACCTCACATACCGACTGACTCAGGCGCTCTCCGGTCATGGTTGCTTTAAAAGCTATCTGCTTAGGATGAACCGGGCAGATGATAGCAACTGTGTCTACTGCGGGTACCCCGACGACACCGCAGAACACACCCTCTTCGAATGTCCAAGGTGGACTGACGACCGCTCACGGGTTGCAGAGATCCTCAGGCGTCCTCCCAACGCTAGCGACGTCGAGGAAATCCTATGCGGACCTCCGACAGACGGCATGCCTGAAGACGCTGATGCACGACACAGACTCATAACACAGGCGGCCGTCAACCGGCGTGAGCTAATCGGCATGGTTGAGTCGATATTGTCAAGAAAGGAAATCGACGAAAGGGAAACAGAGGCTGGAATCAGGCTCGAAGCAATCTGAAGACAGAGCGCGACGAGTCCTTTCTTAAAACTACGGGCAAAGATGAAGGACGGCGGTCATTGACGAAGGAAGGCAACATGCATACCATTGTCAACCGTTGAACGTCGGAGGCGTCACCGACCACCGCTCTTCTTCATCTCCAACGATGACACCACGGGAGGGAAGGACGATCACTGCATACGTGGAAGGACGGACAGGGCGGCAGACGCCCACAGGACGACAGGAACAATACTTATACTAGCATCATAATTATTATTTTATTGTAAGGGGGTTAGTTGGGGAAGTGTCCCATCAACCCCCATTGTACGATGTTTTGTTTTATCAATAAACGATGGCGGCCGGGAGGAAGTAATGCGCAAGCAGTCCCCTCCCGGTCGTCGGTTCAAACTGGGAAAAAAAAAAAAAAAAAAAAAAAAAAAAAAAAAAAAAAAAAAAAAAAAAGGTTAGGTTAGGTTAGGTTAGGTTAGGTTAGGTTCCCCCCCAGCGGTACCCACCTTGACGTGGTGGGGGGGCTCACCGACTCCGGTCGGTGCCAAGAGGTACCAAAAATCCCGGTACTGACTTTAATTAGTTGGTGCTGGAGCCTTCAGCGCCGCTCTTGACCTTAACCGGTTGAGGGTGGCAGGGATCGTAACCACCTGCTCACACCAGCAAAAGGGCGGAGAAGGAAAACTGCAAACCCCCTGCCAGTAGGGTGAAAATGGCAGAGCACACTGTAAAGCCAATATGAGTTCGACGACAACAAATATTGCTACTTCTCCAGGAGGTTCGGATATCCTCCAGGAGACTACTTCACTGGGTGAGCAAGGGAGCTCAGTGGGGTCGAGAGACAATTCCAAGACCGCCGGCGCTCCTTCACAGGCGCTGGTGGGTACTCACGTGAGTGCCATGAGATGTGACACAACTGCCTTGGAAACTGGAAAAAAAATGGATTCAACGGAACGGACTGGAACTGAATCGGAACGTGAACACAGGAGGACGATTGACATAGCGGTCCTCAACGAATCGGAACTGTTAACTATGATAAAAGGATATGTGAACTCCATGAATGATTTTGCAAAAAGAACACGAAATGTCCATAAAGAACTTAAGGATACACTTGCAAACACTGGATTAGTTCTTAACCAATACCTGAAGATCAAGAGTTCAACATCAACTGGGGAAAAGGCCAATGATAGTAGTACCCAGACAGAGGACATTCCCATTGACAATGTACAGTCAGAGACTATTCAGAGCAAGAAGACGAGTTCTAGAGAAGCCGCCAGGCGAGAGTGCAAGGATGCGGCCACGAATACTGCTTCCCCGCAAGCGGTTCCGGAGAAGCAGCGAAAGCAACAGCAACAGCAGCAGAAGCAACAGCAACAGCAACAGCAACAACGGCGGAAGGGCAAAACGACACAGCCTTCCGAGGCAAACTCCCAACCGGAAAAAACTCAACCCGAGCCCGAAGCGGCCTTCACGCTGGTGACGAACCCGAAGAAGAACACAAACGGATCCAGACCTCAGTCGACCAGGAAAACGACACAGAGACCCGCAGCCGTCCTTATCAAGGTCGGCGAAGGCCGGACATACGCGGACACGCTGCGACAAGTCAGGGGTACACCGATAGACTTCGAAGGCCTCGGCACCCATGTCACCTCCATGAGGAAAACCATGAAAGGCGATCTACTGGTCGAACTGACCAAGGGCACCAAGGCAATAGCAGCCACCTCAAAAATCCGAGACCGGCTCGCCGAAGCGATCACAGGATCCGTGGTTACTAGGCTCCGGCACTCCGCAGAAGTGGAGATAACGGACCTCGACGAGGTTGCCACCAAGGAGGAAGTCCTTGCCGCGATCCGAAAGGCCATGATCAATGACGATCCCCTCTCCGAAGAGGAAATCAAGGTCACCGGCTTGTGGGCCACTCGGGAAGGCCGACAAATGGCCACCGCCACCGTCCCGATCAAGTTTAGCCGAAGCTTAACCTCCGTCCGCGTGGGCTGGACCCAGTGCCGCGTCCGCCCGCGGAGACCTGAACCGGCGCGCTGCTACAGGTGCCACGGGTTCGGCCACTCGACCCGCCAGTGCACCGGCCCGGACCTCACTGCAGCCTGCAGGCGATGCGGCGCCCACGGCCACATGCAGTCTAGCTGCACCGAGGGCGATGACAAATGCGTGGCGTGCGATCGACTCAAGGCCACACGAGTCCCGCACAAGCCTGGCTCCGGGGCTTGCGCCGCACGAAGAAATGCCATCTCTGAGATGAACGCTACTAGACAAAAATGATTAGGTTTCTTCAGATAAACCTCCACCGGAGCTCCACGGCGCAGAGCTTGCTCCAGCAGACCGCCGCCGTTACCGGCGCTCAAGTACTACTCGTATCAGAATATAACTGGCGTCCACACAGCGACAGATGGGTAGTTAGCGATGACCTCTCCTGCGCAGTCGCTCTCACGGCATCGGCTGACTTTACCCCCGGGTCGACGGGGTCCGGTCGAGGCTATGCGTGGATCCAGACCCAAGGCCTCAGGATATATAGCTGTTATACCTCTCGAAACGACTCCGAACAAAACTTCCGAGCCTTCCTCTTGGACATCCAAGATTCCGTCCGCTCGGCCGACCCACTGCTCACCGTAGTGGTAGGGGGCGACTTCAACGCCTGGTCCCAAGAGTGGGGGTCGGCTCGAAACGATGACAGAGGCGACCGATTGGCAGACCTGGCAGCCAGCCTGGATCTCCTCGTCGCTAACGTGGGCACAACTCCCACCTACTGCAGAGTAAATGCCGAATCGATAATCGACGTCACATTCTCCCGCCTCATCGCACCGGGTGCCATTCGCGACTGGA
Organism: Rhopalosiphum nymphaeae; assembly: GCA_036289425.1. Taxonomy (NCBI): domain Eukaryota; kingdom Metazoa; phylum Arthropoda; class Insecta; order Hemiptera; family Aphididae; genus Rhopalosiphum; species Rhopalosiphum nymphaeae. Next base: position 10,310,118 of record JAZAQC010000005.1, read on the forward strand.
AGGTGCTCGACGAGGTTTATTCCGCCAGCGACCACCGCTACGTCGCTTTCATCCTAGATAGGGTGACGGAAGGCGAAGAAATCGTTGGCCCCGCTTCCAGAGGCTGGTCTTACCGCCAGCTAAACCCCGGCGCCCTGGCTGCATACCTGGCCAATACCGCTGAACCCATCGTAAGCGTCGAAACCACCGCATCAGATGCAGCCGACTCGCTGATCAAGTACCTCGAGGGTGCCTGCGACTCCTGCATGCCCCCAAGAAAACTCCACAGATCGGGCAGAAGCGAAGTCCACTGGTGGTCGAACGAATTGACCGCGCTCCGAAACTCGACCATCAAGCTGCGCAGAGCGCACCAACGGTCCTCGCGCAGACACGATCCCCAACATACCATAGACGCTCATCGCGAGGCCTACAAATCGAAACGGAAGGAGCTCCGCAACGCCATCCGGGACGCTCAGTCAAACAGTTGGGCAGAACTCTGCAAAGCCGTCGACGAAGACCCTTGGGGACTACCATACAAGGTGGTCACCAAGAAGGTAGGCCGAAGCCGACCAGGGATTGAAGCTCGCGGGAGAGAAGAGGCCATAGCCGATCACCTGTTCCCGGACCCCCCGCCAACAACCTGGTCCCTCGAGCCTCCATTGACTGACGACGAACAACAACAACAACGCCAAGAGTTCACCATGGTCGAAATCCTCATGGCCTGTAAAAGACTACCGGCTGGCAAGGCAACGGGGCCCGACGGCATACCCAACGAGGTCCTGCTACACGTATCGCGACTCCGCCCACAGGTCTTACTAAACACCTTTAACGCGTGCCTGGCCCGCAGAGAGTTTCCTGCACGTTGGAAGACGGCCAGACTGGTGCTCCTCCACAAAGGATCCGGCAAGCCAATTGACGAACCATCGAGTTTCAGGCCGCTGTGCATGCTCGACTCGGCCGGCAAGTTACTAGAGCGCCTGCTGCTCGGCAGGCTCAATCAGCATCTCGACGAAATAGGTCAGCGGTCCGAAAACCAGTTTGGCTTCCGCAATGGCAGGTCGACCGTCGACGCGATTGAGCGAGTGCTCCAAGCCGCTCACGGCGCGGCCACGGGCGCCGTTCAGCATCGGGACATTTGCGTGGCCGTCTCGTTGGACGTTAAAAACGCATTTAATACCGCGCCATGGAGGAAAATCGATGCCGCGTTACGAGCAAGTCATACCCCCCCATATCTGAACAACTTCATACGATCGTACTTGGACGGCAGAAAACTCCAGGTCGGCCAGCTGCTGCTAAGCAGGAATGTCACGTGCGGCGTCCCCCAGGGCTCGGTTCTCGGACCAGCCCTTTGGAACATCTTCTACGACAAACTGCTGGACCTGGAGATGCCGTCGGGCGTCCAACTAGTGGCATTCGCCGACGACGTGTGCGTCCTAGGCATCGCCCGTAACGGAGAGGCAGCAGCAACCCTGCTCAATCCAGTGCTGGAAAAGGTTTCAGACTGGATGACAGACAACGGATTGAAGCTAGCCCCTGCTAAAACCGAGGCCGTCGTCCTAACCAGGAAGAACTTATACGCCAACCCCGAGCTGTTCGTCGAAGGCCACGCGATCCCAATCAAACCGTCCATGCGGTATCTCGGCGTCGAGCTCGACACACGGTTGTCGTTCACGAAGCACGTGCATCAAGCCTCCCTGAAGGCTTGCCAATCGGCGCTCGCCATAGGCAGACTAATGCCCAACATCGGCGGGCCGTCTCACAGCAAGAGAGCGTTACTCGGGTCAGTGACAAACAGCAAGATGCTATACGCCTCCCCTGCCTGGGCCGTCCGAGGGACGAAAACCGCCAAAAACCGCCTGGCAATGGCTAGGGCTCAGAGGACAGTCGCACTCCGCACTATACGCGCGTATTGCACCGTCTCCGCAGAATCCTCGTCCATCCTCGCCTCGATGCTACCAGCCGATCTGCTAGCCACCGAAAGGACTAGGATCAGATCACGAATGGACGATCAGACGGACGAAACGCCTACCAACACCCTTAAGAACCAGGAAAGATTACTGAGCATCGCAGCTTGGCAAGCTCGGTGGGATCGGTCGAAGAACGCGAGGTGGACGCACAGGCTCATTCCTGACGTCAGTCGATGGCTAGCCAAGCCAACGCTGAACCTCACATACCGACTGACTCAGGCGCTCTCCGGTCATGGTTGCTTTAAAAGCTATCTGCTTAGGATGAACCGGGCAGATGATAGCAACTGTGTCTACTGCGGGTACCCCGACGACACCGCAGAACACACCCTCTTCGAATGTCCAAGGTGGACTGACGACCGCTCACGGGTTGCAGAGATCCTCAGGCGTCCTCCCAACGCTAGCGACGTCGAGGAAATCCTATGCGGACCTCCGACAGACGGCATGCCTGAAGACGCTGATGCACGACACAGACTCATAACACAGGCGGCCGTCAACCGGCGTGAGCTAATCGGCATGGTTGAGTCGATATTGTCAAGAAAGGAAATCGACGAAAGGGAAACAGAGGCTGGAATCAGGCTCGAAGCAATCTGAAGACAGAGCGCGACGAGTCCTTTCTTAAAACTACGGGCAAAGATGAAGAACGGCGGTCATTGACGAAGGAAGGCAACATGCATACCATTGTCAACCGTTGAACGTCGGAGGCGTCACCGACCACCGCTCTTCTTCATCTCCAACGATGACACCACGGGAGGGAAGGACGATCACTGCATACGTGGAAGGACGGACAGGGCGGCAGACGCCCACAGGACGACAGGAACAATACTTATACTAGCATCATAATTATTATTTTATTGTAAGGGGGTTAGTTGGGGAAGTGTCCCATCAACCCCCATTGTACGATGTTTTGTTTTATCAATAAACGATGGCGGCCGGGAGGAAGTAATGCGCAAGCAGTCCCCTCCCGGTCGTCGGTTCAAACTGGAAAAAAAAAAAAAAAAAAAAAAAAAAAAAAAAAAGGTTAGGTTAGGTTAGGTTAGGTTAGGTTAGGTTAGGTTAGGTTAGGTTAGGTTAGGTTAGGTTAGGTTAGGTTCCCCCCCAGCGGTACCCACCTTGACGTGGTGGGGGGGCTCACCGACTCCGGTCGGTGCCAAGAGGTACCAAAAATCCCGGTACTGACTTTAATTAGTTGGTGCTGGAGCCTTCAGCGCCGCTCTTGACCTTAACCGGTTGAGGGTGGCAGGGATCGTAACCACCTGCTCACACCAGCAAAAGGGCGGAGAAGGAAAACTGCAAACCCCCTGCCAGTAGGGTGAAAATGGCAGAGCACACTGTAAAGCCAATATGAGTTCGACGACAACAAATATTGCTACTTCTCCAGGAGGTTCGGATATCCTCCAGGAGACTACTTCACTGGGTGAGCAAGGGAGCTCAGTGGGGTCGAGAGACAATTCCAAGACCGCCGGCGTTCCTTCACAGGCGCTGGTGGGTACTCACGTGAGTGCCATGAGATGTGACACAACTGCCTTGGAAACTGGAAAAAAAATGGATTCAACGGAACGGACTGGAACTGAATCGGAACGTGAACACAGGAGGACGATTGACATAGCGGTCCTCAACGAATCGGAACTGTTAACTATGATAAAAGGATATGTGAACTCCATGAATGATTTTGCAAAAAGAACACGAAATGTCCATAAAGAACTTAAGGATACACTTGCAAACACTGGATTAGTTCTTAACCAATACCTGAAGATCAAGAGTTCAACATCAACTGGGGAAAAGGCCAATGATAGTAGTACCCAGACAGAGGACATTCCCATTGACAATGTACAGTCAGAGACTATTCAGAGCAAGAAGACGAGTTCTAGAGAAGCCGCCAGGCGAGAGTGCAAGGATGCGGCCACGAATACTGCTTCCCCGCAAGCGGTTCCGGAGAAGCAGCGAAAGCAACAGCAACAGCAGCAGAAGCAACAGCAACAGCAACAGCAACAACGGCGGAAGGGCAAAACGACACAGCCTTCCGAGGCAAACTCCCAACCGGAAAAAACTCAACCCGAGCCCGAAGCGGCCTTCACGCTGGTGACGAACCCGAAGAAGAACACAAACGGATCCAGACCTCAGTCGACCAGGAAAACGACACAGAGACCCGCAGCCGTCCTTATCAAGGTCGGCGAAGGCCGGACATACGCGGACACGCTGCGACAAGTCAGGGGTACACCGATAGACTTCGAAGGCCTCGGCACCCATGTCACCTCCATGAGGAAAACCATGAAAGGCGATCTACTGGTCGAACTGACAAAGGGCACCAAGGCAATAGCAGCCACCTCAAAAATCCGAGACCGGCTCGCCGAAGCGATCACAGGATCCGTGGTTACTAGGCTCCGGCACTCCGCAGAAGTGGAGATAACGGACCTCGACGAGGTTGCCACCAAGGAGGAAGTCCTTGCCGCGATCCGAAAGGCCATGATCAATGACGATCCCCTCTCCGAAGAGGAAATCAAGGTCACCGGCTTGTGGGCCACTCGGGAAGGCCGACAAATGGCCACCGCCACCGTCCCGATCAAGTTTAGCCAAAGCTTAACCTCCGTCCGCGTGGGCTGGACCCAGTGCCGCGTCCGCCCGCGGAGACCTGAACCGGCGCGCTGCTACAGGTGCCACGGGTTCGGCCACTCGACCCGCCAGTGCACCGGCCCGGACCTCACTGCAGCCTGCAGGCGATGCGGCGCCCACGGCCACATGCAGTCTAGCTGCACCGAGGGCGATGACAAATGCGTGGCGTGCGATCGACTCAAGGCCACACGAGTCCCGCACAAGCCTGGCTCCGGGGCTTGCGCCGCACGAAGAAATGCCATCTCTGAGATGAACGCTACTAGACAAAAATGATTAGGTTTCTTCAGATAAACCTCCACCGGAGCTCCACGGCGCAGAGCTTGCTCCAGCAGACCGCCGCCGTTACCGGCGCTCAAGTACTACTCGTATCAGAATATAACTGGCGTCCACACAGCGACAGATGGGTAGTTAGCGATGACCTCTCCTGCGCAGTCGCTCTCACGGCATCGGCTGACTTTACCCCCGGGTCGACGGGGTCCGGTCGAGGCTATGCGTGGATCCAGACCCAAGGCCTCAGGATATATAGCTGTTATACCTCTCGAAACGACTCCGAACAAAACTTCCGAGCCTTCCTCTTGGACATCCAAGATTCCGTCCGCTCGGCCGACCCACTGCTCACCGTAGTGGTAGGGGGCGACTTCAACGCCTGGTCCCAAGAGTGGGGGTCGGCTCGAAACGATGACAGAGGCGACCGATTGGCAGACCTGGCAGCCAGCCTGGATCTCCTCGTCGCTAACGTGGGCACAACTCCCACCTACTGCAGAGTAAATGCCGAATCGATAATCGACGTCACATTCTCCCGCCTCATCGCACCGGGTGCCATTCGCGACTGGAAGGTGCTCGACGAGGTTTATTCCGCCAGCGACCACCGCTACGTCGCTTTCATCCTAGATAGGGTGACGGAAGGCGAAGAAATCGTTGGCCCCGCTTCCAGAGGCTGGTCTTACCGCCAGCTAAACCCCGGCGCCCTGGCTGCATACCTGGCCAATACCGCTGAACCCATCGTAAGCGTCGAAACCACCGCATCAGATGCAGCCGACTCGCTGATCAAGTACCTCGAGGGTGCCTGCGACTCCTGCATGCCCCCAAGAAAACTCCACAGATCGGGCAGAAGCGAAGTCCACTGGTGGTCGAACGAATTGACCGCGCTCCGAAACTCGACCATCAAGCTGCGCAGAGCGCACCAACGGTCCTCGCGCAGACACGATCCCCAACATACCATAGACGCTCATCGCGAGGCCTACAAATCGAAACGGAAGGAGCTCCGCAACGCCATCCGGGACGCTCAGTCAAACAGTTGGGCAGAACTCTGCAAAGCCGTCGACGAAGACCCTTGGGGACTACCATACAAGGTGGTCACCAAGAAGGTAGGCCGAAGCCGACCAGGGATTGAAGCTCGCGGGAGAGAAGAGGCCATAGCCGATCACCTGTTCCCGGACCCCCCGCCAACAACCTGGTCCCTCGAGCCTCCATTGACTGACGACGAACAACAACAACAACGCCAAGAGTTCACCATGGTCGAAATCCTCATGGCCTGTAAAAGACTACCGGCTGGCAAGGCAACGGGGCCCGACGGCATACCCAACGAGGTCCTGCTACACGTATCGCGCCTCCGTCCACAGGTCTTACTAAACACCTTTAACGCGTGCCTGGCCCGCAGAGAGTTTCCTGCACGTTGGAAGACGGCCAGACTGGTGCTCCTCCACAAAGGATCCGGCAAGCCAATTGACGAACCATCGAGTTTCAGGCCGCTGTGCATGCTCGACTCGGCCGGCAAGTTACTAGAGCGCCTGCTGCTCGGCAGGCTCAATCAGCATCTCGACGAAATAGGTCAGCGGTCCGAAAACCAGTTTGGCTTCCGCAACGGCAGGTCGACCGTCGACGCGATTGAGCGAGTGCTCCAAGCCGCTCACGGCGCGGCCACGGGCGCCGTTCAGCATCGGGACATTTGCGTGGCCGTCTCGTTGGACGTTAAAAACGCATTTAATACCGCGCCATGGAGGAAAATCGATGCCGCGTTACGAGCAAGTCATACCCCCCCATATCTGAACAACTTCATACGATCGTACTTGGACGGCAGAAAACTCCAGGTCGGCCAGCTGCTGCTAAGCAGGAATGTCACGTGCGGCGTCCCCCAGGGCTCGGTTCTCGGACCAGCCCTTTGGAACATCTTCTACGACAAACTGCTGGACCTGGAGATGCCGTCGGGCGTCCAACTAGTGGCATTCGCCGACGACGTGTGCGTCCTAGGCATCGCCCGTAACGGAGAGGCAGCAGCAACCCTGCTCAATCCAGTGCTGGAAAAGGTTTCAGACTGGATGACAGACAACGGATTGAAGCTAGCCCCTGCTAAAACCGAGGCCGTCGTCCTAACCAGGAAGAACTTATACGCCAACCCCGAGCTGTTCGTCGAAGGCCACGCGATCCCAATCAAACCGTCCATGCGGTATCTCGGCGTCGAGCTCGACACACGGTTGTCGTTCACGAAGCACGTGCATCAAGCCTCCCTGAAGGCTTGCCAATCGGCGCTCGCCATAGGCAGACTAATGCCCAACATCGGCGGGCCGTCTCACAGCAAGAGAGCGTTACTCGGGTCAGTGACAAACAGCAAGATGCTATACGCCTCCCCTGCCTGGGCCGTCCGAGGGACGAAAACCGCCAAAAACCGCCTGGCAATGGCTAGGGCTCAGAGGACAGTCGCACTCCGCACTATACGCGCGTATTGCACCGTCTCCGCAGAAGCCTCGTCCATCCTCGCCTCGATGCTACCAGCCGATCTGCTAGCCACCGAAAGGACTAGGATCAGATCACGAATGGACGATCAGACGGACGAAACGCCTACCAACACCCTTAAGAACCAGGAAAGATTACTGAGCATCGCAGCTTGGCAAGCTCGGTGGGATCGGTCGAAGAACGCGAGGTGGACGCACAGGCTCATTCCTGACGTCAGTCGATGGCTAGCCAAGCCAACGCTGAACCTCACATACCGACTGACTCAGGCGCTCTCCGGTCATGGTTGCTTTAAAAGCTATCTGCTTAGGATGAACCGGGCAGATGATAGCAACTGTGTCTACTGCGGGTACCCCGACGACACCGCAGAACACACCCTCTTCGAATGTCCAAGGTGGACTGACGACCGCTCACGGGTTGCAGAGATCCTCAGGCGTCCTCCCAACGCTAGCGACGTCGAGGAAATCCTATGCGGACCTCCGACAGACGGCATGCCTGAAGACGCTGATGCACGACACAGACTCATAACACAGGCGGCCGTCAACCGGCGTGAGCTAATCGGCATGGTTGAGTCGATATTGTCAAGAAAGGAAATCGACGAAAGGGAAACAGAGGCTGGAATCAGGCTCGAAGCAATCTGAAGACAGAGCGCGACGAGTCCTTTCTTAAAACTACGGGCAAAGATGAAGAACGGCGGTCATTGACGAAGGAAGGCAACATGCATACCATTGTCAACCGTTGAACGTCGGAGGCGTCACCGACCACCGCTCTTCTTCATCTCCAACGATGACACCACGGGAGGGAAGGACGATCACTGCATACGTGGAAGGACGGACAGGGCGGCAGACGCCCACAGGACGACAGGAACAATACTTATACTAGCATCATAATTATTATTTTATTGTAAGGGGGTTAGTTGGGGAAGTGTCCCATCAACCCCCATTGTACGATGTTTTGTTTTATCAATAAACGATGGCGGCCGGGAGGAAGTAATGCGCAAGCAGTCCCCTCCCGGTCGTCGGTTCAAACTGGGAAAAAAAAAAAAAAAAAAAAAAAAAAAAAAAGGTTAGGTTAGGTTAGGTTAGGTTAGGTTAGGTTAGGTTAGGTTAGGTTAGGTTAGGTTAGGTTAGGTTAGGTTAGGTTAGGTTAGGTTAGGTTCCCCCCCAGCGGTACCCACCTTGACGTGGTGGGGGGGCTCACCGACTCCGGTCGGTGCCAAGAGGTACCAAAAATCCCGGTACTGACTTTAATTAGTTGGTGCTGGAGCCTTCAGCGCCGCTCTTGACCTTAACCGGTTGAGGGTGGCAGGGATCGTAACCACCTGCTCACACCAGCAAAAGGGCGGAGAAGGAAAACTGCAAACCCCCTGCCAGTAGGGTGAAAATGGCAGAGCACACTGTAAAGCCAATATGAGTTCGACGACAACAAATATTGCTACTTCTCCAGGAGGTTCGGATATCCTCCAGGAGACTACTTCACTGGGTGAGCAAGGGAGCTCAGTGGGGTCGAGAGACAATTCCAAGACCGCCGGCGCTCCTTCACAGGCGCTGGTGGGTACTCACGTGAGTGCCATGAGATGTGACACAACTGCCTTGGAAACTGGAAAAAAAATGGATTCAACGGAACGGACTGGAACTGAATCGGAACGTGAACACAGGAGGACGATTGACATAGCGGTCCTCAACGAATCGGAACTGTTAACTATGATAAAAGGATATGTGAACTCCATGAATGATTTTGCAAAAAGAACACGAAATGTCCATAAAGAACTTAAGGATACACTTGCAAACACTGGATTAGTTCTTAACCAATACCTGAAGATCAAGAGTTCAACATCAACTGGGGAAAAGGCCAATGATAGTAGTACCCAGACAGAGGACATTCCCATTGACAATGTACAGTCAGAGACTATTCAGAGCAAGAAGACGAGTTCTAGAGAAGCCGCCAGGCGAGAGTGCAAGGATGCGGCCACGAATACTGCTTCCCCGCAAGCGGTTCCGGAGAAGCAGCGAAAGCAACAGCAACAGCAGCAGAAGCAACAGCAACAGCAACAGCAACAACGGCGGAAGGGCAAAACGACACAGCCTTCCGAGGCAAACTCCCAACCGGAAAAAACTCAACCCGAGCCCGAAGCGGCCTTCACGCTGGTGACGAACCCGAAGAAGAACACAAACGGATCCAGACCTCAGTCGACCAGGAAAACGACACAGAGACCCGCAGCCGTCCTTATCAAGGTCGGCGAAGGCCGGACATACGCGGACACGCTGCGACAAGTCAGGGGTACACCGATAGACTTCGAAGGCCTCGGCACCCATGTCACCTCCATGAGGAAAACCATGAAAGGCGATCTACTGGTCGAACTGACAAGGGGCACCAAGGCAATAGCAGCCACCTCAAAAATCCGAGACCGGCTCGCCGAAGCGATCACAGGATCCGTGGTTACTAGGCTCCGGCACTCCGCAGAAGTGGAGATAACGGACCTCGACGAGGTTGCCACCAAGGAGGAAGTCCTTGCCGCGATCCGAAAGGCCATGATCAATGACGATCCCCTCTCCGAAGAGGAAATCAAGGTCACCGGCTTGTGGGCCACTCGGGAAGGCCGACAAATGGCCACCGCCACCGTCCCGATCAAGTTTAGCCGAAGCTTAACCTCCGTCCGCGTGGGCTGGACCCAGTGCCGCGTCCGCCCGCGGAGACCTGAACCGGCGCGCTGCTACAGGTGCCACGGGTTCGGCCACTCGACCCGCCAGTGCACCGGCCCGGACCTCACTGCAGCCTGCAGGCGATGCGGCGCCCACGGCCACATGCAGTCTAGCTGCACCGAGGGCGATGACAAATGCGTGGCGTGCGATCGACTCAAGGCCACACGAGTCCCGCACAAGCCTGGCTCCGGGGCTTGCGCCGCACGAAGAAATGCCATCTCTGAGATGAACGCTACTAGACAAAAATGATTAGGTTTCTTCAGATAAACCTCCACCGGAGCTCCACGGCGCAGAGCTTGCTCCAGCAGACCGCCGCCGTTACCGGCGCTCAAGTACTACTCGTATCAGAATATAACTGGCGTCCACACAGCGACAGATGGGTAGTTAGCGATGACCTCTCCTGCGCAGTCGCTCTCACGGCATCGGCTGACTTTACCCCCGGGTCGACGGGGTCCGGTCGAGGCTATGCGTGGATCCAGACCCAAGGCCTCAGGATATATAGCTGTTATACCTCTCGAAACGACTCCGAACAAAACTTCCGAGCCTTCCTCTTGGACATCCAAGATTCCGTCCGCTCGGCCGACCCACTGCTCACCGTAGTGGTAGGGGGCGACTTCAACGCCTGGTCCCAAGAGTGGGGGTCGGCTCGAAACGATGACAGAGGCGACCGATTGGCAGACCTGGCAGCCAGCCTGGATCTCCTCGTCGCTAACGTGGGCACAACTCCCACCTACTGCAGAGTAAATGCCGAATCGATAATCGACGTCACATTCTCCCGCCTCATCGCACCGGGTGCCATTCGCGACTGGAAGGTGCTCGACGAGGTTTATTCCGCCAGCGACCACCGCTACGTCGCTTTCATCCTAGATAGGGTGACGGAAGGCGAAGAAATCGTTGGCCCCGCTTCCAGAGGCTGGTCTTACCGCCAGCTAAACCCCGGCGCCCTGGCTGCATACCTGGCCAATACCGCTGAACCCATCGTAAGCGTCGAAACCACCGCATCAGATGCAGCCGACTCGCTGATCAAGTACCTTGAGGGTGCCTGCGACTCCTGCATGCCCCCAAGAAAACTCCACAGATCGGGCAGAAGCGAAGTCCACTGGTGGTCGAACGAATTGACCGCGCTCCGAAACTCGACCATCAAGCTGCGCAGAGCGCACCAACGGTCCTCGCGCAGACACGATCCCCAACATACCATAGACGCTCATCGCGAGGCCTACAAATCGAAACGGAAGGAGCTCCGCAACGCCATCCGGGACGCTCAGTCAAACAGTTGGGCAGAACTCTGCAAAGCCGTCGACGAAGACCCTTGGGGACTACCATACAAGGTGGTCACCAAGAAGGTAGGCCGAAGCCGACCAGGGATTGAAGCTCGCGGGAGAGAAGAGGCCATAGCCGATCACCTGTTCCCGGACCCCCCGCCAACAACCTGGTCCCTCGAGCCTCCATTGACTGACGACGAACAACAACAACAACGCCAAGAGTTCACCATGGTCGAAATCCTCATGGCCTGTAAAAGACTACCGGCTGGCAAGGCAACGGGGCCCGACGGCATACCCAACGAGGTCCTGCTACACGTATCGCGACTCCGTCCACAGGTCTTACTAAACACCTTTAACGCGTGCCTGGCCCGCAGAGAGTTTCCTGCACGTTGGAAGACGGCCAGACTGGTGCTCCTCCACAAAGGATCCGGCAAGCCAATTGACGAACCATCGAGTTTCAGGCCGCTGTGCATGCTCGACTCGGCCGGCAAGTTACTAGAGCGCCTGCTGCTCGGCAGGCTCAATCAGCATCTCGACGAAACAGGTCAGCGGTCCGAAAACCAGTTTGGCTTCCGCAATGGCAGGTCGACCGTCGACGCGATTGAGCGAGTGCTCCAAGCCGCTCACGGCGCGGCCACGGGCGCCGTTCAGCATCGGGACATTTGCGTGGCCGTCTCGTTGGACGTTAAAAACGCATTTAATACCGCGCCATGGAGGAAAATCGATGCCGCGTTACGAGCAAGTCATACCCCCCCATATCTGAACAACTTCATACGATCGTACTTGGACGGCAGAAAACTCCAGGTCGGCCAGCTGCTGCTAAGCAGGAATGTCACGTGCGGCGTCCCCCAGGGCTCGGTTCTCGGACCAGCCCTTTGGAACATCTTCTACGACAAACTGCTGGACCTGGAGATGCCGTCGGGCGTCCAACTAGTGGCATTCGCCGACGACGTGTGCGTCCTAGGCATCGCCCGTAACGGAGAGGCAGCAGCAACCCTGCTCAATCCAGTGCTGGAAAAGGTTTCAGACTGGATGACAGACAACGGATTGAAGCTAGCCCCTGCTAAAACCGAGGCCGTCGTCCTAACCAGGAAGAACTTATACGCCAACCCCGAGCTGTTCGTCGAAGGCCACGCGATCCCAATCAAACCGTCCATGCGGTATCTCGGCGTCGAGCTCGACACACGGTTGTCGTTCACGAAGCACGTGCATCAAGCCTCCCTGAAGGCTTGCCAATCGGCGCTCGCCATAGGCAGACTAATGCCCAACATCGGCGGGCCGTCTCACAGCAAGAGAGCGTTACTCGGGTCAGTGACAAACAGCAAGATGCTATACGCCTCCCCTGCCTGGGCCGTCCGAGGGACGAAAACCGCCAAAAACCGCCTGGCAATGGCTAGGGCTCAGAGGACAGTCGCACTCCGCACTATACGCGCGTATTGCACCGTCTCCGCAGAAGCCTCGTCCATCCTCGCCTCGATGCTACCAGCCGATCTGCTAGCCACCGAAAGGACTAGGATCAGATCACGAATGGACGATCAGACGGACGAAACGCCTACCAACACCCTTAAGAACCAGGAAAGATTACTGAGCATCGCAGCTTGGCAAGCTCGGTGGGATCGGTCGAAGAACGCGAGGTGGACGCACAGGCTCATTCCTGACGTCAGTCGATGGCTAGCCAAGCCAACGCTGAACCTCACATACCGACTGACTCAGGCGCTCTCCGGTCATGGTTGCTTTAAAAGCTATCTGCTTAGGATGAACCGGGCAGATGATAGCAACTGTGTCTACTGCGGGTACCCCGACGACACCGCAGAACACACCCTCTTCGAATGTCCAAGGTGGACTGACGACCGCTCACGGGTTGCAGAGATCCTCAGGCGTCCTCCCAACGCTAGCGACGTCGAGGAAATCCTATGCGGACCTCCGACAGACGGCATGCCTGAAGACGCTGATGCACGACACAGACTCATAACACAGGCGGCCGTCAACCGGCGTGAGCTAATCGGCATGGTTGAGTCGATATTGTCAAGAAAGGAAATCGACGAAAGGGAAACAGAGGCTGGAATCAGGCTCGAAGCAATCTGAAGACAGAGCGCGACGAGTCCTTTCTTAAAACTACGGGCAAAGATGAAGAACGGCGGTCATTGACGAAGGAAGGCAACATGCATACCATTGTCAACCGTTGAACGTCGGAGGCGTCACCGACCACCGCTCTTCTTCATCTCCAACGATGACACCACGGGAGGGAAGGACGATCACTGCATACGTGGAAGGACGGACAGGGCGGCAGACGCCCACTGGACGACAGGAACAATACTTATACTAGCATCATAATTATTATTTTATTGTAAGGGGGTTAGTTGGGGAAGTGTCCCATCAACCCCCATTGTACGATGTTTTGTTTTATCAATAAACGATGGCGGCCGGGAGGAAGTAATGCGCAAGCAGTCCCCTCCCGGTCGTCGGTTCAAACTGGAAAAAAAAAAAAAAAAAAAAAAAAAAAAAAAAAAAAAAAAAAAGGTTAGGTTAGGTTAGGTTAGGTTAGGTTAGGTTAGGTTAGGTTAGGTTAGGTTAGGTTCCCCCCCAGCGGTACCCACCTTGACGTGGTGGGGGGGCTCACCGACTCCGGTCGGTGCCAAGAGGTACCAAAAATCCCGGTACTGACTTTAATTAGTTGGTGCTGGAGCCTTCAGCGCCGCTCTTGACCTTAACCGGTTGAGGGTGGCAGGGATCGTAACCACCTGCTCACACCAGCAAAAGGGCGGAGAAGGAAAACTGCAAACCCCCTGCCAGTAGGGTGAAAATGGCAGAGCACACTGTAAAGCCAATATGAGTTCGACGACAACAAATATTGCTACTTCTCCAGGAGGTTCGGATATCCTCCAGGAGACTACTTCACTGGGTGAGCAAGGGAGCTCAGTGGGGTCGAGAGACAATTCCAAGACCGCCGGCGCTCCTTCACAGGCGCTGGTGGGTACTCACGTGAGTGCCATGAGATGTGACACAACTGCCTTGGAAACTGGAAAAAAAATGGATTCAACGGAACGGACTGGAACTGAATCGGAACGTGAACACAGGAGGACGATTGACATAGCGGTCCTCAACGAATCGGAACTGTTAACTATGATAAAAGGATATGTGAACTCCATGAATGATTTTGCAAAAAGAACACGAAATGTCCATAAAGAACTTAAGGATACACTTGCAAACACTGGATTAGTTCTTAACCAATACCTGAAGATCAAGAGTTCAACATCAACTGGGGAAAAGGCCAATGATAGTAGTACCCAGACAGAGGACATTCCCATTGACAATGTACAGTCAGAGACTATTCAGAGCAAGAAGACGAGTTCTAGAGAAGCCGCCAGGCGAGAGTGCAAGGATGCGGCCACGAATACTGCTTCCCCGCAAGCGGTTCCGGAGAAGCAGCGAAAGCAACAGCAACAGCAGCAGAAGCAACAGCAACAGCAACAGCAACAACGGCGGAAGGGCAAAACGACACAGCCTTCCGAGGCAAACTCCCAACCGGAAAAAACTCAACCCGAGCCCGAAGCGGCCTTCACGCTGGTGACGAACCCGAAGAAGAACACAAACGGATCCAGACCTCAGTCGACCAGGAAAACGACACAGAGACCCGCAGCCGTCCTTATCAAGGTCGGCGAAGGCCGGACATACGCGGACACGCTGCGACAAGTCAGGGGTACACCGATAGACTTCGAAGGCCTCGGCACCCATGTCACCTCCATGAGGAAAACCATGAAAGGCGATCTACTGGTCGAACTGACAAGGGGCACCAAGGCAATAGCAGCCACCTCAAAAATCCGAGACCGGCTCGCCGAAGCGATCACAGGATCCGTGGTTACTAGGCTCCGGCACTCCGCAGAAGTGGAGATAACGGACCTCGACGAGGTTGCCACCAAGGAGGAAGTCCTTGCCGCGATCCGAAAGGCCATGATCAATGACGATCCCCTCTCCGAAGAGGAAATCAAGGTCACCGGCTTGTGGGCCACTCGGGAAGGCCGACAAATGGCCACCGCCACCGTCCCGATCAAGTTTAGCCGAAGCTTAACCTCCGTCCGCGTGGGCTGGACCCAGTGCCGCGTCCGCCCGCGGAGACCTGAACCGGCGCGCTGCTACAGGTGCCACGGGTTCGGCCACTCGACCCGCCAGTGCACCGGCCCGGACCTCACTGCAGCCTGCAGGCGATGCGGCGCCCACGGCCACATGCAGTCTAGCTGCACCGAGGGCGATGACAAATGCGTGGCGTGCGATCGACTCAAGGCCACACGAGTCCCGCACAAGCCTGGCTCCGGGGCTTGCGCCGCACGAAGAAATGCCATCTCTGAGATGAACGCTACTAGACAAAAATGATTAGGTTTCTTCAGATAAACCTCCACCGGAGCTCCACGGCGCAGAGCTTGCTCCAGCAGACCGCCGCCGTTACCGGCGCTCAAGTACTACTCGTATCAGAATATAACTGGCGTCCACACAGCGACAGATGGGTAGTTAGCGATGACCTCTCCTGCGCAGTCGCTCTCACGGCATCGGCTGACTTTACCCCCGGGTCGACGGGGTCCGGTCGAGGCTATGCGTGGATCCAGACCCAAGGCCTCAGGATATATAGCTGTTATACCTCTCGAAACGACTCCGAACAAAACTTCCGAGCCTTCCTCTTGGACATCCAAGATTCCGTCCGCTCGGCCGACCCACTGCTCACCGTAGTGGTAGGGGGCGACTTCAACGCCTGGTCCCAAGAGTGGGGGTCGGCTCGAAACGATGACAGAGGCGACCGATTGGCAGACCTGGCAGCCAGCCTGGATCTCCTCGTCGCTAACGTGGGCACAACTCCCACCTACTGCAGAGTAAATGCCGAATCGATAATCGACGTCACATTCTCCCGCCTCATCGCACCGGGTGCCATTCGCGACTGGAAGGTGCTCGACGAGGTTTATTCCGCCAGCGACCACCGCTACGTCGCTTTCATCCTAGATAGGGTGACGGAAGGCGAAGAAATCGTTGGCCCCGCTTCCAGAGGCTGGTCTTACCGCCAGCTAAACCCCGGCGCCCTGGCTGCATACCTGGCCAATACCGCTGAACCCATCGTAAGCGTCGAAACCACCGCATCAGATGCAGCCGACTCGCTGATCAAGTACCTTGAGGGTGCCTGCGACTCCTGCATGCCCCCAAGAAAACTCCACAGATCGGGCAGAAGCGAAGTCCACTGGTGGTCGAACGAATTGACCGCGCTCCGAAACTCGACCATCAAGCTGCGCAGAGCGCACCAACGGTCCTCGCGCAGACACGATCCCCAACATACCATAGACGCTCATCGCGAGGCCTACAAATCGAAACGGAAGGAGCTCCGCAACGCCATCCGGGACGCTCAGTCAAACAGTTGGGCAGAACTCTGCAAAGCCGTCGACGAAGACCCTTGGGGACTACCATACAAGGTGGTCACCAAGAAGGTAGGCCGAAGCCGACCAGGGATTGAAGCTCGCGGGAGAGAAGAGGCCATAGCCGATCACCTGTTCCCGGACCCCCCGCCAACAACCTGGTCCCTCGAGCCTCCATTGACTGACGACGAACAACAACAACAACGCCAAGAGTTCACCATGGTCGAAATCCTCATGGCCTGTAAAAGACTACCGGCTGGCAAGGCAACGGGGCCCGACGGCATACCCAACGAGGTCCTGCTACACGTATCGCGACTCCGTCCACAGGTCTTACTAAACACCTTTAACGCGTGCCTGGCCCGCAGAGAGTTTCCTGCACGTTGGAAGACGGCCAGACTGGTGCTCCTCCACAAAGGATCCGGCAAGCCAATTGACGAACCATCGAGTTTCAGGCCGCTGTGCATGCTCGACTCGGCCGGCAAGTTACTAGAGCGCCTGCTGCTCGGCAGGCTCAATCAGCATCTCGACGAAACAGGTCAGCGGTCCGAAAACCAGTTTGGCTTCCGCAATGGCAGGTCGACCGTCGACGCGATTGAGCGAGTGCTCCAAGCCGCTCACGGCGCGGCCACGGGCGCCGTTCAGCATCGGGACATTTGCGTGGCCGTCTCGTTGGACGTTAAAAACGCATTTAATACCGCGCCATGGAGGAAAATCGATGCCGCGTTACGAGCAAGTCATACCCCCCCATATCTGAACAACTTCATACGATCGTACTTGGACGGCAGAAAACTCCAGGTCGGCCAGCTGCTGCTAAGCAGGAATGTCACGTGCGGCGTCCCCCAGGGCTCGGTTCTCGGACCAGCCCTTTGGAACATCTTCTACGACAAACTGCTGGACCTGGAGATGCCGTCGGGCGTCCAACTAGTGGCATTCGCCGACGACGTGTGCGTCCTAGGCATCGCCCGTAACGGAGAGGCAGCAGCAACCCTGCTCAATCCAGTGCTGGAAAAGGTTTCAGACTGGATGACAGACAACGGATTGAAGCTAGCCCCTGCTAAAACCGAGGCCGTCGTCCTAACCAGGAAGAACTTATACGCCAACCCCGAGCTGTTCGTCGAAGGCCACGCGATCCCAATCAAACCGTCCATGCGGTATCTCGGCGTCGAGCTCGACACACGGTTGTCGTTCACGAAGCACGTGCATCAAGCCTCCCTGAAGGCTTGCCAATCGGCGCTCGCCATAGGCAGACTAATGCCCAACATCGGCGGGCCGTCTCACAGCAAGAGAGCGTTACTCGGGTCAGTGACAAACAGCAAGATGCTATACGCCTCCCCTGCCTGGGCCGTCCGAGGGACGAAAACCGCCAAAAACCGCCTGGCAATGGCTAGGGCTCAGAGGACAGTCGCACTCCGCACTATACGCGCGTATTGCACCGTCTCCGCAGAAGCCTCGTCCATCCTCGCCTCGATGCTACCAGCCGATCTGCTAGCCACCGAAAGGACTAGGATCAGATCACGAATGGACGATCAGACGGACGAAACGCCTACCAACACCCTTAAGAACCAGGAAAGATTACTGAGCATCGCAGCTTGGCAAGCTCGGTGGGATCGGTCGAAGAACGCGAGGTGGACGCACAGGCTCATTCCTGACGTCAGTCGATGGCTAGCCAAGCCAACGCTGAACCTCACATACCGACTGACTCAGGCGCTCTCCGGTCATGGTTGCTTTAAAAGCTATCTGCTTAGGATGAACCGGGCAGATGATAGCAACTGTGTCTACTGCGGGTACCCCGACGACACCGCAGAACACACCCTCTTCGAATGTCCAAGGTGGACTGACGACCGCTCACGGGTTGCAGAGATCCTCAGGCGTCCTCCCAACGCTAGCGACGTCGAGGAAATCCTATGCGGACCTCCGACAGACGGCATGCCTGAAGACGCTGATGCACGACACAGACTCATAACACAGGCGGCCGTCAACCGGCGTGAGCTAATCGGCATGGTTGAGTCGATATTGTCAAGAAAGGAAATCGACGAAAGGGAAACAGAGGCTGGAATCAGGCTCGAAGCAATCTGAAGACAGAGCGCGACGAGTCCTTTCTTAAAACTACGGGCAAAGATGAAGAACGGCGGTCATTGACGAAGGAAGGCAACATGCATACCATTGTCAACCGTTGAACGTCGGAGGCGTCACCGACCACCGCTCTTCTTCATCTCCAACGATGACACCACGGGAGGGAAGGACGATCACTGCATACGTGGAAGGACGGACAGGGCGGCAGACGCCCACTGGACGACAGGAACAATACTTATACTAGCATCATAATTATTATTTTATTGTAAGGGGGTTAGTTGGGGAAGTGTCCCATCAACCCCCATTGTACGATGTTTTGTTTTATCAATAAACGATGGCGGCCG
Organism: Rhopalosiphum nymphaeae; assembly: GCA_036289425.1. NCBI lineage: Eukaryota > Metazoa > Arthropoda > Insecta > Hemiptera > Aphididae > Rhopalosiphum > Rhopalosiphum nymphaeae. Next base: position 10,329,178 of record JAZAQC010000005.1, read on the forward strand.
GGAGGAAGTAATGCGCAAGCAGTCCCCTCCCGGTCGTCGGTTCAAACTGGAAAAAAAAAAAAAAAAAAAAAAAAAAGGTTAGGTTAGGTTAGGTTAGGTTAGGTTAGGTTAGGTTAGGTTAGGTTAGGTTAGGTTAGGTTAGGTTAGGTTAGGTTAGGTTAGGTTAGGTTCCCCCCCAGCGGTACCCACCTTGACGTGGTGGGGGGGCTCACCGACTCCGGTCGGTGCCAAGAGGTACCAAAAATCCCGGTACTGACTTTAATTAGTTGGTGCTGGAGCCTTCAGCGCCGCTCTTGACCTTAACCGGTTGAGGGTGGCAGGGATCGTAACCACCTGCTCACACCAGCAAAAGGGCGGAGAAGGAAAACTGCAAACCCCCTGCCAGTAGGGTGAAAATGGCAGAGCACACTGTAAAGCCAATATGAGTTCGACGACAACAAATATTGCTACTTCTCCAGGAGGTTCGGATATCCTCCAGGAGACTACTTCACTGGGTGAGCAAGGGAGCTCAGTGGGGTCGAGAGACAATTCCAAGACCGCCGGCGTTCCTTCACAGGCGCTGGTGGGTACTCACGTGAGTGCCATGAGATGTGACACAACTGCCTTGGAAACTGGAAAAAAAATGGATTCAACGGAACGGACTGGAACTGAATCGGAACGTGAACACAGGAGGACGATTGACATAGCGGTCCTCAACGAATCGGAACTGTTAACTATGATAAAAGGATATGTGAACTCCATGAATGATTTTGCAAAAAGAACACGAAATGTCCATAAAGAACTTAAGGATACACTTGCAAACACTGGATTAGTTCTTAACCAATACCTGAAGATCAAGAGTTCAACATCAACTGGGGAAAAGGCCAATGATAGTAGTACCCAGACAGAGGACATTCCCATTGACAATGTACAGTCAGAGACTATTCAGAGCAAGAAGACGAGTTCTAGAGAAGCCGCCAGGCGAGAGTGCAAGGATGCGGCCACGAATACTGCTTCCCCGCAAGCGGTTCCGGAGAAGCAGCGAAAGCAACAGCAACAGCAGCAGAAGCAACAGCAACAGCAACAGCAACAACGGCGGAAGGGCAAAACGACACAGCCTTCCGAGGCAAACTCCCAACCGGAAAAAACTCAACCCGAGCCCGAAGCGGCCTTCACGCTGGTGACGAACCCGAAGAAGAACACAAACGGATCCAGACCTCAGTCGACCAGGAAAACGACACAGAGACCCGCAGCCGTCCTTATCAAGGTCGGCGAAGGCCGGACATACGCGGACACGCTGCGACAAGTCAGGGGTACACCGATAGACTTCGAAGGCCTCGGCACCCATGTCACCTCCATGAGGAAAACCATGAAAGGCGATCTACTGGTCGAACTGACCAAGGGCACCAAGGCAATAGCAGCCACCTCAAAAATCCGAGACCGGCTCGCCGAAGCGATCACAGGATCCGTGGTTACTAGGCTCCGGCACTCCGCAGAAGTGGAGATAACGGACCTCGACGAGGTTGCCACCAAGGAGGAAGTCCTTGCCGCGATCCGAAAGGCCATGATCAATGACGATCCCCTCTCCGAAGAGGAAATCAAGGTCACCGGCTTGTGGGCCACTCGGGAAGGCCGACAAATGGCCACCGCCACCGTCCCGATCAAGTTTAGCCAAAGCTTAACCTCCGTCCGCGTGGGCTGGACCCAGTGCCGCGTCCGCCCGCGGAGACCTGAACCGGCGCGCTGCTACAGGTGCCACGGGTTCGGCCACTCGACCCGCCAGTGCACCGGCCCGGACCTCACTGCAGCCTGCAGGCGATGCGGCGCCCACGGCCACATGCAGTCTAGCTGCACCGAGGGCGATGACAAATGCGTGGCGTGCGATCGACTCAAGGCCACACGAGTCCCGCACAAGCCTGGCTCCGGGGCTTGCGCCGCACGAAGAAATGCCATCTCTGAGATGAACGCTACTAGACAAAAATGATTAGGTTTCTTCAGATAAACCTCCACCGGAGCTCCACGGCGCAGAGCTTGCTCCAGCAGACCGCCGCCGTTACCGGCGCTCAAGTACTACTCGTATCAGAATATAACTGGCGTCCACACAGCGACAGATGGGTAGTTAGCGATGACCTCTCCTGCGCAGTCGCTCTCACGGCATCGGCTGACTTTACCCCCGGGTCGACGGGGTCCGGTCGAGGCTATGCGTGGATCCAGACCCAAGGCCTCAGGATATATAGCTGTTATACCTCTCGAAACGACTCCGAACAAAACTTCCGAGCCTTCCTCTTGGACATCCAAGATTCCGTCCGCTCGGCCGACCCACTGCTCACCGTAGTGGTAGGGGGCGACTTCAACGCCTGGTCCCAAGAGTGGGGGTCGGCTCGAAACGATGACAGAGGCGACCGATTGGCAGACCTGGCAGCCAGCCTGGATCTCCTCGTCGCTAACGTGGGCACAACTCCCACCTACTGCAGAGTAAATGCCGAATCGATAATCGACGTCACATTCTCCCGCCTCATCGCACCGGGTGCCATTCGCGACTGGAAGGTGCTCGACGAGGTTTATTCCGCCAGCGACCACCGCTACGTCGCTTTCATCCTAGATAGGGTGACGGAAGGCGAAGAAATCGTTGGCCCCGCTTCCAGAGGCTGGTCTTACCGCCAGCTAAACCCCGGCGCCCTGGCTGCATACCTGGCCAATACCGCTGAACCCATCGTAAGCGTCGAAACCACCGCATCAGATGCAGCCGACTCGCTGATCAAGTACCTCGAGGGTGCCTGCGACTCCTGCATGCCCCCAAGAAAACTCCACAGATCGGGCAGAAGCGAAGTCCACTGGTGGTCGAACGAATTGACCGCGCTCCGAAACTCGACCATCAAGCTGCGCAGAGCGCACCAACGGTCCTCGCGCAGACACGATCCCCAACATACCATAGACGCTCATCGCGAGGCCTACAAATCGAAACGGAAGGAGCTCCGCAACGCCATCCGGGACGCTCAGTCAAACAGTTGGGCAGAACTCTGCAAAGCCGTCGACGAAGACCCTTGGGGACTACCATACAAGGTGGTCACCAAGAAGGTAGGCCGAAGCCGACCAGGGATTGAAGCTCGCGGGAGAGAAGAGGCCATAGCCGATCACCTGTTCCCGGACCCCCCGCCAACAACCTGGTCCCTCGAGCCTCCATTGACTGACGACGAACAACAACAACAACGCCAAGAGTTCACCATGGTCGAAATCCTCATGGCCTGTAAAAGACTACCGGCTGGCAAGGCAACGGGGCCCGACGGCATACCCAACGAGGTCCTGCTACACGTATCGCGACTCCGTCCACAGGTCTTACTAAACACCTTTAACGCGTGCCTGGCCCGCAGAGAGTTTCCTGCACGTTGGAAGACGGCCAGACTGGTGCTCCTCCACAAAGGATCCGGCAAGCCAATTGACGAACCATCGAGTTTCAGGCCGCTGTGCATGCTCGACTCGGCCGGCAAGTTACTAGAGCGCCTGCTGCTCGGCAGGCTCAATCAGCATCTCGACGAAATAGGTCAGCGGTCCGAAAACCAGTTTGGCTTCCGCAATGGCAGGTCGACCGTCGACGCGATTGAGCGAGTGCTCCAAGCCGCTCACGGCGCGGCCACGGGCGCCGTTCAGCATCGGGACATTTGCGTGGCCGTCTCGTTGGACGTTAAAAACGCATTTAATACCGCGCCATGGAGGAAAATCGATGCCGCGTTACGAGCAAGTCATACCCCCCCATATCTGAACAACTTCATACGATCGTACTTGGACGGCAGAAAACTCCAGGTCGGCCAGCTGCTGCTAAGCAGGAATGTCACGTGCGGCGTCCCCCAGGGCTCGGTTCTCGGACCAGCCCTTTGGAACATCTTCTACGACAAACTGCTGGACCTGGAGATGCCGTCGGGCGTCCAACTAGTGGCATTCGCCGACGACGTGTGCGTCCTAGGCATCGCCCGTAACGGAGAGGCAGCAGCAACCCTGCTCAATCCAGTGCTGGAAAAGGTTTCAGACTGGATGACAGACAACGGATTGAAGCTAGCCCCTGCTAAAACCGAGGCCGTCGTCCTAACCAGGAAGAACTTATACGCCAACCCCGAGCTGTTCGTCGAAGGCCACGCGATCCCAATCAAACCGTCCATGCGGTATCTCGGCGTCGAGCTCGACACACGGTTGTCGTTCACGAAGCACGTGCATCAAGCCTCCCTGAAGGCTTGCCAATCGGCGCTCGCCATAGGCAGACTAATGCCCAACATCGGCGGGCCGTCTCACAGCAAGAGAGCGTTACTCGGGTCAGTGACAAACAGCAAGATGCTATACGCCTCCCCTGCCTGGGCCGTCCGAGGGACGAAAACCGCCAAAAACCGCCTGGCAATGGCTAGGGCTCAGAGGACAGTCGCACTCCGCACTATACGCGCGTATTGCACCGTCTCCGCAGAAGCCTCGTCCATCCTCGCCTCGATGCTACCAGCCGATCTGCTAGCCACCGAAAGGACTAGGATCAGATCACGAATGGACGATCAGACGGACGAAACGCCTACCAACACCCTTAAGAACCAGGAAAGATTACTGAGCATCGCAGCTTGGCAAGCTCGGTGGGATCGGTCGAAGAACGCGAGGTGGACGCACAGGCTCATTCCTGACGTCAGTCGATGGCTAGCCAAGCCAACGCTGAACCTCACATACCGACTGACTCAGGCGCTCTCCGGTCATGGTTGCTTTAAAAGCTATCTGCTTAGGATGAACCGGGCAGATGATAGCAACTGTGTCTACTGCGGGTACCCCGACGACACCGCAGAACACACCCTCTTCGAATGTCCAAGGTGGACTGACGACCGCTCACGGGTTGCAGAGATCCTCAGGCGTCCTCCCAACGCTAGCGACGTCGAGGAAATCCTATGCGGACCTCCGACAGACGGCATGCCTGAAGACGCTGATGCACGACACAGACTCATAACACAGGCGGCCGTCAACCGGCGTGAGCTAATCGGCATGGTTGAGTCGATATTGTCAAGAAAGGAAATCGACGAAAGGGAAACAGAGGCTGGAATCAGGCTCGAAGCAATCTGAAGACAGAGCGCGACGAGTCCTTTCTTAAAACTACGGGCAAAGATGAAGAACGGCGGTCATTGACGAAGGAAGGCAACATGCATACCATTGTCAACCGTTGAACGTCGGAGGCGTCACCGACCACCGCTCTTCTTCATCTCCAACGATGACACCACGGGAGGGAAGGACGATCACTGCATACGTGGAAGGACGGACAGGGCGGCAGACGCCCACAGGACGACAGGAACAATACTTATACTAGCATCATAATTATTATTTTATTGTAAGGGGGTTAGTTGGGGAAGTGTCCCATCAACCCCCATTGTACGATGTTTTGTTTTATCAATAAACGATGGCGGCCGGGAGGAAGTAATGCGCAAGCAGTCCCCTCCCGGTCGTCGGTTCAAACTGGGAAAAAAAAAAAAAAAAAAAAAAAAAAAAAAAAAAAAAAAAAAAGGTTAGGTTAGGTTAGGTTAGGTTAGGTTAGGTTAGGTTAGGTTAGGTTAGGTTAGGGTAGGTTAGGTTAGGTTAGGTTAGGTTAGGTTAGGTTAGGTTAGGTTAGGTTAGGTTAGGTTAGGTTAGGTTAGGTTAGGTTAGGTTAGGTTAGGTTAGGTTAGGTTAGGTTAGGTTAGGTTAGGTTAGGTTAGGGTTAGGTTAGGTTAGGTTAGGTTAGGTTAGGTTAGGTTAGGGTTAGGTTAGGTTAGGTTAGGTTAGGGTTAGGTTAGGTTAGGTTAGGTTAGGTTAGGTTAGGTTAGTTAGGTTAGGTTAGGTTAGGTTAGGTTAGGTTAGGTTAGGTTAGGTTAGGTTAGGTTAGGTTAGGTTAGGTTAGGTTAGGTTAGGTTAGGTTAGGTTAGGTTAGGTTAGGTTAGGTTAGGTTAGGTTAGGTTAGGTTAGGTTAGGTTAGGTTAGGTTAGGTTAGGTTAGGTTAGGTTAGGTTAGGTTAGGTTAGGTTAGGTTAGGTTAGGTTAGGTTAGGTTAGGTTAGGTTAGGTTAGGTTAGGTTAGGTTAGGTTAGGTTAGGTTAGGTTCCCCCCCAGCGGTACCCACCTTGACGTGGTGGGGGGGCTCACCGACTCCGGTCGGTGCCAAGAGGTACCAAAAATCCCGGTACTGACTTTAATTAGTTGGTGCTGGAGCCTTCAGCGCCGCTCTTGACCTTAACCGGTTGAGGGTGGCAGGGATCGTAACCACCTGCTCACACCAGCAAAAGGGCGGAGAAGGAAAACTGCAAACCCCCTGCCAGTAGGGTGAAAATGGCAGAGCACACTGTAAAGCCAATATGAGTTCGACGACAACAAATATTGCTACTTCTCCAGGAGGTTCGGATATCCTCCAGGAGACTACTTCACTGGGTGAGCAAGGGAGCTCAGTGGGGTCGAGAGACAATTCCAAGACCGCCGGCGCTCCTTCACAGGCGCTGGTGGGTACTCACGTGAGTGCCATGAGATGTGACACAACTGCCTTGGAAACTGGAAAAAAAAATGGATTCAACGGAACGGACTGGAACTGAATCGGAACGTGAACACAGGAGGACGATTGACATAGCGGTCCTCAACGAATCGGAACTGTTAACTATGATAAAAGGATATGTGAACTCCATGAATGATTTTGCAAAAAGAACACGAAATGTCCATAAAGAACTTAAGGATACACTTGCAAACACTGGATTAGTTCTTAACCAATACCTGAAGATCAAGAATTCAACATCAACTGGGGAAAAGGCCAATGATAGTAGTACCCAGACAGAGGACATTCCCATTGACAATGTACAGTCAGAGACTATTCAGAGCAAGAAGACGAGTTCTAGAGAAGCCGCCAGGCGAGAGTGCAAGGATGCGGCCACGAATACTGCTTCCCCGCAAGCGGTTCCGGAGAAGCAGCGAAAGCAACAGCAACAGCAGCAGAAGCAACAGCAACAGCAACAGCAACAACGGCGGAAGGGCAAAACGACACAGCCTTCCGAGGCAAACTCCCAACCGGAAAAAACTCAACCCGAGCCCGAAGCGGCCTTCACGCTGGTGACGAACCCGAAGAAGAACACAAACGGATCCAGACCTCAGTCGACCAGGAAAACGACACAGAGACCCGCAGCCGTCCTTATCAAGGTCGGCGAAGGCCGGACATACGCGGACACGCTGCGACAAGTCAGGGGTACACCGATAGACTTCGAAGGCCTCGGCACCCATGTCACCTCCATGAGGAAAACCATGAAAGGCGATCTACTGGTCGAACTGACAAGGGGCACCAAGGCAATAGCAGCCACCTCAAAAATCCGAGACCGGCTCGCCGAAGCGATCACAGGATCCGTGGTTACTAGGCTCCGGCACTCCGCAGAAGTGGAGATAACGGACCTCGACGAGGTTGCCACCAAGGAGGAAGTCCTTGCCGCGATCCGAAAAGCCATGATCAATGACGATCCCCTCTCCGAAGAGGAAATCAAGGTCACCGGCTTGTGGGCCACTCGGGAAGGCCGACAAATGGCCACCGCCACCGTCCCGATCAAGTTTAGCCGAAGCTTAACCTCCGTCCGCGTGGGCTGGACCCAGTGCCGCGTCCGCCCGCGGAGACCTGAACCGGCGCGCTGCTACAGGTGCCACGGGTTCGGCCACTCGACCCGCCAGTGCACCGGCCCGGACCTCACTGCAGCCTGCAGGCGATGCGGCGCCCACGGCCACATGCAGTCTAGCTGCACCGAGGGCGATGACAAATGCGTGGCGTGCGATCGACTCAAGGCCACACGAGTCCCGCACAAGCCTGGCTCCGGGGCTTGCGCCGCACGAAGAAATGCCATCTCTGAGATGAACGCTACTAGACAAAAATGATTAGGTTTCTTCAGATAAACCTCCACCGGAGCTCCACGGCGCAGAGCTTGCTCCAGCAGACCGCCGCCGTTACCGGCGCTCAAGTACTACTCGTATCAGAATATAACTGGCGTCCACACAGCGACAGATGGGTAGTTAGCGATGACCTCTCCTGCGCAGTCGCTCTCACGGCATCGGCTGACTTTACCCCCGGGTCGACGGGGTCCGGTCGAGGCTATGCGTGGATCCAGACCCAAGGCCTCAGGATATATAGCTGTTATACCTCTCGAAACGACTCCGAACAAAACTTCCGAGCCTTCCTCTTGGACATCCAAGATTCCGTCCGCTCGGCCGACCCACTGCTCACCGTAGTGGTAGGGGGCGACTTCAACGCCTGGTCCCAAGAGTGGGGGTCGGCTCGAAACGATGACAGAGGCGACCGATTGGCAGACCTGGCAGCCAGCCTGGATCTCCTCGTCGCTAACGTGGGCACAACTCCCACCTACTGCAGAGTAAATGCCGAATCGATAATCGACGTCACATTCTCCCGCCTCATCGCACCGGGTGCCATTCGCGACTGGAAGGTGCTCGACGAGGTTTATTCCGCCAGCGACCACCGCTACGTCGCTTTCATCCTAGATAGGGTGACGGAAGGCGAAGAAATCGTTGGCCCCGCTTCCAGAGGCTGGTCTTACCGCCAGCTAAACCCCGGCGCCCTGGCTGCATACCTGGCCAATACCGCTGAACCCATCGTAAGCGTCGAAACCACCGCATCAGATGCAGCCGACTCGCTGATCAAGTACCTCGAGGGTGCCTGCGACTCCTGCATGCCCCCAAGAAAACTCCACAGATCGGGCAGAAGCGAAGTCCACTGGTGGTCGAACGAATTGACCGCGCTCCGAAACTCGACCATCAAGCTGCGCAGAGCGCACCAACGGTCCTCGCGCAGACACGATCCCCAACATACCATAGACGCTCATCGCGAGGCCTACAAATCGAAACGGAAGGAGCTCCGCAACGCCATCCGGGACGCTCAGTCAAACAGTTGGGCAGAACTCTGCAAAGCCGTCGACGAAGACCCTTGGGGACTACCATACAAGGTGGTCACCAAGAAGGTAGGCCGAAGCCGACCAGGGATTGAAGCTCGCGGGAGAGAAGAGGCCATAGCCGATCACCTGTTCCCGGACCCCCCGCCAACAACCTGGTCCCTCGAGCCTCCATTGACTGACGACGAACAACAACAACAACGCCAAGAGTTCACCATGGTCGAAATCCTCATGGCCTGTAAAAGACTACCGGCTGGCAAGGCAACGGGGCCCGACGGCATACCCAACGAGGTCCTGCTACACGTATCGCGACTCCGTCCACAGGTCTTACTAAACACCTTTAACGCGTGCCTGGCCCGCAGAGAGTTTCCTGCACGTTGGAAGACGGCCAGACTGGTGCTCCTCCACAAAGGATCCGGCAAGCCAATTGACGAACCATCGAGTTTCAGGCCGCTGTGCATGCTCGACTCGGCCGGCAAGTTACTAGAGCGCCTGCTGCTCGGCAGGCTCAATCAGCATCTCGACGAAATAGGTCAGCGGTCCGAAAACCAGTTTGGCTTCCGCAATGGCAGGTCGACCGTCGACGCGATTGAGCGAGTGCTCCAAGCCGCTCACGGCGCGGCCACGGGCGCCGTTCAGCATCGGGACATTTGCGTGGCCGTCTCGTTGGACGTTAAAAACGCATTTAATACCGCGCCATGGAGGAAAATCGATGCCGCGTTACGAGCAAGTCATACCCCCCCATATCTGAACAACTTCATACGATCGTACTTGGACGGCAGAAAACTCCAGGTCGGCCAGCTGCTGCTAAGCAGGAATGTCACGTGCGGCGTCCCCCAGGGCTCGGTTCTCGGACCAGCCCTTTGGAACATCTTCTACGACAAACTGCTGGACCTGGAGATGCCGTCGGGCGTCCAACTAGTGGCATTCGCCGACGACGTGTGCGTCCTAGGCATCGCCCGTAACGGAGAGGCAGCAGCAACCCTGCTCAATCCAGTGCTGGAAAAGGTTTCAGACTGGATGACAGACAACGGATTGAAGCTAGCCCCTGCTAAAACCGAGGCCGTCGTCCTAACCAGGAAGAACTTATACGCCAACCCCGAGCTGTTCGTCGAAGGCCACGCGATCCCAATCAAACCGTCCATGCGGTATCTCGGCGTCGAGCTCGACACACGGTTGTCGTTCACGAAGCACGTGCATCAAGCCTCCCTGAAGGCTTGCCAAACGGCGCTCGCCATAGGCAGACTAATGCCCAACATCGGCGGGCCGTCTCACAGCAAGAGAGCGTTACTCGGGTCAGTGACAAACAGCAAGATGCTATACGCCTCCCCTGCCTGGGCCGTCCGAGGGACGAAAACCGCCAAAAACCGCCTGGCAATGGCTAGGGCTCAGAGGACAGTCGCACTCCGCACTATACGCGCGTATTGCACCGTCTCCGCAGAAGCCTCGTCCATCCTCGCCTCGATGCTACCAGCCGATCTGCTAGCCACCGAAAGGACTAGGATCAGATCACGAATGGACGATCAGACGGACGAAACGCCTACCAACACCCTTAAGAACCAGGAAAGATTACTGAGCATCGCAGCTTGGCAAGCTCGGTGGGATCGGTCGAAGAACGCGAGGTGGACGCACAGGCTCATTCCTGACGTCAGTCGATGGCTAGCCAAGCCAACGCTGAACCTCACATACCGACTGACTCAGGCGCTCTCCGGTCATGGTTGCTTTAAAAGCTATCTGCTTAGGATGAACCGGGCAGATGATAGCAACTGTGTCTACTGCGGGTACCCCGACGACACCGCAGAACACACCCTCTTCGAATGTCCAAGGTGGACTGACGACCGCTCACGGGTTGCAGAGATCCTCAGGCGTCCTCCCAACGCTAGCGACGTCGAGGAAATCCTATGCGGACCTCCGACAGACGGCATGCCTGAAGACGC